>JAUMJJ010000248.1:0-1424385 GCA_033556795.1 Tapera naevia
GGGCCTTCCCTCCCTCAGCGTAAAAAATTTCTTCCTTATATCCAGTCTAAATTTCCTCTCCCTTAGGTATAAAACCATCACCCCTTGTCCTGTCACAACAGGCCTTGCTAAGAAGCCCTCCCCAGCTTTCCTGGAACCCCTTTCAGTCCTGGGAGGCTGCTCTAAGGTCTCCCCAGAGCCTTCTCTTCTCCAGGCTGAACAACCCCAACTCTCTCAGCCTGTCCTCATTTGGGAGGTGCTGCAGCCCCCAGATCATCTTTGTGGCCCTAAGAGAAAGCAGAGAGTTTTGGAAACTCAAGAACATCAGAAAATTTATGAGATCTTTAGAGCTGGGGTCTGCTGGTGGTTCTAAGCCATTCTGGCCAACACTGCCTGCTGAGTGGGGAGCAAAGGGCTAATGATGGAAGGTGTCTCTTTGGATCTGTGTACAGGAAGGCAAGTGTATTAATTAAGTGGCTTTGAACCCCTAATTGACAGCTGAAGTGGACTTCATGTAACTAAGATCAGCTCATATTCACTTTTCTGTTCACTCTAGCTGATGAGACACACTTGTGAGAGCCATTTTAAGTGATTTCCTCTTTGCAAGAAGAATAATATTAAGTCAAATGACATATAAAGCCTTGGCTTTCCCAGAGATATGCAAAGCAAAACCCACACTATAAACCCAACTGCACTTACAGCCAGTCAGAGTCAGTCCTTGGCTTTCCCCAAACTTGCCTTAGATGGGAACCTAGGGATGGGCACATTTCTTTTCACTGGCCAGCAAAGAGAGAAGTTTAAGGAGGCTGAAAGGATCATAGAATTAGTTTGGGGGGATCTCTGTAGATCTCTGGTCCAACCTTCTGCTCTGTGCAGATCTGGCTTAAAACATCTAACAGGTTTCTAAAGGCCAGCTCATTCAAACTTTGAAATCCTCCAAAGACAGATATTGCACCCTATCCCTGGGTGCCAGTCCCAATGTCAAAATATTCATGTTAAGAGCTAAGAGTACCTGTCAGAGGACGTGTCTTATTCTCCAAAACTGGGACACATCCTCTCCATCTCCAGTGCCACAAACAAGCCATGCAGTGCCCCATCAAGCTGGCTGAAGATGGGTCCCACAGCACATCTGTGGAGAGCAGAGCTCCAGGCAGGCACTGGGTGGAACTGGCAGCTCCACAGTGCTGGACCCTGCGGTGGGCAGAGCCAAGAGACAATCTTCAGAAGCAGCTGAGCCTGGTGCCAGGGCTCTGGGAACACCAGGAGTAGGGCAGGGAGGATCTCGGGGCTGGTGTTCTCTTGTGCAGGGTTCATGCCAGCATTGTCTGGCCCTTTGAACCCACGATGTGCAGCTTATGTGCCAGCAGAAACAGGGAAGGGATCGTCCCCCTGCACTCGGCGCTGCTGAGGCTGCACCTCAAATCAGGTTCAGTTTTGGGCTCCTCACTCCAAGAAAGGCCTTGAGGGGGTGGAGCACGTCCAGAGAAGGGAACAGAGATGGGGAAGGGGCTGGAGAACAGGGGCTCTGGAAACAGCTGAGGGACCTGGAGCTGTTAAGTCTGGAGAAGAGGAGGCAGAGGGGAGACCTCTTTGCTCTCTGCAGCTCCTGGAGAGGAGGCTGGAGACAGGTGGGTGTTGGTCTTTTCTCCCAAGTAACAAGTGGTGGGATGAGAGGAAATGGCCTGAAGCTGTGCCATGGGAGCTTTAGATTGGATATTAGGAGAAATTTATTTACTGAAAGGGTTCTCAGGCCCTGGCAGAGGCTGTCCAGGGAGGTGGTGGAGTCTCCATCCCTGGAGGGGTTAAAAAATGGTGTAGCTGTGGCACTTTAGGACATGGTTGAGTAGGCACAGTGGGGCTGGGCTGGTGGTTGGACTGGCTGATCTTACAGGTCTTTTCCACCCTTAGCAATTCCACGATTCTATGATTCTGCCACTCAGGCAAAGCAGTGTCTCCATTCCTTCAGCCTCTGACATTTTGCTGTCAGGTTTTGGGGAAGCACAGAACCTGACACTTTCACCTTTGGTCAGAGGGTGCCTTTGGATGAGGTTTCTCAGGCAGGCAGGGGTCCCTTCAGCCACAGCCACGCTCTCTGACTCCTCAGAGTTTTGACACTCTCTGTTGCAGAGCTGGGATCATACCCTGATCAAAGCGAGTTGTTTTTGATCACAGCAGCCGTGTGCAGGCTTTGGGTGGGATCCTAAGGACAGGAGAGGCTGAACTGGGCAGGTAAGAGGGTGTTGTAGCACAACTAGTGGGGTCTCCAAGTATGAGACACAAAGAGGCCTTTTTTGTGACCCCCAGACTTGACTCCTGACGTGTTCTGATGGATGCAACAAGGACAAAGAACGAGATCCCAGTTCCCTGGATTTGCCTTTTGGATGCAAAATCATCTCTGCAGAGAGATGCAGCTGTGTGTCCTGGGGTCAGTTCTTGCTTGGGGGAAGTTCTGAGCAGGGCTGGGTTGGGCAGCATCCTTTGGGCTGCTCTCCTACCTCAAGCCCTTGGATGCTACTCCCCGAGCTGGCAGTTCCCGTGTTGCTGTTGCTCTCTCTGGGTGTTGGCTGTGGGAATGGCCCAGCTGTGTGTGCTGTGTAAGCAAAGGCAGAGGGGCTGTTTTCACCCTGTGCCCTTGAATGGCCGTCCTATCTAGCTAATCATTAGCTAATCATTAGCCAGGTTAAACAGCAGGGCCAGGCTCTTTCAGAGTGTTTCTCCCTACCCAGGTGGTTCCTGCACAGGTGGGGTGGAGCCATCCTGACACCTCCCAGCCCCACCTGCAGTAATGTTGGTCTCCATCCCTCCTGTGGACCACTGGCTGAGGCCAAGCAATCCCACACCATCATAGAGTCACAGAACTGCTTGGTTGGAAAAAAACATCATTGTCAGGGATGTGGTTTAGTAAGTGGACAGGTATTGCTCGACTTGATGACCTCAGAAGTCCCTTCCAACCAGATGATTCTATGATTCTAAGATTCTATGAACGATTCCAACGGTACCTGTCCATTACTAAACCATATCCCACCCACTAAACAATATCCCATCATTTCACAATATATTCAGAGCTTATTCCTCTGCTATGATAATAAACTCTTCAGCATCTCTTTAGGGCCTTTTGCACCCTGCAACCATTTTTTTTCTTGGCTCAGAGCTCTTCCTGTACTGATGCTCTCCTGTTCCCGCAGACAGCTCCAAGCCCTGGTCCTCATTGCACCATCCACCTGAAAAAGCCCAAAAGACACGGCCAAGGCAGGCATTGAGGGGAGCAGGACATGGCCAGGAGTCACTCAAGCTGTCACCTGAGTTAGCTGTGGAGTCAGGGATTGCTGCAGAGGTCAGACAGAGCACCTCTGGGGTCAAATGGTGTAGGAAAAGGTGTAGAGATGACGGGCAGCAAACCTGTGACCAGGAGCTGGGGGAGGCGATGCTGGAGGTCCGCTTGGCAAATTTTTTGTGATACCCCAGGGTCCTTCATGCTTTGCTGCCTGAGTTCATGGTGTGCTCAGGCAGGTCTCACTGCAGCAGCTCTGCATGGCAGCTTCTCCTGATGGCAGCACCAACCTGCTGCAGCCAGTGAGGGAGAGAGGTGCTGTGCCTCATGGCCTGGTGTTGGCCTGGGTTGACCTGGGCAAATCTTAGAATCATACAATCATAGAATTACCTGAGCTGGAAGGGACCCAAAAGGATCATCGAGTCCAACTCCTGTCCTTACACAGGACACTCCCAACATTCACACCATTCACACCGTGGGACTGAGGGCATTGGCCAAATGCTCCTGGAATGCTGGCAGGGTGGGTGCTGTGACTGCTGGGGGAAGAACCTCTCCCTGATATCCAATCTAACCCTCCCCTGGCACATCTTCCTGCCATTCCCTCCAGTCCTGTCACAGGTCACAAGAGAGCAGAGCTCAGCCCCTGTTTCACCTCCTTCTCTTGTGAGAAGGCAGTGAATCTTGCTGATTCTTGGCCCACCTTTATGAGCCAGCCGTGTGTCCAGCCCTTCTCTCATCGCTCTGGCAATGCCAAGGACCAGGACTGTCCCCGAGGCAGCACAAAGTGTGAAATGTGGTGTCTTTTCTCTGGTGGCCTTATCTGGCAGGATCAGGCTGCTTCAGTCTCTCTGGTGGGACAGGGCCTGGCTGGCTTTGTGCTGCACTCGAGGTGAGGGAGGATCCCAACCCATGCTGGGTGCCCGGTGACCAGCGCTGGCTCAGCAAATCTGCTGAATGCTGGGCTTTTTCTCTGCCTTCCTTCCTCTGGGGCTGCCCTTGGGACATTGCATCTGCACATGTTGTAACTCCATCTCTCCTAATAAAACATATCAAATGAATACTTGCAGGTCAATGTCCTCACCTGCCTTTGGGCTCAGACACTTAGAAAGACATCACATCTTGTCAGACTCAAAGAAGGAGCAGGAGTTGGGGTGCTCAGTGTTGGCATCAGCATCTCCCCTCAGGACTGTGCTGAGCCCCGAGTGACTCTCAGGCTGTTCAGGAAGGTGCCATCACCACAAGGAGCTGTCACTTTGCAGCTGGGCTGGTGGGAGCTGCCCTGGACTTCCAGATGCCCTCAGTGAAGGTGCCCAGAACCTGACAGGGTTCCCAGTCGTGCTTGAGCACTGATGGGTGGTCTGGTTGTGAGGAAGGGTCCAAGGGTGTTGTGGACCCTTACAGCATCATTCTGCTGGTCCCTCAGCAGGCAGAGGAAGCCAGTCTCCTGCCCCCCTCACGTCATCCCCCCAGCTCTGTGTGTGGCTGGTGACTCCTCCTGCAACTCTGTTCCCAGGAGACAGCAACTCAGCTCACCATGGCCAAGCCTGTGAGGTCCTGTCATGGTGAGCAGCAGCATGGATGGTGAGGCTGGGAATGAGAAAATGTTTATGGGGAAGAAGGTGTGTGCTGGCCTGTGCTGCTGGCTCCTGATGGCAGGCTTGGTGCTCCAGGGAAGGGCTGTGTGGACACCTCACTGCTGTGGCCCTGGCTCGGGTAAGGGGGGTCACGGCTCCACGCAGGTGTGTACCCTCAAGCCCAACCTGCCCAGGAGGTGCCGTAAGCTCCTTCACCCTCACACAGCAGCATCACCACGGGGTGCTGAGCTTCCCAGGGTCTGCTCTGCCTAAGGTTGCACCTTCCAACACGCAGCTAACTCTTGCTCAGCTGAATCCATCACTGCTGGGGATCCAGGGAAATCGGGACTATTTGGGGCATTTCCTCTTCCACCCACTGCACGGGGACTTCCCCACCGCCTCCTCTGGGACTGAATCGGGGCTTATCTCTTCCTGGGAAGCGGATATGTCATCTAGAGACATCTGTGCTCCCAGGAAACCTGAGCTGCAGCTTCCCTCTTTGTGGCGATGTCCGCGGGGCCAGCCCAGGGGCAGCCGCGGCAGCACGGCTGCCACACAAGAACTCTCTTTTCGGCTCACGCTCTTCCAGCCTGGGAAGGTCCCAGGGTCAACAGGCTCTTTCCCAGGAGGCGATTCAGCAGTTGGGCTGCGGGCTGCCTGCTGTTCAGCTCCTTTGTTCGCCAGGAGCTGCTTCTGAGAGGGAAACAGGTGGATGCGAGGGGATCGCAGCGCGGAGAAAAGCCACGCGGTGCGGAGGGTGATGCTCTGCAGTCCAGCACTGCCACAGCCCGCACCGCCCCGGGCACGTTCTCCTGCGGGAAAGGGCAGCGAGGAGCAGCCTCATCGATTTTTTTTTCTCACAGCTCAAAAACTTTTGATGGGTTTGGGAGGAGGAGGAGGCTCGGGAAGGGGTGCTCCCCTGCCCACCGTGACGGGGATCACAGGCTGCTGTGCCTTTGGCTCTGGCTCGCAGTGGATGTCTGTCAGTGTCACATGAGCCGGCAGGAGACAGATGGCATTTTACTGCCTGGCTGGAAGTCGCCCTTTTCTTTTCTTTTCTTTTCTTTTCTTTTCTTTTCTTTTCTTTTCTTTTCTTTTCTTTTCTTTTCTTTTCTTTTCTTTTCTTTTCTTTTCTTTTCTTTTCTTTTCTTTTCTTTTCTTTTCTTTTCTTTTCTTTTCTTTTCTTTTCTTTTCTTTTCTTTTCTTTTCTTTTCTTTTCTTTTCTTTTCTTTTCTTTTCTTTTCTTTTCTTTTCTTTTCTTTTCTTTTCTTTTCTTTTCTTTTCTTTTCTTTCTTCCCTTTCTTCTTCATCTTTTTTCTTTTCTTTTCTTTTCTTTTCTTCTTTTCTTTTCTTTTTTTTTTTTTTTTTTCTTTGTTTGTTGTGCCGGTTTTGTGCTCAAAAGAAACTGATAGGGAGACTGAGAGCAAGGAGGAAGGATGCTTGCCTTTTGAACTGTTATCTGATGTGGGCAGAGATGATCTCCCTGTGGCTCTGGCTTTTGCATTTCTTGCACGGCTGAACTACCAGTGGGGCTGGGGGCTGGGCACTGGGCTGGGTGCTGAGTGCTGCGTTGGGGACTGCTGGGAGCTGGGTACTCAGGGCTGGACTGGGTGCTGGGCTGGGTGCTGGGTGCTGTGCTGGGTGCTGAGCTGCAGCTGGGCTTGAGCACGGGGTATGCAAGGGGGATGCAGGGGCTCGGGGTAGGAGGGGGCTCCAGCTTGCCCAGCAAACACAGAATTGTTGGGTGTAGCCCTGTTTGTTCCAGATTCTCTGGGGAAACCAGCTCTGAGGGATGGGGTGAGGACCCACCAGAGGTATGTGAGGGACTTGGCGAAATGCAGGGCCCTGTGGGCAGCAGAAGTGACAGGAGAAGGCAGCAAAACTCCTGCAGGCAGGGCTGGACCTGCTTTACTAACCCATTAGAAAACTGCAGGGTTGAACCTTGTCCTCTCCTTTCCCACTGCCTGGCTGCAGCTGGTGAACATCAGTCCCTGGCTGTGCTGTCTGTCCCTTGTGTGGAAAGATGGGAGCTGAGTTGCAGGGTGAGGACATCTCCAGGCTGGGTTCCCGGCCTTGGCTGAGCACTGGCCATGCACCACCTCAGTGGGAGCATTGGGAACACTTTCACTGTGTGCTTGGTAATCAACAGTGCTGGGCTACATCTTAAATTTGGGGTACAAACTCAGCTCTTGGAGACAGGTAGTACTGAGTGACAGCTGAGCAGCCCTTACCTTCAGCCACGGCTGAGGCTGGGGGTCGCTTGAATGTCAGTGATGGGTTTGGGCCCCTGCTGCAGAGCAGAGATGTAATTCCAGTGGTCCTGGGGAGCTCCGTGGAATAGGCTGCTGTGGGGTGAGGATCCACATGCACTGTAAGTCCTGCCTGTGAATTTTGTGGGCTTCTGGCTCAGGAAGGCTCCTAGGGAAGAAGCTTTTTCAAGGTCAGTTGAAGGCTTCAAGCAGCAAGGAGCTGGTCAGCAGGAAGGAGGTGAGGACCAGGCAGCTCTGTACCTCCCAATGAAAGAGGACCTAGGGACAGTTGCGTGGTGATTGCAAGGATGACAGTGTTGCTTCAGGGGTATCAGAATGGGTCTGGGCCTCCAAAACCTGTCAAAGTCCTCCAGACACCAAGTGATAGGTCAGGAAAAGCCCCAGAGCCCAGAGATCCTGCCGAGTCCATCTTCTCCAGTTACAACACACATGTACGATTCCATGTGATGGGGCAATAAAAAGTGGAAAGTTTCTGGCCTTGCAGTGATTTTCACAGACTTGAGCAACCAACACCCTGCAAGCAAAGCCAACCCAGTCACAGCTTTAACCCCTGTTGCCCGTTTGTGGGGCAGAGCACAGAGCAGGAACCAGCCTGGGGCAGATGCTGTGGGACACACCTTGTTGGTCTCTCTGTAACATCAGATCTTCTAGATAAAGTCTGAAAGTCTTTCCCTTTCCAAGGGACTGGTGACACTGGGACACCTTGTGTCTTTTTCATCTTGCTGCTTTGGGGCAAGAAGAGCTCAGGAGTGCCTGAGAAGGCTTGGCTCTTACACAACAGTATCCATGGCTGAAAGGGCATACGAGGAAGGACAACGTGAGGCTGGGAAAACCCATCTCCCCGAGAAGTGGCTGGACAGAGCTGAGAGCCAGATGTCCTCACAGGCTCTGCTCCTGTGTGTGGTCCTCCTGGCTACACTATTCCTCTGGGCTCAGCCCCTGTTCATTTTGCCCTAACATTTACACCACAGTCTGCCAAAGGCCAGATCGCACGCCTTCCCCTGAAGCAAGTCTTAGACAAAAAGAAGGTCCCAATCTCCTCTTGGTTGTGCCAGGGGACAGGAAAGGGACACTGGCCAAAAGATGCAAAGTGGGATGCTCTTGGCAGTCTTCCCCAGGAAGGTAGTACAGACTGGGACACCAGACTGGAGAGGCAATCTCTGCTCCTGGGCTTTTAAAGATGTGGCCAGACTGAGCCGTGGTGTTGGTGGTACCAGCTGGAGCAAACCCCTTTACCAGCTCTGAGATCCCCTGAGGTCCTTCACATGCCCTGGGTTAAAAGTCCCGAGCTGATCAACTGGGTGACTCCTGAGCTTTGTAGACCCCAAGTAACCATCAGTGAAGCTAAAAGAGAACTATCAGCCTTCCTGCAATATTCCTGACCTCACGGCTGCTCAGGACCAGGATCTCCCCTACCCTTTGGCTCTCTGTGAAGATGCATGAGTGCATGTGAGGGTGCACAGAGGTGCAAGAGCCTTCCCATGCCTGTGTAGGTTGGAGCAGGAGCTGTGGACAAGGACCCAGGAGACAAGGACAAAAACAGTTAGGACAAAATCCTATTTCATTACAAAAAGAAGTGTTACAGGCTTAGCCTGTGTCTATGACAGCAAATCACTGAGCTAGAGGAACATAAAGATCTTAAAAGGAATTGAGACTTCTCATCTGGCACTTTTCCCTTGAATGTATTTATTTAAGTACTGAAAATTAAATGTATTATTGAAACAAATAGTTCAATAAATTACATTTACTGCATTGTGCATTCTTTTGAAATGAATATCCAATTTATTTCAAGGCTTTTTGATAGTGCTCAAAATAAACCTGTATTTTCCATTGGAATTTGTTACACCTGGAGCCCTGTGTTCAGTTCTGGAGTGCTCAGCCCAGGAAGGACATGGAGCTATTAGAGAGAGTCCAGAGGAGGCCATGGAGATGATCCAAGGGCTGGAGCACCTCCTGTACAAGGACAGGCTGAGAGAGTTTGGGTTGTTCAGCCTGGAGAAGAGAAGGCTCTGGGGAGACCTTAGAGCAGCCTCCCAGTACTGAAAGGGGCTCCAGGAAAGTGAGAACAGAGTTTTAGCAAGGCCAGTTTTGACAAACAAGGAGCAATGGTTTGCAACTATGGAGGGGAGATTTAGACTGGATATAAGGAAGACTTTTTTTTATCTTGAGGGTGGGGAGGCCCTGGCCCAGGTTGCCCAGAGCAGTGGTGGCTGCCCCACCCCTGGAGGTGTTCAGGACTAGACTGGATGGGGCTTGGAGCCCCCTGATCCAGTGGGAGGTGTCCCATGGCAGGGGTTTGGCACTGGATGGGCTTTAAGTTCCCTTCTGACCCAAACCATTCCATGATTCTATTCTACAATATTGTCTGCACAGACAATGGGGCTGGGGACCTGTTCACGGGAGTGAGACACCAACTCATTACTTAAGAAATACCACAAAATTGGAACTGATTCTAGAGCTGTGCCCCAAGAACAAAACTCTCAGGGAAGGCCCAGGAAAAAAACAAACAGGTGTTTCCAGAAAGTGCTGGAGACATCAAAATGGGAAAGATTGTGGTCATGGTGAGATCAATTTGTGTGCCCTGCCGGGCTGCTGTGGATGAGGGCTGAGCAGTGCCCTGTGCTGGAGGTCTGTGGAGGAGGGAGGGGATCTGAGGGGCTCATCTGTCACATTCAGGGCAGAGTGAAGGGCCAGCAGCTCTGTTCCCACAGCTGCTGGCACCGAGGGCTGTGCCCTGCAGCCTCCAGTTGTGCTGCTGATCTCAGGTACCGTTGGCTTGTGCTCAAGGCAGAACGAGCAGCAGCAGAACCAAACCTGGGTCCTTGTGGCTGTGTCGTTTGTATCTCCACAGCACTTTTGGGTACAAGGTGGCCCCACGCAGTCCCAGGAGGTGTCCCCAGCAGAGGTGCAGCCTGTTCACCTGTGAGCTGCTGAAGCTCCTCTCTGGAGCACCTGGGTACCACAGCAAGGGTGGCCTGGTGTCAGACACAGCCTTGGCTGCTGGATTAGCTGAGTGCCTTTGGTGAGCAGAGCTCTGTGCACATCTATGTGCTGAGCACATAACTATAAATGTACATTTACTGTAATGAGAAGTGACTCAAATGGACCTTCCAGTAAAGAAACCTCCGATTCTCCTTCCTCTGGGATCTGGGCAGCAGGGGAAGGCCACTCCAGGTGCTGCCTCTAAGGGATGCTGTGGGAAGGTGGGGTTGTGGAGGAGCCCCTTCCCCCAGCAAGACAAGGTGAGTGAACACAGGGACATGGATCAGCACAGAGACAGGGCTGCAGCCATAACTACACAGGGTGGAATCACATCCTGTGGGAAACGTAGGTGCTGAGCCCTGCTGAAAGTGCCATCGAGAGTAACATCATTGAAAGGAGAAACTCTGATTACCATCCACATGGTACAGGGTGTAATAGCAGAAATTCTGCTTGCCTGGTCTGTCCCCTCCTACCTGTGGTGGCTGGAAACCCCAGGAAGGAGCTGCTGTGCAGGGTCTGGATGACTAAAGGATGAGGCACGTGGAGAGATCTGGAAGTGAAAGCACCATTCACCATTCAGCATCTGGGCTGCCAGTCTTTGTGACACTGTTCCTGCCCTGGAAACCACTCCCAACTCCTGGCAAGGGGAAACCCCAAAGGTTTTTTGGGAGTCTGGTGTTTTAGCAATGTTTCCTGCTCTATTGACATTGTGGGGAAAACAATTTGGAGTTGGTTTTGTCAGCACCCCCCAGCTGCCTGCTCTCCTGGTGACATCTCCTCCTATTTTGGGGCAGGGCCACGCTGGATCATGCTGTGACATTAACCTGTATCTCACAACATACCTTATGCCACTATCAGAAGAGGAGCACCACTCTGTGGGTCTACACGTATCTGTGCACAGAGTTCCTCTCCCTGCACCACCCAGACTTCACCAGCGCTTCTCCTACCACAGCCTGGCCCTGCAGGAGCTGTCTGAGAGCTGCTGGGTGGCTCAGTCTGGTGCACGTGCCAGGCACCTTCCTCAGTGCATGAGCACTCGCCTGCAGCCTCTGTCAGGGGTGGCTTCTGCAGGTGGTGGCACCTGAGCAGAGTCTGGACCAGGAAGGGGGAAAGGTGGTGGGGATGGAGAGGGTACAGTCCTCACTGTCTTGGTGTGGCAGTGATGGGTGGCACGGGGATGCCCTAAGGTGGTTCAGGTGGGCTCAAGATGCTCCCCCTGCAATGGTGCTTTCCTTGCACCAGTTGCTGCTGGCTGGGCACGGGGCTAATGGACATAGGCTGGTCTCAGCCTCCCTTGCTCTGCTTCTCTTCCCTCCTTCTGCCTTCATGCTCCAAATCTGGATGGGAGAGGGACTTCTAAGTTGCTGGACCTTGTGCTTTCACCCCATAAGGCTATTAGTTTGTTAACAGGGATGCAATGTGCTCATTTCCTTCTCTCACTGTAAGGGAACTGGATCCCAATGGTCCTGACCAGGGACTTAGGCTGATGAGCTGGTAGCTCAAGCCCAGCACCACTTGTTCTTAACCCCCACCATCTCGGGTACCCTCAGCCACCAGGGCCAGCTCTGTCCTGCCTGTTGTATCCTGGAAGCCAGGGTTGCCCCAGCTCTCCTCCTGATCCCCTGTGTCCAGACAGTAGCTTATTTGTAGGATATTTGTGTCTAACATCTCAGCAGTGCACTTGCCTGTGTCCTCCCTGTCATGGACTTGCATTACCACAGCTGCCATATCTTCCCCTGAGCCGTGTCACGCTACCACCCATCGAGATCCCTGCTTGAAATACCGTGTTGGCTGCTGCTTCCCTGCACCATTACCCTTTCACATCTCTCCCCACACCTCTGTTATAGAATCACAGAATGGGTTGGGCTGGAGGAGACCTTACAACCCATCCAGTTCCACCCCCTGCCAAGGGCAGGGACACCTCCCACTGGATCAGGGGGCTCAAAGCCCCTTCCAACCTGGCCTTGAGCACCTCCAGGGATGGGGCAGCCGCCACTGCTCTGGGCAACCTGGGCCAGGGCCTCCCCAACCTCACAGCAAAATATTTCTCCCTAAGATCTCATCTCAATCTCCCCTCTTTCAGTTCAAAACCCTTCCCCTCATCCTGTCCCTGCACTCTGTGCTCAAGAGCCCCTCCCCAGCTTTCCTGGAGCCCCTTTCAGCCCTGTGAGGCTGCTCTAAGGTCTCCCTGGAGCTTTCTACCTGCTCTGCCAGGTACAAGGCACTTAGTTTGTCTTCAGGACCTCCCATGGACTCTCTCCCTTGTGCCTGTCAAGAGTCCAGTCCCACCTGTAGTCATTCATGCACTGCTTTCCTTCAGCAACCTCTTATGCTTTGGGCTTTCTACTGTTCTGTTCTTGCTGGGAGCTAACCACCAGAACAGCAATCCTGCTACCTCTGTCAAACCTTCCCTTTGTCCTCTGCTTTGTCTCACTGCCAGTGAAAGTGAGCGTGCCTGGGCTGAGCTCAACACCTATCAGTACATCAGCTCTGTCCTGTGGTTTCTGCGGTCTCCTCATCTGTCCAAACACATGTGTGCTTCATCAAGGGCTGAGACCATGAGTTCTCCAGAGTGTCCACAGTGGCTGTGCAGCTCCTAACACAGCAAAGCTCTGCCTCACTGCCCAGATATCTCCAGCACCGTGAGGCACCGCCCCGAGCAGTCGGCCACAGGAGTGAAGGAGAACTGCTCCAGAAACTGTTCACTTCACCATCAGCTCTGCAGGAATGCTGGCTGGTACTTTCTCTCTTACTGCTTTATCTCTACAGTCTTGTTGCAGGCGATTTTTTCAAAGGTTTCCAAAGGTTTTGCTGGGTGAAGCCATGGGTGGCATCCTCTGTCATTGGCAATAGGCTCTAGTGGAACAGGAGACTGGACCAGGGAGCTCCAGAGCTTCCTCCCAGGAAGCGCTTCTGTGCTACTGGGACCTGCACGCTGTGCCTTGTGCCTTTACCATGACACACAGCCTGTCTCTCCTTGCTCCACTCATCTCTTCCACGTGGCCTCAGAAGCCTTTCATCGGGAGGTTTTGGGCACGGCGGTGGTGAAGAGACTGGGCCACGCAGTGGCTGAGGTTTGGGGTCAGTCACACTGGAGGGACCGTGGGGCCAAACCTATTGCTGTCTGTGGAGAGCTGTGCAAAAGAAGACTGTGCCTGGAAGGTGAAAAACCTCCTGGGCTGAGCCTGTCTTATCAGCACCCATGCAGGGGTCCCCTGCCTTCAGCCCCTACTTGGACCAAAACTGGACCTTGCTGCATCTGAGGTGGTGGTGGCTGCTGGATGCTCTGCATGCACACAGAGAGGCATCAGGTTCCACACCTCATCTCTGCTTCTCTGCATTCCTCCTACTGTTGCTTTCTCCTGAAAGTATTCAGCCAGTGTGTGCTGCTGCCTGACTCGTGTCTGTCAGTTGCTTATTGCATTATCTGCAAAATTATACAATGTCTTTGTTACTGGAGAAACTCCTGGACAATGAGAAAACGCATTGTATGCAGGACCTCACCTCTGAATAGACTGAAAAATCATAGAATTACCCAAGTTAGAAGGGACTCAAAAAGATCATCCAGTCCAACTCCTGTCCCTACACAGGACCCTCCCAACATTCACACCGTGGGACTGAGGGCATTGGCCAAATGCTCCTGGAATGCTGGCAGAGTGGGTGCTGTGACTGCTGCCCTGGGGAGCTGTTCCAGGGCTCCACCACCTGCTGGGGGAACAACTACAACCTCCCACTCCATCCCCTCCGCAGCCTCTGAGCCCTGCTGAGATCTGCCTGAGGCACGCAGGGGCCACCCCACAGTCCCTGTGCTGCCTCTGAACGCAGGGGGAGCACCCACTGCCACCCAAAACCAATCCTGCAGCCCAGATTAACGCAGTCCAGGGCCCAAGATGTGTTTCATCCCGATTGAGGATTTGGATTTTCTCTCCCAGCCATCCTGTGCTTCCCATTCACAGCTCAGTTCTCCTCTGTCAGATGCTGCAACAAGAATCTGCCTTGTGTCCTGATTAAAGATTTGCTGCTCTGCACCTCCCGCCAGCCCAGGGAGCAGCCTCTCTCCCTGCTGTGAGTGGCACTGAGGAACACAGTGCAGGGTTTTTGTCCTGGCTTCTGAGGAGACTGGACGTGATGCAGACCCCTCCTCTTCTCCTGGAGAGCACTCCAGACTGGAGTTTACCCTAGGAATAAATAACATGTGAAATGTGAAAATGTGAAAAGTTGAGACCTGGCCAGGAAACCATCTCCTTGTTTTGAGATCACCCTTTCACTGTGTGCAAAGGGGGTTGTGCACTTGGCCCCTGGGAGCTGCTCTGTGGCACCAGCTCAGACAGCTCTATCAGGAATTCACCTAAAAGCACTTTTCTATTATCGCCCGATTCTGATCTCTTCAAGAAGCACCGTGCTAGTCTGACAAAATCTGCTTCCATAAAACCATGTAATTGGTCTTAATTATATTGTTCTACTTCAATTCCTCGCTAACAGAGTGGGGTATCAATTGCTCCTACACCTGGCATCAAAGCCAGCAAGATGAGGCTGTAAGTGCATCTGAGTCATCAGTCCTCCCCTTTCTAAACGCTTGGCCCCACGTTAACTTCACTTGCTCTTTGGGAACTCCCCAGGGCTGCAAGAGTCAGCAGCAGCTCACAGCAGTTTAAACTTTTTACAGATTAAATGGAGAATGGAGTAAAATGGAAATATTTGGTGTCAGTGACTCTGGAGCTCAAACAAGACAGGGGACATCATGTTTTCTACCTGGAATCCTAAAAGCCAACCTGTGCTGGCTGCTTCTTGTGCATCATTGTTGGCAGTAAAGATGCTGCAGGTCACATCACACCATCCATTTGTTCTTACACAACATCCTTGTCTTCAGAGCCTGCCTTTGGTGACGTGAATCCAGCTTGCTTGTCTTTAGCTGATCACACAGATTTTATTGCACCTGGAGCGATGCTGCTGGTGGAAAAGGAGGAAGAATCCAGCCCATTCCTCCTGGATGTGTGAGCCCCACAGAGCCGTGTCATGGAGCACAGCAGGCAGCTGAGGTTGGGAGGGGTGCAGGGCAGGAGTGGGCCATATTTGCCCTCTTCCTGGCTTCTAATTTGACACTGTTTGGTTTGTTGCTCGTGAGGAGATGCCAGCGCCCAGACTGCATGAGTGAGTCCAGCGTCAATTATAACCTTGGTTGTGAACAGCTGAATCATTGTGGAGCTGGGGTTCTATTCCTCTGGCCTTGATCCATATGTGGGAATGAGTGAGGAGAAAGGGGAGTGGGGAGTGACATGTCTGAGTGCTGATCTAGGCAGTGATGGGTCTTCCACCCTCCTGTCATAAAGAAACCTGGCTTTGAAATAACAGTGAATGGACTTTGCTTGTGGACACCTTGACTTCTGCAAGGCCTGAGCTGGTTGGCATCCAACCCACCCCCAGTGCTCAGGCTGGGAAGTGATGCCAAGAGCTGGAGGGATCCCTGTGTGCATTGGGCAGTGAATAACCCCCCAGTGGACTTTGCAAAGTACCTTTTCCCTGTGAGGTCACTTTGTACTTCCCTATTTTGGATGGATATAGAGAATTAGCTCTGACTGGGCTATTTTTGTGGGGCTGGCTGAGCATTTCAGGGATCCCTATCCAGGCAAAAACTGTCCCACATGTAACCATAACTGCTGTCTCCAGGTCAGGAGAGCTCTGGGATGGGGTAACCCACGCTGGTTTGGCTTCTGAGCTGGGAGAGGATTACAGAGCCTGGCACAGCTGTTAGAAAAGTCGAGGGCATAAGCAGCAGCAGCATGAGCTGCACTGGCAGGGATGTGTGATGGACACAGGCTCTGCTTGGAGTTTGTTTCCTGTGTTGCCATGACAGAAACCTTTTCTGCCTGTTATTGTCACTGGCAATTATCATAATTGTTTGTTGCAAAGCCCACATTCCAGGGCAAGAGCTGCTGAGCTGACCCAAACCTCAGCTGCACTTTGCTTGGGTTTTCAGTCCCCAGCCTGATGGGTGGGATGAGGCCCTGGGATGGGGAATGTCACAAAGCTGTGTGTTTGGAGGGAGTGAGAGAGAAGTTAATTTGTGGTCAGAAAGCTTGTTTAGCCCTTGAGCTGCCCTGGAACTGGCAGGACCCAGCGATCCAGGCTGCCCCAACCTCATACCATGTGCACGACCCCCTCCATCAGCCCCACTCCAGATTCATCCTCAGCGTCTCCTTCCCACACCCAGGACTGTCCTGTCCCTCCCACTCTGTCCTGCTGGTGGGGCAGGTGGGTGGTGCCAAGTCTGCTGGAATAAATAGTGCTGGAGGACCTGGAGATGGGGGGAGGTCGACAGCCCTGGAGGAAGCGGGATGGGAGAGTGGTCCCAGTGCCCCTGTGTGCACTGCAGCCCAGCAGGGCTGGGACCCTGGCTGTCCTCCCCTTGGCCATGTCTCCAGGCTAATGGCAAGGGGGAGGGCATCAGCCCTTCCCTGAACACAGGGGCCAAATCCAGTGCTTGTCCCACGACTCTCCCTGTAGTTATTGCCTTGCACTGGAAACTTACTTGCAGTTTAATGGTGAATCATCATAAAAGAGTGAAAGAATCAATGGAAAGGATGCCTGTGTGCCCTTGGCTTGATTTTGCAGAGGAAGACTAATATGCTGAGTGTAGGGCTTGGCTGGCAGCAAGAGTGAGGCCATGTGCTGCCTGGATATCTGTACATGAGAAGCAGCTGGAAACACAGCCCTGGGCTTTCCACATGGATCCTGACCTTCTTGTCGGGCTTGCTCAGTGCTCTGGCTCATAGCAATGTGTCCAGGTGGCCAAGAAGGCCAATGGCATCTTGGCCTATATCAGGAACAGTGTGGCCATCAGGAGCAGGGCAGGGATTGCACCCCTGCACTGGGCACTGGTGAGGCCACACCTCGAGTACTGGGGTCAGTTCTGGGCCCCTCAGAACAAGAAGGACATTGAGGGGCTGGAGAGTGTCCAGAGAAGGGAACAGAGCTGGGGAAGGGGCTGGAGAACAAGTGCTGTGAGGAGGGGCTGAGGGAACTGGGGTTGTTTAGTTTGGAGAAGAGGAGGCTGAGGGGAGACCTCATCCCTGTCTACAACTGCCTGAAAGGAGGCTGTGGTGAGGTGGGTGTTGATCTCTTCTCCCAAGTGACAGGTGATGGGACGAGAGGAAATGGCCACGAATTGCACTGGGGAGGTTCAGACTGGACATTGGGAAAAATTTCTTCACTGAATGTGTTCTCAGGCCCTGGCAGAGGCTGCCCAGGGAGGGGGTTGAGTCCCCATCCCTGGAGGTGTTTAAAAGACAGGCAGATGAGTTTCTCAGGGACATGGTTTAGTAAGGGGACAGGTACGGCTGGACTCGATGATCTCAGAGGTCTTTCCCAACCAGATGATTCCATGGTTCTATAGTGATGCTGGGAATACCATGCATGCTGCCCCCCGTCCCAGCTGAAACCTGTCCAGTTTGTCACAGAAGACTCATGGGATGGTTTGTGTGAGCCACTGGGAAGTGTGACAGCACAAGACAGGACAGGGAGAGGATTTTGCCTGCTCTGGTGTTGTTGCTCTCCATCAGCAGAGCACAGCTGGTGGTGTAGAATTGACCATATGAAAGTCAGATGAGGCTGGTATGGGACACCTGGGCAGCACCTGATCATCCCATTTGTGCATAGACATTTGTGTTATGTCCCCATCTTCTGCCCGAGACAGTGTGTGAGGTGCTGAGTGGCAAATCCATAAGTGATTTCATTGCTTGGTCTTCAGTTCCCTGCACACCCTCCCCATATGGACCTCACTCACAGGCAGACACATTCAGCTCCTTTGGGGTTTTCTCTACCATGTCTCACTAGTGCCACAATAAATTGAGCTTCACTTTCCTTGCATCTCAGCCCCTCCAACAGAGTCAGGGGCCTATGCACATCAGGAATCCTCAATGATCCTGGCTTGTCTCCATAGAGGTTTTATTGAGCACAGGATGAGGCATGAGGGAAGGCCAAGGCAAGCCACATTCCTAGCAAACTCATCAAGGCTCTCATGAGGTTCTTCCTAATCTGTCGCTGTGAAGATTCAACCTGTGAGAGATGCACCAAGTTATAAACCTTGGCATGTCATGCAAAAACGTCGCAGAGAAAATCTAGAAAGTCCCTGTGTTTGGGTGGGTGGAGTTGGGGAGCCACCTCTTTGGCACACCAGCCTTGAACATGGAGTCAGAGGTGTCTTTAGGTGCTTTGAAACACTTCTCAATGAACATGTTATTTGTTGACCTATTCCTTGCAGAAGAACTTGTTCTGTCCTGAATGAGGCCTCTTGCATGCCTGGTGCAGGCAGAGGTGCTGCGTGTGCCACCAGGCACGGAGAACCAACCCATGAGGGGAAGCCTCATGGAGACCCACCGTAGGAGAGATGAAGGTCCCAGTTGTGGTGGGATGAGGGTGGAGTGTGGGATATTGCCTCTCCTCTTGTCTTTTGGACTGCATGCCTGGAGGGTGCGGTTGTCACGTGAGAGTCTTCAATGTTTCCAGGTTTTTCCATGTGCTCCTTCCCCCCTCTATAGGCTGTTTCAGCTTTCCTGTGTTATTCTTCATGAAGAGATGCCAGGTTGCAAGCCCAGCCTCTGCCTCTGCACCAATGCTCCAGGGCCCCACGGTGGACCTCAGAGCCCACCATGCCAACCACAGATGATGCCAGTCTGGATGAGGCTTTGAGCTCCCTGACCCAGTGGGAGGTGTCCCTGCCCATGGCAGGGGGTTGGAACTGGATGGGTTTTAAGGTCCCTGAGACTGAGCCGTCCGCCTCGTGCATCTCCATGTGTCCATCTGTGGGGCCTGTCCCTTCCTTGACTCAGCGAGATACCCCAAGCCTGGCTTTTCTTCTGTCACTGAGACAGCTCTGCGCCCTGCTTGCCCCCTCCCCTCACTGTCCTCCAGCTCAGCATTACCATAGCCCTTTGTGGAGAGCCACACTTCTCTGTGTCTGGGGAGCAGCTGAGGCTCCAGAAATGTGCCGATGCCATTCAGGGGCTTAGTCTGGGGGGCATTGTGCCTCTGAAAGGGATGGTTACAGCATTTACATAAAAACGTGCTTGATGCAGATAATATGAGTGCTTGTGGGGGGTGTGCGTGAGGGGAAGGGCTGGGAGGAGCCTCCGGTCCTTGTCAGCCTCATCAATCAGCGACAGAGGACAAGGTGCATGGTCTGATAGCAGTGTCTGACTTCCCAGCTTGGCTGGTGCTTGCCTTCAGCCTCGGGGCTGCTCGTTTGGGGCCACAGGACTCATTCCTTCACCTGGGATAAAGAGTAAGCTGATCCAGGTGGTAGGGGGTTGTCTTCAGAGAAAACACTCGGGTCTAGCCTGGCCCCTGCAAGCTCTTCTCTGATAGAATCATAGAATGGTTTGGTTGGAAAAGACCTCTGAGATCACTGAGTCCAACCATACCTGTCCACTACTAAACCATGTCCCTCAGAAACTCATTACCCATTTTTAAACACCTCCAGAGATGGGAACTCAACCTCCTCCCTGGGCAGCCTCTGCCAGGGCCTGAGAACACTTCCAGTTAAGAAGTTTTTCCTAATGTCTAGGATCCTGTCTCTGCATCTCCAAGTGGCTGCTGGACTGGGAGATGATCCCTGCTAGGATGTCTATGTCTTCTCCAGGGTGCTGTGTCTGGCAGAGGACAGCTCTGGGACCTGGGAAGTGCCCCACAGCCCTTCTACCATGTCCCACCTCCCCATGATGTGCTGAACTCTCCCTGTCCCTTGCCTGACCACGTGGCACCTGAACCAGCTGCCTTTATCCTCTTGCCATGGACCATATTTTATCTCCATACCTCAGTCAACGGGGTGGGATTTAAACAGCAAATGGAATTTTGGCCATGGTCTGTTCCAACCACGGTCCTAAATTCACCCTGGGGTTGGAGCTGACCCCACCAGGAATTCTGGTTGCAGGAGGGAGACTGGGAACTAGAGAGAAGAAAGCACAGCCTGGCTTTGGCTCTGCTGCAGGGTCAACGCACTGGTGCGTGTGTGGATGGCAGTGTGGGACCTGCCCTGGTCTTCACACAGTCATGAGGTGTTCAGTGCCCAAAGCCTCTTCACACCCAAAAGCTGTCTTTGAAGCTTATGACTCAAAGCTTACAATCAAAAGTCAAGTTCAGGGGTGACAACATCTGCACACCTTCATTTTTCAGCTGAAATCATTGAACTCAATTGAAATCCTTGGGCATTTGAACATAGTTCTTTTTTTTTTTCCATGTGTAAAATTAGATCTAATGGAAAACTGAGTCCTTCTACAGAAATTCTCTCCCTAAGGACAGTTTTTCATGAAGATTATGATGGGTCCTGAGTTACTCCTAGACTGCAGCATTATTAAGTGTTGTGGTGGTGCCCAGAGGCTATGATGTTAATAAGCACCTAATTTTAGCAGTAATTTAGCTCCTGTTATAATTACTAGGTCGTTGTGTTTGGTGCTGTACAGACAGCAAAGACAGCATCAGTCCCAAAGGGCACGTGCTCGGGACAGGACAGTCACAGCAATTCCTGCAGCAGGTCTATGTGTGGCTCAGGTGGGACAAGTTGGGTCGTGTCTGAGACACTGGAGGTCTGGTGTGGCAACGGGAATGAAATGTGGGGTCTCATCCATATGACGGGTAGGGAAGAGTCCTGAGTGGAGCCAGCCCAGAAGTGCTCTGTGCAGCATGGATGGGTGAGGAACCAGGTTCAAAGAGCAGAGTTGGTTGGTACCCAGAGCTCATAACCTGCTCTGTGACAGCCTGAGCTCCTGTGACCTCCATTGCTTGTCCTCCTATAAGCATTTCCTGGGCATATGAGGACCAGTGAGATTGCAGACATCCTCTTGGGAAAATTAAGTTTTGCAAATGTAAAACCAAGTGCAGAACACTCCAGGTCACTGGTAGAAGATCTGGAACAGCATGCAGGGAACTTTCCTACAAGACAGCAACAACCCTTTTCTTCCCAGGGCTTGAAAAGGCTTCCTTCCCAGGTCAGTTAAAGAATTCAAATCCCAGTTATGGATTTAAATACACTCTTTGCATACCACGGAAGTTCAAGGATATTAACCATGATTTATGTACCTGTCTGGTTCAGTCTGGGCTGGAACAGGATGGCTTCATCAGGGTAAGTCTTTTAATGTGCTGCCTTGTTAGTCCTGGGGAAGGACTGAATCCCAGGAATATCTTGCAAATGCTGCTCATTCTGGATGCTCGTCATGTAACCCAACATCAAATACACTTTGATAGGACTTCAGGATACAAACTGAAGTGGTGGATTCTCCATCCCTGGAGGTGTTCAAAAAACGTGTAGTCATGGCACTTTGGGACATGGTTCAGCAGGCACGGTGGGGTTGGGCTGATGGATGGACTGGATGAGCTTAGAGGTCTTTTCCAACCTTAATGATACTATGATTCTATCAGAGAAGGCTGCTTCAGCCATCAGAAAATGCATATGAGTTCACACCAGTGCACAAATTGGAAGGTCTCACCTAGGAAAAACGTAGTTGTAAAATGAAGCAGAATGCAGAATGCAGTAATTTGGTAATGGTAGCTCATTTCAGCAAGATTTACATGGCAAATATCTAGTGTGGATGCACATATATTATCCTGGTGCAAAAAGTTATTTAGCTATGAAGGTTTAAATGAAACGAATCACAGTCAAGTGAAAATTTCTACCTTCCTGAAATGAGAAAGGAAAATGAAATTATTTCAATCTTTTTCCATAGAAGATACTAAATTGACACATTCCAACGACAAATTTCCACTTTGGTCTAACTGTTTTTCCACTGGAAACTCATCAAGGTGAACAGGTCTTGATCTGCAAATGCTGACCCCCTTGTGGCATGACCTAATTTTGCTGTGGCTTCAGTGGCTTCAGTTCAGGTAGCACCTTGTGAAACTCATCACTGCCACCCTCCCATCCTTTCCTCATTTTCCTTTTTGTCCTCTGGAATTGTTTGCTTTTCTTCTCGTTCTATATTTTTCCCCAGCCCTTTCTCTTCCTGAGTGGGAATGAAGGTTTTGTTTCAAAGATGAGGCAAAAAGATGGAGTGATTCTTCTCCCAGCTTCAGATGTGTTGACCTACAACTCTGTACCCATAGCCCTGACCCCTTATCCAGGGAGGATGATGGTAAGAATGATCCATTCTGCCCTTGTTGGTTGGAGGAGATGTTCTTCTTGACTATAGTGATGTTACACCAGTTTTGGGGTCCTCCAGTGTTTCGTCTGGCTGGCCAGTAGAGAGAGGCAAAACAGTGCATGGTCCCACCTGTACCTGGGAAAAAGACTCAGCATTGCAGAGGAAAGGGAGATAGGACCAGGCAAGGTGTGAAGCTGCTTCTCTCTTCCCTCTGGGGACTTGATCCTTCTCTCCACCCATTTTATTTCCATCTCCCCTCTCCAGGGCTCTCTCTCTTGGTTCCAGACTCAGTCTGTGCCCATAATCTGGCTTCAGGGCAAGCTGTTTTTTCCAGGCTTGGTGAGGGACAGAGTGGCAGGACAGTAGGAAATGAGGAGCACCAGCTCCTCATGCTTGTGTGGCGTAAGACATATCTTAGAGATGCTCCAGGGTTCACTGGGGTGGGTCTGATACTGCACTGGCACTGAAATCCCATCCTTCTCCCAACCTGGCTCTTTCCAAAGCATCTTTGGAGCATTGCAGGTCTGGGACAGCAGAAGCAACATCTGGAAGTGTGTAAGATACAACTGCTGCTCTTTATCCAGCTCTGAGCAAGGGCAGAAATACCTCCTAGGACAGGAGGTGGGGTAGGTCCTGCTCTGTGTTTGAAGCTCACTAATGCAGTAACTATTGCTTTTATTTGTGTGGGATGAATAATCCCTGCCGTGTGGGTTTTATAGTTGAAGGGTGAAGGAAATTGCCAGTGAAATGGGGCTCTCTGGCTTCTTGGTGAAGAAGACTGTCCCTCCCTCTGGTACTGCAAGTCAAAATAATAAAATATTTTTCAATCAACTTTATGCTGCAAGTTAAAATCCAAAATCACATTTTTCAGCAAATACACTGCTTGCCAAATCCCTGTTTCATTGCCCAGTGCCACCCCTGCAGGGTCTGGTGAGGGAGGGTCTCTCTGCACTGAGTGGAACCCTGCAGAGCAGAGCTGAGGAAAGACACCCCTGGGGCTTTACAGACTCCAAACACAGAACCATCACCCACTACCAAAGCCACTCTCCCAACTGGGAATTTCCCTTCCAGTCAACAATCATGAAAATCCATGTTGGAAGGTCTAAATAAACTGTTGGGAATCAACAGTCCTCCCGTGGGATCTACTAGATAGCACCTGGGGGTCTGGAGCCCCACATTGGTGGGTTTTACAGGTTTGCCTTCAGGAGAGTAGCTCAAGATCCTTATCTGACCTGTGTGGCTTCAGCAGATCCTGCCCAAGGTCCTATATCTGAGGGTCTGTGCATTGACCCCAGGTTTGCCCCAAGGTTTACCTAAGAAATTAGGCTCAGTGTGTGTATGCACCCCAAGGAAGACCAGTGTCCTTGTGAGCTTTGGGCACACGTAGTCCTGGACATTGCAAGCATTTTTGGATGGGAGTTTTTCATATTTTAACATTTCAGCAGGAGGTAAGATTTTGTTCATGGGGAAGAGAAGAAGCTCATGCGGAGTCACCTCTGTGTCTGTGTAAATGTCCTACATGGGGCACTCTGGCCCATCAGAGACCAGACCACCTATATTCTCAATCAATAGTAGCTTGGGAGCTGCTAACTAACATCAGAAAAGCTGTCCTGTCTGTCCATGACCACATCCTATTGCACCTTTTGTTGAGACCTCAGGAGAGCTTTGTGTTCCTGGCAGACGATTGCCGTGCCGCAGTCCACCATGGCCCAGCACGGCACTGAGAAGGGACTTCAGCCCAGACTCCACGATGAGGGTTCATCACACCGGAGCCTGGCTGTGGTGTTCGGAGGATCCTTGTCCTCGGCAGTGCAGCGCTGCTGCCCAGTGCAGTTGGGCAATGGTTGGCAGCAGCGTGGGGATTTCACAACCTTCCCTTGCACAAGTCCTTGCTGCTTCGGAGGAGTGTTTGTCTGCGAACAGCACTGGACAAATCGAAGTTGCACAACCCCATCCTGTGCTACTTTGGACTCTTTCATTAAGTTTGTATATTTTTCTTCATTTGCTTATCAGTTTTCCCTTTTCCTTTTCTCTGTGCTGTTAAGCAATCCTGGCACAGCCTGGTTGCATTGGCTCCATCGTACCCCAGCCTCCTGCCGGAGCGTGCTCCCCTTTCCCAAGGCTGTTTCTTTCTGTGCCTGTTTGTCACCACTTTGAGTTCAAGTTTTTTTTGGAATGTCCCTGTTTTGTCATGACTCTGTCGTGCAGGCCCACAAGGATCAATGGGCCACTAGTGGCCACAGAGAGGGTGGCTCAGGGCCACGGAAGCTGAAGCTGCAAAGGGACCCAAGTCTCCTCTGTTCTGCAGTTGCACAGAATCACAGAATGGTTTGGGTTGGAAGAGACCCTAAAGCCCACCCAGTTCCAGTGTCCTGCCCTGGGCAGGGACACCTCCCACTGGATCAGGGGGCTCCAAGCCCCATCCAGCCTGGCCTTGAACACCTCCAGGGATGGGGCAGCCACCACTGCTCTGGGCAACCTGGGCCAGGGCCTCCCCACCCTCACAGCAAAACATTTCTGCCTAAGATCTCATCTCAATCTCCCCTTTTTCAGGTCAAAACTCTTCCCCCTCGTCCTATCCCTGCACTCCCTGATCAAGAGCCCCTCCCCAGCTTTCCTGGAGCCCCTTTCAGTACTGAGAGGCTGCTCTAATGTCTCCCTGGAGCCTTCTCTTCTCCAGGGTGACCAATCCCAACTTTCTCAGCCTGTCCCCATAAGGGAGGTGCTGCAGCCCTCGGATCATTTTTGTGGCCCTCCTGGGATTTCCTGGGAAAGCCATCCTTGCAAACACAGCAACACACTTGGAGGGTTTTGCCTTGTTCTGTTTTCATATTTTCACTGCCTGACACAGGTCTTGCTGGAAGGGTGGGGTGGAAGTGGGAAAAATATTGTCTGACCAAACCTCTTCCATAACCTAAGTCACATCAAATACCTTTTTTGCTAAAATGGGAGCATTTGTGACCCCAGCAGAGGGAGGAGGGGTTGGGGCACAGGACAAATGAACAGAAAAAAAAGGGATTTTAGCAAAAAACGCACTTTATGATGGAGTTCCAGATTTTCTGGTGGTCCAGAGGACAAGGTATTCACAGCACAGGGATTGTTCCCAGAGATTCCTGCAGGATAGGAGCATGTTCATACACAGGGACACTCACATACACCTTCCATGTCTGAAACTCTCCTCATCACAATGTTTAAATATTCCCTCTCACTATCGCTGTTAGATCTGGGCGAATAATCCACAATGAATAATGTATCCAATGAAGCCGGCCCTGCTAATTGTGGAACATTCACGAGCAGATGGCAATTGGAGGCAGGTTTTTTCACATTTCTTTTTTTTCCTCCTCTCGGCGGATGGAGGTTTGCTCTAAGTAGGTGATATTTGAAATTCAAGCTGTGTTTGGAAGTTGCGATTGGCCGGTTGTGACATGGTGGTGTCCCTCTTCCTGCATTGGCCGAGTGTACAAAGTCCTTTGGATACAAATACTTGCATGTGCAAATTTAAAATTCAGTTTCCATGGTTACTCATGCGTGCAGCTTTGAACTTCACTTTCCTCCAACATTTGTGCTAGGAAAACTCATTCAGTCACAGGTTCATGGAAAGGGAACACAAAAGATGCATGAGGCTGTATTTGCATGGTCTGGTATATGTGATCCTCTTCACAAACTCAGCTTGAATATTCACTGGGCTGTTCTGCCACCTTTTCTCGGGCTTGAAAAGGGTTTCAGCCTACAGGAATTTTCTTTCCCAGTATTATCAGCCTTTGTGGCTCCACTTTTAGCACCACAAATACAGCTGGGTAAAATCGATCTCCAGGTAGATGCAAACATCTCGTAATCAGTTCTGCACTGGGCAAAGCAAGGTGTTTATTTTTCGTGCAATTCAAATCTCAATTGGTTTTGCAAAACCAAGTTTCTCCCCTTCCAGTTAATCCTGTGTCATCTAGAAACAACAAGGAATTAGGACATGCTCATCTTTGTTTTGCAGCAATGATAGAGGCAGAGGAGCGAAAGGGAATTAGCAGGAATTAAAGTCAGGGTAGCTGGAAAGAGCTGAGCTGATGGGAAAGCAAGTTGTTTTGTTTTGAATAGAGCAAACAGGACGTCAAAATCAGAGCAGAGCTCAGAGCCCTACTGTATGTGAGTCATGAGGGTGTGTGTCTGTGTGTCTGTCCCTTTGGAGATCCCAGCGCATACCCTGAACTGCTGATAATAGAATACCTCGGCTGCATTATTGTCCCAAATACATTCCCTTACTGTGATAAGTATGAACTTTCCAGAAATCCCCCCTCCCACTCGGGGACAGTTTAATAAAAGTTATTTTTGTTTTGCTGGCTCTCACGTGTCTTGTGCAATATTTCTGCAGCCTCTGGACAAACAGATGAGAGAGAGCAAAGGTTAACCACGATTTATGCCTGGGTTTGGAATTGCGCTGTCGGGGAGCAGCGAGGTGTGTGTGGGGGGGAGCAGCGTGGAGGGGTGGGTGTTGTGCAGGCTGTGGGTGCCCGCTGTGTGCAGAGCTTCCACCGGGCATCCCAGGACACGAGACCCAGGAGGAAGCAGCGCCCCTTTCCCTGGCAGCCGGTCACCGGCGTTTCACCAGCGCTTCAGATGAAATCGAAGGCGTCGGGTGCAGGGTCGGGCTGTGGCCTCTGAGCCCGCGGCTCCTCGGGAGCTCATCCGCCGGCACCTCTGGCTTTTGGCTTCGTGCTGCTGCTGGTTTTGGTTTCAGCCCTGCTGCGCAGCAACGAGTCAGAGGGCTGGAGGGGCGCAGCGTGCCCGCATCCCACCCGGCAGCGCATCCAAGCCCCGCACTCCCGGGCTGCGGGGCTGGGAAGGCGGCGGATGTTCAGACAAACACTCGCACCTGGGAACATTCACATCACGCTCCAGCACTGGGAAAATACCCCACTGCCTGCGCTCAGTGCCTGACCTTTTTGACTATTCAGAGTGCTGAACCAAATGGCTTTAAAGTGCTATCTGCTCTGAAATGGGTGACAAAGCATAACAATGACCCCTTCTCATTCAGCAGATGGGTCTCTAGTCCTTTGTGCCCAGCTGTGTGTATTCAGGCTCAGATCTGTTGGCTTTAGCAAGAAAATGACTTGCTGTTGCCCTGCAGATCTTGCCGCGCTGCCCTTGGACTGGATGAGGTTCCCTCATGTGCTGCAGCACTGTAACTGCTCTCCCATCTCTCCTGAGGCAGGGAAGCACGGGGTGTCCCCTTTTTTGGGGGGAGATTTTGTGTGTGTGTGGTGGTTCTAAAGGATGTTGGGATGCTTAGAGGAGTGGAGGAAGGCATCACAAAGTCGAGGATCTGGCAGTTTGAGATCTCTGAGCCGAGCACATCTGCTGTGGAGCAGCGAGTGATGTCCTACAAATGTGGTGCACTCCTGCTTTGGAAGGCGTTGCTGTAACAGTGGAACTGGAGGGTTTTGGTTAATATTTGCTGACAAATAAAGTCAAAAAAGTGTTGTCAGTTGCCTTGTGGGCTAGAAATCTCTTTAAACTCCCAGTTACACAATGTAGGTTTCTCAAGACTTTCCCCAAATTGCTTCTCTGGCACTAGGGACAAGACTGAGGATTTCAGCGCGCGAGGATTTTCTCTCCAAGAGCCCAGGGATGTTCAGAGGGAAGAGAGTGCTCAGCTCTGCCATTTGCACTTCGCTCTTTTTATCACTGGCAGATGGTGGAGAGGCTCTATCTACCCTTTGGCCAGGATGGCAGGAAAAGCAGGTCTGTGCCCTGGGATGCACTGGGGGCAGAGCAGCAGGAAGAGCAGAGCTTGGAGTGAGTCCCTTGTGATTTCTTCTCCTTCCTTTCTTCTCTTACCCTGTGGTGCATCCCCTGATGCAGGGGCACAACGCTTTCTCCCGTTTCATTGCCCCATCTCCTCCTAGAGCTCCTTGCCCAAAGGATTGGAGACCAGGGGATGCCCCAGGAGCCTGTGGGGCTCTCGCTCCCTCCTCAAAGCTGCAGCCTGGGAGCGCTGCTCTTTGTCTGCAGAAGGCACTGGCAGCCCCTGCTCTTTCCTGGCTGGGGGCTGTGGGAGGAGGGGCTGCTGCCGGAGCAGATGGTCCCTGGTGGAGGGTTTGGGGGCCCAGCTCCTCGTGGCAGGTTGGGGGGGGATCCCCTTTCACTGCTCGGATGGGGGAGGCCTTGCTTGCCTCTCACACGGTCAGTTCCCAGCTGAGCACCTCTATGGGATTATGCTGCTATTCATCTAATTGGAATTGTATTGGGAGCAAAGAGACAGTATCTCTTTCCTCGGAGGATCTATTATGCATCGACTGCGCACAAAGGCATCCTCCTGCCAGAGAAGAGGGGGTGTCCGGCCCTGCTCTCACTTCAGCTCTGCTTGAAAACAGCCTGGCTCCCTCCTGCAGCTCACACAGCGCGGCCTTTAACCCCTCTCTCCCCAAAAAAGGGCTGTGCAGCCACTTCTCTCCCTCCCCTTGCATTGTCCAGCTCTGCTTACGGATGGCGTGAAATGCACAGTTTGCCCTGCACTCCAGCAGGCACTTCTCACCTCGCTGGGACAGTGGGTTCCCAGCCCTTGGCTCCCCATCATCCCAGAGGATCGGGCACAATGCCTGGGGAGGGCAAGAAAACCTGCAGTATCATCCTGGGCTGTCTTTCTGGGGTCAGAACACCACTGATCCAGTGATCTTGCATAGAAACACGAAATGAAGGGTTAGAAGGGACCTCAAGGATCATCTGGTCCAACTTTTTAGACACTATATAATTTAAGAGAGATCATAGAATCATAGAACCATCTGGTTAGAAAAGATCTCTGAGATCATCGAGTCCAGCCATACCTGTTTCCTTACTAAACCACGTCCCTAAGAAACTCATCTACCTGTCTTTTTAACACCTCCAGGGATGGCAACTCCACGCTTCCCTGGGCAGCCTCTGCCAGTGCCTGAGAACCCTTTCAGTGAAGAAATTTTTCCTGATGTCCAGTCTGAAGCTCCCCTGGTGCAACTTGAGGCCATTTCCTCTCGTCCTGTCACTTGGGAGAAGAGTCCAGCACCCACCTCACCAGAGCGTCCTTTCAGCCAGTTGTAGACAGTGATGAGGTCTCCCCTCAGCCTCCTCTAAGTTAAACAACCCCAGCTCCCTCAGCTGCTCTTCATAGGACTTGTTCTCCAGCCCAGCACCCTGTTACCCCAGCACCCTGTCAAACTGTGCCTTAAAAGTGTCCAGTGTAGAGGATTCTACCACTGCCCAGGGAGATTATTCCAAACTCACACGCGGCTGGGCAGTCACGTTTACTTCCTCAGGAGATGTAAACCCACAGGGGCACGTGGGTAAATCAGCACAACTGCCTAAATAGGGAATGAGGAGGATAAGAAAAAAAAATTCACACCCCACCCATGATGGCTTTATGACTGAAATCACCTTGCACACACCCTGTTGGAAGAGCTGCCAGGGTTCATCTACTATCAGCTTGTGCCTGCAGATAACAGCAGCACCCATTTCTCTGAGCTCTGTGGGAGCTGGAGGGCTTTGAAGTGGAAAAGGAAATCATATTATAAAAAAAAAAAAAAAGAAAAAAAGAAACTCTAGATGGTTGCCCTTGCAAAGAGCTGTGTGAGCACCTGGCATGAGATGTGGGCGGGTTGGAGAACTCTGCCTGTAAGACCCTTCAGAGGGGTTGGGACTATGGTAACAGAGGCCAGGCTGGGATCTTCCTGACTATGATAGCACCCTTCAGACTTCAAGTGGTGGGAATGGAATGGGGGATGGTCCCTTGGCTGCACAGTTGGCATTTCAGGAGTCCCTGCTGCCTGAGTTCATTTGCAAGCATAATCCCTCTAAGAGCAGCTCCTGAGCGGTGCCAGAGGCTGTGCTTGCATCCAGGGAATGCTGTCCTGTCCTGTCTGCTCTGGGCTTGTCCTGTCAGCTGCCAGGATTTGCAACCTGGGCTGTCCTGCTGGGCCAGCTCTGGCAGCTCAGGCTCAGTCTGTAGGTGTGGGAGATGCTCAGGCACCCAGTGGCTTCAGAGCAGCAGCTCCTGACCAAGAAGATCCTGAGGTCACAGATAGGGTCCATGTGGATGCCCAGACAGGGACAACTTTGTCCAGGCTAGCAGAGATGCCTTGGCTGTGCTATGAAAGCTCTGTGCCAGGTCAGGTTCAAAGGGACACTTGGCTTAATCCTCTCCTTTGCTGGTTTGGGGACACCAGCCCTGGCTGCTCACCAGCTTGCTCTGAGCTTGGTAGAGGGACCTCCTCTGGGATTTCCTTCCTCTGGGAGTCCTCTGTCTCCACTCACAGGGAGAAAGGAAGGTCAAAGCCCCCCTGACCTGTGTGCCAGCCTCACGGGCACAGAGGAGCAGCTCTCTGCAGCTCTCAGCTCTTCTGCGTGAGGCATCCTGAGTTTGCGCCACTGAGAGTGTCCCTTGAAAAGCTGGAGAGGGAGGAAGATGCTGTCCCTCCATGAGCTTCATTCTCCTGGTGCATCCTGTGAGACAGCTCCATCCTTACGACTCCTTCCTGTCTTTTCTCCAGTGAATGCCCTTCCTCTGCTAATATTCCCACCCATGCTCTTGTCACAGGAGAGCCGAGAAAGCTGCTCAGCTTCGCTGGGCACCACATTCCATCTCACGCTGGTCTGGGGGGTTTTGGACAGGCTGTGGGCTCCCCTCTATGTAATCCCCAGCAGGTCCACCTTTCACCTCCCAGCCTGGAACAACCTGACTTCTTGTGGAATTTGGGGGTCTTCGTGGGGTTCAAGCTGAGAGAGGACTAAAGTGCATGAGGGCTGGCAGTGTCTGGGTGCTGCTGAGGGGCGACACATGAATGACTGTCACCTTGTGCTGCTGGAGTCCCTTCCCAAAAGGGTTCGTGAGACTTTCTTCAGCTTCCTCTGTGGTGCACTGAAAATCTGGGTGATCTCCCCCAACCTGTTCTTGTCTCTCTCTCCTTTCTTTTCAGCCACACCTTTTGTTGGTCATTTTTGGAAGCACTTCCACGTGTGGCTGGGTGGTTGCCTGAAGCTATATGGTTTCTCCATGCCAAGTGGCTTGGTGTTCCTTGGTACCTGGGTCTTTGCCTTTCAGTCTTGTGTTTAGAGACTTTAGGATCTTGGTTGGGAGAGGCTGAAATGATGCCAAATGTGGATATCAGAAGAAGAGATGTCACACAGGAGGAGACCCTACCTAACCAATAGACTGTTTGTGAGCTTGCAGAGCCTTTCCTGGTCATAGGATTTGTGTCAAATCTCATCTGTTCCAGACAAACCAGACCTTCTTTGCCCATGCATGAGTTCAGCTAAACATGGATGTTCAGTTTAAAACCCATAGGGCCCCAATGCAATGTAACAAAGTCAGTGTGTGACTTCTCCAGGAATCTTCTGAACTGGTGAAAGGAGCGATTTCAAGGAGACATCATGGCAAACAGATCAGTCTTATAATATACTCTCTTGATCTGTATTTGTGTCATCTTTCCACAGACAGAATGAATGGCTAAATTCAGCTTTTAATACTGACACTGAAGTTTTCTGTGGAGCTGGTAAGAGGGAAGGGTATTGTGGTTGTTTGTGTGCTGAGCAATGCAGTGAGAAACCCAAAGCTGCTCTGCCTTTAGGGATTTTTGTATCACCGTGTCAGCAATTTGGAGTTCAGCTTGGGCTGTGGGGATTTGTAACTGAAACTTAAAATGTACTTGAATGAGGATGTCTGGATATGAAAGCAGCAGGAGAAAGAGCAAGAAGAGTTAAAAGAATGGCATGTGCTGATCTGGTGGAACAGAGCAATGGCCTGGAACTTCTCATGGCTTCTGGAGCAGTAAAACAAAGGACAACCTAAAACAAAGGAGAGATTACACCAGAAAGGAACCCAATCATTGTCAGGGTGGCAGGGGGGGATGAGGAACCAAAAAATCACCATCACTGTCCACTCCTAAAGGGTACGAGAGGCTGCACTGGACCCTGTGCATGGCCACCCATCTCAGAAGGATCCAGGAGATGTGCTGAGGCACTGGGAGCTGCTGCCCCTTATTTCCCATGTCACTACAAGTGGTCCTGACTGGGCTGCTTGGACGCAAACATCTTGGTGCTTCTATGTGAGCATAAAAGAACGAGTGAGTGAAACCTGGGAGAGACTGAGTGGGAGTTGAATCCCCTGTGTCAAAAAAGAAAAAATCCACCTTCCCTTCCTAAGGTCTTGCACTGAGCTTTGTGCTACAGCTAGATTTTTTGCCTTCCCCAGTGACCTCCACAGCCATTTCTAATTGTGGTGATTTGCGTTTTTGTTTCCGTGGGTGGGAGCACCAGCAGGTGACAACTCCTGCCCTGTGGCTGCTGCTGGAGTCTGACAGCTGGTAGAGAGGCACAGTCTGGATACCTACCTCAGATGCAGGCAGGGTGTGCCAGGAATTAGTAGAAACACAGCTAAAGCCAAAAGGCTTTGCAAACTGCTTTACCTATGCACACAGGCACATGGCAGCACAGCCTTTACCAAGCCTTCCAGTGGCTGCTCTGCCTGTCCAGTTCTGGACTAGATCTGTGCAGCCACAAATCACTGCCACATCTTCCAGAACCTCAAGGGAGCAGGATAAGTCTTTTTTCCAATGGAGGCCTTTTCCCATGAGTGCCCAGGTCAGAGGTATTAACCAAGACCCTCTGGGCATGTAGATTAAATGGTTTGTGGCCAGTTTCAGCTGGTCATGGTTCCTGTAATAAAACTATGTGTGTGCATAGGTAATCCAGAACTGTGCTGTGCACACTGACTCTGTCCTGCTTGCACGTGGCTGGTGTCAGGCACCAGCCTGTGGGTTGTGTGGGGCTGTGGGGATGCTTCCCCAAGCCAATTCAGCTGAGCATCAGTCTGCTCTTGCCGTTGGGGAGCTGCAGGTAGGAGGCTTGCAGGGAACCTTCCTGCTTCACCCCTTTGATTTCTCCTGGTCTCCAGACTCTGAAGTTGCTGGGGTGATTGGCTGCATCTCCCTGCAGTCCACGTTCACAGCCTTTTTTAGTCCGAGAGGCAGCCTTCATCCACGTGCGACCTCTCTGCGCCTTTTGCTGCCTTGACATTTGCAAATGTTATGGTCTTTATATGGATATTGCAGTTTGGGTTGTTTAACCCAGACCTGCTTGGAGTCCCTGGCCAGGCTCTGATGTTATTAACTTGATAAGATGTGATTTACTTACACATTAGTACCCTCCACATCATAAAACGGAGTTTCAGTTTCCTGCTGGGTCCTAAACACAACTCGATAACAGTCTTGAGAGTGCACAAACACGGGCTGTGTTTTTCTAACTGCACCTGCCCCAGCTTGCAGTGACGCACCAGGCATGGAAAAATATTTGGTACCCATTGTGCCCCCACAGTCCTCTCCCTGTGACCAAAATCTTCCCTTTATTATGTGGTTTTTCTTTAATCTTTTGAGTTATATGCAGTGCTTGAAGTAGGGGAAAGGGCAAGGCCAGCAGGAGACGAAGCAGCACGAGCAGGGCTGCTGGAGCACAGAGCCAGGCTGTCCCTTTCTGCCAGCAGTGGGGAGATGAGTCCTGGCAAGTTTTTGGAGCTCTTTGAAATCCAGCTTTTCTTCCCAAGTGTGATATGAATGATTGCTTTGTGGTCCTTCTGTAGCTGCTGGAATCTTCTCCATCCCATGGACAACATCCTAAACCTCTGTTTGTGCTGGTCCCCGAGGGGTGTCTCACCATGGGTTTTCTTGGTACCAACACAAGCTGCACCTTTTTCTCATCAGCCATCTCTTACAGCCAAAATCTTAGTTCACCTCCTCCTCTGTCAGAGGCCGCTCTCCCCTCTTACCCTGAGTCTGAGCTCACAACCTTCTACTGCCCCATCTCCTTTCCAGTGCCACTGGCTGGCTCCAGCATCGAAGTCCACTTCAAACACGTAATGAACAGTCTCTGCTTTCCACCCACCGATGCCTTCACCTCCTGCAGCATCCGTGCTGGCTGCTCCCAGGGGTGAGCGTGCACTCATGGGGCTGTTGGCATTTCCCTTGTGCCATGGATGCTCCACTGACAGTTGCAAACTGTTGCAAAGCAATGTAATCTGCTGTGGTTCCTGCAGCTGTTTCCAAGTGCAGGGCTTGATCTTGCCTTGTTTGTCTTATGCTGTACAGCTCCATGTGCTCTGCTCTGAGCTGCCTCGTTTGACTCTGCCTCTCCAGGCTGAGGAGCTTCACCCATGCTGGCCACTTGCTGGTGATGTTCCCCTCTGTTTGTTAGTGACTTAAGGGGAAATAATGTGCATTTGCCTGGCTTGATCTTCACCTTCCCTTCTCAATGTGCAGTCCTGAGATTTACCTGCCTAGGAGAGCTGAGCACTTTCTTTGTTGAGCATGGCAGGCGTTCCTTATATCATGTACTGGAAGATAAGGACCATATCAAGCCCATCCCTTCAGCTAGTGTGGTGCAGGCCAGCATCTATGGCCTTGTGGTGTCAAGGATAGAAAGCACTACAGAGATGGTCCAGAGAGACACTGGTGCCCCCAGTTAGTATCAGATCACCACACCAGGCTATGTGAGATGACAGTGGTTGGTAAGGCAAGGCCTTCTGCTTCTCCTTGCAAGACTGATGGACTTTGTGAGCACCAACCAGCTGGGAATGATAAGGGATCACTTGATCCTGGCTGCTGTGTTTGGGCCTGAAGGGGTAGTTGTCCAGGTCTGCATCCCCTGAAATGGGGTTTGCCAGTTGCCAGGCAGCATCTCTGGTCTCCTTGGGTGTCCCTTTTGCAGGATTGGCTCCTCGGTCTCAAAGGAGCTGCAAACTGTTTTGTTTTCACCCACTGTTATTACCCTCTTTTTAAAAACAAATGGTTGATTAGTTTCATTTTTACGTGGAATGCAGGGCTCAGTTATCTCTGCAGTTTCATACCCTCTGCTGCCAGAACTAGCTGAAAAATACTAAAACCAGGAGGTGCACAGGACAAAACTCCTTGGGAATCTGCACTTCTTCATTGCTCTCAGCACCAGTCCCAGCTGTGGGGGGGCTCCCTTGCCTGGAGGTGCTGTCAGCTGCCTTTTAAGCTCTTGCTGTTATTTATTTTACATCGAATGAAAGGATTTGAGAGATGTGGGTCTTGGCCAGGGTCAGAGCTGTAACTGCTCAGCACCATCTCATAACCATGGAACACGGTAGCCGTGCCCTGGCCTGCATCCAGGGCAGAGGGACCAGCAGGGAGAGGGAGGGGATTCTGCCCCTCTGCTCTGCTCTAGAGGTAAGGTCTGAAATCCTCAGCACAGGAAGAACGTAGAGCTGTTGGAGTGCAGAGGTGGCCACAAAGATGATCCAAGGGCTGGAGCATCTCCCACATGAGGAGAGGCTGAGAGAGTTGGGGTTGTTCAGCCTGGAGAAGAGAGGGCTCTGGGGAGACCTTAGAGCAGCCTCCCAGGACTGAAAGGGGCTCCAGGAAAGCTGGGAAGGGGCTCTTGATCAGGGAGGGCAGGGAAAGGATGAGGGGGAGCGGTTTTACACTGAAAACCGGGAAAATGAGATGAGATCTTGGGGAGAAATGTTTTGCTGTGAGGGTGGGGAGGCCCTGGCCCAGGTTGCCCAGAGCAGTGGTGGCTGCCCCATCCCTGGAGGTGTTCGAGGCCAGGTTGGATGGGGCTTGGAGCGCCCTGATCCAGTGGGAGGTGTCCCTGCCCAGGGCAGGGTGGTAGAGCTGGATGAGCTTTAGGGTCACTTCCAACCCAACCCATTCCGTGATTCTGTGATTCTGTAAAGCTGTGCCTTCCAGCTCTGGCTGGCTGATGCCTCTGAGAGGCTCCTGTACCTCCTTCCCCCTGGGTGAATACCTAGGAGTATTTAAAACCTCACTGCAGAGCTCCAATTTGGAGACAGGGAATGAAACCTCTGCAGGAGCTGACAGGCTGTAGTTAAAGACCCCAACACCCACTGCGCTCCCTTTCTGCTTTGTATTGAATTAAAGTAGACAAGGGCACCTAGCAAGCTGCATCCCCTGCCTGGCACAGCTGCTGCCTCCGGGGACAGCTCTCCTGCTGGAATATCTGGGTTACAAAACACAGTGAACGTGGAGTTGGAGGGTTCCCAGCATCAGGGCAGAGTTACCCTGTGAGGGATATCAAAACCAGGGCAATAGTCACGGTATTTCAAAGTACCAGGTAACCTTGCCAGGGGAATTTCTGAAGCATTTCTTCATTGGATGCAGGGAATTAATTGGGTTTCTGGGCTGTCTTGTCAATGTTGCTCTCTGTGTGTTGCATTGGCCTGTTTTTCCTAAGAAACCATTCATTTGTGACCTGGGAAATGAGCACAGAAAGGATTGGTGTGAATGTTGGGGGTGTCCTGTTTAGGGAAAGGAATTGGACTCGAAGATGCTTTTGGGTCCTTTCCAACTCGGGTAATTCTGTGATTCTATGGTTGCAGGCTGCTGGTGGCTCTGGCAAATGGAAAATGCAATTGGAAGAGGTCTGTAAGGGGATCCAAGGAGAATGATGTGGAGCTGACAGGATGAAAAGGAGGCTGGGGCAGTGGACGATGCCATCACCGTGGCCCTTTAGCGAAGGGTCTCCTGGCTCCAGTGGGGCCGTCGATGCTTCCCTCTGCTCCACCAGCACCAGGAGGAAAACCAGCAGCGTGAACGTCCCCTGCCCCAACCACTTCCTGTTTGTGTGCTTCAGCTTTCTGAACTTTACCTGTCCCTCTTGCCACCACCTCATCCGAGAGCCCCTTCTGCTCTGCAGCCTGCTGGGCATCTGAGAGAGGGGGGCAAGGACTGGCACCGCAGGCGGGAGCTGTTTGCCCAGCCTGGACTTGCAGAAAACAAACTCCAGGCAGGGAAGAGATGCACAAACTGTGCATGAGCCAAAAAGAGGGGACAAGGAAGAAAACACCCTCTTGTAGAAAAGCCCATGACTCACCAGCGCTGGGCAAATTCATTGGTATGGGTTTAGCTTCCTTTTCCCATCTCAGTCCTCTTTGGCGTGACTTGTTTTGTCACCAGTGCTTGCCAAGTGCTTTAGACAGCACTTTTCACTAGGTCTCACTTCCCATTCCTTGAGTTTATGAGCATCCGAAACCATTTCCTGCTTGACAAATTGTTGAAAATTGGATTGAAGATGCCATTAAAAAAATATTTGGTTTGAATGAATCTAAACATTTCATTTGAATAATTTATAAACACTTTATCCTCTTCCAACCTTTAAAAAAAAACCTTGTAAAGTACAAATTGCAAACAATGTCAAAATGAGAAGTGATTTTTTTTTAACTATAGAACAGTTGATGCTTTTAGGACAAAGGATCATGTTTTTAAAAAACACCTCCCATTTTATTTTGAATGAGGCTTGGGTTGTTGCAATCTCTGAGCCCATGTGCAATAACCCATCTCAGCTGGGTTGGTTCTGGCCAAGTTCGGGGTAGATGGACTCTTGGGGCTTCTTGGGGCTGCTTCTAAAGTATTGTTGTGATGGGACTGATTGCTAAAAAGCAGTGTCACTGCTGGGCTGGAGGAGAGCGAGACTGTTGGGGAGAGACTGATGCCCTGTGAACAGAGGATGTGCATTGTATAAACACTCTTGCACTCACAGGGACCCAGCTCCATGGGAAGGGCAGCCACTTGCAGTGAGTGAGACCTTTCCTGGGAGACAGCACTCTCCTGGCTGCACAGAGGGAAGGACCCTCTCCTGGGACCAGATGTTTCCCCTCCCCACGAGCTCTCAGCCAGCCCAGCTTCTCGTGCTCAGCCATTCTTCTTCTTCATTATACGCGATCTCAGCAGTTCTGGTTTTGTCAAAAGGAATAAATGGAGAACTGAATGGTGCCCGCGCACGGCTCATGTGTGAATGAGAGCAGATGGCAGCGACTGGGAGCTGCCTCTGTGCTCTTGCAGAGGGAATTTAACTCTTCACTCTGCAGCAATGCAGGAGTGAACGTGTTGCAGGCCTTCTGCAGACAGCTCCCAATGTCTTCTGTGGCCACGCGAGAGCTGTGACTGCACCAGCCTCCAGTCTTGGCTTCTGGTGGGTTGGCTACTGCTGAAGAATACGGCCGTGGTCCCAGAAGGCAGACGTGCAGCTCCCCTCTCCAGCCCACAGTCTGAGAACAAGACTTGGTGTTGGCTGCTGGATCTCAGAGAACCATCATTTCTGACTTGTCTTGTGTAGATGTGGTGCTTCGGGGCATGGTTTAGTGGGCTTGGTGGTGCTGTGTTGATGGTTGGACTTGATGATCTTAGAGGTTTTTCCAACATTAATGATTCTATGATTCATTGATTTTATGATTGTACCTTTTCCTTCCAGTGGTCATTTATTAGTTGCATCTGATCATCCTGGGCACCAAGCAGCACACTGTTATCTGTTTCCCCTTGGGGATCCAGACCTTTCCATGGCAAAATGCGGTGCCTGTGGTGGCCCTGTTGCAACCTCACCTTGGGCTGAGCTCACCATGGTGATGTGTGTTTTGCCACTGCTTGTTCATCACAACAGCCTTCCAACTTGAGGAGACTCATGTTTGGTCCTCACAAATGTTCTTATTAAATAGTGAAAACTGAAGAAAACGAGACCAAGGCTTGTAGAAGTCAGGAGGGCAAATAAAGGCAATCATGGCAATGCAGGCACAAAGGTAGAGCGTGGCCACCCTGCATTCCAGCAGCAAAAGCTGAGCGCAGCTCACATAGGGCATCCGTTCCAGGTGGCAAAGTGGGGCTCTCTGAGTTTCTGTGGGCCTGCCCCCACTGACCTTCAACAGGGACTCCAGCACACAGTCCATCTCTTCTTAGCCAAGTGCCTCTTTTGGTCTGGCAAACAGTGCATAAACCCCATACTCTCCTGTGACCTTAGGACTTCAGGTAACCCCTGAGATCAGACATCAGCTTCAGAGACTCTTGCCCTTATTGATGGCCTCTATGACCATCCTCTCTTGGCTCAGTTTCATAGTTTGTTTGGATTACTGAGCCCCACCTGGTTTTTCCTCTGGGATGGGACCCTCGTAACGTGAATGAACAGATAGGAAAACCTTTAAACCATAAATCACCTTGACATGTTGGAGGGGCTTTGAGAAGGAACATAATCCAGAAGGAAGACAATGTGAACAGTTATCAGGACACATGAGTTTTCACCCCTCTGTGGTCGTTAGTTGGAAACTGGATGCTCAATAAGCAGAGCCATGAAAGACCTCTGGTTCCTTTCAGCAAAGATTTGGGCTTTCTTTCTGGCTCAAGCCCCAGGGTTTTCCAGGGTCACCCTGTCTTCTGAGTCTACATGAAACTAGGACAGGAATCACAGAATCATGAAATGGTTTGGGTTGGAAGGGACATCAAAGCACATCCAGTTCCACCCCCCTGCCATGGGCAGGGACACCTCCCACTGGGTCAGGGGGCTCAAAGCCCCATCCAACCTGGCCTTGAACACCTCCAGGGATGGGGAAGCCACCACTGCTCTGGGCAACCTGGGCCAGGGCCTCCCCACACTCACAGCAAAACATTTCTCCCTAAGATCTCATCTCGGTCTCCCCTCTTACAGCTGAAAAACCTTCCCTCTCAGATTATCTTCATGGCCTCCTCTGTACTTGCTCCATGTCTTTCCTTAATCACAGAAGGCTGGATTCTCAGATCCCCACCACCACTGCCCACAGCCAACCACAGGTTCATCGCTCTTTCTCCAAGGTCCTGTTCCTCCTGTGAATGGATTTAGACCCACACAAGACTAGTGCAGAGCAGCAGCACTGAACTCTGTTATCAGCCAAACTGAGCTGCAGTTTACAATAGTGCAAGGACCTTAAAAAGGACCCGCTGAGGAAAAATAAATGGTCTGTGCCCTTTATTTGCTTCCTTACAAAGGCTGCCTCCTGTGGCTTCCTTGTTTTTCTCATTTGATTTACCGGGAAGGTCACGTCTGACATTTCTTGGTTTTCCTGTAGGACTTGTTCAAAGTCCCATGTGCAGAAAATGTGATGAGTACTGAGAACTAAAGGACCAACCTTTCTCCCTGCTGTTTATTTAGTCACTGACTGAAGCAAACAAGAGTGACTGACATGTTTAACCATTTTGTCACACCTTAAGCAATGGAACAATATTTTCCTGGTGCATCTGATGCTACAAAACCACCTGCTCTTTTCCATCCAAAAATTCAGGGAGACCTACAAGATCTGACTTTCTGATGGCAAAGCAAAACAAACAAGCCTCCAGTTTCCCTCTCAGGAAAACAAATGGTCTTTTGTTATCTCAGCAGCCCTCCAGGCCAGCTTGAGATTGGAAATCCAGAATTAGCATTTGAAAAAAATCACAAGCATGCATTTTGCAATCTTGCAATTGCACTCCAATCCCTACCAAGAAAGAAAAGCAATGAGTGGGAAGTCTTTCACCATCACTTATGCCAACAACTCCTTCCCTTCTTCCCTGGCCAGCCTTTGCTTGGCTGCTCATTGCTCCCCCCAGGAGGAGATTTTGGGGAAGATGGGGGAGCCATCTGTACCTACACCATGAGGCTGCTCTGTTCTGCTTCCTCCCCTCACCCAGAGAAACGGGATGAAGCTGCCATGGCTTCTTTCTCTGTCTCTGCAGGTTCCAGATGGTGCTGTCCCAGCCTGGGTGATGAGGACAAAACCTCTCTGCAGGACTGGGCTGTGCCCTTGAGGGGTGGAAGAAGTGAAGGTGGGGAACAGGGCAAGCAGAAGGGATGGGTCATGGTTAAGATGCAGAAGGAAGGGGCAGGAGAGGTGGCTTTACAGGCAGTTCTGAGGTCCCTGTTGCTGGCAGGGGCAGGGAGTACAGCATGGAAAACCCTTTCCCTGGGCCAGATGCCCCTTGGCATTGCTATAAATAGTGCAGGGGTGACTCAGGCAGTGAGGGGGACTGCGAGCTGCAGGCTCTCCTGGCCCTCTGCTCCTCCAAGTGATGCATGTTTTCCCTGCAAGTCCCACACAGTGGCCGTGAGCACCCATGGGGGGATTTCTGGATGGTGTTTGCAAAGGGCTGTGGCCTAGGGGAAAGTCAAAACAACCTGTGAGGGAGAGAAAAGCTTCATTTCTAAAATACTGTGAGCTGCCCAGAGGACACAGTGCACAGCAAGGCCTGGGATCTTCCCTGTGGTGCAAGAGCAGGCTGAAGCTGTTGGCCTCTGAATAGCCATAGGCATGGGGCATCTATGTGTCTTTAAAGAGTGTGAGGAGCAAGGTCATCCCTCCTGGGGCTCTGGGGTTATTTAGAAGTGCTGCAGATCCCTGGAAGCATCTGCACCCAAGCACAAGGGATCCCAGGTGAAGATCTGTCCCGGGTGACTTAGAACCAGACTGGGCTCCTTGGGCAGAAAGTTCCTGTGCCCTCCCGCCGTGCCCCGAGCACAATGTGTGGGGCAGGGGCAGCTACGAGCAGCATCCTGCTGAGTCCTGAGCCTCCTGCTCTCACCATCCAGGTCTCTTTTGGTGCAAGGTGTGGGACCTGCTTGCAGAAAGCCCCTGGAGGGAAGGCTTATCATATGGCAGAGTGTGCTTCCCCGCTTGCTGGCTGGGCAAAGGGCTCTGCAAATGCCCAGAGGACCAGGCTGAGTGCTCTGCTCTCTGCCCTTGCACTCAGGGGCATCTCCTGCTGCCTGCATCCTCCTGGCACCCACAGCCCAAAAGGAGGTTCGAGGTGATGCCATTTGTTTGAGTAGATGCTAGCATGCCCTCCCCTTAGGCTGCCTGGTAAATCCCAGGGAGGATTCACTGAGCAGAACACTTCCTGGCAGACTCTGGACCATGTCTGTGTTCAGTCAATGAACTCACCCTTGTCCTATCTTTTTCCCAGCCACCTGAGTCCTGCCACTACTCAGTCCCACATCCTGGGCCCTTTGGGTCAAATAAATAGTGGATTGGGAATGTGCCCAAGCCGTGTGTATCTGTGTGCTTGTGCAAAGGTTATTTCATCTCTGGCAGGTCAGGATTCTCTTCTAATTGGTGGTTTTCCACTGTCAATGTCCTTCCACAAGAAGCTGCCCAAGTGCTTCCCGTAGGTGCCAGTGCCATTTCCAAAATGTCTTGGGACAGATTTACAAAGCTGTCCCAAGGCTGTCAGTGAGGTGTCCCCATCCCTGTAATGCTCCCAGTAGTGCAGCACTAGAGCTGGGTCACAGCTACCTCCCCAGGAACAGATGACCTGAAAGATGTCCTCAATCCATCAGATCCTCTCATTTAAGCCCTGCAAAACGAGACCAGTAACAAGGCCAACGAAGGGACACGATGTTGTGCAAATATTACAGGCTTATCCACTTATCTGGATTATGCAACAGGCCTAGAAGAAGTGCTTCCATCCTGTGGACTTCTTTAATGCGTCTTCTGGGCTTGCAGGAGGTGTTGCGACACCTCCCTCGCTCCACTCCAGGGCGTGGGGCCTGTGCTGGGGAATTCTGCCCTTACCTGCTGGCTCCCAGGAAGACACAGCTCTTGCTTAACCCTCACACAGCCCTTGCTCATAGGTCAATGTGTGACTTTCCTGCTTCCTGAGAAGCGAGGGGGGAAGCAGAGCTGGTGCTTTCCAGAGAGGAGAGGGGCACACCCCCCCTGCTCAACGGTGGTGGTGGAAGGAGGATGGGAACACAAGGTCATTTTGCTATCTGAGCTCTCAAGTTGCATTTCTAACTTAAATTGGCTGGTGGGAAGCTCTGTAGGACAGCTGTCCTGGGACTGCTCGGATCAGGACCCGTAAGCTCCAAAGCATTAGGGTCAGCAAAGCCATTTATGTCACATGGCACAAGTGGCAGAGGCAGTGACCTGCATCCAGCTCCGCCTGCTTGTGTCAGCGGAGGCAGTTGGTGCTGGGGCACTCCTTGAGAAGGGCCAAGCAATAAGAAATCACCATCCCTTCCCCTTCTGCAGCCTCTGATAAGAGGGGACGGGTGATTGTGGAGACATGGCCTGGTGCAGAGCACTGAGGGGGACTGGTGCAATGATTGGGTAGAGATTTCCCTTCCTGGCTGCCCTGTCCCTTTTCCACATGGGGCAAAGCCGCTTTCAGAGCGTGTGATATGAAAGGACTTGCTTCCCTGCTCCTCTGCACAGGGTGCTGACAGCCCTGCTCTGGTTTGCCCTTGTGCTGGCTGTGAAGAAAGGCACCAGATGGAACCCCCTGGTCCATCCTGCAGCCGCTGCAGTGCCTCACTCTGTCAGCAGCGATGCAGAGCTGGACCATTGCCTGCTGCTGTGGAGAGCAAGAAAATAACAGCATGCACGAGCACTTCCCTTTCCTAGGCCCAGCAGTGTGTTTTGAGCCCAAGGCTGCACTCCATCCTCCATGTCCAGACCAGGGGCAGCCTGGTTTGGCCTCCAGCATAGGGATCTCCTGTAGCACCATGCTGGGAAGCAGAGTGCTTGTTGCTGGAGATGAATCCCCCAGCTGACCTGAGCTGGAGAGTTTGGCTTCTGCATTTATCCTATGGTTTCTATAAGGCATTTGAGTTGTGGTGAACCACCACTGACCCATATTCATCTCCACTGTCATACTGGTGGTTTGAGGTGTCTATCTAAAAGATCATCAACAGTTCATCAAAGATCTATAGACATGACCAGGACTTAATGGGTCAAATGCTCTGCCTTGGGGTGGGATGGCCAGGGCAGATCTTCATCTCTTGGACTGGGTGATGATCCAGTCTTCTTTAGCAAGGCTGTGGCACTGCTGGGGAGCATTCAGGGAGGCTCAGCTCCTGCTGTGCGGGTTTGGAAGCCCTCAGACTCTGCAGGGAGAAGGCATCTCTACTGGGCTTTCCTGAGAGCAGACTCAGCAGCAAAGCACTCTCAAAGCTGCTGGGGCAGTGAGCAGCCAGCACCACCACCAGTTCCCTTGTCATTTCTCCTCAGTCCCTGGGCTGGGTGCTTGCTGCTCACTGCTCGCTTCCAAGGTTCAGCTGCTGATGCAGAAGCCCTGGCTACTCTTGTCCTCCTGGTTTTCTCCCATCCCCTGTTACAGCTTCTCCTCCCTGGAGCAGGCTGCCTCTCCTGACTCCTCTGGCCAGAGCTCTTCATGTTCCTTTCAGCCTCAGAGGAGTGTGGATGTGTGAACTCCCACTTGAACAGGGTCTGCATGTCCCATGCACATATTGGAGTGTCTCCCAGCAGATGAATAGAGCAGAAATTGGGACATTGGCTCCAATTAAACTTCTCTCTGTGTCAAACTGCACGAATCCCTCTGAAAGCACTTCACTCGAAGCTGTGATTGTCCCCAAGCATAAGCTGAACTGGATTTTCATAGAATCATAAAATTGTAGAATGGTTTGGGTCAGAAAGGACCTTAAATCCCAATGAGTTCCACCAGCCTGCCATGGGCAGGGACACCTCCCACTGGATCATGGGGATCAAAGCCCCATCCAACCTGGCCTTGGACACCTCCAGGGATGGGGCAGCCACCACTGCTCTGGGCAACCTGGGCCAGGGCCTCCCCAGCCTCACAGCACAACATTTCTCTCTCCGATCTCATCTCAATCTCCCCTCTTTCAGCTGAAAACTGTTCTTCCTTGTCCTATCCCTGCTATCCATGATCAAGAGCCCCTCCCCAGCTTTCATGGAACCCCTTTCAGTACTTGGAGGTTACTCTAAGATCTCCCTGGAGCCTCCTTTCCTCCAGGCTGGACAGCCCCAACTCTCTCACCCTGTCCTCATATGGGAGATGCTCCCCAGCCCTTGGATCATCTCCATGGCCCCCTCTGGACCCATTCCAACAGCTCCATGTCCTTCCTGTGCTGAGGACTCCAGAAATGGACCCAGGGCTCCAGGTGGGGTCTCACAAGATCGGAACAGAGGGGGAGAATCTCCTCCCTCTCCCTGCTGGTGCCAGTGCTTTGGATTCAGCCCATCAGGCTGGATGATCTTGGCTTTGCAAATGGAGGAGAAAAGAGTGAGAAAGATGAAAAATAAAATATTCCTGAGTGTGGAGAGGATTTGTCAGTCCCTTGTGAAGTGGCTTTGAATTAAATCACTGCAGCAAGCAAAATCTTCACAAACCACTTGTAAACGTGCGTTGTTTCCTCTTGCCAAATATTTCCTTTAACCAAAAACAAAAATGTAGATTTGAGTGGACAGTAATTTTCTGCACAAATGTCACAGTTCTGTAGGCAGGAGAAAAAGAAACAAAAGATGAAAATGTTTTGGAAATGCTGCAAGATTTTTGGCTCTTTGATTTATTTTGCTCAATTTGATGTGTTATTTTCTTTTCAATTTGATATCCATGAATTGGGTTGTTGTTTGGGGCGAGATGCCTGCTCACACCACAAAGGTCAACCAGGAAATATTCTTATAGAGAAAGCTCCAGCATTTTTATTTCCAGAGAATCTGAATGCGCTTTTTTTGGGTAGTTTTTTAGTTTTGGTGAGTTTTTTATGCTTTGATTGATTACTCTTGTTTTGAGGTTGGTTTAGACTTTTTTCACTTTAAATGAGGCTGTCAGAAGGGGCAGAGCCAGCCCCACTTGGTGCCCTCTGTATTTGGAAATTCATTTAAATCTGTGGCACACACCCTAAATCAATCCTGATGCGAAGCCGCAGGAGCAACCTGAGCCGGTGGGAGGTGTCCCTGCCCACGGCAGGGGGATTGGAACTGGATGGGCTTTGAGGTGCCTTCCCACCCAAACCATTCAGTGATTTCATGGTTCTGTGGGCTGGTGGGGCTGGCCCTGCTGCCGTTGTGGTCCCTTGCAGGGCTGTGACGAGGGCTCTTGGACCCCAGGTTTGCAGGATGTGGTGGGCTCACACGGGACACGGTGCTGCCAGGCTGTGCAGTGCAGAGCTGCTCTGTGTTTGGTTCCCCTGACAAATCCAGGGGAAGAGACACTATGGGTTGGTGGTTTTTTTTAGGCAAATCAAGGTGTGAACCTTGAACGTGATCTCAGCTCCAGAGGAGAAAGCTGAAAAATGACAAATCTAAGTGGATACAGAGCACATGCAAAGGAGAAGGGTCAATATTTAAATGGATAAACATTGGGAAGATGAAAAGGGATTCCCTAAAATCCCTTCCTGACAGCACGTGGGACTGCTCGCTGCACCCCTGCACATCCACAGCTCTTGGTGCCAGGGAAGGTGCAGCAGCTGAGCTGCCAGCCAGGTGCTCCCTGCACATCCCCCCTGCCCTCCCACCCCCCTGGCGTGTGCTGCCCCACTGCTGGTGGCTGCAGGTGGCCAGGAGGGAGGTTATATTTAGACAGACAGGATAAAGAAACTGAGCACAGATTAACCAGAGAGACCTGGGACCAGGTAATCTGCCTGTGCTCTGCAGTTCACACAGGGGGGAAAAATGCTCCAGTGCTTCCTAAAGACCTGCCAAGCCTCGGAGATGCTTCAGCTCCTCAGAGCCAGAGCTCCTTGGCCCCAGAGGGATTTGCTGGGTACCAGTGTGACGGTGTGTGCAGCCTTTCTTCTTCCCTACAGCATCTCCCCTGATGCTTTGACAGGGCCTTTGCTGGACCTGCATTGTGAATTAATAAATCCTTTGTCTGTAATCAGCAGATTGCATAATTACCCTATTTCTTTATCAATTACTGTTGTTTGCATATTCTTCAACAAACAACTCCTGGAGTGCCTGTGATATCCACAGACACACATACACACAGACACACTCACACTCACACTCACCCTCACCCTTCCAGCCCCAGGACTTTCCTCCAACTCTGCTCAGCCTGAGCTGGGGGGCTGCCTGGTGTCAGCAGGTCCCCTGTGTCAAAGCAGAACTGAAAACACATTGCATGCCTTTTGAAGGGTTAACTCCTTGTGAGCTGTTCCTTCCAGGCCTGATTGGCCTTGGCCCTGGTCCTTGGATTCCCTTTCACCCTCATACAACAGACAGGATTTGGCACAGGATGGCAAAACCAGCGACCCACAGGGAGTTGTGGCCCCTCTTGGCCTCTCTCTGCTCTTGGTGCTGGGCTGCCTTGACCCTGCCAAGGCCAGCATGTGGCTTAATTGCTCGAAAGACCTGGGAATACCCCCAGCTCCTCGGTTTTGAACCTGCTTGGCAGTGCTGTGTTGGCACAGAAGGCAACGGCGCAGCCCCCAAGCAGATGGAAGGAGGAGTTGTTTGAAGAAGGGCTCTGCTGCCCTTGGTGTTGCTGCACGGGTGCACATAAGAGCTGTGAAGAAAACTACAGGGGTGTTGAGAGCAATGCAGGTTCCCTGTGAGTTACTGAATACTAGTAACTAGTTACTAAATACTCAAGAGAGTGACCATCCTGCAGGCAGCAAGAAGGTATTTTAAGTTCAAAGCAGTGAATGCAACTGAGAAGTCAAGAGGTTTGCAAGGGCAGAGGCTGTGGGTGGGGAAGCCCCTTGCACTCTTGCAACAAATGCCAATGTCAGCCAAACAGAGAAAGAAAACGAGTGAGAGTCCTGAGGAAAGGGAGATGTTGAAGGATCCTGTTCCTGCAGGCAGCACCCAGGAGGTGTGTGGCTGCTAGAGCTGGACTGGGATAGAATCACAGGAGCAGAACGGTTTGGGTTGGAAGGGACCTTAAAGACCATCCAGTCCAACCCCCTGCCATGGGCAGGGACACCTCCCACTGGATCAGGGGGCTCAAAGCCCCATCCAACCTGGCCTTGAACACCTCCAGGGATGGGGCAGCCACCACTGCTCTGGGCAACCTGGGCCAGGGCCTCCCCACCCTCACAGCAAAACATTTCTCCCTAAGATCTCATCCCAATCTCCCCTCTTTCAGCTGAAAACCCTTCCCCATTGTCCTATCCCTGCACTCCCTGATCAGGAGCCCCTCCCCAGCTTTCATGGAGCCCCTTTCAGTCCTGGGAGGCTGCTCTAAGGTCTCCCTGGAGTCTTCTCCAGGCTGAACAACCCCAACTCTCTCAGCCTGTCCTTGTACGGGAGGTGCTCCAGCCCTTGGATCACCTTTGTGACCTTCTCTTGCTCATGATTGCTAAATACCATTTCCAGTTACTGCCAGCTGAAGGTCCATGGAGAGGCAGGAGGATGTGCGTCCCGCTCCAGGTCTCCAGGCTGGTTTGTAGCGGGCAGCGCGGTTCGGACTGCTGGAGGGAGATCCTTTCCTTCTCAGAGCAGTGGTTTCTTTTATGATAGTTTCATACCTGACATACCACTATCAGGTGAAAAAATCAAAAGTATATTCAAATGTGAAGAGCTCTGGGGTGCCCTGAGCTGGGACTTCCAGCCTGAGGTTCAAAACGCATTGCAACAATCAAAGTGCAGCTTTATTCTGAGAAATCCTGGCCTGTGACTTTGCAGGTTTGCTCTGCCATGACAGATATTCAAAACCAGTTGCTAAACCAAGTGATAAAAATAAGTTTTTAAACATTTTTAGGTGTTGTTTGCCTTGCTGACTCAACACAGCTGCCAATGTGGGTGCCAAGTTTTATTCCTGCCCATACAATAACAATGCAGTTATGACCTAAATTCTGATTGCAGAGCCTCTGCCATTGACTGAGGATGACTCAGAATGCACTTCTTCTGATTTGTTATTTTTAATTTGCCTTTTACTCCTCAGTTTATCCAGTGGACTCGCCTAATTTGGGCTAGTAAAATGCACTTTGGCAAAGCCTTTTCAGAGGAACAGTGAACCATGGTTGCCTTCATTTCTCGGTGCCCAGCTGTTTGTTTTTAAGGTGGATGTGAAATTCAAGGCACTAAGATACCCAGTCACTTCTGAAGCTCCTGGTCCACGTGACAAATTGTGTCTCAGCTAAGAAGAAAACAGGATAGGTAAATCCATCTGCAACTCAGTCATAAAGAGCCTTTGCCAAGAGATTGCTTGTCCAGACTCTGGGGGAAAAAACCTACTGAGTCATCAACCTTCCTAGACATTGGGTGGAGATTAGTAAGGCTTTGAAAAAAAACAGAAGAAAGGCCAAACTGATCATGTTGTGGAGGTGGGACGTGAAGCATCCAGGACAACTCCCTTCTTGTACATTTGAAGTAAAGGTCTGGGTTTTTTTGTGTATTTGGGAGCTAGGGAAGAGCTGAACATGGAACAGCTGGGCATCATCAGACCTCCAGGTCCTGCAGACAGTGAGGAAGGGATCATTTGCAAGGATTCCCAAACAATACTTTACAAACGTTTGTTGCCTTCTCTTCTGGAAGTGGAGGAGCCACAGAGGCATTGGCTGCACAGACTAAGTACCCACAGCTCCTCAGCAAGGTGCCCTCGCTGCCCCTCTGGGTGGGAGCCTCAACAGATGGTCTTGGGACAAAACCAGGCTCTGGGACTCTGCAAACTGGTGAACTCCAGCACTGGCAGTGCTGGGCAGGGCCCCTCTCCATCACCACTCTCCCCAGAAGCAGTCAGCACAAACCAAGCCATGTCTGCCCTTTCACTGCCTTGTACAGATCAGGGGCAAGACATGAGGGTACAGAGGTGACAAGACAGTTAACAGACATAGTCACCACCCCCAAAGCCTTCAGGGTGCAGAACGATGCTCCTAGACCTCCAGCCTCCAGAAATTCATAAATGTCCCAGATTTATGCCCACGGTGGGGTTGCAAGGACTGTGTGACAGGGGAAAGCTGCATTTTGCTATGAAAAATGTCACCAGCTGTAACTGCCCGGGTGACAGAGCAGGAGCAGAGGATGGAGCTTGTGTCTCTTTCTATCGCCTGTTCCAGCCAGCAGACCACATCTTCTGGGAGCATCTCTGCTCCCGAGCTGTAGCTGGAGATGCTGTTGGGTCATCCTGGGCTGGCAGAGAAGCTCTGGGAGGAGGCTTAGCAGGCGATCACAGTGCTTTCCTGCTTTGCTGTGGCAACACATGTGCCAGTGTGCAGGAGGAGTGGTGAAAGTGGGTACTGGGGCCGTGCTGTGTGTGGGTGCCTCGACTGGGACGTGGGACAACTTGTTCTGCTTTTGTTTCCATTGTGCACGGGCACGTAACAGCCCTCAGCCTCCTCTGCCAATAATGCTTTATTTCCCTTAACCAACATCACTTTTCAAATGATGAAAATAATTTTAGTGCATCCAAACAGGAAGTGGCTGAGTGTCTGGGTGTCTGAATCAACATCCTGCAGGCTGGGCCTTTGCCACCAGCACGATTACTAAATATAGGCGTCGCCTATGGATGGAAGCTCAGGTCTTGGAAATGGCAGAGCTGGTGAGACTTTGTGCCAGAATGTGACCATTGCCAAACGTTGCTGTTGCTCAGCCAGTTCAATCCTGCTTGTGTGGCCACAAACTGCATCATCACAGCTTCTCTGTGCTGATGCAATCACGTTTACTGCACACATTTACTTGGGTGGAGAGGCCCTGGCCCAGGATGCCCAGAGCAGTGGTGGCTGCCCCATCCCTGGAGGTGTTCAAGGCCAGGTTGGATGGGGCTTTGAGCCCCTGATCCAGTGGGAGGTGTCTCTGCCCATGACATGGGGCTGGGACTGGGTGGGCTTTGAGGTCCCTTCCAACCCAAACCATTTGATGATTTCCTCTCTGGTTGTGGCATTGGGATGGAAAAAGCAGAACAGAGGGACCAGCCCTACTGCTTTGCTGCTGGATAAGCAGCACTCAAAGGCTCTCCAGATGAATCCTGTCCCAGCCTCATAAGCTCAGTGGGTTAGCAGGGCAGACACTCACAGAGGTGGCTTCAGAGACTTCCTGGGATGTGTGGGACTGCTGGAGTCACTCACAGATCTGGAGAGCAGCCACAAGGAGTCAGGTCATCTGATACTCAGCAGGCGTCAGAATTGACCACCTCAAATTATGTTTTCTCCTTCTGCATAAAGAATGTGGGATTTTATTTATTTTTTTTACAGACTTCTGCTGCAAGTTTTCCAAGAAATCAAACAATCCCAGCCAAGTTCTAATTTGTGCGCATTTGTTGCGGAGTGCAGGTACTGTAAGCAGCAGCCACAGTCCATGAATGCTGCCTACAAAGCTAAAATATCTCCTGAAGACCACTTGATTCTTGTTGATAAAAATATCTACGGCTCCTAAACTAAGCCCTGAATATCTTCTATGGGCATTACTTACTGTTTTCCTCTTTTATCTCCCATGAGGCAGCTGAGGAGGGAGAAAAATGAGATAACGACTGCCCAGAACAACTCCCTTGGCCGTTTCTGTGCTCTATCTGTAGTCATGTTTCACTATGAATCCAAGGTTTTTCCTGATGCCTGGTGCTGGGGATCTGCAAAGACAGAGCTGAGGTCTGACAGAGGTAGCCAGAGGCCCCCAGAGTGCTGCGGAGGCAGCACTGACCCGTGCTGGAGGCAGTGAGGTGTCCCATTGGAATGCAAGTGCCCAAAGCCAGTCCCCAGGGTGCTCCTGGAGATCACTAAAGCTGAGCAGCTCATCTGATCTTGAGCTCATCTTTCTGACCACTGTAGATGGAGCTCAGCCTACCACAGCTACTCTTGGCTGTAGTATGGCCACACGCATGACCGTGAGGGACGTCTGAGCTGTGAGGCACAGGGCACCCCCTTTGCCTCTGCAGGGATGAGTGTTTCTACAGTAATCCCAGATTTGGGATGTCCCAACTCCTCAGCCACATAGTTTAGATGGAGGAGAGTTCTCCTCATGCCATGGTAGAAAGGTGAGAGACTGACTTATAGCCTTCAAAGGGACAGCTCTTGTCCCAAGAGGGTCCAGTCAAACCCTCAGCCAGCGGAAAGGTGGAAGAGACAGAACACCAGTGGAGAGAAGGTCTTCTTGCCTTAATGTTGCTCTTCAGCAACATCTTTGATTCCTTTTCTTGCAGTCAGGAAATTTGGTTCAGCTTCTGCTCAAAGTTAATAGTTTTTTCAGTTCTTCAGGCTTTCACACTGTGCACTGCTCAGAGCTGGGAACCACCACTTCTCCATGGGAAGTGGTAGCAGAATTAAATCCATTGAGTACTACCAAAGGGCAGAGCATCAGGCACCAAATAGCAGAGCTCTGCTGTGGTCTGAAAGGACTGAGTTCATAGAATCATAGAATTGTTTGGCTGGAAAAGACCTTTGAGACCCTCAATCCAACTGTACCTGTCCACTACTGAACCCTGAGCACCTCAACTGCCTCTCTTTCAAATCCCTCCAGGGATGGGGACTCCACCACCTCCCTGGGCAGCCCCTTCCAGTGCCTGAGAACCCTCTCAGCAAAGAAATATTTCCTGGTAGAAGGGTTATTCCTGGTTAGAAGGGTTGTTTTATGGTCCAGAAAGAATACATTTCTCAGTAAGTGCCCAGAAGCTCCTTTGAGTTGGTTATGATCCAAAAGAAAGAAGGAAGGAAAGAAGGGAAGAAGGGAAGAAGGAAAGAAGGAAAGAAGGAAAGAAGGAAAGAAGGAAAGAAAGAAAGAAAGAAAGAAAGAAAGAAAGAAAGAAAGAAAGAAAGAAAGAAAGAAAGAAAGAAAGAAAGAAAGAAAGAAAGAAAGAAAGAAAGAAAGAAAGAAAGAAAGAAAGAAAGAAAGAAAGAAAGAAAGAAAGAAAGAAAGAAAGAAAGAAAGAAAGAAAGAAATCTCATTTTAACAATGTTATCATTAATACAACACATGGAGATGCAGCGGGAACATCGACTGCGCTAGATCTGTGTTCTCACCTTTCACAAACGTTTCAGACAGAGATGGTAATCTCACAGGAACATTTCTGCTTCCTGCACGAATCTGACACTTCAGGGCCGATGTGGATGGAGGTTTTTGTGCCGTGCTGAAAGCTTCAACTCATTTTTCTGCCATTTCACTACGGAAAGCGGAACTGTTTAATGATGGGCTGGAGTGTAGGAGCAGTGACATTCCTGTGCTGCTATTCATCATGAGCAGTTTGGGTGCTCTATGCTTTTCTCTTTGTCTCAGTGGCCTATTTCAGAGCAGACTCACACACAGCAAAAAGCTAAGAAGAATAAATTCAAAAACCCCCAGTAATTTCCTAGGGATCTGAATCCTGCCTTGTATCCACAAATTTCAGTAGCTCAGTAGCCTTACCAGGACCCCTGGGGGCTGGCAGCTTCAGAGGAAAAAAGAAGACAAGAAATTGGGAGGGGAAAGGACAAAAGCCACCAATTCTAAAATTTTGCAGACTAAAATTAAAAGAAAATCTTGATTCAGAACAAAACAAAATACTGTTTCATCTCATGGGGGGAGAAATTGCCAGTGTTTTCCACCAACTCAAGTACCGTTATTAACAGAGAGTGACTTTTCTCCCAGTGAATATGGCATTCGTGGAAATGCCAGTGATGGTCATAGGGAGCTGGACTTGACTTTTTGATCTGAATAAGACATTTGGGGCTGGACTCCCACAGCTTCCAGGCTGTGGAGCCCCTTTGTCCTACTGTGGGTGAGCAGAGCCAGGGGCTGGGAGACTGTCTCACTCCTCTCTGCTTTGTGAAGAATAATGAGATATTTATTGGTCCATGGAGAGGGAGAATATCTTGTGAGTGGGAGTTATGGTCCTTCCCCAAGTGACAAGTGATAGGATGAGAGGAAATGGCCTCAAATTGCGTCAGGAGAGGTTTAAATTAGTTAGTGGGAAAAAGTTCTTTACCAAAAGGGTTCTGAGGCACTGGCAGAGGCTGCCCAGGGAGGTGGTGGAGTCACCATCCCTGGGGAGGTTTAAAAGACAGGTGGATGAGGTGTTCAGGGTTTAGCAGTGGCCAGGTATGGTTGGACTTGATGATCTCAAAGGTCTTTTGTGACCAAATGATTCTATGGTTCCCACAGGTTTTGCTCCTGTCTGTGACAGTTGTTTTGTAAGTGTTTTGAAGAAAAGAGGTGTGAGGGGCCCAGCGAGACCTCCCAACCTGCTGCTCTGGGACACGTCCATGGGTGGAGACAGGACTGAGCCCAAACACCCAGTGTCCTAGTGGAGCCTCAGACTCAGAAGTGAATGGACCCTCCCAAGAAACAGGGAACTAATTTTGTTACAGAGGCCTGTAAGAAAAGCAGAAATTTTGTTTCAGTTGGAACAAAATGTTCCTGGCTGATGCTAAACAACACTTTCCTGGTGAGAAAGAGGGGGAAGAAAGTGGCTTGATCTGAATTGAGTATAAAATTATTTTCTGGTTTAATGATTTAATTGAAAATTCAGTTGTTCTTGCAGCAGAAATCATTACCTGGCTTTCTCAGGGTCAGAAATTGATGAGTATGGGATGGACTCTGCCCTGACCAGAGAGTGGATAGAAGGCTGAAACGTGGGCATGGGTCTTGCACCCGCTCCTCTGCCAGAGCAGGGACTACCAGGCATCAGCTCTTCACATGCCCCATCCAGCAGATGCTCGTGGCACAGTCAGCTCAGGACAGAGCATCTCATCCCTGATGGACTTGCTGAAGCTCCAGGTGGTGTTCAGCAGGATGTGACAAAGCCCACTCTAAGGTCATGGGAGCAGTGACCGCTGCCACACAGGGGACATTTGTAACCCGCTGGTGGTGACAAGGAGCAACACACTGTCTTCATCACCTTCCCTCAGACACGAGCAAGGGGTGGGTAAAGTGATGGTGGGTTTCTGGAAAAGGAACAGCCCAGCTGGGAGTGCAGTGTGGGTGCTCTGGATGGAGCTGGAGGAGCTTTTTCCACCTGCAGTCCTTGCTGCCAGGCGGCTCCGTGCCACAGGGGTCACAGGCCAGGGCAGCAGGCAGATGGTCTATTAGTTTAGAGAGGGTTGATCCTAACAGGGAAGGAGGGGGGTGGCTTCCTGAGGTCTTTCACATCCCAGCTGTCTGTGGGATTTACGGGCATCCTGTTGCTATGGGTTGATCTCATTTTCCCTGTCTCCCCTTGCCCTGTCACGCAGGGACCCAGGGCACAGAGCTGTGCTGGTGTTCCTGTGGGAAGGGGGAACACGCTCCAGCTGTGGGTGCAGCTGTGCCTCGGCTGGGGCAGCCCCTGCTGGGACACCAGGGCTGTGCTGAGGTTCTCTGCAGCCGCGGGGTGGGACTGGCTCTGGTGCAGCCTTTGCGCAGAGGGCTGGCACAGGGGCTGAGCTGGGCTCCTGCTGTGCTCGCCTTTAGGGCTCAGCCTTGGACTACAAGGATTTAATGCAGTGTTTGAAGGCCTCTTGTAGGTGTCTTTGCTCCTGTCTGCCTGCTCCAGGGCTGGCCTTGCTCTCTGTGATCCAGCTTGAGCATGGAGATGCGAAAGAGTGGGGAGAAGGCAGCGAGGATGCTCTCAGGGTACTGTAAAGAGCAGGATGAAGCATCCGTGGCACAGCTCTCACACCAGTGGGTGCTTGATGGCCAACACAGAATGAACCAGCAGCAGTTTTGGTTTCTCTCAGCTGAAGCCTGGCTTTTGCACCCTTTGGCATCCCAGCAGTCTCAGGGCAGTTGGGTTGCACCTCCCCAGCCCTGTGCATGCAATGAGGAAGCACTGGCAGAGCCACAGCCCAGAACAGGCACCACCACGGAGCCAGCCCGGCCTGTCCTGTCTCTGGGGACCACGCAGGGAAATGAAGAGCCTGGCCTGGTGCCCAAGTTCTTTACAGAGGTGGAGCTGGCAGTAGGGATGTGGGGCTTGCCTTGTGAACGAGGTGCTTTTGTCCTGGAGCCTGACTCCTGCGTAGTGTCCCACTCCTCCTCCTGCCTCCAAATGGAGAAGGAAAAATCAGTCCAGCTGGGATGCAACTGGATGGAGAGGAGGCTTGGAGAGGAGGCTGGGTTGATGCCTGACTGCCATGGCTTGCTCTGCTCCTCTGCTGATGGGCTGGTCACTGTCAAGAGTTCAGGCTGTGCCTGCCTGACTCCAGCAGGCGTGAGACTCTGAGGGGGTTACACTGGAAACCTGGAAAAATTAAGGCTGGGGAGGATCCCTGGAAGTCTCTAGTCCAGCCTCCTAATGTCAAAGCTGGAGGAGATTGCTCCTGACCTTGTCCAGATGTTTTGGAAACGGGAATGAAGAATCCACCAGCTATGGGCACTGCCCCAGTGCTTGGCCAGTCCTAAAATATCACATAATGTTGGGGCAGGCAGAGAGCCAGGGAGGAAGGACCTGCTCTCCTCGTGGGTGGGACAGCACTGAAGCAGCAAGGCACCTCCCCATAGGATCCTTGTTCTCTTCTGCTTCCCCATCAGGACCCTCATCCTCCAAACCACCATCAGCCATGGCACAGCTAAAACCTGAGCAGCGCTGCCTGGTGCCTTCACGCAGGGGCTGAGCAGAGAGAGTTCAAGGACTAAAGAATCACCTCCCTGGGGGATTTGACAAGGCCAGATGGAGGATATGGTTTCTTCCTGAGCTGGAATTAGATCTGGCTGGAAATTTTACTGTATTGCCCATGAAAGTTTCAAGGACTTGCACACCTTTCACTCGCATCACCGTTTCATGTGCTGTCACAGCTCCCCAAGAAGGAGTTTAGGTCAACACTAGCAGGAGGCTCGACATACAGGATTAAAAAGGTACCAAATGCTGTACTTTCCTGGCCAAGACCTCTTCCAAACTGAGACAAAATGAGAAGTCATCCCAGCAGTTTTAGTGGTGACAGATGAGGTTTGGTTTGGGATTTTTTTTTGTTAGTTTGTTTTTTAAAAAATCTGTTTTGTGTCAAAACAAAGTTCTAGATGAAAACTTTTCAATCACCTCGGGGGAGCACAGAGTCTGCGGGTTTCCCTTCTGCATCTCTGAGTCATTGTGAGAGTGGAGGGGCTCTATTTTTAGCCTCTGTACACACTAACTGATACCAGCTACAGCACCAAACTGCTCCTCAGTGCCAGGTCACCACCTTGGCATTGGTCCTTGGGTCTGGGCTTGGGTGCATGGAGTGGAACCTTTGTGGAGAGGAGCTGCAGGAGGATGGGGTGGCAATGCCCACCGTCCTGTCCAGCCTGGGAGTGTGGCAGCAGAGCTGCTGTGTCAGACACAGCCACTATGGTTGTGCAAGGGAGTCATCCCTCCCTGTGATGCCCTCTGTGCAGGAGCGTGGATGGGTGAGGAGGGTCGGTTCTGCACAGGAGTTTTCCTCCATGTCTGGCTCACAGGATCTCTCCCTGGAAATGTAATTCAATTTTATTTTGTTTTCTAACTTCGACTGTTTGCAGAAGGAAGTTTCAACTTTTATTTACTAAGTCCCAGCACCCAAACCTGACAGCTTGAGAACTGTTTGGATTGGAACTTGGCACAGTGATGCCTTTTGGGAGCAAAACACCTCAGGGTCCTCTCCTGCCTGGACTAGTTTCACAGCTGGGGTCAGAATTTGTCCTTGCTTTGTTTTTGAAGAATCAGCTTTGAAACACAGCAAAAACATTTTCTCCTCTGCCTTTGTTCTGGAAGCTGAGTGGAAGCAGCCTGTGTTTTTTAAGCATCTCCATTGGGTGTAGAAGAGCACAGGGTGCCCTGCCTTGGGCCAGACATGGCCTCGCAGAACAAAGGGGCAGCCTTCTTTTTGAGTATATGGGTTAATTCTGGGTGGATAAAAATGGCTTTCTCAGTAAAGCTGTTAGACACTCCCACAGATGTCAAACAAGCAAGAGAGGACTTCCACAGCCCAGGGGGTGGTTCCGTATGGGGAACAAGGCGCCGTGCAGCTGCAGCTCTGTAGGCTGGGTGATGTGTGGGTTAGCACGAAGGGGAAGGTGCAGGTACGTGGTCAATCCAAATGGTTACAGAAGAGATCTAAAACCCGTTGACTGCTGAAGAGACTTGGGGTGTGGGTAACTTGCCTGAGACATACATGAGGTGGGCTTGGTCAGAGTCTTCCCAAGAGACTCACGTGTCAATTATTGTGTGGAAGACACCACACACACACCAGCCCCATGGTCATGCACTCAATAACCATGGCTGAATCTGCCACAAGACCAAGCCCAGCCTTGGAAGGATGTATGTGAGATGGAGAAAAACCCAAAACAAGCCCCTCAAGGCACTTTGTGACCCAAGAGATGCTGGTCTTGACAAGAAGACCTGAAGCAGAAAGAGAAGGTTCCTCTACAGCTCAAATACATTCATGTTCTTCCCTGAGCTGTTTTCAGAAGTGTAGGAACAGCAACTTTGTTTATCTTACGTGACTCTGGTGTTACTCCAGGCTCCAGCCCAGCTGGTGTATGGGGTGTGGAATCACAGCATTACTGACACAGACCCCACCACAACACTCACACACGTTGCCCAAGGTCTTGTCCAGGCAAGGTTTGCAAATCTTAAAGGACAGAGACTCCATGGTCCCACTAGGTCCCTGTCCCAGTGCTTAGATCACTGGAACAAGCTCTTGCTGGCTCATTGAGGCCTCCTTTATAAGTAACCTGCGTGAAGTGCATCATTCCAGACAGGCTCCAATGGTTTTTAAACCTTCCTTGACTGTTCTTTGCCAGAGGGTTCAGGGTGCTCATCTGGAGTGCTCTAGCCAAGCTTTCTTTTGGGTTGAAGACAGCCTGTGATATCCTAAGCTCACAACTCCTTGTTACCCACATCCCTCTGCTCAGGACAGCCGAGGTGGACAGTCCTTCCAGGGTCTCTTTACCCCCTCTAAAGGTGGGGCCAGCTTAAGACCTTCCTTCTGCTCCCTCCAGGACCTCAGCATACAGGGCCTCCACAGCAGTTTCCAGAGAGGGCCAACATTTATGCCACGTGCAGAACCCCAACTTTATTTCTTCTCTTTTATTATTTTTTTGGCATTGAAATGCTTCTCTGAAACATTTCAGCCCCAAGAAAGCATTACTTTCAGAAGAAAATTTGTATGGAATTTCCCAGCAAGAGTGGGAAATCTTGACTGGTAACGGCTCTGGGGAGACCTTAGAGCAGCCTCCCAGTTCTGAAAGGGGCTCCAGGAAAGCTGGGGAGGGGCTCCTGATCAGGGGATAGGATGAGGGTAAATGGTTTTGAACTGAAAGAGGGGAGATTGAGATGAGATCTTAGGGAGAAATATTTTGCTGTGAGGGTGGGGAGGCCCTGGCCCAGGTTGCCCAGAGCAGTGGTGGCTGCCCCATCCCTGGAGGTGTTCAAGGCCAGGTCGGATGGGGCTTTAAGCAATCTGATCCAGTGAGAAGTGTCTCTGCCTGTGGCAGGGGGGTTGGAACTGGGTGGGCTTTGAGGTCTCTTCCAACCCAAACCACTCCAGGATTCTGTGATTCCATACATAATGAGCTCATCAGCTGCTGTGTTTCAGCCTCCAGGAGCCCACATTGTCCCACCAGCCCCAAAGCCAATGGTGGATCCCAAGTGGGTGGTTTTAGAGCTGCTCTGCCTTATGAGGGGGACACAGCTGAACCCCAGGCAGTGCTGGCTGAGATGTGCACCGATCCCAACAGGTTCCTGCTGGATGAGGTCTCCATTTTCATCTTCCTGGGGAAAATCTAAATATGAAGAGCATTTCTCTAGGAGTACAGACCCTTCCTCTTCTGCTGTCTTCTGTTGCTCATTCAAAACCAGAAAAAATGTGAAATTTAGAGAGGAGTTGGAAAAATGGAAAAACATCTTTGTGAAATATCTAGAATAAAACCTGATCTTTTTCTTCCAAGTGTTGAAACAATATTTTTATTTACACAAGTGGGATTTCCCATTGGCTGCCATTGCTCTAAGAAACACGAAAAGGAACCTTTTGTCTGATTCTGCTGGTAGGTAAATCGTGCGAGCTCACACCTGGGCAAACGTGTTTTCCTCCCCGTGGTGACACTGCAGGATGACAAGGGCCAGTTCTGCTCTGCGTTCGGCTTAGGCTCCAGTGCAGAGCAACTGAAACCCAAAGGACTTATCTGGATGAAAGCTCTTCTCAAAGAGAGGAGCCCTCCAGCCTGCAGCTCGTTTTGAGGAAGTCCCAGAGATCTTTCAGGGTGCTGAAAACGGTTACAATTAAGAAGAAACCACCTCAAAGCAGCTGCCCCTCAGGTGGCAGCAGCCAGGCCATGGTGAGGGATCTGAGGAGGAAGTCTGCAAACAGATGATCCTCGGACAGTCTGGGAGCTGTGGGTGCCCCTGCCCTCTGGGGACATGCTTGTGTTTCCCATGTAGCCTTGGCTGTCACCTGTGACTCTCTCTCATGAGGATCTTGTACAAAGTCCATCCCCAGAGGTCAGAACCTCTTTTCTGGCAGCTCTGGCCCATGTTCTTTCCTGTTCTTTCCCAGGTAAGCAAATCCCCCAGGTGTGCAAGGACTCCACTGCAGGAATGGGGCATCAGACTGCTGGGCTGCCCTTTTCCTTCCTCCAGAAAGGCCCTTCCAACAGCTGACAGGGTGCAGACCATATCCAGAGTTTTTGAGAGCAAAAGCAAGACCTGAAGCATTTCTTGTGCTCTTGGTGTGGCTGCTGTCTCAGTCAAGATGGTTTGGTGGCACAGGAGAGAGATTTTCTTTTTCCATACACGTGTTTCTCAATGGATCCCTCTGTTCTGTCCCATCCCAGGGCTCATCAGGCTCTCTCTTGGCCCTGGTGGTGCCAAACTGAGTATCCGTCCTAGCAAAGCAAGAACAAACTTCTCTTGGCTTCCCTGACGGCCCCCTTAGACTGTGCCCCTTCTTAGGTTTTTTGCATCCAACGTATCCCTGAGATCTCCCAGACCCCTTCACGTGGTTTGTAATGATGTAGAGTCTGGGTGGGATGGTTGAGAAGACCTTTCACTGAAGGAAAGCAGAACACAGCACACAGCTCTGTGCATGCCTGGGGGCTGTGAAACACTTGATACCAGGAGCAGCTTCCAAACTCTGAAACCCCAAGCCAGAGACCAACGCTTGAAATCATAGAATCATAGAATCACCTGGTTGGGAAAGACCTCTGAGATCATTGAGTCCAACTGTACCTGTCTGCTGACTGAACTGTGTCCCTCAGAAACTCATCTGCCTATCTTTTAAACCCCTCCAGGGAAGGGGACTCCACCCCCTCCCTGAACAGCCTCTGCCAGGGCCTGAGAACCCTTTCAGTCAAGATATTTTCCCTGATGTCTAATCTGAACCTCCCCTGGTGCAGCTTGAGGCCATTTGCTCTCATCCCATCACCTGTCACTTGGGAGAAGAGCCCAGCACCCACCTCCCCACAGCCTCCTTTCAGGCAGTTGTAGACAGTGATGAGGTCTCCCCTCAGTCTCCTCTTCTCCAAGCTAAACAGCCCCAGTTCCCTCAGCCCCTCCTCACAGCACTTGTTCTCCAGCCCCTTCCCTAACTCCATTCCCTTCTCTGGATGCTCTCCAGCCCCTCAATGTCCTTCTTGTACTGAGGGGCCCAGAACTGACCCCAGTACTCGAGGTGTGGCCTCCCCAGTGCCCAGTGCAGGGGCACAATCCCTGCCCTGCTCCTGCTGCCCACGCTGTGTCTGACACAGCCCAAGATGCCATTGGCCCTCTTGGCCACCTGGGCCACTGCTGGCTCATGTTTAGCCCCTGTCAACCAACACCCTCAGGTCCTTCTCAGCCAGGCAGCTCTCCAGCCATTCTTCTCCAAGCCTGGAACGCTGCAATGAAAGCCTGCTGAGGACACAGCTAAGTTATTTTTGTGTTTCTAGGAGGATTCCTGTTTCCCAGGACCAGAAATGTGCTTTTCAGCTGTTGTGAGGGCCCCAAAGCTCGGACACTTTCACACAGACCCACTGCCACAGTTGTGAACCCACAACAGAATTGAAAATCAGGGAATCTAAATTTGGTTTTCAGTTCTAGGTGGTGCAGCTGGGACAGGGTAGTCCCCGGAATTGTCTGCCCCTGACCTTTGCTGCTGTCTAATTAAAACATGAAGGAGCCCCAAGAGACGTGAGGCTGCTCAGCATCCAGGTTTGAATTGCAGGAGGAGATTCTTCCCAGCAGTGGTATTCCAGTAATTAACAGTCTTTGAGGAGGCTGCAGTGATGCCAGCTTTATCAGATATTTGGGAGCTGAAATGAGTTACCTCTTGCCACTTGTGTGTGCACAGTGGTGTCTTTTGGGATATCTTCGTGGAACAATGATAATTGTCTCTGTCTCAGAGGGTGCTTTGCCTGGTGATGGATGAGAGGAAATGGCCTGAATTTGCACAATATCATATTAAATATTGTGAAACATTTCTTCATAGGAGGGGTTCTCAGGCACTGGCAGAGGCTGCCCAGGGAGGTGGTGGAGTCACCATCCCTGGAGATATCTGAAAGATGGGTAGATGAGGTGCTCAGGGTTCAGTAGTGGACAGGTACAGTTGGACTCGATGACCTCAAAGGTCTTTTCCAGTCAAGTGATTCAATGATTCAATGGCTCAGACCTGCTCAGGCTCCTGACCTATGCCAGGGAGCGGATTTTGGGTTGAGTGTGCCAGGTGTGTTTCTTTTACCACTTTCCGCAGAAGTGGCCCCATGGGCTCAGGTCTCTGCCTTGCAGAAAGAGAAAATTTACCTTGTTCTTCACTGATCTGTTTTGCTGGTTGCATTTTCACTTTCCTCTCCCTGTTGCCACTCCTGTGTCGGAGCTGCTGGTTCTTCATCTGCATTGGTCCAACAAGTAATTTTTATCTTTTTTATCTTGCATGGATCTCTAACTTCCCTCTCGAGCTTGCTTGTGAGAGCCACCAGCCCTCCTGCTTTATTAATGCTAGAAATTTCATAGCCTCATAGAATCATGGCATGCTTTGGAGTGGAAGGGACATTTACAGGTTACCTGGTCCAGTCCCCCTGCAGGAGCAGGGACACCTTTAACTCAATTGGGTTGCTCAGAGCCCCATCCAACCTGGAGAATATTTCCAGGGAAGTGGCCTCCACTCCCTCCCTGGGCAAACAGTGCCAGTGCCTCATTGGTGAACTACTGGCACATTTCTTAATACTGTTATAGCCCCCAAGCCCTACCTTTACTAAAGTTGTACCTTTTACAAAAGCTGACAGCTGAGCACTGTGTGCCCACGAGCCAGTGGGCAGACCTCACGTTACTTTCTTTGCTGCACAGAGGCACGGATCTCCACTAGAACGAGATGAGATCTAACTTGGAGGAACACAATGGACATAGGGCCCTGGAAAGATCTCCTTCACCAAAGCTGCACCAGCCATGTGTGGGGAGATCTGCTCTAGAAGGCTTCCTTTCCCCTAGCTGTGCTCAGGAAATGAGATTGCTTTTTCCTTCATGATGCAAGGAGTGTTTCCACTCTGGCTTATGGGAAGGCTCGGTACAGTTCCTGCCCAAACCTGTAGCACCTTCCTGTAGGCAGCAGAGAGGACCTGTGCTCATACCTGGCTTTCTCTTTCTCCTGTGTCAGGTCCGTGGTGTCTCACAGTGGAGCTGTTGGAGACTACCTTTTTCTTGTGGGCAGAAAGCACTGGCTGCAGATCAGTTATTGCATTTGGAAGGTCTAGAGGTAAGTGAGCCAACTAACTCCTGTTTGTAGGCTCTGCCTGTACAGGAGTGTCCTTTGTTCACTCCATCCTTATTTGCAGAGCATGTTTGCCATTCACCAGCACTCAGTGTTTCTACCACTCGGGTTGTGCATCATTTGTGAATGTATTAACCAAATGCTTTAACAATAATAAGCTTTAAATAATGAGTGGCAACTGGTGAATGGAGCCTCCATCTGTTCTCACCCGCAATGTGCAAAGTCTACCAAAGTCAATGGACTCCTCTTCGCTGAATCCAATGGGCCTTTTGCCAAAATCTGTGTGAATAAAATGACACTTGTGCATCTATTTATGAATGGTGAGGAGGGGCATGTGTGCAAATTCAGCGTCGGCCAAGCACCCGTGAAACTGCTCCTAATACAGTTTTAGTGAACCTGAGAGATTGCCTGTCTGAAAACTTCATGTCTTCTTGTCGCAGGAAGAGGAACTCCATAGCCCTGGGACAACACCTGTGCTGCATCAGAAGAGGATCACCTTAGAGAACAACAGCATTGTAAAGGACACAGCTTCCCCAGGGCAGAAGTGGATTTTGAAGACTTCAGCACTGTGCCTGCAACTGATTTGCCCTGGGATTTCTTTACTGCAGACAATTGCTGCTCTCATTGTGTTTATCTAGTTATAAAAAAAATCCAATGTTGTTGTCACTCCTAAAAAGGAAAATGAAGCTTGGGGGGAGAATGCTGTACATTGCTCTGAAGTCATTAGTTTCTCATAAGGAGCCCTTGAGCTGTTGAAATGACACATATGGAGTAAGCACATAATGAGCCCAATTAGGGATGACTTTAACATCCCTCTGGAAGGGCACACATTCTCCGTGGTCCTTCCATACCCACTTGGACATACTGAGATGCCACAGCCAGTTGGAGAGAAAAAGGAAAGAGTTAATCTGGATTTGTTCCAATACAACCATCCAGAATGAGCCCTCCAATGATATTCTGACTGTTTGGGTAAAAACACAAGCCTCAGTGCCGAGTTTCCCACCTGAAGCACACCCAGCCCTCTGGGAGCTGGAGTCTAGGGTGAGAGAGTAACACAGTAGGAGGCAGGGAGGCAAAGAAGGAGTCAAGAGTCCCAGAGCAAGTGGACAGAGGTCCTGCTGGCACTGCAGGGTCTCCCACGGTGGAGTTGAGACTTGAGCAGGGACAAGGGCCCTTGTGATGCAATGTCTGACTCCTGGCCTCTTCTCAGAAGCAATCAGTTCGAAACAGCTTTTTAATTTGCTTGCAGTCCTGATCCCTTCTGCCTTCCCTTTGCATTTGTCCCCAAGGCTGAATGACAAAGATAAGACTCTCCTTTACATCTGCAGCTCCTAAGATATCTGCATTGTCTCTGCTTCCCTTTCCAAGGTGTGTTTTTTCCCAAAAGGAGCCCAAGGACTTTTATGTCTGCATGCCTTTGCCTCCCCCCTGACCCCTCAGAGTTCACAGTGGCTGGCTGTGTCCTCCCTGTTCTCCAGGCAGCTGGCTATCCAGTCACTCTGGGGAAGAAAAGGGCATTTCATGCAGCAATAAAAAGGGAAAAAAATTCCTTAAAGATGTAAAATATGGTTGAAAGCTACAAGACTGGAGATGGATAGGAAGAAGTTTATAACTCCACCTTATAATTTCAAGTTGATGATGTTTCTACACCTGCTGTCTCAAACCTTCTCCTGGCAGCTTTTTGGAGAGATGCTGGTGTGGTTACTATGGGATTTAATTTGTTCTTTATTTGCTTATGTTTGGAACCGCTGAATTATGCAGTGAAGCTTTTCCAGATCAGAATGCGATCAAATGGGGGCACTGGGAAAAGACGGGAGCATCACAACTCCCTGCTGCCCACGGGTGCTGGGAGGTCAGGATGGATGCAGGCACAGCCCAGAGCACCTCGCATGAGCAGCGCTGCCTCATTGCTTTTCCCCTGGCCCTTGGTAGCAGTTGTCTCATCAAATGCAAACATCTTAATGACTTGAGCTATTCAATGGATTTCCTCCCTGTTATCCTGGCTAAGCTGTTTGCTCTACTCACAAGCCAGCAAGCATTCCAGGTCAGCTGAAAATGCTTTGTAAACTTTTGAACATCATTAGATCTAAGTAGGACGGTTATAAAGCAGTGGAGAGGAGTTAAAAGGCAATTTACCTTTTACGAGAAAGGCAGGTACCTTGGTGATAAGCTCTTGTCTCCAACAGGGGATCCTGTGAAGCCGGGAGCCAGAAGTCTGACATCGGGAGAAATCACAGCCTTTTTTTCCCAAGGGGAATGTTGCTGTTTCCCTGCTCGGGGGTGATATCATACACCTTAATAACCCACAGCCCTCCCCACAGCGTCATTCGAGCCGGCACTCCGCAAACTGTCACCTAAAGGGCGATTGCTCCGCGTTTCACCCTTGCCAGCGGAGCTTTGCCGGTGACACCGGAGCCGCCGTCTCAAGGCTCCCTGGAGACGGCATCTCTTTGCTGCGGCCCTTCCTGGGTTACGGCTCACTTTTTGTGCAGCGCTGGTGGTGCTCAGCGTGCGTGGGGAAGCCTGGCTGTCGCTGTCCCGCAGCTCTGCGCAGCCTTCGTGCAGGGCAGTGAAGTTTTCTGTGGCGTTTGGACTCGGAGCCTGCCCGTTGCAGCTCTTCCAGCACAGGGAGGAGCAGCGCGGCTCTGCCCTTCGCTTTCGCCTTCGGATGCGCTGAATCCGTGCCCTCACCAGGGCAGCTCGTTGTGCGTTTAAGCTTATCCACAGGGCGAGCGATTTTTCTAGTGCTGACAACAATTTTGTACCTAAGTGACACATTCAGTGCTGTGCTAATCCAACCAGACCAAACCGCTGAAAAGCTGCAACAAGGCAACCCCAGCTTTCACACTCAGGCACCTTTTGCAGTGCCTCCAGGAGAACGGGCTGAGGATTTTCTGGCTTTGTTTGCATAGAGGCAGACTTCTTCCTCGTGCTACAGGCTTAAAATTGCTTTGCTTTGTTTTCTTTATTTATATTGAACTGAATGAGATCGCTAATGATACTTAAGTATGGGAGATCGCTCTGCCTCTAGCCAGCTCTCCCAAAGGTTCTGAAGGCAGCAGCTTCAGCATTCCTGGCTGCTGCAGCAAACTTGCATGGAATAAAACCAGAGCAAACGATCAACTGCTGTTAATAATCAAAAACCTCTTCTGTACCATTACAGGGGTTGAGTAAACAATGCCAATAAAGGTCCCACAGCTCGCCTGGGCTAAGTAATGCTTTTCCAAATTATTTCTGGGCATGGTTCAGGACTCCTTGCAGAGCAGATACCAGCCAGGTAGGATTGACCACTTTTTTCTGGAGCCTGAGAGTTTAATAGTAAGGTTGTGGGAGGGTTTCAGTCGCTAGATCTCATGCCAATGCTTTAGGAAATGTTTAATTCACTCACACAGACCTGGAAAGATTTTGGGTGTGGGTATCTTTCGCACTGACAGATTTCAAGGACAGTATTGTTATCAATGTAAAGCTAAAGATAAGCTGCTTGAAAAGAACCAGCAGAGCCGAAAAACTCCACAAGCAAAGGTAAGAATGTGGCTCATTATAAGCTGGAGCAAGACAGGTGGTTCAACTGGCAGGATGGGGTTTTACTGAGGCTTGGTTTTTGGGTCATGTTTTCACGGGAGCGCTGGACACCCAAGCCAGGCTCCTGTCCACAGCTTGGGTCCTGGTTGGTTTTTCCTGCCCTTGTGGATGTGCTGGGTACAGACTTGGCAAAGGACACTCTGTGCCTCCAGTTTTGGCAGCGGGGCTGAGTCCTGATAGCATCCATAAATGATGCAGATGTCCAGAATGCAGCAGTGTCCATCTGGCTGTGTTTGTTGATCCATAATTTGGACTCTCAGGCTATTCACAAGATCTGCTCTATAAATGCTCATTCTGGGGTGCTGCACTGCAAGGGTCAGAAGCAATCCTGGCTGTCCAATGTTCCCACTCACTTCCTTGGCAGATCCTATGCACTCTTCTCCCATGGCTGGCAGTTTACTCCCCGGGTCTGATTTCCATCTGTCTCTCAGCCCAAACACCAGCTGCATATCTGCACCTGATAAACCACCATCCAGAGCTTCCTGAGTTCTTCCAGAAGATGATTCCTATATGGCCAGGTCTGGCTCACCACAGCCTTTCACAATGCTCCTCAGCCTTTACCTACAGCGCTGATCAGGAGCATGCAGGGCAAACACACTCTGCACCTCAAGAACTGCCCCGAGTCCCTTGTGTGAGAGAAGGGACCACCACGACAACATTGGTCAGTGTATCCTGTCAGATTTTGGGCAGTGAGAGTATTTGCTATCTATTTTCTTTTCTATTCTATTCTATTCTATTCTATTCTATTCTATTCTATTCTATTCTATTCTATTCTATTCTATTCTATTCTATTCTATTCTATTCTATTCTATTCTACTTTTCTGTAGTTTAATGACATCTGAAAAATATAATGACTTGGTTGGACTCCATATAAATAATTTACACAGAAAGAGATAGCAAGGAGCAAAAATTAGAGACCGAGGAGTTTTCTCCATGTTGCAAGATGAAAAGATCCTGATCCTTTATTGCCCAGACAGCGGTTGTGGCACTGGATTTTCTCTGGCTTCACTCACCTTCCCCTGTATCCCAGAGATGCAGGAGACACTCTCACTGTCTCACTCTGAGTGAGCCACCTTGAGAAGCTGCAGGGTCAATGCAGCGACTTCTGGGGTGCAATTCACCTGCCCAACAGGTGAGTCAGAACTTGCCCATTTTTCTCTGCAATGCTTATAAAAGGACCTGAGGAGGACCAGCCCACACAGAACTCCTTGCTTTTTAGCCGTTTACAGGGAAGGTGAGATGCACCTCACTTCACTTTTGTACTCTGTCATGTTATTTCCACTTCATGTCCCACTTCTCTCTGGGGAGGGCTGGTCCCAGTGCCTGGGACAGGCAGATCTCTTTCTCCTTCCATGGCAGACAAAAGGACTTCCCAAAGAAGTCAGAGGAGTGTGCTAGCACATGGGGCGTGTGTGTGCTCATGAAAAGTGAAGCCTTAGAAAAACCATTTACATGCTTCCTTCAAAACTGATGTTTTTACATTGGTAGGAACAGTTTCTCCAGCTGCCAGGCCATTTCAAGTGAAATATCTGCACAAAGCTGAAGGCAACACACTGTTGGTGGGCAAAGGGAAGAGAAACAGTGAAATCAAACAATAACAGAGAATGTTTTGGTTTAACACGAGTGGAAACCTTTTGACCATCAGGAAGGGGGAAGGAAGGGGAAATTGTCTGGGGAAAATCTTGTGATTCCAGCATGAGAGGATTTTAAACCCAGGTCAGACACGTTCCTGCCATAAGGCACGGGAGCACCACTGTGCTGGGCATGGGATTAGCTGACATCTGGCAGTGTCTCCCAGCCCTGTTTTTTATCATCCATTCACCTTTTTATGGACACACTGTGGAAGCAGCTTGTAATCATTTTGTAACTGCTACAGCCCTGTCTTCCTCCATCATCACTCACAGCCAGGGAGCTCCTATAAGGCAGCTGATTAGTAAACCCTCTGTGAGCTACTGTGGGGCACATTTCCTAGAACAAAGGTGCCACCAATGCAACTCCAAGTGTGCTGAAGTAAAAACTGAGCACCTGCCAACTGTCTACCACAGGTAGATTCATGAGGTTGGGGCTGGCAATTTAAGAAGCTTTGAAATCTCATCAGCTATTTCTAGAACAACAGGAATGTCCACAATCCCAAAAGTAAACACTAAGGAAATATTTAGACACCAATTAAATGTTGTGTTCCCTTTCTCAACAATGCAAGTTGGGTCAGGGACCAAGCAGAGGCTGATGGTAAGTGCAGAGCATCAGCACGGATACAGGAGCAAGTATCAGCATAAAGGAAGGCAGAACTGGACTGCAGTGTGAGCCAGCAGTGGCCCAGGTGGCCAAGAGGGCAAATGGCATCTTGGGCTGTGTCAGACACAGCGTGGGCAGCAGGAGCAGGGCAGGGATTGTGCCCCTGCACTGGGCACTGGGGAGGCCACACCTCGAGTACTGGGGTCAGTTCTGGGCCTCTCAATACAAGAAGGACATTGAGGGGCTGGAGAGCGTCCAGAGAAGGGAATGGAGCTGGGGAAGGGGCTGGAGAACAAGTGCTGTGAGGAGGGGCTGAGGGAGCTGGGGTTGTTTAGCTTGGAGAAGAGGAGGCTGAGGGGAGACCTCATCACTGTCTACAACTGCCTGAAAGGAGGCTGTGGGGAGGTGGGTGCTGGGCTCTTCTCCCAAGTGACAGGTGACAGGACGAGAGTAAATGGCCTCAAATTGCACCAGGGGAGGCTCAGATTGGACATCAAGAAACATTTCTTCACTGAAAGGGTTCTCAGGCCCTGGCAGAGGCTGCCCAGGGGGTGGTTGAGTCCCCATCCCTGAAGGTGATTAGAAGGCAGGCAGATGAGTTTCTGAGGGACAGGGTTTAGTAAGGGGACAGGTACGGTTGGACTTGATAATCTCAGAGGTCTTTTCCAACCAGATGCTTCTATGATTCTGTGATTGTGCTTCTTCAAAACAGACAAGACAGTGATGAAGACCAGGCCTGACGACATCACCAGTCACTTAGGGAAGAGTTTATCTGTATGCAATGTGCACCCTGGCACTCAGGCTCAGGGCTGGCTGCAAAGTCCCCACACTGCACGGGGCACAGCCGGTGGATGTTTTTCATTCTTGATGCAGTGTGCTAAGCCCTGTGCTGTGCAGATGTTCTTGGACTGCAGTTCCTAGCTGGATTGCTGAGATGCTCTGCATAGGCAAGGTTAGAGGAGGTCCTCTCATTAATAGGTCTTGAATTATTCCATTTCCTATCCTTTATGCATTTGCATCAGCAAATACCTTTGGAAAAAAACCCAAGGTCTAGAAGAGGGCAGGTGTGGCCAAACAGCCCACATTGGCCTGACCTGAATGCAGCAAATCAGAGATTCATAAAATGTCCTGAGCTGGAAGGGATCCAAAAGGATCTTTGAGTCCAACTCCTGACCCTACACAGGACACTTGGTGTCGTGGCTGCTTCCCTGGGGAACTGTTCCAGTGCTCCACCACCCGCTGGGGGAAGAACCTTCTCCTAATGGCAAACCTAACTCTCCCCTGGCACACCTTCCTGCCATTCCTTCAGGTCTAGAGAGAAGAGATCATCACCTGCTCCACCTCTGCATGTGAGGAAGCTACAGACAACACTGAGATCTCCCCTCAGTCTCCTCAGGCTGAACAGACCCAGTGACTTCATTGCTCCTCACACGGCTTCTCCTCTAAACCCTTCCCAGCTTCGTGTCCTCCTCTGGACACTCTCCAGGAACTTTAGATCCTGTTTATCTTGTGGTGCCCAGAACTGCCCCAGTGCTCAAGGTGGGGCCACCCCAGTGCAGAGCAGAGAAGGACCATCCCCTCCCTCTCCTGGCTGGCGATGCCCTGTTGGCTGCCCCCCGGAACACAGTTGCCCTCTTGGCTGCCAGGGCACAGGTAATTCTCAGTGGAAAGGTCACTTGTTTCTAGAGTTATTTGGGGTTCCCCAGCTCACGGTCTCTGTCTGCTCTGGCTGGAGCACTCACACACACTCATGGGGAAAGTTTGTGATTCAGAATGCAGCACAAGGATGACCAAGGCATGGCAGCCACGTGTGCATTCCTCACCAGAGGGGCTGGTGCTTCTGCCCAGGCAAGTGAGAAGCACCTGCAGCTGCAGTGATCTCAGCTTCTGAAGAGATGCTGAAATTCTAAAAAGAAATGGGAATTCACCTTCTGCTGCACCTGCCTCAATCTCTGGATTTTGTTCCTTGCCCTTGTGGTTAACCAGGCTCTGACCTGTAACAGGGCCTTTCTGTAAATCCCTGACAGCAACAATGGAACGTTGGTGGGAAAGACCTGGTGACTCTCTCTCTTCTCTTTGGGACGTTTATGGAAGGAGCAACAGGTTAAGCTCTGCTGATCCAAGGAGTTAGAGGAACAAAGCCATCCTGCCTGTCTGTAATGTGTTGCCAGTGTCCCAGTTCTATAAACACCCTCTCCCCAGAACCTAAATCAGTCTGTCACATGTCACCACTCCATCTCCTCTTATAGCCCCATGGAAAATAAGAATGCTACAGACCAGAGAAAATAGCTCCAGTCACGCTGCCAAGGGGAAATGTGGACAAAGCTGTTGCTGAATGGGGAAGCAGCTCCATGGCACAGGGCAGATGTAAAAGCGTGTTTCTCCTCGAGTCTGTGCCCCTCTTTGTGCCTATGTGAAGACAGATAAATATCTGCAAGTGTTTAAATGTTTTTTAGGTAAGAAAAACAGAACAAACCCCATCCTTCCTGCTAGGTTTTGCTTCTGAGTGAAGAATCTGCACCCTCAGCCTGGGTTGGAGTCTGGGTGATGGATGGGCAGCTGCTGCTTGACAGAGCCCAGCTTTCCAACACAACCCAACTAATTGGGAGCCAGGCCGACAGACACTGAGCATGGGACTCTTTTCCATGCAGGCACCAGCATGGCACAGGTGGTTGGCCAAGGCCATCTGAATCCCATGGGAGATCCCAACTATGTCCTGGGCAGGGGGATGTCTGAGGGGTGAGGGCTGCACAGTGAGCAGAGGGCACAGTGCAGTAGGAAAGGGTAAGGCCTACAAATGCCTGCACAGGTATCCTACCACACAAAGAGCCCAGCACAGCACTCTAAAAAGAGAGAAAAGGGTTATGTAGGTCCAGGAGGACCAACAGTTGTGTTTGCAGTGTGGGACACTGCAGCATCCAGCATCAGAAAAATCACTTCTTGAGCATTTTCTAGGCTATTGTTAGCAGGAGTAATCCTACAGTAGAAGAGCTGGAAGGGATTAGGGAGGAGGAGCATCCTCACTGTCTTGCAGCAGTTGCACAGTAAATTTCCACAGGTGTGCATGCACTGAGTTGAGGGTTCCTCAAATTCAGCAGTTCTGCAATTGCTGCTACTTCTGTGGTCTTTTTCAATAATAAAGGGATGAAGAAAAATGTTGCACAAATAGCATGGAACTGAAGGGTGTTTTCCTGAAAGAGTGGTGGGGCCCAAATCTGTTTTTATCATCACAGGACAAGGGGGAAGGGTTTTACACTGAAAGAGGGGAGATTGAGATGAGATCTTAGGGACAAATGTTTTGCTGTGAGGATGGGGAGGCCCTGGCCCAGGTTGCCCAGACCTGCCCCATCCCTGGAGGTGTTCAAGGCCAGGTTGGGTGGGGCTTGAAGCCCCCTGATCCAGTGGGAGGGGTCCCTGCCCGTGGCAGGGGTTGGAACTGGGTGGGCTTTGACGTTCCTTCCAACCCAAACCATTCTATGATTCTGTGATGTTTGATGTTGTCTTGTTGAAAACCTGAAACAGGGATGTGAAGATGTTCTCAGGAGGCTTAAACTTGTGCTCCCTGCTTATGAGAAATGAAAGCTTGGTTTTGTGAAAAGGAAAAAAAAAACAGACAGAGCTTCGCAATTTATTTGATTTATGAGGCAGAATGAAACTTGAGTCCTCTGAAGTCATCCTTGGGAAGATGTGATTCAGGTCCTCATCACCTAAGACAATGCTGTGGTTGGTAGGTTACCCTGGGAAAAGCAACAGCTCAGGTACCTGAATGGGCGTCTTCTGCACCAGCCTTCTCCTTGCCCAATGAACATTTAATTACACCCTCTGGATGAAGACAGTTGTTTCTCCAGCCTGTGCCCAGGGCATGCACAGTAAGTGAGAGGAGCAGAGCCAAGCTCCTGACCCTGCTCAAAGACAGTGCTTGAATCTCTGCTCTCCGTGCCCACCCCTGGAAAGGCTCTGTCAGACCCGAGGCTTTCTCTGCCAGAAGTTTTGATAGAATTGTTTCTTGGGAACATGCCTGGCCAATCTGCAGCTTGCACTTGATTTCCCTGGGTATTTGAACAATCCAGCTACTGACAGGATGTTTGCTGGAAAAGAGTCCAGCAGTTCTGCAGAAAAAGCACTTTGGCACCGTCCCAGCGCAGGGGCAGGACCTATCGGGGAGGACATCTGAGCGATCAGCCGAGGAACAGGACACCAGTGCAGAACACTTGGGTTTGGTGCATCCTTAAAAAATGGATGCAAGAGGTAAAAATGAAGGAGAAGGAGTGCTCAGGGCACTCCTGAGAGAAGAGGGGACCTAGAGATCTGCAAGAGAAGCTCGGGGTGTGTGTGCTCCTGCTCAGGATGCTCAGGATGCTCCTGGCCACGCTGAAAGAGAGACTTAATGTAGGTTAACCCTCTTCTGGGGAGAGGGGGAAGGTGCACTAAGGGTGCTACTCCAGACATCCAAAGATTCCTGGTTTGCATAGGCCTCTGGGGAGCTCAGCCATCCTGTGCAGATGCAAGGCATCAGGGAAAGGTTTCTTTGGGAAGAGAGAGCTTCTCTCTGTGAAGACTTTCCTCTCAGATGCTTTGCCTTAGAAAGGGGCACGTCTGGAACAACAGAGCTCTCTCTGGGGCTGATTCATCCAGGGGAAGGAGCTGGGCACGCTGAGCACAGTCCTACTGTGCACTGGCAGGCCAAGAGCTCTTCAGCTTTGTAGTGTGATGGGAAATAACCTTCAAATGACCTTGCTCAAGACTGTGGCATCATTGCCATCAGCAGTAGAAAGACCAGAGAAACTAGAGTTGCTGAGGCTTCCCAGTCCTGCTGCCCTGCATTTGCCACATGGACACAAAAACTCTGTCTTTTCACTTTATTAGCACTGAAAACCGTGGTGGGGATTGTAGGAAGTGAGTCAGGAAAACCCCACCGGTGTTGAACAGAGCTTCAAACAACAGCAGGGATTTTCAGGGACGTGTGCAGCCTTGCCAGTGACTTTCATGCTGCAGGTGTCCTAACTGGTGTCCTAAACCCATCCCTTGCCCCTTGTGAACTCTGCCAGGACTGCCTTCAGCATCAGCAGAGCGAGGATGCTGTTTGCTTCTGCCTGTGCTGGCCCGAGGTGAGGACCTGTGATGGGAAGCTGTTTGCTGTCCTGACTCACTACAGGGGACAACCTGAACTCATGCTCTCTGGTCCTTTTAGCACATGTCCCATTGCAGCTTCATCTTGCTCTCTGATCCACAAAAAGCAGTGTTTTCTCCCGTGCCTTTACACCCTTCTCACACTGCACGCAGCCCTCTCACAGCACGGGTGGACATGGCCAGGCAGGGAGGCACCAAACCCAAATCCTCTGCAGCAGCAGGACTGCCAGAGCTGGGTGGAGGGCAGCATCAGAGGGGAAAACCCCCTGCACTGCCTCCTGGCCCTAAGGTGCTCCCTAACAAGGTGCTGCAGGTAAGAGCTGTGCAATGGAAGGGTGAATGGCTGGGAATGCACAGCATCCATCAGCTCAGGCCAGCGGGAGCTTGAGGACTGAGCAGACTGGCACAAAGCCCCAGCCAGCTGCAGCCACCCCGTGCCATTCTGATAAGTACGTGCAAGTCACTGCTTCCTGCCAGGGCTGCCTCTCCTGGCACAGCCCACTCCAGCTGTAGCGAACCTAAGAATGACAGAGGGTTGCACCACAGGGACTTGGGCTGGAAGTTTTCCATGGCTATTAAGAATATTCCCAGTCTCACAGTGATCCCTGGCATGACTTTGAGTCAAGTGAACCAGGGCTTTCAGAAACTATCCAAGGAAAAAGCTTAAAGGCAGCATGGACTTCATATTATTGCCCTGTGCATTCTGGCTTGGAGGAGAAGAAAGTTTAATCGATTGTTCTGGTCAGTGGCCTCGGGGCCAGGAAGCAGTGCCAGGGGTATTTCAGTTATTAGTACAGATGCACTCTGTCTGCTGGTAAATCTCTGAGCATCTCCTTCTGGGCAGAGAAGAAGCCCTCAGGTTATGAGTGGGGTGAGGGAGGGTCAGGGCTCCCCAGCGAGGCCCTTCTTTGTCCAACTGGGCATTCCAAAGGCTGTTTGCTGCCTGGTTTCTCATCACCCGCCAGCAGGAGCACTGCAGGGTGCCAGGGTTACACAACCCTTTACTTAAGGAGCAGGCGTTAAGGCTTAGTAAGCTTTCCCATCCGTTCTCTGGGCAAAAGACTCAGCCTGTTCTTAGAATACCTGAATGCACAATTCCTTTCATAACCACTGCAAAAGCGTGTCCTGGGAGCAAGGATTGAACGTCCTGGGGCAGAGCTGAGCGAGCCAAGAGGGGCCAAAGGGAACAGGCTGGACCTGGAGCCTGGGATCAGTTTTCATTGCAGCAGGCTTTTTTTTTCCTCCCTGTTCCCTTTCATCAGATCACACGAGCTCCGAATGTGACCTTGAGGGTGCTGAGGGGAGGAGGAAGAGAGGGCAAAACTTGTGACGCAGAAAAGATACTGAATTCGCAAGGTTTCAGAAAGGCACTGACCTGGGCACACTGAGACCTCGGTTTGGGGGTGTCAGGGCTGAAGGAGGAAAACTGGAGAATTTGGGGCCCACAAACACCCCTTTCCCTGTGCTGAATTATTTTACAGACTCAGCAAAATGCCCTGCTGGAAAGAGCTGCCTGGGAGTCCCCCAGGGCTTCAGGCAAATTAACTCAGTGTTACCCTGAAACAGAATCGCTTGAGCATGACTCTGCAGGGTGAGAGGCAGCCGAGCGGGGGATTGTGTTACCTTGAGATAATAATCGATCCTAGATAATGCCAAGGAAGGAGAAGGCTCCTGCCTTTGTTCTTGTTTCCCCGGGCTTTCTGTGCATGGCATTTACACCTCTTCTGTAGGGAACTGCACATGGAGAGTCCCCGCCGAGAGCCACAAACTGACACTGACACTGGGCCTGACCCTGACTCATATAGGAAATGTTTTGCTGTGAGGGTGGGGAGGCCCTGGCCCAGGTTGCCCAGAGCAGTGGTGGCTGCCCCATCCCTGGAGGTGTTCAAGGCCAGGCTGGATGGGGCTTTGAGCACCCTGATCCAGTTGGAGTTGTCCCTGCCCATGGCAAGTGGTTGGAACTGGATGGATTTTAAGGTCCCTTCCAACCCAACCTGCTCCCTGATTCATGAGGGTAAATGGGCTGAAACCAGTGTGGTGCCCAGGCAGGAAAAAGGCTGATGCTGCTGGAGGGATGTTGGCATTCCCACTGCCACTGCCTCTGGCAGTTGCGAGCCCCATCCCTGGGCAGCGATGGTTCTATGAGCCCTGATCCAGCCAGTTTATGGCTGCCTGTCCATGGCCCACCAGCAGCTGGTGAGGGCTCTAAAACAAGCTCCCTGCCCCTCTGCTGCTGCCTCTGCCCTGGCACTGTAGCAGAACATCGGGAGAGGGTTGTTGACCTTAGTGCAAGGGCTCTGAGTGGGTCACGGGCACATTAGTGATTGTACCCAAGTGAGGAAAACCAGTTTGGCTGCAGCAGCACGAGGGGTGTGGATCAGAGGCTGGAAAACCAGACACATGAAAATGAAGAAACTAGGCACCAAAATTTTCTTTTAAACACTTACTGTGACTCATGGGCACAGGAAGCTTGGGAGAGGAGCAGAGAGTCTGCCCACGGGAAAGGAAGCATCTGCAGGCAATCACTTAGGTGAGCCTGTCCACAGGCATCATCATCCAGGTAGTTGAGCTGGACCCAGTCAGCCAGGGCTGGGACTGAGCCCTTCTCTAGTCACTTAACAGTTCCTGCCTTGAAGCTGCAGTGTCAGAGTGAGCCTTAACCCTCTCCTGACAATGGCCTGCACTGCTCTCACACAGAGTTTCTGCTCTGCTTGGCCTGGTTCCTCCATGTCTGGGTTGGAAAGGGCACCCCATCAGTGGGTTTACTCCATTTTGCAACTCAAAAATTTTGTAGGTTTTTTTTTGGCATTGAGGTGCTCCTCTGAAACATTTCAACTCCAAGAAATCATTACTTTTAGAAGAAAAATTTTCTACGAAATTTCCCATCAAAATTGGGAAATCTTGATTGGTATCAGCTCTGGGGAGACCTTAGAGCAACCTCCCAGTACTGAAAGGGGCTCCAGGAAAGATGGGACGGGCTCTTGATCAGAGAGTGCAGGGATAGGACGAGGGGAGACAGATTTAAGCTGAAAGAGGGGAGATTGAGATGAGATCTTGGGAAGAAATGTTTTGCTGTGAGGGTGGGGAGGCCCTGGCCCAGGTTGCCCAGAGCAGTGGTGGCTGCCCCATCCCTGGAGGTGTTCAAGGCCAGGTTGGATGGGGCTTTGAGCCCCCTGATCCAGTGGGAGGTGTCCCTGCCCGTGGCAGGGGGGTGGAACTGAATGAGCTTTGAAGTCCCTTCCATCCTAAACCATTCCATGATTCTATAATTGATGACCTGGCAAAGGTCTTGGCAGCACAGCCAAATTTTGCAGCTGAACAGCTATGCTCAGCCTGTCTCTCTTCTTCCAGGACTGGATTGAAAGGTCACTGAGATAACCAAGCATTCAGACCTCAGCTTCCCAAGGAACCTCTCTGGGTTGTGCAGATACTCAGAGGCTGAGAAGGTACCGAATCACTTTTGGTCCAGCACATCTCTGCGATCAAAATTTATGGAGGCTTCTCAGTAGGAGAAACAGAGAGACCAGGGAGCGAATGCCAAAACTGCCAGTGATTAAAATGCAGTAAAATATTTGCCTTCTGCTGCTGAGCAAGAAGTGTGGCATGTGTTTTGCTGAGGCAGCAGAAGTGGTTGTTTTCACTGAATGAGCAGCTAATGAAAATCATTTCAAGCAGGAAGAAACGCTGATGAAGATTACGAGCCTGCTTAGATCTCAGAGAATGAAATGGCCTGGGCTGGATACTCCTGTTTTACACCTGATTTTGCATTGATCAAAGATGATTTACTCTGCTCTACACCAGTGTGGAAAGAGTGGGAGCACTTTGTGCCAGAAGCTGCTCGGGAACATCCCCCTGCTGGGGCTACCTGTCAGCAGAACAGATCCCTTCGGCAGCCCAGGGCAGGGCAGCTCACAGATCAAGAACCCTCAAGCAGATCACAGCCTGCGGTGCAATCCAAGGGGCAGCAGCCATTTGTGCCAGAGCTGGTCCCACGGGCGCAGCCACCGAGAGGCAGAAGTTTCCAATCGCGGGAATTCCTCCCGGGCATCCGACTTGCAGCGCTGCAGATGGTGCTGGGACAGCTAAAGGGGTGACTGGATCCACAGCCTCTTTATTCGGGGGTCTTCGTGGCCCCTTCCCCTCCTGTTGCTGTTCCTGACGGTGTCCTCGGGCCACCACCAGGCCCTGTTTTGCTCAGACGTCCCTGCCCTGGAGGCTGCGCATGGCAGCTGAATCAAGAGAGGTCACAGAATCACAGAGTGGTTTGGGTTGGAAGGGACCTCACAGCCCATCCAGTTCCACCCCACCATGGGCAGGGACACCTCCCACTGGATCAGGGGGCTCCAAGCCTGGCCTTGAACACCTCCAGGGATGGGGCAGCCACCACTGCTCTGGGCAATGTTTGCCAGGGCCTCCCCACCTTCATCATGAAGAATTTCTTCCTAATGTCTAACCTAAAGCTTCCCCCTTCCAATTTTAAGTTGTTCCCCTTGTTCTGTCACTACACACCCTTGTAAAAAGCCCCTCCCCATCTTTCCTGGAGCCCCTTTCAGAACTGGGAGGCTGCTCTAATGTCTCCTTGGAGCCTTCTCTTCTCCAGGCTGAACAATCCCAACTCTTTCAGCCTGTCCTCATAGCAGAGGTGCTCCAGCCCTTTGATCATCTTCATGGCCTCCTCTGGAACTGCTTCAACAGTTCCATGTCCTTAAGTTGGGGATTCCAGAACTGGACACAGGGCTCCAGGTGGAGTCTCACCAGAGCAGAGTAGATGGTCAGAATCCCCTCCCTTGTCCTGCTGGTGATGCTTCTTCTGATGCAGCCCAGGACACATTTGACCTTCTGGGCTGGGAGCACACGTTGCTGGCTCCTGTCAACCCTCTCATCAATCAGCACACAAGTCCTTCTCCTCAGGGCTGCAGAACAGGACTGGGGTGAGAACTGGCAGGGAAGCCCAGGATGGTAACACTCTTCTGGGAGACATGGAGGGCATGCGATATTCACCCTGCTCAGCTCTGCTCATCCCTGAAATCAGTTGTCTTCTCCAGAGGCAGATGTGAGCTACAACACGCGATGTGTGTACAGTCACCATTTCTCAGATTGCGTGGGACAGAAAGTGCTGATGGAAAATCCACAAAGCTGTATTTGGGTTAGGGAACAAAGCTGGGAAGTGCTTGGAAATGCTGGCATTTGGTACCTTCATGTGAAGCTCTGAAAATGAGGGGAGAGGGAACTAAGGTGTCCCAGCCTGCCCAGTAGAAATTGAGAAGCCTGTGCTGTGAGGGAAGGGATAGGAAGGGAGCTCAGAAATCTCAGGACAAGACATCTTACCTTGAAGAAAAGCCAGAGAGAGGTGGTGGCTGAGGCTGTGGCACACCATCAGCCTCAGCATGACCACATTTCCCTGACCACCAGCTGGGTGTGTGCCACCACCCTGGGCTGCCCTGAGTTGGGCAGGGACTGGGTCAGCATTCAAAGTGGGTTTTTCAGGTTTGTTCTAGGGCAGAGCAAGACTCCAACTCAGTTCCCCAGTGGAGGGAACATCACTGTCAGACTGGGCAACCCCTGGGACAGCTTTGGCAGATGGTGGCATCCAGGAGGCAAGAGATGACTTTGTGGCAGGTGCCTTCACAGCCTGTGTTTTCTTTCGTGGCTTGTTTTTGGTGACACAGCTCATTGCTTAGCTTGGACACATTTGTCTCCCAGTTCCAACATCAGTAACACGATGGGGGTTCCCAGGAGCAGTTCATGGCAGGTACAAGGCTGGGAGTGCTGGGAGCCAGAGTGCTTCCCATCAGCCAGTCAGCTGGAAGGACCATAGGTCTGGAGGAAAAGGTGGACCAGGGCTATGCTGGAGACACATAACAACAAATAAACCCATTTTACCTTCGGGAATCCTTTGGAAGGGAGTAGCAAGCTTGTTCTTTGAATGCCACCATGTGCAGGTGTTCTCCTGGCAGGCTCAGGGTGCAAGAGCAAGGCTGCCTCTGAGTGGGGGAAGCGGAGGGAGGTGGTGTTGAGTTGGGGGCTTGTGCCCAGCAAGGCTGCTTCTCTGCTCTCTCTGGTCTTCAGGGTCCTGCCTACCCTGAATTTAACTGCCCTGGGGAGACACAGGGGTGACACCATCAGTCAGCTTCTGTGTTTCCTTCCTCCAGGGGGATGATTCAATGGTAGAATTTGCTTTGGTCCCTTATTACTCCCAGAAGTATCCTTTTAGAGGTGGTCTCTGTGCTCAAGCCCCTAGCTGAAATAGAATGGCTTGGTCAGGGGAGAGGGAAATTCTCCAGGGAAGTCGTGCTCTGAGGACTCTGATTTCTGAGAAGGTGTCCAGCACTTGGCTAATTTTACCCAAAATGATTCAGAAGCCAGGAGTGTGTCTGAGAGCAACATCTGCCTGGGGTCTAAGCACGACCGTTACTGATATTTCCTTTATTCTTGGTGTTAGTTTCTCTCTTGCCAAAAAACCATGGGTTTCTCTTCAAACATAGAACCCTAAAACAACGTCCTGCCTTGCTGAACGCATGTGAAACCACCTCCATGTGCAGTCAATGGCATCTGGCAGCTTTGTTGTCTCCTCATTAGGAATTTCCTGCAGGGCCAGGTAAATGAAGAGTCACCAACTCACCATTTGAGCAGTTCTGTGTCTTCACAGCACTGCATGGTGTTCCCAAAACCATCTGCAGAGGCTGGATTGGGTGGACAGATGCTCACAGAGTGCATCATGCATGCCTGTCCCATCCTCCTTGGAGGGGCAGAGCTGTGATCCTTACAGCACCCTCCAGACTCTTCCACACTGTGGCTGCCATTCTCTTCTATGCAGCATATTACAAAATCATCTGTGTGTACAAACTTGTTTGGAGAGATATTCCCTGCCTCATGTCTTCCTGCTCCCTTCAGGGCAGGAGATATAACTCATCCTTGACAGCTGGTTCACATGGCAAACCCCAGTGTGCCATTCAGCTTTGCTGAAGGTGGGCAAAGTGCCTTCTCAGGCTAAAAGTTGGCAAGGATGCAGGCATTATAAAATCTCAGCTCAGCCAAAGCCCCAGAAGAATTCCTGGTAAAACAAGAGCAGGCACGTCCGCTCAGCGTGACGCTGAGAGATACCAACATCAAGAGCAGGGTGGCAAAGCACATCTAATATATGGAACAACACATTCCTAGGGTTACTCATATTCAAATCGTGCAAGACATAGAAACACAGTTCAAAACAACAGTCCCTCCACAGTTGTGGTTGATGCCAGAGCAGCACCACACTGATGTGTTCTGGCTGGTACCAGGTTGCCAACTCAAAAGCATGGGGGCTTTCTCATTGACCCCTACACAGTAAGGAGGCCACCACTAAGAATTTTGCTCACTCGTGAGCTCACTCATACATTGCCAGGTGTGCCAGGGCCCAGACCTGGGAGCTGCAGCACTGCCTGTGCCAGATTCCACAGTGTGGCTGGGACTTCCGTGGTGTGGTTGCATCCAGCATCCCATTAAGGCTCATTGCCTGCTTAATGGGAATGGTTGTAGTTATCAGCCTGGATGCACCTGTGTGTTCTCACACCAGAGAGCTGGGTGGGTTTGTTAAACGAGTTAAACCAACCTGTGCTGCAGAGCACACGCTGGGGAAATTCAGCTCACCTGCTTCTGTCTGTGAAAGCTCCAGGCAGCAGGGCCAGGTGGATGCCTCACATCCCTTTGCTGTCCAGGAACAAACTCCCAAGGACAGCGCTTCACTCATGTGAAGGGAGGGGATTGTCCTGCTCTGCTCTGCCCTGGGGCGGCCCCACCTTGAGCACTGGGGCAGTTTTGGGCACCACTGATAAAAAGGCCATGAAACTACTGGAGAGTGTCCAGAGGAGGCCCCAAAGCTGGTGAAGGGTCTGGAGGGGAAGTCGTGTGAGGAGTGGTTGAAGTCCCTTGGTCTGTTCAGCCTCGAGAAGAGGAGGCTGAGGGGGGATCTCAGAGCTGTTTGCTGCCTTCTCACGAGGGAGGGAGGGGAAACAGGGGCTGAGCTCTGCTCTCTGGTGACCTGGGACAGGACTGGAGGGAATGGCAGGAAGATGTGCCAGGGGAGGGTTAGGTTGGATATCAGGGAGAGGTTCTTCCCCCAGTGGGTGGTGGAGCCCTGGAACAGCTCCCCAGGGCAGCAGTCACAGCACCCACTGTGCCAGCATTCCAGGGGCATTTGGACAATGCCCTCAGTCCCACGGTGTGAATGTTGGGAGTGTCCTGTGTAGGGACAGGAGTTGGACTCGGTGGTCCTTTTGGGTCCCTTCCAACTTAGGTAATTCTGTGATTTTATGATGATTCTACCTTATCCCTGATAATTGTTGGAGCAGTCCCAGTGAGGCAGATGGGCACAGAAAATCAATTGGTGCTGCACAACCCATCTGAGAACCTTCTTCTGGTGAGCAATTGAAATGTGACCTTAACCCTTCCCTCCCAGGCTCTATAATGTCCCCCAGAAAAACGCAGTCCCTTGCAAGCTGCATTTTACCAGCAAAACAGGCCCAAACTATGTAGTATCTGCTCCCAGGAGAGAGTTTCTTCTCCCATCACTGTGACTGTGCCTCACTTCTCTTAAGGGTTCGTGTTTGCCTGAGCAGATCTGGTCTTGCTGACGCCTTATACAATGTCATTCATAGTTCTTTTTCTTCACTGAAGACATCTCTGCTGACACATTGGGATCACATTAGCTGTGTCATGCTGATGGGTTTCTGAAAGATCTCATATCCCAGGCATTTCCAGCTTATGAGGACTTGGGTAATGTTTTTGCTGCCACTTGACTCTACTTTAGTGCAGCTGAGCATCACCCAGTTTTGCCTGTGTGAGGGGCAGACGTCTGTAAGAAAGGGGGATGATGATACCCTGACTGCTGTGTTGCACAGCACTGTGATGTGTCTGCATCCACAGGGGCTGCCAAAAGCAGGGGCAAGGGGCTGGAGCCTCAGGCACTGCCCTGAGTCTGCTATGCTCAGCAATCCTTGGAGAGGAGGACAGGCTGAAGCAAATCAGCTTCCCCATTTCTCCTAGAAGGGTCAAGTTCAGGCCAGGATGAAGTCATTCAAGTTCTCCCCTAGGAGAGATCTCGATTAGTAGACCCTCAGTTAGTAGGGTCCATAAGCCTTGAATTATTTGGGTCCAGTGTGGTGCCTGGAGATCCCTGGTTCAACCTCCTGCTCCAAGCAGGGTTCATTTCAAATCGTTTAGGACCCTAAGTTGCTCAGAGCCTTGTCCAGCTGAGTTTTGAAGAACTCCAAGAAAGGAAACTCCATCTGAGGAACCTCACAGAAGAGGGCAGAACGCTTGAGATGCCTCTTGAAAAAGACAAGCCTCAAGAATTCCCTGATATGGTGAGAATTAAGACAATTTCCCTAAATTTCAGCATTGCCAGGCAGATCATCATCAGCATAATTTATGGTTTATAGGTGATTTCTAAATATCATGCTTAATGTTTAATGTCTAACCTGGACTGTGTGTTGTGGGGACTCATGCTTGGAGAACTCCAAGCTACCAACTGAGGATGGTTCATGCACAGTGAATATTTTCAAAGGCTGAGGTCTGTGGAATTTAATGCCATCTTGAAAGTGGCTCAGGTTGTAAGGAAATGCTTCCCTGAACCCACCAGAGAACTCAGCAGAGTTCTTCCTAATGCCCACAAGAAACAGAACGACGTGAGGTGCTCTCTGTGTTGATTTGCAACCTCTCAGTCCATTTATTTGGTCATCTACCACAAAACACAGCTGGCTGGGCTGAGGATGGTATCACACTGCTCTTAAGGTGCAAATAGGCAACTCCCACCTTCATCTTCCCCTGCTCCCACATTGGTGGAACCAAGAAATGTCCTTGTCACCCAGGTCAGGGAAGGACAGAGGGGTCCTGGGTATGAAGCAGGAAACTAGGAGAGGACAGAATCTTCTGGCTACTCTGAAGAAGTCAAAATGACTCTTAAGGAGCCTCCCCAGCCTCTGTCAGGGCTTTGGCAGGTTTTCATTTATGAGACAACTTGCAGTGTGTTAGAGCAGGAGTCAGAGATGACTGGGGCTCCTTGGAGCGCTGGGGTTGGGGTGGCACTGGCCCCCGCTGGTGTTTAGATTGCTCTGGGTGAGCCTGGAGGTGGTGGTGTGGGCTCTCAGAAGACAGATGTGGAAGTGAGATAGGTTGAGGAGAGTGGAGTCATGGGGTGCAAACACCCACAGGTGCTGTGAGGAGCCATGGGCTGGCCCTGGCTTGGGCACATTTCCATCTCTCAGAGCTCTAAGGCAGACCAGTATTTCCAAGATCTCATCAAACAATTTGTGCTTGACCTGGGAAAAGCTCAGTGCTCTCCTTGCTTTGGGCCGACCCTTCTCAGCCCAGTGACCTTCTGAAGGATTGTGGGCAACTGGGGAAGGACAAGCTGCAGAATCAGCCATTCCCCCAGTGCTGCCAGTCAGAGAGGGGTGAAAGTGGGTGGGCAGCCAGTGGCACTGCTGGTCTCACGTCACCCTGGTGGGACAGTAGCTGCCAGGGTGGGCACTGGCAGATGTGGGTTGAGGCTTTGTGGTGACCCTTGGCAAAGGAAGGGTGTTTTTCTTCAGCACATTCACCCTTCCAATCACCGTTTGATAACCTTTTCTGCCAGAAAGAAAGGTCCAGCACTGACAAAACCAGTGACCCATTTGCTCTGTCAGATTAGTCCCTGAAAGAGCAGGGTGGTTGGTTGGAGCTGGCTGTCCTGGGGATGCTGATAGGGCCCACCTCAGTGCTGGGAAGCAGCCTGGAGCATTCCAGGGGGATGCCCTGTTCACAGTAGGCTGGAAGAGGTTGTTTCCTCCTCTTACTGTGGTGGTGGTGGAGCATCCCCTCAGAGGACAGCGCTGGTAGCCACCTGCATGGTGTGACACTGCTTTTAGGAGAACTTTGTGCTGTGCCTGTGGCAGGCAGGGCAGTGGGAGGAGGGCAGCAGGACCTCCAGCCACATTTTTGACTCCATCCCTTCATCTCCCAGGGCAAGGGCCAAGCAGGGCTCTCCAGAGTCTCCATCTCAACAGCCAGAAGAGGAGGAGGATGTGGAGGTGATGCAGGATGGAGGTCATAATCTGTGTGGTCCAGCACAGCAAGGAGGGGTGCAACAAGGACCGTGCTCTGAACAACCAGCCCTGGGCAGAAGCTGCTCTCAGGCAGGATTTTGCACTTGTGATTTTAATGGGAAAAAAAAAATCAATGGAGAAATAGCCCATCAATAGAGAAAGCAGTGCTAATGGGAAAGAAATCTGGGGAAATTGCCACTGGGCAGAGGAAGCTCTTGGGGAGACATTTCTGTAGGGCCTGGCAATTCCCAGGTTTGTCTGTGATTTCCAGTCTGACCTGGTTTCTATATCTGTTTGTGGACCAAATATTATCACTATTAGGAAAATCTTGAAGACAAGGGACTAAAATTCTTTTTATCTTACTTAAAAATACAATCAAAAATTATCTTTATGTTTGTCTTAAACCTGAGCTGCAAAACATTCAGTTCCTGTCAAGTGTTGAAATAAAACTTGCATTCAAATGAATTTCCAGGTGCAAAGACTTGTCTGATGGTGCATGAGGAGAGGCAGCAAAGTTATCAGCACATCATAACAGTCAGAAAGGTTTGTTGTGCCCTGGAGAGAACAGGACACGCGTCAGTGGCTGAGGAAACCCTTGCCTTGGGAGCAGTGCAAAACTGAGAACAACTTGTTCAGATCCAGCTAAGAGCTGAAATTTGCTGTGGTTTCATGTAGGATGAGTATGTGATGAACTTTGCTTATGGGTGGAGGATCTCCAGGGCCACACAAACATCTGATGTGGCAGATGTTTTGGCATTTTCAGTTGTAGCCAAGGAGGACTGGCTGGTGGTCTCTGCTGTGCACCCTCCTGTCTGTCAGCATCTGCAGCCCAGAGTGGCAATGTTCAAAAGAAACAAAGTGCAAGGAACATGAATCACAGCCTCCCCCTGAAATAAAATGGTATTCATTGCTGCCAAAGCACTCGTTACTGCCAAACTTTAATCAGCTGCTTTCTAAGTGGGCAGCAGAAGCCCAAAGCTCACTGACAAACACATTGGTTTTGCTCACTTTTCAACCAGTTCCTCATGTCGACCCATTTGAAGAGGCTCATTTCATGCTTGCAGGATTCTCTCCAATTTACTTGTCTTTCCCTTTTTGTCTTCAGAGCTAATTTCAAAACTCCTGGCAGCGTTTTCTTGGTCCCTGGAGAAACCAATCAGCTCTTTAACCCCTGGCTCTGTGCAGATCCCAGCCAGTTCTCCTATTGACACACACATTCAACACTGAACTCTTTGGTTGCATCTTGATTTCAAGCTCCTTTCCATCAGGATGTGTCTACGCCTTGCCAACAAGAAGCAGAGATCAGTTTTGAAATCAGTCCTGATGCTTCTGCTTAGATCTCACTTTAGTCTGCTGCTTCTCACAATTTCTCCTAAAAAGCCCCAACAAATTCAGGACAGAGCTACAATCCCAGATCCTCTGGGACAGTCAGCCCTGTCTCAAGTACAGGCAACCCAGCCTATTTCAATGTGGTTTTCTTGCAGAACTGCTTTTCTCAGAGAGAATTTCATACAAGCACAGGTCTTACAAAGTTTACAGGACTCAGCTGTTGTGCTGGCCAGTGGTCTCACCAGACCTGGATCTCTTGGCCATCATCTTCTCTGCTCATGAAGTCACTGCTGTTCTCCAGGCTGGTTGTTTTATCTTTCTCATTTCCCATATTTCTGTCACAGCTGTGGACAATTATTTCCATGGCACCAGGGAATTCCTCCCGTGCATCCAAACGGTTCTCGTGGTTTCAGCTCAAGGTTACACAACTTATGGCAGGATTAGAGTTTTGTTTCACTGCCTTGCTCCTGGCTTGGCAATGGACTTCAATTTTTTACTGGTGCCACTTTTTGAGAGAAGCAACGCATTTACCTTTTTTTGATAGACTCTTGGGGACCAGGCTTAGGTGAAATTTTCTGATTTCTTGAACTCAGTGACTCAGAGTCGCAGCAGCAATGGCTGGGAGGGACCTCTGAAGATCTCTAGTCCAGTCTCTTGCTCAAACTGGGCCAACACGAGTTCATGTTTCACAAATGTCTCAGTTGATAACTACTGCTCTGTTCTTCTCATTCCCTGTTGTTTACCTGTTCTCTATTGCTTTCACATCACTTCCACGTTGGCCAGCAGGACCTCTGACACAAAGACCCCCTGGATGAGTTTTCCAAGCTGGGAAATCCTTGGAGTCTCAGGACCCTCCCCATGCCTCCAGCCAGCTGGACAGGGAGGAGGGCGAATGGGTGGACAGATGGGGGCAAGTGCTCAAGTGGGGCAGGGTGGACTTGATACCTTGCTAGCTCTAGAGTGCAAACTCTTTGTTGCCTAACAACCAGCAATGACATGTGGCTTGCTGTCACCTGCAGCAAAGTCTGGGAGGTGGATAAATGCCATCCTGTTCTCTGTTATAACCTGTTTTCAACTTACTCTCTGATGAACAGGTCTAGTAAATCATACCTGTAAACAACCGTCAGAGACTAAGGATGTTTTTTGTGTCACTGATGTTGTAGAGCAAAGCCTTACAAAGCTGAAGTGTTGTCATCCTTGCACACTTCCAGCCTTCAGCTATCACAGCTTCTCCCCTCCAGGGGCATGAGGCAGGTGGTCTTCGTTGCCCGGTGCTGATCAATACCTTGGGAGCAGCTGTTGGGAGGCAATTGCCTCTTCCAGTACACTTAGGAATTGCTGCAAATTCAGGAGAAACAAAAAGACTAAATTCCCCTGTTCTCCGGATCTTTCAGAGACAGAAATAAATTCTTGCACATTAGAAGCTGAAAGAGGGGAGATTGAGATGAGATCCTGGACCTACACAACTCTTTGCTGTTTTTTCAGATTGGAGTGCGTTTCTCCACCTGATGCTTCAGTTCTGGAATCATCAGCACAGGAAGGGTCTGTTGGAGAGAGTCCAGAGGAGGCCACAGAGATCATCCAAGGGCTGGAGCACCTTCTATACAAGGACAGGCTGAGAGAGTTGGGTTTTTTCAGCCTGGAGAAGAGAAGGCTCAAGGGAGACCTTAGAGCAGCCTCCCAGTACTGAAAGTGGCTCCAGGAATTCTGGGGAGGGGCTCTTGATCAGGGAGCGCAGGGACAGGATGAGGGGGAAGGGCTTTCAGCTGAAAGAGGGAAGATTGAGATGAGATCTTGGGCAGAAATGTTTTGCTGTGAGGGTGGGGAGGCCCTGGCCCAGGTTGCCCAGAGCAGTGGTGGCTGCCCCATCCCTGGAGGTGTTCAAGGCCAGGTTGGATGGGGCTTGGAGCCCCTGATCCAGTGGGAGGTGTCCCTGCCCATGGCAGGGGTTGGGACTGAATGGGCTTTGAGGTCCCTTCCAACTCGAACAATTCTGTGATTCTGTGAATAAGGAAACCCAGTGTCATTGGTGGCCCAGCTCAGAAAGACCCTGTGCAATGGGTTCAGCTGCACGAGCCAACCTCTGCCAGCAGCACGAGCACACTCACATTGGTGGCAGCCAATAATGACACAGCTGTGTGATCACCTCCCCCAGCTCACAAATACTCAGCGTAAAAAGCCACTTCTAAGCCTCACTCCTGAAAATATCTGCTTCGCTTGGAGATCCCTTAATCCAGTATATCCTGGATCCCGCCTTGGTGTCAGATGGGGAGATCTTAGCATCTTTGAGATAAGAACAAATCAGCTGCCCAGAGCGGAGGGCGAGGGACTCCTTGGGATGGGAGCACCTGCTTTGCTCTTTTCTGCTTATCCCCCCAAAGGAGCATCAGGTCCCCAGTGCGCTTGGATCTGTATCGTTACTCTCCAAGAGGGTCAGCTCTCTGGAGAGGACTCTGTACCTTTCCTGGACCCTCTGGCTTAGGCCATCTTTAGCATCAACTGAGCCTTTCCATCCCCCATTTCCAGCTTCTCCAGGATATTTTTGAGAGAGCTGAGCTTTAGTGTGCCGTGTCAGCAACGTGAGTTATTTATTTCACCCCAGGGCATGGGCCATCTGGGTTTGCCAGGGACAGTCTTTGCTCCATTTAGAGTCTTACAAAGCCTCATGCTGCTCACAAGCTGTAGCTTCACTGACAAGACATTTTCAGTGGGCAAAGACTTCTTGGAGCCTTCTTCCTAAAGGTTCATCAGACCCCATCTCTCAACGTCCCATGGGATCCACCATGGAACCTCTTTTTTTTTATAAATCCCATGGAATGGCACTGCCGTGGGGCTGCAAGGTCTCCATGCATCCCTGAGAACCCTTCACCCAGCCCACTAGTGAAAAGGGAAAGGCACCAGGCTGTGATGGCAGTGTCTCAGGTGGGCTTCCTGTGGAAACTTGGAGGTGAGTCTCCAAACCTGAGATGAACTGGAACTGTTGCATAGGTAATGATCAACTAGTGTGTACCTTACAGGTGCCTGCGAAGCCGTGGAGGGTTGGGATGCCATCAGGTGTCAGCTGATGATGTTTTTATTGATGGCAAAGTTGGTTTAGGGATTTTCCACTCTCTAGATGCTCATTCCTACTGTAGCCTGGCGTCCCCTCTGCTCTGCAGGGTCCCTTCTGACCAGACCACTGACACCAGCCGGATGTATAAAAATGCTTCCTCCCAAATATTCATTTTACGTGACCATACAAGCCATCCAACTGCTCCCCAGACAGTTGTATTGACACAACTCAAAGGGTGGTGGCAGGAATTTCTTAAACTGGCTTTGCCACTAAAAAAATGTTGGTGGCACCACACCCTCCAACTGCCTGGGAAAAGAGGAGTCCGGAAGGTGGCAACTCAATCAGCTCCCTGGCAGGAGGGTGAGCCTGGTGTGTGAGAAATCAGCATATCACAAAGGCTTTGTGTATTCCAGCACCCAACAAGCTCCAACAGCGTTTCATTTACATTCTCACAAACAAGAGATTGAAGCCAAGCTGTAAATACCATAAATTTCCTAAATTGATTAGTTTGAGGGAAGGAAATGGAAAGGATGAGGGAGGCTGGACTGCTCTGGGGATACCTGTGCACTTGGGGCAGTCTGATGGCCCTGACTTCTGCCTGGAGCCTTGTGGTTCAGAAGAGGGCCCATACTAGGTCCAAGCATTGGTGGGATGTGCCTGTCTCACAAAAGGGTTGAACCTGATAAATAAACATTTTCCTCGTGTATTTATTCAGAAATCTTCTCCTGAAGTGCCCTGGAGTGGGGCTTCTGCATAAACCCACACTGCTCTATGCAAAAGACACATTTGCTCCAGACTTTGCCAAATGCATTTATTTACCCTCAGGAAAAATGCAGATCAATGAACCATCCTACCCAGGGATGTCGGGTGCCTCCTGATTTGGTTCAGAATTCAGTGCCCTTCTCCTAAGGAAGAGTGCATATCCCATCATCCTTCCCAGCCATGGCATTCCCAGCCTGCACAGCAGTGGCATATTTTTTTTTTCAGAAAACATCACATTGTCACATTGTCCCTTGCAGATGCTTTTGGAGTTCTATTTATTTTTCCTTCCATTTAGTTCACAAGGTACTGAACCAGGTTGTCCCCTCGTTTAAACCACAGGGTTTTATGAAAGTTTTATGCTGGCAGTGGGACATCCTAAAGGGCATAAGGTGTCTTTCCATTGCCATCCTTTCAGGCTTTGATATGCTAAAATCCCTCACTATCTTACACAAAACTTGTTTTCACTGTGATACTTAAGGACTTCAAAAGCTCCACTATCACCTCGTGTTCCCACTTACCCTGCTCTGACAGCCCCGAGGCACACCCAGTCTTTAGTCCCAAAACTTGGAAAGCTGGAGGTGGCCAGAAACTTTTCCTGCAGTCCTACTGCCTTTCATGAGAGCATCCCGTGGTCCCATCCAACATAAACTATCCTGTGATCCCTGTTCATTCATCCCTGAAGAGTTCAAGGGACTTGAAGCCATGCTCCTCAGATCCTACTGAGTGCTGGGAAAAGCAAGAGATGTGTTCACAGTTTTGCAGCCAAGGCCACAGCTGGCAGCATAAACAAAGAAAACAGGCTTTTGGATCACACCTAACCCCGTGGATCTTCAGCTCCTCTCATACGATGGATAAATTGCTTTCAGGTGATGCTGGTCTAGGAGGAAGATGAGATGACTGGCTTAGAGCTGGCACTTGCTAAGATGAAATGAGGTGGGTGCTGGTTTCTATAGCCCACACTGAGGCTGTGGAGGTAACAGGAACAGTAAGACACCAAAGTGATCAACTTGGTGTTCAAGGTGTTTTGCTGATACACCTCTGCACGGCACAGGTGTGTGGGCAGCACCCAGTGCCCTGTGCCCACCCCTTGGGCTGCAGCAGCCAGATGCAGAGAGCAGTGCTGGGCAGTGGTGGTGCCTGGAAAGGGGGATGGAACAGACCTGCAAACTGCCCACAGGGCTCTTCACCCAAACTTCAGCCCGGGGCCCCGCGGGGTAAGCCCTACCCCACTCAGGCTCTGGGGGAATTGTGTGTGTGTGTGATGTGCCATAAAAGATGCTCCAGCTCTATCCGGGGTGAGAGGAAGGCTCTGAGGTACCTCAAAAGGGTTTCTCACATGTCTTTGAACAATTATCAGCTTCCATTAACCTGCACCAGAACAAAAGAGTGTTCCCAAGCAGCTCTTCCGATGGTGCTGCCTTTATGCCAGAAGGAAAGGAATAACCTGATGGGGGAGGACTGGTCGTACTGGTCTGGGAGTGCTGCAGGACTTGTCCTGCCCACCAAGCTCAAAATGCACGGGGGGGGTCCAGAAGCCCCAGGAGGAACCAGGATTCAATATGCAATAACTCAGCAGAAGTTCAGCAATGGAAAGTGGGAATCGAAGGCACTGAGACTGAAAGTGAGGCGCAGTCTTTAATATTATAATCAATGAATGGTGTCTCATCCAGTTGGCGGCCGGTCACCAGTGGTGTCCCCCAGGGATTGGTATTGGGTCCCATCCTGTTTAATATCTTTACTGACGATCTGGATGAGGGGATTGAGTCCATCATCAGCAAATTTGCAGATGATACCAAGCTGGGAGGAAGAGTTGATCTGTTAGAGGGTAGGATGGCCCTACAGAGGGACCTGGACAGATTGGAGAGCTGGGCCGATTCTAATGGGATGATGTTTAATGAGTCCAAATGTTGGGTACTTCATTTTGGACACAACAGTCCCATGCAGAGCTACAGACTGGGGACAGAGTGGCTGGAGAGGAGTCAGGCAGAAAGGGACCTGGGAGTGCTGGTGGACAGGAAGCTCAACATGAGCCAGCAGTGTGCCCAGGTGGCCAAGAAGGCCAATGGCATCCTGGGCTGCATCAGGAATAGTGTGGGAAGCAGGACCAGAGGAGTTATCGTCCCCCTGTACTCGGCACTGGTCAGGCCTCACCTTGAATATTGTGTCCAGTTCTGGGCCCCCCAGTTTGGGAAAGATGTCAGGACACTGGAATGTGTTCAGAGGAGGGCAACGAAGATGGTGAAAGGGCTGGAGCACAAGCCCTACGAGGAGTGACTGAGGGAGTTGGGGCTGTTTAGTCTGGAGAAGACGAGGCTCAGGGGAGACCTCATTGCTCTCTACGACTCCCTAAAAGGAGGTTGGAGTCGGGCAGGGATTGGTCTCTTCTCTCAGGTGACCAGTGGCAGAACTAGAGGGGAGGGCATGGACTTAAGCTTCGTCAGGGAAAGTTTAGACTTGATGTGAGGAAAAAATTCTTCACTGAAAGGGTGATTGGTCATTGGAATGGGCTGCCCAGGGAGGGGGTGGAGTCACCGACCCTGGAGGGGTTTAAGGGGAGACTGGATGAGGCACTGAGTGCCATGGTTTAGATGATGGTTGTTGTTGGTGTTGGTGTTAGTGTTGGGTTATAGGTTGGACTTGATGATCTCAGAGGTCCTTTCCAACCTTGTGATACTGTGATCAAGGTAATTAGACCTCGGAAGGCGTGCACGAAGGCTGTGACAGACTCTGTTAACAGAGCTGTTGAAGCAAGAGTACAGGTTTAGCTGGGACACCAGAGAGATACGGTGGAAAGCTGACTGTGAGGGGAAATGCTGGGCTGTCTGGCTTCTGCAAGGTTGGATGCAAAGTGTGTGTGTGCTGCAGCCCCGCTGCCGGCGGCAGTGGCAGCTGTGCCCCCTTGTGCCGCCGCGCTGCAGCACAGCTCCGCACCCGCTCTGAGAGGGGCACAGCACCCTGGCCCAGGGCTGGCACCCACTGCGCTCTGGGTGCTCATCCCCTGCGCCAGAAAGTGTTACGAGGAGCGGCTGAGGGAGCTGGGGTTGTTCAGCCTGGAGAAGAGGAGGCTGAGGGGAGACCTCATCACTGTCTACAACTGCCTGAAAGGAGGCTGTGGTGAGGTGGGTGCTGGGCTCTTCTCCCAAGGGACAGGCGATGGAACAAGAGGAAATGGCCTCAAGCTGCACCAGGGCAGGTTCAGATTGAACATCAGGAAAAATGTCTTCACTGAAAGGGTTCTCAGGCCCTGGCAGAGGCTGCCCAGGGAGGGGGTTGACTCCCCATTCCTGGAGCTGTTTAAAAGATGGGCAGATGAGATGCTCACAGATATGGTTTAGTAGTGGACAGGTACAGTTGGACTCAATGATATTAAAGGTGTTTTGCAAGCAAGGGGTTCTATGATTCTATGTTCTTTGCCACCTCCTGCTCCCAGCTCCTTCTTGGCATCTTCAGTGTCCTGACCAGGGAGCTCTGCATGATTTTCCTTCCAGCTCCTGTGCTCTTTTCTGGTCCGAGTTTCACATGCATGGTCAGAGCATTGTGTAAGGGAAGGAAGATCAGCAACATCCAGAGCAGCATCAGAACTCTTTTAGCCCTGATGTTTTGGCACTCCCTGTCCTTTCTGTGCTGCTTATCTGGATGCCCCCTGTCCCAGGGAGCTTTGTTTGTCCTTGTCCCTAGCGCCTGCCTGGCGCTGCTCTACAAACAGCTGCAGCTGGTCCATGTGCAGTGGCTGCGTGCCACTGGTGCCAGGTTGGAGTGTGTCACACTGGTGCCAATCTGGTGTGTGCCACTGGTGCCAGGTTGGTGTGTGTCACACTGGTGCCAGCTTGGTGTGTGTCACACTGGTGCCAGGTTAGTGTGTGCCACTGGTGTCAGGTTGGAGTGTGTCCCTGGTGCCAGGTTGGACAGGTTGGAGTGTGTGCCACTGGTGCCATGCTGCTGTATGCCACTGGTGCCAGGTTGGTGTGTGTCACACTGGTGCCAGGTTGGTGTGTGTCCCTGGTGCCGGGTTGGACAGTTTGGAGTGTATGCCACTGGTGCCAGGTTGGAGTGTGTCGCACTGGTGCCAATCTGGTGTGTGCCACTGGTGCCAGGTTGGAGTGTGTCACACTGGTGCCGTACTGTTGTGTTCCACTGGTGTATGCTGGTGTGCACTGTGCCAGTGCCATACTGGTACGCCCCACCCTAGTGCCATGCTGGCGTGTGCCCCCCAGTGCCACACAGGTGTGTCCTGCAGGTGACACACAGCCTGAGCTTCCATGGGAGCAGAGCCCTTTGCTCCAGCCAAGCTGTGATGGCTCTGCGGGGTCTCCCCTGCAGATGATGCCCCTTTGGCCGATGCCTCCTCCTCTCACCACACACCCCTGGGTGTGCCTTGAAGCTGAGCTCATTTCTGAGGAGCTCGCTGGCACCAGCACGGGCAGGGAAGAGTGGCAGCAGCAGGACCTGTTTGCCAGCTCCTCTGCTCTGCTGCAGGAATGGCAGTAAATGCATTTAACTCCTGTTTTGTTGGCAATCTGCAGTGCTGGTGAGGAAGACGCTGCACAGCCCCCGGAGCAAAGTGCTGTTTTATTCCCTGTTGTTCCTCTTGCACGTGGTTTCTCGCATTTTTGGGACAGGGACAACTCAGAACTATGGAAACAGGGTCTTCAGGAGGTGAAGTATCATTTTAATTCCTTTGTAGAGAGGCAAAACGAAGGACATTTTCCAGCTTCTTGTAAAGTGGAAGTTTGTGTTGTGCACTGAAACCTGAACTGAAACAGGGAGTTTCTCCACGTGCTGTCACGTCTTCTCTTGCTCTTGTGGATTTTTTTTTGTCTTGAATGCAACTGTTCTACCACTGACATTATTGTGCACATCTGAAAATGCCAATAGACACTGTCAGAGCTGACGTAGCACCCAGGGTCCCCAGCTGCAGGGTCAGGGAAGGGAGGCAAGAAACAAGTGCAGAAAATTTAAAGGCCATTTGGGAACAAGCAGCAGCCAAAGTGGAGAATCCTGCTGCTGCCAAACCAGTCAGTGCAGGCAGAAGCAGTGAGGGCAGCTCTGGAGCTGAATCCTGAGGTTCAAAGCTGAGTGTGTCCCCGCTGATCACAGAATCATGAAATGGTTTGGGTTGGAAGGGACCTCAAAGCCCATCCAGTCCCACCCCCCTGTCAAGGGCAGGGACACCTCCCACTGGATCAGGGTGCTCAAAGCCCCATCCTACCTGGCCTTGAACACCTCCAGGGATGGGGCAGCCACCACTGCTCTGGGCAACCTGGGCCAGGGCCTCCCCACCCTCACAGAAAAACATTTCTGCCTAAGATCTCATCTCAATCTCCCCTCTTACAGCTGAAAACCCTTCCCCCTCATACCATCCCTGCAATCCCTGATCAAGAGCCCCTCCCCAGCTTTCCTGGAGTCCCTTTCAGTACTAGGAGGCTGCTCTAAGGTCTCCCTGGAGTCTTCTCCAGGCTGAACAACCCCAACTCTCTCAGCCTGTCCTGGTGTGGGAGGTTCTCCAGCCCTCAGATAATCTCTGTGGCCTCCTCTGGACTCATTCCAACAGAACCATGTCCTTCCTATGCTGAGGATGCCAGAACTGGACACAGGGCTCCAGGTGGGGTCTCACCAGAGCGGAGCAGAGCTGCAGAATCCCCTCCCTCTCCCTGCTGGTCCCACTGCTCTGGATGCAGCCCAGGACACTGGTGCTTTTCTGGGCTGAGAGCACAGATTAGATTTTAAGATTTAACACGTTTAGCAGCTCTATCTTTACAGTGCACTAAAAGACATAAGGAATAGCAGAAGTAAATATATACAAAATATATACAAAAGCACCTCTGCTTTTCTTCTCAGTGCCTCAGGGTTCCACTCTCCTACTGATCCCATCCTGCTATCACAAGTGTTGGGTGTTCTGGGTCCTTCTGGGCCATTTCTTTCAGTATGTGGATTGTAATGGAAATAAGGGCAGGGTTTCATCACTGGGGCAGCGATGACTCAGGCGTAGGGGAGGTGGATTTTATGCAAATTCTTTGTTTCTTGTTGGTAGGAGCCTGAACATATCTCTGGATTTCACCAGCTCAGAAATCCCAATGGTTCCAGCTCCAGGGCAGGCTGGTCCCTTTGTGGTTGGTACCAGCCATGGGGAAAGCTGTATCTGCTGACCACTGATGACACGAACTGCAGGGTGTTCTGCACCTCCTAAAAAAGGAATTGAAACTCAGTTGGAAAGTGCGACTTCCAAGAAAAGGAATAGCTGGGGCACTTCAAATTTGGTTTCTAGTCTGAACTGGGCTGAAACTGAAACTTGTTTACATTTCCTTTGAATGGGGAATGTTCCAGATGTTTCCAGAGCTGTGAGACTGACAGCTGTCAATCAGCATCACTGCTAAGAGCAACAATTTCCCACTGGGGGAGATCCAGTGTCCCCCATTCGGAGGTGGCCCAGCTGGCTGGTTGCAGTGGGGCCAGGAGATGGGGCTGACATGGTCAGCCTGCCCAAGCCTTCGGCCCTGGAAGCCTGAACTGGGTGACTTTCCCCAACCAAAGACATTTCCAAGAAAAAAGTGGGGCTGTGTGAATTGGCATTTCCATCTCGCCCTACAGGAGAGCAAGAGGCAGTTCCAGGCCATAAAACACAACCTGGGGCAGGAGGAACCAAGAGCAGCCAACACCCCTGCCACAGCCTGCCCAGGCAGTACCACCGTGGGCACCACAACCAAACTGATTAAGTCTGCTCTGAAAAACATTAAAATTCCCATAGGATTCATTTTTATTTAGTGGTTTCTGTCTGATTTAGGGAACTTCTCCAGTTTCTCACCAGTTTAGACCGTTTATTTTTCTATGAAATACATAGTCATCAGTTGGATTTGGTCAGTTTGTTTTCTCTGTGTTCTTTAAGGTTTAAAGATAAGTCTTATAATGAGGGTAATTCTTTGAGGAGCACTGAACCATGTTTTTTATAGATAGTGCTGTATTAAGATATGGAGTACAAACACTTACTTCTCAAATACTGCAATAAATCTGTTGAGGATCTGCTGACTCCTTCAGTGGAGGACATTTCTGGAAGATCTCCATAGATATCAAGACCAGAAGAAGCAAGTCTGGTTGCTTGTGTGAGTGCCTGAGCATCAGCTCAGGGATTGCTCCAACCCTTTCCCTGAGCCAAACGCATCGGGCTCACTTTCTAAGGCCTCACAATCCATTTATACAGATATTACCAGCTGGAAAAGATACTGAATGCCAAAATCAAGCACTCCCGTGGTTGCTTATTTGCACTTTTATTTGCAACTTACTTCCCCTTTGATCTTTAACAGATTTAGCTCACAGGCAACTCTGTTTCTCTCACATTGCAGTTCCCCTTTTAGCCTGTTCATGGATAAATACACTGAGAACCTCACCTTTGTCACCAGGCAGATTGTCAAGAACTTCTGAAACCCCTCTTTATTCTGTGTTGGTCATGGTGCTATGTGACCACCTCCACAGCTCTCTCTGAGGGTGTGAAGGCCATTCCTTGATTACCCCTTGTTTCTAACCGAGTAACAGCTCCCTAACTGCCTTTTGCTTCCCTGCTGATCTGATTGGAATGCTGCTGCAGCATTTGTTTCCCTCCAGCCTTGTAAATCTTTCCTGGCATCCCTAGATTTATTCAAAATACCATCATCTTATGAGAGCATCCCCTGGCAGAGCCTTGGCTGCAGGTTATTGGAGCTCTGTGACTTTGAAGGTTTTAAGCAGTCAGTTAAACTTTGTTTTTCTCAATTACGATTTAACACCCTCGTTGTCTTGGGGGGTGGAGCAGACAGTTCTGTGTTATCTCAGCTTGGTGGGAAACTGTCTCCCACTTTCTTTCCAGATATCAGGAAAACAGTTTGAGAAATTCCTTGGAGCTGTGTTAAGCCCAGTAGATTGCAAGTGAGAACCTGGTCATTTCCATCTAATGAAGGACCTGTGAGATCTTCAGCTGTGTTTGCTTCAAATACACTTCAGCAATTCTGTATTTTTGTCCTTATCCTTGTGGGAATTTGGTTTTCATCTGTTTCGTAGCCTGCTGAATGCATTCTTATAATGGATGGAGAGCTGGAGCCCCTCCCATACGAGGAGAGGCTCAGAGAGTTGGGGTTGTTCAGCCTGGAGAAGGGAAGGCTTCAGGGAGACCTTAGAGCAGCCTCCCAGTACTGAAAGGGGCTCCAGGAGAGCCCCCTCCCCAAGAGGCTCTTGGTCAGGGAGTGCAAGGAGAGGACAAGGGGGAAGGGGTTTAGGCTGAAAGAGGGGAGATTGAGATGAGATCTTAGGGAGAAATGTTTTGCTGTGAGGGTGGGGAGACCCTGGCCCAGGTTGCCCAGAGCAGTGGTGGCTGCCCCATCCCTGGAGGTGTTCAAGGCCAGGCTGGATGGGGCTTTGAGCCCCCTGATCCAGTGGGAGGTGTCCCTGCCCATAGCAGGGCGTTGGGACTGGATGGGCTTTGAGGTCCCTTCCAACCCAAACCACTCCATGACTTCATGATTCTATGAAATATTAACAAATGTTTTGAAATTCAATTCTGTTTTAGCTGATTCTATGGCTGCTAAAAATAGCAGTAGGTTTTGCATCTGATTCATGTCCATTTACACTCAAAGCAGTTATTCGGAAGAGCTGGCCCCTGACCTCAATTGTAGATCAAATGTGGGTAGTTCTCTAGATTATCAGGAATAAATCCAGGTCAGTGCTATGAACTCGTGCCAGCAGGAGGTCAGGCTGGTTGCCAGGACAGTCTCTTTTGGCTTTAAGACCTGTGATTACATAAAATTAAGAGAAAGCCACGCTCATCCTACAAATATCTCCACTACGTCAGGAATAAGGGGAGATGCCCGATGCCGTGGCACAGCCTTTCCCTGTGTCCCCAGCAGTGACTCAGACAGAAATGCAGCCCTGGCCATGGTGCAGCCAATGCAGCTGAGGAGCCACCACAGACCCCTGGGGCTCTGGGCAAGGCGTGACACATGAAGTCATTGTGGTCCCACGAGTGTTCTGACTCACACTGAGGGTGCAGGAGCACTGGTTCGTTGATGATTTTGTGTTTCTCCCTGTGATTTCATCGCTTCAGAAATTTCTGTGTCTATTTAAAGTTCTGGTTCTGGATTATAGAGTATTTTATCTTTTAAAATCAGGTTAAGAGTCATAAGAAACTGTAAAGTAATATCCTTGAGGTGCTTCCCTACTCACAGATGTTGGTAGGGACAGGCAAGGAATACAGAGAGGATTTACAGTTTGTTTCATGATTTTGCCACTAAGTTTCTGATTTGAACCTCTGAAGCTGCCAAACCATTGCTGATCTTGAAGACTCCGTGACTGACCATGGCTCCTGACAGGGGCTGTGATGTCGTGGCCAGCTTTGCATCTACAAAGCACAGTCTCCTGTCTCTCTTGGTTTCCTCTATAAAGACATCTGTGTTTCCCAGTCTTTGGGTTGGGCAACAGTGAGAATGCTCTTTGTCACATGAGGGGGTCGCAGTGAACAAGGGTTATTTCACAGGAACTGCCTCAAGAGGTGCAGATCACTGACTCCCTGTGCATCCACCAGCTTGAGGTCACCGCTCTGGATCAAAGACTTCTTGTGAGATGCAAATAATTACAGCTTTATGAATTCAGTTGCTTGGTTCAGCTACGAAACTTGGGAAAATAATTTTGCTTTGAATGAAGTATGTAATAAAAAAAGCCAAAAATAAAACAAAGACAAAGTGGAAGCATTTAATTTAAAAATACAGCAGATCTTTGTATTCTCTTGAGTTTTCCCATGGTTTCAACCTAACCAGCCTGATGGATCCACAGATATGTGCAACTTGGTGTTCTTGAACCTTTCCAGCAGCTGAAAGCCTGGCCCAGAGTGTACAAGCCATGAAGAGCTGAGATAGGTTGCTGCAGGAGCAGGCAGGCTGTGCTCAACAGGGAGAAGGCTACAACTCCCTTAAAGGATGTCATGGTGAGGTTGGTGCTGGTCTCTTCTCCTAGGTAACAAGTGGCAGGATGAGAGGAAATGGCCTCAAGCTGCACCAGGAGAGGCTTAGATTGCATATTGGGAAAGATTTCTTCACCAGAGGCTGCCCAGGAAGGTGGTGGAGTCCCCATCCCTGGAGTTATTTAAAAGACAGGTAGATGTGGTGCTCAGGGATAGAGTTTAGTAGTGGATTTGGCAGTGTGAGGTTTACAGTTGGACTGGATGACAGTTGGACTGGATGACCTTAAAGGTCTTTTCCAACCTAAATGATTCCATGATTCTAAGTCACAGAAGGCAGTGGAGGAGAGGCCAGCCCAGAGTTCATGCTGCAGGGGTTATCTGCATTAAAAAAGAGGTTATTTCAAGAGAAATATTTCTCGATTTGGAATCACTGTCAACTGCCTGACGCAAAACTGGGGGCCCCAGAGGAAAAGGGAAAAAAATGGTTTATTTGGCTCCCCCCAAAATCATAAACTTTTTGTTGTTGTTGTTGCTGTTCAGCTTTGAAGAAAAAAAAAAAATAACCTTATATGTGTTCAAATGAGAAAGTGCTTCAGAGGGAAGAGCTGAGTCAGCCGTCTTCTTAATTTTAATCTTTTGATGTTGTTCTCAAAAAGCTTTTTCCAGGCCTTTCCTCTTCAGGAAGAAGGAATGGGGGAAATTTGTATGATTTTTTTTCCTATCACAAAGGACCTGCAAATCTCTTCAGTGCAGGAACTGAAGCCTCAGAAACCTTGGTGGGAAAGAACAGAGCATCCCACCAGAAACGATGAAGCCATCATGGTTTGTCGTCTCCAGTATTTATTTACTTCCCAAGGGCCTGAAGTTGTGACTAACATAAGACAGCAAAGGAATCATAAATTCTGTTATAAAGGACACAGAAGAAATGCTGCTTGAACTCTTTATTAAATTACTGCATTCATTTGCAGGCAGTGGAGGCTGTGGTGGATCCAGTCCTTCAAGGCCACGAACTGGTACTGACACAGGGCTGCTCCTGCCTTGCTTCATAGCTCTGACAAGGGTGCAAACATGGAACATCTGTTTCTTTCAGTACTTTTTTTATCTGGACCATTAATCTCTCTTTGATCAGGAACTTTTGAATCCCATTGCCAAATTACATAGCCATGAATTCAAAGCTCTCTTTCTAGTTCTTGGCTTTTTTTCTCAGAGGGAACACCCTCACCCCACAAAACGGAGTTGTGGATGGTGTGGGGAAACTGCTCAGCCTGGTCTTTTCTTCATGAGTGTGGATCACAGACTGTTTGGGGTTGGAAGGGACCTTTACAGGTCATCCAGTCCAACCCCCTGCCACAGGCAGGGACATCTTTAACTCAACCAGTTTGCCCAGAGCCACAACAAAACTGACCTTGAATGCTTCCAGGGATGAGGACTCCACTGATTCTCTGGGCAATCTCTGGCAGTGCCTCATCACCTTCTTTGTAAAAAAATTCTTCCTCATATCCAGTCTAAATCTGCCCTCCCTTAGTGCAAAACCATTGCTCCTTGAACTGTCACAACAGCCCTTGCTAAAAGCTGTGTCCCTCCCCAGCTTTCCTGGAGCTCCTTTCAGTACTGGGAGGCTGCTCTAAGGTCTCCTCAGAGCCTTCTCTTCTCCAGGCTGAACAACCCCATCTCTCTCAGGCTGTGGTCACAGCAGAGGGGCTCCAGCCCTTGGATCGTCTCCATGGCCTCCTCTGGACTTGCTCAAACACTTCCATGTCCCTCCTATGCTGACGACTCCAGAACTGTACGCAGGGCTCCAGGTGGGGTCTCACCAGAGCAGAGCAGAGGGGCAGAATCCCCTCCCTCTCCCTGCTGGTCCCACTGCTCTGGATGAAGCCCAGAGCATGGTTGCCATGTGCCACAGTTATGCTGTGATCCTGGATGCAGTCCAGGACATGGTTCGCTTTCTGGACTTTCTGTGCTGAAGTATCAGGCTCATGCATAGATTTTGGAGGCAAGAGAAGAAAAATAATCAATGTGTGTGGGAAAAAATTAAACAGAACTCAAAGAGTTTGCACAGATTTTTGAATTTGATAAGTTGGGTTGTCTCAAAGGCAAATTCCGTGCCTTTTGGGTCTGCCAGTTGCAAAGCCACGCCTGCTTTCAGGGTGAAAAATGTGGTCTTTTGAAGACACAATTTGTATTCCAGAAAGTAATGAATTAAAAAAAAAAAACATGAAATCCATCAAATTGTGTGTTTTCAGTGTGAGAAGGAGCCACTCTTGGTGGTAGAAAGCACAGCCAGGCTGGGAGCAGAGACGGCATCTGCCTGTCCTCCGCCCAGCCACGCAATTTTCAACATGTTGGGTGAATTGTCAATAAAGGAGGAAAAAACACCATTGGAAAGAGAATGAAGTCCTTTAATGAATAAAAACCTTGTGCAGGAGAGAGTGAAATGTTGTTTAATGAGCCCGAGGCCCATTAAAGGAAGAAATCTGCTATTTACCTCTCCCAGTACTGTGAAACCTCTCTTAAACAAACACCTGCTATAGACATAAAGCTGCCAGGGATTAAATTGGCTGCACATTTTACCCTGACTATTATCAGTTATCTAAGGAAAACATTGCCTCCTTTTCAAAGCTTTTTACCAGAGTCCATGGTAGACAAGTACTTTATTGTTCGTTCTATATCACCAGTTTTACCCTGAGTGACTGAGACATTGATGTCCACTTCTATCTGAAAAGCTGAGATTTGCCCAAGTACCACAAAAAGGAGCCTTGCTGTCAATACCCACCCGTGCCTTCATCATCCCTGGGGATAAAGTCTTCCTGGAAAATCTGCTCAGAGGTCAGAGCCGGCCATGTCTTGAAGGCAGGTTTGCAGAGCTGTCTTAAAGGCAGGTTTGCAGAGCTTTTGGAGGCTGGGATGTGCTCTGACCCAAGCTCTGTTCCTCTGAGGAGCCTCTCCAGTTCAACATAAAAATTCCATCATTGGTGTAAAAGGAGGAGGGTTTTTTCATGGTCCTTTGCCAGAAGTGGCAGAGAAAAAGCTGAGTGGATGGTGGCTGCGCAGAGAAAAGGACAAACCTGTGCCCGGATGGGGTGTGTGTGCTGTCCCAGGGTGATGGGTGGTTGATGGCTGTGAAGCATCTCACAGAGACAACCCCGCAAGGAGGAGCTTAGTCCTGCTGGATTGATATCACCCAGCATCCCACCTTGACGTGGTGTGACCCAAGGTCACTGTGTGAGGAAGAGGATGGTAGCCACAGCCTCCCTCTCTGCCTGGTGGGTGTCAGCCTGGAGTGGTGTTCTGCGAGGGGCAGCCACTGGGGAAACTGGAGGTGCTCCCAGAGGAGCATTATCTGCTGTCACAGGAGCTGAGCAGAGACACAGTCAGTTTTCTGGCAGAGATATAACATTTTTCTGAGGATGATGGGTGCATCAGCACGTCCTGGAGCTCAACCTCCATTTGGGCTCATGCAGAGCTTTGCCACACAGCACCAAGACAACTCCAGCCCTCGCCCACACAGCACAACCTGGGCTGGTGGTCATTGGGTGCTCACTGTCTGCTGCCCCCAGTCCAGCTGTGACACATCTGTAAGCACCACAAGGGACCAAGAAAAGATGTGTTGGCTTTGGAGGACAGTGGTTACAGAAGCCAGCACTGGGTCCATGTTCAGGTGGCACTGGACATTCCAAGTAATATCCCCTTTAGCTCTTGGCCAGATCTTTGAGACTGGTGGGCTCCAAACCCCTGCTATTTCATCAGCCTCTACAGAGGTATCACCAGCCAGACCTTCTCTGCAGGTGAAGGATGCAAAAGTCAAGAGCAGAGCTGTTTATCCAAGGTTTAATTGACCCTGGCAAGAGCCACAGGACTGGGAGTTACCTTCATTGGTGTTTTGCAGGCGAGGCCCAAAGGTGGGGGGGATCTAGGCAGGGTCACTCAGCTCATCAGCCACAGCAAGGAGAGAAAGGCTCTTCTGCAGGTTGCCATTTACTACCCACATCCCTGGTGCCTGGGAACATCCTCGCCACACAGAAACTGGAAATGAGCTGTACCCCACGAGCCCTTGATGAGCACTTCAGCCAGATCAGTAATGTGCTTGCCATGGTGTCTGCTGAAATATGATAAACTTCTCAGCTCCAGCCCTTCAAATCAGCAGTCTTTCAGCTGGCTCATCTGGGACCTGTGCTGAGCTCCAACAGGCCAAATCCCTTCTCCAGGGGCACAGAGGACTCATGGATGGCAGAAAGTCCATCTTGCAAACAAGACTCACCTGGGAAGGATGAGGCTGAGCTGATGGAGGGTAGAGACTGTAGAGGAGGACAGAGACTGTGGAGGAGGACAGAGACTGTAGAGGAGGACAGAGACTCCACTTCCAGTGGAGTGGGGGCAAATCATGACATGGTGACAACCCCAAGCTACTGCCATGAAGATGCAGCTTTGTTACCACAGGGCACGTGATTGAATAACCCAGGGAGGCAACTGTTTCATAGAATCACAGAACGGTTTGGATTGGAGGGGACCTTTAAAGGTCATCCTCTTTCAACCCCTCTTGCAATGAGCAGAGACATCTTCAACCAGACCAGGTTGCTCAGAGCCCCATCCAGCCTGGCCTTGACTGTTTCCAGGGATGGGGCATCTACAGCCTCTCTGTGCCCTGTGCCGGTGCCTCCCCACCCTCACTGTATCTCCCCACCCTCTTCCTTGTATCTAGTCTGAATGTCCCCTCTTTTGGTTTCAAACCATTACCCCTTGTCCTATCACTACAGGCTCTATTAAAATTCTGCCCCTCTCTTTCTGATCAGCCCCCTTGAAGTATGAAAAGGCTGTAATAAGGTTTCCTCAGAGTCTTCTCTTCTCCCAGCTGAACAAGCCAAACTCTCTCAACTTTTCCTCATAGGAGAGGTGTTCCAGCCCTCTGATAATTTTTACAGCCTTCCTCAGGACCTGTTCCAACAGCTCCAGGTCCTTCCTGTGCTGAGGGCTCCAGAACTGGACACAGGACTCCAGGTGGGGTCTCACCAGAGTGGAGGAGAGGGGTAGAATCCCCTCCCTCACCCTGCTGGCAATGTTTCTCTTGATGCAGCCCAGGACACTGTTGGACTTTTGGGCTGTGAGTGTCAGCTCATGTCCAGCTTCTTATCCATCAGCACCCCAAGTCCTTCTCCCCAGGGCTGCTCTCAATCCTTTCATCCCCTGTATTGATACCAGGAGTTGCACTTGGACCTCTTGAAGCATTTGAGGTTCATATGAGTCCACTTCTTGAGCTTGTCCAGGGCCCTCTGGGTGGCATCCTGTCCCTCAGGTATGTCAGCTGCATTGCTCGGGGAGATGTTGTCTGCAAACTTGCTGTGGGTGCTGTCTGTATGGTTGATCAAGACACCGAACAGGACTGGTCCCAGTACAGAACCCTGAGGGACACCACTCATCACTGCTCTCCATCTGGACATTGAACCACTGCCCTCTGGGTGGGACCATTCAGAAAATGCCTCATCCAACAAACAGCCCACCCAATAAATCCATATCTCACCAGTCTAGAGAGAAGGATGTTGTGGGGGGCTGTGTCATAAGGTCTTACAGAAGCACCATGCAGATCTTCAAAAGGGGGCAGTGGGTAGGACTTGCTGCTTTTAATTCTTTTCTAAGCTCTGATGAGGTCTTGTTCTTTAAATTGTGGCTAAAGCTACCGAATTTCCCACTCCAGTTTTGCCAGCTGTTATTTTATGTATTTGTTTATTTTTATGGTTTAATCATCTCTTCTTGCCTGAATAGTGGAAAACAATCACCACGTCACAGCGAAGTAGCAAGAACTCCGGGCACCAATCTTGATGATGTCGTGGCTGTGCCACAACAGAAAGAACATCGGTGGTGGCCGTGTTACAGGGGAGTTGTTGGTGATGTGGGTGGCCCAGGATGGATATAAAATGGGCTGCACCAGGGTGAGCAAGGGCTGAGAGGAAGGGGCACAGGAGGGATGGGCAGGGGCCACCCATGGCAGTGGAGGGTGGCTGCTCCTCCTCCTCCTTTGTCTGTCTCCTTCTCCTGGCTGCTACAGCTGGACACCTGAATAGGGATGTGACCAGAGCAGGGTGCATTCCTGTCCTCTGCCTCCTCCAACACTCAGCCAAGACAGCTGCCAACACACTAAAGGACAGATAAGACAGCCCCAATGCAGACCACGTTACAGGGCTACAGGGAGCTTCTTACAGCCACAGCAAAGCCATGCACACCTTTTCCTCAGGTAGCCAAGGGCTGGGCCACACATGAGCTCCTGGAGCCATCTGTAACTTCTAGGTCACAGTGGGAAAAACACTGGTGGTGGCCTATGTTGCAGTGGGGTTGGTGACATGGTTGGCCCAGGATGACTGTCTTCTCCCCATCATGGAGACACGGGATGGTCAGCTTTGGTGTGAGGCTGGGAGAGCCCTGGACAGGGAGGAAAGGGCTGCTCGTGGCAATGGGGGGTGGCTGCCCTGTTCTTTGATGCTCTTAGCTTTCACAGCCACATCTCCAGGCAGGAATATGACCGGATCATGACACTCACCTGGCCTCTCCTTCCTCAGTTAAAGGGTATTGCAACCTTCTACAAGGACATCGACTCAGCCTGCATTCCATCCTATTCCAGGCAGCTGGAAGCTCTCTGTAGCTGTAGAAAAAGGGAGCTCGGCACAATCCACCTTCTCTGTACCCCACCCCCGCCTCTGTAGCCCTTCTTGGTCCTTCCATCATAGAAGATCACTCAGTTGGTCAGCCAGGACTCGCCCTTGGTGAAGCCATGCTGGCTGTCCTGAATCACCTCCCTGTCCTCCAAGTGCCTTAACACAGCTTCCAGGAGGATCTGTTCCATGATCTTCCCAGCCACAGAGGTGAGGCGGATGGGTTGGCGTTTCCCACGGGGGTCCTTGTCACCCTTTTAAGGATGGGTGCAACGTTTCCCTTTTTCCAGGGCTTTCCCCTGACTGCCATGGCTTTTCAAACACCGGGGCGAGTGGCTTGTTGACTACACCAGCCAATTCCCTCAGGACTCTGGGATGTGTCTTGTCATGTCCCATAGACTTCTGTATGCTCAGGCTCCTCAAGGTGTCTTCAACACACAGGTTTCTGGTCCTGAACATCCCTGGAATGCAGAGGATGCCTGAGGCTGGCTGTGCATCATGATTTTGGCCCTGCACCATGATTTTGGCCCTGGCTAGGTTTCCAGAGATGGTGCTGTAGCTACAATGGGACTCAACCCCTCTAACTGACCAGTGCAGTGTGTTAAGAAGATCTAGATTGGATAGAATCATAGAATCATAGAATCTTCCAGTTGGAAAAGACCTTTGAGATCATCGAGTCCAACCACACCCATCACTTGCTAAACCATGTCCCTCAAAAACTCATCTATCCTTTTTTTAAACCCCTCCAGGGACAGTGACTCAGCCCCCTCTCTGGGCAGCTGTTCCAGTGCCTGACCACCCTTTCAGCAAAGAAATTCTTCCCAATATCCAGTCTGAACCTCCCCTGGAGCAACTCATGGCCACTTCCCCTTGTCCCATCACCTGTCACTTAAGAGAAGAGATCAACACTCGCTCTGCCACAGCCTCCTTTCAGGCAGTTGTAGACAGTGATGAGGTCTCCCCTCAGCCTCCTCTTCTCCAAGCTAAACAACCCCAGTTCCTTCAGCCATTCTGCATAGAACTTATTCTCCAGCCCCTTCCCCAGCTCTGTTCCCTTCTCTGGACGCTCTCCAGCCCCTCAATGTCCTTCTTGTAGTGAGGGGCCCAGAACTGACCCCAGTACTCAAGGTGTGGCCTCACCAGTGCTGAGTAGGATATGAGGTGCAATCCTTACATCCATGTCCTCAGTGAAAATGTGGATGTGTTCAAAACCACTCTGGGCTGTGGAGACCCAGGGCTCCATTTTTAGCTCTGCCACGGAGTCCTCGTCTGCCACATGAAGCACCAGTTTGACGGGCAGAGAGGGGCTGTCAGAATGGCTCTGAATTCAAAATTCACATGCATATGCAGGGCATTATCATATCAGAGCCAGGAAGGGGCAAGTTCATTTCTATAATAATATCAATGTGTTTGAAAGGTTCAGAGAAACCCAGCAAAGCCGTCTGGGACTTGGAAGCAAAGATGAAACGCGTTAATATTTTTAGCACGGCAGTCCCTGCTTCAGCAAGGTCACGACACCAGCCCATTATCATTTGAAAAGTGCACTCATGAAAGAGACAGAAGAACTGGCTTGGAGCAAGTAGGTGTAATGGGATGAAAGGCACAAAGCTACATTTCAAGTCGAGAGCAGCCTCTTCCAGGCACTCGACTGAGAACTGCGACACTCAATTTCCTTCCTGGCGCTGCCGCTGACCGGCTTTTCCATCTACAATTTCTATTATTCAGATGGGTGGAAATGACTGCAATAAATATTGATGGGCTGGGGTATGGGAATGACCGCTCTGAATATTGACAGATTGCTATGCAGGAACATGTGAACTGCGCAGAAATAAGTGACTGGAAGCCTGATGCGCTGTGGAGCCGGTGCTGGAGCGGTTTGGGAGGTGTCTGGTCTGCTCAGGTGTTGTGATTTGAGCTAAAGTAGGATCAATTTTCTAACTTCAGCTCAGTCTCATCTAAAGAACTTCATTTTCTGAAAGTTCACTGCATGTTTTTCACAGGGTTTCTCTCTGATAGGTATCACACATGGCACTGGGATGCAGAGAGGCCATTGCTTACACTTATTCCTATAGAAACCAAGGCCATCCTGGAGCTGCCGGAGCCGTAACTGAAAGAGGTGAAAAAGGTCTCCCCTGCAGGGAGGGGCAGACAGGAGAGGTGACCCCAAACTCACCAAGAGAGGATTCCATCCCATATACACCATACTTGGGATAAACTTGAGAGATCATGAGGGTCTTGCTCTATTCTTCGATGGCCAATGTCCAGAGAGGACCTCACTGGTCTCTTTGCCCCTGATCCTGGATGTGTGTTCCTGAATTTGTTCGCTCCCTCCTCCACTCACCTTGTCTGTGCTTGCTCGCAGCATTTGTGGTGATGGACAGCCATCGAGGGCAAGGGTGGGAGCACGACTTCATGCATTACTATATATTTATCATTATTATTTATTTATTTATTATTACTATTTGATTAAAGCTGTTTTGGTTTAGTTTCCAGCCCTTGAGTCTTCTCCTCTCATTTCCCTTTCCCCCTTCTCTGGGGAAGGGACTTGGGAGCCCAACTGCTCTGCTTTAGCTGCCAAAATTGGGCCGAACTGTGACAGCGGGGAAGGTGAAGTGAGGAGAAAAGGTTCCCTGGGCCTGCCCAGCTACGGCTGATGCAGCCCTGTTTGGAAAGGGATGCACAGCTTTGGTTCTTCATGGAGAAACCAGAAAATCATCAGGGATCTGAGTTGCACTGGGACAGAGTTGGTTCCTGCCAGAACTCGGGGCTTTGCCTATTCAGAGGAGACAGGGAATGTGGATTCCATACCACAGGTGACCTTGAGGCACGTTGTTAGGATTTAACTCCTCACCCTGCTACTGTGGAAGGTGGTGGGCTCTGCCCGTGACCCTGGTGAAGATCACAAAAAGCTGCCTGCAAATCCCAGCAGTCTCCAAAAAGAATTTCAAATGAAATATCCAGAAACACAGACTCGTAAGCATTTAAAAAGTGTTAAGATGCTAATTAATTCTGATGATTTGTATGTTTTAATTATTCACTGACACCGTGTTACTTTTCAAGCAGAGAAGGAACTGTTGGAGTTGGAAATTTTTAAAGTGTCGCTGCCTCTGCTACTTAAAGCAAAGTATTTGTGTTTAATTAAACTGAGCCCAACAAGGCTCTATTGTGCGACACTCGCAGAGAAGCCTGTGAAATAGGAAATGTCAGAGATTAAACAAACCTCTTTTAAGCCAGCGAAGGGGAGAGGTGCCACTGTTTATAAAATCAGAGCCAGGAAAAAAAACAATAATTAGAAAAAAAACAGGTCATATGGAAAAACACTCTCCAACTTGACAATCTTTCATGCAGATATGATTTGCAGTTCATTACTCATTGTATTCCTGCACAGAAGGCTTTTTGTTATTCTTTGTGCTAAGTCATTTTTTAATTTAAATGGAGATGGAGTTGTGTTCAAAGGATTTTTTTTAAACAAATGAACACAGATGCGTTTCATGTCAGTTTTGATATAAAGGTTGAATGAAGCTGCAGGGAAGGAAACTGGCATTTAATTAATTTATAATTTTTTTCACAGATAGATCTGTTTCTGACCACTTTCCTTAATATTCATGTCCAGTCGGCAGGCAGAGAGTGCATGAGGTTATTTGCTCACGTGAAGCTTAGTTTATTTACTTTTGAAACAACATAACAGTTAAATTTAAGCTCTAAAACATAAATATATGTATGAACATAGAAAGAGATGATGGGAGGTTTCTCACTGGCTGGATTTAATCACATGGACCCAAGTGATGCTCATTCAGACATAAGATACATATCATTAAAACACACTTTAATTCTCCTCTGTGGTGCTTAGAGCTATTTTCCACCCCAGAAGGTTACAGTGCAAAATACACAAACAGACAGCTCCCTCCTCCTCCCAGGGTGTGCTGGGATGGAGGCAGCAGCACCTCTCCCTGCCAGCCCCATCTGCTGGCGAGTGTGGGGGGCCCTTGGCTGCCCCCCTGGAGCCCCCTCTTGCTCTGACTCGTCCCTGAGCTTGGGCGAGGGGAGGTTGGGTGAAACCCTGGCACACACCTGGCGCAGCACCAGCTCCAGGCTGCACGCACCTGAGCCCTCGCGGTCGCCCCGGAGAGCCGGGCCCAGAGCCTGCCTTGCACAGCACCTTCTCCCCAACCAGAACGCCCGTTACAGCACCCAGACCCGCACCCGAGGGAACAGGGCCAGCCAGGCAGCACCCTCAGATCTTAGAATCATAGACTCATGGAATAGTTTGGCTTGGAAGGGACCTTAAAAAATAACCCAGTCCCAACCCCCCTGCCATAGTCAGAGACACCTCCCACTGGATCAGGGGGCTCAAAGCCCCATCCAACCTGGCCTTGAACACCTCCAGGGATGGAGCAGCCACCACTGCTCTGGGCGACCTGGGCCAGGGCCTCCCCATCCTCATTGTGAAGAATTTCTTCCTAATGTCTAATCTCCAAGTCATGGAGCCTTCCCTGGCTGAGGAGCAGCTGGAATTGGAAGAGCTGCTCTTCTTATTTCTCCCCCACAACACACACATTTTGGTACAGACAATACCATCCTCTTCTCTCGCTAATAGATATCAGGCCTGGGGGCAGATCAATGAGCCCTGGCTGAGCCTGGGCAAAATGTATTTCCCTTTCAGTGGGACTCCTTGAGCACCCTGAGCAAGAGGATAAATGACTGTACTGCTTTGGTCAAAAAGGGGCTTCGATTGGATTAGCTGACTTCCCGTTCTCTAATGTGCCAACACTTCAATCATTCTGGAGCAAAACTTCTAGGAATTAGTATAGTAAAATAACCCAGATGTTGGGATTCCTGATTGCTAAAATCTGTCCTCCTCATTATCTGCTGTGCTGGACACCTGGGTGGGCAAGGCAGATGGCTCTTTGCATTTGGAAGGTGTTAGAATCAACAAGGGTCTAATTCAGAATTCAGACCTGGATAAAACTGCTGGCTGGTTGAGTCCTGTCCCTGAAATAGCACCATGGCCCATAAATCCTTTCCCAGCTGACTGGGATAATTGGGTGGCACTGGAGGAACTGGGGGTCACTCAGGTGGCCTTGAGAAGCAGCTGGTGAGATGGGAAGGACTGTGTGGGCAGCCCAGGGCACAAATCCATCTCCACACTCCATCACAACATGGGCAATGCTCCCTGGGAGAATCAATGTCCAGCACCCTTGGTGTTGCCATGTGTTGCCATTGCAGGGGCTCCTGCTCTCCTTGTCCCTCTGGCTGTCCTTCCCTGGTGGAGAGCACGAAGAGCCTCCTCCAGCAATGCTGTGCACGGGGCTGCAGGGACCTGTGTTCCTGTGGGTGCCCTGTGACCCTGGGCCACGTACGATGTATTTTTATTGAAACTGTGTTCAAAATTACCTCAATCAGTTGATGATGGCATTGAATGTGATGTGAACAGATTGACAAATGTGGCATAAATAATCATAAAAATGGCAAATGAGATCCCAGTTGCATGGCAGCAAATGTGAGATTGCTACAACAGCCTTGGGTGATGATGGTTTGTTTGTGTGTCTAAGTAATCAGTTGACTGATTAATTGATCTGCCTACACACTCCAGCATATTTTAGCCCATAACTCTCATTTTAAGTTATTTTCACAGCATCCAATGGCAGAAAATGAGTTACTGCTTCCTCTCTGGGGTGAACCAATGCCAGATGCCAAGCCCTCAGTCCTCACTCCACTACAGAGCAGCAGACCACGGCAAACACGTTACACGGAGCATGGCAATGATTGCAAGGGTTAGAAATGCAATTGTCTGCACTGCTAAACTGTCAGCAGAGGCCCTGGGGTTTGGACTGTGCCAGATCGTGCTCTCCAAAGCATTTCCTGGACACAGCCAGCAGCTGGAGCATTCATGGGACTGTTTTGTATGCATCCAACCTGCTGAGGGACTGGGAAAGCCCATGAGACAGCGTGGGCTGCTCATGCTGGTTGGTCCCAGTGCCTGGGTGTATTTCCACACCTGTTTAATTCACTGTTCAGATGAAAGCCAGACGTGATGTTGGCATTTGAGATGTCCTGCCTGTTGGTAGATGCCATCCCATGCCTCCATTTTTTTCCAAACCAGGGTTTCCCACAAAACCATCCTGTTCTTACTCCAGTGCTTTCCCCCTGTAGGTGTGCTGCTCTGCCGATGCCGCTCTGTACGATGCTCTCATGCTCCCAGCACCTGTTATTGTCACATCTCAGTTCCCTCCAGATGACAAGAGTGCAGGGTGGTGAGACCTCCCTGGTGCCTTTAGGAGGCCTCTTCCTCCAGGGAGCTATGGCAGCTCCAGCACACATGTCACACCCTGTCTTCTGCAGTCTAATGGGAGGTGTCCCTGCCCATGCACTGGGGTTGGAACTAAATGATCTTTAAGGTCCCTTCCAACCCAAACCGTTCTATGATTCCATGATCCTATGAGCCCATCCCACTGGGCCCAGCTTACACTCACACTCCTTGTCAATGGTTTGATTCCCCACTGCCACTCTGCTATGGGTCTCCTGCTGTCCATAAAGACCCTTGAGGCTGAACTGTTACGAAACTGCTGCTCTCAACATGTATTAGCAAAATACAGACCCAGGTGTCCCTTTCTTCTCCCTGGACACTTCCAAGTGCCTAGATGTCCACCCCGTTCTGCCCAGGTGTTGGACATCCCAACATCCAGCTCAGCCCCAAGTCTCATCAGCAGCCCCCCTACTTCTCTCCTCTGCTGCCCACTCTGGAATGTCTCTTCCGAGCCATCCAACTGGGTTTGGATGGAAAGAAACCAGTCAGAAAACACTGTGTTCCTCATCACGACTGGCTGGTGGTTTGACACAATTCAGTGGAGCTCCTACTTTTGACAGAATGCAGCTGGGATTGAAAGGGGCTTCTCCCTCCTTGCCAGGGGCTCTTCTCTTTGCTGCCTCCTAAAGCAAAGGCATTCAGTCACGCCAGCACTTTCGCATCTCAGGGCTCCGTTAGGGCTTTCCCCTGCTGGAGAGACAGCTGAACATTTTCCATCAAAATCATTTTCAGCCAAATCTGATCTTCATCAACACAGAAAACAGCGACTGTCTTGGGGGAGGGTCAACATTTCAGAAACTCTTTAAGAAAACATGACTGAAAAAGTAAATAAACCCCAGCCAGACAAATCTCACTGTTGGTTTTGATAAAAATCCCGGCAAATCTTGCAGATCTTCAGCAAAAATGTTTGTGGTGAGTTTTTATAAATTGCTCCTGTGGATGTAAGGATGCCCTAAGCCCAGCCAGCTCCAGCCTGCAGGGCTGGCCCAGGTGCAGGTGAGCCCTAATAGACACGTTTCTTTCATTTGTTTGCTTGAAGCGCCCCGGGGCTGTCCTGGAGGCAGAGGATACATTGAGATAACACAGAGATTCATTAGTGCCCCTGCTCATTAACCAAGACCCCTATGGCAGTGATGTGGCTCCTCTCATTTGTGTCAGTGGTGCAGGGAGGTGAGGAGCAGCCCCGCTGCCCACCCAGCCCTTGCAGCCAAAGCTGTCACCGCATCCTCGGGGGTGACTCCTGCCCCTTCCTCGCCCAGAGGCTCCTCTCCACCCCCCGGCGCGGGGTGCGCTGGGGCCGCGCACAGCGCCCGAGAGACAGGGATGCTCGTGCTCCAGGTGAGACCCGAATGGAAGGGGCTTGGTGCTGGGATGGGGAGGAAAAACGAGAAGGCTGAGAATTAGACTGGGGACAGAAGTCAGGGGCTGTCAGAGTTTAGAAAACACAGCACTAGATGATTTTGGTCCTGCCAGGCAAAGCCTGAAATCTGCCCCTACTGCCAGAAGAAACCAAACTTCCTAATCAGAGGTTTCTGAAGGGATTAAGTGGAGATCAGGCTGTCTGAGCATCATCCTCTCTTTCCTGAAGAGGTCCTAGATGTTTAGAGAAGTCTAATTTGCTGTCCTCACTACCAGAGGCAGCGTGGCACTGTGCAGAGCCCATGATGTGCTCCTTGGGCTGGAGCTGCTCTGTCTCCCTGTCCCCTCCTCCCTCAGACCAGGGTGATGTGCCCAGAGCTGGGGCCAATTCTCCCTGTGCCTGCAGCCATAAGGGGTTCCTCGGGGCTATCCTGGTGAATCACTTCCAAAATTTCATGAGGACCTGTAGTAATCAGCACGCAGCCCTGCTGGGATGCGGGTCAGGTACACCTGAACAGGACAGGAAGGACAGAACAAACAGGAAGACAAAGGTCTGGCTCTGACTGTGCTGCAGAGAAACCTTGAAAAAATCCACCATGAGTCCCCATTGATGCCAAAACTCCCTGCTGGGATCTGGGTACACGTGGCTGACCTGTGCTCCTGGGATGCTCCTGAAGAGGAGGGGATTTCCTGAAATGGTATCTCTACACCAGCAATCTCATGTCTCCACAAAGAGGGCTAAGGTTGTTGGCTCCCAGAGTTAAACACCTTTTCCTGACAATCATGGAATGGTTTGGAAGGGACCCCAAAGCCCACTGAGTTCTGACACCCTGCCATGGGCAGGGACACCTCCCACTGGATCAGGGGGATCAAAGCCCCATCCAACCTGGACTTGAACACCTCCAGGGATGGGGCAGCCACCACTGCTCTGGGCAGCCTGGGCCAGGGCCTCCCCACCCTCACAGCAAAACATTTCTGCCTCAGATTTCATCTCAGCCTCCCCTCTTTCAGCTGAAAACCTTTCCCCCTTCTCCTATCCCTGCACTCCCTGATCAAAAGCCCCTCCCCGGCTTTCTGGAGCCCCTTTCAGTACTGGGAGGCTGCTCTAAGGTCTCCCCTGAGCCTTCTCTTCTCCAGGCTGAACAACCCCAACTCTCTAATCCTGTCCTCTCATGGGAGGTTCTCTGGCCCTCAGATCATCTTTGTTGCCTCCTCTGGACTCGCTCCATCAGCTCCCTGTCCTTCCTGTGCTGAGGACTCCAGAACTTGACGCAGGCTCCAGGTGGGGTCTCATGAGAGAGGAGCAGAGGGTTAGAATCCCCTTCCTCTCCCCTGCTGGTCCCAATGCTGTGGGTGCATCCCAGGACTCAGTTGGTTTCTGGGCTGTGAGTGCACATTGCTGGCTCATGTTGAGCTTCTCATCCACCGACACCTGAAGTCCTTCTCTTCAGGGTTGCTCTCAGTTCATTCTCTGCCCAGCCAGGATTTGTGCTTGGGATTGCCCCAATATGATGAATACTCCAGGAAAGATTATAAAAGGAGTTACTTTATATTCAGTGAATTTGTGCTCTTTAAATAACCTGCTGCAGTTTTAGAAGGCACTGTATGAAGTAGTGAGATGCAGCCTCAAGATGAGGGTCGGGGAAGGTGATCACCATCCTTCTGTCAGGGTCAAGGGTCCCTGGGTGGAGCAGCAGCTGGAAGAGCCTTGTCCTGCTGTACTGGGAGATGTCACCTTGCTCATGCTGCTGCCGGGCTGTCTCCCAGGGCAAAGAGCAACGGTTCCTTCCTCCTCCTGGGCAAGGGAGGTGCCAGGACGTGAGCTACAGCTCAGCTGGGGGTGCTGAATCTCACCCTGACTGCCAAATGATGAGATGGGGGAAGAGAGAAAACAGCCTCCTGCCCACCCAGCCTCCCAGAGGTGCTGCCCCAGTGCCTCCCAGTTCACCTCTCAACAGCACCTTTCCTGCAGTGGGCGAGAAAAAGAAAAAGAACCAGAAAAGGAAACTTTTTGGAAGTGCATCCCTCCTCCAGCTCTCCTTCCCACTGAGGACCCTGCTCCCTTGTCATCACTGAAATGAGGGAATAAACCAAATCCACAACAGCTGTGGAGGAACTAAAAGTTGTGCAGAGCCCAACCCCTACCTTGCATTTCTTAGGGGCTCAGCTGCAAACAGCAGTTGAGAGGCTGTGTTCAGAGATGGTCCCACTCACTGGCAAGAGGTGAGCAGAGACAGCTCTGGTGTTATCATTCCTCCAGGAGCTGTTTTTTTTCCTGACTGTAAATGATTTATGAAGGATATTGTGGAAAGCAGATGCACTGTTGCCACAGTAACTGAGACGAATGGCGGGCAAGGTTTCTGCACATGCTGAATACTGAAGCGACGATCCTCGTGCGTGTTGTGGTTATTTTAGCCTTCATAAGATTCTGGTTAATTATTAACACCGTAAGGTCCTAACCTGGGGGCACAGTTATAAGTGAGGACAAGTTCATAATGAATCCCTTTCAATTTTCTCTCCCTATTCTCTTCTCTCCCTCGATACCAGTAAATTTTTATCTTCTTAAATCTCCCATTATCTCATTTTCAACCACAGTAACCTATTGCCATCTTTAATGTTTAAAGAGAATAATGATGCAGGAGAAAGTGTGAGTATGGGGATGATTCGCAGTCACTCACCAGCAGTGGTGTTTCTTTGCTTTGTTCCTGCTGTTTCCCTCCCTTCCCAGGATCAGTCTGAGGTGGACAGGGAGTGAGAGACCCCACTCCAGCCAGTCTGCACTGGTGCCTGGTGTGATGGTGACACTGTCACTCTGGGAGACCTGTCCCTTCTCAGGGGTAACTGTCACCACCTGAATCCCAGCAAAGGCTCTGGACTTTTAAAGAGACTGTGTCTGGAAGAGGGAATTTGGATTTTGCTATTCGCATCTTGAACTGACTTTGCGTGGAGTTGAGAGGAGCAGAGGGTGGGACTGTTTGAAAGAGCTTAAAGAAAAAAAAAGCTACCCCTGTCCCACTTCTCTGCTGTAGAACCCTGGTACTGTTCAAGGTGAGAGGCAGGGCCAAGTCTCACTGCTCTGATGAACCAGCAGCCACCAGGAAACCAGCACCTTCCGCACCTGAGCGACAAATCCAGACCTCATCTTCTTCCAAAAAAGTAGGGGATCTTCCATTGTGCAGAATCACAGAATCACAGACTCACCTGAGCTGAGAGGAACCCACAAGGATCATTGAGTCCAGCTCCTCTCCCTAAACAGGACATTCCCAACACTCACTCCATGGGGCTGAGGGCACTGGCCAAATGCTCCTGGAATGCTGGCAGAGTGGGTGCTGTGACTGCTGCCCTGGGGAGCTGTTCCAGGGCTCCACCACCCGCTGGGGGAAGAACCTCTCCCTGATATCCAACCTAACCCTCCCCTGGCACATCTTCCTGCCATTGCCTCCAGTCCTGTTCCAGGTCACCAGAGAGCAGAGCTCAGCCCCTGTTTCCCCTCCCTCCCTTGTGAGAAGGCAGCAAACAGCTCTGAGATCCCCTCTCAGGCTCCTCTTGCACAGGATGAACAGACCAAGGGACTTCAACCACTCCTCACACGACTTCCCCTCCAAACCCTTCACCAGCTTTGGGGCCTCCTCTCCAGTAATTTGATGTCCTTTTTACCCTGTGGTCCCAGAACTGTCCCCAGTGCTCAAGGTGGAGCCACCCCAATGCAGAGCAGAGCGGGACCCTCCCTGGCCCGGCTGGCAATGCCCTGCTGGATGCCCCCCAGGACACTGTTGTCCCTTTTGGCTGCCAAGGCTCACTGTCTCCTTTAATGCATCAGTGTCTCCTTCAGTGGCCCCAAACAGGTCCCTGTGATGGGCCAGGTTGGCAACTGACCCTAGAGGATGGGCTGTTGAGGAGAAACCATGCTTGGTGCACAGCAGCAACGAAGCTATGGGATGGGGGATCACGCCTGATGCTGCTTTCCTGCCGGGAGCTCGTGGCGTGGCGAGCTGCTGAGGTCTCAGTGGAGGTCCTGTTCTATTGACAGGGAACAGAGGCAGAGACAAGCAGTGCTTCTTTCCCAAAGCCACATAAGAAGGGTGCCCTGGGGCTGGGAACTCTTCCTTCCCATTGGTGTCACGAGGGTTGGACACATTCAGGATGCCGCTGAGTCAGCAGGAGCTTTCGTTCCCTCCCACCCACTCCCTCCCCTGCCATCACCAGCCCCCAGACCCCTACAGCCTTTCCAGGTCTCATCCTCCAACCCTCCTCTTGCTTTGTGCTTCCTGTCATTCCCAGGCTGCTCCAGTGTCCTGCTCCTCAGCAAGCCCTCTCAAAGCCTGGCAGACCCAGTGAGACAGGAGAGAAGGCCTTCTGCACCTCCCCTTCCTCCAGCAGGGTCCATCAAACCTCTTCTCCAGCCTTGTCCCCACTGATGGTCCTGTCAGCTCCTGCTTCTGAAGGTTGAGTCCACACCAAGGGCACCTTCTGTTGTTAGAAATCAAATTGATGCCTCCAGCTGATGTCTTTATCTGGAGCAGATGCTTTCATCTAGAAGCAGTGCTCACAGTGGACTCCTGAACGCATTAAATGAAGGTTGAGAGGAAAAACTGAAGGGCACGTTTGCTGGTCACAAATGGAGGGATCTGGGAGTTCTGCCAGCAGCAGAGGGGCTAATGGGATGCCTGGGCTGCTGCCTTGCATGGAGATCAGGGAGAGACAGATGGTTCGGGAGCTCCAGGCTCCTGATTTATTTTGCTTACAAACCTCAGCACTATCAGCCTTTCTCCCCAGGACACTGAGCTTGGCCTGGATGAGAGGCAGCGACGGGAGGGCAGGACCATGTGGGACCAAGGCTGGGATAGAGGAAGCTTTATAGGATAGAGGGGAGCAGTGGCTCACACTTCACTGTGTCTGCCTTGTTTAAAACTGTAGGAAACCCACACTGGATGATGAACAAGAAAAAGCCTTTCTGAAGGTGCTGCACATGAAAATCCTGCCTCTTGGTCCCCACTGGCAGTGGGTGCTCAGCAGCTGGGCATGGCCCACACCCACCTGGGGACTCCCCCTGTCTTTGCTTTTTGCTCAAGGAATCATCTGGTTGGAAAAGACCTCTGAGATCATCAAGTCCAGCAGTACTTGTCTCCTTACTAAACCATGTCCCTCAGAAACTCATCTACCCATGGACTCCCTGAGCTAAGAAGTGATGACAGAGGGGTGAGCTGGCCAGTGGGAGAAGGAGCATCTGTGGGATTGGATCCTGCAGGAAACAACTCTGGGGACTCCAGCACAGAAGCTGCCCAGGGAGGTGGTGGACTTGCCATGCCTGGAGGTGTTTAAAAGATGGGTAGATGAGTTTCTGAGGGCGTGGAGGGACCCCACGAATGCCGGGCCGGGAGTGTTTGGGGCAGGAGGAGAGCGGCGCTGGGCTGAAGCCGTGGATGGAGCTGCAGCCGGCTCCTGGGCGCCAGCGGGGCGGTGGCTGCGGCGCCGTTTGGCTGGGGATGGAGCAGCACTGGTGCTCGGGCCGTCTGGGTCAGCCCATGGCTCGGGGGCTGTGGGGGCTGCGGGGGGCTCGGGGTCGTTCTCCTCGTCCGCAGCTCCTGCCGCCGCCGGAGCACCAGCTTTTCTTTTCCTGGGACGCTCTTCCTCCGGGCTGGGGCTCCGTGGGGATGGAGCCGGCGCTCGCTCTCTCTCCCCAGGGCTGTGCAGGTCCTTCCTGAGCATGCCCGGGTCATCTCTCCTGAAGAAGGGGTGGTAGAAGAAGAGCAGCTGCAGAAGGCAAAGAGGAGGAGTCAGTGCCATCATTGCCAGGAGGAGGAAGACAGAGATTCTCTAGCCCAAGCCTTTGCATCAGCAAAGACACACGTGGGGATGAGAAAGGGCTCTCCGGGTCCTTTCAAACCTCCGGTTGGGGCTGAGTAAAGTGTTAGGATGGAGCTTTGTTAAGGGATGACCACGTTGGGGTTCTCGGCATTTGGGAGGAGAACAGCAGAGGGTTTTCCAAAGCCTGAGATCTGATGGAGAGCCCCAAATGCCACTGTTTTTCAGCCTCCTCAGCATGGAATGAATTTGTTGGGAGTAACGTGAGGCTGCTGTGGGTCTTGTCAGCGTTCAGCAGGTGCCCAAGAGGATTTGAACTTTTGGTGCAGCCGGACACCGAGCGAGCACAGAAAGAGCCCCAAGCGATAGGACTGGGCTTGCATTTCACAGGCAGAAGCAAATCCCTTTGGTCAGCACTTCTGCCCCTCCAAACTCCTGCACTGAGAGTTCCTGACAAGGACCCCTGAGACAGAATCTGGCCATGTGCTCCCATCGCCATCCTCGCTCCCGGCCTTGGAAAGGTTTCCTCTATCTGAACAGGAACCCCTCCCCACCGAATGTTCCGAGGGTTCTCTCGTGTGTGAGGAAATCACGTACCTCGCCCAGAGAAGACCCTGCTGCTGCCACTGCTTGGAGCTCCTTCACGGTGATAGAGATGGGATGGTCCCCTTGCAGCCTGGTGAAACCATGGTGTTCCAGTTGGAGGAGGAAGCTGCTTAGGGACTCATTTTCAAAGATGTTCAGGGGCACCTTCCTCTCCAGCACCTCCTTTTGGAAGAGTTTTTCTGCGATGACGATGCAGTTTCCGTTGTCGCCCCACCAGATTGATGAGAAGCGATGGGTCTCGATGACCTCCCAGAGCTTCTCAAGGAACAGGTGGGCTGAAGAGCAGTTGGTTGTGACAGAGGTGTTCTCCCAGTAGAGATGCTGTAGGGTGGGCACCCAGGATTCTTCAGGCCAGCCTTCAAATGATTTTTCTCCTGAGAGAAGTCCACTGGCAGCATCCCAAGGTGTTCTGGGCTCAGCCAGCAGTGTGTGATGTACAAATTTCCTCTGACAGGCAGGTGGATCAGCCTTAGTCAAGGCTGAGGTACCTTCCAACTGGTCTTTGCTCCTTCTTCTGTGGCTGTATTTCTGGGCTGTGAGAAAGATGAATGGACCTCATAGATCCATGGCTTGTCCCTGTTCAGCAAGTTCCAACCATATGGGCTCCTGTCCGTGTGTTTCTTGCACCAGAGGAGCTTCATCTGGAGGCAGGAGAGACTGTTCTCCATGGCCACTAAGGCTTCAGGTCCTGCTTTCTGGTACCTCTGTAGTGCCTTTTTCCTGTTTGGTATTAAAACCAGAGAGGACTTGACTGCCAACCATGCTGACAGCTCAGGGAGGCACAGGAGCCCCCTTTCTGCACTTCAGACCCTGAAAACATCTACATAAATGACTGGAGGAGCCCCTTCTCCTCGCAGCAGGCAAAGCCAACATCGAGCTGTCGAGATGTCTTTGACAAAGACCGTGTTTTTTTGTCATGGAAAATGTGATTTCATCAGAACAGCCTTTTCAGAACAAACCTCTTTCTTAGAGCTGTGCAAGAACCCTGCAGAACTTTGCACAGTGATTCTGTGCTTTCAACCTAGAAAAAGCCGGCAATTCGATAATTTCTTCTTGTTTCACACGTAATTCTGCATTTTTACAAAATTGTCCTGTTTTGCTCACCAGAAAAAAGTGTGTCCACAGTACTCTGAAGGCAAAAAATAAGAGGTTTGGGAAGTCAAAGGGAGCAAAAAAAAAAAAATTAACAAGAGCAACATTTTAAAAATACAATGCTTCCTGAAAAAGTAGTACTTTCCATTTTAAATAATACTGTGTTCACTTTAAACAACCTGTGTGGCTCTAAGTGACTGAAAATAAGACAAAGTAAAGCCTTTTCCCTGATTAAGTAATTAAAATGTGGTGAGAGACAGTATGTCTCTTAAACCTCTCAGTTCAAGTTGCTGTTTCAGTGGGAAGAGAACAGGATTTTAAAAAAGGAAAAACAAGGAGTTTACATCAAAAGCCCGAAGGAAAGGAACCGATCACATGAGTGCGGCTGGAGCAGGCTCTGAGGGCTCAGAGCAATTAGGGTGACCCCACAGAATCCTGAGTTACAGTGTCCAGGATCCCCACCAGGGGATGGGCAGTGGTTGCAGCACCACCCTGAGCAGGAGCTGCCACTGCTCTGCCCTCTCCCGAGCACAGAGGAAGAGTTCAATTGACAGGCTGAGAGAGTTGGGGTTGTTCAGCCTGGAGAAGAGAAGGCTCTGGGGAGACCTTAGAGCAGCCTCCCAGTACTGAAAGGGGCTCCAGGAAAGCTGGGGAGGGGCTCCTGATCAGGGAGTGCAGGGAAAGGATGAGGGAGAACGGTTTTGAGCTGAAAGAGAGGAGATTGAGGTGAGATCTTGGGGAGAAATGTTTTGCTGTGAGGGTGGGGAGGCCCTGGCCCAGGTTGCCCAGAGCAGTGGTGGCTGCCCCATCCCTGGAGGTGTTCAAGGCCAGGTTGGATGGGGCTTTGAGGTCCCCTGATCCAGTGGGAGGTGTCCCTGCCCATGGCAGCGGGGTGGAACTGGATGGGCTTTGAGGTCCTTTCCAACCCAAACCACTCCATGATTCTATGAAATATTAACATAAACGTTTTGAAATTAAATTCCAGGCAGGTTTAGGATCCCTGATGTCATTAAAAGCACTAGAAATACCATGTTTAGACTAAAATATCTCAGAGTTTTAAATAGCACATTCTGGTTTAGCTGATTCTATAGCTGCTAAAAATAGCAGTAAGTTTTGCAACTGATTCGTGTCCATGGAGGTGTTCAAGGCCAGGTTGGATGGGGCTTGGATCCCCGTGACCCAGTGAGAGGTGTCCCTGCCCATGGCAGGGGGGTGGAACTGGATGGGCTTTAAGATCCCTTCCAACCCAAACCATTCCATGATTCTGTGATTTGAATCTACTCACCCTTAACACACCTCTAGGATGGGAACAGGCTCTGCTGTGGCACAGACGCCTGCCCCATGGGTTATCTTGTCTTGCAGAGATGCCCTGGAAGTCGCCCTTTGGTGTCAGCTGATCCCAGGATGGAAATCCAGATACTGTGGGCTGGGCCAAGCTCTGCCGGCCTGCTGAGCCCCGCCAGCCTCTGCTGTGCAGCCTGCCTGGCTTTCCCAAGATCATCCTTCCTCCTGATGTGCTCACCAGCCTGAAGCCAAGGTCTTCCTCCTTTCCCACCCCACTGGGGAAGGGCACAGGCAGGGAGTGACAGAGGAGTGGGCAGTAGGGACATAATATTATGGAGATACTTTGCTTTGGGCAAGAAGAACTGCAAGCTCTAAGCCAAGGGCAGGGCTGGAGGGGTGTGAGGAGACAGCTCCACCTGGGGTGGAAATTCACTGCTTCTCCATTGCTTGTTCTTGCACCCGCTCACCTTCCTGGGAGGGAAATGTGCAGGACAGCACAGCTTTGGGGAGAAATCCCTTAGGTGAGCATCCAGCCCCAACACACCACTGGAACTGAAGGAGCAAAACTTGTCCCATAAGCCCTGAATTGCCAGCCCTGTGTGTTTCGGGTGTCCTGGGTGCTGTGCATCAGTGCTGGCTGGGAGCCAAGGGCAGGCACCCAGGGGATGGGTCTGGCTGACCCTGCACTGAAAGCAGTGATATTAAATAATTGCCAAGATAACTCTTCTGCTGGCTTAAGGGTTCTATTCCTGATTTACACCATTAGGAGTCAGGAATTAGAAAGTTATTGCTGCAGTGGGAAATGGTGTTATGTTGGCTACTCTGCATCTTTGGAGAAGCTCTTGGGCCTCAGAGCAATCCTTTGTCCACAAGTTCTCATCAGACCAACAGCACTGGTTCAGCGAGGGAGCTCTTTCCAACGGCTGCCCCTGGGAACGCAGGGCAAAGCAGTGCCTTCTCCATCAGAAGAATGTTGCAGCGTTCTGAGGGATAACACAGCAGCTCCAGGAGTTAGATGAGAGAAAGGATGAAGGAGGGAGTCAGGGAGCTATCAGTATCCCCAGCCTGGCTGGGCAAAGGGCACAAAAGACTCCCATGAATCTGCCAGTGGTCTTTTTTCCTTGTGCATCAGGGCTGGAATTTGAGGCATGTGGGACATTACCACTGCAGACACTGGAATGAAAACAGGAAATGTGGAGATGCTCAGTCACCCAGCACATTGGACACAGCCCCTGCAGAGCTCTGAGAGAGAAGGAAAAGAGACATTTGTGCTGCAAAACGTGCTCTTCTGAGGGGTTTTCTCCCTGCAGTGTGTCAGTGCCATGGTCCCCATCTCTGCCAGCTCCCAGTGGTGTTCTCTTCCGAGGGCATCTCCTCAGTGTGAAGGGAGATGCATGCTGGGTCTTCTCCAGGTAAGTCAGAGCAGGAACACAACTACAGTTTTGGCTCCTTTAGTTCACAGGCAGGTGAGAAACAGGCAGAAAACTCCTTTGTCTCATCCAAACCAGAAGCTAGGAGATATTCTCAGCCTGGAGGGTGGAAATTCTCCTGGTGCTCACAGTACACATCCATCACTTCCAGCCTTCCCCAAGGGCAGAGTCTGCATGGTACTGGGTTCTCCCGTTCCCTCTGTGGATGGTGTTTCACTCCCCATTGGTGCCAGCTGTGATCATGATCTGGTCATGGGCAGTCAAATGTGCTCATCTGGAAGAGCATCATGTGTGGAAGGGGATGTACAGGACTCAGAGCCCTGGCTCAGCTCCCACCAGACACCGGTAGAAAAGACTTCACAAACCTCCCAGGTGGAGTCATAGCACCAGACACTTCTCCTCCTGTGTCTCCTTTTCATGGGACCAAAACCAGAGTTGTGACAGACCCAGTGCCACACAGAACGTGTCCCATCCTGCCCTTGCACAGTGCTGATGCGAGAGGGTTTGAGCCAGTATCACACATCCCCATCTCTGGCCTGATGCTGAGGTCATGGCTTAGAGAAGCAGAAATACACATGAAGAGTCCTAAAAATTTTGGGTTAGGCTGACATGTTGGATTTAAAAACATAACAGTTGAGAGACATCACAAGATGTTATCTCATCACTTGTCTGTGTCCTGTTGAAAGGTGTGTTGGTGTGGCTACCACCAAGCTGGCACAGCAGCCTGGCAGGGTGGCCACTGTGTGAATCACTGTGAACCACTGACCCCTCTGTGATCCCACCTGCAGGTGAAGTCTCTGCCTGTGGAGGTTTCTGGGCTGAGATACCCGCAGCACCCCGTGCCGCACACGCAGCCTTGCTGGAGGGCCAGCTCCCCACGGCAGGCAGGAGGAGGGAGCTGCCTAAGGACCTAAACCAATCTTTTCCAGAGGGATCATGTCTTCAAACAATAAGGTGTCTCACCACCTGATTACTGTTCAGGGTATGCAGCTGCCAGAGCTCTGGGTGAGCTGAGCGAGCTGCTCATGAGTGAAATACAGTAATGAGAGAACTGTGCGTGTGGTTCCCATGCAGATAAAAGGGTTGGATGATGCGAACGCTGACCCAGGGCACTGTGTCACACACAGACTGTTGTTCTCTTTGTCCTGACGCTTCATGCCATGGGTAGTCCCCTCCTTGCCTTTCTTCTGCTGTAGAAAAAGCTAGTGATACATTCATGTGCATTCCCGTGCTTGGTCCTCTGCTTCCATCCTGTGCTCTCTGCTCCACAAATACAGCACTGAGCTTCTGGCACGGAAGGGAGGATCCTGGCAGAAATTGAGAAACTGAGGCATCTACCCAAGAGAACCCAAAGAGAAGGCAAAACATTAGACTCCAGAGCCAAAACTCAAGTGGGCGTTTCAAGCATTCCTTGGATTGCTCAACCCCTGCCACAGCTTCCTATTGCTCGGAGCAGCAGGCACTGAAGCCCTTTGTGGCTTTCTCAACAGGGAAATTGTATGGAGATAAACTCAGCAGCACGCAGAGACCTCCAAGAATGTCAAGCAGTTATTGACATCTGATTCAGGGTTCATTCATCTGGGTGAAAAGAGATAATGGAGGGCTGCCTGTTTGCATCACTTTGTGGTGCTGAAGCTGTTGAGTCAGGCGCTGCCAGGTGGGATGGAAGGACCTGTTTCTGTGCCAGCACTGTGCCACCCAGCGAGGGGAACTACGGGCAAACGGGTAAGGAAGCGCTCATTACGGATAATGAAATCAAGGCATTCAATAATGATGTCTGTGGAGATGTAATCAAAGTCTGCCAGGCTGAGAGCTGTTTCTTACATTTCTCTTTAAAAACCATCCTGCCTTTCCAGGTGTGTGCCCGTGAATGCTGCGGTGGGAGGGTGGTGGTTACACACTTGTTTACAAGCCAGGATAACTGATGGCCAACGCTGCTGCGCTGTGCTGGTGGATGCTAAGAAAGTGACATCATGTCATTCCTCCTCCAGATGAAGACTTTTGTAGAATAACTTCTCCCTAACTTGCCTGTTCTCATTGACCAAGTTGTGAAAGCATCTGACCTGGTGCATGCTTCAATTGAAAGTGGGGGAACTGATCCCTGGAGAAGCTGCCTGTATGGCTGAAAGCATTTTGACTCATAAATACGAGTGCTCTGCCCATAGAGGTTCTTTAAAAGGGAGCTCTATTATTACTCCTGATGACAGTTTCTTGGTCCTTCCTTACAACATGTCTAGGAACTGTGTATGTGAAGTCATTCCTGATGGCTCCACACCAGCCTCACCACAGGGTGTGAAAAGCCTCATCACCTGCTTGGGATGTGCCCAGTGTTTTCATGGGAAGGGTTCAGGAAGCCACATCCACAAATCACAGTGATATTGCTGAGTCCTCCATGGAAAGAGCTTTCCGGTTGGGGCAGATGTTTACTCCAGATGGTCTGTGGTGACCATGGCCTCACTGCTAACAGGTATTGCAAAATTCCCTACTCTTCATCTGTGGTAGCTGACAAGTGAGCAAGCAGTCCTTACCTCAGAGGAGTACCCAGACACGGGCAAAACGTTTCTGTTTAGGTCTGGCCCCAGTTCAGTGTGTTATCCTCAAGGGAAATAGTCAGGCTGAATGGAAGAAGCAGATAGAACAATGTGCCTTAAAAGGGTGCTGGTGAGATGGGATGGGATGACAGCCAGGCCCTTCATGACACAGCTGCTTCATTACATCAACATTCTGCTTCTTGCTGAACTCTCTGTTTAGCTGAACTGCTCTTGGAATGGCATCTGAGAACCCACCACTGACACATTATCTGGATGCTGTCTTTGATCCCAGATATTCTCAGCTCATCTAGGGAAATAGCCCTTCTGTCTTGCTGGAAGCATCCTCAGAAAGCCTCCAGTAATACTTGTCCTGCACAAAACAAGGAGAGGAAGCTCCAGGGTGTCCCATGGTGGGAACAGCAGGTGTTTCACATGCAGGAGAAGGTGCCACCTGTGGTGGGATTGCTCAAAGCACAGTCCCTTTCCTGCACAGGATGATTTCATGTCATACCTGGTTCTTCTCTCTTCTCCATTCCTGGAGCAGCGGCGAGGGAGAAATTATTGTCCTTGTTGCTGTCAGTGAAGTCGTGGAGCACATTTACCTCTGCTGCTCCAGTTCTCTCTGTTCTGCCCCACAAACACAACTGAGGGCAGCTAATTTGCAGGTTATCCACATTTGAAGTTGCAAATGGAAGAGGCAGCAGAGAAGGAAATTTTAGTTTGGATATCTTAATTGAAGGAGCATCCCTGGCAGCCTGGTCTGAAGTCTCTTCAAACACGTGGTGGATGCTCAGCCTATGGGGCATTTACACCCGAGCCAGACAAGCCACAAAGAGCCAGGCAGCACCACGCAGGCCCTGAGGGACGGAGGAGGAGGTTGGGGCTACCTACACCTCTGGGGCTGGGGCTGCAAGGCAGGGACTTTTTCCCAGTGCCAGCAACACCCACACTGTATCGTTCCCCTTCCAATTCTGTTCTTGGCTTTTCCCATGCATCAGTTTTATCTTTCATTGCTTCCCTGGTATCACAGCAGGCAATTCCTCCTCTAGCTTTGCATGTCTTCTCCACTCCTCCATCTGACTCGCAGCCCTGGAAGCAGTGGCAATGTCCCCTCTTCAGCCACCAGCCCAGCTTGGCTGGCATCACATCAGCTTTCAACAGCTCGTGTAACAGCGAAGCATCAGTTAATAATTCCTGTAGCTTTGTGTTTCACCCTTGCAGCCTGCTCTGGGCTCTGCCCTCTAAGCAGGGAAAGCAGCACAAAGCCATGCTCTCCTGTGTCCCTGTGCCCTGCTCGAGGGGCGACTTTTCCACCTCTCCCTTCTCTTCCTGGCTCCTGCAGAGGCTGAGTTCTCCTGGGCAGCACATGTCTTCTGCTCTGGTTTGTTGTTTATAGAGGGCTTTATGTGACAGCATGCTGCCTGGGACCAGGGCTACCAGTCTCTAGGCCATTCATTCATTAATTAATCTTCATATAGGAATGCATGAATTCATAATTATCCTTCCTGTCCAGTGCAGTCCCCAAGGACCTTGGCAGGCTGGTTCCTCTCTCTTATTGCTCTTCATTACTTTTCTAGTTTTTTCCTGTGTATTCCTAACTTCTTGAAGACATCCCATGTGCTGGTTTTTGAAGCAAAGGGGAATGGGACACACCTGGGGCCATTTCAGGACATTAAACCCATTAAATGTAGGGTAATTGGTACTTTGATAGAAAAGGACATTTTCTGGAGACCTGAAGCACTGAGCATATTCTGCAGCTCGTTCCAGAGCTGGTGTCTTCTCATCCCTGTATGAGGTTCTCTTGAAGGACAAAACTCTTCCCTGATGCCATCCCTCCATGTACCAAACCACCATGAACAAGTCATTTTCTGCAACAATGCAGTCTCCACTGCACTTTATTTCCTGCAAAACCTGATCTCTTCACTGGAAAAGGGTGGAGCACAACCAGCTGCCTCCGTGATTAAACAAATATCTTTGAGTTGGTTGGCTTTAAATCTTCACAGTCCCCACAGTCAGCCTGCACCCAAGCAGGCCCAACCTTGTGAACACACATTTTGCAAACTACGTCCCTGACACTGGTAACTTCTCTCTTTATTTTCCCTCTAACTTTGTTTTTCAGGGTTCTATTTTACTTTCTGACTTGCATTCTCACTCTTCTTGGTTGCTTTGCTCTGCCCACACGTCACCTGAGAGGGTTGATTGAGTTTAGCAGAGTGTGGGTCTCTTTGATTCCTCCACTGTTTTCTTCCCTTCGTTTAGGACATCCTTAGAGTGAATGATTCACCAGCAATCAGCGCTTTCTGTGATTACATAATCCTTGATCACTTTGCATATATTTGCATAATGCTCCCTTCTCTGGCAGTTGTTGCAGAATTCCCTATTTGTAGGACACTTATTTCAGGGAGGTTCAGCTCCATATTTAACGTAGTCCAGCTCTGGATCTATTTTTCCTGCCAAACAGTTGCCTATTTTTCTTGCCTCTGTCTTTGATCTCCTCTGCAGATCACCTGTAGCCACCACTGCTCTCAGTGCATCCCCTGGCAGATGGGGCAGCTTTTCCTTCTTAGCATGTCTGGCTCTGTTCTGTTATTTAATGGCTCCTGAAGGTTTACGAGGTTCTGAAGCTGAGGGTGATGTTCAGACTCAGTCTCTACTCTCCTCCACGCTGGGGCAGCCCCACCTTGAGCACTGGGTGCAGTTCTGGGTGCCACAGGATAAAAAGGACATAAAGCTACTGGAGAGTGTCCAGAGGAGGACATGGAATTGGTGAAGGGTTTAAAGAAGAAGTTTTTTAGGAGTGACTGAAGTCACTGGTTCTGTTCTGGAGAAGAGGAGACTGAGAGGGGATCTCATCACTGTCTGCAGATTCCTCACAAGAGGAGGGGCAGCAGGCACTGATCTCTTCTCTCTGAACCCAAGGGAATGACCAGGGGAGGGTTAGGTTGGACATTAGGAAAAGGTTCTTCCCCCAGCAGGTGGTGGAGTGCTGGAACAGCTCCCCAGGGAAGCTGTCACATCCTGACAGTATTCCAGAAGCATTTGGCCAGTGCCCTCAGCCACATGATGTGAAGGTTGGGGTTGTCCTGTGCGAGGACTGGAGGTGTATTCAATGATCTGTGTGGATCCCTTTCAACTCGGGACATTCTATGAGTCTGTGATTCTATGACTTCTGGAAGACGCCATCACCCCAAAGTTTTACCATTCATCTCTGAGCCCTCTGACCTATTTTAAGCTCAGCTCCTCTCATCTGTTGGTTCCAGTGCTGGTTGGGGTCTACTCCTCCTGTGCATCACCGCTCAGACCTCACTGGGACCATCTCTGGCATCAGCAGCGCAGGGACCACTGAAGGCCTTGTGCTATTCAACAGCAACAGCTCCTGGGATTTCCATCTACCCAAGGTCCTCCTCTGATGCTACACAGAAGGCCGAGCCTGCAAAACCTGTCTGTTTGAAGGTTGTGTGACCTTACGAAGCCACCACAAGAGGGAGGCAATTTGCTGAACTGCTGCTGTGCTCCAGTCATAGAATCATAGAATTAAAGACTTGTAAGGTTGGAAGAGACCTCTGAGATCATCGAGGTGGTGGCTGTGTCCTGATCCTCCACCTGGGACTCTGCCAGAGATCACCCACACCAGCGGCCGATGCCAAGCGACGGATGAGAGGAGGATGAGAGGAGGCTCATCGTGGTCAACACTCAGCAAAAACATCAGGGTCCTGCTGCCCTGGTGGAGGGGAAAAAGTAAGAGGATGAGATTTGGGACAAGATGGGAAGCACGGGTAGTGCAAGGAGCTGTGGGACAATGCCCACTCTGCATCTCGTATCTCCTGGCCCCGCTGCTGCCAGGCTAGGACTTGGTTGTGTTCAGTAGAAGACCAGACCTAGACCTCCCTGCTCAGCACAGGGAGTTTGTCAGAGCCATTTCCAGCAGAGGCTGAGAGATATTTTGTGTTGCTGTGTCAGGCTTTAAAAATTAAAGGACATTTATCAGACCTCTTTTCTTCTGCCAAAATAACCAGGCTCACCCCCTCGGGTCCCGAACGCTCGCTGTGTGCAGTGAGCACAGCAGGGCTGCCCAGCACTGGGGCCATGGGCAGCCCTGCCCAGCACTGGGGCCATGGGCAGCCCTGCCCAGCACTGGCACCTCCTGGCTGGCCAGAGCCCCCCTGCCCTCTGTGCCCCGCGCTGGCCGGGCCCCCGAGCTGGGTTGGGGCAGCAGCAGCCGTGCTGTGAAACAGAGGGGAACCTTGGCAGCACAGTTTGGACCTGGGACAGCCAGAGCTCCCGGTCACAGGTCTTGTAAAGAGAGGATGGAGAAGTTTTGGATACCAGATCATCTTCCTTTTTTACACAACCAGCAAGGGCAGCACCTTGACTGTTGTCCTGGGGTCTGTCTTTATTTACTTGTTTTCATGTTTTGTCTCTATTCATCTTGAAACCTTTCCTAGAATAGAAAGACACCCAGGCTGCATCACTGGAGGGATTTTGCAGAAGAACTGATAAGAATTCAGTTGTGTGTGTGGTGCTGGGGAGCAATGATTAAGTCAACTGTTTTCCAGGCTCCAGATCAGAGCTGGCCTGGCTCTCATGGGCATGGACACGGTTCCTGCTCCAGCTGAACTCCCGGCGTGTGGATGGCTGGGCTGGTGAGTCACTGCCCCGTAGGTTATGTGTGTTCTACAGGGGCATTTAAAGGCAAAACAAAATAAACTGATTCATATGCAGTAGGTGAGAGGATGCTCAGGGAGCAGGAACTCTGTCATCCGTCCTGATGGAAGCTGCCCCATCCAGCTCATGAGTCTGGTGCCTCTGAGTCAGGAGTTTAAGGCCCTTCTATGAAACAGTGTCTCTAAACAACTGCAAGGAGGGTGGCTGGACAGGTCCACTTGTGAAATACATCATTGCTCCAAATGGGACTGTTCAGCCTGGAGAAGAGGAGGCTGAGAGAAGACCCTATCACTGTCTACATCTGCCTGAAAGGAGGTTGTGGCAAGGTGGGTGTTGGGCTCTTCTCCAAAGTGACAGGTGATGGGATGAGAAGAAATGGCCTCAAGTTGTGCCGGGGGAGATCGGACACCAGGAAAACTGTCTTCACTGAAAGGGTTCTCAGGCCCTGGCAGAGGCTGCCCAGGGAGGGGGTTGAGTTGCCATCCCTGGAGGTGTTTAAAAGATAGGCAGATGAAATACTCAGGGATATGGTTTAGTAGTGGGCAGGGATGATTGGACTCGGTGATCTTAAAGGTCTTTTCCAACCAAGTGATTCTATGATTCTGTGCCCTCGTCCACTTTAATTCGTAAGAACAAATCACAAACCTCTTGCACAACCTTTAGTGTAAGAGGTGAAACTCCTGTCAGGGCAAGAGGTGGAGGAAAGCAGTGGATGGAAGCTGCGAATAGGACCATAAACCACATCTGTGGAGGAGGACTGACCTGCAGCAGCAGCATCTGCTGAAACCACCAGTAACCTGGACATTTTGCTAGGGATCACTCAGTGTTAAATTCTCACCAGGGGCAAGGAAAAGAAATACAATTAAGATCTCTAATTGTATCAAAATATTCTAATGAAGCCAGTGACTGAGACATAAATAAGCACAAGTATGCAGGAGTCTGGGGAAACTGTGCTACTAAATTAATGAGATTAATGCAGCAAAAAAAAAGGAAAACACATCCATTGCTATCATAGAATGCTTTGGGTTGGAAGGGAACTGTAAAGGTTATCCAGTTCCCCCCTGTAGGGACAGGGACTCGATCAGGGTGCTCAAAGCCCTGTCCAACCTGACCTTGAACACCTGCAGGGATGTGGAAGCCACGACTTCTCTGGGCAGCCTGTGCCAGGGCCTCCCCATCCTCAGTGTAAAAAACTTCCTCCCTAAATTCAGTCTAAATCTCCCCTTGCTTAGTGCAAAACCTTTACTCCATGTCCTGTCACAACAGGCCTTGTTAAACCCCTGTCCCCAGCTTTCCTGGAGCCCCTTTCAGTCCTGGGAGGCTGCTCTAAGGTCTCCCTGGGGCCTTCTCTTCTCCAGGCTGAATGATGGTTCTAAATGAAGCCATTTTGAAATGATTGATAGATTTCTTGCTAAATCAGTGCTTAGAAGTCCCACAATCCCTGGCTGACTATCCCAGACTTTCACATTTAAAGCCATCCCAGCTTGACCTAAGCTGTTGCCACCATCACCAGGCAGCCCAAGCATTTGTGGCTGTTTGTGCATGGGATGGCACCAGTGTGGAAAGGTGGCTCAGTGCCTCACCAGTACCCAGCAAGATTTGCACATTTTCTTTATACTCAGAAGTCTTTTGCATTTTGGAAGGTGCTCCAGGGAGGTTCAGGCACACAGAGCTACGTCTCCCCCTGGCATCGTCACCAGACGGACGGGGGTGTGCAGGTTTGCTCACCTGCACCCATGGGCATGCAAGGGACAGAGCTCTGAGGTCCATTTGCAGCAGAAGCACCGAGCACAGCAAACCTTCCACCAGCATCTGCCCAAGATGTGGTTTTATGCCTCAGAGCTGACTTTCTGATGATCTCACACCCAGCAGGGCTTCCCCAGCCCAGTGTGTGCGAGAAAGGGTTTGGAGACGCCAGGGCAGAGCGTTTCTCAGTCTTAGGCCAAGAGCAAGAGGAGCTTCCAAATGCTCTGGCACAGCTGCTGCTCAACATTCTGTAGTCTAATGAAGACATACATCATCATCACAATTATCTGTGTTGCCTTCTAATTAAAAGCTGCTGCTCTAGCCCTGCCCAGCCCCCTTCTCGGAACTACAGGGGAGCCAGGCTCCAGCAGCAGTTTCCTGCTTGAGACCAGGTAGGAGTGGAGAGCAAGGAAAGTGCTAGGTTGTTATTTACTTTTCTAATGGCTCTTTTTAATGTCATTCTGTCTGACTTCAGGTCATACAGTGAGCAGAAGCAGGGACTGCAGAGTGCAGGGGAATCCAGGCCCTGTTTCACTGGATCTTTGCCCTTTAAAGAGGAGATGGAGGAGAAGGAGAATGTCCTGCTGCTCCACAGCTTAGGGAAAATCTCCCAGGGCTTCTCACTCACCATGGGTGGGGGGAGTATGATGGAGAGATGATGTGAGATGGAGCCACCAAGGACACAGATCTACTTCAGAACATCTGTATTTCTCCCAGAAAAACTGCATTTCCCCAGAGCTGTTTCTGAGCTCAGTCACCCAAGCTGGATAGATTTCCTTCTCAATCCTGCATAGCAATCCCTTTGGGACCCCTCACTTTGCATCAGCAACACCAGATACACCTCAGGCTGGGAAAGGCAAGCTGCAGGATAACTTAACTTAGCCTTATGGCTAAGGTACTCACGAAGCAAGAACTCTGCAACTCCAAGCATCCTCCCTCCTCAGAATCCTCAGTTGCCTTGGGCATACTACAGCCTCTGATATAGGCATTGCCGTGGCCAAAGCAGCTGCTGCTCCCTTGGTGCACCTGTAGTTGGGATGAGGAAGGTGTTCTCATGTGTGGTCCCCATGGGGGATGTGGACAGTAACATCAGCCAGGCACACCGGAGCACAGCCTTCAGTGCCAAGGAGATCCAAGTGCACTGAGGCTGCTGTAAGGCATTTCAGCACCCCTGGGTTCAGCAGCTAAGGGAGGTTTTCAGGGTCAAACATGAATTCAGGCTCTACCAAGAGCAGGTGGACACATGAGAATAAGTTAGAATCATAGAATCATTTGGCTGGAAAAGACCTCTGAGACTGAACCAGCCGTACCTGTCCTCTCACTAAACCATGTCCCTGAGCACCTCATCTACCTGCCTTTTAAACCCCTCCAGGGATGGGGACTCAGCCCCCTCCCTGGGCAGCCTCTGCCAGGGCCTGAGAACACTTTCAGTGAAGAATTTTTTCCCGATGTCTAGTCTGAACCTCAAGTTCTTTATGTGTTGCTCTTACAGCTCCAGTGCTCAGAGGTTACTGCTGTGTGTGCAGGCCCAGCCTTTTACTGGGCTCTTTGAAGAGCAGTTACACTTGGTTTTGTAAAGCTGTGAGTCCACAGCCATCAAAGTCTGTCTTTCCTTTCTCCATGTCTTCATGTAGAGATGCTGGGATGTCCCTGGGCGGTGCTGGTCCTGCTGGGACCTGCAGGGAATGTGAACCGGAATCATTGCCTATCCATCACCAGGCAAGGTTGGCTGAAATAATTCCTAACGATATTTGTCAGGTATCAGAGCAGCAGAGATGTCCAATTACCATCTGCCTCAACAGTTCAACAGTTTGACTTTCATTGTCTCCTGCTTCAGTGCTGGAAAAAAAAGGAAAAAGCCTTCTTCCCTGCTCCATGAGTTGGCCGTGCTGCCTCCCAGCACAGGCCCAGTCTGTGTCACATGGCAAAACCAGCAGCAAACCACCATTTCATCAGGTCTTCTTTATCTTCTGGTGATTATACACCCTGCAACCTTCCTCCAAGCTGTGAAAGACGGCTGCTTGCTTGCTGCTCTCTTCCAGTAGCTGAAGGGTGTTGGACCTGGCTGGTCCTTGCTCCCCAACCTGTGTCCACAGGGATGCTCACTTTGTTGAGGTGGGTAATAGTGGTGAGCACCTGGCCAAGGCCTCCACCAGCTAATCACAACCCCCTGATTAAGGGGAGAGAGACAATTACCCTTATTTGTCTTGTCAGTGCTGGGATGGATGTGCGGCTGATAGAAACCGGCAGCCGCTTTGCCTCAGGGCTGCCCCGGGTGATAATTTACATAGTGCAGCTAAATCTGAAAATCCAACTAACATCCTCTTCTAATGAAGCTCCAGGTACCTTCCTCAAAGCCCGGGCAAGGCTGTATCCAGGCAACAAAGACAGCCGTCCCTCCACTAGGAAGCACTTAGATGTTCACCTCCAAAGGCAAAGGATGCTGCTAATTAACCCTTGGGGCAGCACTGAGATTTCTGCTCCATAGCAAGGTCTTTGCAGCCCACTGGAAGGCTCTTTGGGCTCTACCTCATACCCACACTCCAGATTTGCTTTGCAGCCTGAAGCAGGGCTGGCAAACAGTGCAACTTTGCTCTTTGGATGGTTATTTGCTAACATACGGCAGGAGTTCACCTGAACTCTCATTGCTCCTCTTTGTACTTGCAGCTCCTGAACAGTCCTGGCATTTGCAGAAGTCCCTTGGTCTCTTCATCCTGTGGAAGAGGAGACTGAGAGGGGATCTCAGAGCTGTTTGCTGCCTTCTCACAAGGGAGGGAGGGGAAAAAAGGGCTGAGCTCTGCTCTCTGGTGACCTGGGACAGGACTGGAGGGAATGGCAGGAAGATGTGCCAGGGGAGGGTTAGATTGGATATCAGGGAGAGGTTCTTCCCCCAGAGGGTGGTGGAGCCCTGGAACAGCTCCCCAGGGCAGCAGTCACAGCACCCACTGTGCCAGCATTCCAGGAGCATTTGGACAATGCCCTCAGTCCCACGGTGTGAGTGTTGGAAGTGTCCTGTGTAGGGACAGGAGTTGGACTCGATGGTGCTTTTGGGTCCCTTTCAGCTCAGATAATTCCATGATTCTATGAAATGTCAAGTTTTGAGTGCAAGCAGCAATGGGGACAGAATATAAACCTGCCCACTGCAGGCAGGACTGTCCCTTCCACAGGCAGGGAACAGAAGCAGCCTCTGGCCCTCGGCAGCCACTGTCCCATGGACAAGCCTTTCTTCAGAGCTCCACGGTGCCACCGAGACAGCACCCGGTGCAGCAAACGACCCCCTGGCCCCAGGTGGGCTGACATGAACAGGGGCTGTGCAGGGCTTGGGTTTAGGGGTAAAAACCAGAGAGGATCAAACACATAACCAGATGCAATAAGCAGTCAGAATGGGGATCTCCAGATTTCCAGCTGGAATTAGTATCTGCACATTAGAAGAGTTGCCTTGGAGCACACAAAAGAAAAAGCCTTCTGACAGCTTAGTTCTCAGTAACCCGGAGGAAAAAGGCTTAGGGAAAACCGACCCTGAGGTCTAAGGGGCTAAAGAGAAGCACTTTAGGCAATTTACTTTGGAGCTGTGAATAGAACCTGCAGGTACCGACCTCTTAACACCTTCCACAGAGAGATCCTCAGCTAAATCCTTCGGTCAGACAGCAAACAGAGGCTGCAAGAGATGGCACGAGAACCCCAGGGAGAGAGCCATGTGCAGGTGGAGCAACAGACACGTGAAAAAGGGCCTAAAACCCATCAGAGTGATGTTCAAATTCCATAGAGCAGAGAAAAGGAGCAAGGAGTGAAGGAGGAGAAGAAGGAAGGAGGGAGAGAAGGAGGGAAGGAGGGAAGGAGGGAAGGAAGGAAGGAAGGAAGGAAGGAAGGAAGGAAGGAAGGAAGGAAGGAAGGAAGGAAGGAAGGAAGGAAGGAAGGAAGGAAGGAAGGAAGGAAGGAAGGAAGGAAGGAAGGAAGGAAGGAAGGAAGGAAGGAAGGAAGGAAGGAAGGAAGGAAGGAAGGAAGGAAGGAAGGAAGGAAGGAAGGAAAATGGAATGCTATCAAATAGACCCTAGAATGGAGAACAGAAATTATATCTTTATATCAGTGGCATAAAAATTATTTAAAGGCCAGATCTGACCTTCCAGCTCTGGCTTTGAAGTATTTCATGTTGTCACTCCAAGTGCTCTTGATGGGGGCTTACGTAATGTGATGTAACTCGACAGGAACAAGGAGATCAGGGCTCAGAGCTACAGAGTTTGATCCAAAGTCTCAGAGGAGACTCCACGAGGACCCAACCATGCTGCAAAATCCATTTACCTTTCAGTAGACTAAATATGGTGCTGACAAATCCTGCGTGAGGAGGGCTGAAGGAGATGGTTACAGCTGCCCCTGAACTTGCCCAGCTTCTGAATTCCCTGCATGAACTTACGTAAAAGGCCTTGGTGTGACTATTGAGAGCAGAGGGAGACCCTGAGAAAAGCCAGCTGTGAGGAAGATCTTGGGAAAGACAATCTGACATCTCACCTATGCTTCCTGGAGCTGTGTTTGGTGAATATTCTGGGAGGGGAACTTCCATGGGTCAGGTATCTGCTGGTAACACATGGGAAGATGCTTGCACATGGCCAGAGAGGGACCAACAAGAGGAATATGATCCAGAGCCTAATGGAGCTGGCAGAGGGCTTTACAGGGTTGGGAAGAGCTGTCTGCATCCTAAATTGGACCAGATGTGATTCTGGAAACTAATGGCACTCAGAGACCTGCGCCCCATGGTGCTGGGATGGCTCGTGCTCTCCAGGGCAGTTCTGGAGGCCAAGCAGGTGGTGTCAATGACTTCTGCTTGGTGAGACACTCTTGCACTCTGGAGCAGAAGGCACACCAGGAGGCCCTGGAGGTGATGAGGAAGTTATTTCATGTTGCAGGTGGACCTCAGAACCAAGGGGTTTGAAACTGAGTGATCTTTAAGGTCCCTTCCAACTCAAACCCTTCTGCAATTCAGTGATCCTTTGGAGGGTGGCTGCAGGTGTGGTTCCCATCAGCACCCTGCAGGGACACAGGTCTAAGAAGAGACTTTGGCCCAAGGTCCACCTTCATTCTAGAGTCACCTAGGAGTGTCCTGTGCAAAGGAACAAAGAAGAGAGCAGAGGAAGGAGGGAGGGATTTTGCAAGACCCTTTAAGGCATCTGAAAACATCTTCTTCTCCAGACTTCATCCATGAAAGTAGGCAAACCCAAGCCCCTGGCCTGTGTGTCTGGGAGATTGGGGCATGGGCTGGGCTGAGAGGAGGGGCAAGCTGAAGGAAGCACAGACAAGGAGCAAGTGCTGTGTTCTGCACGGTCCATCATGGGGCAATTTCCTACCACATTAAGTACCAATCAGGGACTCTGAATTAAAGTCCTCCAGGATTTTCTTCACCAATTTTATTCATAGGTGAATAAGAGAGCAGGCAGGGAGGTGGTTGTGAGCCCAGCTGGGTGTCTGCCAGGGGGCCTTTCATCTTCTCTTTCACTTATCTCTTGAAATAGTGTTCATGATGCTACGGGGAAAAAAGGAAAAGAATAGAATCATAGAACCATGGAATGGGTTGGGTTGGAAGGGACCTCAAAGCCCACCCAGTTCCAAGCCCCTGTCGTGGGCAGGGACACCTCCCACTGGATCAGGGGGCTCAAAGCCCCATCCAACCTGGCCTTGAACACCTCCAGGGATGGGGCAGCCACCACTGCTCTGGGCAACCTGGGCCAGGGCCTCCCCACCCTCACAGCAAAACATTTCTTCCCTAAGATCTCATCTCAAGCTCCCCTTTTTCAGCTTAAATCCAAGAGAATGGAACAGGATTTGGGCTCCAAACTGCCACCAACTCCTTTCTGGGCAAGCAATTACATTACTTCATCCATTTGGAAGCCAACTCAGAGGTGTTGGCTACACCTGTGGCTGCAGATGAGTGGTGCCACGAGCCAGTTCCTCAAGGAGCCAAATTTCAAGGCTGACTCAAAGATCTCATTGATCCAAGTAGTGCCAGCAACAAGCACCTTCCATTGCCTTGTACAGAGTCTGTCAGACCAGGCACGTGTGCATCACAGGCACAGTCTGCCTTGCCAGATCAGACCACAGACTCATAGAATCATCTGGTTGGAAAAGACCTCTGAGCTCCTCGAGTCCAACTGTACCTGTCCCCTTACTAAACTATATCCCTGAGAAACTCACCCACCTGCCTTTTAAACACCTCCAGGGATGAGGACTCCACCACCCCCCTGAGCAGCCTCTGCCAGGGCCTGAGAACCCTTTCAGTGAAGGATTTTTTCCTGATGTCTAGATGGAGATAAAAATACCAAAACACTTACAGTGGTCTAAATAGCTCTGCAACAAGCAGGCACAATAATCCTTCTGGCTTCCAGCACTCCTGGTTGCAGGAGTCAGGCAGAAAAGCCCAGGAGACTTGATAAGGATCTGACAGCCACTGTCCCTGCTCCTCTACATCAGGGAAGAACCACCTGGATGCCCACCCAGGACCTGAGCACTGGGCAGAGTATTTGGACACAACCATGCTGGGGCTCATGTGCCTGGAAGGGAGTGAAACAGGTTCTGTTTAAAGACAAAGTCTCCTTCTGCAGGTGCTGAGCAGAGCTGTGGCTTTTGTAGAGATCTGCATCACCCAGACAGCAGGAAAGGTGATGCTTTGGGCACCAGAAAAATATGCCTCAAGGCTGAACCATTCCCACTGCCAATGTGTGGTATTCACTAGTTGTTTATATTAACAGAAATGGACAATATTTTGTGTCAGTATTTGAAATGACAACACAGGAAGTCCTTTGGCTGGCAAAAAAAGAATGTTTTCTTTCATATTTAGTTTCCTGTATTCTGGAAACAAATGAAACATGTTTCTCAATGTCTTGCTAATTCCAGTTAAAGAAAAAAAGAAATCATTTCCTTCCCCAGCTTTCCAGAACAGCAGCCACTGTAGGGCCTCTCACCTTGGCAGTGCTATAAACTCCCCGTTAGTTAAGCCAGGCTGTGGCTTGGGGCAGAGCCACGTTGAATTCAGTTTCTCATCCACCTCTGGCAGCAAAAAAACCCCTAATTATTTCTGAATCACTCCTGTAGACAGAGCTGACAGTGTTGTAAGTGCATGTAGATATCAGATCAAATAAAAGTGTTTAATTTTGATAATTTTTAAAAGGCCTTTTCTTCTCTTTGGAGATGGATCTATTAAGTGCAGTTTATAAAACAGACAGAGGGGTGATTTTCTCCTCAGCCTCCTCAGCTTGGTCAAAATGTGGGAGATGTCAGCTTAAATACCTTTCCTGTTTGCTTTAGGGCAGGGATTTGAAATTCCGACCACTGTCTCTGGAGGATGTGGTACCCGAGGAGAGTGAGGGTCTGCTGGGCAGTCGTGTCCCCAGCTCTCCCACCAGGTTCCCACCCAGCAGAGGGGCCACCAGGGGCCCGAAGGGTTTTTAATGGCATTTTGTTAAAGAGGGAGGGACAGAGGGTGGAGGAGGACAGAGGGTGGAGGAGGACAGAGCACCCTTCTGAGAGCCCTGGATGTCGGAGATGCTGCTGAGAGCCTGCAGTCCCAGGTCTGAAGCCTGGAAAGAACCTGCAGTGCAAGTGGATCCCCCAACATCCCAGGTGCTCTGTCCACCTGCTGCAAAGAGGATCCCCCTCCTGCTCCTCCTGTTGAACCCAGGCCCTCATGTGGAAACTTCCTTTGGTTTTGCTATAAATAGGTTATCAAAAGCCTCTATTGGTGTATTATTTGGAGCAAGAGCTCTGTTCTGTTTGAAATGCAGTTCCCACCATCCAGCCTGAGCCATAGCACAGGGCAGAGCTTCCACCAGGCCTGTAGGGCCCCGTGTCTTGGATCTTTCACTCCTCAGCTGCAGAACAGTCCCTGAACTTATGGCAGGGATGTCATCACCACGTGAGGTACCAACTTGGGTGCACAGAGCGAGGGATCCTGCTGCCATGTCCAGGTCAGACAGTCCATCCCAGGGTCACAGTCCAGAGCTACTCAGTTATCCCAACAGTGGCTCCTTTCTCAGTGTTACCTGGTGCTGCTTCCTGGCCATGAGGCTGGAGGAGCTCAGACCCTAGCTAGAATTTTGGGAATACTGTGATTTTAGAGTAGGGTGGAAGATATGAGAGAAACAAGGATGTATATGAGAAGTCTTCAAGGTTTCCATCTATTCTGCCCATCTCCAGGTAAAAGCAAAGTCCAAGCTTTTGTGGATTGTTTCTTCTTGGAATGTAGGAGGAGAGAAGGACAGGAATTATAGGAATCCTTCTAGTGGAAGGTGTCCCTGCCCATGGAAGGTGATTGAAACAGGATGATCTTTAAGATCCCTTCCAATCCAAATCATAGTTCTATGACACATCTGCAGTCCTGTGGAGGCCCCAGAGCTGGATTTCAGTTACAGACACATCATTTGACCTAAGATATTGAAAGTTCTCCCCTGAAACTGGATAATGCCCAGGTGAAGCACAGATGGAGAAAGAGCTGCTGTTGAGGGTCATGATGATGGAATTAGGCTGTGCACGTCTAATTGTATAAACAAAAGGAGCAAACAAAAGCCTGAACAGCTTTTAAGTCAGCATCTCTGCATCTTCACCTGCTGGAATTTGCAGCCTGGCTGTTCTCATCACAAGCTGATTTTTTTGCATTTGGACTCTGAAGTGCAGACTCGAGGCACGTGGGTCCCAAGGAAAGATTCAGCATGTGAAGGTGAGAATTTGTAGAGGTGCCGACAGCTCCCAGGAACAATCCTGCCATGGGAGACGTTCCAGTTACTGTGTCCCCAGATTTCTCTTGGCAAGTGCTCCTTGGAAACCCTATCATTGAAGTTATTTCAGACCTGCAAGGTGACTTTTTAAGGGCATCAGCAAACTCCTTACACAGCCTTGGGGGAAAGCACAAGCAGCAATTCACTTCCTTACACCTGGAAATCCCTCCAGTGCTCAGCAAAGCTGCAGTTCAGCAGGACTGGATTTGATGTTGGTTTTGGGAGGGGCAGCCTGGGGGCACCTCTACATGATGGAAGCTTGTAGCTCTCTCTTTAATTGGAGGTGAATTTAATTTCAGTAATGAGCCTGGCACATTCCAGTTCCTGATTAGATTTGCACAGTGATTAACCCAGCAGATATTCGCTTGGCAAACTGCCCAGTCCATTCCAGTTGCAGTGGACTGAAACCACTTCTGCTGCTACTCTCACACTGGGAAGCAAGGTCACCTGGAGGTCATTGTGGCAGGGGAGATGTAGCAGGGCTCTAATGTATGCCCATTTCCTAAAATTCTGCTTGGAAAAGGGCCTTTCCAGCTCCTCCCGTCAGATCTCACCCAGACTGGCTCACAGTTCGTGTTCTGGTGCTCCATGAGGCAGAAACAGTTTCTTGGAGAAGCTTCCCAAAGAGACAGCAGGGTTTGACTGAGCCCCTGGGATGCTGAGCATCTCTCAGGAGGTGTTGCCAGTCCCTTCCATCTCTGTGTCATAGAGATACAAAGAAGCTTCCATTGTGTTCTTTGCTCAAGTCGCTGCACTCTTGTCTGAAAAGAGATGCATCTGTGGGTGCCTCCAGGCACATCCACAGCTCTGCACTGACCTGAGCTCCTGACCATGGACAGGAGCTGCACAGTGAAGGGGGCATGGGGAGCCTGGGCTACACCAGCAGGTTTTGCATGCGGAGAATCCCATCCCCAGTACAGTCAGGAAAACGTCCTCCACCTTCACTAAATTCACTCTCAGAAGAAAAATAAACCAGAAGCTACTCTGAGATGTACAATTCACCTCTGACTTGGTCTGAGATGCCCAGGGGTTTCCATGTGTCTCCTGAGGAGGTCCCATACGCTGGCCCAGAGCAGGACAAGCTGGGCATCAGTGCCCTCTCTGCAGTCACTGCCCCTGTGCCCCTTGGCCAGCAGGTCCAGCTCAATCCCATCTCATCAGGGCAGGTGGGACCAGGTCATAGTGCAAACTAAGCACACAAAACATCAAAGGATTTCCTCTTCTGCAATTCCATTTGCCATTGTTGGATGTCTCCATTATGCTTATTACTGGAGCAGAGACTGAAAATAGCCCTAAAGAGGCTCTCCAATCAATTGCAAAAATCCATAGTTGGCTCAGAAGGGACTCAGGGCGATGTCTGCTCACTGCACCCCCTACCCCCCATGGCTTCTCATTTTCTTATACTCACAAAAGAGATTTTTTCTTTCCCCCAGGGGCTGTCCAAAAGGGAAATAAAACAGGATCAAGAGATTAGCATGTGCGGCTCATGTTTGTAATTTGGCGCTGCTGGGATATTATAACATGGCCCAGGTGCCTGGGAAGGTGTTCAGTGTAAGCCAGGATGACTGACATCCCTCCATACGGGATGTGAAGGCTGTCAGAGCTCAGGTTATTGAGTGTCCCACTTACTGACAAATTCAAATGCCAGCTAAGTAGGGCACCGATCTCCAGTTCATCCTCTGAGCTCACATCATTCTCCTGGAGCTGCTTTTGGATGAGCTGTGAGCTGCTGATGGCACCGAAAGAGCACATGGGGAACTCCTACACCCAGCAATGGCCCAAAAGCTACAACTCCCTGTTGTGTAAAGTCAAGCAAACTTCAGTAACTCCCGTTAATCTTGGCCTCTTAGGAGCCCTTCTTGGTGCTCCAGCTGAGCTCCTCAGGAAGGGGCAGCAGGGCCAGAGCAGGCAGAGGTGGTGTCAGGCTCCCTCCCTCCCCCTGGCCGCCAGGCGTGTCCTGCTGGCTGACGTTTGCTCTCATTTGAGGCTGTCACTGGAGTCGATCGCCTGTGATTTCTGCCGTGGTGCCTCAGGAGAGGGGTGTTGTGTGGAGGGGGCACAGTGGGACGGCGGCTGTAGCACCCATGAATGCCAGGGGCAGGGGGCACTGGGGGGGTAACAGCAAGATCACTGCCACGTCAGGAGCTCTGCTGGTGCACCCGGGCTGTGATGCTTTGGGGACATTCCCCTGCCAGCAAAATATTCTGCACCTGGGCATAGAAGCATTTATATCAGCATTGATTGCTTTTCTCAGTGTCTTATTTTTCCTTAGAAAGAGCCCTGGACTATAAAGGAATTCTATTGCCACGGGGATGCTTTTGCCTGCACCAGCAAAGCTTTTCCAGGCTCATCTGAGCACCTGCACAGCAGCAGCAATGTTGCAACTGTTCCTGTAGAAAACCTGTGTTCCCTTTGAATCCAACCAGATATTGGGGAAGAGGAGACTGAAAAGGGCCTTTATCGTTGCCTATTGCTTCCTCACAAAGGAAGGAGGAGAATCAGGTGCTGAGCTCTTCTCTCTCGTGACCAATGACAGCATCCAAGGGAATGGTGGGAAGATGTGCCAGGGGAGGGTTAGATTGGACTTTAGGAAGAGATTCTTCACCCAGAGGGTGGTGGAGCACTGGAACAGCTCCCCAGGGCAGCAGTCACAGCCTGACAATATTCCAGCAGCATTTGGCCAACACCCTCAGACACAGGGTGTGAATGTTGGGATTGTCCTGTGCGGGGACAGGAGTTGGACTCTATGATCCTTGTGGGTCCCTTCCCACTCAGGGCATTCTTGAGCCTATGAAGAGATGTCAAATCAGATTTGAGAGCTGAGTCACGAGACCATGAGACTGAGCCCACACCTGATAAACTGACCAGGCAGTCAGCAGCTTTAACAACTATTTCCATGTTGAATTTGCCTTGCTGCAGCTCCCTCTCAGTGGATACTGTTATGAAGTTTATTACTAAATTAATGACCCAGCAGAAATCAATTTGCCATTCATCCACCTACATTTATTACAAGCTGTATCTTTCTCATTTCTTTATTAAAATGATTTGATTGAGCGGTTTTTACAACGCTGTAAGAGAGCTTTCCTGATCTTTCCTGGGCCTTGGATCACTGCAGAAAACCTTATCTGGACACTTTTCATCTGGAGCCAGTTCCTGGTGAGACTTCCATCAGAGTCAAAAATAGCTTATATTCCCCTTCTTGGAAAGCCAACGTTATGATGGTCTCTCCTGTTTGTGCTCTTCCTCTACTGCTGCCAGGAAACTGGGGTGTCACACACCCCAGCTCCAATCTCTCTTTCAGCCAACAACGAACCTCTGCCTCATTCCTCATCCAAACCACTCCACAGAGGACAGTACTGGAATACCTGCAGACTAGATTAGCCCTCAGTTCATCCTCAGGTCAAGATCTCCCATTCCTTCTTCACATCTTCCAGTTGAAGAGCCCATGATGAGTTTTCTTTGCAAGCTCAGGCTCCTCCCATCATTCCTAGGAGCTCTTTACAGTTGTTGGAGTAACCTGCTCTGGCTGTGCCCATATTCACAAACTTTATCTGGAGCCTGGAGTTACCCTCCTGCACGCTCAGGAGCTCCTGGTTGGCCATAATGGGAGGTGGACAGTGGCTTTTGGGGGGAGGAACCCTCAAGGAAGGCAGTGATGGTCTCATAGCAGCCAAACCTACAGCAACAATATTTGGTCATTCTGGCTTTACCTCGGGTTTTGACAGACCCCAGGACTGTGGAACCCAGCTCCTGCAGATACCTGGCCAATGTCTTACTTTGATCAGCTTTGATAATCCAACCTACCTGGTTCAAAAAAACACAGGCTTGTAGAATCATAGAATCATAGAATTACCCAAGTTGGAAAGGATCCAAAAAAGATCATCGAGTCCAACTCCTGTCCCTGCACAGGACACTCCCCACATTCACACCGTGGGGCTGAGGGCACTGGCCAAATGCTCATGAGATGCTAAATCCAGAACCTTTCACGCTTCTCCTTTCCACCTTCAAGGAAGAAGAAAATGCATGTGAACACGACCTCTTTTGTCTGGAAGTGGGTGGGATCAGCAGAGCAGAGCCCAGCTGACTCCCTGACACTGCACACAAGACCTCAAAACAGGTGACAACGTGCACTGCCATGACAAGGCTGGAACCAGCCCCTCCACCTCGAGCACCCGGCTCCCTCAGCACAGAGCAGCGCCCTGGAGCGCGAGTCGTGCTCCGGCGTGAAGTGGGAGAAGTGTGTGGGAAGCTCTGGAATCAAAGCTCTTCATGAGTGGAAGAGAAGACTTAAGAAGCAACTTTGCAGTAAGACTCCTGGGCTCATAAGAAACACAACAGTGCCCTGTCCTGCAGATTCAGTTTAATGGGCTCAGGCAGCATTAACTGGGAATGGCACCTCGAGGATAAGGAGCAGGTGTCAGTCCAGACTCAGGGGCTCGTGCTGAGCAAGGATTATTTTATTATAATTAATATTCTTATTTCTCATTACTGTTAATTACGGGCTGAAGCTCAGTGCTTTAGGGAACCCACAGTAATGCCTCCATCAGTGCTCCAGATGATCCTGCATCCTTGGAAAGGCCTTGTCAGAGCTCTGCAGGATTTGCACTCACCAGAGGTGAGTGGAGACACTACAGACTCACAGGGAAATCTTCTCACAGACTAATCCTCATCAACCATTTTGTTTGTGTTCGTGACCTCTTTTATTCATGAATATTAGGTAGAAAAACACTTCCTTCCAAATAAACACTTGTGAAAAACCAATCCCTGCTAATTACTCGTGCAAATAGTCTCATCTGAATATTTATGCAAATATATTTACCCATGTGGGCTCGTATATCAAACTACCATGAATATGTATTTTCATGAGAAAATGCATAAGGTGAAAAGACCTTCTCAGTGTTTTCCCCTGGCTTGGTGAGGGAGCAGGGAACGAGTGGTGCAGCTCCTGTGGCTGAGGCCGAAGCCGAGTTCACAATTACCAGATTGGAACCATTCAATCAAATTACAAATCCTGTGTTTTACAGATTTTAAATTCATCCCCAAGAGCAGGATATCAGAGAAAGAAAAATGATTGTGCAAATCTGGAGTAAAACCAGTGGGTACTTTTACTTGGAAAAATAGGAGAATGATCCCACTTATTCAGATTGAAAAGCATCCCAAAGCCATTTTCAAGAGGTCAATGATGCTCACAGGGAATCTGTGGAGTGATTGCAATGCCAAACACATTTGTAGGTGTAAGTGTGTTTGAAATTCTGGTGGAGATGATGGCACCAATGATGTCTTACAGCATTTTTGTTTGGAAGCTGAGGCAGAACAAGCTGGGCAATGCGGCTCTTTGAGTGGCTGGAAACAGGTGGAAATGGCAGCGAGCGATGCACTGATGTCTGCTTGGGGATTGGAGATGAGTGCCCACCCCAGGCTGATATCTGGGACCACATCACTCGACACGTGGCCAATGAGACAAAGGTCACCCACATATGTCACAAAATTGGGAGGAGGAGAGTGGATGATATGAAAACAGTGGGACATCGACCCATGGGGACTTTGGAAACTGGATCCTTGGGGTGGATCAACAGAGGCCACACCTGAAACACTGCTCCTGGTATTGAACTCCTACATCAAGAGGGATGTGGGGAAACCAGCGTGGAGCCAGTATAGGGTGACCAAGCTGGTCAGGAACCTGAGGCACCGACCAAAAAGGAGAGAGTGAGGGAGGTGGGCTGGGTTCACCTGGCAAAGGGATGATAGGGCAGCAATCTGCAGCTGCTTTACGGTTTGGTTTACAGTTGGGCTTGATGATCCTAAAGGCCTTTTCCACCCTAAATGGTTCTGTGATTCTATACTTGGAATTGCAAAGGTGTTGCAGCCAAACCCTTCTCAGTAGTGTCAGGTGAAGTAATTGGGGCAGAAGTCACAGATCCAGGTTCAGGAGGTTCAGGATGGCCACTAGGAAAGCTTTCCTCGCTAGGAGAGTGCTGGGAGAGGCAGCAGATCTTCATTCTCAGAATTTTTTTAGGTCCAGCTCAACAAAGCCATAGCCAATGTGATTTAATGTTGAGGTTGTCCTGCTCCAAGGGGTAGTTTAGACTGAAGACCTCCATAAGTCTTTGCCCTCAGTGTTGTCTCCCTGGACCTGGGCAGCTCAGTTCCTTTTCCCCACAGCTTCCACAAAAGTCCATCCCAGTGGGATGGGACACAAACCTCTGGTGGGTTGCATGGAAATCATACCCCTCCTGCTGCACTGCACTCCTGAGGTGAGGGGAAGAGTTTGGTGGAGAACAGCTCTCCTTCAGACCCACAGAGAAGGTTCACAGAGTCAGAGACACATCTCCATCCTCCAGCCCAGAGCCATGTGGTCTGTACAAGTTCCAATTGGTTCCAAGTTACTGTATGTGGAAGTAGCTGATGAACTATGAAACACAAGGCCAGGAAGATCTGTGCACTCAGTTAGAGCAGTTGATTCCCGCTGTAGCCACTGAGTAAGCATGAGGTCATTTTCCAATGTTTTATCCATCCACAGTTATGACATATTTTAATTTTGAGTATCAGGGACACAAGCAGGGCGCTGATCTGACCTCTAGACCCACACTCAGGTCCAGATGCTGCTCAGTCTTTCTCTGTGGTCATAGGTAGGTCCCTTCCACTTCCCCTTATGTATCAAAAATGGACACTTTGTGGTTGACTTACTAAGAAGTCTTCAGGCAGGATTTCCTCTGCCACACGCTTGTGCGACACCAGGCACACCACGGCTCTGTGCTGGTGCTTTTCTGTCACATTTTCCTCAAGAATGTAGAGTTTCTGTTATCTTGTTCAAATACAACTGGTGTTCTGACATCCCTAGAACCGACTTCTTAAATATGACAGTAATATTCATAGAACCACAGAATGGGTTGGGTTGGAAGGAACCTCAAAGCCCATCCAGTTCCAACTCCTCTGCCATGGGCAGGGACACCTCCCATTGGCTCAGGGGACTTCAAAGCCCCATCCAATCTGTCCTTGAACACCTCCAGGGATGGGGCAGCCACCACTGCTCTGGGCAACCTGGGCCAGGGCCTCCCCACCCTCACAGCAAAGCATTTCTCCCCAAGATCTCATCTCAGCCTCCGCTCTTTCAGCTGAAAACCCTTCCCCCTCATCCTGTCCCTGCACTCCCTGACCAAGAGCCCCTCCCCAGCTTTCCTGGAGCCCCTTTCAGTACTAGGAGGCTGCTCTAAGGTCTCCCCAGAGCCTTCTCTTCTCCAGGCTGAACAACCCCAACTCTCTCAGCCTGTCCTCATATGGGAGATCCTCCAGTCCTTGGATCATCTTTGTGGTCTCATCCCATCAGCTCCATGTCCTTCCTGTGCTGAGGACTCCAGAAGTGGATGGAGGGCCCCGGATGAGGTCTCACAAGAGCAGAGTTGAGGGATAGAATCATCTCCCTTGACCTTCTGGTTGCACTTCTGATGCAGCCCAGGATATGGTTGACACGAACTGAACTTGCATGAAAATACCCTTTCCTGTTCAGTTTCTTGTTTGGATGGAAGGTCAATGAGTCTCATGATGTTTCCCAGCCTTGGAGGAATCTACTGTCATTTCTTAACCTTCTTCCAGCACTTTTTTCATCTCCTCTTATTTAGAGGCAGTCACTACCCAACAGTTCCTCCTCATATGAGCAGACTCTTGGCCTTTAAGCCAAAACCATACCCTGCTCCACACTCACATCAGTGATGGGGCAGCTGGGCTCCTCCAGTAGCAAGGAAGAAGGCAGGTGGAGAAACTTCAGATGTTAACAGGGTTCAGAAAAACTCAGGGCAGTTTAGACCTTTCCTGAATGTGAGTAAAGAAGGCAGGGAAGGGATGGTGATGCACTCAGCTCCTGGCACTGCAAGGCGTGCAGTGAGTCCGTGCTCCAGCTCAGATCCCAACTCCAACCCTCACATCCTGCCAAATGTGGTGGGACAGGGCTTTAGAGTAAGTTTTGGCCCAGTCTCCCGGGTAAGGCAGAATTTCAGCTCTAATTTTAATGTGCTAATGATTTTCAACTCTGCATGCCAGGTGACCTCATACGTATTAAACAGTGGTAGATGAGTTGTGAGTGTGAATGTAATCACTTCATAGGAACAGGAAAGAAAAATACATTAAAACCAGATCCAAATAGAAGATACTGACCTGCTTTCCTATTCTTGCCTTCAGCTTTGCTCAAGTGACCTTTGAAAACCTCTTTGAGTTTCTTTCATTTTTCAATTTGAGATTATGGGTGTGTTTGTCTAAACATCTGTGGTACCTGGTTAACAGGATCAGGCCAGCATTAGACTAGTCCAGATGCAGAGGAGATAATCTTTTGCAGCCAAACAATAGCAAATACATTAATGCATAAATGCATAAATCCTCCTGTTCAACTCCATTTATCACCCAGACTTGCTGCCCCCACAAGCCAGGCAGTCACAGTGTTAATATCATCATAGAATTATAGAATCATCCAAGCTGGAAGGAACCCAAAAGGACCATTGAGTCCAACTCCTGTCCCTACACAGGACACTCCCAACATTCACACCATGTAACTGAGTGGGTGCTGTGACTGCTGCCCTGGGGAGCTGTTCCAGGGCTCCACCACCCGCTGGGGGAAGAACCTCTTCCTGATATCCAGTCTAACCCTCCCCTGGCACATCTTCCTGCCATTCCCTCCAGTCCTGTCCCAGGTCACCAGAGAGCAGAGCTCAGCCCCTGTTTCCCCTCCCTCCCTTGTGAGAAGGCAGCAAACAGCTCTGAGATCCCCTCTCAGGCTCCTCCTCTCCAGGATGAACAGACCAAGTGGCTTCAGCCTCTCTTCATACGATTTCCCCTCCAGACCCTTCACCAGCTTTGGGGCCTCCTCTGGACACTCTCCAGTAGTTTCATGTCCTTTTTATCCTGTGGCACTCAGAACTGCCCCCAGTGCTTGAGGTGGGGCTGCACCAGTGCAGAGCAGAGCAGGACAATCCCCTCCCTCTCCTGGCTGGCAATGCCCTGCTGGATGCCCTCCAGGACACGGTTGCACCCTTGGCTGCCAGGCCTCACTGCTGGCTTGTGTTCAATTTGCCATGGACCAGAACCCCCAGGTCCCTCTCCTCAAGACTGCTCTCCAGCCTCTCAGACCCCAGTCTGTTCATGTATCCAGGACTGGCTTTGTCTCTGCTGAAAACACAGCCCCACAGTGTCTACTGCAGAAAACTGATGGTCACCAGTAAAAGAATGGTTAAAGCTACTTCCCCTGCCAGTCAGGAAACACAGGAGTTGGACACATCCAGATTCACTTGCAGTTGCTGTTTGGGGCTCACTGACATGTGAGATCCTGGGTGTCCTGACAAACTGGGACAAAACAGAGCAGAGCCAAGCTCAGCCATTGCAGTTTGCAACTCTGATGCTCTCAGCAGGCATTGTAGAAGGTCCACAGAGCATGGGCTTGGCTCTGTCCCACTGGAGACCAAGACTTTGCCTGTGCAATTAATTTAATGATATTTCATGATGAGCATTTGCTAATAATAATTAATAAAATGGTGCAAGCCTGGATGATGCCTCATCTGGTGCTGCAACACCCTGGGTGCTGCACAGGCAGTGCAAGTATCTACCTGTAGTCCCCTGTTTGGAGGGTGGTTTGGGTCATGGAAACCATCAGCTTTCCTAATTCACAACTGTCCATGGTACTCGAGGACACGCACTCCCAGGGAGAGAGGATGAGCCAGAGCACAGGGAAAGGAGGTTGCTCTCTGAGAACACCATGAGCACCAGCACTGGAAGGTCTCCAGGGAGGGGTCCCACATCCTCTGCCAACTGCACCAATTTACAGAGCTACATTTAATGCTCTGGGAGACTGGGTGCCTAACAAGATGGATTTGAGGTCAAATTTCATGCTCGAGAGAGTCATGGGTTGAATGCAAAACCAACCATAACAGACTTAGGCTGACAGAGACCTTTGGAAGTTACCTAGTCCAACCTTCTGCTCCAAGCAAGGCTGGCTTCAAAGTTGGAGCAGGTTGCTCAAGGTCTTGTCTTAGTCACATTTGAAATATCCTGACCTTGAATGCCTCAGGGATGGGGCCTCCACTGCCTCCCCGGGCAACTTGTGCCAGTGCCTCACCACCCTCACAGGAATATATTTCTTCCTTATATCCAGTCTGAATCTCCCCTCCATTAGTTTAAACCCCTATTCCTTGTCCTGTCAGAACAGGCCTTGCCAGATCTTTGTCCCCAGTTTTCCTGTAGGCACTGGGAGGCTGCTTTAAGGTCTCCTCGGAGCCTTCTCTTCTCCAGGCTGAAGAACCCCAACTCTCTCAGCCTGTCCTCGTATGGGAGGTGCTCCAGCCTCGAATCATCTCTGTGGCCTCCTCTGAACTTGTTTCAACAAATCCAAGTCCTTCCTGTGATGACGGCTCCAGAGCTGGACACAGAGCTCCAGGTGAGGTCTCATGAGAGCTGAGCAGAGGGGCAGTCGAGTGGGTCACCCCCAGACTGCAGCCTGCTCAGACCTTCCTGCCCACCTGAAGTTGATGGGTTTGTCTTTAAAAGGAGGAAACAGGCTGGACTGCTTTGATTTTTCTCCTTTAGACTACAAATCACATCATGCTCTCGGTCATTTTTACAATACTGGGGGTATTTTCCAAATCCTATGACGAGAACAACTTTAAAAAGCCAGCATGTGAATTCCTCAAAGATTGACTGAGGATAAAGCATGCACAAGAATTCATTCACCACCCCCCAGTGATAACCCAGTGGTGATCAGCACTCCCAACGAGGAAGCCGTGGGCAAGTGGTGACTCTTTAATGACGAGCATAAATTTAATTTGATTGCTGGGAATAATTGAGTGTTACGGCCCTCCGCTCAGTGCAGTGAATTTAAGCAAACATAATTGAAAGGGACGTGTGTTTTTTCCTTCGTACTCCCTCTGCAGTTGCTGATTAACCTCCCAGCTGCAGCATTTGAACCCAGTGCCAACTCTCAGAGAGGACAGACACACCAGCCCAGGAATGCTGGAGCTCAGCCTCGGGGAGAGCCAGCGGGATGTGGTGCACAGGGCTCAGCACAGGTGTGAGGGGGCACAGGAATGTCCCACGTGCTTCAGAGGGAGGAAAGGCACTGAGCTCCTGCTGAGCCTCACCCGTCTGGGAGAGAAGGTGTGGATTATCCCTGTCAGCCCAATTCATTATTGCATTTTGAAGATTTTTATCAGAGGTGTCACTGGCTGCTCCAGCTTCGTGTCCTCCTGTGGTGGGTGCTTGCTGACAGCCAATGGCAGCACCACTGCCACGGGCAGATGTCCCCACGCAACACAGGCATCCCGATGGATACCTGGAGCCCAGAGCAGGTCCTATAGAAAACTTGGATGAAAGCCATGGGGACTATGCACTGGGGAGACCTTAGAGCAGCCTCCCAGTGCTGAAAGGGGCTCCAGAAAAGCTGGGGAGGGGCTCTTGGTCAGGGAGTGCAGGGATAGGATGAGGGGGAAGGGTTTTGAGCTGAAAGAGGGGAGATTGAGATGAGAGCTTAGGGAGAAATGCTTCGCTGTGAGGGTGGGGAGGCCTGGCCCAGGTTGCCCAGAGCAGTGGTGGCTGCCCCATCCCTGGGGGTGTTCAAGGCCAGGTTGGATGGGGCTTTGAGCCCCTGATCCAGTGGGAGGTGTCCCTGCCCATGGCAGGGGGTGTTGGAACTGGATGGGCTTTGAGGCCCCTTCCAACCCAAACCATCCTGTGATTCTGTGATTCACTCTAAGGGATCGGGCTGGCCTTTGAGGATGGCAGGCTTGAATCCCATTAGTTTCTGTGCTGCTGTTCCCTGATATTCTGACAAATATCCTTTGCCCTGTCTAGACATTTCCTCCTCCTCCTCCTGGCATTTACACCCTAGAACTCTTTCTGTTCAGCTGCTGGGTGAATATCAGGCTGTCTACAGCAGCACAGTGCACATTGTGATCTGCACAGACTTTGGGAGAAGAATTTCCAAACCACCCTGAGAGGCTGATTCTTTCCTCACAGCTTCAAAGGTGACCCAGGCACCTTGGGTATTGAACCTGGGGAGCAACCTTGGCTGGGCACAAAGGGCCATGTGGCCACGATGAAGATGATGTCTTTAAATTTCACCTGTATAGAGGAGGAACAACATCACTCAAGGTCAGTGAAATCACACCAGAGAGACCAGGGATGAGTGATGGAGGATCGGGATCCTCTGGGAGACCTGGAAGTGTTTAAAGAGTCATTGAGCACAATGCACTATTCAGCACCATCTCCTCTTGGGGTTCTCGGTTCTGCCATTTCTTTTATTGCTTCTGAGCTCAAGGGAGAGATTTTGGTCCATTAACAAAGCATTCTTTGATACCTGCAAAGACCATTAAGGGACAGGATCAGTTTTGTCAGCAGAGCGTTGCTGCTTCGGCAGAGGTTTCTGCAGGTGCTGTGCAGCACAGGCTCCCTCTGCCAGGAACAGAAGTGCTCTGGAAATAAAACTGAGTGTTTTCTTGGGTAAACCCTGGTGAGAAGCAGGGGCAGAAAGGAGCAGGTTAACACGCCAGTTATACCTCAATGTCTCTGTGACCCTGCAAAGGATGGCAGACAAACAACTCCCATTGCTGAGGCAGCCCCAGCATCTTCTTCCCTGAAGTGGAGATGGCGTTGGTAAACAGATCTCGAGCTCTTTAGAGGGGACATTTTCTCATCTGGGTCAGGAATTTGTCAGACATAAAGTATTTCCACAAAAAAAATATCAGTGTCTCTTTCAGTACCACTCAGAAATCAGTGACAATCACGAGGAGAACAAGTGCTACCTCTTCTCTCCATGAGATATTGTAGAGCCCTAATTCAGCGCGAGTGTTTCCCTCGGCTCTGTATCACCACTGGAATAAAATCCAAGTGCATTATAGAATCATAGAACCACCTGGTTGGAAAAGACCTTTGAGATCATCGAGTCCAACCATACTTGTCCACTACTAAACCAGATACCTCAGCACCTCATCTACCCATCTTTTAAACACCTCCAGGGATGGCGACTCCACCACCTCTCTGGGCAGACTCTGCCAGGGCCTCTGAATTTCCTGATGTCCAATCTGAACCTCCCCTGGTGCAACTTGAGGCCATTTCCTCTCATCCCATCACCTGTCACTTGGGAGAAGAGCCCAGCACCCACCTCTCTACAGCTTCCTTTCAGGCACTTGTAGACAGTGATGAGGTCTCCCCTCAGCCTCCTCCAGGCTAAACAACCCCAGTTCCCTCAGCCCCTCCTCACAGCACTTGTTCTCCAGCCCCTTCCCCAGCTCCGGTCCCTTCTCTGGACGCTCTCCAGCCCCTCAATGTCCTTCTTGTTCTGAGGAGCCCAGAACTGACCCCAGTACTCGAGGTGTGGCCTCACCAGTGCCCAGTGCAGGGGCACAATCCCTGCCCTGCTCCTGCTGCCCACGCCGTGTCTGACACAGCCCAAGATGCCGTTGGCCCTCTTGGCCACCTGGGCCACTGCTGACAGGCTTTGATGAATTCCTTTAAATGCATGTTATTTTCAGTTTTGTTGCAATTCACAAATCTCTGTTTTGCACCTAAATTATAAAACTCCATGGTACAGGTGGATTCAGGTCTGATTTGTACCTTGGTATGAGTTGAGCCACCCTGAGCAGGTCTGCACTCCTGAGAATGGAGTCACTTGTTGCACCACTCGTTGAGATAAAAATGGACATAAGAAGCCTCCTGTGTAAAAAGAAATGGGAAGACCAGGAGCCTGAAGTGGGACACACCCTGAAAACCATTCATCCCTGAAAACCAAACTCCATCATCCTCATCTTTGTTAGCCTTGAAAAAGGCAAAATGATGACTGGGGAGCCTCAATGCATACACAGCAGTGTTGATTAACGATGAGAACCCAATTTAAGAGTCTTCTGAAATCAGAGTCTAGAAAAAGCCATCTTCTGTGAACATTTCCCTGTGTTAAACATTGAAAGGTTAAATCTACAAAATGAAAAGTAGATCTGTAAAAAGGGAAAACTGTTAAATTAAGATCTGGAAGTCTGAAAAGCTTGGTAAATGAAGAAAAGCAGATGAAAACACGACAGTCCAAAACATTCAAAATCAAATGGGAACTGGTTTGTGTTTTGCAGTGCCTATGCATCGTGGGAGATAAAGCCAATATCCACTCTCATTTCCCAATGGCTGCTGCATAGAACTTCCCCCCAAATGATATTTCCATCAGCAAATAATGTTAGATTTTTGAAGCTGAAGACATTTCCCTGTAATTTGCATCCTAAATTTTCCAACACACCTTGTGCCCTTTCATTGCTGTTTTGCAAGTTAAGCAGATGATGGATAATCTTTTATTTCAACAGACAATTTAAAATATTTTGATATTTCCATGGTTCTCCTTAAACAAGCTCACTGAGGTGCTGGCTTTCTGGAACGGGACCTGCTGGGTAGCACAGAGGATCTCCATGTGGACCTTTACATCACAGAGCATGCAAGTGTCCTCCTGAAAATATCTACCACCCAGCTTCAATAGTTCATTTAGTGAGATACCCAGTGAGCATATTTAGTGAGATATTCAGGAGCATCCTGTCCTTGCTCTGGCATCTGGATGTGCTTTAGAAACTCTGTGTCCTGCAGAGGCTTGGAGGGTTTATCATCATCTTGTCAACACAGGATCTGGTCACGCTGTGGATGTGCCCTTTGCAAACAGATTGGGGAGGAGGTGCTGACTCACCTCCCATTCACGTGCATCCAGATATCACATTGTCTGTGAAACAACTTCAGAGCTGCCTGTTAGATAACTATTTCAGTGGGAGCAGAACTAAGGTGTAGGTGGCATTTGTCCCGTCTAACTAGTGATCAGGTAGTTTGGAGTTTGGGTCCTTTCCAGAGCTTGTAAGGAGAGAGAGGAATTTCCCTTCTTCAGGATAGACCAGTGATGATTGGAGGTGGTCTCATCCCACCCTGTGCTGCTGTCTTCAGAGGCTGGTCCCAAGATCAGGGTGGAGAGCAGGACAAACACCCTGAGTGGCTCCCCTTCCTCTGCCAGGGCAGTTGTAAGCCCCACGAAAAAACAGAGCACAGCGTGGACTTCCAAAGTGAGTCATTACAGGCTGGTAGGAAAGAGGATGAGGTCTATACCACACCAAAAATACCAGTGTGGCAGCAGCACCTCCTCCTCAAACATCACAAGGCAGTGAGACATTTTCACACCTTCCACATAAGCGTGTTTTGCACCCAGTGCCCCCTCCAGAAGCTGTTTCTACCTGGCTGAGGCATGGGGGGGGGAGTCAGGCTGAGTGGACGTCTCAGGGCTGGGGCTCCCTGGCTCGGCTCTGCTCGGCACCAGCACTGGCACCAGCACTGGCACCACTGGCCAGGGGTCTCCATGCACCTCCCAGCAGCTTTGGGCACCCACAGCCCTGCGTGGTCTCAGGTGGGTATGGGGGGCCGTGGAGAGCAGAGCAGACCCGCAAGGTCTCAGACCCTCTCAACCCAAAAGGGTCAATAGGGGTTCTGCAAGCATCGGGGAAGCAGCAGGACAGAAACTAAGGTGGAGCCAGTGCTGCAGAGACCAGTTTCAAGCCAGCAATTGTCCCTGGGCCACCTGATGTGCCCAGTGCAGGGACAGTGACCAGCTGGACACCAGGTCTGCTTCAGACTAACAGCCCCACCTCCCCACCCTTCTCAGCAGCTTCAACCTTGAGAGGAAGGACCAAAGGCTGCTTGGTCAGAGACACCTCCAGTTAGGGGCAAACCTCTGTCCTGCTGCAGTGGCAGTGGAACTCCCGTGACTGGGAGGTGAGAAAATGCCCTGAGATGAAGAGGACACGGCTCAGAGAGGATGATGCTGTCTGAGAAGGACATGGAGGTGTTCTCCAAGGTTTGAATAGCCTGTGCATTTCCACTGCTGCACCTGCAGAGGTGCCCCCAGCTTCCCAGTGGCTCTGCTTAGCAGGCACAGCTTCTTCAAGACTTGTGAAAGAGCTTGAGCTTCTTGTCCAGGAAAAGCCTCCACCATGCATTCATGCCATTGGGAGCATCCTGGACAATACCCCTGGAAGTGGTCTGTAGGTTAAGAGAGGAAAATACGGATCCAGTGAGCGCAGCAACCCTACCAGGACAAGGACACCTCTGCCAGGGGCGGGTGCAGCAACAGGAGAGCAGCCTGGGCTGCAGCAAGGGCAGCAATGCCTGTGCCCAGGCTGGAAGCAGCCTGCACAGCCCAGAGGACAGAGCATGTCCCACCTGAGCATGCTGGTGGATCCAAAGACACAGAGACAGCGTCCCCACCCTCGAAGCACATGAGGATGCTTTTAACCACTCAAGCAGGCTTTCCTTTCCAATGACCTCCCACCAGAGAGAGGTGATGCACAATCTGTCCTCCTGCACTGCTCCAGTACAAGCTGTAGTATCTTCTTGCTTGCCTTTGTGTACTGAAGTGGATCATAATGGGAACAAAACACCACGATGTAGAAACTCAATGTCCTCAGTGACCTCTGAACAGGTCTCTGGGAGAAAAAGTAGCTGAATGGCTCTTGGGAGGAGCAAAAGTGTCAAGGGTGTAACAGTCACTTAAGATCTTTTAAGCCTCCGTTGTGAATTGCTGCCAGCAGTCTGGGGCTGAGATTCCAGGCAGGCAGGTGACACAATTGACAGACTATTTTGCAGAATATAAATGATGCAAGAAAAGTAAAGCTTAAGAACCAGTACAGAGTGCCAGGTTTCCAGCAACTGTTCACCAGTGAATCACGCTTGGTTTCTGTCACTGTTGGATGTGGCCCACAATTCTGAAGTTACAGAGGAGAATATAAAGTGAACAGAAAGAAAACAAGATCCAAAATAAATGAGGTGAGAGGTGAATGTGAGTACGTGTGAGCAGATAGAGCAACCTTTGCTCTTCACATAGTGATAGAAGTCTAAGAATGGTAAGGGCTGTTGAGGGGGGCATTAAACAAGTAATGGAAATAGAAGAAAAAAGGGAAGAAAGAGAACAATGGAAAGTTTTGAAAGACAAGGATACTGAATAACAGCAGAGAGAAAGGGCATTTCCTTCAAACAGTACCTCAGAGTGGTTCCCTCCTGAAGTGAAAGCACAGAATGATGGAATCATGGAATCACCTGGTTGGAAAAGACCTCTGAGATCATCAAGTCCAACTGTACCTGTTCCCTACTAAACCATGTCCCTCAGAAACTCATCTGCTCATCTTTTAAACCCCTCCAGGGATGGGGACTCAACCCCCTCCCTGGGCAGCCTCTGCCAGGGCCTGAGAATCCTTTCAGTGAAGAATTTTTTCCTGATGTCCAGTCTAAACCTCCTCTGGCACAACTTGAGGCCATTTCCTCTCACCCTGTCACCTGTCACTTGGGAGAAGAGCCCAGCACCCACCTCACCACAGCCTCCTTTCAGGCAGTTGTAGACAGTGATGAGGTCTCCCCTCAGCCTCCCCTTCTCCAGGCTGAACAACCCCAGTTCCCTCAGCCACTCCTCGTAGGACTTGTTCTCCAGCCCCTTCCCCAAGACCTGCCGTGTCTGCCTGTGTGAATCAATCCTAAGGGAACCCAGAACTGGGTGAAGATGGATAAGTGGTGAAGATCAGCCTTGGAGATTCCCGGTGTTTCTGCACAGCACACCAGTGTCCTGGACTCAGCTGAGACACACAAGGTCCCACAAGCATGGTGATGTGGGGACCCCACAGAAGCTGGCCCTGTGGGCAGGGAGCACAGGGTGCTCTGGAACCCCACCACATGGGAGCACCTTGCACAGCCACCTTGGCACCAACCCATGCAGGGGAAGAGCCTGGTGTGAGTTCTAACACCAGTATTGCTTCAACCAAGCTCCCTGCTCGCCCAGTTTGCTGATCCCCCACGATGCTCCGACAGCATCTCTCCCTCCTCTCCCGGCTCCCCTCTGAGGAGCACGTTCCTGCAGATTGCTTTGTAGCAATTAGCACATCCGTGGGGCTGGGAGTGCAGAGCAGGGAAGTGGAACAGGAGGAGAAGCTAACGAGGTCAGAAGACAGCATGTGGCATCCCCGCAAGGAGAGGGAAGAGGATTCAAAACCTGCTGCAATCAAAAAGCACCTGCCTGGGATGAATCCCCGGGGCCAGGAGAGCAAGAAGAGAGGGAGAGGATTTCTTGCTGTAACATACGGTGGCAAGTCTTTCTCTCCCGTTTGTTTCAGAGCCTAATTAGGTCAGTGCTGCCCTCGTAGCTTCAGCCTGGAAACCCGAGGTCTGCCTGTGCTCCCCATCGCAGGGTCCTGGTTGAATGGGGAGGGGGGGGGGGGGGGAGGGAGAGAATGAGGAGAGGGAGAGGGGACTGCAGGGCCAGGACAGTCGGTTTCTGGCTTTGCTCAGGGTGCTCAATGCTCTCTGCCCTTGATACCTGCTTGATTTAAATGGCTTTTCAACCCCAACCTCACGGCAGAACAATTCCACCACTTCCTCAGCCCCACGCTGGCAAATTGACTGGAAGACAAAACAAAGGTGACTTTAAAAGCCTCACATTGCAGCCATTTACATTTACTGCTTTTGCCACCAGTGTTCAGAGCTCACAAGGCTGTTTTAAAGCCGCAGCATCTTTCACCCTTGAGTTATCCATCTATCTGCATTTCTTTCACAGCACAGATATTCTGGGAAAGTTCTTGGGGATCATCTCCAAAACGCTGAGCTTCTGGGGCATTTTACTTGGGTGTTTGCTCTCATTGTGAAACGCTGAGCTGCACAGGAAAGCACTGTGCCAAGAAATGCAGGAAATCCAGGACCAGCCAGAAAGGGATCAGCACAGAAGGGAGAGACCAAAGACCCATCACCACTGGTCTGAGGGATTCTGCAGGAAGAAAAAGGTGAAATAAGAATGTGACATATCCTGAGCACGGTTTATAATTTTATTTGAAGGGAAAGTGATGAAAGATGAAATCTTAGGAAGAAATGTTTTGCTGTGAGGGTGGGGAGGCCCTGGCCCAGGTTGCCCAGAGCAGTGGTGGCTGCCCCATCCCTGGAGGTGTTCAAGGCCAGGCTGGATGGGGCTTTGAGCCCCCTGATGCAGTGGGAGGTGTCTCTGCCCATGGCAGGGGGTGGAACTGGATGGGCTTTAAAGTCCTTTCCAACCCAAACCTTTCTGTGAGTCTATGATTGACATCAATATACAAACATAAGCCCTAAATACCTGGGTACCAAGGTATGAAGCAGCTTGCAGAGGGAAGAAGAGAGGAAATTCTTTCTTACAGGAATTATTGCCTTGCTGACCACCATGAAATCCTTCCTGGCTCCTCTGGATCATGGTCGAGAGCAGAGCTGCTCAATCACTGGACACAGCTTTGATAAAATCTGTTGGTTTTTACATCCATAACAGCATCTTCTTAGATGATTGGAATGGCATTGGCTCCGATATCTGTTTTGGTGAGGGACAATTCATGGCAGCCCCAAGAAGTCCCACTTAGGAGGCTGTATCATCCAGAAGGTGACAATTGCTTTGGGAAAAGCACTGCAACCCTGCTTTCACAGGGGAAAAAGGAATCAAATGCTGATACCACCCAGGTCAATCACCACAGGGACTGAATCCTGGCTGTCTGCCTCCTCCCTGTGCCCCTCTCACACACACGTGCACAGCCTCCCTCCCTTGTTTCAGCAGGCACTGGTAAGTGGGTCACCTTGTGGCACCAGAAAGTTCCTCCTGTGTGACAACTATTCCTGTAACAACTTGTCAGCCCTTCAGCATCTCCCATGCTATGTTTGGGTTGTGCTGTCATTATCTCCTGCTTTATCAAGTCAGCCCCTGTGGCATCTAACCTGGGAAACAGTGGAGGTGATTCCTGCAAGACACCTGCTCCTTTACCAGGCTTGCGGAGCCACGTCACAGTGTCTCCATTCAAATGACATCCTGGGAAGCTGGCAGGGTCCTTGGGACTTTTCCTGATCAAAGGCCTTGGAAATCAGAAGCTGGTTTTCTTTCCCAGGCAGCTTGGTTGTGTCAGCAGTTGGTGAGAAACACAGCTCAGGTGAGCTCTAAGTGTGTGTGGGTCAAGGCAGGAGGCTTTGGCTCCCGCCCAGCCACATCTGCTCAGTCTGTGGACATGGTGCCTGTCGAGTCCTGGGCTGCATCAGCAGAAGGGTGACCAGCAGGGCAAGGGAAGGGATTCTGCCTCTCTGCCTCTCTCGTGAGACCCCACCTGGAGCCCTGAGCACAGGAAGGACCTGGAGCTGTTGAAGCGAGTCCAGAGGAGGCCACGGAGATGATCTGAGATTGAGATGAGATCTTAGGAAGAAATGTTTTTCTGTGAGGGTGGGGAGGCCCTGGCCCAGGTTGCCCAGAGCAGTGGTGGCTGCTCCATCCCTGGGGGTGTCCAAGGCCAGGTTGGATGGGGCTTTGAGCCCCTGATCCAGTGGGAGGTGTCCCTGCCCATGGCAGGGGGTGGAACTGGATGGGCTTTGAGGTCCCAAACAATTCTATGATTCTATTATTCTATATTTGGGCAGGAGCACATGTCCTCTTGTCACCTTTGTCACCCTGAAGTGATGCCAGGTGGCACCATAATGCAATGCCTGCTCTGCCACCCCTCTCCTCCAGGACAATTTCATGCACAGTTGTGCTTCTCACTGCACATTACCGTGGGGCTGATGGCAACGGCATCTTCCCTGAAAAGGCAGATATGAGGCAGGACTGAGATCCCTTTCTTCACTGGGCTCTTCATCTTTACTCCCTTTCATTCTGGACTTTTCAATTCCTAATTTCTTCCTCTCTGGGCTGACACTGGGGAGTGGTGATGGGAAGGCAGATTCCTCCCTTTCTGCCCTTCTCCTGCCCACAGCAGCCTGTGGGAGCCCATGGGACTCAGCTCGTGGCTGAGGGAAGTTTGTGAGAGATTCGCTGCCCTGTCTTGCCCCCATCACTGGAGGGCAAGTCGTGTTCCCTCCTGCACAGAGCAGGATGTCTATGGGAAAGGTTGGCATCTTGGGTCTCACATTGGTGTTCTCTTCCCTCTTTGCTCCAGGCAGGACCCACAGATCCCTCTTCCAGTGAGTCCCTCTGCATGGAGCATCCCCTTTCCCTTCTACCTCCCCATTGCAAGAAATCCTCACAGCCTTCTCTCCACCCTTCCCTCCTCTTTGCTCCTGCTCTGGCATGGCAGGAGATGGAGCACGGACAAGTCAGAAACCCTACAAGAGCCCAATGAGAGGGTTGCTGAACCCTCCAGCGCTGACCTATCCAGCCTGGACACCTCAGCAAGCAGCCCCCCAGCACCCGACCAGCCCCATTCAATTGTGCTGGCACTGAACCAGAACCCACTACACCAGTGCAGGTAAATCCCATGAGTGGGGAGAGCAACGGCTGCAGTTGCCATCAACTTCTGTCTTGGGCTACCAGCAGGAATCACCACAGCTGGGTGAGCATCTTTGTTTTGAAAAAAAAAAAAAGGCAGACTTAATTTGTTGGCAAAGTACCTGCAAAAACTGAGGGAGAACAATGCCACTGCATTTGGAGGCTGGATTAGTGAAAATACACCATTGAACCATAGAATCACAGCATGGTTTGGGTTGGAAGGGACCTTAAAGCCCATCCAGTTCCACCCTCTTGCCACAGGCAGGGACACCTCCCACTGGATCAGGGGGCTCAAAACCCATCCAACCTGGCCTTGAACACCTCCAGGGATGGGGCAGCCACCACTGCTCTGGGCAACCTGGGCCAGGGCCTCCCCACCCTCAAAGGAAAACACTTCTTCCTAAAATCTCATCTCAATCTCTGCCTTTGCCAGGACCAAGGCTGAACTCCAAGCCTCCAATGAACTACCTTGCCATTTCCCAAGTCCTGAAACCCCTCGAGGCACAGACTCAGGACTGGGTACTGTTGTTTCAAACCCATGCTGCTTTTCATCTGGTGATGGTTTGTTTAGCCTGTCCCTCACAAGTGACCCGTAAGGATTCTGGCAGTGTTTATGCTACCACTGATTAGCAAATAGCTAAATCAAGTCCTTGTCCGACTGCTGACCCATGTAAACACTAAGAATTACTCCTCTGGCTGGAGTGATGCAGGTCTGAGGTCGGAGGATTACGCTACAGGGAGCAAGGGCTGCTTTACTTTTCCATGACAGCATCAGCAGAGGTTTGGTGATTTACTCTCCCAGGCACCACCTTCCCTGCCCTGCCTCACTCAGCATTCCCAGCGCTCAGGAGAGGGGAGCATCTCTCTGTTTGATCCACTCACTTCATGGGCCTGGGAAGCCAGCAAAAGGTGCAAAGGACACAAAAAGAAGTCTGAGAAGAAATAGAGTGAGAAAACAAATGCAAAGGAACAAGGTCTGTCTGTGCCAGAGTTGGGACACCACCGCTTTCCGTTAACTCCACTGTGGAAGTGACCCAAAACAAGAGGGAGAAGAGGCATCTTCCAGCCCCAGGGCTTGTCCTGTGGCAGCTCCAGTCACCGGATCAGGAGTGTGGTGGGATTGCTGCAGGCAGAGAGGCAGTGAGAGAGCATCACCAGCCGACGCGATGAACCCGGTGTGACAATTCTGCCTTCCCTGGGCAGCAGAGGCCAAAAATGATGAGAACACTCCAGGTTTCTGTTAGGTCTCTTGAACACTGACCTCCACCAAGTTTTCAGCTGTGTCTCTGGCTGTACCTTCCATCTTTTGCACGCTTGGAAGTAGCTATCCCAGCAAACTGGCAGTTGTGGTTATCCACAGTGCCAAGGCAAAGAGCAGAGCTGCACACGTGGCCCGGCATCTCTCAAAGGTGATGTTGGATCAGGGAACACAAAAAGAAACAGTCTCTGCCCTTCCTGCTTCTGCTCCAGTTATTCCACTCAAGAGGTACAGGGGAAAGGAGAACATCTGTGACGATGGCCAGCAATGAGGGAAGCAGGGTGCCTGAAAGGCCAGGGTGACTCAAATCTCATGGCTACAGCCCAGGTGAGGGACAGCAGGTCAAGCCCTGGGCTGTGTCTGGACTGAGGGCAGGGTGCACTCTTTGGGATCCCTTGGATCCAGGGAGGCTGTGCAGTCCCAGCGCATCCCCTTCCCTTTGTCCAGAGAGAGACAGTTTTTGGTGCCTCCTCCCAGATCAGAGTTTGCACACAGTGTCCTCTGCCCAGGAGAGATGCTGGTGTGGTTTATACTCATCAGTGTCTCTGGGGTTACATGAGACAGGAGAGAAGGAAACCAAACCCAGACTCATCAGCTGAAATGAAGGTTTTCTGAAGAAGCCTCCTCACTTCCCCATGGCTTCATCTGGAACTGCAGGGGAGCCGGCTCCTGGACACAGCTGCTCCTGGCACAGTGCCTCAGCCAAAGAAGAAGAAGAATAGATACTTGTCTTGAAATAGCAGTTTTGTCTCTATCTCCAAGCTCCATGCAAAGAGAGGTCTTGTTTCCCAGGACAGCCTGTGTCTGTAACAGAGCTGGGGATAGCATCCACCATCCTGTGCCACAGCTCTGGATCCTGGTAGACCAGAGGTGCTAAACTCATGGCCTGTGGGCCAGATTGGGCCCTCCACCTTGTTTTATCTGGCCCAGCACCTTGTTCCCACCCAGCAGCAGTGGCAAGCTCCTGCCAGCTCCCTGGTCACATGTGCAGTGTGTGTGACACGGGAGCAGGAGAACAGTGGGAACTGTGAATTTGACACCCCTGTGGTGGCCCAACTCACGGTGGCTGCTGTGAGCCTTTCACCTTCCCACCCAAACAGCCAACCCCTCCCCATTTCCAGGAGGTAATTAATACAACCTGCTTTCCCTCCTCCTGCTCTCATCTGCATTGTAAGCTGATAACAAGTGTCTCTTACCTAGTGGAAACCCATCCTCTGCCTGCCCTGGGGCCTTATCTGATACCTCCTGCTGTCACTTCACCCAGGAGTTACCAGTGGACCTCTTCAGGGAGATGGTTCCCTGGTTTGTGCTGATCTGGGTCACTCATTTAAACATGAGTTAAAAGCTGTCAGCTGTTTTGCCTGATAATTATGTGCACATGGGATTTGTTTCAGTTCAAGAAAAAGGAGCAATTTCTTTGACTAAATGTTGTTTGGAAAAACTGGCAGATAGAAACGAGTCTTGCAATGCTCACTGCTCCTCGAGCTGCTTTCTGCTCGGTGTCACATCCTTTTGTTATTCGCCTAAGTGCTCCGTAGTTAATTGCAGAGCTCACACTATTTCTTGGCTCGGCTTCCTGCTGGTTCATGATTCATTACTTGTAAATGAGTCCCCGTGGTTCCTCAGCAAAGCTGATTCCCAGCTACACAAACCCTCAGCTCTAGCCCTTAGCTGAGCTTCCACCGTTAACACCGGGGCTTGCTACTGGGGGAACTGTCGCTGAGATCCAGATAACACCTCTGATTTGGAGAACTGTAGCATCTTCTTGAAAAGAGACTTTTTTTTTGGATGGTCCCAAAATTTCTATGGACTTTGGGACTGGGATGTGAGTTCCCTGCTGTGCAACAGCTCCAGGGCAAGGCCACAGGTCAACATGATCAGAATGCCCCTGGGCATTGGTAGTGTTTTGGTCAAAGGGAATACATCTGGACCAGGATCCACCCTGGACATGACTGGACTGAAGTTCAAAAAGGCCAAGTGCAAGGTCCTGCACCTGGGTCTGGGCAATCCCAAGTACAAATCCAGGCTGGGCAGAGAATGGATTGAGAGCAGTCCTGAAGAGAAGGACTTGGGAGTGCTGGTGAATGAGAAGCTCGACATGAGCTGAAAATGTGTGCTCACAGCCCAGAAAGTCAAACTGTGTCCTGGGCTGCACCCAAAGCAGCGGGACCAGCAGGGAGAGGGAGGGGATTCTGCCCCCCTTCTCCACTCTGCTGAGACCCCACCTGGAGTCTTGTATCCAGTTTTGGAGTCCTCAGCACAGGAAAGACATGGATCTGTTGGAGTGAGTCCAGAGGAGACCACGGAGATGATCCAAGGGCTGGAGCACCTCCGCTCTGAGAACAGGCTGAGAGAGCTGGGGTTGTTCAGCCTGGAGAAGAGAAGACTCTGGGGAGACCTTAGAGCAGCCTCCCAGTACTGAAAGGGGCTTCAGGAGAGCTGGGGAGGGGCTCTTGATCAGGGAGGGCAGGGACAGGATGAGGGGGAAGAGTTTTCAGCTGAAAGGGGGGAGATTGAGATGAGATCTTTGGGAGAAATGTTTTGCTGTGAGGGTGGGGAGGCCCTGGCCCAGGTTGCCCAGAGCAGTGGTGGCTGCCCCATCCCTGGGGGTGTTCAAGGCCTGGTTGGATGGGGCTCTGAGCCCCCTGATCCTGTGGGAGGTGTCCCTGCCCACAGCAGGGGGTGGGACTGGATGGGCTTTGAGGTCCCTTCTGACCCAAACCATTCTGTGGTTCTGATGTATGTTCTCACAGGCATTGCAAGGTAGGTGTGACCTCTCCCAGGCTTAGGACTGCTCCTCACTAATTCACCACCTCCCAGCAACAAGTGACAATTAAGGATCAGTCAGGAGTTTGCAACCCAACTCGGGCAGTCGATTGGTGGATTTGCCCTCTTCTCAGAGGAACATTTTAAAACAACCTACCCAGCAAGTGGGTTCACACAGCTCTGGTGGGGAATGCCATGGGAATGGGCCATTTAAGCAATCACTTCTCCAGGGCTGACAGTGGACAACTCATCTCTCTACTCTCATCGTTCCTGGATGGACAACTCCTTCTCCCACTGGTGTGCATCCCTGGCAGCAGGCTGGCATGACAGGAGTCTTGTCCCTGGAACAGCATCATTCCCCTTTTGTACTCTGATAATGACAATGATTCTATTTTTGTTTCACTTTCTTCCTTGTCACCAACATTTCTTTTGTCCCTTTCTCCCTTTACAAATGTTAATTCCTGTCTTTGTCTCAGCTGTAGCTGTTCCAGTGCTTTGTCTTTCGCCAATTGAAATGAAATCCTCCTCCATAGGCAGATCTTGGAAAATTAGTACCATGCTGCAATTTGGAACAAGGACAGCTGAAGCAGCTGCTCTGCTGAAGAAAAAGAGACAAGAACAACAAGACTGTCAGTTTTAAAAGCACCTCCAAGCCAGAAGAGCTTTGCAGACTTGAGGCCATCCTCTGCCTGTGCTGATCAGAGTGGTGTTACTTAGAATCGTGGAATGGTTTGGGTTGGAAGGGACCCTAAAGCCCATCCAGTTCCACTTCCCTCCTATGGGCAGGGACACCTCCCACTGGATCAGGGGGCTCCAAGCCCCATCCAACCTGGCCTTGAACACCTCCAGGGATGGGGCAGCCACCACTGCTCTGGGCAACCTGGGCCAGGGCCTCCACACCCTCACAGCAAAACATTTCTTCCTAAGAACTCCTCTCAATCTCCCCTCTTTCAGCTGAAACACACTATTTGTAATTTAGGGATGAGGAAAGAAAAGGAAAACAGAGATTTAAAAATTGCTTTGAACAAAACTCTGCATTTGGCTGCAAAAGTCCAATAAAGGGAAGAAAGTGCAGACCTGCTCCTACCCTGGTGATCCATGGTTATCCCATTACATAATTTCCATTGGAAAAAGACCGAACTGTTAAGGTTTAGAGATAACCCATTCAAAATTTGGTATTAGACATTATAGTTCAGGAACTCAGATTTAATCAATCTTATAATAACACGATGCAGTTGTTACCTTGCAGCTGCCTTGCACATCACAGCTACGATTTGCACAAATGCACTGAATGAAGGTTGAGATCTTGGGAATATTCTATCATTCTGAGAACAAAGCGACACATCCTCCTGGGATGGTAAGACAAATGCCAAAATCAGATCTAACAAACAGCACAATTGGCTGCAGCTACAGAGCTGCTACACCAAGGGGAAAAAAAAGACTTTTCAGCAGCTCTGCTTCCGAAGAAACTTTCTCACCAGTGCTGCAGGCTCAGCACGGTGTGAGTACAGGAGCATTTCAAGGTCTGAAGAAAGGACACTGATTCCTGAAGTCCACAACCCCCACCAGTCCAGGCATTTCCCAGAAGATGGATGGTATTTAGTTGTTTACAGGAGTGACCCCAAATGGTCTGGAAAAGCTCTGACTCCGGGAAGCTGACAGTTGATGTTGTGGTAACCAGCAGAATGCCTCAATTAATTCCTCAATTAAATCCTCAATTAACTTATCAGATGTAGGACAGGCCAAGCTGGACAAGGCAGTTGATGCCTCAGCAGAATCCTTTGCCAAGCTGGAAGGAATGTGGAAATGACTCAGGGTTAAAACTCCCGTGGCCCATCCAGATTGCCCCTCTGCAAACACAGCAGGGCTGCAGCCCCGGGTGCTGGCAGGGACCAAAGCCAGCTCTTCCTCTGCTATTGCTCTCCTTCTCACTGCTGGACTCTTAAGACCATGCTCAGCCTTGTGCCAGAGAGATCAAGAGGGAGAGATCAAATGAAAACACCAACTGTTTCACCGTGGCTGAATATTGCTGAGCACAGACTCCTGATGCTCCCAGCACCAGGCCAGGCCATTTGTGGGACCACTCGCTGTTCCCTTTCTCCTGAAACAAAGGTGATGAATGGCCCTCATTTCTATCTGAACCCAGGTGTGCTTGTGCAGAGCTTTCCTGCCCCAGTTTCTGCTGCTTCTCCTGACTGAAACAAATAAACCGTGTTCACCCATCCCTAGCTGGTGTGTCAGAGCTTGGAGCTGTTCCAGCACCTTCTCAGGGAGCTCAGCATGCAGGTGTTTGCCTGCCTTTTCACACCTTCATTCCCTCTGGGCTCTTTATTCTTTCATGTCTTCCATAATCATAGAACTGTTTGGTTGGAAAAGACCTTTTAGAGCATCAAGTCCAACCAAACCTGTCCTCTATTGGACCAGATCCCTGAGCACCTTGTCCACTGGTCTTTTAAAACTCTCCAGGGATGGGGAACCAACCACCTCCCTGGACAGCCTCTGCCAGGGCCTGAGAACCCTTTCGGTGAAGACATTTTTCCTAATATTGGATCCAAAGCTGCCCTGGCACAACTTGAGGCCATTTCCTCTCATCCCATCACTTGTTACTTGGGAGAAGAGCCCAGCACCCACCTCACCACAGTCTCCTTTCTGGGAGTTGTAGAGAGCGATGCAGTTTCCCTCAGCCTCCTCTTCTCCAGACTAAACAGCCCCAGGTCCCTCAGCTGCTCCTCATAACACTTCTTCTCCAGCCCCTTCCCCAGCTCCGTTCCCCGTCTCCGGATGCGCTCCAGCCCCTCAGTGTCCTTGCAGTGAGGGGCTCAGAACTGAACACCGTTGGTAATGCTGGTCTCTCCTCAGCACAGATGTGAGTTTCTAACCTGTTTGTGTTTCATTGCCTCTCTTACCCCCAGGCACCGAGCAGAGTTTCCTGGAATGTCGAACAAAGTGAGCTGGAAACCTTTGCTCAACCGCAGCTCAGCAGGAAAGCACACCAAAATCCTTTGCCTCACTCAAGGGTTTCTTCTCTAATGACTCACTTTATGCAGGGAAATGTTATAAATTTAGGCAGAAATTAGTAGCATGAGTGTGTGACTATTTCCTCATTGACAGTTAAGAAAAACAGTATAAAAATTAGCTTTGAAGTGGCCTTTAAATGAAAAACCCATCACAGCTACATCAGCCTGGTAGAAATAGAGTGGATATGGGTTTGTTTTTTTTTTCAAGAATGCAAATGGTTTTATTTCAGGAGTTTTGATTGAATTAAATAGAAGTTCAAATTATCCTGCAATTGAATTAACTGAAAGTCACTGTATTTCTTACACATTTCATAAAATGAATAATCCAGTCCCATCACAGTAGAGAGTGCTTACAGCAGGGTTTCACTGCCTTTAAGAGTGTTTGACCTATGAGTGATTTGTCCTTTTCCACGCAGTCCATTCTGAGAGATCCCACACTGTTTATGTGATGCACCCATTATCAACCGAGAAAGACAGCACATGTGCATTAAGGAAGTAATTGAAATCCCTCAGTATTTTTGTCCCTTCAGAATTAGAAGCTGAATGGCAGAGAACGAGGAGCTGGCCACTCACAGAGTCAGGTTCTATGTGTAGGAGTCCAAAAAATCAGTGTAAGAGAGTGAAAGACATTTCAAACTGGTGGGAGTCTTGTAAATGACTGCATTGTGGGGCTGTCATGACATTTCAGGGTGGATGCAGGGATGTCCCAGATGGTGACAAGCTCTTAGAGTCATGGAATGATTTGGGTTGGAAAGGACACCAAAGCCCATCCAGTTCCACCCCCCTGCCATGGGCAGGGACACCTCCCACTGGATCAAAGCCCCATCCAACCTGGCCTTGAACACCTCCAGGGATGGGGCAGCCACCACTGCTTTGGGCAACCTGGGCCAGGGCCTCCCCACCCTCACAGCAAAACATTTCTCCCTAAGATCTCATCTCAATCTCCCCCTTTCAGCTGAAAACTGTCCCCCCTCATCCTGTCCCTGCACTCCCTGACCAAGAGCCCCTCCCCAGCTTTCCTGGAGCCCCTTTTGGTACTGGGAGGCTGCTCTAAGGTCTCTCTGGAGCTTCCTTGTCTCCAGGATGAACAGTCCCAGCTCTCTCAGCCTCTCATGGGGCTCTTCTTGGGGGCTTCTGCTCAGTCAGAATGTGTGTTGCTATTCACACAGCCAAAGGTTTTGCTGGTATTCAGGACTTTATTAGGACGGTTTTACACGTGGAGGTCCAAACTCCAGCCAGCTCCTGAAAAAAACCAAACCAGTTCTCCTGACAGTCTGTTCCTTCTGCAGCACAGAGAAGGGTTGTCAGAGCCAAAGCCTTTTGTGGGGCTTCCCTTGACTTTGGACATTGAAAAGATGGGTATTAAAATGAACAAGTGTGTTACTGGGACAGTAAATGAGCTCCAGCTGGGCTGTTCTCTGTGTTCAGGGTGCCGATAGGACTCTTACACAGCCATGTGGCAGAGAAACAGTACTTAAATAAGATTCCAGTCTTTTGCACATCCACAAAGGCATCCTGGATTAGGGACAAGCGTAACTTCACATCCCCAGGCTCCCATGGGATTCTGCTCAGAATCAGTTTCCTTGCAGAGGCTTCCTGTGACGCACAAGTCTCCTATGGACCAGTCCCACCTAATTCAACAGCAGTGATGTTAAATTAGCTGTGTATGGGGTGTTTTGGTCCTGGCCAGATGGCACAGAGACCTGGTGAGAGGCCAGGGCTCAGCTGCCTTGGCTTTGCCATCCACTGCTCCATACGTGGGGTCTGAACACACACACACACAGACAAATGTGATTGCTACAGGTGTGTACTTGAAAATGTGCCCCCTGGATCAAGATTTAGACACGACAGTAACCAAAAGGAACTGGGGGCACAATGAGCCTGCTTTCTATTTTGATTCAAGGAAAAATTAATTCAGGGCAATCCCAAGCACAATTACAGGCTGGGCAGAGAAAGGATTGGACTCAGCTCTGAAGAGAAGGACTTGGGGTGCTGGGGATGAGAAGCTCGACACGAGCCAGCAAAATGCGCTCGCAGCCCAGAAAGCCCAACCATGTCCTGGGCTGCACCCAAAGCAGTGGGACCAGCAGGGAAGGAAGGGGATTCTGCCCCTCTGCTCTGCTCTGGTGAGACCCAACCTGGAGCCCTGTGTCCAGTTCTGGAGTCCTCAGAATAGGAAGGACGTGGAAGTGTTAGAGCAAGTCCAGAGGAAGACACAGAGATGGCTCCAGGGAGACCTTAGAGCAGCCTCCCAGTACTGAAAGGGGCTCCAGAAAGCTGGGAAGGGGCTCTTGATCAGGGAGTGCAGGGACAGGATGAGAGGGAATAGTTTTTTAGCTGAAAGAGAGGAGATTGAGATGAGATTTTAGGAAGAAATGTTCTGCTGTGAGAGTGGGGAGGCCCTGGCCCAGGTTGCCCAGAGCAGTGGTGGCTGCCCCATCCCTGGAGGTGTTCAAGGCCAGGTTGGAAGGGGCTTTGAGCCCCCTGATCCAGAGGGAGGTGTCCCTGCTGGTGGTAGGGGGATGGAACTGGGTGGGCTTTAAGATCTCTTTCAACACAAACCATTCTGTGATCTATGATTCTATGAAAAATATACAGGGAATCACACTTATTCTTTTCCTTGAGGTCCTCTCTGTTGAGGACAGGAATTGTTTGGGAGAGAACTGACTGTGCAGTGCCTCATATCCCTTGCTGGGCCTTGGCACACCAAAAAGCAGACACTGAAATAAATCTTGGTCACACTCTGGTTATATGTTGTACTTTGCAAACAAAGAGACAAAAACCTGTTTTGCCTCTTGGCACCTCAGTGCTTTGCTGGATGTTCCTGTCCTGCTCTGCTGATGTCATGCTTCAGGTTCTCTAAATCTGTCCCTTGTCTGGGCGACTGCACCATCTTGCACACAACCAAGCCCCATTGTTCTCTGGCTGGAAATGGCCTTCTTGTCCCCACCCAGAAGGTTCCATCACAGCAAATTCTGCCCATTTATTGAATGCCCAGACAGATGAGCTTTCCTGTCCTTTATTGTAATGGTAAGACCTGCATGACTGACAAGTGCACAAGTAGCAGGGCTAGCTCGTGTTGGTCTGTGGATCCTGCCAGCACACCCTGGCATCCCAGGGTGAAGTCATCTTTGCAAATGTTCCTGCAGATGGAATCATAGGATCATGAACGTTGGAAAAAACCTCTAAGCTCATCCAGCCCAACCATCAGCCCAACCCCACTGTGCAGACTAAGCCATGTCATGGAGTGCCCTGGCTACACATTTTTGAACACCTCCAGGGATGGAGACTCCACTACTTCCCTGGGCAACCTCTGCCACATCTTTCACTCAGCGCTGTCACCTCTCTGTACCAAGCATCTTCTTGAAAACTTCATTCGTTACCAAGACCATGTCTGATGAGCAGCTCTGTGAGATAATTTTACAACAGCTACCTGTTCCTACTGAGAGTCTCTGTGGTCAATATGAACAGTAGGTGTTCCCTGACAGCAGATAAAATTTAAGTCTTGGAAATGCAAACCTAACAGTCAGCGCATGAGGATTTGGATGCTGAGAGGTATCAGAGAAATCCCAGTAGTGGCCAGGCTCACAACATTAAAGAAGCAAATGGAAATGACTGTATGGAAACATGACAGGTGAAAAGCACGAGAGGCAGATGATTCAGGGCAGAATCCAACCCCACATGGCCTGGGGTAATAAACCTCTTTGCCCTATACCATTCCTTTTCTTGAATGACTCTCTACAAAGTCTTTGTTCCAGCTTTCCCTGGTCACTACTAGAGGCAGCTCACCAGGCTGGAGGACTAACAATCACAACACTGTGGATTGTCAGGAAACCTGTATTGCACACAAGGACCAGCCAGCTCTCCTGGGAGCAGGCGTAATTACATTTTGCTCAGTCGTGCAGGCAGAGAAGCAGCTCTTGATACTCCTGCCTCTTGTCCATGCTCGCCCCGGAACAGACTGCCTGGCAGCTGGCCTTGCCTCTCCAGAACGCACGAGCTGGAAACCCGGAACGCTGGAGGAGCTGAGTACACCCTTAGGCTTCACATCGTCTGCCAGGTTCCTCTGCTCAGAAGGTGCTCAGCAAAGCTCTCAGCAGCACAGCGCCTCTCAGAGGAGAACACTTCGTCATTTCAGAGGAAAACATCCCATTCTGGGTCTGCAACTTCTCGATGCATGAAACCAGCATGAGCCTTGCTGTAAACAAAAGAGCCTGCAGACTGCTCCCTCGCCGGGCACAGCACAGCAACCAGCAGCTCCATCAGCGACCGTCACCCCTGGCAGCTGGTTTTGGCAGATCTCACTTTGCTTATGTAGGAAATGCAACTCTAATGGCAACGAAGGAAAGCAGACGGTGTGGGTTAATGTCCCGGCAGGGCAGTCTCACAAGTGGAACAAAGCCTCGGCTCTTCGTGACTCCCAGGTGTGGAGGACACAGCTCAGGAGTCACCAGCAGAGTCAGTAATGAAAACACACAGATCTAATACTCTTTTTGTTGAAGATATCAAGAGACTGTCCCAAAAGGGTGGGAATCCTTGCCTCCACCTTACATAGGAGAAACTGAGGCACAGAACAGTGAATGGCATCCAGGAGTGGGACAGAGAGATGGACTCAGTCCAACACTCCATCCAAGGACAACATGGGCTTCATCCTGCAGCGCTGAGAGCTTGAATCCCCAGCACACACTGCCTTCTGCATTTGCAAAGCATCCCCTTCCTACCCACCTCCCTTTTCTGGGTGATGGTGATGCCCTGCCCTATGCTTTGCCAGTCCTGCTTCCTGCTATCTTTTCGTTGGGTCACAGCCCTCTGACCAAAACATTTCCTTTCTGTCACCGCTGAGCTCCACAGCACCTCAGTGGGTTCGCTCCTCGCTTCCTAGGAAAGGCTGGAAGAAGTCTGAGGGTGAAGAAATCCTGGAGAAAGAATCAAGATACACCAGGATTGATCACAATTCCTCAGTCCCAGTGGGACAAACTCCAGCTAGAGACCCCGAAAGGCGCTGCCAAACACCAACCAACCCAGCGGGCAGAGGTGCTCCACGGCTTGGTCCCGGGAGTAGCTCCTGCCCTCACTGCCTGGCCGGGCCCTTTGTTACCTCAGCAACATTCCTTTCGCTGCCCAATCCCACCATCTAGTGGATGAGTCTGGAGAATCAGAGAAGGTCCTGGACCCAACAGGGATCATTGACTCCAACTCCCGTCCCTGCAGGACAACCCAAACATTCAAACTGAGGGCCTTGACCAAATGCTTCTGGAATATCATCAGCCTTGGTGCTGTGACTTCTTCCCTGGAAAGCTGTTCCAGAGCTCCACCACCCTCTGGGGGAAGAACTTCTTCCTAATATCCAACCTAATCCTCCCCTGGCACATCTTCCTGCCATTCCCTCGGGTCCTGTCATTTGTGACCAGAGAGAAGAGCTCATCTCCTTCCCTTCTCCTCCCCTGGTGAGGAAGCTGCAGCCTGTAATGAGGTCTCCCTCAGTCTCCTCTTCTCCATACTGAACAGACCAAGTGACTTCAGTCACTACTCACACAGCTTCCCCTTCACCAACTCCATGCCCTCCTCTGGACATTCTCCCTTTGTCACTCAGGGTAACCAATGTGTTTACTTTGCATTTTGGTGAAAACCTGATCAAGCTGAGATTTAAAAAGTTGACTCAGTAGAGGATTGGAACAATTTACACAAACCCTGTATAAAATCTGCACATGGAAATGTAAAGAAGCCATCAGGAGATGCAAAGGGAAGGTCCCATGTGGAAGTGGGGATGGACATCCACTTGTAAAAGGACATTTCCTTCCCAAAATGAATTCTGTACAGTCTGCCTGCTGCTTGCTAACGACTCCACATCACCCCTCAGAAGTTTACAATGATGAAACATCACATGAAATCCAGAGATAAGTGTAGAGTGAAATCCAAATGTGAAAGAGCTGATCCAGTGTGTTCCAAGGCCTGGCTGACCATTTGCAGTAGTGCTGATCCACATGCTGGTTAGAACTGGCCTGAAGAAACAGAAAAAAGGGGGATTTTTACAGTTTTTTCTACAGCAGAAAGAGCAGCGTGGTACCTCAGGCAGCACACACCTCCATCACTGAGAGACCTACCGCCTCCACCACTGAGGAAGCCTCTAAGTGGACACCTGGATTGCAGTAGGAACTCTAGCATCACCATTTCAGCAGCCACAGAGTAAAACTGAGGGTGACTCTGGAGAAGCGCAGGTGGCAATCAACCTCATGTCTTGATTTTGAGTTGCCTGCTACATTCTGCACTAATAAAACCCAGTCAGCAATGCTTTCCACAGCTATTCAGAGGCAGAGATGTCCAGGGAACTTCAGCAGCATATGAGATGCTTTGTCTCCTCAACACTTTGCACACTCCTCCAAGTGAGAGTAGCACTGAGATCTGTTCTCCGTAGCATTTCAGGTTGCTCCTCGTGGTCTGAGTATGTAGAGGTGTTGGTGCCACAGAAACCAGCTGGGTCTGCATGAGTTACTGCTCTCTGGAGATGCTGCAGAGGGAGTGGAGTAGCTGCACCTCGGGCACCTCTGCTAGGGTGGTATTAATGTTCATTCTGGTGCAAGGCTGGGTGGTGCCAATGCCTTCCTTTGTGGGAAGGCACTTTGGGGCAAACGTTTGCAGTTTTATGTGAAGTTCTCAAACTGCACAGCACAGGCAAAAACATAGAAAGAGAAAAAAAACCCAAAAACTTGTATAAACTGTAATAAGGGCAAGCGGTAGGATTTTAAGTAAAAGGCATCTGATTTTACAAGGTTCAGAGGGTCTGGCTCACCCAGATATTATATCAGGCTGTTTGGGACAGACCAGAGCTGGCACTGGGCTCGGGCAGAGCGGGCGGCAGAGCCCTGGGGTGGCAGCCAGCTGATTCAGCTCAAGCCAGAAAGGACAGGGAGCAAGTGTCCAGCGTGTCCCGGCTGATTCCAGCCTTCTGCAAAGCCCTCTGCTGCCACCAAGGGACTGCACTGTCCGTGCACTGAAGGAGCACACGCACCACCAACACGCGGATCTTGCACCTTCAAGGCAAACCCCCTCCATCGCCTGCTTTAAAATGTTTGCACACGTTTATCTTCAGCTGATAACTCGCCCGTGTGCTGACTGGGTGGGTCTGCAGAAGCAGGGTCGATTGGCCTCGTTTGCTTGGAGGTCAGGGCTTGCGTCTTGCAGATATTCTAATGTGGCAAAATCAACTTTTCTGTGGAATTTCTTAGAAATCAAAGAAAAAATGCAAACCCAATGATCATAGAATCATAGGATCATCTGGGTTGAAAGAGACCTACAAGATCATCAAGTCCAACCCTTTGTCCAACGTCCTCATGATCAAGTGCCACATCCAGTCTTATTTTAAAAACCTCCAGGGATGGTGAATCCACCCCCTCTCTGGCCAGGCCATACCAATGCCTGATTACTCGTTCTGTGAAGAACATTTTCCTGATATCCAGCCTAAACCGTCCCTGGTAGAGTTTAAGCTCGTGTCCTCTTGTTCTGTTGCTGGTTGCCTGGGAGAAGAGAAGAGATGAACAAAGAGATCTTGTTAAGGAAAGCACTTAACTGGAAAAAAAATTGTTAAATATACCTTGCAGAGAAAATACAAATCCCAATATTGATAATTGGGATTATAATACAATAGAGTAATAAAGAATAGAAAAGTGGTGGCTGCCCCATCCCTGGAGGTGTTCAAGGCCAGGCTGGGTGGGGCTTTGAGCCCCCTGATGCAGTGGGAGGTGTCCCTGCCCATGGCAGGGGGTGGGACTGGATGGGATTTGATGCCCCTTCCAACCCAAACCATTCCACAATTCCATGATGCCAATAAACTGCACAACAGCGACGGCGCTGACATTGGTGCAGTGCTGGTGGGGACGGACCCCACTGACTCGATGGTAAGAGCTTCCCAATAAGGCTTCAGTGCCTTCCCAGCACACCCGGCCTGGGACACTGGGACCATTTTCTCTGGGTGCCTCTGAGGACTTTTGCCCCAAGAAATTCAGAACAATCACCCTCTCTATCAAAAAAACACCATTTCACCCCAAACCCCGTGTGTGGGGAGGTTGTTAACTCAATGGGCTCTGAGGGGTCACCTTCCAACTCAATTCATTTCATGATTTCTATGACGGTTCCGTGAGCGGTGCGAGGGGCTCGAGCGATACCGGTACCTCCCGCCGCGGCCCCTCCTGGCCCCGCCCCTCCCGCCCCGTGCCCCGCCCCTCCCGCCCCGTGCCCCGCCCCTCCCGCCCCGTGCCCCGCCCCTCCCGCCCCGTGCCCCGCCCCTCCAGCCCCCGTGCCCTGCCCACCCGCCCCATGCCCCGCCCCTCCAACCCCCATGCCCCGCCCCTTCTGTCAAGTGCCCCTCCCCTCCCGCCCCATGCCCCGCCTACTCGCCCCCAAGCCCCGCCCCCGCCCCATGCCCCGCCCCTTCAACCCACATGCCCCACCCCTCCCATCTCATGCCCCGCCCCTCCAACCCCCATGCCCCGCCCCTCCCACCTCATGCTCCGCCTCTTCTGCCACGTGCCCCGCCCCTCCCCCGTGCCCCGCCCCGCCCCTCCCGCACCGTGCCCCGCCCCTCCAGCCCCTGTGCCCCGCCCCTCCCGCCCATGTCCCGCTCCTCCCGCCCCATGCCCCGCCCACCCGCCCCATGCCCCGCCCCTCCAACCCCCATGCCCCGCCCCTTCTGTCAAGTGCCCCTCCCCTCCCGCCCCATGCCCCGCCCACTCGCCCCCAAGCCCCGCCCCCGCCCCATGCCCCGCCCCTTCAGCCCACATGCCCCGCCCCTCCCATCTCATGCCCCGTCCCTCCCACCTCATGCTCCGCCTCTTCTGCCACGTGCCCCGCCCCTCCCCCGTGCCCCGCCCCTCCCGCCCTGTGCCCCGCCCCTCCCGCCCCGTGCCCCGCCCCTCCCGCCCCCATGCCCCGCCTCTTCCGCTCCCGTGCCCCGTCCTTCCCGCCCCCGTGCCCCGCCCCCGCCCCCTCGCCCCATGCCCCGCCCCTCCAACCCCCATGCCCCACCCCTCCAACCCCCATGCCCCGCCCCTCCAACCCCCATACCCCGCCCCTCCCACCCTCATGCCCCGCCCCTCTCGCCCCATGTCCCGCCTCTTCCGCCCCCGTGCCCCGCTCCTCCCGCTCCCGCCCCACCCCTCCCTGGCCCCGCCCCCGGATCAGCCCCGCCCCCCGCCCCGGCGCTGTTCCCGCCCCGCGCATGCGCCGAGCGCTCTGTGCGCGTGCGCCCCGCGGCGCGCCGGCCCCATGCGCTGTCCCCGCCGAACCGGCTGGCAGCGGCGCGCCGCGCGCCCCGGCTCTGCCCCCGCATCCTCCGCGCGCCGCCCCGGCGGGCACAGGTGGGGGGGGCGGGGGGGGCGTCGGGCGCGGCCATGGCCATGGCTATGCAGGGAGGCGCGGGGGGAGCGGGCGGCACCGTGCGGGGGGGGGAGCGGGAGGGCGCTGGTGGCGGGAAAAAGGGGGGGCGGGAAAAAGGGGGGGCGGGGAAGCGGCGCTCCCTGACGGGCGGGAACGGGGGGAGCTGCTGGGGGGGGCGAGGGGAGACTGGGGGAGCGGGGGCCGCTGACAGAGGGGACTGGAGGGGGCACTGAGGAGGGGTGAGGGAGGGGAGGTGCTGGCAGGAGTCGTGGGGAGTCATGGGGGGTCGCTGAGGGGAGGTCACTGACAGGAATGGTGGGGGTCGGTGAGAGGGGGCTCTCAGGGAGGGTGATGGTGGGGGCTGACTGAGGGGTCACTGGGAGAAGGGCTGCTGACAGGGATAGTGGGGGATGACTGGGGGGGTCACTGAGGGGGGTCACTGAGAGAAGGAGCATCGCTGATGGGGAGTGGTGGGAGTGTTGCTGATAAAGAAGGAGATAAGTGGTGTGAGGTCACTGATGGAATTGGGGGAATCATTGGGGGTCACTGAGAGAGGACTGGCGAGGGTTACTGAGAGAGGGAGAGTCACTGGGGGGTCACTGGAGGTGGGGGTTGCTGACAGGGGGAGGAATGCAGGGGGTTGCTGGTGTAGAAGAGAATGGGGAGGATCACTGACAGTGGGGAATTGGGGGGGGGCACAGAGGAATAGTAGGGGCTCACCTAGAGAGGGGGATTGCTGACAGAGAGGGCGAGTTGGGGGGCAGGTTGCTGATTGAGAAGGGAATAGTGGGGGGTTTACTTGGGGGGTCGCTGACAGGGCAATTGAGGGGGTCACTTGGAAGGGTTGCTGAGAGGAATGGCGAGGGGTCATGGAAAGAGAGGGAATGGTGGGGGGATTGGGGATAGAGAAGGGAATGTTGTGGGGGTGGTGGGGCACTGGTGGAATTGGGAGCCATTGGGGGGATCACAGAGAGGAATGGCAGGGGGTCACTGAGGGAGCAGAGTGCTGACAGAGGGGGAGTTGGAGGGTTGCTGATAGAGAAGGGAATGGTAGTGGTGGTCACTGAGGGGGAGGTACCTGGGGGGGGAAATTGGGGGAGTCAGCTGGGGGGCCACTGACAGAGGGTAATGAGGGGGGTCACTGACAGAGAGGGGGAATGATGGAGCATTGCTGATAGAGGAGGGGATGGTGGTGGTGTTGAGGTCACTGATGAGGGAATTGCGGGGTCACTGGGAGGCATCACTGAGAGGGGGATGAGGGGGATTGCTGAGAGCAGGGGGTCACTGACAGGAATGGTGGGGATCACTGAAAGGGGAGGTCTTAGGGGAATGGCAGAGGGTCTCAGAGGGGGGACTGATGCTGGGCCACAGGGGAGTGTCAGTTGTGGGAGGTATCACTGGGAGGAATGGTGGTGTCTGGAGTCTCCCAGTAGCGGGTCCGTTGCTGCTGGCCAGGTCACAGCCAGGACTGAGAGGTGTTGTTTTGGGCAGTGAGGCAGATGAAGTACATCCTGGTCACGGGCGGGGTGATCTCGGGCATCGGCAAGGGGATCATCGCTAGCAGCATTGGCACCATCCTCAAGTCCTGTGGGCTCCATGTCACCTCCATTAAGATCGACCCCTACATCAACATCGATGCGGGCACCTTCTCCCCGTATGAGCATGGTGAGTGGCCCCTGAGCTGCATTCCAGGGCTGGTTTTGTTTGGAAGGAACCAGCTGCTTTGTCTGGCAGAAGAGTTTGTGTCTGGTGCTGTGTGTGGGACCTGCAAGCTGAACCTGCCAGCAGCTCCAGGCTGCGTGGTGGGACTGAACGTGCCAACAGCAAAGAGCAGGGATGATCTCTCTGGTCTTTTATCATTGCTGCCTGGTCGAGGGTTCAGGCCTCAGTCTAGGAGTCCTATTTCTTATGTAACACTTGGTTTTGTTAACTACTCCTAAATTTGCTGTAGCAATCAAAGAATATATTCCCTTACATTGAATTCTTCCAGGTGTCACAGGCAAACCCAACAAATGGCTGTTGTGGACTGTTTCCCCTTGATGCTGTGCCTTTTTCTGTGTGCTGCAGGGGAGGTGTTTGTGCTGGATGATGGAGGAGAAGTGGACCTGGACCTTGGTAACTATGAGCGCTTCCTTGATATCCGACTCACCAAAGACAACAATCTGACTACTGGGAAGATCTACCAGTATGTCATCAACAAGGAGAGGAAGGGAGACTACCTCGGCAAAACTGTCCAAGGTGACAGGGAGCTTCTTTTCTGATGCTTTGAAGCATATTCTGTATTGCTGTCTGGGTTGGATGCTTTTGCATTTTATCTGAACTTGAGCTCTTTGTTACACCCTGTCCTCGTGATGTTGAAAAGATCAGCCCCTCCCCTTTGTAAGCATCCTCCCCAGCTGGTTTGGATAAGGACTTTTACAGACTGTTTAAAACAGAGTAACAGTCAGTGCTTTGAGCAAAGAACTGTTTGTACTTGAACCTCCCAGCATAAAGGAAGCGTTGCTTACATGTGTTTAAATTGAAGCAGGATTGTGTTTCCTGCCAAGGCACTTCTCTTGAAAATCGTGGCCAAGAATAATGACTTAAAAAATGCATAGTACTATAAAGAGACAACTCAGTAATTTGCTCTGAGTTAGAGGGAGAAATGTGCGTGGGCTGTGGCTTTAACCCTTGCCTGGCTTTCTTTTTCAGTTGTTCCCCACATCACAGATGCCATACAGGAATGGGTAATGAGGCAGGCACGGATTCCTGTGGATGAAGATGGCATTGAACCCCAAGTTTGTGTCATTGAGGTTTGTAGCTCTTAAAAAAATACATCATTTGCTTCTTACATGTAGTAAACTGAACCATGTGTGTATTTTGCATGGAAACGTTGTTTACAGTAATGCTCAACTTCGTGTGTTATTGAGTTGGCTTCAGTTATTCAGTGTAATCTTTTGAATGCTCTCTGTCTGAATCTGCACATAGGAAGACTTCTGTTGTGGACAGTTCTATCTTTGAGATGCTGTGCTCTCTATGAAATGTGAATTAGTCTGTAGGTTGAGTTTTAGCTCTTGTAACTATATTCCAGAGTCCGAGTTAATTATAGTGTGGCCTCTTCCTTAGTGGAAGGGACAGTAGATCACCTTCTGGAAGGAGCTGTGTTCCCTCCTTACCAGTACTGGGAGCCTTGGAGTACCTGCTTCAAGCACAGACCTGGACAAGGGAGTGGGCTGAGTTGTGGTGACAAACCCTGTGCAGTTTCCTGTGCACTGTATGGGCTGTCGTGCTGCCAGGAGAGCGGGAGCTTGTCTGAGTGCCCAGGTCATGGTGACCTGGCACTTGCCCTGCAGCTTCAGTGCCACTTTGTTTTCCAGGATTCAGGAGCCTGGATGCTTTGTTTTCCAGGATTCAGTACCTCAGAGGCACTGTCTGACAGTGCATGGGAGGCTGTCAGTGCTCCAAAGAATCCGTGTGTCCAAACCCACTCTTTATAGTCACTGAAACTTAACAGAAATATTGCTTCTCAGTGCCACCTAATGTTCATAAGTGATAATTTAACATCTAAATCTTATTCCTGAAGAGAGAATAGAGGTAAAGCTAGTGTCCCTGGAGAGGTGCTGCCCGTATGAGAAGCTGTTTTTCTTGTGGCTTTCTGTAATTTGGGGAAATCACAAAGGTGAAATGATAGTTGGGGTAGATTGGAGGCTGTGGAAGTGGTGCACACAACTGGCAGATCCTGGTGCTTTTCATATTGGTGTTGATACTCCTTTAGGGAATCGGAGAGAGGTGCTGGGGAAAAATTTAGTGTCCTTTTATATATGTTTTAGCACACCTTAGTGCATAAATGCAGTAGGTAGTGCTTTGGCACTGAGTTTGATTCTAAATGTCTGTCTTTTGCAGCTTGGTGGGACTGTGGGTGACATTGAGAGCATGCCTTTCATCGAAGCTTTCCGCCAGTTCCAGTTCAAAGCCAAAAGAGAGAATTTCTGTAACATTCACGTCAGTCTCGTTCCCCAGGTAAGGACCCGAGATGTTTTGAGGGTCAGAGGCTTCCCCAGTCCAAAAATATCTTTCTAAATATATGCTTCTGAAATGCTGTATCTATACAGGCAGTGTTGTATTTGTACTTTTAGATAGAGAAACTTCTGGAAAAATGCAGAGAATACGTATGTATATGTGTATGAACGCGTTATGTATTTGAAAGGGTTTGCAAGAAGTGAACAGTGACTTTTCAAAGTGTGTAATAAGCCATTGAGAGTTGCAGGAAGTACGGTTTTGCTGGTTGTTTCTCTGGAATTGCCTCCTAGGTTTTCCAGGTCAACTTTCTTTCTAGAGCTGAGTTTCACCTCATTTGCATAGCCTTTAATTTCTCCAAAGCTACTGTAAAATTCAATGATGCAGCCAGAGTCCACAGCCATTTGGACTTAGCAATGACATCATATTCCAAGCTTTTCCTGGAGTTCTTTATTATTCCTGTTGCTGTGCAGCCTCCCGCCTCCCAGGTTTACATTTGGGTTGCTTTATAATTTCAAACCATAAAACTGTATTTTGAAACACAATTTGTTTTTTTTCCATAGACGACATTTTCAGTGTGTGTGTTTGATCTTTAGCAGCAGTTTCAGAGACTCTCATGTCTGACTGCTGTGCACCCTCACAATCTGAGTGGCAAGTGCCCTTGATTCAGAGCTTTCAGGAAGAAAAGACATTAGGAAGCAGTGCTGTGATAAGGATCAGTTAATTAAGAATCACAAAGAGAAACAAAATATTCTTCTGTGCCAAGTAGGTGGGATGAACTGCTGTTAACATCAAAGGCACATGGAGATGGTTTATGCCATGTAGTGCCTGATAGAACTTCATCTGTGTTTTCTCCTCTGGTTTTGAAGACACCTTCCAGTCTTCACTAAACAAAAACATCTACACTGCTGAAGAAAATTCTTCCCTGGTTATGTTAACCGGTAGAGAACATGAATATTTCCTGTTGCAGAGATGGATTTGACTGAGCAACTTGATGGAGTTACTGGAGTACAAATCTCTTCCATTGTTCTCTTCCATTCTTTCCCTTCTGTCCAGGCCAGGTGATTTACAGAAGAAAATAATTAGAAATACAAAATATTGGGTATGTGGGGGCAGCAGTGGATAACACACCTACTTACTGAACAGGCTTGAACTCTGGTTCCTGCTGGTTTCTTTCAGTCTTTGACATTAAAGTGATGGTGCACAGGGGTATTGAAAGTTCATGTGAATTGTGTAAAATCTGAGTCAAAGTTTTTATGAGAGGAGTGGGGTGGAGAGGAGTGGGGATTAGCTTGGTGAATCATTGCTACGTATCATAACTTGATATACCAACTTCTGCTTTTTTTGTGACCAGCCGAGCTCTACAGGAGAGCAGAAGACTAAACCCACCCAAAACAGTGTTCGTGAACTCAGAGGTCTTGGTCTTTCCCCAGATCTGGTAAGGTTTGCTCCATGGCTTAGCATCTAAAAATGCAGTACTGGCATATTGCAATGACATCCTGGCCTAAAGAATGCTTTGTTGAGAGCTCTTACGTGCTGGTAATGAACAAGTAAAAGGAACTGAGTTGGGTTTTTTTTCCCAAGTCACTGAGACTGTAGAAAGACAGCTTTTTCCAAGTTTTTATGAGTGTCTGAGTACTTGTGTTTGCCTCACAGCCTTGATGTTGCTGTTCTGTTAGATCGTTTGCAGGTGCTCAACTCCACTGGATACCTCAGTAAAAGAAAAGATTTCCATGTTCTGTCATGTTGAACCAGAACAGGTAAGGATTGCTGTCTGTACTTCCTTGCAATAAATATTCTAGCTGTTTGTCAAAAGCTGAGTGTAGTTTCATCTGAATGTAGTGTTTTTGTGTTCCAGCTGTGTCTTTTGGAAGCTGCATAATTCATTTGCTGCTTTGTCTTACCTACATTCCTTACATAGGCAACCGTTGCAAAAAAGAGTCCTTTTTATGCTAGCACCCTGGGTTTCTATTAAAGCACTTAGCATGGGCTTAGAGAGCTCTATGGAATCCAAAGTGTTTTCTGAGCAGCTGGTTCTGACCTTAGCTGCCCTTCCACGTTCCTCCTGGGAATACAGAAGAATTAGATTTTTCAGTATTTAAGGGCCAAAGAGTAGTTTCCAAATTAGGTTAAAGGATCCGTGAATGTATTTTGTATACTGCCCTCTTCATGATATTATTCTTTACCCCAAGATTCCATGGGGAGAGGTTGCACAGGAAAGTTGAAATGGTATTTGGGAGAAGCATTACTTTTCTTGATTATGTTGATATGCAAAAATTCCATCTTAGCACAGTTCTTTTCATACCGCGACTACTGTGCATAGCATGGTCTGGGGAAAGCAATCAGATAGTCTGTAGGCCAAATAAGAGCACTTTCCAACCTAGCTGGAACTTGAAATATTTTGGGTTTTTGTTAAAAGCTTGAGTCTCATCTCACAATTCCACGCTCCATTAAGTCATTTTCATTAATTTCCTATGCAGCGAGCTCAAACCGAGCCTTGCACTTCCAAGTATTACATTCATAATTAGCTGGCAGTAATGTTGATGTGTCAGCAGTACAACATGTACCTCTTGTTGGCCAGGAATTGAGAACCAGTTGGCTCTTACCAGTCGCTTTCCAGGAAATTTAATTCAATTTTAGGTAGTTGTTTCTCTGGCTGCACTTGTGCTTGAATTAAGAGGTAAATGCCATTGACTGTAAGGAGGAAAATGTGCTGCCTAGATGCTTTTACTGTGCAGTGTTGGACTCTGCTTGCATTTGAGTCAGGAGAAATAAGAATTTAAAAATAGTTGTGCCAGTATATTTTTGATCCTTAAATTCAGCTTCTTCCTTGATGGGTAGGTGACAGTTGTCCACAGCACATTCCCTTTTCTGAGGAAGCCCAGTTCAGGGGACCAGAACCATTGATGCAGATCTTCCTTATTGACCTAAGAATTCTTTGCTTGTAGTTGCTCAACCCTAAGCTGGATGAATGACACCCTGTAAAATGTGTTTCTATATTGAGATCAGAGATTCCCCTGGGCTTTAATCAGACAGGGAGCCCTGGTTAAGAACAGCAGTGGTGTGGAAGAGGGAAGCTGGGCTTGTGGGCAGCTTACCTGTAGTTTCAATTAGGAATACCAAGGAGAGGTCTCTTGGCAGTGTTCTTTGAACTTTGCTGTGTGCTCACATAATTTGTGGAGCAGCTGACTCTTGCTGCTAGGTTATCACATTGTAGCCCTCCCCCAGGAGCCTCAGCCCACAGCAACACCTGGGGAGTGCTGGAGGGCAGTGACCTTTTTCCAGTATGCAGAAAGTAATGTTCAGCTATTCCTGTGTTGTTACGTTACTCAACAGATGTTATTTCCTGGAAGTTCAGGTGGTTGTTTTTCAGAGACAGAAGCTCTCTGTCTAAAGATGATTGCATAGGCAATTTGGATTTGTTTTAATAATGTCCACGTTGTATTGACAGGTCATCTGTGTGCATGACGTCTCTTCCATCTACCGGGTTCCTCTGCTGTTAGAGGAGCAGGGGGTTGTTGACTACTTCAGACACAGGCTGGACCTCCCCATTGAGAGGCAGCCCAGGAGAATGCTCATGAAGTGGAAGGAGATGGCAGACAGGTGAGCTGTGCTGCTGGGCCCAGTTTGAGCTAAGGCTCTGTGTTAGTTTCCCTTCTTGGTTGTTGGTTGGTATGTGGTGAGTGTTGTTTCATGTTCCTCAAGGGTTTCTATGTGTTCACATTTTGTTCTTTTTCTTTTTTTGTTTTTACACTACAAAAATGCATTTTCTTCCTCGATTCTCAAATGTTAAAAAAAAACCCAACACAGTTCTTCAACATGAGAATCATAAAATCACAGGATGGTTTGGGTTGGAAGGGACCTTTAAAGGTCACTTGGTCAAACTCCCTGCGGTGAGCAGCAACATCTAACCAGATCAGGTTGCTTAGAGCCCCATCCAACCTGACCTTGAATGTTTCCAGAGATGGGGCCTCCACTGCTTCCCTGGGCAGCCTGTGCCAGTGCCTCAACGCCCTCAGTGTAAAAAATTCATCTAGTCTGAATCTCCCCTCCTTTTAGTTTTAAACCGTTATCCTTTGTCCTATCACAACAGGCCCTGCTAAGTCTATCCCAATCTTTCTTGTAAGTCCCCTTGGAATACTGGAAGGCTTCTATAAGGTCTCCTCAGAGCCTTCTCCTCTTCAAACTGAGCAACCCCAACTCTCAGCTTTTCCTCATAAAATCCTGAGATGTAAATGTTACAGAGTTCCTTATCTTGTATTGGTAGTTCCCTGTCTATGTCAAAACCAGTTTGAAGTAATTAAAAGTGTGACAGCTCTGCCCTCCCTTTCTATACGAAAACCCCAGTGACGTTACAAAGTGCTGAGACCCTTTTTTAGGGATGTGTAGAAGCCATCAGGGCATCAGGAAAAATGCACCTTCTGAGTATGCTTTCAAGCAAGTGAATAAAGCAACTTTTTGATCTGTTCTGTCTGAGACTCCTCGGACACATTGGTTTTCTTCTTGTGGGGAATAGGCTTTGTGTTCCTGGGGAAACAGTGAATTGAGTCTTTTCAGTCAACATTCAGGCCCTTTGTGAAGCCTTAAATATGTTTGACCTTATAAGAGACTGATTTTCAAGATCTAGGTGTTTCCCATTATTTGTATGCCTGACATGAGCCACTGCTGTCAATAACACTGCCTTTTGATGGGGAAAGCCCTCAGAAACTTGAAATAATCTCTTGAAATAATCTGGAGCTGAGAATGAGTAAATCCCGTTCCGCCAGGTGCTGGGGGTTGAAAATGTTGGCAGGACAACCTTGGGACTCTGGAACTCCTTTCTGCATTTCTCACTGCTGAAGTGAACGCAGTCAGATGAGTGTGGGAAGATGCTGTGCAGTGTTAACATATGCAGGGCTGTGCTTTGCTTCTCTCTCCGAATCATTTACTGCAGACTGTACAGCTTGAATCTACTCAAAATGGCTTTTGAGCAAGAGGAGAGATGAGTTAATTTATACGTGACCTTCTGCCATTGTTTTCTGTCTTTTTTTTTTCCCTTTTAATCTTGCTTTGATGTTTTGAAGTCGTAATTATTATAAAAGGTCATCGCTTCCAAAGTCGTCATCTCTGGCTGGGCAGACTCTCAAGAGCCTCACTGTTAATATTACTTGAAAAGCTGAACAGAATGTGGGTGATTCTTGCCCCCATTCCCTGTTAATGATGAAATAATCCTTGTCTTTAGGTATGACCGTCTCCTTGAAACGTGTTCCATTGCACTGGTTGGCAAATACACCAAGTTTTCAGATTCCTACGCATCTGTCATTAAGGCTCTGGAGCATTCTGCACTGGCCATCAACCACAAACTGGACATCAAGGTAGGGCTGGTGCCTGTGTGTAAAAATCCCTCCACTTCCACCTCCTGTGTGACCTGTCTTATCTGAGTTTCTCACAACCCAGAGACAGTTGGTTCAGTCAGTGAACTTTAAATTTGTCCTTGGGTTACAGCGTCAAAACATCTGTTATCAGGCGTAAAACAGCTTCAAAGCAAACCAGCCCTTCATCCCGTGAGACACTTGAGGTGTCTGAGGTCAGTGGGATCTCCTCACGGCTCAGTATTGTGTGCTGAACTGTGACAGAGCAGGAGATGTGTTTGAGGAGGGCAGTGTTTGCTTTAATTTCTCTAACAGTTGTTGAAAGTGATTCTTTTTTTAGGGTCATTGCCGTTAACCTTATGGTACTCGCAGGTTTTGTGATACTTATGCCTCAGGCTTTATTAAGGTTTTAATGCTGATTGGCTGCCCAGGTGGTTTTGAGGATCTTGATTGTAGCTAGATGCCCTGAAGAGGTGAAATGTGCATCACTCGTCACAAATTATACTCTCATTTAAATATACTTTTCCAATGTCCAGTGGTTTCATGATGCCAGTGAGTCATGGAAATAGATGCTTCCTTTGCAATAACTCTGTTGTATGTTTGGTTCCCTTTCAACTTACAAAATCAATAGAGGAGGAAAGAAAAAAAAAAAACCCCAGCAATTAAGACTGGTGAAGGGAAAACCCTGTGGATGCATCCATAGGGAATTCCTGACACTGCTGTCCCTGTGTGGCTCAGAAGGGGAGTGGGTTCTGTGAGCCCTGTGCGTGGAGGTCTGAGGTGGGTTCAAGAACTGTTAGCAGTGTTCCAACCTTAAAAACAACACAAAAAAAAAAAGGAGGAGGGGGCTGAACAAACTCGGTTGTTTGTAAGGGTCAGCAGACTGCAGAACACTTGAATTCAGAGGTACTGGAATGGTGAAATAGAGAATCTGGGAAATCTGCAGTTTTTTCCATGCGTAGAGTTAGTCGTGACATCCTTCCCTTACACCAGCCTGTGTTTCACCATATCCTGCTTGTTGCCTCTCGAAGATAGAGCGATGTGTGTTTGGTGAGATAGAGAGTCAGTTTTTTCTTGCTGTGTGGTTGTTTCTGTTTGTGTAGCCATGTGTTTCCATCACGCTGTGCTCTATTAAGGCTTCACATTTAATCAGTCTGGGCCTCCCGGAATTTGTGTGTGTTACAGCAGAGCTGCAGGGGTGGGGGAGGTGGGAAACCCCACAGCAGTTCTGTTTGAGCATCAGTGGTGGGGTGTCAGGAGATAGCAGTTCTGTTGACTGGTGGGCAGCTGAGCAGCCCAGAAGAAACAGAAGCAAGTATCCAGTAGGAAGCAAGTCCAGAGCTATCCAGGGGTAATGATATCTTAATTTAATGAGAATTCAGGAGACCCCTTACACTCTTGTGGCAGTATCTCATCATCCTGCTTTGGCTTTCTTCCCAGTATATTGACTCTGCTGACTTGGAGCCAGATACCCTGCAGGAGGAACCAGTCCGATACCATGAAGCGTGGCAGAAGCTGTGTGGTGCTGAGTAAGGCTCTCGTACTCTGGCCATTTCTTTGGAGGACGTTGGATAAACTTGGCACTTTTGACAGTTCTGGAATGCAGAGCCTTGCTGGAGACTCTTTTCTTAGGCACTGTGCCAGCACACTCTGACCTTACCCAAAACACCTCGCAGGGAAAGCTGGGATAAGATGTAAAAGTGGAGAATTGTTCAACAAGCAAGGGAGTTTGTGAAAGGCAGTGGTAGAGGAGATGATGCAGGTGAGGATGTGGCTGATTGGAGAAACAGGTGAAAGGAAATACAGGAAAAGGATAGGTACTGGCAAAGGTTGTTAAAGCCAAAGAGAGAGGAGGAAAGGGATAACTGGGGTATAAAGTTCTCCAGGAGCAAGCGTTAGGATGCAGAGGAGTGCCAAGACTTAGCCCCGAAAACAAAAATAAATGGGACTTCTTAGCACTCAGAGGAGCTGGTGCTGGGTGGCACCAGGAGAAGGATGAACTTCCTGCAGGGGTCAATGTCCTTGTCCCTGCCATTAGGACAACTTGACAATGACACCAGAGGCTCCCTTGGCATGGGCCTTGCCAGGTGATGTGCTTGCATGCCTGTTTGGTGCAGAGCATGGGGGTTGTGCAACAAGAACCATTCCAATATTGTAACTGGCATTTGGGGTTTTTGGGAAGGTCATGTGTGTGTTTATAACAAGCTTCTCTGAAAATCCTGTAACGTTTTGTGTGACTGCTCATGTGAGGTCATATGGAAAATGTGCTGCAGACAGGCCTTGCTTTCAGGCCTTGCCGCCTGAAGGTCCTTTTCAGGAGGAAGGTCTTGGAATTCCAAGATTTTATGGGAGAGAGGTGGTGTGTGGCTGGGAGAGACCACTCTGAGCCTATGTGAATGGAGTCTTTTCATCCTCACGCAGCGGAGTTCTGGTTCCTGGTGGATTTGGTGTTCGAGGGACAGAAGGCAAAATTCAAGCTATTTCCTGGGCAAGAAAACAGAAAAAACCCTTCTTAGGTGAGAAACGTGTTTCATCCATAGAGAGGAAGAGGTCGAATGAAAGCCTATCTGGTCTGTAGCAGGAGCATTACTGATTTCCATCAGGATTTGGAATGTAGTTGTGAAGATAATTGGCTGAGGAAGGCAGTGGTCTGTGCTCAGCTGGACTGGGGAATAGAGCTGCTGTCTGCAGTTGGCTCTGAAGTGCCTGGGGTTGGCTGGGATGTGAGGGGAGGAATCTATGTAATGAGGGAGACGAGTCTTGGAGGATGTTCCAGAGGAGGCTGGAGTGATCTTGGCACCAAGAAATACGTGACTGCATTTAAACGGAATGGATGTGGTGGGAGACTGGAAATGTGTGATCAGAGTGGATGGGGAAGGGAGGTATAGAGGAAAACTTGTCTGAAGTGCTTGGTGCAGAGTGAGCAGACCTCTAAATCCAAGTCACATGTCTCATCCAGGTTTTCCTGAGCAGGGACTGATCTGTGAAGGTTGTGTGCTTTGCCATAGGGGCTTAGGCGTCATTGTCCTGACAGATGTGTGTTCTGCCTTTCCTTCTCCAGGAGTTTGTCTGGGTATGCAGTTGGCAGTTGTGGAGTTCGCACGCAGTGTTCTTGGCTGGCAAGGTAATTGCACAAAACCCTGCCTGATTTCTGGGACTTTATTTGATTGCTTGAGTAACACCTGTGATTTCTGAAATACCTGGAACTTGTAATTTTTCATTGGTAGGTAGATCTGATTTTTTTCCTAGGCCTGTAAAATTCCCCACCCCCTGCTAATTCAAAGGAAAAAGAACACTTTCCTTATCCTATTCAAGTGCAAATCAATGGAGTAAGGCATGCTTATAATGACAGAAAACTCCCTATTGCTTAGAGTGAGGCTCAGCTCCTAAATAAAACCCTTAAGTGGAGTTGGGCCTTGTTTGCTGCACATCCGAGAGCCCCACCAGAGCAATGGGAATGAAGACCAAAAAGCAGTTCAGTGGGCCAGGCAGTGGCACTTTCTTCAGTGAGTTGAACTGCTTTCTGAGCTCCACTGACCAGGTTCCTGTTGCCAAAACCTGCTTTACTGAGTGCTGAATTTCATTTCTCAGCCCGATTGTGAGTCTTGCAAGTAGTGAAGGAAGGGGAAAATGTGATTCTCTGAGGACTTCCAGACCCTTCCCCTCCCTGGCTTTATTTATAATATTCTGAGCTGTTGAAGCTGTGCTCTTCCTCAATGACCCTCGTTTCCATAGCTGATTGCACTGCATGGGTTACCCAGAGATCACAGCCTCCAGGCAGTCTCAGGAATTCAGCTCAAGCCATGCTGAGTGAGTCTCATTTCAGAGAGAGCAGAGCTGGCAGCTCCGTGCTGGTGAGGGGCTCAGCACAGCTCGGGCTGTGGGGATGAGATGAGGATGTACCTGGGGAGCTGCTCTAAGTATGTGTCGTGCTGTGAGGGGCTGTGTGTTTCTAATCACTGACCATGACATTGCAGATGCCAACTCAACAGAATTTGACCCCAAAACTGCCCATCCTGTGGTGAGTTCCTGGCAATTTGCTTGTAGTATCTTTGCTGTGCCAGGCTTCTGCACGTACCTGTTGGTACAGTCAGGAGCTTGGGTTATTACATCTTGTGGCATTTAATTCTGTCTTCATAATTTACTAATGTGAAAAGAAGATATCTTGGCCTCATTAGCTGCATGGCAGGTGCTGCTTTGTAGAAGATTGCAGTGCTTATTATCAGAGAAATACTAATAGTTATTCTATTTTTAATTACACTTTTTCATAAAGCAAGGTGTTTTCTAAGAAGTAAAAGGTTCTTAAAGGGCAGTTTGCAAGCTAACTGGTTTCTCAGAGTAAATGGTAAAGACTCCACTGCATAACTGTTTCATTATGATCTCAGAAATTAACATTGGCAGACCTGAATGTTTGTGGTTGGATTTCTGAACCTGCATTTCTTAGACTGCCGGCTCCTTGCGCCTTGCGCAGGGTCCCCTGTAGTGACTGGTTTCTGCTATGATTCAAAAATTCTCAAAGAACCAGCTTATGCAGTCATTTATCAAAGTGTGAGCCATCCTGCCCTGGGGGTTTGTTTCTGTCAGTGTGCTTGTTTGTTTAACTTTAGCTGGGTGATAGCACTGTGTGGGATCTCTGTCGGCTTTGACTGGGACTGCTACCTAGGCTAAAGCTTCCCAAATTCCTGCAAACCTTCCATGTGTTCTGTACAGCCTTCACTGGAATAACTCGACTAACTAATCTGTTTCTGGGCTTGGCCTTGTCAGACAGCATTCCTTGGGTCGATCTTCCTGTTTTCTGTCTGGATGTTGGTTGTCCCCCTTGTTCATATCAGCCTGGAGCTGCTCCTTCTCTCAGTGTCACCTCTGTCCCTCTCTCAATGCTTTCCACAGGTCATAGACATGCCAGAACACAATCCTGGGCAAATGGGTGGGACCATGAGGCTTGGCAAGAGGAGGACACTCTTCCAAACCAAGAATTCAATCATGAGTGAGCCATTTCTTACCTCCTTTTTTGTCCTGGGAACGATGTGGATGTGTGGTGCGTATGGAGAAGTGTGAGAAATGGGAATGTTAAAGCACTGGTGAACGGTCGGTGTTTGCACAATTTGTGCTGGTAGATCAATGAGTTGGTCCCCTCTAAAAGGGAAAGGTTTGGTGGATGTTCTTCATATCAGCTTGGCATCGTGAGAACTGTTTGGCATTTGCTCTAAGAAACGTCTTCCTTCTGGTGTAGGGAAGCTGTACGGGGATCACGATTTCCTGGAGGAGAGACACAGACACAGGTTTGAGGTAAAAATGCTGTTGTAGGTATCAAGCATGTCTGTGTAATCCAGACACGTGGCATCGTGGGGTTTATTGCTTCTGGTCTTCCAGGTCAACCCAGAACTGAAAAAGAGTTTTGAAGAGCAAGGTTTGAAGTTTGTAGGCCAGGATGAGGAGGGAGAGCGAATGGAAGTGGTTGAGTTGGAAGGTGAGTACTTCAGCAATTTGTGTGTGTAGGTGTTTAGAGGGAAATTGAGCAGGTTTTTGTGTGGGATTAGTCCAGGCTCCCTTAGAATTATTCCATTCAAAAATTGCACTAAAAAATGAATCCCACCTGCCTGTCTGTTTAGGGGCAAAAGGCAGGGTAGCAGTGACACTTTCCCATCACAGAGGCTTCGACGTGATCAATGTTTTTGTCTACAGTTCAGCCACAGGTTAAGAGACCTGACATTAATATTTCCTGTCTCTTTCTTGTAGAGCATCCTTTCTTTGTTGGTGTCCAGTATCACCCTGAATTCCTCTCCAGACCGATTAAGCCATCTCCCCCGTACTTCGGCCTCCTGTTGGCATCTGCAGGAAGACTTACACATTATCTACAGAAGGGCTGCAGGCTCTCACCCAGGTAGGCTGGAGACAGACACCAGCCACATCTTTCACAGGGCAGTGCTTCTTCCTGCAGGATAAACCAGAGAATCCTCTTGGCACAGAATTACTGTGAGTTGGCCAGGGGGTGTTTGCATCACCTCTTCTTTCCACTCTTGACACCTCTCATCTTGAATTTTGAGATTGACCATGATGCCACAGAGCTGTCCTCTGGGGAGGTTCTAGCTCCAGGGACAGTAACTCTGTAGTCTCCTGTTGGCAGTCAGAGGCTCTGGGGACACTGGAGCTGGGGCTGCTCCTTTAGATGATCGAGACCTCAAGGGTTTTTCTTATGTTCCCTATGCAAGTCCTAGAAACAGGGTGGTCCTTAAAAAACACGTTCCTCTTGCTGATTTGAAGATGGGCATGGTTGCAGCTCCTTTCCTGCTGACTTAAGATTCTTCTGTCTCAGTTTGCAGAACAATTTGTGTTTTTGGTAGACTCAATGGTGCATTCCCTTCCTTATGCTGCTCCATAAAGCCCTGCAGTTCTGCTCAGCAGATGTGGGAATCTGCAACAAATGAATATCACTTTGGTAGGGACCCATTTTCCTCCTTACAGAGGAGAACACGGAGTTCCTTGTGTAGCTGGAGCACTAATATGCACTAAACAAAAGCCTAAACTAAATGCAAAAGAGAAGTGGCACTGAATGTATGAAACTAAAGTGGTGCAAGAAGGGAAGGACTGGCCTTTCTGGGCTAAGCTGCACTGCAGCTGCACCACAGGAATTCCTCTGCCGTTGTCTGGAGAATGGCAGATCTGCCCTGCTTCCAGGGGTTGGGGGATATTTTGATTTCCTGCTTTTGCACATTTAGTTTGGAGTTTCCTCCATTCTGCACCATCTAAGCAGTTGATGTGATCTGCTTGGCAGTCTTTCGTGGTTCAGTTAGAATCTAAAACTGATGGTGGTGGTGCAGCATGGCCTCTGCTGGCAGCTCTTGGGGAACAGCAAAGGGGACACCACCCTGCAGTGAGCACTGGCAGGAAAGGAAGGAGGAACAAAATCCAGGCTGTGTGGATGTGAGCACAACCAGTCGATGGAGAGACATGATTGTGTCTCTTCACCTGGCATTTGTTAGACCACGTCTAGAACATTCTGTGCAGATTGGGACCACCCTGTACAGGTGCAGCGTGGATAACCTGGAGAAGGTTTGGTGGAGGGCCACTGCGGAGGTGAGGAGCTTGGAGTCCTTGCCCAGTGAGGACAGACTGAAGGAGCTGGGCTTGTTCAGCCTGGAGAAGGGAAGATTTTACTGGGGACCTAAGAACTGGGTAGCAGAACCCACAGACCCTTGGTGAGAAGGTGAGAACAGGATCTTTATGGAAGTGCGTGGGGGAGGATGAGACAGGAATGGACATAAATTGAAATAAGAGAGGTTCTGACTGGATGTAAGGAAGGTCTCTTTCTCCATTGGATCAAGTCAGGCATTGGTGAGAGTTGCCCAGAAAGGCTGTGCAGCCTCTGCCCTTGGAGAATTTCAGAATGTGAGTAGACAGAGCCCTGAGCAGCCGATGTCCCTGCTGCATGGTGTCCTGAGGGCCCTTCCAATCTGAATGCTTTTCTGATTCTGGACAAAACATTTAATGGATTAAAGCAATCAGCTGTTACTGGGAAGCTGGAATAGGAGGCTGGTTCACCGCCCGTCAGCCATTCTATTTCCTATTTATTGAATTTCCTTTAGAATAACTTTGTCTCATAAAATGCCCATTCTACGTGTGATTGTTTTAATTCACAAACCTTAAAATTGGTGATGACTCAGCCCTACTGCCACAGGGACAGCTACACTGGGAATTTGGTGTGCTTTGCTTTCCAACCTCAGCTGGCAGTGCTAACCAAACCCTGCAGATTCCTGGTGCAAAACCCAGTCTGTAACCCCAAATCTCTCTGAATTCCACAGGGACACATACAGTGACAGAAGTGGCAGCAGCTCGCCTGACTTGGAGATAACGGAGCTGAAGTTTCCATCAGTAAATCATGACTGATTCTGGTAACTTTTAATGACCTCAACCTCTTTCCTTATTAAAAATACTCCTTGCCCAGTCGTTCCTCCTGGGATGTGAATATTTCACATTGGTTGGTAGGAAACTGGCCCCCCACGAGAAGTGCTGGAGCTCACACGTGTTCAGCTGTGAGGAATGTGTAATAGCCCGGGGTCACAGAGGGGGTGGGTGTTTCCTTAGCAAAGTGATACAGAATGAAGTATAAAGATACATGAGGGAGTCTGAGATTAAACACAAATAAAGAAACAAAGCACAAACAGAGCATGTGATCCTGAAAATGGAGGCAAAGCTGAGCAAGAGGGTCCTGGATTCAGGTAGTTCAGTATCTGGGGAGCAATCTCTCACCTTTGCCAGACAACAATTCTGGAAGAGCCGTTCTCCCCAACTCTTGGGAGAGTGGAGTGAAAACAAGGGTCGGCCCCAGCCTTGCACATCCCCATCCCTGGAGGTGCTGCAGACAGCTGGGGTTGTTCCAGCTGAAGATCCCTTTCTGTACATTTTTATCCCACTGAGGATGTCCTTTATCTTGGGCTGGTGAGCAGTACCCAGTGTGCTCCCAGCATGCCCAGGCTGGGTGCTGGGTTGGAACAGCTTGCGGGTTGTCCCTGGATGAGGACACTGCAGGGCAAGCAATGCTCTCCCCTCTGCTCTGAACAGCCTGGCCTGCTGCTCCCACACCTCTGCTCACTCCTTGATAGTGGCATCAGGATGAAGTTTTCCTTTGGCAGGCGAATGGGCAGTGCTGGGAAGGGTGTGTGAGGTGAATTCTTAGCTTAGTGGTGCCCACTGCCAGCACTGTATTTATTAAACACCGACTCCTCGACAGAGCGTGCTCTCTCGGGGTGCAATCTGCTGGGTTTGGTGTTGCCATCATGGCCCTTTAATACTGTTGGACACTTTTTATCCTGGAAAGGAGTGCTGCCAGGCCCCATGGGCTATGTTTGTCTGGGGTGACACGTATGACTCAGACCTTTATGTGCTTGGGCTCTTCACTGTTGCTCTTCCCTGTCAGTAATTCCTGTGCCTCTTCTCCCTCTCTTTCTCCAGGTGTCTTCGCTGAAGAGAGGAGCCTTGGTTAGATTCTCCAGGCATTCTTACAGCAATAGCTTGAACACTCTCAGCTTTGGGCTTCCTTAACTTATGGGTTTATCATGTCTGTTATGAAATCTTGTCCCTCTATTTCCTCACCTCTTCTTTCTTTTATTTTCCATTTGGGTTCTGTTTACTCCTGGAGGAGAGCTCAGTGCAGCGCAGCACCTCCCGACCTTCAGTCAGATAAAAAGTGTGGAGATCAAAAGCAAATTGGGGTGTGGGATTTGATGTGCTGGGGAGAATCCAATTGCACGCTTCCTTCCCAGTGCCTGGGAACGCTGGCATGAGTTTTTGTCTTGGACACTGACAGCTGCGTTGCTTTCTCCAGCTTTTCTGCTCCCTCAGCAGTCTTTATTCCTGGTGGAATTATGTAGGTGATGCTAGATATTGGGGCTCATGCAGTGCCTGAGCCGTTCTGTGCTGCCAGGGATGGGTCTGTTCAGCTCTGTGCAGGCTGTTTTTTGGGACACACGCACACACATTCTCTTCAGTTTTAGTTTTTTTTCAGTTGTATTTAAAATGTTTGGCACCGGGGTCTTGGTGCCTGCAATGAACCTGTAACCAGGAAATTTCCTGCAGTGGAGGAGTTAACCTGGAACAGGATCAGCTCTAACTGTGATGCTGCTCTGCAAGGGTGCAGTTAACCTGGATCATGTTGGGGGGGACCAGAACTGTTGGGAGAGGCCGTGGCTGCCGGGAAGAAGCTGGAGCTGTGGCCCTTTCTCTGCCAGGTTTGCTGGTGCTGCTTCTGGGCTGGGAAACTTCAACTCCTTGCATCAAGGGGGAGGAGCAGGAACGGAAGGACATCAGGTGCTGCCTTTAACAGCTCCTGTAGGTCTGCCTTGGGCTGAGCTCTTCATGGTGCTTTTTGGTTGGAAGTGCAGCCTTCCGTTGCCTTTTTTCCACGGTGGAGCTGCTCCCGGCCCTCGCTGCGGTGCTTTCCCGAGGGGAGGCCTTCTGAGGTGGGAAATGCACTCGTTCTTTGATTTTTCCTGCCTCCTGCTGCAATATCAGCGACAGCATCTTTGGGAATTTGGGAATTAGGAAGAGAGGAAGGTCTCTCAGTGGTCCGAAGTGTCCTGTGTTTGCAACTCTTCATTAAAGTTTGGAGGAAGCTGTGCCTCGCAGCTGGCTGGGTACAGCTCCGTGTCGAGTGCCAAACCGAGTTAGGCCCTGCCCTGTCTCGCTGTGGTTGGTCCCACAGCCCCACTCCCTTTCTTCCCTCTTTTCTGTAGCTGCAAAGCTGTGCTGAGCTGGGAAAGCCACAGGAACGCTCAGCTGAGCGCAGTGCTCCGTGCTGAACAAACCCTGGCCAGGACCTGCTGCTCCTCCAAGGCCGGGATTGTTCCTGAGCTGTAGCACAACTGCCTTTTCTTTCTCCTGAAGTGTTTTCATTTTGGCCAAAACTGAGCAACTGACTGGGTCATTAAATGCTTATTTGTAATAAAATGAATAAGGAGCCAGGAGCTGCTGTGTTGCTTCCGTAGCTAAGAAAGTGGAAAAGGACCAAAGTGAAATGCTGTCTGAGTTTAAATTAATCCATTTCTCCAACCTTATTTGCAGTGGGTTTTGACATTGCCAGAGTCTGGCTGAAAGTGTGAGGCTTCCACTCAGGAGCAGAGAGCCCTGGGGAGGCTGGGCTGAGCCCACAGCCTGTGCTGGGCAGTGGAACAGCAGGGGTGGGTGCTGCAGGGTGACTCGCTCCCTCCTCCAGTGGGAGCTGCTTGTTCGTGCCTGGCAGGGGCCGTGGGAGATGCTGCTCTCCAAAGCTGCATCCCGGGGCAGTGGGAGCCACCACCCAGGAGCTGTGTCCTAGGGTGGCCAGGGCTGTGCTCCAGCCTCGCCACAGCTGTGGAGCACAGATGGAGCTCTCTGGTGATGAGCAGCCCACGGCAGCCACCCGGGCTCTGGTGAGGGGCAGGGAAGTGTTTCTCCCTTCATTCCTCATCCCTGCAGTTGGGTGGTGGCCTGGCTCCTGGGGCTGTGTCTGACTGGGGCCCGTGGGCCCTGGCTGCTCTGCCCCTGCCAGGGCAGCGCGTGTTCCCCAGCGGCTGTTCGGGACGTGCTCAGCCAAAGGGCGATGGTGGCCCAGACCTGAGCCACTGCCTGGGAGAGGAGCAGGAGCTGTTGGGGATCTGATCAGCTCAGCTCCCTCAGGACAAACCTCTTCCCTAAGAGAGGACGGGGCCTCTCCCCAGCCCGACTGCTGGGATCAGGGCAAAACCTCTGGAGCTGGGGTCCCGGTGTGGGGGACAGGGATGGGGCAGCGGGGTGGGTTCTGCTGTGCTGCTGCCCTGGGCTGCTGTTTCAGCTCCTGGGTTGGGGCTGCACGGGAGCATCTGCAGCCCCAGAAGGGGAGAGGCTGGGAGATGGTACAAATAAACTGGGACTTGGAACTGGAATTGGGGGAGCCTGGCTAAGGCTGCACCTGTGCCCCAGCAGCTCAGCCCCTTCCACCCCAAAAGCTGGATGGGTTCAGCTGCCAGGGAGTTGCCCCTATAGCCCCCAGGGGCTCGCAGTTGCCCAGATGTGGGGCCCATGGCTGCAATCTGTGCTGGGAGCAATGGGGCCTCCGTTGTCCCCTCTGCCAGTTGTTCCCTGCCTGCAGGAAGATGTACAGAACCCAGGAATGATGGGCTCAGGAACATCAGCAGGGGGCTGCTCCCTGCCCCAACACCTCACAAGCTCTGGGCAGCAACAAAGAACTCCAGAAGCCTCTGCCTGCAGTGCTGCAGCTCCTGGACCAGGCGATGCTGGAGGGCTCTGAGCCAGCGCTGGGAATCATAGAATCTTCCTGTTGGAAAAGACCTCGGAGATCATCAAGTCCAACTGCACCCATCATCTGCTACACCATGTCCCTCAGAAACTCTACTTTACTTAACACCTCCAGGGATGGTGACTCAACCCCTCCCTGGGCAGCTGTTCCAGTGCCTGAGAACCCTTTTAGTAAAGAAATTCTTCCCAATATCCAGTCTGAACCTCCCCTGGAGCAACTTGTGGCCATTTCCCCTTGTCCTGTCACCTGTCACTTGAGAGAAGAGACCAACACTCGCTCTGCCACAGCCTCCTTTCAGGCAGTTGTAGACAGTGATGAGGTCTCTCCTCAGCCTCCTCCAGGCTAAAGAACCCCAGGTCCCTCAGCTGCTCACAGGACTTGTTTTCCAGCCCCTTCCCCAGACTCGTTACCCTTCTCTGGATGCTCTCCAGCCCCTCAATGTCCTTCTTTTACTGAGGGGCCCAGAACTGAAGGTGACTGAACTGAAGGGAAGGTGATGGAGCCCCTCCAGTGTGCAAGCCCTGTAGAGCAGGGACCTGCGAAGCCACTCTAAGCGCGATGCTTGTGTGGAAAACAGCCTGGAGAGCAGCGAGGAGCTTTGGACAGGAGCAGCTCACCCTCGAGGCATTTGAGAGGCAGAGGAAGAGCAGCCAAGAGCTGGAGCCAGGGTGGTCAGAGGGGCTGTCGGCACCAACGGGCTTTCACTCATCACAGCACCTGATCGCTGGTGTAGTTTTGTTCTCCCAGCCCAGGTCTCCCCCAAACAGCACTGGAGGAGCAGGGCAGGAGCAGCCAAGCGCTCCCCTCAGTGCACGCACAGCCAGCAGCAGGAACGTCGTTATCCTTTTATTTATAAACAAATCAACGTAAAATAAGTGCAGAGGAAAGCAGGGGCTGACCCCGCGCGGGGACCCGTCTGCAGCGGGACCTGCGCCGGGTGAAACCGAGGGGCGTTCCGGGACCCACGCTGGGAGCACCGGGGTCTGCGAGAGGCCGGAGCCCCTCTCCCTCCGGCAGCAGCGGCGGGGGCTGCAGCGCAGGCGTTGCTGTACAACAAAAGCCTCTCTATTCCTTTGGAGGTTTGGGGTATTTTTGTGTTTTTCAACTTTTCCCCTTAGGGGCAAAACCTGACCCAGTGCAGAGACTGGAGAGCTGCTCAGCGCAGGCCCGACCAGGGCCCTCGGGGCTGGCAGGGACGAGGGTGTGGGATGTGGATCTGGGTGGTCAGAGGGTGAGCTGAAGGCAGGAGAAGGAAGAAGTGCTCGTAGTGGAGACCCCCCCAGCCCTTGGATCACGTGGGAGCGTGTGGTGGGTGCACGATGGGGCAGCCCAGGGTATGGATGCTGTCTCCACTCCTCTTGCAGCCACGGTGAGGCTGGGGCCGTTGGGTCACCGCTCAAGTGCCATCAAAAATAAATACATGGGACTGTCTGAAACCACCAGGTGTCCCCAGATTGGACAAAGCCCCTGTGGGAAGAGCAGTGCAAGGACCAGGGCACCACACTGGGATCTTCCCACACCCCAGACCCAGCACCTCTGGCACACGCGGAGCTGGACGGAGCAAAACGCCAGAGGACACAGCGGGCCCTTGGGAAGATGAACCCTGTGCCTCTGGCTAAAAACCTCCAAGAGTTGTGAGTTCCACAACCAGTAGAAAAATCATTTGAGCATTTGGAACAGACAACTCCTTTTATAAAAAAAAAAAAATAAAAAAAAAAACCAAACCCTCAAAAAAAACCGAAATGGAGAGAAGGAGCAGTCGGGTCTGCAGCAGCCAGGCAGCCTCTGACACCAGACCCAGCCACGCTCCTTGGCTCTCCCCCACAACTCGCTCCATGCTCCGGGCAGCACCGTGTGCGGCCGCGCGGCCTCGCCAGTCCAACAGAAATACGAAGGCCTCCGTCGCTGGCAGCCAGAGGAGGGCCAGGAGCTGAGGGCAGGCAGAGCTCAGGGGTTGGGGGCCTGGGTGTGGAAGACAGGGATGGACGGTCGCTGCTTGGAGCTCAGCACGGTGCGGCGAGGCCGATCACGGGCCGAGGGGACGGGAGCCAAGGGCAGCCCCTGTGCCTGCAGCCAGCCCCGAGCCCGTGGGGCTGGGAGCACGGGAGCCACAGCGCCAGGGAGAGGGGCTGCAGCGAGTGCCCGGTCCCCACGGGCTCTGCCAGAGCCGCTGCTCCACCCGGGGAAGCAGAAGAAGCGCTGGCGGGGCCGCAGGGAGAGACCCTCTGACTCCTACACGGCTCGAGCCCGGTGCGAACCTGGCAATTCCCGCGTGCCCGCCGGGCCTGGCCGCTGGCACAGGGGTGCGTGGGCAGCTGGAGCCCTGCCCGGGCGAGGTGTCCGTCTGCGGCGTAACTGGGGGTGGGCGCGCCAGGCAAGCCAAGGGATGGCCGGGCAGGAGCGGAGCTCCCGGGATCCGTCCGGCCGAGCATCCTCTCAGAACTTGCCTTGCTTTAGCTTGTCGATGTGGTACGTGAGCTTCAGCGCTGGCCCCAGCTTCAGCCCCATGTACTTCATCATCATGTCACTGCGCAGCAGCAGCAGCGCCTTCCCGTCGATCTCCTGGAAGGGAGAGAAAGAGCAGCGCTGGTGACCGCCCGGGGGAGCCCCCCCCGCCCTGCCCACCCGGCCTGGCCCTGCCCAAAGCACCGCGGGCTGGAGCTCAGCGCGAGGCTGATTGCATCGAGCTGCAGCATCCCAGCGCGGGCATCCCCGCATCCCAGCCTGCCTGCCGTCCCGGGGCTCAGCCCAGCACCCCCCACGTGCTGGTGGGAAATCTGCTGGGTGGGAAGCACCCAGGAGCCACGTCCCACCGGTCGGCAAATCCTAAAGGGAGGCCAGGAGGAAAGAAGGGGAACAACTGAGGCTGCTGCAGTGCAGGGGAGCTGCTGCTCATCAAGGGCATTGTCATTCAGTGGAAACATCCCAGGAGAGGATGTGCCAGCCCTGCCACAACACAGGCAGCCCCAAAGTCAAGGCTGAAGGTGGCCAAGGACCACACCCTGCAAGCCCAGAGAAGCTGCCACTGCGTGCAAAGTGAATTCCTGGAGGAATTGCAGCACAGTCCCAGCAGCTGGTGGAGGGATGGTGGAGCATCTCAGCTCCAGCAGGGCTCTTCAACATCTCAGTTCTCAACAGCACCCAACACCTTCCAGCTGAGCCTGTGGTGCCAGTGCAGAGGCTCAGGAGGGGAGGAAACACAAAGCTTGAAATAACCAGAGAACAGCTCTGCACCTTGCCTCTGGGACATTTTCCAGTCCCTTGCAGCATTTCTTTCCTTGTCCTGCTCCTCTGTTGGCCCAGAGTTTTGTAGTGGACAGGTTTCCATGAAGAAAACATTCATGGATTTACAAAAAAATAAACCCCACAGCCTCTAACAACTGTCTGGAGGAGAGAGGCCTATGGTGAAACCTTATCACTCTCTGCAGCTTCCTGAAAGAAGGTTGTGGTGAGGAGGGTGTTGGGTCTCTTCTCCCAAGTAACAAGTGATAGAATGAGAGGAAATGGCCTCGAGTTGCACCGGGGAGGTTCAAATTGGACACTGGGAGACATTTCTTTCCTGACAGAGTGGTGAAGCACTGGCAGAGGCTGCCCAGGGCACTGGTGGAGTCTCCATCCCAGAAAGGGTTCAAAAACCATGTGGATGTGCCATGTGGGACAGGGTTTAGTAGGCACAGTGGGGTTGGGCTGGACGAGCTTAGAGGGCTTTTCTAACCTTAGTAATTCTGTGATTCTATGATAAGAGAAAGTCCTGTCCTGTGTTGGTGCTCAGTTAGCTCTCACACTGGGTTTCTCCAGTCCCAGTTTTGTTTTGCTTTTCCCTTCTTCAGATGAAAGCGAAGTTCTTCCTTGGATTGCCAGTTCCAGGGACTTCCATCTCTCAGCAGAGCTAAGTGCTCTCTTGCGTAATTAAAACAAAATATTTTCCAATTACTGGTGGCTCTAAAATAGAACTAATTAAAAAAAAAAAAAGGAGCTGTCTCAGCTCAGCCCAGCACAGAGCCACCAGAAGCCCAACTGCTCTCCTGCCTTTCTCCTTCTGCTGTTCCGGCTTCACGAGCACCTCCAGGTATGACATGGATGGAAGCAAAAGGCAGAAAGACCATGAACTGTCTGGTAGGAACCAGGACATGGAGCTGCCACAATTTTTGAGGCTTTGATTGTCCAAACTCCACACAGCTATTTTACACTTAAAGACAGGCATGGGAACCAGGGCCTTGGGAAACTGCTTCTTGTAGGGAACAGGGGAGTTCAGCAGCAACGCACTCAATGGATTCCACTTGGAACATGTTTCTTGCCAGCAGAGATTTGTTGAGAGATGAATACCAAGACTCCAGGATCAATGAGTTTTTGTGTTTTCGATGCAAGGGTTCAAATCCAGCTCAGAGCTGAGCTCTGTGTACCCAGAACGACAGCGGCGCTTGGAGCCTCAGCTGGGCTGCGACGTCTTCCCCTCGAATTCCTGAGTGAGGATCCCAAGCCTGAACATGACATGAGCAGGTTTTGTGGGGATTTTCCCAGCTTTTCCTCATGTGAAGACCTGTCCCTCCCATAGAGAGGGCACCCCCCCACGGACACACGGCCAGACATCCTTACGTGCTTTCGGAAGAGGTCGGCGTGGGGTCCCAGCTGTGGATCCGCTTCCCGGATGAACTGCATCACCTCCTCCACTGTCCAGGACGAGGGGTCACGGCTGCTGAGCCGGGAGACGTCTCGTGAGCCGAGGTATCTGTCTGAACCTGGAGGGAAGGGTGAGACAGAAACCGTCACCTCGAGCACCCCTGCAGCATCGCTCCAGCCGTCACCCACCCCTCAGCCACCCTTCAGGCCCCTCTCAAAGCAATGGCAGAGACCACGTGGAGGGCAGGTCCCAACCGTGACTCAGAAATTCCTGAGGCAGAGGTCCAGCCCCAAGGCCTCATTGTCTCTTCTTAAGCCTTACTTTTCAGGGCAGCCTTCTATACTGAGCCCTTTTCCTCACTCTAAACCCCAGTTTCCCCCTGCCCCCCTCCAGCTGAGTTTGCCCCACTCCCACCCTTCCTCCCCACCTGCTGATTTTCTTGCAGAGAACCAGAGAACCATCCTCCACTCCCCCTCCTCTCCCCCGGTGCCGTTTCTCCCCTTGCTGTCCCACTCCCAACACCACCTTCAGCAATTTCAACACATCAAAGCTGTTCTATGTTTTCTGAGCCTGTCCACAGAATCCTGCTGTCCTGAAGCACCACTGTGCTAACAGCAGCCCTGCTCCCACCGTGCCGGCGTCGCTGGTCCAGCTCTCTCCCTGCATACACGGATGCAGCAGGAAGCAAATCAAGGCATCAGCAGCCTGAGCTTTTTAGAGGCGTTTGTTGATGCCTTACACCTAGAATTCCAACTTTCCTTGTGCACAGCTGGATGTGATGTGCTGATTCATGGCAATGAGCAGCTCTCCTGCTGCTATTCCTCGACGCAGACAAGTGCCGCTCGCGCATCCGCCCCTGCTCCCAGCCCTCCCTGGCCGGTCCCGATCCATCCTCACAGACTCAGACGCTCATTTATCACTCTGACAGCCCCCCCATCATGCCTGCAAGTGCAGCTCTTGCCTTCTCCTTCCTCTCCACTGACCTCCAGGTCCACTCAGCACCGTGCCAAAGCAGTGACCCTGCAAGCAGCACCTCTCCGTATTTCCACCCGCCCGGCTGCTGTGTCCATACAGCCACTGTTAAACCTCAGGGACTCCCTGTTTAACCAGGCAGAGGCCAATCTCTGCCACCTGCTGAAGTTAATAAGGTGCAACTGGACTCAGAAAAGCCCTCTGCTGCCAAGTTCATAACCGGAGGGCTGGCTTCTTAACTCTCTTACCCCCAGAGCTAAGCCTGCGCAGGGCAGAGGTGCTGCCCTGGCTGAGGCTAGAGGGCTGGTGCAGGTGCCTGTATCCTGGCAGGCGAAAGTCTCTGGAGCTCCTGCTGTGGCTGGAGGCATTGACAGAGTTCAAGGCAGAGTCCATGGGGTCCAGGCGAGGCTCCAAGGGCCCTGGGAGCCCATCTCCCAGAACAAAGGTTTCACCTGGAATGCACCAAGCTGCAGTCAGCGCACCCGAACGCCGCGCGGCCCGAAGTCACCGCCCGGCGGGCACAAAGCAGAACCACAGCAAACACAGAACCGGGGGCGAACCCCGGCGCTGGTGGGCTCTGCGAGAGCACAGAGATTCCAACAGGCACTGCCAGAGCACTGCAGGCATCTGCCTGGCAAATGCCAGTCCCACCAGTTCCAGGTGATAATGGTTGGCACCCAGGCGGCGCAGTGGCTGCTCTGTTAATGCCACCAGCAGCTCTGGCTTGCGGTCCGTGTCCTGACCACTGCCCAAACACCGCGGTGGGAGCAGGTGCAGGGCAGCCTGTTTGGGCTGTTTGTTGCACAACAGCCCCGAGCAGGGAGAGGAGGCTCCTGGAGGGGCAAAGCACCACACATCACTGCCACCAGCGTGCAAGGTAAGGGCCCAGGTGGCTGGGACTGCGGGGTGTTCAGTCAGGCTCCTGCTGCAGCCCGGAGAGCAGCCACAGGCAGAGCAGGAGGGAGCAGCAGGCTCCTCGGAGCAGCTCAGCTGCAGCGTCACAGCTGATCCTCCAGCCCCAAAGCAAGGTGCTGGAGTCCCCTCCTGATCTCCTGCTGGGCCCTGTTTCCCTGCCTAACCAAGCTGGTGACCAACACTGCTCGCTGGGACACGTGCAGGAGGGATGGGACAGAGGGCTCTCCTGAGAAGGGGTCCCAGTGCGAGAGTGGCTTCTTCCCATCTCTTCCAGAAGCACATTCTGTTTTCAAGTGGCAGTGGCTGCATTAGGATGGAGAGGATGAGGAGACCACCTGGGGTGATGTGCTGGACCAGCTGAGCCCTACCCTTGGCCGTTGCATGGTGACAGCTTCACCCAAGGACCACGTGTTTGTACTTGTTCCTGTGGCACACGCAACCCAGTCTCAGTCCAGGTGGACCTGATGCCTCAAGTCATCCTCAAATACTTGCATTCTTTATCATGGAGCACCTGGCAAGCTCTTACAGCCCAGGAGGAAAGCAGCTCCTACAACGAGGGGCATGGACTGTGTGCCCTAGGCTGGGCCACCAAACCTGGTTGGGAGCAGAAGCTCCTCTACCAGTGCCCCCAGGGACCCTGAAATCAGCTCATGTTGCTGCGCTGCTGCCACTCAAACACCACGGGAGGTGACAAGGATGAAGACACCTGAGCAACGGCCCCAGTCAGGCCCTGGGCTTCTTCCTGGGACTTCCCAGACTGCAGGAGGGGGAGGTGAGAAGCCAGCACAGTAAGGTTGTGCTGAACTGGGATGGTGGTGAGGGTGCAGAGTTGATACTGGGACCCAAAAGTTGCTGAGATCTTCCCAAACTTCCCTGCTAAGCTGATGCTGCTGTGTTCCAGTGATGGGATGCAGCTTGCCAGAGCCTGAAGAGGTACCTGATTGCTGCAGAGGTTGGGTCCCACTAACTGTGGCAGCCTCTCCTGGACATGTTTTCCCTGGTTTCTGTGAACTATAGGACTATTTGTTGAACTGGGATCCTCTGGTTTCAATGCTTTTGCTGTCTGCTTTTGAGAAGAGATCCCAGAGGTGAGTTCAGCTGGAGGGAGCCAGCCCAAACCTTCCCTGGTTTCACCTCCTAAGGCTGCAGAAGGGAAGCATTCCTCTTGTCCAGCTGCTTGGAACTCAGTGGAGCAGAGGGGAGGTTATCACCTGTGTAACCACAACCCTCCATCTTGTGGCTTTTGTTATTCTGCACTTGAGGCATTTCTGCCTTTCTTTGCTTTTAGGTCTCTGGGACACTCCTAGAAACCAGCAGCACATTCTTAAAACCTCCTGTAGAGACAGTGCTTGTGTGAAGTCTGTGATCCCCTGGTGGGTGACCTGTGCTGTGTGCTGGCCCACAACACCAGCTTCGTGGGCGGGCAGAGGGGTTTCCACTGCTCTCCATGTACACAAAGCAGCTTTCTGGCTCCTGAAGAACTTTGGACCTTCCTTCGCTCCTGCACCACTTTCCCATCATCCCAGTTCAGCCCCAGACTGGATGCCAATCCAGCTCTCAGCTGGCAGCTCTGGCCCTGGGGTGGGCAGAGATTCCCTGTCCCAGACAGATCCACACAGGGGATGTGACATCCCAGGGAGACAGCATCAGAGCATCTCTATAGCAGCTCCACAGGGGCTCATCTCCAATGGGATGGTTTTGCTTAAAACCCAGCCACTTCCCATTAAACATTTGTGGCAAAGGGTGGTGTCGGCCTCATAGGAAAGTGCAGAGCCAGGAGAGGGTTCCCTGGGCACAGCCCTGGAACAGGGAAATGGCTGTGGGTGTGGGAATGGGTGTGTGCTGCACATCTCCATCCTTCAAAGACACCTGGCACCTTCTGCCAGGTAAAGCACGGTCTCAACTTGCCAGGAAGCCCCAGATGTGCTGGGTCAGGCAAACGTGGGTGCCTGACCACTCCTGGGGCCCCAGAGCTCACACAGAGCGGACCGGAGTCAGCTTAAGGAACTCCTGGACCGGTGAAGACTACGGTTGGGATGCTGGGAGACCTGTGGGTGCAACACTGGGATCCAGAACTCGCCCTTGGAGAATATTTAACTCAACAATTAGCACACTGTTGTTATTCTGATGTGAATGCCCCGTGATGCATCCTTCAAATATGCGGTCCTGTCCCCACACGTGCTCAGGATGACACAGCCGAAGAGGAGGGGCCGTGCAGCCCGGGAGCACTGCTCGGTTTGCCCGAGGGGCAGCGCTCAACTCCCGGGTTCATCCCCAGCTCACCCAGCCCTGGCCCCTGACTGAGGCTTTTCTTAAAAACAACAACACGCAGAGAACTGCTTGGAGGAAGGAACCCTCCAGAACGATATCTTTCCTTTCCAGAGGGAAACGGGGCAAGAGGGGAAGGATGACCAGCCCTGTGAACCATCTCCAGCAGAAGACAACGCGCTTCTGCAAGCGGCAGGGCACGGGCTGGGTTCACACACAGCATCCAGAACCCTTCTGCCCTTGATAACGAGCTTCAGAGTGAGGAGGAGGTGGTTAATTCTTGGGCAGATTTTCTCATGCAAACTGCTCACTTGAAATAAAGGCTGGTGTTTAGGGCATTGCAGGGAAAGCTGCCACCAGTAGCGCTGGAAAGGCAGGGAGCAGATAATTAAAGTTTAATTAAACAAATTGTGCTGTAGATCCAAGAGTGCTGTTTTACTGCTAAAAGACAGAGTTTGGCCACAAGCACAAACCTGATTTGCACAACTACTGAACACCCACTGCTTCCAACAAGTGACAGGCTCTGAAAAGCAGCTCCCTGCTGGGCCGGAACGGCCGCTTTTAGCAAAAAGCCACATAAATGCCACTGGATGCAAGAGGAAACACAACTGTAAGGAGTGAGGTGCCCTCAGCATCTTTCTGACTGCGTGCCAAAGGCAATGAATGAAGACTTTCCACCGCTGCTCCCTGCCTGCAATGTCACAGACTGGAAACTGCTGTCAGTCCCTCTGCTGAAGCCAGAACATGTTCTGCTGGGGAGTTCGTTGCTGCGAGAAGATGCAGCTCCTTGCTTGAGGAACACTCAATATCTGAGTCATTCAGGCTCATAGTCTTAAAATGCAACTACTCCTGCCTGTACTTAGATTTCATGGAGGAGAAGGATGAACAGGCTTTCAGCTGTGGGATGAAAATGAATTTCACCTCCTTTCTCCCTGCCCTGTAGTTCCCTGCTCAGACCAAGAACAGAACAAGGTGGAGTTGCTGTAGGAAGTTCACACACCAACAGGACCATCACCCTCGTGGGAAGTTCCACACACATTCTGCCCACGTGCCTGTAGCTCTACAGAAGAGGTTGGAGTGAGCTGGGTGTCCCGATGGCATGGCCTGTGCAAAGGCCAGAAGATAACTGAAGAGACTTCCAAGCTGACTGAGAATCAGTCCTGTGGACAGTTTAACATGGGTCCTCCTTGGAATTATCCATTGTGGAAGCCTCCGCTCTTCGCTAACAACACTCTCCTCTGCTCTTCACTGACAACACAGAGGGTACAACACCCACAGCCTACCCCAGGCACCTCCTGAGGGCACCACCACACCTCAGGAGGGGAAACCACGCGTTCCACCGCAGCAGAGCAGGAATGGGCTTTGCTAATGGCTGCAGGGTGCAGCGACTGATGTGTTAGAGGAGAACAGCAAGGAGCCAACAAGGACGTGTGCCTAGGGCTGGGACACAGGCTGGGGGCCTCAGGGAACAACTTCTGACCTGCCAGTGAGCTGGGACAGATGAGAGCCCCACGGGTCACCTTGTTCTTCACATCAGCTGTGACAAACCTGCAGTTTCAAACGGTGGGGACACTGAGGTGCAGGTTCAGACCAGTTGCACTCAGGACCAGTAACTCTGAAGCGCAGTGACGGGTGGAGGCTGGAATTACACCTCAGTGCATGGGAGGCTGTGCACTGGCAAATCCAGGATCCACAGCCCAAGCCCAGCAAACTCAGCCAGAACAAGGGAAACGGGGATTCTAAAGGGACAGCAACAAAGAACAAAGCCACTGAAAGAGCCTACAGGAATTTTTACAAAGGATTGAGACAAACACCCTGGCAGATCTCACCATCAGTTAATTAAAAGGCTTTAGGAAGGCTGACTCTCCATCTTGGTTCTGGAGTGCCTGCAGCTCAGCACAAAAGGGAAGGTTGGAAGTGTATTTATAGAAGGCTGCTACTCGGGCCCCTCCAGCTATCTGGAACCCCTGGAAACCTCCCACCTGCACGTGCAAGGGAAACCTACAGAGCACACAGCTTCTGAGAAGGTGGCCCAGCACATCCACCCCAGCATTTCCCAACAGATGCTGCAGGAAGCGGCAGTGCTGCGGGGTGGGATCTGATTTGCTGGCACTGGCAGAGCACACGTTAACGAGAGCCTCCCTGCTCTTTAGGGAGGATTGTGAGGAACACGATGGCATCCTGGGAAAGGGCAGCAGGCTCCTGGCTGCACAGCAGCATCTGCACAATGCACTGCAGCAAACCACCACGGAAAAACCTGGGGGGAGAGTGACTGAAGCAGCTGGGCAGGTTTATGACCACTATTGCCATGGAAGTGAAAATATGGGTAATTAAATCCCAGATTATGTGGTATTAGATGATGACTATCGGGGCTAGAAGGAAGTCTCCTGCATTCCACATGCCTCACACAGCTGACCTTGGCACAGAGTGGTTCCTTTGCTTCTCTCTGAAATGCCAAGCACCGACCCACGTGGGAGGCAAAGCAAAGCAGAATTCCTGACCCCACGGCTCCACCTGGCACATCTAATCCTGCTGCACCCACTCCAGGTCACTACAAACAGCCAGCCTGGGGAAGAGACGCTGTGCTCACCTTCCAAAGGGTGACGGTCATTCTTTGGTAACTTGGGGGAGAGAGGAGCACAGTATGGAGGGGAATCTTGGGAATATCTCTTTGTACCCCGGCCTGGTCCCTGCAGAGTGCCGTCTAACGAACTGCTTCTGTCTAGGAAAAGAGAACAAGCCCTATTTAGGAGTAGAGACTTCCTGGGAAATTCAGTCTTGCAGAGTCACTCGAGACCCACGTGTGTCACCAGCCTGGTAACAGCAACCCAGAACATCCATCAGTCCTTAAGGTTTTACAGTTTGCTTTGCAAGTTTCATCAGAGAAAAAGGCTGGTGACAAACCTAACGAAGAATTTTAGCCACATTTTGGCATATTTCACCCCAAATAACACCTCTGATTTATTTAATCCGTTTCTCCTCATTCTGCCCCTTGGCTCACGGCACACAATTCCCACTCCTCCCCAGGCTCCACTTTTCAGACACACGTAGCCCTTGGAAGATCTGCAGACACCCTGTGCCATCCACAGCATTTGATTAAAGCATGTGCTCCAGTTTCCAGTTCTCCCCAAAGGGATCGCTCAGCACCCTGGCTGTGGCTGCTGCTCTTCTCCAAACACTTCCCAGTGCTGGGGCTCTTGGCACGGGAACGCAGCGGGCAAGACACCGGGCTGGGCTGCGAGACCTCTCTCTGCAGACAGGTAAAGGCTGCACACGTGGTGTCAGTGGGTGGATGGACACAGAATGGAAGTGCTAACACGGATGGGAAGAGCAGCCAGGCAAGTGGTGGTGGAGCAAGACCCATCAGGACGGGGCACGGTGGTTTAAGAGGCAATGCAGAGGGTGCCCACCAGCCACCTCCAGCGCTCCTGGCCGGTCCCTTCCCACTGCCCCGAGCACGTGGGAGCCTGCAGTGCTCAGGGTGTGGGGGACAGAGGGGGGAAACGCTCACAGACAAATGCCAGAAGCTGGATAACAGCACAGAGCAGCCCCAGGGCAGGGCAGGGATGGGTGCTGGGGGGTGACAAATACGGGAGCAGACACCAGGGGAGATGCATCACAGCAAACAGAGACACAAAGGTACAGATGGGCTGGGGCCACAATTTATTTGACTAAAGAGAAACACAAAGGTAAAGTATCTGCTCTATCAAAATCCTCTGGGGAAAGCAAAGATAAGCTGCTCATACTGAGGTCCAGGGACTCAGCGACACAAACCCACTGTGACATGATCAGAAAGACAAATACTGCTCTGTAAGAAACACTCACTGCCCAGACAGAGACCAGGAACAAATGCTCTCAGCAAAGTCTCTGGATTTCTCTGAACTGCAGGACCTTCCTCACAACAAAAATGAGGTTTTTTAAAAGGTTTTATCAGGTTTTGAGTTGGGTCATTTTTCCAATTCGTTGATTTTAAAAGTAATGCAAACACGGATGCTCAGGTGGTAGAGGGTAAGCCAGGGCACCAGAAGTTAGGTCAGTGTGAACTGATGGAAGGATAAAGCCAAAGCAGGTCTGTAGTTGGGGTCTGTGGTTCAAAAGGATGTATTTTAAGAAAATACCTTTATTTCCTAATGGATTAATTACACAGAGCTGTTCTCAGCAGTGAGGCTGCAGATCATCACGAGAAAATACCTGCAGTTCAAAAGCTGCTGTGAACACCAGGAATGTGTGAGATCAGGGAGAAACAACCTGGGAGGAAGGGAACAAAACCCAAGCAGATAAATGTTCACTCTGAGAAGGATGCAGAGAACAAGCAGATCATTAATTGCAGACGAGAAGGATCTGCTCTGCACAAAGCCACAGACGTCAGAGGACCACGAGTCCAGGGACAAGGTAAACTTTTTAACTCATTCTGTCTTTCGACACAGTGCAAAGGAAGAGGCAGGACTGTGCTTCCAGCTACAGAAGCAACAAGTGTATGGGAACAGTGAGAGGATGCTGGGGAGAAAGGCAGACTGAGCAAAAAGAATCATAGGATCATGGGATCATAGAATTACCTGAGCTGGAAGGGACCCAAAAGGATCATCCAGTCCAACTCCTGTCCCTACACAGGACACTCCAACACTCACACCGAGGGACTGAGGGCATTGGCCAAATGCCCCTGGAATGCTGGCAGAGTGGGTGCTGTGACTGCTGCCCTGGGGAGCTGTTCCAGGGCTCCACCACCCGCTGGGGGAAGAACCTCTCCCTGATATCCAATCTAACCCTCCCCTGGCACATCTTCCTGCCATTCCCTCCAGTCCTGTCCCAGGTCACCAGAGAGCAGAGCTCAGCCCCTGTTTCCCCTCCCTCCCTTGTGAGAAGGCAGCAAACAGCTCTGAGATCCCCTCTCAGTCTCCTCCAGGATGAACAGACCAAGTGATTTCAGTCTCTCCTCACACGACTTCCCCTCCAAACACTTCACCAGCTTTGGAGCCTCCTCTGGACACTCTCCAGTAGTTTCATGTCCTTTTTATCCTGTGGCACCCAAAGCACAAGAAACCCTGTCCTTGTATGCGAACAATGGGACAGTTTTGAGGGAGATTTTACCTCACTTGAGTTGAGAGGTTGGTGGGGAGGCAGAAAAGCACATCTGCCCGTGCCTGGGTTTGTGCTGTTGGCCATCCCAGGGCAGTGAGATTGGACACCTTTACTGGCAGGGAGAGTCTGCTCACATCATCATGTCCAGGCAAAGCCAAAGGCAAAGGCAGAGCCAAAGTCAAATCTCCTTTCTGAGGATGCTCCAAGTTGCACTGCCTGCACTGGCACCTCCTCCCTGCCCGCAGAATGTGCCTGCACAACTGAAACAGCCCAGGTGTTGATGCCTCTGCAACATCCACCTGCATCCAGCCAATCAAATCCCACCCTTGGCCTCCAGTCGCAGCCACGCTGCACACCGGGGCAAGGCTCAGAGGGTAAAAGACACAGAAATATTCACCACTGAATAAGAGGTGGAAGTCAAACAACTGAACATTCTCAAACTGGGCGTGCAGGGGTGCCGAGGGAGCCAAAGTGTAGCCTAAGAAAGAAGGTGCACGTGAAACCCTCCTGCAGCAAATCTGAACACGACTCGGTGAGGCGCAGCTCGGAGCAACCGGACACACAGTGCTGACATTGGAAAAGTGATCAATCCATTTCCCTGGAATTCAGTAAGGCATCTGATATCACAGAATCATAGAATGACCTGAGTTGGAAGGGATCCACAAGGACCATCGAGTCCAACTCCTGTCCCTGCAAAGGACACTCCCAGCATTCACACCCTGTGTCTGAGGGCATTGGCCAAATGCTTCTGGAATATTGTCAGGCTGGGACTGCTTCCCTGGGGAGCTGTTTCAGTGCTCCAGCACCCTCTGCTCTCACTGGGGAAGAACCTTTTCCTACCTAATATCTAACTGAAATCTCCCCTGACACATCTTCCTGTCATTCCCTCAGGTCCTATCCCTGGTCACCAGCAAGAAGAGCTCAGCGCCTGCTCCTCCTCCTTCCCTTGTGAGGAAGCAGCAGATGGCTGTGAGATCCCCTTTCAGACTCCTCCAGGCTGAACATGCAGAACATGAGGATTTGCTACATGCACAAAAACCTGATCTGAGGGGAAAAGGAGACAGCAGAGTCCTGAGCCAGAACATGAGGCTGGAGAGTCCTTGCTAACTCATTTTCTTGCGGATCATTCTTGATCCCAGTGCCATTTAATATTTTAATTAATAACTGGCACAAATTTTGGAGATTCACCAATGGAATCTGCTGAGGTCTTCCCACACTGGGCCTGATAAAGCATCATTTGAAATGAGGCAGAAAAAGAATATAGATAGAACAGAGCACCAGAAAAGAAAGGGGGCAAATCCAGCAGCAGAACACAGATACACACTTGACCCATGAGATGGGGACAAGTTGCTGTTGACAATGACAGATAAGAGGAACAGGATACATGACCAGGACATGTCGATCATCACCTGCCACAAGGATAAAGCACTGAAAAGCAGCTTCCAGACACATTTTTTGAGACCATGGTGCCATTGCTGTGGCACCAGGTCCCCCTGAGCTATTCCCTGGAGTGCTGGGTGTCAGCCTGGTCACTCTTGAAGTTCAGTTCAAACCAGCACTGGATGAGAAGAACACAGAGCACTTCTTACCTGAGCAGCCAAAAGGTGAGCAATCCTGAAAGGACACTGCTCCTCTCTACTTCCACAAGAAAGAGAACTAAGTTAAGCTGAAAGTCAATGGAGCCACAGATGCCAATTTGCCCAAGAATGAATCTGGGCCAGAACCTAAATTTCAGTAAAAACCAGTGGAAAAGTAAAATCCCCAGCTGATTTAACACAGAACTCCACAGTAATAAAGCAATCACCACACGCTGCAGTGCCTTTAACAACAGGACCATTTTCAGATGACTCTTGATCAGATCCACTTGTTCACAACACTTCACAGCCCGTCCCTGTTTCTATTAACACCAACCAACTCCACGCTTCTTTGCAAATCGACTGTTTCTTGATGCACAACTTGATCTCTTTGCCCTTAATTCCAAGGTTCTGTCTCAGCAAGCCAGAACGTCACCACAGCTCCATGGCAGCAGCATCTGGCCAGAGGCTGCTGCAGACCTTCCTCCTTCTGCCCCAAGCACACATTCTCCACAGTAAGCACAGTGATTCTCTGGTAAAGTGAGTTTGAAATGGGAATTGACACCAGCTCCCAGCCCTAACAAGTGATTCTGGAGGAACCAGCCCCATTCAGGCACACGAGCACTTGTATCGTAGAGGGAACAAGGCAGGACCCACAGAGATGAAGGAGAGACCATGGAAGCCTTGATGATTCAGGTGTTTTAAGCTGATGTACAACTTTCAGCCTCATTCTTCCATGACCAGCCCTAACCTCTCACAATTGCCAGTACTGTTCTTCTGCCCTGACCAGAACCCACTGCAATGTGGAGAGAACAGCATTTACCACCTTCTTCCACGTGCCTGAGAAAGGCGTTCGATGAGCAGATGCCCAACAGTCCCTGAGACATCGGTGTGAACTACAGGACTGGGTGTTATCACTTCTCTGCATGGGATTAATCTTTGTTTAATGCTCTATCCAGGAGTTCAGGCTGGGCACGTTTCAGCACCGTGTCACATCTGGTGCTCTGCCTGAGTTTCCCTGAATTCTGACTTGGCTCGTTAGCTTTTCCACCCTGCCAGGCAGCCCAGCTCTTGGTGCAGGCATCACTGACACCTCATGGTGCCCAGAAACCACGTGTGTGAGCTACAGGACCCTCTCCCTCCAGCTAATACACCCAGACCCTGGGTTCTCCTCCTCCCATTCGGGTTTTGTTCTTCCTCATGACAGCAGGGTATTTCCACACTAAAACACAGGGATTTCTTCCAGCTGGGGGTTCCCTAGAGGAGTAACCTCTAGGCCCAGTAACCAGATGTGCTGTTCCTGTACCTGCAGCCCACCCACTTCCTACAGCTCCTCCTCTTCCAGCCCAGCACAGCTCTCTGCTCCTGGCATTGCTGGCTCCAGCAGTGCCTCTGCCTGCAGGCAGCTGACCAGCCATGGAAGAAGCAGAGCAACAGCCACTCTGAGATCCTCATGCTCCTTGCACTGGTGCCATTCCCACTCCCTGAACACGGGCATTTGTGAGATGCAACAAAGCACTGTGGCAATGGGCTGCTGCCCCTAAGCTTCACACTTTGCAGCTTCCCCTTGAACACTTCCTAAGTGCCTGTCCTTTTACGTTAGAAACTCTTGCTTTTCTTGCCAGAGCCATAATTACCCAAAGGATGAACTTTAGGAAGCCCTCCATCAGTATGAAAGCAAGTTGCTGGCTCAGTGGGGAGAAAGGTAGTGGAGGAAGCAAGAGAGGAGAGCAGATCAGTGTAAGTAAGTCAGTTGTTGACTACCTAAAGAGGAGGGCAGACAGCTTCTATCCCCTCCATGACTCCAGTAGCTTCCCCAGAGCCCCCTGGGCAGCCCAGGGAGGCAGCTGCCCCAGGGGCTGCTGCCGCTGCACAGCGCTGAGGGGAAAACCATCTTGGTCTTGTTTTCCAACACTTTTGCTTAAGAGCAATTTTGCAGCCTGACAATTTGCATCATGGCATGAACTATCTTGCCAGGGGTGTGTTGCTTTCACACAGCGGAGCGTTATCCATGCCAAGGAAAACAAAGGCACCTCTGCCTTGGATCACTGCAGTGCGCATCATCCCGGAATGTGCTGTTGATTTCACTGAGGGCTGCCAGTGCTGGCAGCACTCACAGCCATGGTGGAACCACTCTGCTAGGTTTGAATTCCATTTCTAATTTCTAATTAATTTAATTTAATTCCATACCTGGAGGTGTTCAAGGCCAGGCTGGATGGGGCTTTGAGAAACCTGATCCAGTGGGAGGTGTCCCTGCCCATGGAAGGGGCTTGAAACTGGATGGGCTTTGAGGTCCCTTTCAATCCAAACCGTTCTATGATTCTGTGATTATAATTACAGTTTACCTGCTGCACATTATTGCTCTTCTATTTCTCATGCAGAGTCTTTCACCACTATTCCTAACTGCATGAAGTCACTATGATCAGATTACAGCAAGCGGGAAGGACTGGGAGACAGGAGAGGAGAGAAGACAAGGAGACAGCATGGATGAGCAGAAACCTACAGGAAGAGATGGAAATCAGACTGACAGGCAGAAAATACAGCAACTTGAATCCTGTGCAAAAAGAGCCCTGCAGGCATGTGCATGCCACGGGGTGTGATGCAATGACAGCTGCAGAGAGGGCTCAGAAATGGGCTCAGAGACGCACTCCTGCCTCCCGAGTCAAAGATAAAATCTGGGTTAAGGCACGGAGCACCTGGGGTCCCTACAGTGCCTCCCCCCCCAGCTCCTACCTGGTAGATACCTGTCGTGGTCGTACTCGTGTGAGCGCTGCATGTGGCTGTTCTGACTGAAAGGCTGGTTCCCAAAGAGGTTGTCACTGCGGAGATTGTGGCACAGCTTCTCCAGGAAGCGCAGGACGTAGGTGATACTGTTTACTGCTGGCAGGTTCAGCGTGTGCTGTTCTCGATCAAACACAGCTGGAGACAGAAACAAACAGAGCCCAACACGTAAACCCCCAGCAAAGGCAGGAGCCTACGCCCAGGGCTGCACAGCCAGCTTCTGTATCGCAGCCTCGCTGCTCTAGACTGGAGAGAACGGAAGCCACTGCCCTGTGCCGGCGAGCTCGGCCCCCCAGGACAGCCCAAAGCCAGCCCACAGCACCCAGCACCGGGCTCGGGGCTGCAGCGCCCGGGAAGCTGCGCCGGAGGGAACGGAAAGGCATTGAAGGAGGGGCCTGAGCTCCCTGAGTCCAGGTAAGCACGGGTTTAACAGCAAGATTTGAAAAACGGGGGATTTCTTGTCTGTCCATGAGGAGTTGTGGAAATCCCTCCCATTTTGCCTCCTGTTGGGGTTCAGGCAGTGCTGGGGGACGACAGGCAAAGCCTAACGCTGCCTGGGCCCATTCCAGGGCTGTCTTACCCAGGAGCTGTGCTGGAGGCCACGCTAACTGCTCTGCCCAGAGCCAGCTGCTGGCTGCACCTTCACTGACACAGATGCTTGGCAAGAAAGAGAAGACAGAAATCTCCTGTCTGCCCTGGCCCATGACTGCACCAAGCGTCAGGAGAGACACCTTCCAAAGAGCAAGTCCTCGCAACGACATCTCTGAAGGCAAAGCACTGCGGGCCAGTTCTCACCTGAGATGACCTCTCCCCCGTGGCCTTGTTTTAAGAAGGAGAAGACTGTTTTCTGATGATAAGCACAATCAATGCAGGCCTGTACTGCTTGCTGCAGGACAACAGAAGCTCGAGCTGGTCCAAAATGATCTGGCAGCTGCTGAACTTTCTTCTTGTCTAGGTGGGGCCCAGTGCTGCCGTTCTTGTTCAAGTAAATGCAAACTGCCAAGATGAGAAACGTGTTTGCCATTAACCCACTCAGGAAAGAAAGAAACAGATGCCTAAAATCCAGCCTGAGAGATGCTGAGATTTAAAGACTGTCAAATCACTCACAAGGTGGAATCCACCACAGCTGCCTGTCGGCGCCCTAACAGCGGAGCCACTTCCCGAGGGGAACTGCCTCCCAAACCTCCCTGCCTCACACTCACCCTCCAGGCTGCTGCTGTTTCTCCTACACCTTCCCCAGCTCTCAGGCTCCCACCTGCAAGCTGCAAAGCTGTTCCCACGTCAGCCAGGTAAGGTGGCTGTGATGTTCAAAGGAGATGAAGGAACGCACTCCCCCCCTTTTTTTAAAGGAAAGTGGGTTCTTTAGGTTCCTCTGAAAACTCTGAAATAATAGTTGGGGGAAACAGAGGGCTCAGCCCATGCCCAGTGCTTGATTAAATGCATAAAAAGCAGCTTTGCATTAGATTCTCCTGCCCAGATTCATCTGTAGCTACACCTCACAGCTGGAGCAGAGCATACACGCTGCACTGCTACTCCTCCTCCTCCTCTGCTCCCTCTTGTCCCTCTTTGCCTCTACACCCTGGCTGAAGCTGAACAGCTCATTCCCACTGTTGTTCAACAGTTCTGCACCTTGCTGTGATTTGAGCAGTGTGCCTGGCACAGTCTGGGAGAGCTGGTGCTCTGGAGAGGTGCTGCACACTGTCCCACCTCTGACCACAAGAAGTGCCCTTCGGGAGCCTGGAGTCACTGCATGCACAGGGTAACTCAAGGAAAGGGGTCCCTGCACTGACCAGAGGACCTGCAACCTTCCTACAATTTCATTATTTCCAAAATGGACAGAGATAAGCAAATGGCTGAGCTGAACTCTTGTGCCTGTCTTTTCCTCTGCTCTCTGTCAGGCCAGACTTTTGGAATTGTAATGTTTGCTGGTTTATTGGTTTAGGAAGCAAGGGGAGTATCTTGGTGTGTTGCTTTCTGGCTGATGCAGCTCCTAACTGTGCAATCTTGTCAAGAATGTGGTTGGAGACCCTTACCTGTGGGAGCCTGCATGGCAGAGCTGGGGATTGTAGCAGCGTCCTGGGGCACAGTGCTTGTGTCTGGCTCTGGGGTACTGGTTGTTGGAGAGGTGGGTGCTGGGTTCAGCAATGTCCTAGGTTTCCTCTGCAGAAAAAGGGGAGATATTTCTCCTTTTTATCCCTGCTCTCCTTATCACCCGTGATCACTACACTCTCTCCTCTGCATCCAACACGACACATTTCTGGTGATGATGGCGGGGAGCCTCAAGAACCTGGCAATCAGTATTTGTGTATTTTATAGACCACAAACCCGAAAAAATAACAAGCCTGAGATCTGCCACCTCTGCTTGACTCAGACTACTACACACGATGGACAGAAGAGCTCATTCCACCGTTCGGCCACCCTGTCATGATCACAGCACCTGCCACAACTAATGCAGCTCCGAAGGCACAATTTCTTGATGGAAATGATCTTTTGGACACAGACATTCTCTACAGCTCTGGGGCTGGACTCTGAGGGATGTTCCCAGCCCACACACACCCCTGTGGTCTCCTACTTGCTGCAGTCAGCCAGCCAGAGGCTGAGACAAAACGTGCCCAAACACATGCATGCACTATCCCATGGCAGACTTGCAGCACCTGCTTTTCACCCGCCTGCATCAGCATCAGCTTTTACCTTACTGCCAGGCTTGGGGCCTCTCTTTCTGGGGAATTTCAAAGGCTCCACTGACTTGGAGGGTGTAGGCATGGGGTGATGGATTAGCGTTTTGGTCGTTCGACCACACTTCTTCCCTGTTTTGCGACGCCTTTGCCCTTGTTGATGCCCCAAATCAGTCTTTGTGCTACTGTGCATGCTAGGTTTCTCCGAGTTTACTTCGGAGGCAGGTAAAGGGCTCTTTGGAATCACAACTGAAATAAAAAGAGAAAAAGCAAATATAATTAAATCAGGCGAGAATCAAAACAAGAGCAGCCTCCATCGTTACACACATGGATGAACAGGGAGCATTCGCAGCCCCCTGAATGGAGGCCACTGCTCTCCAGTAAAAATGAAAACCAAGTGCACTGATCTTTGGCTCAGCACTCGAGCTGTGGGAAACTGGATGGGCTGAATTCCAGAAGGATCACGCTTTCAGCCATGCCCTCTTTCCTGAAAATAACTGGCACCTACACCTCTTCCCTCTGCGAGTGGTGACGTGCCAGTGATCAGGTAGGATGCCCTGCCTAGGGGAAGACCAGTCAAGACCTGCCTGACAATCACAGAGCCAAGGCCAGGCTGGAAATCCCCTCTCTGAAGGCAAAAGTTGATTTGACCCTGTCCCTAAATTACCAGTGAGCTTCAGTGGAAGGTACCAGATCCATTCTCAGTGCCTGCAGGGACTATCGCTCCTGGCCCTAACAGCTCATCTTGGATCAGCCGACCTGCTCCTCTCACCCACTGCCAGAGGCCCGCACGTGATTTATTCCTTCTTATCTCACACTTTCCATGAGGAAACCAGGTTTCTGGTGTATTTGCCCACAAATCCCCTGAATGTGGCCATTCACTATTTCCAAGCCCTGCTAAAGGCAGGAGATGACCTGGCCCAGCTCAGTAGATCACTGTGTGCTTTAGATTTAAATTTCTGCTTAAACGAAATAAAACGAAACCCTCCTAGACTGAAAAATGCACAGTGACCTTCAGGCTGTCTTGTTTCTCAGACCTGTAAACCTCACTGTGATTTCAACAGGAGGGCTCTGAATTCCAAAAAACCAACCACTCTTGAAGCGAGGAGCTTTATAGCTAAGAAGAAAATCTTGGCAAAGGAAACTGTGCACTAAAAGATTGGTACCAGGATGTAACAACTGTGAGTAAATGAAGTGATTTTTAAGGTATTTCTGATGATGGTTTTACGAGCAGTTACTGTGAGCAAGAACTCATTCCATTGGCACAAAGATCCTGTTCCCAGCTGACAGCTCAGAGGCAGCAAACTGAGCTGGGTCCTGCTCTCTAGGGGTCTGGAGATGAGTGAGCTGTGAGGTGACAGCAGTGAGCCCCGGCTCTGTCAACCACTCCAGTGCTGGCCAAGGCACAGACTGAACAAACAGCATGGAGAGAGCTGATACTGTCCCACCAGTGACAGCTTAGTGTGTCCTGATGAGAACTGGAGGATCCTGCTTTGCTCTCCTGGTCTGACTCCACCTTTGGCTCTGGGTCCCCTGTGCCATCCATGGGCAGCTGGGCATGAACCTGGCTGCCAGGGCCGAGCAAACCCGAGTGAAGGGTTCATTCAGGGAGCTGGAAACCAGGCCTTGTGCTCTCTCATGGCACAACCAGGTGACTCCACGTGGGCGGATGTGCTGGCCAGGCTCTTCTTCAGGGCCAAGCTGCTGTTGGACACCCGCCCTCCAGCCACACGGGCATTTCTGTCTCGTTGGCAGTGCCAAAGATGGCCATGCACAGGGCATGAGGGCAGCTGGAGCCAACCACCAGCTCGCTGTCACCACGAGACCACCTGGGCAGGCTGTGTTTAGGACACAGAGGTCAGCAGCTACTGCAGGGAAGGGCCAGGAGCACCAGGTGGCCTCCCCTGCTGCCGCTGGCAAACCCTGGGCACTCTGCCCCTCGCTGCTGGCAGAGGATGAGCTCTGCTCTCCCTGCCCCACCGCGCTCAGCTCCCGCCTGCTTCACGAGGAACCTGCACAAAGCAAAGTGCAGGACGCCCTGCGTGCTCTTTGGGTGATTTACACCCACCCCAACCTCCCTTTGCACCAGCACAAACAACATGGTGCACGGTGGATCCGGGGTTCAGCCCCATTGTGCCTGTGGGCAAAGCAAGATTTCTGATGCCCTCAAGTTTAATTTTCAGTTTTAATTCCATTTCCTTGCTTTTGTGCATCAGGGTTCTCTACCAGATGCTGGGGAGCACACGGTCAGGGCGGGATCTGACTTCCCAAGTCACATCTTTTTGTGTGTCAGGTACAGAGAAGCATGGTAAAACTAGGGTTTTACTACCCCTTCTTTGAGATGTCAATATCAACAGCAAGACTGCATTGCAAGAAAAGGAATATGATGGTACAAGTGCTTCTTACAGCTGCTGGTTTTCCAGGACACTGAGTGTCACCTGCTGCAGGTGACATCCAGCACCAAGCTGTGCTAGTGGAGAGGAACAGGCACCAACTGCTGAATTGCTGTGCCTCCAGCCCTACGTGTGCACGGCTGATCCCAGCAGAGAAATATTGGTATTAAAGGTTTACTGGAATCCCACAAGGGGATGGGACAAGGACAAACACTGGGAAACGCTCTGTTCTTCAAAGAAACTGAAACATCAGATGTGTGTGTGTGGGGCAGGTCACTCACAATCTGTGCCAATGGCCAGTGTCTGAACCAGGCTGTGCCACAACCAGGCTTCTCTAGTCTGGAGGAGAAACTGAGGAGTCTGCAGACAAGCTGAGAAGCAAACCCACGATCTCAGTTTCAACCACTGAAACCCCTCAGCAATGGTGCAGGGGCAAGCTGGGATGCAGCAGGCAGAGCTGCTGAACCACCCCCTTGGCTCCCAGGCTGGAACCAGAGAAATCCCAGTACCAGGGAGGAGAGTGATGCCAGTGAACCCCTGGTGTCCAGGCTCTCACTGTATCAATTTATAACAAAAAACTTTGGTATACTAAATGCAGAAAAATCTGTTGACCATGTCAGGGGTAAAGATACTACAGGTAATGTCAAATTGCCAGCCTTAAGGCATCAGTTCTGGTTCTAGGGCAATAAAAGCCCATACCCCACAGTGGGCAGATCACACAGTGGGAACCCTCCCCTCATTCAGCCACGGCAGAGTTGATCCCACTGTGCTGTCCCTGGCAGCATCTCCCTGCCCCAGCCCCGGCGCCACGGGGATGGAGCTGCTCCAGCTCAGCACAGGCTGAGTTACAGCAGACTGAACAGCCAGTGCAGGGCATAAAGACACAGCAAATGACCTGGATTGTCACTGTGTGCCTGAAATCCAGGCACTCATATTTTCTCCCCTGGCTGCTTCAAAAACATGGGTTATTTTTCCTAACCTGGAGTGATTCAATGAAACAAACTGTTCTCATCCCACGACCCAGTGCCACTCAGCAGCCTTGCCTGGCTTTTTGGTTGGTTTTAAGCAGAACCTGAGGAAACACCAGCCCATGAATTCACTTCTCTTGGACTGAGCTGCAGACAACCAATGTGACGAGGAGACGCCGACCACTTTGGAGAGGAGTGGTCCCACCAGCTGCACCGCGCAGCCCCACACCCACAGCTAGAGCTGCCCAGGCTGCTGTTCCTCACTGAGGCACTGATAACCCCTTCCAGTGATGGAATGCTTCCTAACAGAGCCTAAAGTTTTTGCCAAGCGCTTTCCTTCAGGATTCCTAATGCTACCAGGATGTGGCCAGGAAGCCCAGGATTGCTGTGGGAAGGAGCAGTGCAGAGTGCTCAGCCCTGCTCACACCCACCCGACACCTGACGTGCTCCAGCAGTGCTAAGGCTCATCTGGCAGCTGCAAACCATGGCCCACACATCCTTAACTGCCAAAAGCTTCAGTTTTCTGCGTTGTATTCAGCTGGAGACGGTGTCAGCCCAACAGCGAGCATCCACCAGAGACACCTACACGTCACCCTTCCCTATCCCACTGCTTTTCACCCCACAGCAATTAACCAAGAGGAGATACATTTTCAGAAAATCCAGTGGGGCCTCTTACTTGAGAAATCAACAGCTCGTTGTCGCTGAGAATCGCAGCGACTCTCTGCCCCACGGCTTTGGAGCTCAGCTGAGCTCTGAGCAGCCTAACACAACTCTAAAGCTGGCCTTGTCGTGCAAGGAGTTGGGCCATTCAACCTCCAGAGATCCCTTCCCACTTGAGTTACTGTGATCTGAACTCATGGTTCGTCATTTCAGCTCATTAGCGGAACAGAAAACCAATCAATGGGAGTTTTCTGCTGGCTGAACCATGTTGTTTTGGGTCACACAGGCACCAGCACAAGGGTGGATGGGGAGGGATGGGCCAGCAGCATCAGATCAGCCTGGCTGTGGTGAGGAACATCACCCTGAAGATGCTGGATCAGCCACTGCTGAACTCAGAGGCAAAGGAAAGACAAGCACTATTGTCCAGCCCAACAATCACTGAAGCATTCAACAGTCCTGAGCTTCCTGCAGAAACAGAGAGCTGACAGGGAATTCAAGACTTTAGGCTTCATTTCCCAGTGCCAAAGCAACCCCTGCCCATTGGCACAGGGCACCAGCAGCACCCCCATCAAACCATCATTTACAGACAACTCTGCAAAGTTCCCATCCACTTGGAGGTTTAGCCAACGCGAGAAAGCAGCGTTTGTCCCTCCTCAGCTTCTCTCAAGCTTGTCACAGCTTGGAGACAAAATTAAGTCCTTGAGATAAGAATAACAAAGCCAACACGTAGGAAAATATGGGACAGAAGAGTTGAAGACAGGGAATGGTTTCCTGCTTTCCTCTCCGAAGCACCAAAACATTAAACAACAGTTTGTATTTCCCAACAGCTGCTGGACCACAAACCCCAAGAGCTCCAGCTCACATGCCAAAGGCTGCTGTGGTCTCTGCAGTTCAGCACCTTCTCTCCAGAGGTACCAACAACAGCTCTAACAGCTCCTGAAACACAGAGGTGGTTTCTGAGAGGACTGAAAATGCCATTCATCTCCATTTCAAAGGCCCTATGAAGGATGCTCTGCTGGCCACTTATCCAGTGGGTTTTGGGTGCTCCAGCTGCCCCTTGTCCCTTCTTCAGAGGCACAACCCAAAGACATGGGTTAGAAAGACTTTTAAGATAAGCAAATCTGCCAGAAAAAAGAAATCATAGAATTGCCGAATGGTTTGGGTTGGAAGGGACCTCAAAGTCCATCCAGTTCCAACTCCCCCACTGGATGAGACTGCTCAAAGGCTCGTCCAGCCTGGTCTTGAACACCTCCAGGGATGGGGCATTTGGATCATCTTTGTGGCCTTCTCTGGACTTGCTCCAATAGATCCAGGTCCTTTCTGTGCTGAGGACTCCAGAAATGGACACAGGGCTCCAGGTGGGGTCTCACCAGAGCACAGCAGAGGGGCAGAATCCCCTCCCTTGACCTAGTGGTCACACTTCTGATGCAGGTTACACTTGTTCTGATCTTCTGAAGAGCTGGCTGAATTCTTCCCTGGATGCAGCAGTTCTGACCCAGACATCCTGGAAGCTGGAGCTGGACTGGAACCAGAACTCAGAGCCTGTTTATAAGTAAGAGGTAAAAAGCTCTGCAATTCTTCCCAAAGCAGAGACCTTCACCACTGGCCACTACAACCAGACTGGGGTAAATATGGCTCTAGGAAGGCTCAGTATTTGGTTCATCCTGAGCTCTCAGCAGGCCATAACACAGAAGGAAAAGTCAGAGCACGGGTGGGACACACTGGCTGCTTGCAAGGGCAGGGATTATGAACAATTCACTAAATCCTGGAATTCACAAGTGAGAATGTGATTATTCTGGTAACTCGTCATTTCATAGAATGGTTTGAGTTGGAAAGGACCTTAAAGATCATCTAGTTCAACCCCCCCATCACAGGCAGGGACACCTCCTACAGGGATTCCTGCTCTCCAGCCTAAAACATCTGCTTGAGCTGAGGCTGAGATCAGAGGTCACATCTACCACAACACAGCAAGAGGATCCAAGTGCCGCACGATTCCGTACATCCCAGCTGTTCTCAGGATCAGTTATCTCCCAAAGTTCCATACTCCTTTAACACAACATTTATCTAGTTTCAGCTTTCAACTACTGAAACTTGCAGCTGCCTTCGCTGGAGCCAGTGAGGAGCTTTATCCACTGATCCCCTCCCAGACTTCCCTGCCCAGTGGTCACATGGCAGCAAACACAAAAAAGCAACACCATGGTCTCTGTCGTGATGGCCAGGCTGCATTTCAGTGTCTGGGTTAGGGCAGGACATTCAGAGGCACATGAAGAAGAGCTTACAACAATGTCTTATGCCTTTGTTGAACCTCAGAAAGGTTCTGAACATTCATCACAAGTGTCTCATTTGTAAAGACTTAGAAACCTGCATGATATGGAGCAGCAGTTTTCTTATTTTAACTGTCTGCATGAGCTTGGACGAGCTCTGTGCCCTGCAGAGGCCACTGTAACCCCCCCTGGCACAACCTGCAGCATTTCTATGGTTGTTACATTCACAAAAACTATTAAGAAAGAGTCTCAAGAGTCACAGTGACACCAGGCACTGCTCTTTGCCTTTTGCACCAGCCATACATTCACAGTTTCCAAAGCAGCACTGCCGTGTGCCCTGAACCACACCGGTAGTTACACTCCGGGTGTTCTAAAGGCAGAGCAGACAGGGATCTCAAAAATAAAACCTCCCCAGGTGCTCATGGCACCCTGCAATGTATCTGAGACGCAGGGGAACACGCTGGCAGTTGTGGTTTAGCAATTTGCCTGCAGTGCCAGAGCAGTAACAGCATTGTAGAACATCCCAAACACCCCTCCTCTAACTGTAACCACACACGGACGCCGGAAAGGGAACAACTGAACGTTGCAGTTGGCACGGATGGAGCTGAAGACCAGAAAATCCCCATTCTGGCCCTGCAGGATCTGCTTATATGAATCAAAACCCAGAACTCACCACAGACCTCTGCATCACCAAAGCTGCCACTGCTCACCCTCTGCCCCGCTCACCCTCTCGCTCGCTCAGCCCAAGCAGCTGATTCAACCCAAGCACAAAGCACATCTGGTAAAACATTTTCTGAACCAAAACTGAGGCTTTACCCAACAACGAGGCCCCCAAGAGGAACTGGATCTACTCAGGCAGTGCCAATGCAGCTCCTGTAATAGAAACTCAGCCTCTTGAACCCAGAATGGTCAGTAACCACACGGATGGAGGTGACACAGCCCACCTGCCTTTCCATAGAGCCTCTGAGATCCTCACCAAAGGCTTTGATAAAAACTAAAGGGCCATGAGCTAACAAAGGTTTCTATAGGGATAAGTGGAGGGTTAGAAGAGGTAGGGGCAAGCAGTCATTCTTGCAGAAGAAAGAGGTCTCTATGGAGTGCTCAGGGATCCGGGATCTGCACTGCTCATGACTGACCTGCTGAGGTGTGAACATTCTCTAATGGTCTGCACTTGGTAGCAGCCTGAAAGCAGCTCTGGAGAGAAGCTAGGAGATGGAGTTTCAGGGCCAGGAGACAGCAGGTGACCCTCACACACACAGTATCACAAGGTTGGAAAAGACCTCTGAGATCATCTAGTCCAACCTATGACCCAACACCAACACCTACTCATCATCTAAACCATGGCACTAAGTGCCTCTTCCAATCTGCTTTAAAACACCTCCAGGGACGATGACACCTCCCTGGGCAGAACATTCCAGTGGCCAACCACTCTTTCAGTGAAGAATTTTCTCCTAATATCAAGCCTAAACCTCCCCTTACCTAGCTTGAGACATCGTCTAGTTCTGTCACTGGTCACCTGAGAAAAGAGACCAACCCCTGCCTGCCTACAATCTCATTTTAGGTAGCTGTAGAGAGCAATAAGGTCTCCCTTGAACCTCCTCTTCTCCAGGCTAAACAACACCAGCTCCCTCAGATGTTCTTCACAGGGCTTGTGCTCCAGCCCCTTCAGCATCTTCGTTGCTCTCCTCTGGACACACCAATATTTATAAAGCAATGAGTGCGGAGAAAAACAGTCCCACCTTCAGCTGCAAAATGACGAGTCCTGACCCACCTGATGCTCCTCCACAAGGGAGAGCTTGGGCTTGTTCACTGCACAAGAATAACAGCTCCAAGCACAGCAGTGGCCACAAAAAGCCAGGGAATAAGATTCCACTTGGGAAAAATGAGAGACCAGAACGTTGGATGTCATGGTAAAAACCAACTGAATAGAAATCTTCACTGAACTGGTCAAGTCAAGTAAAAAGCCCCCAAACCTAGAGTTGATCCCTGGATTCTTCTTTCCACAGAGTTCCAGCCTTTCTGGGGATACCTTCAGTCAGGGCTAAGCTCTGCCCTGTCCTGTTGCATGCAGAGAGCCACCTCGAGTCTGCCCTTCCCTGATCCTCTTAAGGAAACTCTTTGACCCACCTTCACAACGCTTTGGGTCTTCTGCTTAGCACACAATGTGAAACACCTCTTAATGTTTTTAACCAGTTTCAGCATCATTTCATAGACAGCAATTCTGATTATTATTTAGCAATCAGAATATAACCATACGTGTGCAGATATTCCTCAGTGCAGGGGTAAAGTGCTTTGAGACCGGACACAAACAAGCATTAGGGATGTGCACACAATAGAAGTGATCACCAAAATGCCCTGGGGGGGTCAACACTGTCCCCTCTGATGGCAAAACCAACAGACATAAGTGACATCATCAGAGACAAAGACGCTGACAGCAAGGATGTTCCAATTGGGTGTCCTCAGCAAAAGGCATTTTGAGCTTAGTGCTGAGCACACAGATTCACTCGGTTTCCAAACACAGGTCTTAACTTCTCCCCCAGAGGGGGAATAAATTAACTGCTTTGTGTCCACTGGGGAGCATTATCAAATGGTTGGGGAAACTGAGTCACACATCAAATACTGCAATGATTTGGGTAAGGGAAATGAGCATCGCGCCCGCCATCGCTGGAGCAGCCCAGCAAGCTTCTCCCCAAGAGCAGCTCATCCCACTGCCAGGTACTTGGCTGGAGCTTGGAAGAGCAGCTCATCCCTGCCTCTTCAGCCCCTCTTTTCCCTGCCACCCCCCCTTCCAGCTCCCAGAAGGCAAAGTAGAGGAGCAGAACAACCATGCTGGGAACAGACCTGGCACTGGAATTTACACCACAGAGTAAAATGGCAGTGGGGCTGGTCTGAGGGATTCAGCAGGTCTGGATTGCACAGGAAGCCCTCAATGGAATTACAGCTCACAGTGCAACAGCACTGTTATTTATTCCATACAGAGCATCCTCATCACCCTTGCAGAAATACTCAGCAGTGCTCACAACCTTTGCAGCCCATTTTTACAAAGCCAGTGGCCTTGCCTTGTACTCTTTGTGCCAGCACTGTATTTTATTGCTCCAGTGCTCAGACAGCTCCACTCTGGGTTGGTTCCACAGGGTCAGTCGGATTCTCCTTTGCAGGTGCAGCCGAGAGCAACGGAACTTCCCCAGCCTGACTGGAGCAGAATTTCCCCTCCCAGTCCAGCTCCCAGGTCGGACAATAAAGAGCTGCAATGAGCCCACCAGGGCACATGGTTCAAATGCAGAGGACAAGCAAATGGCAAATTTGGCTACAATCACCCTCTTCACACCCCAAATGAGCAGTTTTTTTGGCCGCAGCACAACCTGGGTTCTTGCTTGCTGTGATCCCCCTTTAGTCTCATCTTCTACAGCCTATGGGAAAACCTAAGTTGTTGTCACAGTGTGTTGTTTTAATGGGCTGCAAAGCAGTAATGGAACTAAAACAGAGACATTCTGAACAACAAAAAGAAGGTGAGACCAGAGCTGGGCACCTCAAGCTTGAGAAAGTCATCTCCAGAGCTGAACCTCAAGCTCCTGACTGAATGGGTGAAAGCAGAGCCACAGGATCCATCAGGGAGATCCAGAAGAAAAGGCAATGCTGGTATTTACTGGTAAAGTCAGAACAAAATCAAGTCAGAATCCCAACTCTAATATTCAAAGCTTAATTTCGTTACCCCAAAGTCAGGCTGAGGGACAGTGCCCATGGACACACAGTGAGAGCTGCTCAGTGGATGGCACATGGGCAGAACTGGTACCTTTGATCCTGACATAGACATCAACAACATAAACAAAGTCCTCTCCACACCTCAGCAAAGCCATCAGACTGCAGCTCTTCCAGGCTCATTGCTCCAGGAGAAGCCATCAGCAGAGCATTCACCCACAGAGGCTGCCAAGGCACCAGGGATGATCGACACGTCTGGCCCACACACTAGAGGACCAGAAAATGCTGCCACCATGGTCTTAGGAAGCAACCAACCTGCAGACTGGGTGAGACTTCAGCTGGTGCAAGCCCGGCCAAGCCAACCTGAGCTACAGTGGCAGCAGGACAGAGCTCACGAGTTTCTGCACAGGTTTACAGCCCATGGGAACTCACACCAGCACAGTGATCCTGCTACTTATATCCAGCTCGCTCCAGGACACCCATTCAGCTAAAATACACAGCATTAGAGGCCACCACAGTCAACCTACTGACCCATCACGTCTTCTGCCTCTGGGAGTTAATTATCAGTGGGTTTCCAAAGCCCCACGTGGAGAATCAGAATGTTTCTGTACTCTTGCCATATTCAGGCTATTCAGGACCACTCCTGGTGTTTCTGCTTGTTCTGATCTTCTCTGAAGCTCTTTTTTTAGCTTTTGCTTCCTGGTTAAATATTAGCAGAACACCTTCAACATATCAGTGCACAAAGAACAAGGAGACCGGTAGGTGGGTGCCATTTATTCCACCTTTTGTTCTTTTTTAAAGCTGTTCAGAAGTAATAAAAATACCAAAGATCAAGAGGAGAACTGTGACAAGGCACAAAAGGTCCAAGCTTTATAACAAGTGAGGCTGAGTGTTCAGCATGAAGTTCTTAGGTTCAATAAAATCGCACGCCGTGGCCACACGTACCTGTTTGCCAAAGCAGGGTCAGAGCTGGGCTCAACAGCCTTTATCCCCCTCTCCAAAAAAACATGAGGAGGAAACAGAAAAATAAAAAACCTCCTCATCAGGTCATGAGAAGATGGTCTGAGGCTCTTGCTCCCATAGAGCAACTGTGAAAAATCCCACCAAAACAGGCCCGTTTCTCCCATATGGTGCTCCAGTCACAGCCATCCCAGTCACCGTGTGCAGCCTCTACAGACATTTTGAGGGAAGTCTGGTCAAGGATTCTGGTTCCTCTGGCACTTGGCCCACATCAGAAGTGTTGGCATTCCTGCAAGGGACTGAGCTCCAGGCACCAATGGCTGGCACTGGGCAGGCACAGGGCACGGAGCTCTGAACCCTCAATATGAGGCTTCTTAACACTGAGTGTTCCATAGAATCATGGAATGGTTTGGGTTGGAAGCGACCTCAAAGCCCATCCACTTCCAACTCCCCCACTGGATGAGGCTGCTCAAAGGCCTGTCCAGCCTGGTCTTGAACACCTCCAGGGATGGGGCAGCCACCACTGCTCTGGGCAACCTGGGCCAGGGCCTCCCCACCCTCACAGGGAAACATTTCCCCCTAAGATCTCATCTCAATCTCCCCTCTTTAGGCTGAAAACCGTTCCCCCTCATCCTGTCCCTGTGCTCCCTGATCTCCCTGAGGCTTTCCTAAAGATACACAAACTGTTACACTGGGCATACTTTAAGCTTAACTCTGCTGATCTAAGCTGCCAGCACAGGCTGGTTTGGGAGAGACACCAGCCCTGCTTGTCGCCAGCATCTCAGGAGTCACACACTTTTCAGACCCCCAAAATAAAAGCCCTGGACCACTGCTCTTCCTTCAGTTTGTCCAATTCCACCCCAAAAGCACTCAGACCTTCAGCCTACACGAGCACAGCCCTGGCACCACATCCCATCAGCAGGAGATCCAGCAGGAATGGAGCTGCAACCCCTGTGCTCTTCACCCAAAGAGGAGAAGGACTCAACAGTGGGGCTCCTGTAGAAATGTTCTGCCAAGACTCAGTAACGTCCTGAGATTCTGAAACCTTGTTTTGGGCCAGAAAGTAGGATGGAAAAGGAAAGGAAACATCCTGAATTCTACTCAGCCTCTCTAGGTTATATTTTATGTATTTTAGAATATGCATTTGTATTTTATATTTCAGAATAAATGATGAGGAAAAGTCAAGCTGGGAGGAAGGCCGAGACACTGATATTACGGACAGGCTGAGCGATGGTGGAAACTCTGCCTTTCCCAGCTCAGCTCCTCTTCTCAGGGGCTCTTGCCAGCCCTGAGACATCACACAGTAACATCAGCTCTCCACACACCAGACTCATGGTTCCTGCTGAGCCAAAGATTTGCTGTTTACCAAGCCGTGGGCACCGTCAGCATCCAAGGTGGGCCAGGGAGCAGCACCCCCTCCTGCCATGCTGGGCTGCTCTGCTCCAAACCCCAGAGCTCCAAAGCCAATGTGTATTCCAGGACACACATCCAAGCCAAGCCAGGATCACTGCTAAGCACCTTGGCTCTGTGCTCCAGACAGCTCAGGAGCTTTTTCTTGGGATCTTCCCACAGTGCTCCAGAGGCAGCGACACCCGGCACCATGGCTGTGTGTGCATCACAGGTGGCTGAAAGGGAAAGTGCTGGACTGCTCCGTGTAACCTCCTGCTGTCAGAGCCTCAGTTCCACCACTGTGGTCCCAAATCCAGCCACTCTGACACAAACAAACATCACCCAGCTTGATGCACGAGCTTCAAGTTCCAGCTCAGTCCTGAAATTACAGTAATTGCTACCGAAACAACCTGATCCAGTGGAAGGTGTCCCTGCCCATGGCAGAGGGGGTGGAAATGGATGATCTTTAAGGTCTCTTTCAAGCCAACCCATTCCATGGTTCTATGATTTTTTTCCATCTCCTCCAAGCAGCAAAGTGCAGGAGATCACCTGCATGTTGCCCTGCCAGCTACTCCGAGGAGGCTCTTCCACCCACTGCCACGTTCTTGCCCCAAAGGTGGAAGAGAAACCAAGCAACATGGAAAACAAAGAAAATCCATAAAACAGACGTTACCTTTGCCCATGGGCAGACATCTACCAGCTGATCCCCGTCTTCATCTGAAGACACCAAGCAGTTCACCAACAAATCACGTGGCAGCAGTGGTAGTGAGGGAGGAAGAACTCCATCAGCTTTCTGTCTGGGGTCAGCATTTTGTGTCTCTGTTTCCTCCTGCGGTTACGGCTCCGGGCGCAGCGCCCACGCACGGGCAGCCCCGCCAGCACACTCTGCTCCCTTCGGCACTGCAGGAGGGCTGGGAATTGCATCTGAGCCCAGGAGTGGATGTGAGCTCCACTTCAACACATCCCCATGGTAACTATCTAAACCGATTAACTTCTGCCTGCTTTGCACGCCGAGGACACTCTCTCAAGGCAGCCAGGGCCCAGAAGAGCTCCAGAGGAGCCGGGTGAAGGCACTCAAGGCCAGCACTTGCTGTTCAACCACCCTGAGCACCCGGGGCTCTGGTGCCCTCGCTGCTGTCCCCGGCTGTGGCACGGCGGCCGCGAGGCCGTGCTGCACGTTGGCTCCCTCCAACCCCATGGGGCCTCTCTGCCAGCTGGGCTGGTGCCAAGGCAGCAACTCCACTCCTCCAAATTCCAGCGCTGGAGCTGCTTCCAGCTCTGCCCAGCCAGCCTTAACGCTTTCACTGCTGCCCCTCTCCAACACCCAGCACGGCGTCACCCCTCTCTCTGTTGTCAGTCACCCCTCGCTCTGTTGTCACTCCTCGCTCTGTTGTCAGTCACCCCTCTCTCTCTTGTCACCCCTCTCTGTTGTCAGTCACACCTCTCTCTGTTGTCACCCCTCTCTCTGTTGTCAGTCACCCCTCGCTCTGTTGTCAGTCACCCCTCTCTCTCTTGTCACCCCTCTCTCTGTTGTCACCCCTCTCTCTGTTGTCAGTCACACCTCGCTCTGTTGTCAGTCACCCCTCGCTCTGTTGTCAGTCACCCCTCGCTCTCTTGTCACACCTCTCTCTGTTGTCACCCCTCTCTCTGTTGTCAGTCACCCCTCGCTCTGTTGTCAGTCACCCCTCTCTCTCTTGTCACCCCTCTCTCTGTTGTCACCCCTCTCTCTGTTGTCAGTCACCTCTCTCTCTTGTCACCCCTCTCTCTCGTCACCCCTCGCTCTGTTGTCACCCCTCTCTCTGTTGTCAGTCACCCCTCTCTCTCTTGTCACCCCTCTCTCTCTTGTCACCCCTCCCTCTGTTGTCACCCCTCTCTCTGTTGTCAGTCACCTCTCTCTGTTGTCAGTCACCCCTCTCTCTGTTGTCAGTCACCCCTCTCTCTCTTGTCACCCCTCTATCTGTTACCAGGCACCCAGAAGGGTGGAAAAGGGTGTAATGAGCCCACCAGGCAACACCAGAGGAACTCGGCATCAGCCACTTGCGGAGCTCAGAAGCAGGAATGGTGCAAGGACCTTCTGAGTTAGACTTTTTCAGCTACACTTGTGACTGAGGGCAGGCTGTGTGTGTCCCTGCATTCTTGTTTTTTGAGGTTACAGCAGTTCCCTGCCCTCCAGCTGTGATGCACTAAACAGGCAAGCAGATGGGACACTGTTACAGCGTGTGGATGGACCTGTGTGTGTGGAAGGTCCTGGAACAGCTATGGATTAAATCGGGATTCCTCAGGACCTGGAAAATGAGCTGCTTTAAAAGAGGTCAGGGGAGACTGTCCCTACCACAGCACCTTCTGACAGGAACACTGCTGGGATCACACACAGACCCACCATCTCTCAGCTGTAAGGAGGGCTCCTGGAAACATCTCACACTTTTCTGAGGCAAAGCACAGCTGAGGTTCCTGCTGCTGCAGCACAAGCCCCTGAAATCCATGCATTTCTTTGATATTTAAAGCTAATGTTTAAATAAAAGAGTTCTACATGCTTCCATCTGTAAAGACCCAGATCTTGCCAAAATTCTCAGGTTCCTGCACTTGCAATCAGCACGTGCAGGCAAAGCCCTGATCCCACCTGCTCAGCCCCTTTGTCCCAGCCTGGGTCCCTTTGCCTGGCACAGACAGGCTCACCAGTGCATCACTTTCTAGCTCAGAGATGGAAGCTGCCTCGCAGAGGTACCGGAGAAGACCCCAGGTCGGTTTCTCCTCCCCCAGGGGCTCACAGCTCTCCATCCCACAAACCACTTCACAAAGGATAATAACTTCCCATGGATTCTCTTCCAGTCTGTTTCCCTGACTACAAAGAACTGAGGTTTCCTCTGCTCTGTGATCAGCTGTGAAACCCACATTTCCCATGGATAACAGACGCAGACACATCCCTTCTCCACAAAAAGGGGGATTTCCCTCATCCCACCTCCCTGTGGAGAGCAGGTGGCCTTGGAAACCACAATCATTAACCAGCCTCTTATCTCTTCCCTCTCTCTTCTCAGTGGGTTTTATCACAGTTTGTATTTCCCTCTCCAATCTGTTTTGCCCCAAGCCCCAGCAGCCCTGCTATTTGTGTGTGCACCCCTGGCTCCCTCTCCCCAGTAACAAAGCAACAATCTCAATCCTGAGGTCGATCCTAAATATTGATTTTCTGTACTGCTTATAATGGAAAGGGACTCCACAAAGCAGCTTCCAAAATCTGTGCTCCACTTTTAGGTCAGTTACCAGAGAGCAGGGCTGTTCTGTCCTGCTCAGAGCCATGAAGGTGTGAGCTGCCCGCGGGCTGCCCAGGGAGCAGGGGGTCTAGAAGAGTAAAATGCACACCAAAAGCTTTTCAAAAGTGCTGTACTGGTGTGCTGGGCTAGGGTTAACTTCAGTAACAACTCAGACAGTGCTGTATTTTGGATCTGTGACCAAACCAGTGTTGGTAACAGCCCCAGGTTTAGCTGCTGCATGGTGTCAAGGTCTCTTTTCAGAGCGGGCTGGGGCTGCACAGCAGCTGGGAGGGGGCACAGCTGGGACAGCCGACCCCACCAGCCCAAAGGGATGTTCCACACCATAGGATGTTGTGCTCAGCAGGAAAAGCAGAGGGAAAGAAGGAGGAAGGGGGAATGACTGATGTTATAGTGTTTGTCTCCCCAAGTCACCGTTCCGTGTGTCGGAGTCCTGATGTCCTGGGGATGGCTGAGCACCCGCCTGCAGATGGGAAGTGCTGAAGGAATGCCTGGCTTCATCTGTTAAACCATCTGCATCTCAACCCACCAGTTTTCACACCTTTACCCTTCTGATGCTCTCCCCCATTCTGTTGGGGGGGCTCACACCAGCTGACCTACGGATTTTACCCCTTCCATCTCTGTTCTCCTGCCAATTTACAGTTCTCCCTGACCCTGCAGCACCACACAGACCCCTGCACTGCTCATCTGTGTCCCAACTTAATCTAAACCTTGAAGCTCTCAGCTTGAGAAGTATCAGCTCCCTCCTGTGCCCTATCTACAATGTCAGTTGTTGAATGCAAAAGCATGCAGACCTGGAGGATGTGGATAATTCCCTCCCCATCCAGCACACCTGCAGGGTCTTCAGTTGAGAAAACCCCACAGCATCAGCGACGTTCATGCTGTGTATTTTGCCCTCGCTCCGTGTGCTGCAATATCTAAAGATGGGGAAACACCATACTCCTCTGTTTTGCCCTAATTCTGAAACTCTGACCCCACCACGCAACAGGAGAGACCAAAACCTTTTGCAGAAAGTTTGGGCTTGATGCCCCACACAAGCTTAACTCAGCTGGTTTAGATGCAAGCGCTGTGATCACATTGGTATTTCCCAATCAGTATTTCTCCAGGATGACTGCTTGACTCAGTAAGAATGGACATGCAAACAGCTCTTGTGGAAACAGTCAAAAAAAGGTAATTTCAAAACTCTGAAGCAACTCCACAGGTCACAGGCACCTCCTGCCTAAGGAAACTGCAGGAACCACTGCTAACACCATCTGCCTTTCGACCAGAGCTCAAAGCTGCCAACCTGCACTTGGTTCAATAGAATCACGGAATGGTTTGGGTTGGAAGGAACCTCAAAGCCCATCCAGACACCTCCCACTGGATCAGGGGACTCAAAGCCCCATCCAACCTGGCCTTGAACACCTCCAGGGATGGGGCAGCCATCACTTCTCTGGGCAACCTCGGCCAGGGCCTCCTCACCCTCACAGGAAAACATTTCTTCCTAAGATCTCATCTCAATCTCCTCTCTTGCAGCTGAAAACCTTTCTCTGTCATCCTATTCCTGCACTCCCTGATCAAGAGCCCCTCCCCAGCTCTCATGGAGCCCCTTTCAGCACTGGAAAGCTGCTCTAAGATCTCCCCAGAGTTTTCCAGTCTCACCAATCCCAACTCCCTCAGCTGCCAGGACATCTCTGGCCAGATCAGCACCACAGAAGAAGTCTTCTTCTTCCACTTTCCACAGGCATTTGACAGAGTGAAGGAGGTAAATTAGGATCCAGGAGGCCATTTATCCACCAGCAGATTGTGGACCTCTCCCTAGGGTCTGAAACTCTGGAGGTGTGTTGTGGGTCATGAGTGAATTTAGAGGCTGTCACAGGAAAAGCATTTTCCTCACAGGAAAGCGTTTATTCCTAAGATCTCATCTCAATCTCCCCTCTTTCAGCTGAAAACCATTCCTCTTATCCTCTCCCTGCAATCCTTGATCAAGTGCCCCTTCCCAGCTTTCCTGTAGGATGCCTTCAGGTACTGGGAGACTGCTCTAAGGTCTCACATGTGAGAGGTCTGAAAAGACCTCTGCTGTGCACTACGTGTGAGCAGTGGACTGGGGGGGGTTCTTGCCCAAGAGATGACTCCAGGAGAGCCCCACAAGCATGGGTGGGAAGCTGGAGGAAGATTGCTGCACGCCCACAGAAACCCCACTCCCTTTGGGACAGTCACAGGGATTTGCTTTCCCTGACTGCTGCCAATCTGGTGCTGAGAAGCTGGGGATAAGCAGGATGAGCTCAGCCACATTTCTCCTTGCTCCGCAAGCCCCCGGCAGAGCCGAGCTCCAGCCCCAGCCCACAGGCTGACACCAAGCAGAGAGGATCACGACTGAATGCAGGGGAAGGCTCCTTGCAGCATGTGTTTAGTCGACTCCCCTAGCTCCAAGGTGTGCTGCATCGAGGGCTGAGTGAGCTCCAGGAGATGCCAGGAGCCCACAGGGCTCAGAGCTCTCCCAACAGAGCATTCCCAGCAGCCACCACACACACAGCCCATCCTGACAGAGATACAAAGACCAACCTGGTGTGGAGAGCTGCTCCTCCTCGCTGCTTGACCTCCCTTTCCTCCCTTCACACACACGTGTTCCCTCTCAAAAGCTCCTCTCGGCGTGGCTGGCCAGGCCCCAGCTCAGCACCCTGCCCAGCTAAGCAAACACTGGTGGGAGTGGGAGGTCCTGGAGCTGGAGAGGGGACGTGCCTGGGAGAAGCCCTGAACCCTCCATCTCTGCTGGCAACCAGCAGAAGGGGCAGATTAATTAAATTGCCAGCATTAAATAAACATGCCTTGCCCCTTTGAAGTTCTGCTTCCCTTGAACATGAGCTCATTCCAAGGCCTCTCTTTGCTCAGCCCCAAGAAACCATCAGTCTCGATGGAGTTAACTCTTCCCAGGGCTTCTGGGCTCCCCCAGCCATCTCACCCTGCTGGCACCCATCGGTCACTCTGGTGTGTGAGCAGAGCCCCGTGTAACCATGGTCAGCACGGACCTCCTGCACATCACCTCATATCTCCCTGAGTTAAGAGGAATTCCCACCAGGAAAGAGAACCTCCCTGACTCCACCACGTGGTCCCCCAGGCTCCAGGCTGGCACACAGGGAAGCTTTATAGGAGCTGAAGGAAAGGGGGATTCCTCTGTGGTGAAGCATCCTCCAACCCTGCCAAGTGCAGCACTCCCAGGTCCTGGGGGGACTGTGCTAACCCTCCTCTAAAGCAGGGCTGAGGAGTAAAGGAACAAGGCAGGGATTTAACTACAGATCATAAAAGTTCCAGCACTCCTTTCCCTTGGTTTAATCCCACAAAGTGGAAATTGCAAAGTCTGGGGCAGGAAAGGGAGGGGGCAGCCACAGAGAGGGAAGTAAAATACCACAAAGACAAGGCTGATCCTGACTCCACAGCATTTTCGCATGGCTCAGGCAACCCCTGCCAACCCCTGCTCTTGCTCCAGGACTTAAAAACACGACAAAGAGAGCAGGAATCTGCCTCAGAGGGGACTTGGGGTTCTCTATTTCTGTTCATGAGCAGGAACTGTGGAGCTGCTGTCGACGGAGCCAAAGTGAGAGGGATCGTCCGTCCCTGCTGCCTGCCAAGGGGGGAAGAAAAGGCTTCTCAAGACAGCTCCAGATTACCATGGTTCCTCCCCCACGATGGGGCATTATTTCTGGATGCTCTGCTCGCTCACAGCTCCAGGCCTGGCACAGAGAGGAACAGAACTGTCTGCCCCAGGTGCCACGGGTCGGATGGACACTCCCACTTCTCCTGGGAAGGCAGCTTCCACCCTGCTCCTGAAACCTTCCACCCCCAGGTTACTGCCAGGGAAGCTCCCACCCAACACAATCCTGTCTCCAGCATCTCAAAAGCTCCTAGAAGATGCTGGGCAAGGGCCCTCGACTCCAGGAGGACCACGGCAGCTCTTTGCTGCAGGGCGGCAGCGGGCAGGAGCAGGCAGCGGGAAGCCAGGGAGAGGCTGGGAATGTCAAGGCCAAATGCAGAAATCCAAGATAAACAGTGAGAGTGGCTTTCAGTTCCCAGCCAGAACAGAAATGAGCTCCACCCGAGGGGAACCCAAGGACTAGTGTGTGCACAGGCCGAGCAAGACAAACTTCAGCAACCCAGCCCGAGCCTTGCAGCACCGGGGAGGAAACTCTCCCTGAGGGAGGGCAGGAAAGCCCCAGCCTGATGGGGCAGCACGAGCTGACCCTGGATTTGGAAGAGGAACAGCCTCATCAGAGAAATGCCTGTCCTGAGCAACTCCTCAGCTCCAGAGGCAGCTGTCCTGCCTCTCATTCACATCATCACACCACAGAGAATCATGGAATGGTTTGAGTTGGAAGGGACGTCAAAGCCCATCCGGTTCCAATCTCCTACCATGGGCAGGGACACCTCCCACTGGATCAGGAGGCTCAAAGCCCCATCCAACCTGGCCTTGAACACCTCCAGGGATGGGGCAGCCACAACCTCCCTCGGCAACCTGTGCCAGTGTCCCCCCACCCTCATTTTGAAGAGTTTCTTCCTAATGTCTAATCTAAATCTTCCCCCTTCCAATTTAAAGCCATTCATCCTCATGCTATCACTCCAGGCCCTTGTAAAAAGTCTCTCCCCAGCTTTCCTGGAGCCCCTTTCAGAACTGGAAGGCCACAATAAGGTCTCCCGGAGCCTTCTCTTCTCCAGGCTGAACAACCCCAACTCTCTCAGCCTGTCCTCATAGCAGAGGTGCTCCAGCCCTTTGATCATCTTTGTGGCCTCCTCTAGACATACTTCAACACTTCCATATCCTTCTTATGTTGGAGATTCCAGAAGTGGACACAGGACTCCAGGTGGGGTCTCATGAGAGCAGCACAGAGGGGTAAACACCCCCCCCCCTTGCCCCGCTGGCCGCGCTTCTTCTGATGCACCCAGAATGCAGTCGGTCTTCTGGGCCGCGAGCGCACATCGCTGGCTCGTGTTGAGCTTCACATCATCACATCTCAGCCTCACACCACACAGAGGTGTGCTGGACCCAGGCACGTGTGTGAGGTTGATGACAGCTCCCCTGGTCCTGAACACAACTGCAACACCAGCAAGCCAGACACATCCAAAACCGCTACAGCCACTGCCCGCACCTTTGCAAGGCAGCAGGTTCCTCAGTACCACTCCTAACCAACAATCACAGCTCAAGCAACAAGGTATGACCTGCTTCAGAACTGGTTTTTTATGTTCACAGAAGAGGTCCCAGCACAAGACAGAGCAAGGTAACTGTCAGAAGCACGAACAGGTACAGTCCCACAACTTAACAGTTCTCATTATTCTCTCAATGCCTCCACAAACAGCCCATCCTCCTGTGAAAATGCCCCTAGAAATGTGCATTCCGGAGATGGGGGTAAGACTCCAAGGAAGCTCCTGAAGAGCAGCAGATCTCAGCAGTGTTGAACAGCTCCCCAACCCCTCCAGAGCCATCACCACGTCCCTGTTTAGTGACAGCTGTCCCTTGGCACCTGGGCACCAGGCCACTAACGGGTACGATCATCGGTACCTTCACCACGCAGGAAGCAGTAGTGAGGAAGCCAGACAGGGCACCCAGATGTCCTTGCTGCTTGCCTCTGCCTGTTTTGCTGCTCTTTAGAGCAGAGTGGAGGAGGAAGACAGCTAAGCAAAAACGTAGGCCTTACCTTTTGTTCCAGGGGGCTGCAGATTATCTCCAGTCAGCGAGCACCAGCCTACGGGAAAGATGTCCCGGGAATCATATCGGCACCAGTAATCGAAGGCACCTCTCCAGCCATCAAATGTTATGAGGACCTCAGAACCTCTCACCTCCCCAATGGTGGCCGGGCAGATGAAGTGAGGGTTCTTCCTGTCCACTGCCTCCAGCTTCATACCTGTCTTGAAGAAGTTTTGGGATGGAGATGGTGGTTCCTGCAAGGAGAAGTTGAAAACGTGCTCAAAGAGGATCTGCCATTGCCTCCCAGACCAGGGCTGTGCCCTCCATCCTCAGACTCACCTCCACAGAAGGGGAGAAGGGGGCTACTGGGGCTGGGGTTGAACCCCAACAAGGGGTGCACACACTGGCTTGGTCACACAACCACCTGCCCTTTAGTCAAGAGGCAACAAAGCCCACTGCTGCCTGCACTGCCATCACCTGGCTGCTGGAGCAGGCCCTCGCTGTGCCAAGCCTCTTGTGCAATGCAGGCAGCAGGCAAAGAGCCTCTGCAAAGCAAAAAGCCTCTGCAGGGCACTCTCATCTTGTCTGAGAGCAGGAAGACCTGATATACCATAACCTCTCTCCATCATTCTTTCCCCACCTTCAGCTTTGCTAGACACGTGAGAGACCACCATCCAGCCTCATCTAGAGCTTGCTCTTTCTAGTCTTTCACACTTGAGATTGACTGAAGCCCCCCCAACCATCCCATACCCAGCACACAGCTCTCCACTGGCTTCTGCCTCTGACTTCACCAAGGGGGTGAGAATACAAACTATGAAATCACACTTGCAGAGTTTCCTCACAGCAATATTTGCACTCCTTGCAAGCCCTGGTATGTTAAAAAGTCTCAGAGAGGTGCTGAGTTTCACATACCACACTCCTGACTGTGAGCAGCACCTGCAGCACAAGTGAAAAGCAAACCCATCTCCCAAGCCCAAGCACTGCAGCCCAAGCCCCTTTCTCAGGAGACCTCTCTCTGCACCTGAACACGGCCGCGACAGCCACAGAGGGCACGGATCTGTCCTACAGAAGCAGCACCGTGCAAAGCCAGGCAACCTTCATCTCCCTTGGGATCAGATCTCATGCAAGACTCCAGTTGGGACTGTGGTGCTCTACAGGACAGGGGACACGCTGGGAGGATGTGAAATACCTTGTGAAAAATCCGGACAGGAGCCATCTCTGCTCCATTCAGAGTCTTCAGAAGGAACATGGGCCAAGAGGAGGCATTGAGCCGGAAGCCTGCAGAGAAGGAAGCAGAGATGGAGACATTCAGGCCACTGGATCTGGCAACAGATGCCTGCTCTGATGGAATTGTGATCCCACACCACCCTCCTTCTCACGCTGGAGACAGGTTTGACCTTTTCCAGATACTCTGAATGCAAAACATTATGCTGTTGAAAAGAAACATCTGGAAATGGATGTTTGACTGCAATATTCAGTTATCATAACACAAGTCTCTACACTGACCACACGGGCAGAGCACTTTCTGCAGCACCAGCACTGCCAGCTGCAGTCATCCTGCTACAGGGAGACACGAACCAGCAAGCTCATGCTCAGGCTATCAAATTGCTTCCTCTATAGGAAATCTCAGCTTCTGGGTGGCCTCCTCCACCTCTTAGAGCTCTGGGCAAGCTAATCTGAAGAAATAAATAGGCCGGGACTTGGCTGGAAAACAGATTTAACCATTACAGGAAAGGCTGGCAGGTTTTTGGCTCAACATCTGTGAAAAAAAAAAAAAGTAGAGAAATAACAGGAAGGGGCTTGTGGGGAGAACAAAGCAAATTCACATGCTCTGAGTCTGCAGCACTGAGTGCAACTGCACAGCCCACAAAAGTCTCCAGATATCACAAACACCATCTTTACTAAACGAGCATCTTCCTGCACAGGCAATTTCTGCTGCTCAGCTGAACAAGGCACTGTGCTTTCTGTACCTTCAAAAGCGCCCCTGGGGCTGAAGCTGGACAGAGAGCATCCCGTGATGATTAACAAGGCAAAGCTTTGTCAGGGCTGCAATGCCAGAACTCCACCAGCTCAGCAAAGCCCTGTAACTTTGTCACAGTCACCTGGAAACCAAACAACCACAGACCTCCAAAGATGGGACAGCAAAGCTCCCAGAGAGGCAGAGAGAACCTTTCACGTGGATTATCTACACTCATGTGAAGCACATGCACAACTGGAAAATGCTATGAAGAGCACAGAAAATCCTTGCTGTGTTTCTGAGCCCTTGCACTCTGCAGGACAACTGCAGACAGAGCTTTTGTTACCTGTCCTTACCACTCGTGTCTGGCCCAAGGTTAAGCAGGTGATACAGATCAGGGCTGGGCACACAGACTCCTTCCAGACTGCAAAGCCTCCGGCACTGTCAGTGAGTTTTGCTCTACAACTCGATCACAGTTATTGCCATCTGCTGGCAAAGGCCTGGCAGGGCACAGGAGAACCCTTCCCTGCCAGCCAGGACAGGTACCCTCACCTGGGAGCTGTGAGCTGCACCCAGCCAGGGTTTCAAAGAGATGTCTGCAAACGGGCAGCAGCATGGATGAAAGTAACGTAAACCACGGAACCTTATCATTAGTAGCTGCAGCAGGTTTTGTTTGCAGTGATTTTGAAGGAAAAGAGTATAATCAGACTTGCATGCACACAGCTTTGTGCAGTGGGATGTGCCAAAACACACGACTGATGATGTCCTGTTCTTCTTCAGAATGGTCAGTCCCAAGGGTCCCACTGCGTTTCAGCCTGTGCTTTCACCAGAGCTCACAAAGAGTGCTCCAGGAAAAGACATGAATAAAAATACTCCTAACTCAAGGACTCTTGTATCACTATATAGCAGCTTGGTATTATTTAGGGAGGTGCCAATGGGGATTGACATGGAGTTCTCAGCCTAGGAAGGACATGGAGCTGTTGGAGCAAGTCCAGAGGAGGCCACGGAGATGATCCGGAGGCTGGAGCACCACCCATGCAAGGACAGGCTGAGAGAGTTGGAGTTGTTCAGCCTTGAGAAGAGAAGGCTCTGAGGAGACCTTAGAGCAGCCTCCCAGGACTGAAAGGGGCTCCAGGAAAGTTGGGGAGGGGCTCTGGATCAGGGAGTGCAGGGATAGGATGAGGGGGAACAGTTTTCAGCTGAAAGAGGGGAGATCAAGATGAGATCTTAGGAAGAAATGTTTTGCTGTGAGGGTGGGGAGGCCCTGGCCCAGGTTGCCCAGAGCAGTGGTGGCTGCCCCATCCCTGGAGGTGTTCAAGGCCAGGTTGGACGGGGCTTGGAGCCCCCTGATCCATTGGGAGGTGTCCCTGCCCATGGCAGGGGGGTGGAACTGGATGGGCTTTGAGATCCAGTCCAAACCATTCTGTGACTCTAAGAGTGTAACAGAGAGAGATTTAAGAGCACGTCAAAAATAACACGCAGCAGAATGCATGAGCAAATTACTCTTGCAGCTCAATCAGGAAAGAACCAGCAGAGCAGCTCATCGCTTGGCCAGTACCTAAAACAGTGATGTATGTTTAACTGAAGACAAGAATGCAAGAAGTGTTCAACTGCCCAGGTTATTGATAAAGCTGTAGCCAAGCAAAATTAAATAAATAAGCAGATGAAATATCACAGGCGTTCCTTCACATGAGACAGGGCTTAAACCCCTGGAACCTTCCCAGACATTGTTTCCCCATCAGATGGTCTCCAGCTGACCTTCTGTAGCCCCAGGGGAATCTGGGCACAAACACACTTAGACAGCACGAATGAAAATGGAAATGCTTTTAAAACCACCGTGCCAGGATGAGCAGTGATACAGCAGATACAGCCCTAACTGCTCTCTAGGTTATTCTCTGCATCAGGATTTACAGATCCCCAGTGAAGCACCTCTGGGGAGTGCAAAGGAACGTGCTGAGGGATGTCCCACACACCTTTGAGGTGACAGCACTTGTGAGCAGGAGCAGCAGCCTAAAGCAATGGGCAATGGATGGAGACCAAGCCATTGCCACAGCCACGTTCCAGCACTGCCTGTGCCACTGTGGTACCTCCCAAAACAAAAAGACCCTGGATTTGTTCTGTCTCAGTACAGACAATAACCCAGGAAAGGTCACCACAGTCGCTCTGCCTTCAATGCTACTGCCAGCACTCCTGGGTGACCAGGGTTTTGTGGTGCCCCTTGTTTCTTGTGTGCCCTCTGGGAAATGGAACAACTCTGGCTTCTTTCACACATGTGGGTGGTTTTTCCTTTGAGGTACTTAGGCAGAATTTTAGAAGGCACAAGAGTGTGGCCAGTTATAGAATCATAGAACCACAGAATGGTTTGGGTTGGAAGGGACTTTAAAGGCCATCCAATTCCATCCCCCTGCCGTGGGCAGGGACACCTCCCACTGGATCAGGGGGCTCAAAGCCCCATCCAACCTGGCCTTGAACACCTCCAGGGATGGGGCAGCCACGGTTTCTCACCATCCTGAGCTTGACCTGCAAGCAGCCCCTCTCAGTGCAAAGAGCTCTTTTGTCTACACTCTCTAGCACTTCCCTATCCATGCTGTAATGTCCACATGGAGATACAGACTTGCTGTGGGAAACATGAGTTTAACAGCCCAAGCTAACAGGGCAGGTCTACATCACTGCAGGGGCCGTTCATGGCACTGACATAAAACCCTAGGGTTTTCCCCACGGATAATGCAGGTGTTTGCTGGGCAGTGGGCCTTCAGCTCACCCAGTGGAGGCTGCAGCATCCCTCCATTCTTCTCACAGTTTCCTATGGGCTGGATTTCAGCAGAGTCCACCAGCCTCCAGAAGTCATTCTTGTTGTCGCTGCCGTCCAGGCGCAGGCGGAGCCGCGCGCCCGTCAGACCCACCACCGTGGCAATGCAGGTGGAGGTGGTGTTCCTGGGGTCTTGGGCTTCCAGTTTCATGTTGATCTTGAATTCATTTGCAGGTGGAGTGTATGACTGCAGAGAAAAGAACAGGGACCAGCTGGAGACAGGATATCCAATACATAAGCACCTCCTCAGCCTAAGCCCCAACAGCATCCAAACTGATGCTGCTGAGGACTGACAGCATCCTCTGAGCACAGCACAGGAGCAGAAACCACACAGCTCCTCGAGCCCTGGCTGATCTGTGACCCAGGCCATTCTCTCAGCACTGCATCATCTGCACAGCTAGACCTAACGTTGACTCTCAGCCTTCTTCTTGGCAGAATTAAGAATCACCCGCTGACCCAAGCCCCAAATGGACTCTCTTGGGTGCTGTGCCCCTCTATCTGGACCCATGGGTGCCACATCGATTCACTCTGTATCCCCAGTACTCAGCACTGTCCCCTCTGTGCTCAACAACCCCAGGTTTGGGAGGTGGGGAGGGTTCTTCCATTCACAAAGATCTGGTGAATCCTAGCTAAAATCTCCTTGCTGGGCAGCATTCACCAAACACAGAATCACAGCCTGCTCAGAACATTTTCTCCAAGACCCTGTGCTCAGCAGAGACAGAAAACATTCTCGTGTTCCCATCCATGCACATCTGAGAGTTACATTTACATTTGCAGTCCCTGAAACTATCTTTTTCATCTTTGCTTCAGCAAACTTAAATTTCTATTAAGTCTCTGATATCCTTAAGCATCTTCTCAACCAAAAAAAGGGGCCTAGACCAGGCTCAGAGCTCCCAGGTCAAAAATAGACCACTGCCCTTGGCCTCTCTTGTTTTCATTTACCCCCTTACCTGCTTGAAGCAATGGGCAGGAGCTGCGATGGCACATGTCTCTTTCAGGTATTTATCCCAGGTGAAGTGACCTGCGAAGAGAAAAGGATTCAAACAATAACTGATGAGCAAAAATCTCAGAAAAAGACTCATAGAATCATGGAATAGTTTGGATTGGAAAGGACCTCTAAGCCCAGCTAGTTTCAATCCCCTGCCATGGGCAGGGAAACTGGATCAAGGGCTCAAAGTCCGATTCAGCCTGGCCTTGAGCACCTCCAGGGATGGGGCAGCCACCACTGCTCTGGGCAACCTGGGACAGGGCCTCCCCACCCTCATTGTGAAGAATTTCTTCCTAATGTCTCATCTAAATCTTCCCCCTTCCAATTTAAAGCCATTCTCCTTGTCCAGCCTCCTAATGTTAGCAGCTCTCAGCTCCTCACAGAGGAGGGGCTCACAGGCAACATGCTTTCATCAAGATCCTCTGATGTTTGTGACCACAGAAGATTTACAGCTGCAGCTGATGGGCAGAACAAAGCACAGTGCTGCCTACAGCATCTTCCTGCCTCCTTGCTGCTGAGGAGCCTGTGAAGAGCGAGGGTAACAACCTACAACTTCATACAAAATACCCCACACAGATGGGAATCCGTCGGGTCCTGCAGACTACTGCCCCTTAAAAGCCATTTGTTTAACACATTGCTCAGGCTGGGGAAGAGGAACAGTCAGCCTGGATCCACAGGAAACCTTGCACTGTGCAAGTTGTGCCAGAGGAGGCTCAGATTAGACATCAGGAAAAATGTCTTCACTGAAAGGGTTCTCATGCCCTGGCAGAGGCTGCCCAGGGAGGAGGTTGAGTCACAATCCCTGGAGGTGTTTAAAAGGCAGGCAGATGAGTTTCTTAGGGACATGGTTTAGTAAGGGCACAGGTGTGGTTGGACTCAATGATCTCAGAGGTCTTTTCCAACCAGATGATTCTATGATTCTATGACTTTGCAGTTCCCTGGTCCAGCACTGCTCCACGGCCAGCGGCTCAGGACCAGCATCAGCCCCTTCCCAACAGTAAGTTAACAGGGCAGCAATTCCTGAAGTGGACACAAAGTGAGGATGGAAGCAGGGATGCTCCAAAGAGGGAGCTACGGAGCAGAGTGGGTCTCATCCAACACCAAAGTCCCTTCCACTGAGCGCTGCTGCTGGGGGAAGTGCCCTTCATCCTTGCCTGCCCCTTCCCATGTGAAAGGGTGAAAGCAATATGCTATCCAGGGAAACCTGTTATTAAATGAGGAATTAAAAGCTCTTGTGATCCGAGCAAATGATGACTTCTGCCATTTAAACAGAGCAGCTGGGAAAGGCTCCTTCCAGCATGACATTAGCCTGTATTCTTCTGAACGGCTCCCCGGAGACCCCTGTTTCCAAGTCATTTCAAGAGCATTGGTGGCAGCAGGATTAAAGAGTCAGCTACTGCCTCCCCTGTTCACCTCAAGGTTTTAATCAATCTGTTTCTAAAACAAAAGCTACATAAAGAGCCATTTTAGCTGCTGCACATGCCACACCTCTAAAAACTCAGGCATTGAGGTCAGCACACTTGAGTTCTGCCTTATGTGCAGAGAAGCCCTAAGGGCTTGATAATCTATGGGTTTCAACTAAATAGAAGAAATGCTGTTTTCTCCCCTAGAGATGACTGGCACGCTGGTAAATACACTGGAAATGAACAGGAAAAAATAGTTTCACTCCCACACTGGCAAAATTTATTTCTGTTTGCAGACTCTGACAGCAGAGTTCGTGTCTCCACCCCTTGGCAAGTGTTTGACCTTCAGCCACAGCATCACACTGGGGTGAATGAAGAACCCCAGTGATCCACTGCACTGACGCCCTCACAAAATCAAAATTCTTCTGCTTTAATTGAAGATGCGATTTTACAGTTGGTTACGTCAATGAAACTCTTTGTATAAAAAATGTGTAATAAATACCCAGCCAAAGCAAACCCAGGCAATCCTGGCATGGAAATGCCTTGCTGCATCCCCCCAGTTGCAGCTCTGGGCTTGGACTGGGTGGCCCTGCAGGGACCTTGACCTTGCAGCAGAGGATGCCCACGGTGACAGCACCGGGGCGAGGAGAGGATGCCCCAGCACCAGGGCCTGAGCCAGCATCTTGAAAAGGATCAGCTGTGCCTGTGACAGTTTCATTTGACATAGAAACCGACCCTCCCCTCAGCTGGTTTCAATCCCTCACTATTAAAAGCAGTCATGGTTTTAATCCTTCCACTTTGCACCCCCTGCGAACCCAGTGTGGCCGTGCTGCTCCCCGCAGAGGCTCACGCCGCAGCCGACAGCGACGCTGCGCAATCCCAGCAGGAGCAGTAAATTTCTGAGGCAGCTGTGTGCCTCTAAATATAGAGATTGGGCATGGAACTTGTTAGAGATTAATTCTAGAGCCTGTTGGGACCCAGCCGCCGTATGAAGACACACACACGCTGATAGAACTGCAGCCCCGCGCAAGCCATGGCTTTGGTGGCTTCTGCAGAGAAAAGCAGGAGCAGCAGGAAGACTTCTCTACCCTGAGAAAAGGCAGAGCTGACACAGCAGAGTTCAGCCTGCCCTCTCTGCTCTCTCCTGGCCATTTCTGTGCATGAAGATGGCACAACAAGGACAATTAAAGACTGCATCTTTTCAGGTTTGCTCTCAGAAACCACAAACTGGAAGCTGCCACTACTGCCTGAGTGTGAGAGGAAGCCCCGTGCAGGATGTAGGGAATGCTTTTAAACCACAGAACCTCAGAATTATCTGAGTTGGAAAGGACCCAAAAGGATCATCCAGTCCAACTCCTGTCCCTACACAGGACACTCCAACATTCACACCGTGGGACTGAGGGCATTGGCCAAATGCCCCTGGAATGCTGGCAGAGTGGGTGCTGTGACTGCTGCCCTGGGGAGCTGTTCCAGGGCTCCACCACCCACTGGGGGAAGAACCTCTCCCTGATATCCAACCTAACCCTCCCCTGGCACATCTTCCTGCCATTCCCTCCAGTCCTGTCCCAGGTCACCAGAGAGCAGAGCTCAGCCCCTGTTTCCCCTCCCTCCCTTGTGAGAAGGCACAAACAGCTCTGAGATCCCCTCTCAGCCTCCTCTTCTCCAGGATGAACAGACCAAGGGACTTCAGCCACTCCTCACACGACTTCCCCTCCAGACCCTTCACCAGCTTTGGGGCCTCCTCTGGACACTCTCCAGTAGTTTCATGTCCTTTTTATCTGTGATGCCCAAAACTGCCCCCAGTGCTTGAGGTGGGGTTGCACATTTCAAATACATTCAGTAATAGCATTTAGCTGATGACACAATGCCTTTCAAACAGAAATTTCCAAATGCACTTAAACTTAACCCAACCTGATCAACTTCAACCTACAAACTGCAGGAAGAATCAGAAGAAAATGGCAAACCACAAAAGCTGGGTTTTTTTACAAGGGAGAGCTGCCAATAAAACAGAAAGAAGCACTTAAGGCTTTTGTGATCAGGTGGCAGAGAACGAGCCGCCAGCTCTGTACTCGAGAAGGAGTGCGTATGGTTGAAGTAGGATACATCCAGCTTGGCCTTCTCAACCTCAGCTCCTCTGGACTGTACCCAGACCCCCCTCTCCTTCCTGATCCCCACTCAGCCCATTGCCCAGCCCGTGCTGTGGGCCAGGATGCCAAAGCACCTGGGTGATGGTGATGCCGCTCCACAGGCTCGTGATGTGCTGAGCTTAAATGGCCAGAGGGAAACACTGGGAATATCTTGCTTGATTTTCTCACTAGCCCAGATTGACTGTCTTTTATTGTATATTCTCTCACTATTCCTATTCATGTTAACCAATTGGATGCCTTTTTGTAAAGGGACAGGATGTTTTAGTCTGCAGGATGCTTGTTTCTTACCTAGCCAGGGCAGGTAACACTGGCGAATGTTTTCTCAGTGTTGGTCACAAGCCCTGGGGCTTTTCTCCAATTTCCAGGAAATCAGTTTCCTTCTTGAAAAACACAGGGTACTGAAATGTGCTTTTACTGTTGGTGGAGCAGGAGTGTCCAAGTCAGGGACAGAAATCCTCTCTCACTTCAAAAAGCGCAGGACAACCCTTGCTCTTCCACTACAACTGCAAAATGTCCTGAAATTCCCCTCTACCTCACCTGGTCTTTGCCTTTCCTTTCCCCTCTTCTCTCCCTTGTAGATCACACCATTCCCACAATCTGGAAGGATCATCGTTTAAGCAGACTGAGTTCCTCTGAATAAGAAACATCAGGAGGTCTTTTACAGGAGGAAACGAGAGGACACTGCATGGGAACCCCACGTTTTTCTAATTACATCTGTGAGCTAAACAAAAGCCAAGGGCTGTAAATCTATATGGCTCCCTGTAACTTGGCTGTGAAAATGCCTACCGAGGGTGACTGTCTGTCACTTTTGCCTTTGGAAAGCTCTGTCCCATGCGCCTGTGCCAAAGGGAGAGATTATTTGCAGGCAGGGTGTCAGAGTCAGGCTCTGATGTATTAGCCTTCAAAAACATTGACTACAGGCAAACCACTCTGGCCCCCAAAGGGTCACACAGCAGTAGCTGTGAACAATGCAACTCTACACCCCTGTGTTTGGATTCTCCTTTTGTTGCATTTCATGTTGGTTTTTTGCCCAGAATTTAAGTCAAGATGGAGTTTCTGTTTATGTCTTTAATCGAAGCCTGGTTTGGGCTCCATTAGCATTTCTGCTCCCGAGGGGTCATCAATTCAACTGAAACGATACATGTGCATTTCAGGTCACATCTGTGAAGGAGAACATGCCCTTCCCAGATCAAGGCATCCCAATAAAGTCTGCAGCCCATATGTGTGTCTGCTAACAAGCATCAAGGCAGCACATGAAAGCAGCACGGCTCGAGCCAACTCGCAATGAAAATGAGCAGAGCATCATCCCTGCCCGCAGATCCCTGCGCCGGCGTCTGAGCGCAGCCTCCCAGGGGCTCTCCCACGGCGACAGCAGAGCTCCTGCCTGCTACAATTGCCAGGCATTGTGCTCAGCCATCAATCCAGCCCCACATTCTCCACCGGTAACAGCTACAGCGCTGACCCCATCCGCTCGCTCGCTGGCTTGCTCAGAAGAAACACGAGAACGTGAGAGGCAACACTAATCAAACCATGATGCTGTCTGCTTTGCTGCTTCTCAGAGCTGTCCCAGCGCAGTATTGGCTTTCAGCAGAAACCCTTTCAGCCTTGGCTATGGGTGCTCTGTGCCAGAAAGCTGCTGAGCTCCCCCTGCCCCCACCCAAGCTTCAGGCAGAGAAGAGCTGCTCGGTTTCTTGTGAGGGGACAATGCCCGATCCCCACGTGAGCTGATGGAGCAGACACGTGCACACCAGCATCAGGGAGAAGGGCAGAGAAAGAATGTGGGCAGAAAGAAGGGGAGAGAAGGGGGCTCTCTTACCTTGGTACTCAGAGGGAGACTCTGACGGGCGGCTGTGCTTGTGCTTTTTACCATCTTTCCAGTCTATGGCTGAGAGAAGAAATAAAGCATTTGTGTTAGTGCAGGAAGCCAGCTAACACGCTCTTCAACATTATCTGCTCATCCTTGCTTTACAGACACCTTAGAGAGGTGGGACCTCCCTGTCCTGACCCCAGGTACACGGGGGTTTGAATTGACAGGGTGCGCTCCCTGCCTCCACACAGCTCAAGACATGCCACAAGGTGCCTGCGTTTGCACCTCAGTCTCTGCCCAGGCCTCACCAACTCGTGTTCTCCCACAACAGCAAGAAGCAACACAGAAAGCAGCAAACTGCTAGAGTTTCATCATTTTAACTGTGTGAAGAGGTGGCGAGGCTTGAGAGGAGCAAACGCAAAAGCCGCTAAAAACGGCACGTGCAGATCTTGAATGCTGAGGAGTGGAGCCTGAATCACTCCTTGTTGCTCCACTCCAGGTTCCTGCAGCTGGCTGTACTCACACAAACAACCCAACCCTTTCTGGTGATGGGGAAAGGACTTCTCCCAAAGCCTGCACAACTGCCCTTCCTATGTCACCACTGCAGGTCCTGCACGGAACGTAGGCGAGCGCTGCAAAGCAGCAGCGGCCCTGAAGAACATCTCATTGGAGTTGTCTCTGCTCCTGACAGCTTTGGGCCTCACACTTGCAAAAAATCAAGCTCCCAGGACAGCTCTGGGAAGGGACAGAGTGAGAAGTGGGGGATGACCCCCTGCCTCTATCCGCCCCCAGCGCAGCGGAGGGATGGGAGGGATGTCAGAGCAGCGCGCACGGTGGAGCTTGCCCAAGCCAGCTCCTCACCTGCTGCTGCCCTGAGAGTGCTGCTGCAGCCCCACGCCTTCGTTTCACAAAGCACTCCCAGAGCTTTAATAAACAGCAGCTTGGCAGTGCTCTATGAAACATGCCTTGCCCACACGCAAAGCAGTTCCTTGTGAAAGGAACAGAAAAGAAAACAGGAAAAAGTCTTGAAATCTCCTGCCAAGCAGCTGAAAGAGGTGGCCACGAGCTTTGCTGGAGTGGCCTGGTGGGTCCTAAGATGCCTCAAATTGCAAGATTTAATGGTTCAAAAGCAATCTACTCTTCCTGACACATTAAGTTCAATACAATGGACAGGAGGACTGCATATAGATTTTATCCCTTAAATGAAAACAAGAGACTCATGGAGTGTGTCCACAGCATCACCAGTAAGGGACCAGACAAAGAGACTCCTTGGAGAGACACAAACCAGTAAAAAAGCTGGAAGGGCACCCTTCCTATAAATGTATTCCTGTGTATTCTGCCATGTCCTTAAGAAAGCAAGGATAAAGGACACAAACTTGGCTTGTTCAGCCAGGAGAAAAGAAGGCTTGAGGGAAAACTCAGAACAGCCTTCCAGTACTGAAAGGGGCTCCAGGAAAGCTGGGGAGGGGCTCTTGATCAGGGAGTGCAGGGATAGGATGAGGGGGAAGGGTTTTCAGCTGCAAGAGGGGAGATTGAGATGAGATCTTAGGGAGAAACATTTTCCTGTGGTGGTGGGGAAGCCCTGTCCCAGGTTGCCCAGAGCAGTGGTGGCTGCCCCATCCCTGGGGGTGTTCAAGGCCAGGTTTGACAGGGCTTTGAGCCCCCTGATCCAGTGGGAGGTGTCCCTGCCCATGGCAGCAGGATTGGAATTGGATGGGTTTAGAGGCCCCTTCCAATGCAAACGATTCTATGATTCTATTTAAGTATTTAAGTCAGAAGTAAGAAAGGCCCCCAGGCCGGGTAAGGACAGCTTTCTAATAGCATCCCTGCTCTGTAAGCAGCCTCTCACCCCATCCTGCAGGTGAAGTTCCATTTTATTGTTAACCTTTAACATGCAAAAATCCTCATTAAGCAGGCTGAAAAAGCAGCAGAGAGGAAAAGAAACACAAGGATTTCTGCAGGCAAATAAAGAAAAAGTTCAATGCATTATTAACAAAGCCGGTAAGTAGGACAGAAACCCACGTGGGCACGAAGCAGGTGATGCTTCTGCTACCTAGGGCACGGCGTCCCCAGCACAGGTCACCCAGCTGTGCTGGCTGGAGCTGCCCTGCTGCACCAGGCAAGAGGAGAAAGCTGTGTGTGAGGGTAAATGCAGCCAGGCCGGTCTGTGGTTACACTGCTGAGTAATAAACCTGCCTCTTTTATTAGCCAGCCCTCCAGCTGCCTCACAGCAGGCTCCCCCCATTCCTTGCCTTCCTTCATTTATTTTCACTTCATTAAAGGACGAGCAGTGGATAATGCTGCTCTCAGATGAACCATCAGAGAAGCAAAGGAGACGTTTAAAAAAAATCAAGGGAGGAGAGAAATCGAGCATAGAGATCTCCTGCCATAAACCCTGTGAGTGTGCAGCAGATGTGAACAAAGAGCTGCGGAGGATGCTCCATCCTCTCCGCTTCTCCCTGCCCCCATCCTCCGAATCGTGCGTGATGAGATCACTCCAGCTGAATGCACAGGCATGGCACAGCCCGAAAGGAAATCAATAGTTCTGTTAAGCACAAGGAGCCCCAGCAGCTCAGCTGCAGCCTGCCTGGGGTGAGCAGGACATGGGCAGCACGCAGGGCGGCTGGCACTGTGTGCTGGGACCAGGGGCTGGGGCAGCGAGTGTCCCTAACAGATCTCATCTCCACAAGATAGGCTGGTCCTTGGTTCACGCCTCATTAGAGGGGGGAGGCTTGTGCCAGGGAACAAGCAGTTTGCCTCCCGCTGGGAGCACGAGCAGATGGTTTGTGCCTCAGGCTCTGCAGAGCACCCTCACCCCTGACAGAGGGCTCTTCCTCTGCCCATCTCGGGGCTGCACTGATGAAGACTTCTCTGCGTGCAGCCAGAGGAATAAACGACTCTGTTCTGAGTGTGCACTCCCCACTCCTGGAAAAGGACTGTGTAGCAAGGTGGATGTTGGTGTCCTCTCCCAAATAACAAGTAACAGGACAAGAGGAAATGGCCAGGGGATGTTTAGACTGGATATTAGGAAAGATTTCCTCACAGAAAAGGTTGTCAAGCACTGGAATGGCTGCCCAGGGAAGTGATGGAGTCACCAGAGACAGGTAATGGTGGCAAAGAGCAGCTATTTTGTACTTGTTTAGAATGCCCTAAAGCATGTGACTGTTGATAGGAAATGCTGTATGGTTTTTTTTTAAAAAAAAGCAGCTGATGATATTTTAATATAACTCAGAAATTTTTCCAGTAGCTACAATATTCTGAAGAAAAAATAAAGAAATAGGAAAGATTTTTCTTCTTAAAAAAAACCAAAAGTAACATTAAGAAAACAGTAATAATGCTACGCTCGGCCCTCCAGCCCACACCAGCTGGCTACGGGGCCCTTGGCTGTGCCAAGCATCACTGCTCACCTTTCTGAGGGCCTGGTTTCCTCATTCTATCACTCGCCGCGGTCCTTAGCCTGGGACTGGCTTGCTTTTAGGTAACTGAAGAAGTCTAGGACAAAAGAAATAAACATAAGAAAACTCCCCCATTCTGCAGCACAGAGTCATCTGCAGCATTAACTGATCACACAGCGGGGGGGAAAGAGATGCATTTCACCCTTGGGCTGCACAGAACAGCACCTACAGCACACAGACAATTCACTTCACCCCCCTGAAACTGCAAGTCTTTCTCCAGTACGTGGACAACTCCAAATTTATGGCAGCAGGAGCTGCTTTCCTGAGCTTGAGGAGCACATCCCAGCATCCGCGCTGACTGTGCCGCGGGTCTTGCAGTGGGGGGGCTGCTCTCGCTCACCAACAAAGGGAGGCAGAGCTGAGATTTATGAAAGAAAACACATGGAAACACACCATTAACTCTGGCAAAGCAGCACCACAATCCCCAGCTCACGATTCGAACCGCCTGCAGTGGCTCTGGGTAACAGGGATGAGGAATTGGACAATGACGCGGGAAATATTTTTCCTATTAGCCCTGCAGCGAGCGTCCAAGTTGTGCTGCATTTTTTGTTTCCTGGTTGGAGGAAAACTGGTTGGATTGTCCCCAGAAAGAAAAAGCATTTGCATTCTTGTTGTAAGTGAACATTAGTGAAAACCAGAGCTCCAGGGAGCTGCGTGCTGGACATGTACACGGAGCCCGGTGCCTCCTGCACACACCGAGCTGTGCCAAGCCCTGACAGAAAATCAGAATCACAGAATCACAGAACGTCCTGAGCTGGAAGGGACCCACAGGGATCACTGAGTCCAACTCCTGTCCCTGCACAGGACACTCCCAACATTCACATCATGTGCCTGAGGGCATTGTCCAAATGCTTCTTAGATATTGGCAGGCTAAAACACCTAAAAGCTGCAGACGAGCCCCTAGGAAAGCTGGCAAAGACATGTTTTGACACCACGAATGTAATGAATGAAAGATTAATTGTGTCAGCCTAACTCCATTGTGGTCACAGTGGGGCTGTCAGACTGGAGGATGCAAGAGGAAGCCATCCCGGGACACAACGCTGAAGGGTATTTACACATCCAGTCCAGCAAGAAGTTTGGATTTTGAAAACCAGGCTTTTTCCAAACACAAGAGAAAGGAAGATTTGAATGTTCTGGAAAAGCACTACAAACTACAGCCTTTAGGTGCAGCGCTTACACCACCGAGCAACATTCAGGGAAGGAAAATATGAAAGGAATATTAAATACTAAAAGAAAAAAAAGATGATTTTTAATGCTGCTCGCCAGGTACACAGTGGCCTCTTATTGCCTCTCCTAAATAGCGTGTGTGTTTGTGCACACTTGTGAAAGGAGTAAAGTTTCTTTTCCTTTCAATAGCAGAAGGGAATCTACATCTGAAAGCTTATTTACAGCTTTTAATGCTGCTTTTCATAATTCTCCTCAGTCGTTTTATTAAAAGCTTGCAGTCACGGCAGGAAAAGCCCCTCAGCCGTAAATCCCAGGGTGGAAGGTGTTATAGAGAGGCACCAGACATGCATTCACCTCAGGCTCTGCACCTCTGCTGTCTGCTCGGCTCCCCTGAACGTGGGACTTCCCAAAGTGCACATCATAAATGCATTTGGCACAGGACAGGGCTCCTGGGCCACTTGGGCACTCCTGAAAAGTCGCTTCAGCCCCAGCGCTTCGGAGGCCAACCTGGCAGGGATGAGTGGCCTTTCCCTGCTGAAACATCTGGATGGAAAATTCTTGACGGTGTAGAAGATGCTCAGATATGGTTTTTGGAGGGCTGTGGCTCGGGAGGAGAGATGGAACTACAGCACCCTCCAGCCTCACGCAGATGGTAAGGAGGAACCCTCACTACTGGCAAACACACAGCCGACTGCTGGAGTCCATCAGCCAAGATCTCACAGAGTGGAAGAGAACGAGATATTGCAAATGGTGCTCTTATTAGAAAGAAAAAGAGCTGACTCTTCCCCAAAAGAGATGTAGGCTGCACAGTCCAGGGGAGTCTTATGAGGAGCAGTTGAGGGTCCTGGGGCTGTTTAGCTTGGAGAAGAGAAGCCTGAGGAGAGACCTCATTGCTCTCTACAACTCCATGAAAGGAGGTTGTGGTGAGGTGGGTGCTGAGCTCTTCTCTCAAGTAACAAGGGATGGGATGAGAGGAAATGGCCTCAAGTTGCACCATGGGAGGTTCAGATTAGATACCAGGAAAAATTTCTTTACCAATAAAGAAACTGGCAGTGCCTGAGGACAGTGGTGAAGTATCCATTTCTGGAAGGGTTCAAAAACCATGTGGATGTGGCACTTTGGGACATGGATTAGTAGTGGTTGATGGTTGGACTGGATGATCTTAGAGGAGTTTTCCAACCTCGATGATTCTATGATTCTATGACTTCCACTCTGCCGAGAGCCACGAGGGTGTGAGCCTGGGAAAGGCACGCTCCAAAATATGCTTCCAAAAAACTTCCAGATGGCCCCAGCCTGATGCCCACCACCCTCTGCAGTCCCACACTGCAGCTTCACAACACCCAGCTCCCTGGGATGTTCGCACACCACAGGACAGCAACGTGTGCTTTCATCCTGCAAGATCCTAACTCAAAAATGAAAAAAGAACCATGCAAAATAACCAGTGTGTGTGCTTCGGGCCATGGAACGACCAGAGAAGAGCTGCAGCCAAACCCTGTGGCACATGGTGTCAGCCAGCCCTGTGCAGTGCAGAGCCAAGCCACCAACCCAGCTTCATTCCAGGGACAGGATGGGTCCCTGCCCTCTCATTTTTTGCCACAGAGACAGAGCCCGTGTACCACAGCCTTCCCAAAACTGATATAACTTAGATATTAGGAAAAAATTCTTCCCAATGAGGGTGGGGAGGCCCTGGCCCAGGTTGCCCAGAGCAGTGGTGGCTGCCCCATCCCTGGAGGTGCTCAAGGCCAGGTTGGATGGGGCTTTGAGCAACCTGGTCTAGTGGGAGGTGTCCCTGCCCATGGCAGGGGGGTTGGAAGTGGATGGGCTTTGAGGTCCCTTCCAACTCAACCCACTCCATGATTCTATGATTCTTTACTGACACAGGGCATGGGAACTGGCAGTTCCCACTGGCTGTAATGCCATTCTGTAGTTGCCCAGAGAAGCTGTAAAATCTCCATCCCTGAGGATACTCCACATGTCACCAGCCACCAGCCCGAGCAGCCCGATCCAACCTTGAGGTTGGGTCTGACTCCAAAGCCAGCCCAGCTCTGTGTGCAGGGCTGGAACAGACAATTGCCAAAAGCTCCCTCCAACCTGAAACACCCTATGGTTTTATTTCACTGAAAACTGACTGGAGGGCAAGTGGAATCACGCTATGGGCTTCAGCAAGCCTGAAACAGCCCAGTAACAAAGACAGACTTCAGCCTAGAGAGAAGGAAGGCAATGGCAGCACAGGTGAGCTAACAGGGCAGGAGACCAAAAGAAATCTTCAAATAACAAACAGCAGAAGCTACAGTTTGGTATCCAAGGGGGGAAGACTGGGCTGTCCTCACGGATCGATCCTCCTGAACAACCTTAGATGCAAACACACGCCCAGTGAGAACTTGTTGGCTTGGTAACATGGAGACAATCTTATTTTTGGATCAAATAAAGCATCTGACATTTCCATGGCCCAGCACGTGCTATGATGCTCCATCTCCAGAGCCTGACACTTGCACAAAGCTGCACACCAGAGTTACGACTCCATTCTTTGTTCAAAACCATGTCACTCATGCTTGTGGATATCAAGATAACCTTGCAAGCATGGACCACAGCTTTATGTGGTGGTGGTTTCCAGAATCCATACCCTGAAAGAATCATAGAATCACGGAATGGTTTGCATCAGAAGTGACCTTAAAAAGTGACCCAATTCCAGTCCCCTGCCATGGTCAGGGGCACCTCCCACTGGATCAAGTTCCTCAAAGCTTCCTCCAACATGGCCTTGAACACCTCCAGGAATGGAAAAAAGATATCACTGTGCAAATTCATTTCAGCAGGATGCCAACTTAAAATCCAAAAAAAGGCCTTTTGTAGCAGATGAAGTGCCTTTCCCACGGTTTCAAAGAACTTCAACTCACCGAGGTGTCAGAAGTGCCAGTGGCTCCACGGAGCTGTCGTGGGCTCTAGTTCCCCATCATTCCCACAAGGCAGCAAAGTCAGCACAGACACTGCGGCATCTCGAAACCTGAAAGCACAGAGACAAAACGAAGAAGTTTGCATTTAATTGCAGAAAGGCTGGGTTACCAATTGCATTATTCATGTTCATATTTAATTCATTTAAAACATCCAAATTTAAGTTTAAAGACAGTTGCAACAAACATTCCCACTTGCCTTGGCAAAGCAGAGCAGAACTTGACACAACTGAAGTTCAGCTCGCACTGCATACGTGGGACGGCAGCCGTTAAACACCTTTGATAGGAGCAACATCACATCAACTGACTTGATAAAAACTAGTGCAGCTTTGGTAACATGAAACTACTGCACAATAAAGGATTTGAAAGATGAGACCTGATTAGTAATAAAAAGGAGGGGCACCACAGGAGAGGCATCTAAAATAGGCAACAGCATGAAGGGAGTGAACTGTAGACGCTCAATTATCCCATCCACAGTGTAGAGGGGTGAACCTGTGATACTAAAAGGACCCAGAATATACCAGGAGGAAGGAAATTTTGCTTATTAGAAACCAAACACCATGCAACTTTCTCAGGAGGATGCTATCCAGACAAGTAAACAGATAAAACTAAAAAAGGACAAAGACATTCAACAGCAAACCCATATTTCTAATTGTACTGAAGTCCGACAGCTACAGGCCAAGCGCACTCATGCCCCAAGCAAAAGCTGAATGATCCACATCATCACAGCAGCGCTGCATTTTGGCAAGGAAAAGCTGAGCCCTTGTCCTCCTGCCAGGCTGCTGGCACTGAGTCACAGCCAGAGGCAGGACAGCAGCTTGACAGGTGGTTTTGTTAGCACCCTGGTGCACCATGAACTGGTTTACACCAAGATTTACACCTCAGACATATTTTCCCTATTCTTGTTCAAAGACAAAGGCAGCACAAAGGCAGCCAGGGCTGAGAAGAGCATCCCAGGGCATCCCTGACTCAGACTGCTGCTCTCTAGCAGCCACACCACACAATCCTTAGCACAAACAGTGCCAAACTGCATCTTAATCTAATTAAATTCTCCCCTCACTACCGCTCTTACAAACACGCTCTTCCAAAAGTACAACCTTAGCATCCCTAAGGGGTCAATGATTCAATTTACCTGTGCCAGACTGGAAGGGACCTTTGGGGCTGTAGAGCAGCCTGCTCTGCAATGTTCTTCCACTCAATGTTGCAACTGCAGTGTCAGTAATACAAAAAGTGGGAAAATGTGGGTCGAAGACACCGTCACAGCAACCCAGACCTCGTAAGATGCATGTAATCTCTTTATCTACAAAGCTTCCACTCCTTCAGAGTGCATAATTATGAAAAGACTTAAAGCTGAGGTTCTCAATGTCTCTTCTTGGCAATTCTTTATTCCACCAAAGGCACCGCTCGCATCTGAATTATTTCCTGGGGTTGTTTGGACTTCCTATTATCCAAGGGAGATTATGGGGAACCTCGGGATGGAGGCCAGGTCGGCTCCCAGCGCTGCCAGGTCTGACTGAAAGGGGAGCTGAAGTGCTGCTGACAGCGTGCCAAGCATCAAACCTCTTCGGACAATGCACTTGCCAGCAGGCAAGATGTTTTCAGAAAGGAGAGGAAGAAAACTACCAGCAGTGAAGCTGAAAAATGGTTTTATTAGGTCGGATGCACACCCCGCAGACCAGGATGATGGTAAAAAAGAGAATGCTGCAGACGTGCATCGCCAGAGGAGTGTGAGAATGACACCTCTGGGAAATCCCATGGGACAGCAACAAGGCAAACCTCATGGTTTCTCAAAACACAAAACGCCTGCAGATTTTTCCCCCACAAAAGCTTGGGTCTTGAGCACCCCGACCAGTCCGGCCGGTGAAAAGCCCTTCCAAGGAACCTCTGTGTCCACCGAGCTTTCCTTCGTGGGTACCTTTTAATCAAACACGATCAATGTTTCCAAAAATAGAGAGCTATCACTGATAAATTCCCTTGGGAAACATGAGGGCAGCATTATTAGTTCCTGCCCATCAAGGGTGGTGCTGCCATTCCAGCTTCCCAGCTGGAGGCTCTGGCTGTGCCTGGTCCTGTCTCTGTGCCGTTCTGGAAGCCCTCGTGCACACCACGGGTTAGACGGGAGCGTCCGGTTACATCCTGACCCGGTCGCAAAGGCAGGCACAGAGCCATGATGAGCAGATGCACCTCAGCCTGCTCCATTTATATCTTATTTTGCCATTTTTAACTTTTGTGGTGGAGGAAGAAAGGCACCTTCAGCCCAATTGAAAACTCAGAGAAGGCCAGCACGTGATGCGAAAACACTTCCCACCTCCTCTGGTTTTCACACTGTACTCAGCTCCTCAGACTCCTGCCTGGCCTGCAAACACCACCACTTTTGCTGGTCTAGCATCATGGGTTCCCCCCCTCAAAGTGTGCTCTGGAGGAGCAACTGACAGGGCAGGAGCCAGGACCAGCAGGCAGCTCTGAGCACCGCTTGAAGCCTCCTCGGAGCCGGCCACACCGACAGGGAGCACAAAAATGGAAAGACAAATGCTTACATGGGACCCAGAGGCAACACTCATGAGTGAGTAGCTGCAAGTTTTGAAGGGGTGAGTCAGAATTTATCCTCACCAAGGGGTTTATTTATTTCCTTCCCCTCCCAGTTACTGTCCTCCTGGGCAAGACCAGAGCTTTATTTCTTCTTCTCTATGCAAAGCCATGTTTTGGCAGCTCTGGATAAAGCTGACAGAGCTACAACACCCCTGAATCCTCTCTCCCCGTCAGGTCTCGAGGGTCCCTACCTTCATACCAGGAAATCTTTCAAAGAAACACTAACAGTGAGTGCTGGTATTTCCATCTGGAGTGCTGATCCCCTTGTGTGATCTGAAGTATCTGATGGCTGCAAACTATTACTCCTCTTCTACCAGAAGGATTTCATGTCATTTCCAACATCTCTCTCTCTCTGGAACTAATTTTATCTTCCTACCATACAAGACGCAGGCTGATAAACTCCAGACGTCGCAATGGGCTCTTCAGAAACACATTCTTGTGAAAGATCTTAAGGCACTGAGGTGTCTCCAAGATGTGATCATGTGCCACACACTCACTGCCTTAGCCTCTGAGTCAAACCTCAGGGGAGAACATGTTTTAAGAGACACAATAACATGCAAAAAACTTGGATAGATCATGTCTCTACAGTGAAAATATCCATTTTATAACTTCCTTTGGAATACCTTCAGGCTGGAGGGGAGAGAAGCTGGGCCAACCTCCCAGCAAACGACAGCTGGATGATCAGACACCGCAGAGCTGACCCAAGGGAAAGGCAACTGCTCAGGGTGAGGGGGAAACCATGGATCACTGGAAGGAATCACTCACCACCACGAGGGAGCTGCAGGAGTCACCACCTCTTATGGCTGCAGAGGAAATGAAATAAAACCTTGCAGGATTCTAATAAAGGTTTCCTTCTCTCTCAGAAAAATCCCAGCATGGGCCTTGGCTCGAAATAGAAACATCTTGCTGTGTCTCATTGAGAGCAGAACTTGGTCTCCACGAAGATCCAAGGGGTTGCAATAAAAACTATGTTTGGCCTGCTCCAGGAACAAGATCCCCAAGCCCAGAGAAGTGGAGAGAGGAAAGGGCTTCAAAAAAAAGCCAGGTGAGACAGTCTGGCTCGAGCCTGCTAAGAGGAAGCCCCTTAACACGTTCAATCCACTCAATACAGATTTCAACCAACAAGCTGGGAGTCACAGCCATTTCTGCAGCGACGGGATCGAGCAACCCAGCCCTTCCAAAGCTCGTTAGAGAGACAGGGGTCAGCTGCTGTAAGAAACTCCCACAGGGCTGAAAAATCAGACCTGCTTTTGTTTTCAGACCAGTGTTACTTTGCTTCTTAGAAACCCCACACAAACAGAAAGAAAACAGTGCAAACCTAAGGCCTCCCCATGCCGGGCGACACAGAATCACAGAATGGGTTGGGGTGGAAGGGACCTTAAAATTCCAGCCAGGGAGAAACAGCAAGCAGAGGATCCTGTGTTGCTCCTCCCAGAGGCACCACTGCGTTCAAGGCTTGGAGAGAAGACCTGGGCTGCCTTCCACTGCCAGGGAGACAGAGAATGGCCCACCAAGACAACTGGTTGATGTGGTGCAGACTGAAGCTACTCACAGCAAACCAACCCCTGTCCGTACAGCCAAGGTTCAGGAAGCATCATTATGCCCCAGAATTATTTCCACAGATTCCTCCATCGCTGGTCCTGCTGTGAACTTTTCATCTCAAATACTGTGTCCAGTTCTGGGCCCCCCAGTTTGGGAAAGATTTCAGGATGCTGGAGAGTGTCCAGAGGAGGGCAACGAAGATGGTGAGGGGGCTGGAGCACAAGCCCTATGAGTGACTGAGGGAGTTGGGGCTGTTTAGTCTGAAGAAGAGGAGGCTCAGGGGAGACCTCATTGCTCTCTACAACTCCCTAAAAGGAGGTTGTAGTCGGGCAGGGGTTGGTCTCTTCTCTCAGGTGACCAGGGACAGAACTAGAGGGCAGGGACTCAAGCTTGTCAGGGCAAGTTTAGGCTTGATGTGAGGAAAAAGTTCTTCACTGAAAGGGTGATTGGCCATTGGAATGGGCTGCCCAGGGAGGGGGTGGAGTCACCGACCCTGGAGGTGTTTAAGGGGAGACTGGATGAGGCACTGAGTGCCATGGTTTAGATGATGGGTTGGTCTTAGTGTTGGTGTTGGTGTTGGGTTATAGGTTGGAGTCGATGATTTCAGAGGTCCTTTCCAACCTTCTGATTCTGTGATACTGTGAACTGACTTTCACCGCTCTTGTTTCTCCTTGGGTAAGCAATGTCCATCAACCACATCCCAATGGGAATGAGCATCCAAGACCGTGGCTCACCATAAATGTTCTGCAGGAGTTTTGGGAACAGCAGGAGGTCTCTGATTCTCAGCGTTTAGCAGAGACACTTCTGACCTGGACCACCCCTGCACCTCCAGCACAGCTCTCCAAGATGCACTCCAACACAAACCAACATGGACAACCAACTTTTGGACAGGGGAGGCACCTTCTATGTGCAGAAAACAGAGAGATGGACAGACAGGAAGGATGTGCCAAAGCAAGGAACTGAATCTGTGTACCCTGGGCTGATGTTTGCCCCGAACCTCCAGGGTTGCAACTATTTGCTGTCAGGACTCATGCAGCCAAAATTAAAGTTTTCTGCCCTTACAAGAGGAAAGGTTTGAGCTACAGCAGTGGGAGCAATCCAGAATGGCCTGCCAGTGCTCCCAACTCCCTGGGTTTCCTTCCAAAGTCATCCTGGGAGCACAGAAAGGTGCAGAGACATGGTGCACCCCAACACGCTCTGTGCTGGATCACACATTGCACACCCCTGAGGACAAGTGGGAGGGCACAGGTTGTAAACAGGGTCCAACACACCACACCCAGCCTCTGGAGGAGGCCAAACTGGTGCCAGTGGTAAAGTAAGTTTTGCAGCGATGTGTCTATTTCAACCCTCAGGGAACCACATGCCAGATCCAGGAGCTATCAATGAGAGCAGATGGCTTAGAGAAGACCTTGAAATGGGATTCTACCCATCATGGTTAGTTACAAAAAGCACCTGATAGGATGCTTCAAAGCCTTTAACTAAGAATTTAAACAGGAGTAGGTAAAAAAACCTGGATGGTTTCCATATCCTCACCAGGCTGTAACAGAGGCACGACCTTGCCCAGCTAATCCAGCCCCCCTCATGGCTGCTTTTCCAGACAGCAATCACACACACGACATCTGTGGCCCCAGAAATGTGTCTCAGTCTGTAAACTCTTCAGAGGTTCAACACCCAGGTCACATAATCTACAAAAACCTGCTTCCTCGACCTTATTCTTACTCTCTGCTGGAGTTTCAATCTTAACAAAAACTAAGCTTTTTATGGGATGAGAGATAAGGGAAGGAAGCATCCAGTGGGTAAACAGATAAATTATTTGTAATCTTAATTAATGAAATGAATGTACCTTAACTTCACAAAGACCATGCACACCCCTAGCAAGGGGAAACAGGAGGGAATCCAGAAAGAAAGGTCTGACTTCCAGTTGTGTCTGTTGGAAACGTCACAACGGACTGTGCAAGGATGCTGCCAGCTGGATGTGAGAGGTGCTGGAAGAAGATTTCCCATTAACTATGTCTAGAAATGGAAGTTTGATAAGGTTGCAGCATAACATCCCCAGGAGATCAATAGCAGGGAAAGGCAGCTTGAGGTGGAATGAAAACCAAAGGGATGGTAATTAGGGACACAACAGAAATGTAAATGAGGAAAGCCCTGGAAAGAGAAGGGAAGGAGATGAACCAACCTTTACCTTCCCCTGTATCTTGTGAGCCCTCCAGCACAAGGGAAGAGGCTGCTCCTCAGGGATGGACACGCAGGGCAAGGGGTTCCCACCGGAACGGCAGACAGGGAGATCAGAGCTCAGGGAGCAGACAGAGCAACCCAGCCCTGAGGGAAAGGCAAGGGACAAAGCCACCACTCTCTAATGAGCTAAGTGGAAAAAAACACTTCCACACACCTAACATTGCATTTCCCTGCCTTCTGCTTCCCTCCTATAACTGACCCGAACATTTGTGTTTAAATGCTGAGCAATAGCCCTTAGGAAAAGACACAGGATGACAACTTCCATCCCTAAACCTCACATTGTACCACAGCAATCCCTCAGCATTCAGAGTGTGTAAAGTGTTCTCCTCCCTCATCCAGCACCAAGGAATGACCTTCCCTGGAGCTCAGTATTTCCTCACCTCCTGGGCTCCAGCACCAACACAGTCACACCCCTCCTGGCAAGCAGCAATGGAGGGGCTGTTACTCACATGCAGGGGTGAATTCCTCACAGATTGTATACAAAACACTGTCCCTGACAATATCCATGGAGTCAGCCTTCCCAGACCTCCCAAACACAATTCTCACTGCCCTCCTGAACCTGTTTTCTCAGGGCAGACAAGGTGAGACAATCCCCTCTGTATATTTACCCCCAGAGTGACAAAACCCCGGCTCTCTCCTGCCAAGCAATACAGCAAATTCAGAGCCAAGTTCTTCCCTCTGACACTCTCATCAGATGATTATTCCTGTGCAAATAGGGGACAGAAGACAAAAAGTTCCTACAGATCTGCCCCATCTGCAAGAGGAATGAATAAAAATACCCAGTATGGAGGGGAGCCACACAAACCCAGAGTTACCCCCACAAACTAGAGAGGAGTTGGTCTCTGCTGCTTGGAGGAAATGAAATAAAAACTTGTGGGAGGACAGGAGTGATGTGCGAGGGTGAAGCTGTGCCATTCCTCCGGCTGCCTGGGAGAAGAAAGCTCACAGAAACTCAGGGCACCCTGAGAGGAATGGCCAGGGCTGGCAGCAAGTACCTGTGGTTTATTTTCTTGCATGTGTAGAAAGATATTAATTCATCTCTTTCATAGGAAAAGGAAAGGAAATTGCAGCAGTGCAACATGTCAAGAGAGACTGGGAGAGCCAGGCTCAGTGAGGATGGGTATTAATTACTGGTTTCTATTTTTATCTGTGTGTAACTCTGGTCTGTCTGTGACTTAAGGAGCTAAAATCCCTGGAGTCAAAACTGTGAATGTACTCAAATAGGTGAAATGTCCTCAACAGGCTGCAATGAGCAGATACAAAGAAATCCTAACAAGTGCCCATCAAAACTACTGTGAATTATAATAAGAAAAGAAAGAGCAATCGAGCCAAACACAGCACTGTTACTGCAGGGGAATTACTCCCAGAGAGGAAGAATCACCAGTCAGTTCCTGCAAGAAACCCTGGACGGCTGGGTTTGGTTATGTAGACATAGTCCTTAGGCTGCTTTACATTCCTGAAGGGCCAAGAGTTTGGAAAACTAAGAAACAAATCGTGAGGCCCCCACTGTTGTGGGTACAAGACACTATGAAATCTCTTATTCTGGCAACAACCCATACACACGGGAGATGCCAAGGTGAAAACAGCAGCCCCAGGACCACAAGCAACCAGAGGCGACCCTGCAGCTGGGAAAGTGTGTTCAGTGCCTGCCAAGGGGGAAGGAAAACACTGCACTCTTACAGGCTGTAGCTGCTGACGTTAAAATACCTGCAGGACATTCTGTACAGCTTATAAAGCCAGAAAATATCACAGGGCATTTACAGAATTGCCAGCTGACAACAAATAACTGGACAGACCCAGCGCAGAGTGAGAGCTCTGGTCAGGGATGGTGGGTGATGCTTGGTACACCCTGCCACACACAACTGGAGACTGTGCCAGTAATGCACCCGATGAGAGCAAAGCTCGTGGTGCTGGAAAATGAGCCAAGATAACCAAGCCATCCCTCAGCCTCCCTCTGATGCTGCATCAACAGCAGGACTGCCCAGAGTTACAGTGCAGGGGCTTGGATGAGTGGAATGAGTTCCTCTTGCCCTGTCTGGGGCACAGATGAGTCACCATCAAGCAAGCCACTACCTCCTGCCACGCTGGGGCTGTGTGGCACTGCACAGCCACCCAAAACCCCATCCAGAGGAGGCCACGAAGATGATCTGAGGGCTGAAGCACCTCCTGTACAAGGATAGATTGAGAGAGCTGGGGTTGTTCATCCTGGAAAAGGCACTGGGGAGACCTTAGAGCAGCCTCCCAGGACTGAAAGGGGCTCCAGGAAAGCTGGGGAGGGGCTTTTGATCAGGGAGTGCAGGGATAAGAGGAGGGGAACAATTTTAAGCTGCAAGAGGGGAGGCTGAGATGAGATCTTGGGCAGAAATGTTTTGCTGTGAGGGTGGGGAGGCCCTGTCCCAGGTTGCCCAGAGCAGTGGTGGCTGCCCCATCCCTGGAGGTGTTCAGGGCCACAATGGATGGGGCTTGGAGTGCCCTGATCCAGTGGAAGGTGGAAGTTGGAACTGGGTGGGCTTTAGGTTCCTTTCCAAGCAAAACTACTCCATGAATCTATGACTTCACCCTGGAGACACAAAAGCCAGAGGATTGGTGTCTGCCAGGGTTTACTTCCCTGTGGTAAGAGTGAAAGGCTCCAGGCACACAGCAAGGTGGTGCCCTCGCTGGTTTGAGCTGATACCTCTTGCTAATCAGTCTCCAATATCTTCTAGATGATCTCCTGCCAACTGTACATGACAGGAACTACAGCAGATATTCTGCTACAGCAAGAAAAGGTGCTTTACTGAGCACCTTGCACTCACGGACAGAAATACCAACAGCCCCAAAATCTGAAAGATGTGAACATCCACCACCAAGGGAACAACACGAGAGCCTGTCATCTTGTTTACTGAACTGGTAAGAACCACTAACACAGCTCTAAACTAACAACAGCCCTTACCTCTGGGGGCTGACAGCACATCAAACCTAGCAGAGCTTTCAGTCCTCCACCCACAGCCCATACTCTAATGGAGACCCACCTGAAAACATCTTTTAATGATGCTGCACTACCTCAAGAGTTACATTCCTTAAGAATCTGAGCAATAACTCGGGATGGGAGCTGATGTCAAGGATGTCTCCATGCTCAAGCTCATCAGAGAGCAGAAACTCTGAGCTGGAGCTGCATGGTTGCCATCAGCTCACTGCTGCCAGTCCAAACACAGTGTCACACAGCTATGAGGCTGCTGACTCGGCGCTGCCCCATGCTGGGTTGCCACCAGCAGAGAGCAGGGAGTGTGGCTTCCCACCATACCCTTCCCAGGCTGGCAGGTCCAGAGAGCCAACACACACACACACAGATGGGCACTTCTGATCAGACTGCAGAGCCATCCGGGCATTAAAAGTGTTCAAACAACTGCCTGACACATGAACGTGCTCGAGGTGCATGTGACAGTGAAATGTTGCATCAAGGACCTCTGCAGAAGAGAAATGGAAATAAAAATGTGAGGTTTAACACACAACAAGACTAAAAATTGCAGTGGCAATAACTGCCAGGCACTGGGCAAGCAGTAAAAAAACAGTGCTGTGGGTGCAGGGTGCTCCTTGTTGGGGTGCAGGAACAGCCACACACTGCCACTGCAAAAACCAGCCCTTCCCATCCTCTTTCTATAATGATAACAAAAAAATACATCACAGCCTATTTCAACTGTCATTCTCCACCTGAAATGCATTGCAACAATCACATCAATGACTGAAACGAAGAAATGTTATGATAATGCCTTGAAGTTCTCAGGAAGACCCATGGAAAGGGATGGGAAATAAGTGCAGATCTGACCTTCCACAGCAAATGCACGTTCATAAAACGTTCAATCCCAGGCAAAGGAGACAACACCCCACCTCACGACAGACAGCAATACACTGCTCATTCCTACTCAGCACCAGTTCTATCAGCAGCACCTCTTACACCATGTTTTGAAGTAACTTTCAAAGTCACCGTGTTGGTTTTTATAGAATCCATCACTAACCACAAACTCCAGAGCTGTTCAGACGCGCAACTCGCTGTACAAGTGTCAGGCACTTGGGGAATTTGTGATATACCACTTTAATAACACACATGTCACCTCGAGCGCCGCATTCCCGCTGACATCAGCGCACAACAGGGACCGTTCCTTACAACCAAGACAACACCAGGAGCAAGGACTGGGCTTCCCGGCGGCCACAGGCACGTAATTAAATCCACAGCAGTGCATGAGAGCCCACAGACACGCTCTGAGCACCGAAGGGAAGGTAGAGAGGAAGATCAAACCCTACACAAATGATGGCTTTTACACTGATAGAATTTTTCTTCTCCCTGGAAGCCTGCCAGAGAGGGTGAAACAGCAAAATGATGGGGTTAAAGTACAGCAACACCGGCCTGAAATCAAGGAAAACTCCTTAATCATCCAAACAGTCGGGTACTGGAGCAGTTTGCCGAGGGGAGCCTGAGTCACCATCACTGGAAATCTTTAAGAACAGCTTAGAGGAACCTCTAGGAAACCCTTGCGCCTCGGTAATCCTTCAAGGTCACTTCAGAAACACTGAAACAACCCAGACTTTGCTGGTAAGCTCCTCTCTGATCCCACACCCACTGCAGGAGTTTGACAGATGGCAGCATGTTTTTTTTTAAATTGCCAGAACGAGACAAATAAAAAAAAGCAAATAAACCCAGCGTACAGAGCGCGGCAGCCGCCGGGCTGCAGGGATGTTTGCTCAGCTTATTTTTAGAAAGTGGAATTGGTGCAACTTCCCCCTCAGTCCAGAGCAGGCTCTGTCAGCTCTTCTGTCCACTCACAGCACCACCACGGAACTAACGCTCTGTGTGCCGAGGGCAGAAATTTCTCTTACCTTCCGTGTGCAGCTTCTCAGGAAGAGCCATGCTCTGGCAAAAGAGGGGAGCAGGGAGGCAAGGGAGCGACAGCAAGGGAGGGCAGTGCCACAGCGAGCGTGGTGAGACACTGGCACAGGTTGCTCAGGGAAGTCGTGGATGCTTCATCCCTGGAGGTGTTCAAGGTCAGGCTGGATGGGATCCTCAGCAGCCCGATCCAGTGGGAGGTGTCCCTGCCCATGGCAGGGGGCTGGAACTGGATGGGTTTTAATGACCCTACCGACCCAACCCACTCCATGATACCCGAACCCGCTCCAAAGCCCACCCAGTGTGTTTGACCCCGGCTCAGGGAGCCACCCTCACCCTCTTGCTGCTGCCTCTGCAGACCGGCCGCTTTCAAGGGCACAAAGCAGCGTGGCCTGGATGGTTTTGGTGCCACCGGGAGCCAAAGCCAAGCCTGGGTTCTTGCCGTGGAAAAGCGCTGCTCGTCCCCGTCTCCGCACGATGCGTGTGCAGCCCCGCGCGGCTTCCTCCGGGCTCCGCTGGCCTCTCCGCGGCTGCAGGCAGCAGGAACAGGAGGAGGGCAGGCAGCCTCTGGCAAGAGGCCCAGGGAGGCTCTACGACCGCAACAGCCAGGAGAGAGCGGAGAGGGAACACAGGCCACGCCGCTGCTTGTTGGAGGCGCAGCTGGACACGCGTCCCACCGCTTCAAACGGCGGAGAGGGCTGCGCGCGGTGGGAGGAGGCAGGGGCTCACTTGGAGCAGGGAAGGGAGGCCCAGGAGCAGGGGATAAGGTGTGGCTGCGAGGCAACGGGAGGTCAGGGCGGACAGAAGCCAGCACCGGGCTCTGGCTCGTGGCAGGCACTGCAGCACAGCTGGTTCCAAGCGGGCAGAGCGATCGCACAACAACATCCCAAGAGCCCACAGCTCGCTCGGTGCAAAGTGGCTGTGGGCCAAAGCACTGCTGGGCTCTCCACCCCGCGCAGCGCTCTGCCAACGCTGGGCTGAAAGAAACTCCACCAGTGTCCTCCAGCTCCCCCACAGACACAAATTCCTTGCTGGAAAGCAATTGCTTTTCCCAGCAGGACCTTTCCCTGAAGCCACACACCAGCAGTTCCCCAGGGGAGCTCAGAAGGGTGGGCCTGACCACCACATGCCAAGCAAACCACAGTAGATGCAACTCCAGCAGCAAACTTGCTCCCTCACAGAATCACAGAGTGACCTGAGCTAGAAGGGACTCAAAAGGATCATCGAGTCCAACTCCTGGCCCTACACAGGACACTCCCAACATTCACACCATGGGGCTGGGGGCATTGGCCAAATGCTCCTGGAATGCTGGCAGAGTGGGTGCTGTGACTGCTGCCCTGGGGAGCTGTTCCAGGGCTCCACCACCCGCTGGGGGAAGAACCTCTCCCTGATATCCAACCTAACCCTCCCCTGGCACATCTTCCTGCCATTCCCTCGGGCCCTATCACAGGTCACAAGAGAGAAGAGCTCACCACCTGCTCCTCCTCCTTCCCTTGCGAGGAAGCAGTAAACTCGTCAGGATATCCAGGAGCAGGATCTTGCCACAGCGTCCACTGCAAGGCTGGAAGGGCCAGGAGAGGGGAGGATCAAATGTTTCTCAATGGGCAAAGACAGAGCTTCACAAAATTCCACTGGCATCTACTCCTAGGGTTTCCGTTGTTAAAAGCCAAACGGCGCCACAGGGAGGTTTCTGGGCTGTTTGCACAGTGTCAGTCTGGAAAACAGAAGAGCTCACGGAAGTTGGGTAACCCTGAGCATGTCAGCTGGGAGGAGGAACCTCCCACAGGAGGGAAGCTTCTGACGGGCGCTAACACCGTTCGCTTTACAACACGCAGAAAAATCCTTCTGAGCAAGAACTGGAGAAGTCTGGATGTATTCCAGAAACACAAGATTGTCCCAAGGGAAAAAAACAGTCCTGCATTAGACACTGGCATCAGCTCCCTTGTGTTGGTAACGGCCGTATGGACTCACCCCTGCTCTCCTCTCTGTATCTCCAATGCCCGGTTACCGACTGGACAAGGGTGACAGAGCACTGCTGGTAAAGCCAGACCTTGGGAAGATGAGCATCAGTAGCCAGCAGCTCCAGACACCACCCTGTCCAGCTGGTCAAAGCTGCTGTGCAAACCATGGAGGCACAAAAACGGACACTTATTTTTCCTTCAGTTCACAGGCAAGTTCTCGAACCCCTGCTCAGGATGAGTCTGCATAAAACCATGAGGCCCTGCACACACAAGCTCTTAAATCCTCACTGCTGGGGCAGAAACATTTGGTAGGGGTCTGAGCAAACCCTGCTGGCTGCAATGCTGCATATCACAGCATCTGAATCTGCTGCAGGCTGTCAGAAATCTTTGTGAAAGAGTGAAGTATTATTCTGAGTTTTTTTAAGGAAATTTAACGCGTACGGAGATCTCTGGGAATTTAAGTTTTCAGCCCCAGCCAGGCTGCAGTGATGTCCCTGTGCCGAACTCTCCTTCTGCTTGGCGAGAGCTCATACTCACAGCTACCTCTGACAGTTTCTATTAACAGGAAGTGCTGTGCAGGACAACCAGTGAAGAGCAGGGGTGACCTCCAGTGTGTCCTCATCAATACTGGTTTGACACCACCAGCTCAGGCCACTGGAGAAGGACGAGACTTGTTCACTCCAAGCCTGGGCCCAGTGAGACCTGGTGATGCTGATGGAAGATTTCATGTGCTTCAGACTTGCATCATCCCTTTATAAAAGTCTCCACTGTTAGATATTCAAGCTGAGTAAGAAAGATGCTCCTTACAAATATATAAAAGAAAAAAGTGTTTTCCTTTAGGACTGGACCCCATCACTCTGCAAATAAAGGGGGATGAAAACTTGTCTACATCATGCAGCTTGGAGTGGGGTGAAGGTGGGGTCAGTGTTATAGTTCCATTACACTGAGAGTTTAATGGTGGGGATGGGTTTTATCTTGACATGTTTCTGAACTACCTAAAATATCCATATATGCAGATTAACCACCCTGCAGAAGAAGCTGCCACCAGTGCTGCTCTGTCCTCAATACTTCATCTCTTATGGACCCCTCCTGGCCATCTCGTTAGGAAACTTTTCAAACATAAATGGACAAGCGAGCGGCTCAGAATATGCTTAGGTTATCACAAACTGGAATTCAGTTCACAGTATCACAGTATCACAGTATCACAAGGTTGGAAAGGACCTCTGAGATCATCAAGTCCAACCTATAACCTAACACTAACACCAACACTAACACCAACCATCATCTAAACCATGGCACTCAGTGCCTCATCCGGTCTCCCTTTAAACACCTCCAGGGTCGGTGACTCCACCCCCTCCCTGGGCAGCCCATTCCAATGGCCAATCACCCTTTCAGGGAAGAATTTTTTCCTCATATCAAGTCTAAACTTTCCCTGACGAAGCTTAAGTCCATGCCCTCTGGTTCTGCCACTGGTCACCTGAGAGAAGAGACCAACCCCTGCCCGACTACAACCTCCTTTTAGGTAGTTGTAGAGAGCAATGAAGTCTCCCCTGAGCCTCCTCTTCTCCAGACTAAACAGCCCCAGCTCCCTCAGTCGCTCCTCGTAGGGCTTGTGCTCCAGCCCCTTCACCATCTTCGTTGCCCTCCTCTGGACACTCTCCAGTATCCTGACATCTTTCCCAAACTGGGGGGCCCAGAACTGGACACAATATTCAAGGTGAGGCCTGACCAGTGCCGAGTACAGGGGGACGATAACTCCTCTGGTCCTGCTTACTACACTATTCCTGATGCAAGTTGCCCCCAAGAAAAAGAAAATGACAAAAGACAGGGGGATAGACGCAAACATTAGAGCTTTAAGAGACATAAGTGTGCCAAACTTTAATTTGCACCAGCTCTGCCAGCGCACTGCTCCAGGTTTTGCACACAGGAGCTCACCGAACACACCAAGTCCTTTGCCACAAACTCCCAGTTCAACATACAAGTATGCAAATGTCTCATCCACATTCCTTCACACATAGCAGCACTCAGATGCACCCCAAATGGGGTCATTTTGGCCCACTTTTACAACTGCTCCACAGCAGTTCAGCTAACAGAGTCTGAGCAAGGCCAGCCAGAGCCCAGCGCTTTTAGCAAGGTGGGTCAGCAGCAGAGAAGGGCAGAGACTGGTTGGGCAGACAACGAGCCCGGGCGAAAAGAGCAGAGAAATAGAGCTTGTTCAGCTCAAGGAGAGAAGAAAAAGTCTTAAAATACTTTGAAACCAGTTGAAGAGATGTAGACAGTAGAGTGGTCTCCATGGGTTCTGGAGCCCAGTGCAAGACTCAGATGAACCACCACAAAAACCTCCACAATGGTGAGGAGACTCGAGTGCTGGTGTGCATCTTCTGCAAGGGATGTGATATTGTCATCAGGAAGAGCCTTGAAAGAAGAAACATCACTCAGGGAGGGTTCTGACCTCACTCTGGGGCTGGGAAACCATGGAGACACCTCTGGCGTTCCTCTCCAGAGCTGCTGTGGCTGCAGCTATGGAAGTTCCAGAGAGTCCTTACAATTGGGTACAGGTCAGGGACACAACCCCCTGACCCCTCACACACTAGTTTGAAACACAGCTACTTGATGAATATTGTGGAATCACAGAATCAATAGACTGGTTTGGGTTGGAAGGGACCTTAAAAGGCCATCCAATTTCAAGCCCCACAGCCAAGGGCAGGGACACCTCCCACTGGACCAGGGGGCTCAAAGCCCCATCCAGCCTGGCCTTGAACACCTCCAGGGATGGGGCAGCCACCACTGCTCTGGGCAACCTGGGCCAGGGCCTCCCCACCCTCACAGCAAAACATTTCTTCCTAAGATCTCATCTCAATCTCTCCTCCTTCAGCTGAAAACCATTCCCCCTCATCCTATCCCTGCACTCCCTGACCAAGATCAGCTTTCCTGGAGCCCCTTTCAGTACTGTGAATGCTGCTCTAAGGTCTCCCTGGAGCCTTCTCTTCTCCAGGATGAACAATCCCAACTCTCTCAGCCTGTCCTCATCATTTTCCACCCTAAGAGCATCTTTCATTCAAAGACACCAAACTGTGCTGCAAAATCCATCAGGGTTCCAGAGAAGTGACTCAAGAGTTAAACATTCTTAGAATTTCAGACCCAGGCAAACCAGGGGCACAGCTCACAGCTTGCAGGGGTGCTGCTCCCGCTCCTGTTCTCAACTCTGCATTTGGTTCCTTTTAATTAGCTAATCACCTGATTTATTTCATAACAAGTATTTGACTAAAATGTAGATTATCAAGGTGTAGATTTATCATTTCATAAAATATAAATACCAAAACAGGAGAACTGAGGGTCAGTGGATATTTCTCAAATAAAACACGCTTTAGCCTTTAGTAAAATAAATACCACCAACAGCACAGAAATCCCTGTATTTCCATTTTGCCCGTTGCAGAGGACTCCCTCGTTTCTGTCTATATTTTCATACCATCTACTGGGCAGATCCTGAACTACCCAGCCCCACGGTGCAGGCTGAGCCCCCCACCAGCTGCGTTTCATTCCCCACAGCAGTGCCAAGCCACGAGCCCGTGCTTGCTCCAAAGGGTACAAAACCACCACTCCATCCTCCAAATATTTCAAGCAAGAGCACAGGGACACCACAGCCCAGTGTGAGGGTAAGAGAAGGGGAAGGCAGAGACGAGGAGGAGAGGCGGCCGTCGCAGCCCCGGTACAACCGCTGTCGCTCAGGCAATTCAACCGTGGTGGGAGAATATTTTTGCTCAACACTACTGGCTGCGAAGAGGAGGGACCACATGGCTGCTCTCAGCCACTCACTGCAGGCTGTTGACGACAAACAACAACAGTAAACAGAAACAGAGCCAAACACCAAAGCTGGATACCCCGCAGCTGGGTCTCCGCGTCCTGACTTTACCCGTGGGAATGGTTAGTTTGGTATTCAGCAGCTGAACCTCAAACAACCCAGGCCAAAGGGAGCCAAGCTGCTCAGTGATTCCAGTACTTGGGCTGCCTGTTTGGATTCTCTCTACCTTTAGTTGTCACAACTCTAAACCACTGCCACAGTTTTACACGCGAGCTTCAAAGCGCCTGCGGGTGAAACCTGAACGACGCGTGGGGAGAACCAGCCTGACACTGTGGTTATTTTTAAACATCCTCCCGTGCCTCCCTCCCTGCTCAACTCAGGGGGCTGTGAAGGAATCCTGGATTCGTTAAGGTTGGAAAAGACCTCCAAGCTCATCTAGTCCAACCATCAGCCCAACCCCACCATGGCTACTAAACCATGTCCCGAAGTGCCACATCCAGACGGTTCAAACCCCTCCAGGGACGAAGACTCCACCACTGCCTTGGCCAAAATGAGGCTGGAGGTATTTAAAAGACTGGTGGACAAAGTGCTCAGGTTTAGTAGTGGACAGGTATTGCTGGATTCAATGACCTCGAAGGTCTTTTGCAACCAAGCGATTCTATGGTTCTATGAGTTGTAGACGTTTCCCCAGGGATGGTGGTGATGGAATTCTCCAGTCCCTGGCATCACCCTTGACACCTCCCACAGCAGCAGGGGCATTGCTGTCCATCTCCAGAACCCACTGTGATTCCAAGAGGGCATCCCTGTCATCCCAAGGTGTTGGTGGTGGGGGAAAGAGGACAAGCCTCCCAGGCTGGGGCCAAATCCTCCATCTCCAGAGTCCACCCTGGTTCCAGGAGGACATCCCTGTTATCTCAAGGGAAGAAAACATGTTCTGCCAGGCTGAGGCCAGAGCCCACCGTGGTTCCAAGAGAGCATCCATGTTATCCCAAGGGGCTGGTGGGGAGGAAAGGGGACAAATTCCCTCAGGCAGAGCCGGCAGGCTGGGGCCAAATCCTCCGTCTTCCACAGGTCACTGTAGCTCCAAAAGGGCATCCCTGCTATTCCAAAGGGGTTGTGGGGAGGGAAGGGGACAACCCTTGCTAGGCCAGGGTCAAATCCTCTATCTCCAGAGCCCAGTGCGATTCCAGGAGGACATCCCTGTCATCCCAAGGGGCAGGTGGGGAGGGAAGGGGACAAATTCCCTGGCACAGAGACCAAATCCTCCACCTCCAGAGCTCCCCCTGGTTCCAGGAGGGTATCCCTGCCTTCCCAAGGGGGCTGTGGGGAGGGAAAGGAACAAATTCCCGCAGGCGGGGGCCAGATCCTTGGGAATCTCCGGATCACCCAAGGATGTTCCAGCGGGCGACGGCAGCAGGACAGGCTCCTCGGCCGGCCCTGAAGCTTTGGGGACCACATTCCCCATGCCCCTTGCAGCCCCCTTCATCTTCCATCACCACATCCCGGCTCCGGGAACCACAACAAAGCCCTTCCAAAGGGATTCACCCGAAGGGGTGTTGGTTGGGGGGGGTGGGGGTAGCCTTGCAACTGGTACCAGCGCTTCATTCCCACACGGCAAGCGGGACCCACCCGTCCCTTAGCTCCCCATCCCTTGCAACGGGGGTCGTTGAGAGCCGAGCAAGTGACATCATCCCCACACCCCCCAGCTCACCTTTGGTACCTCAGAGCCAAAGGATGCTCAGAGCCGCGCGGACGCCATCTTCGCTGCAGGGCGGAGCGGGGCGGGACGTGGAGGCACCGACATCGCGGGGGGGGCACAGAGGGAGGGATGGGACGGGACGAGGCCAGCAGCGACGAGCAGAGCTCGTCGCTGCTGGCCTCGTCCCGTCCCATCCCTCCCTGTGTGCCCCCGACACCGGGCATCACCCCCAGAGCGGTTGCACGGGATGAGGCTGGACCACATCATCCCCCCGCACCAACCATGCCCAGGGGGATGCTCTGGGAACCGGACAGGTTCCTCATCGTGAGGCTCCTGGGACCCTCAGGATGCGCTGGGCATGGGACAGAACATCATCGTGGTTGCCAAACTGGGAAAAGGCAACCCATCCCCTCCATGTCCACCCGCACTGTGAGCCCCAGGCTAAAGACAGATACCCTCTGTGCCATCCCAGGACCTGCTGGGAAGAGGACAGGTCATCATCGTGGTCTACAGCCTGGGGACAGTCCACCCAGTGCCCAATTGGGACCCTCTTACTATGGGACAGATGCCCTCTGTGAGCCTCATACTGGGGACAGACTCCCTGTGCCCCCCCAGGATTCTCTTTCTCTGGGCATGGGACAGAACCTCATCGTGGTTGCCAAACTGGGAACAGACAACCCCCCTCCATGCCCCCCCAAGACCTTGTGGGCACAGGGAAAACCCTCACTGTGAGCCCCAGACTAAAGACAAATACCCTCTGTGCCATCCCAGGACCTGCTGGGAAGAGGACAGGTCATCATCGTGGTCTACAAACTGGGGAGGAAGCCCCCCTGTGCCATCACACAGCCCTCTGAGCAGGGGACAGGTCCCCACCGTGAACCACAGCCTGAAGAGAGATTCCCCTGTGCCCACCTGGGACCCTCTGGGCATAGGACAGGTCTTCAACGTAGTCTACAGACTGGGGATGGACCCTCCTGTGCCCATCCAAGACCTGCTGGGCACAGGGGAGACACTCATTGTGAGCCCCACACTGGGGACAGTCCCCCTGCTCCGTCCCAGGATTCTCTGGGAATGGGGGAGAACCTCACTGTGAACCCTGCACCGGGACCCTCTGGGAACAGGACAGGTCCTCATCGTTGTCTCCAGACTGAGGAAGAAGCCCCTGTGCCCACCGGTACCCTCTGGATATGGGACAGGTCCTCATCATGGTCTTCAGCCTGGGGACAGTCCACCCAGTGCCCAATTGGGACCCTCTTACTATGGGACAGATGCCCTCTGTGAGCCTCATACTGGGGACAGACTCCCTGTGCCCCCCCAGGATTCTCTTTCTCTGGGCATGGGACAGAACATCATCGTGGTTGCCAAACTGGGAACAGGCAACCCCCCTCCATGCCCCCCCAAGACCTTGTGGGCACAGGGGAGACCCTCACAGTGAGCCCCAGACTAAAGACAGATACCCTCTGTGCCATCCCAGGACCTGCTGGGAAGAGGACAGGTCATCATCGTGGTCTACAGACTGGGGAGGAAGCCCCCCTGTGCCATCACACAGCCCTCTGAGCAGGGGACAGGTCCCCACCGTGAACCACAGCCTGAAGAGAGATTCCCCTGTGCCCACCTGGGACCCTCTGGGCATAGGACAGGTCTTCAACGTAGTCTACAGACTGGGGATGGACCCTCCTGTGCCCATCCAAGACCATCTGGGCACAGGGGAGACACTCATTGTGAGCCCCACACTGGGGACAGTCCCCCTGCTCCGTCCCAGGATTCTCTGGGAACGGGGGAGAACCTCACTGTGAACCCTGCACCGGGACCCTCTGGGAACAGGACAGGTCCTCATTGTTGTCTCCAGACTGAGGAGGAAGCCCCTGTGCCCACCGGTACCCTCTGGATATGGGACAGGTCCTCATCATGGTCTCCAGCCTGGGGACAGTCCACCCAGTGCCCAATTGGGATCCTCTTACTATGGGACAGATGCCCTCTGTGAGCCTCATACTGGGGACAGACTCCCTGTGCCCCCCCAGGATTCTCTTTCTCTGGGCATGGGACAGAACGTCATCGTGGTTGCCAAACTGGGAACAGACAACCCCCCTCCGTGCCCCCCCAAGACCTTCTGGGCACAGGGGAGACCCTCACAGTGAGCCCCAGACTAAAGACAGATACCCTCTGTGCCATCCCAGGACCCGCTGGGAAGAGGACAGGTCATCATCGTGGTCTACAGACTGGGGAGGAAGCCCCCCTGTGCCATCACACAGCCCTCTGAGCAGAGGACAGGTCCCCACCTGAACCCCAGCCTGGGGACAGACTCCCCTGTGCCCACCTGGGACCCTCTGGGCACAGGGGAGACTCTCACTGTGAACCCCAGCCTGGGGATGTACCCCCACCCCCATGCTCACCCAGATCCTCTGGATATGGGGCAGATTCTCATTGTGATCTCCAGCCTAACGAGGAACCAACCATGCCCACCTGGGATCCTCTGGACAATGGACAGATCCCAGCTGTGAGCCCCTGCCCTGCAAGGTTTGACAGCTAAAGAAGACAACCATTCATCTAAAGTAGAAACACAGAATCACAGTGTCCTGAGCTGGAAGGGACCCACAAAGACCACTGAGTCCAACTCCTGGCCCTGCACAGGACACTCCCAACATTCACACCCTGTGTCTGAGGGCATTGGCCAAATGCTTCTGGAACACTGTCGGGCTGTGACTGCTGCCCTGGGGAGCTGTTCCAGTGCTCCACCACCCGCTGGGGGAAGAACCTTTTCCTAAGATCCAACCTAACCCTCCCCTGACATCTTCCTGCCATTACCTCAGGTCCTGTCATCGGTCACCAGAAAGAAGAGATCAGCACCTGATCCTCTTCCTCCTCCCCGTGTGAGGAAGCAGAACTGCTATGAAGTCCCCCCATCAGCCTCCTCTTCTCCAGGCTGAACAGACCAAGTGACTTCAGCTGCTCCTCACACAGTTTCCTCTCCAAACTCTTCACCAATTCATGCTCTGGACACTCTCCAGTAGGTTTATGTCCTTTTTATCCTGTGGCACCCAAAACTGCATCCAGTGCTCATGGTGGGGCCTCCCCAGTGCAGAGCAAAGAGGGACAATGGCAACCAGGCCTTTCTGCTGCTGCACACAGAGCACAAGCTCAGACCCTCTCTCTGCCTGCTTGGTTACCAGAAGGAAAAAAAGAAGGATGGCCAAGTATTGGGTTCTGGAGATCCAGTTCTCATCCTCAAAGCTACTCCTGTGCATAGTCCCCAGTGGATTTAAAGGATGGCTGTTGGGTGACAGTGACTTCTCTTAAAAGCATGGAAAAACTGGTTGGAAAAGACCTCTGAGGTCATCAAGTCCAACCACACCTGTTCACTACTAAACCATGTCCCTGAGCAGCTCGTCCGTCTATCTTTTAAACCCCTCCAGGGGTGGTGACTCCACCACCTCCCTGGGCAGCCTCTGCCAGCGCCTGAGAACCCTTTCAGTGAAGAAATATTTCCTGATGTCTAATCTGAGCCTCCTCTGGCACAACTTGAGGCCATTTCCTCTCGTCCCATCACCCATCGCTTGGGAGAGGAGACCAACACCAACCTTGCTACAACCTCCTTTCAGGCAGTTGTAGACAGTGATCAGGTCTCCCCTCAGCCTTCTCTTCTCCAGGGTGAACAAACCCAGTTCCCTCAGCCACTCCTCATAAGACTTGTTCTCAAGCCCTTTCACCAACCTTGTTGCCCTTCTCTCTTGACCCAATTATTTCACCAACACAATGAACACATCATGTTGGAGTGACTCTCAGGCATATGAGGCAATCCTTGCCAGGGACAAAGCACCTCAACACTCTCCAGAGCTCATGCAGTGACACAGCCAACATCCAAGTCTCTCCCTGGATGCTTTTGTATTCTGGGGGATTACATGGAAACTGCTGCATTTGGGTCAAAGCTGAAGCAGAAGATGAGAAAAAGCATCCCTGGTGCACACAGTGCCTGGCTGAGCTTGGGTAAGTTGTGCCTGAGGAAGCTCTGCCAAATGGAGGGCTTCCTGGTCATGGCTTTGTTAAACATGATGGAGGGAAGGTAAAACCAGGATTAATATGTTTGCTGTTGCTTCCAAACCTTCAACACCTCCTGGTCCTGGACAGGAGTGTGTGCTCACGCTGAGCAGAGGCACACAGTGAGCAAGGGTGACACCACAGAGGGACTTTCCCACCACTGCCCACGGGGTAACCTTGCAGGAAGGTCTGAAAATACCTCAGCCCATTCCTGTGCTCTTGCCTTTTCTTTTAGAGAAGTTAATGCCATCTCCTCTCTTGGGCTGAAGGTGCAGGAGGATTCCCAAGGAACACAAGTGGATGGATGGCCTTCATCTGCTGAAGGCAGGAGGCACCACCACGTGGGTGCTAACGCTGTCCTGGTTCAGATGCTGGACTTGGTCCAGCCCCTGTGCAAGGCTTAAGATCCTGCCCAAGGCCAAACGAGCCTTGGCCCGGCCAGTAACTTACTTTTGGTGTCCAGCAACTGATCCATAGCACTTGGGCCACCTTCTCAGGAAACAAAAAAAAAGGATCAGTACTCTCAGAGCAAAATACAACCTATATTTGCCTGTCACTCCCCATGAATAATGGCAAATGAAGACACGCTTCCTCAAAGAAAGTAGGAATTCTGAGATTTGGGAAGAAAGCGCTTTGAGAGCTCCAGAACAGCTTCTGTTTGGAGGTTTGTCAAGTCTGCTGCTGAACAGTGGCACTGAACACGGCTGGATATGAGCACTGGCCTGGAAAACCTCTCATTCCTAAATCATTCACAGTGAGGGAGGACATGGGCAGTTGGAAATGCTTGTGAGGGCTTTTGTTGTAATATGTGGAGTGCTTGGTGAGAATGGTAGGACACAGAGACACATTTGCTTATGCATCAGGGATTCGTAGTGATAGAATGAGGGAGTTTAAAGCTGAAAGAGGGGAGATTGAGAAGGGATTTTAGGCAAAAATGTTTTGCTGTGAGGGTGGGAAGGCCCTGGCCCAGGTTGCCCAGAGCAGTGGTGGCTGCCCCATCCCTGGAGGTGTTCAAGGCCAGGCTGGATGGGCTTTGAGCCCCTGATCCAGTGGGAGGTGTCCCTGCCCATGGCAGGGGGGTGGAACTGGATGGACTTTGAGGTTCCTTCCAGTCCAAACCATTCCATGAGTCTGTGATCCGTGGTGCTGTCTCTCCACATGGCATCTGAGCATCTTCCCTGTAAACTCAGAAATATTATCAACGCTCCTCACGGGTTTCATTAACCCTGGTTTCTCCTCATTTCCACAATAATCAGGATTTCACGAATGGAATAAATGCACAAGAGCTGCAAGATGAAGATAGCAGAGAAATTTCTCTGTTGACTCTTTTTTGGAGTCTGCAGTAGCCGAGCTCAGAAGGATTTACATATGACATCCATATGAGCACCGCAGGAATTCTGTTTGATTAATATTACAATAGAAACAAGCTGCAGAAATGGTTTGCCATTTATTATGAAGCCTTACCAATAAAACTCCAGCTTTCTCCACTCGCTCTGTGAATGCCAGCACGGCAAACGGCTCGGAGGAGAGGGCACCACGCATGAGGTGTGAGACACACCAGAGCAGGACCCTTCGAGGAGGGAATGTGGGTGAATATAAGGCACTGGGGTCTGAAAGGAAATTTCCTGCTGTCTGCACTTCTTCCCTTCCTCCTCCTCCCTGGTCAGTGCCTCGCAGCCATCTGGGAGAAGAGGAGGTTGAGGGGTGACCTTATTGCTCTCTACAACTGCCTGGAAGGAGGTTGTGTTGAGGTGGGTACTGGGCTCTTTTTCCAAGTAACAAGCAATAGGACAAGAGGAAATGGCCTCAAGTTGCACCAGGGGAGGTTTAGATTGCATATTAGGGATATTTCTTTATTGAAAGAGTGGTGAAGCCCTGGCAGAGACTGCTCAGGGAAGTGGTGGAGTCTCCATCCCTGGAGGGGTTCAAATATAATGTGTAGATGTGGTCCTTCAGGAGATGTTTTTTTGGGCATGTTGTTATTGTGTTGATGGTTGGACTTGATCATCTTAGAGGTCTTTTCCAACCTATGAGGCCTTTTCCAGTTCTATGATTCTACGACCAAACTTCCTCCCAGGCTGGTTGCAATGTTCCCATTGTATCATCAACTTTGTTTTCTGCCAGAAATTGATCCTGAATCTGCCATGGTTGGTTTAAATATGGACATGGTTTAAATACACAGGCTATAAATATATGCTAGAAGAAAAGCCTAACATTTCATGGTCCATGACCTTCTTGTCTTGAATCTGATATCTTATAAGAAGGTGAATGTTAGGGCACAGGGATGGATGTTGAGGAGGATCTAAAGGAACATGTGCACACAGTAACCCCAGCTTTCCCTTCAAGAAGGGAGGTGGGAAACTCCTGCCAGTGCCTTGGAAAGGTGGGAGGAAAGGTTATTTACAGAGTTTAAAGCCCTGATGAGCAGCAGCTCACCTTGCAGCCCTTCCCATGTGTTCCCTTTCCTGGCACAGTCTCATGTTGAGACCAGCTGTTGAGTTTACGCGGGGTTTGTCTTCCCCAAATGGTCTGGTTTTGTTCTGCAGATTTCATGGGCTGGAAAATCACATTTGTGACTGTAAGGGAGCTCTTTTGGTAGTGGGACATTGGCTGGCTTCAGGTTCCAGAGGTTTACAGGCAGCTGTGCATTTCCCTGCCAGGTTACAGACTGCTCCTCTGCGAGGAGGCTGCGACAGCAACCCCTGCAACCCCCCCAAGCCCCCCCTTCTTCCTCCTGTGAGGCAAAAGAACAGTTTTTCACTTTCTAACACATTTCTCGTTCTTCTGTTTCTGATTGCTCTTTCCAACTGTTTTCACCTTTTCCACATCCACTGTGGACACCAAGCCTGGCTGCAAAGTGCCACGGTTTGTGTCACCATGCCAAGTTCAGGGCTCACCCCCCTACCCTTTTTATGCCCCTCCTCTCCAGTTACAGCACCCAAATTTAAACAAACCCCCTCTCTTAAGGTGTCAATCCTGCAGTCCAGGTCTGCTTTGCTCAACCCTAACTTCTACCCAGATCTACTGCTTTCTTGAGCTCAATTGTCTATTGCATCCCTTCCATCTTCCCTGCTTACATCCCACAAATCTTGGAAACGTATATACAATATTCCTGTTATTTTGATATCAGTCAAGCCATCCCATAATTATCTGATGTTCTGCTTTCACAACACCTCAATACCAGCACCCTTCCCATCTCAGCAGCCATCTGGTGTTTCAAAAGCCTGCTGTATATTCCCATCCCTGTAAGGATGCTTCTGTTTGGGTTATCTAGATGTAAAACACAAGCTTATTTTGTGTGTGTGATGTTTAAATTCCTTGGCTGACAGCAACCTTGGAGGTGCCTCATCAACCTTACCTATTAGAAGAAATTGGATGGTTGGACCCCAGGTTGGATGGGGCTTTGAGCCCCCTGATCCAGTGGGAGGTGTCCCTGCCCATGGCAGGGGGTTGGAACTGAATGGGCTTTAAGGTGCCTTCCAAACCAAACCAAACCATTCTGTGATTCTATGATTCTATGAAAAATGACCCAGTTTCTCTGCAAAACAGATCTTAGGAAGTTATTGAACACCTGATTTGCTCCTGCTGTTGATGAATTCCCTGTGCCTATTAATAGATTCGTACGAGTTTGGATTTCCTTTGTTCTGAGCTTATTTTAAACATTTCCTACTGTTGCTCTTTAATCCCACCAGCCATGAATACTTTCCCTAATAGCTTGTTTCTTCTGTTCATGTGTCTTAATCCAAGCTGACCTCTTGCCTCCCATAGGGATTCACGACTCAAGAGTCCTCTTTGATCCAGCTGTAGAAAGAAACCCCTCTCTGCAGGCTACAACAATCTGGTGCTGGTGGGTCAGGAGCTGCTGCAGCTGCTTGTGGGCTCCCAGCCAGGCAGCCCTGTCTGAAGCTGGGATGAGCATCCAGGGTTTGGGATGAGCAGCCTTCTGCCACGTGGGAGTGAGCAGCAGGGACAGGGAAGAGCAGGGGCACTTGCTGCTCAGAAGCTTCTGTGACTTCACTCCTGCCAAGAGAGTGGAGGGATGCTTCCTGATGTGGTTGGATGTGGAGGAATATAAATCAGGTCTCCAAATCCTATCCTCCCATGCCCGGCATGCTGGGGGGACACTGAGTGGGTCAGAGCTGGCTGGAAATTGTCATCAATTTTCTCTAGCACAGGAAAAAAAAAAGGAGCTTTTTTTCTTCCATCTGAACATTGAAACCAACTGTTCAAGATATTTAATTTAGTAGGGAAAGGTGTCATGTTCCATTCTTTTCTCTGGAGCCTTGTGTACAGTTCTGAAGTTCTCAGCACAGGAAGTACATAGATCTGTTGGGGTGAGTCAAGAGGAGACCACGGAGATGATCCAAGGGCTGGAGCCCCTCTGCTGTGAGGACAGGCTGAGAGAGTTGGGGTTGTTCAGACTGGAGAAGAGAAGGCTCTGGGGAGACCTTAGAGCAGCCTCCCAGGACTGAAAGGGGCTCCAGGAAAGCTGGGGAGGGGCTCTTGGTCAGGGAGTGCAGGGATAGGACAAAGGGGAACAGTTTTCATCTGAAAGAGGGGAGATTGAGATGAGATCTTAGGCAGAAATGTTTTACTGTGAGGATGAAGAGGCCCTGGCCCAGGTTGCCCAGAGCAGTGGTGGCTGTCCCATCCCTGGAGGTGTTCAAGGCCAGGTTGGATGGGGCTTGGAGCCCCTGATCCAGTGAGAGGTGTCCCTGCCCAGGGCAGGGGGTGGGACTGGATGGGCTTTGAAGTCCCTTCCAACCCAAAGCAGTCCATGATTCAACATTTCTATCCTCCTTGGGCTCCCTCCCTTCTTTCCTTTTTGCTGTTTTCCCCAGCACAAAGCTTGCTTTGCTTTTCAAATTGTGGTAGAAAATTTCAAGTAAAGGTTTTTTTCTTTTTGGAATTACAATGAACCATTGGAACGAGGTAACAGCTCAGGTTATTGATTCAGTTTGGTTCATCTTTCCTTAAACCGCTCCTTTCATTCCTTGGATGGCTTCGGTTCAGGGTCATCTCGGACTCATTGAACTTGGATCGATAGAAAAAGTTATTATTTATATATTTCACAATTTGTTTGCCCTTGCTGCTCTCCAACACACACAGACTGAGTTGAGATCATAAATTTGTTATTCTTTCCCCTGCTTTTCCAGTGAAACAGGACAGGATTCCAGCTGTTACTCTCCCCTGAAAGTTGTGACCGTTCTGAGTACCTGAAAGAAAGGTTCTCCAGGAAGTCCCTATCTCTGTTTAATTTTTCTGATCAAAATTTTTCTCCCCCAAAATCTGGCCAGTACCTCACAGCTCCTTCAAATCAACAGACTTGCAGACTGCTGGCTGGGATCACATTCCTAGTCCCTTCAGAGCAGAATATCCCTTTATATTCCAAAAATAATAACTATTTTATGCTAATTTAAACACCACATCATCAATAAAACAGAATGTGGAGTCTCCAGTGACTGAAGGTTGTATAAGTCTTTTTGAGAAGATTTCTTCTTGCATCTGGTGTGAGTTCATAGAATCATAGACTCATACAATGTCCTGTGTTGGAAGGGTCTCACAAGGACCATTAAGTCCAACTTCTGTCTCTACACAGGACAACCCCAACATTCACTATGAGAGTGTTGCCCAAATGCCCCTGGAATGCTGGCAGAGTGGGTGCTGTGACTGCTGCCCTGGGGAGCTGTTCCAGGGCTCCACCACCCACTGGGGGAAGAACCTCTTCCTGATATCCAACCTAACCTCCCCTGGCACATCTTCCTGCCATTCCCTCCAGTCCTGTCACAGGTCATCAGAGAGCAGAGCTCAGCCCCTGTTTCCCCTCCCTCCCTTGTGAGAAGGCAGCAAACAGCTCTGAGATCCCCTCTCAGGCTCCTCCAGGATGAACAGACCAAGTGGCTTCAGCTGCTCCTCACACGACTTTCCCTTCAGACCCTTCACCAACTCTGTGCCCTCCTCTGGATGCTCTCCAGCAGCTTTAGGTCCCTTTTTTACTGTCACACCCAAAATTGCACCCAGTGCTCAAGCTCAAGCTCAAGAGCTGTGGCTCTCTGGTTGTCCTTGGGAAGCCCATCGTTTTGCCTCCAAGAGGGTGCAAGTTCAATGGTATTGATTATTGTCAAGTTGACACTCTGGAAAGCCTAAACCTGGGACTCCCAGGGGAATCAGCTGGGAAGCTGTCTGAATCATCAATGGGGAGATCTATCAAGTCTTGAAAACTTGGAAAATCCCAAGGGACTGGGGGATTTAATCGTCATGGTAGTTTGAGAAAGGAAGCCATGAGCCCAGATCAAATGGTGGGAAGGATAATTGAGTTTCTACAGCTAATTATTGGCTAAATGATGCAATTAATGGCTTTTGGCATGGAAAGCATTTCTTGCTGAACAAACATATGGTCTTTGCTGTGAGAGACTGGGGCTGGTGAGAACATCCACGCTGGACCAGGCCGTGTCTGAGTGGTTTTAAGTAGGCACCATGGCAGCACCACGGCAGCACCACATCACAGGCAGACTGAATACAGTTGGTGTGGAAATGGTACCACCAAAGAAATAGTTAAGTGCTCTAAATTAGCAATGTAAATGAGGATTAACAGGCTGCATCAGCTGTCTCTGGCTTGATATTAGAGCTCCCTAACAACACCAGCACCTCGAGAGGAAGGAGAGATGCACTTCCTACTGGGACTAGAAATTAAAAACAGGGAGTTAAGGAGTCATTTTATTAATGATGTAGATGATGATCATAAAATCTGTGGTAATGTGTGCAGATGGAAAAAGGATTGAGCACACTACGTTAGCGCTGCAAACCCACCAGGATCATCAAATTGTCCCCATCCAGCTGTTGTGTTTGGAGAGCCATCCACAAAACCACACCTGAGAGCTGGGAAAGCAATTTCCCAGGAGGAGAGACTCTGTCTCACAACACATCATTCAGAGCAACTTCAGAGTCATTGTGTGCATCCGCCTGATGTCAGGTGTATAAAAGGGGAACAGGGAGAAGTCAGGAGTGACCTAAATCCTTCACACAGCATTGGAAGAGCTGTTACAGGAACGCTGCAGCAGCTCTGCTGTCAGCCCACGATGAAGCCAAGAGGAGCACAAAAGAGGGGTGGAAGAAAAGCTACAAGAATCTTCTGAGGGCTGGAAAACATCCTCTGATGGGAGGGTGAGGAGCTCTCCACACGTGGCACAGAAAGATCCTCGCCATGATGTGCCTCTCTCATGGGGCAGCTGGATGGGGCAATGGGATGGACGGGCTGGGAATGGAAATGGGGGGGATGCAGAGTGGGAAGAGCTGCCAATGCCTGGGGTGGCCTGAGCAGGGCCAGGGAGAGTGGGCATCTCGCCAGGGCACTGCTTGGAGTCACAATTTTCATTATATTTCAATATCACACTCTGAGAGTCTCTTTTCATCTGCAGAAAGGCTCGTCACGTCTTTATCCACCTTTTCTGACATCTCTCTCACCATTTCTCTGACACCTTTTCCTTTCTCCAAAATATTGCAGGCCACTCCCACCTGAAGATGGAGCACAGTGAACCCTGCTTTCATCCACGGTGGAGAGTCTCCACTGGCCCTGGCTGGTGTGTTTTAATCAAGCATGGGAAGGATCTGCTCCCCAGGCTGGCAGAGACCTGAGGGGTTTCCATCTCACTCAGAGCATGTGGTTTGCAGTGTTTGCCTGGGGGCATCAAAGTGGATCCCAACAAATGAAGTGGCCCTGCTGGCAGCTGGGTTATATAGGATTGAACTGGCCTCGAGCTGTAACAGGGGAGGTTTACATTGGATATTATGAAAAATCTGTTTACTGAGAGAGTGGTGAAGCCCTGGCAGAGGCTGCCCAGGGCAGTTGTGGAGTCCCCATCCCTGGAGGGGTTAAAAAAGCATGTAGAGGTGGCATCTTTTGACATGGTTTAGCAAACACGGAGGGGTTGGGCTGATAGTTGGACTGGATGAGTTTAGAGGATGTTTCCAACCTTAAGGATTCCATGATTCTGTGAAATCTTTAGCCTCACTACAGCCTTTGGGCTCAATAGAGAATATTCAGGTGAGATTATGACCTATGGCAGAAAAAAAGGTGCAATAAGTGGTTTTAATTTTTGCTCCTCTCTGTACACAGAAATAGTGGCTCAGTCCATTCATCTCTTCTTCCCCCAAATTAAATAAAAAATGATTTGCTGTTTGCATGTGAAGAGCCTCTCCTGAGTCAACAGATCTCAGCTGCTTTCACTCTCCCCATGCCTGGCTGCCAAGCTACCATGGCCTGGTGGGGGTAAAACCTGTAACTGGGGATGGTAGGAAAGAATGATGGATGAGAAGCAAAACAGGAGCTGGTGATATGAGCTTGCAGCCTTGAAAGCCAACCGTGTCCTGAGCTGCATCAGAAGAATCATTAGTGACAGAGGGGATTCTGTCCCTCTACTCTGCCCTGGTGAGACCTCACCCAGAGTCCTGGATTTGGTTCTGGAGTCCTCAGCACAGGAAGGACCTGGAGCTGTTGGAGTGAGTCCAGAGGAGGCCACGGAGATGATGCAAGGGCTGGAGCACCTCCCATACAAGGACAGACTGAGAGAGCTGGGGATGTTCAGCCTGGAGAAAAGAAGGCTCTGAGGAGACCTCAGAGCAGCCTCCGAGTACTGAAAGGGGCTCCAGGAAAGCTGGGGAGGGGCTCTTGATCAGGGAGTGCAGGGAGAGGATGAGGGGGAAGGGTTTTCAGCTGAAAGAGGAGAGATTGAGATGAGATCTTGGGGAGAAATGTTTTGCTGTGAGTGTGGGGAGGCCCTGGCCCAGGTTGCCCAGAGCAGTGGTGGCTGCCCCATCCCTGGAGGTGTTCAAGGCCAGGTTGGATGGGGCTTGGAGCCCCCTGATCCAGTGGGAGGTGTCCCTGCCCATGGCAGGGTGGTGGGACTGGATGGGCTTTGAGGTTCCTTCTGACCCAAACCATTCCATGATTCTGTGATTCTATGAAAGCAAGGCACAGCCCTGGGTCCTGCCCCCAGGGGTTGCAGTGCTCTGAATTCCCCTGCTTTGGGGAAGCCTTCACTGCAAGCTTTGTGCTCCAGCAGCATCAGCCATGGTGTCACACAGCCGCCCACCGCGCTGCCGTGGGTGATGGCCCTGCCGAGCTTGCCCACGTGCTGGATCAATCTTTGGTAATCATTGCTGGCCTGCATTTGCCTTTTTCTTGTCACTACTTGCAGTCGATCCTTGAATGTGTTCTCTGCTCAAAGCTGGTTGCAGGAATCCTGTTGGAGAGTTAATTTGTGTGAGCTGTTGGTTTGGATTATTGCCGGTGGCCGGGCTCTGCGGGGCTGCAGCTCCCGGTGCAGGGAGGTGCAGGAGTGGGGGGACCTCCTGGGGCTGGGCTTGTGAGATCATTTCCCAGGACATCACTTTGTTTTCCTACAGGTGTGGTGCTTATGTATTACCTGTCGATATATATAAAAATACAGGGATTGCGTTAAAGAAAGGGGTCATTGTTCCTGTGCAGTCTTGCCTGTAAGGATATTTCTGGACATGAACCCCAAAATCAGGCTGTTCAATGTGGAAATTGAGCTGCCTTTGCTTTCAGTCAACTGTGTCCTGAGCTGGATCCAAAGCAGTGGCACCAGCAGGGCGAGGGAGAGGGTTCTGTCCCTCTGCTCCGCTCTGGTGAGAGTTCATCTGGAGCCCTGTGTCCAGCTCCGGATTCCTCAGCACAGGAAGGACCTGGAGCTGTTGGAGTGAGTCCAGAGGAGGCCACGGAGATGATCCAAGGGCTGGAGAACCTCTGCTATGAGGAAAGGTTGAGAGAGTTGGGGTTGTTCAGCCTGGAGAAGAGAAGGACTTGGGAGACCTTAGAGCAGCCTCCCAGTACTGAAAGGGACTCCAGGAAAGCTGGGGAGGGGCTCTTGATCAGGGAGTGCAGGGAGGGGACAAGGAGAAATGATTTTCAGGTGAAAAAGGGGAGATTGAGATGAGATCTTAGGAAGAAATATTTTGCTGTGAGGGTGGGGAGGCCCTGGCCCAGGTTCCCCAGAGAAGCTGTGGCTGCCTCATCCCTGGAGGTGTTCAAGGCCAGGTTGGTTGGGGCTTTGAGCACCCTGATCCACTGGGATGTGTCCCTGTCCATGGGAGGGGGTTGGATCTGGGTGGGCTTTAAGTTCCCTTCAAATCCAGACCATTCTGTGATTCAAAAGTGTTTTTCCTACATAAGGTCTTACCTCTCCTTTGGATGTTGCTCTCAGCCCCTCCCAGTGGCTCAGGAAATTTTCATTTGATTATTTTTTTTTATTTTCAAGTTTTTGTCCAGGCTTTGTCTTGCCCAAACAACAGACCAGAAGATCCCAGCCTGCCCATGGAGGGCTGTCCTGTGCACAGGTGTCAGATGTGGTTGTTTCCTATCACACTCCAGCTTAATGTTTCCACCCCCAGTGCTTATCCTCAACTCGAGGTTCTCCGGGTTCTGTGCTGGGGGCTTGGGGCAAAGCGCTGCATTGCAGCGGCTCAAAGTGGGGTGAAACCCCATGGTTTTGGGGACTGAGGACAGTGGAAGGGTGGGACAGACCCCGAGCTGGGCAGTGAGCTGCAGGGATGGAGAGACAAGGCCTCCTCTGCACTGCTGGCCTCAAACTGACAGGCAGGTCCTGCTTGCTGCACCCCTAAACCCACCAGCTGCAGCGCCCACGGTGCTGGGCATGGATGGCAGCACTGGGCAATGACTGCATCTGCCTGCACCACTGGTGCTGCCTGCACCACTGGTGCTGCCTGCATCTGGGCCCTGTACTGGGCACTGCCTGCAGCACTGGGCATGGATGGCAGCACTGGGCACTGCCTGCTCCTGCCCTGCCTGCACTGGTACTGCCTGCACCTTCCCTGCCTGCACCTTCCCTGCCTGCAGCCCTGGGCACTGCCTGCACCTTCCCTGCCTGCAGCCCTAGGCACTGCTTGCATCTGCCCTACTGCAGCAGTGGCATTACCTGCACTGGGCACTGCCTGCAGCCCTAGCACTGTTAGTGGAGAGTTGAACACACAACCACCCGGGGGAGGTTCTATGTGGTGCTTTATTTTGAGGCCCCGGGAACCAGGGTTTCGCACCCAAATCTGGTTCCGAAACCGTTACAGCGCGACCGCATTTTATTCTCTACGTTACATAACCTAACGTATATTCAACAGGTTACAGCTAATACATATGCAGATATGGATTACTTCATCAGCTAATTATTATTATTTTGGAGCCAGTGTCTTCTGTTTTTCTTAGTTAACTATCACAGTATCACAGTATCATAAGGTTGGAAAGGACCTCTGAGATCATCAAGTCCAACCTATAACCCAACACTAACACCAACCATCATCTAAACCATGGCACTCAGTGCCTCATCCAGTCTCCCCTTAAACCCCTCCAGGGTCGGTGACTCCACCCCCTCCCTGGGCAGCCCATTCCAATGACCAATCACCCTTTCAGTGAAGAACTTTTTCCTCACATCAAGTCTAAACTTTCCCTGATGAAGCTTGAGTCCCTGCCCTCTGGTTCTGTCCCTGGTCACCTGAGAGAAGAGACCAATCCCTGCCCGACTACAACCTCCTTTTAGGGAGTTGTAGAGAGCAATGAGGTCTCCCCTGAGCCTCCTCTTCTCCAGACTAAACAGCCCCAGCTCCCTCAGTCGCTCCTCATAGGCCTTGTGCTTCCTCTGTGCCAGCGCTGCCCACTCACTATTTATGGCTGTGCAGTGTGGAGCAGGTCACATCTGGCTTCAGCACAGCACAAAGTGCCCCTGGATTGCTGCTGCCTCCACCACGATGCTCTTTGCTGGAGCCAGAGCCAGCTGCACAGTGGCAGCTCCCTCCCCTGGGAACCTGGGGTCTTCCCAACACAGACTATTCCACAAATTTAGGGGGGAGAAATTCCCCCCAGAAATATCAAAATGTTTAGCTGGGTTTTGACGCCGCTGAATCATTAAACAGCAAAAAGCTGGAGAGAATAGAAATGTAGATTTGAAGTAATATGGTAATATAAAAGCCCAAATGGAATGGAACCAAATGATAATGTCAAATTGCAACGTTCGCCTCTCATTGGAAAGAATCCTTCCGACGCTATTGAAACAAAACGTGAAAGTTGAAATCATTTCATTTGACACTTCTCCATAGGAAAAAAAAATAAAATCATCAGGATCGACATGTTCCCAGGAGATGTTCGGATCTGAAAAGCTGCTCTGCTGGAAAAATGTTGCCAGAGAGAAATAAGAGAGAGCAAAGGAGTCAGTTTCTCCCTCTGCCCCCTCTGTGAGGCAGCGGTTTGACACAGAGGGAGGATTAATGTGAGGGAGGCTCGAAAGGGACAGCGCAGGTTCTGCCCTCCTCTGGACACTCTCCAGTATCCTGACATCTTTCCCAAACTGGGGGGCCCAGAACTGGACACAGTATTCAAGGTGAGGCCTGACCAGTGCCGAGTACAGGGGGACGATAACTCCTCTGGTCCTGCTCCCCACACTATTCCTGATGCAGGCCAGGATGCCATTGGCCTTCTTGGCCACCTGGGCACACTGCTGGCTCATGGTGAGCTTCCTGGCCACCAGCACTCCCAGGTCCTTTTCTGCCTGACTCCTCTCCAGCCACTCTGTCCCCAGTCTGGAGCTCTGCATGGGATTGTTGTGTCCAAAATGAAGTACCCGACATTTGGACTCATTAAACATCATCCCATTAGAATCAGCCCAGCTCTCCAATCTGTCCAGGTCCCTCTGTAGGGCCATCCTACCCTCTAACAGATCAACCCTTCCTCCCAGCTTGGTATCATCTGCAAACTTGCTGATAAACTCCAGTGTGCAAGGTCTTCTTATCTCAACTGCAGGCCCAGTCTCTTTATCTCTGCTGCAGGTGCAGACTTGGCTTGGATAAGTTTCCGGTACTTCACAGAGTTCTCATGAGAGAAGAAAGACTTTTTGTCTAAATAACCACTACTTCTAATAATCACTAACACAAAGTAACAGGATTTTAAACCACTATAAACCACACATTTAAAACCACTATATTTAAAGTTATTATAATCACTATTTCTACCTAATTAATATCAGACTAATAAAATCTCACACTTTTCCAACAGCACTACCTGCACCTTCCCTGCCTGCAGCCCTGGCCCTACCTGCAGCCCTGGCACTATCTGCACCTTCCCTGCCTGCACCTTTCCTGCCTGCAGCCCTGGCACTACCTGCACCTTCCCTGCCTGCAGCCCTGGCACTGCCTGCAGCCCTGGCACTATCTGCACCTTCCCTGCCTGCACCTTCCCTGCCTGCAGCCCTGGCACTGCCTGCAGCCCTGGCACTACCTGCACCTTTCCTGCCTGCAGCCCTGGCACTGCCTGCAGCTCTGGCACTACCTGCAGCCCTGGCACTACCTGCACCTTCCCTGCCTGCAGCCCTGGCACTACCTGCACCTTCCCTGCCTGCACCTTCCCTGCCTGCAGCCCTGGCACTGCCTGCAGCCCTGGCACTACCTGCACCTTCCCTGCCTGCGGTCCTGGCTTTGCCTGCAGCCCTGGCACTACCTGCAGCTCTGGCACTACCTGCACCTTTCCTGCCTGCAGCCCTGGCACTGCCTGCAACCCTGGCACTACCTGTACCTTCCCTGCCTGCAGCCCTGGGCACTTCCTATATCTGCCCTGCCTGCAGCCCTGGGCACTGCCCGCAGCCACTGGCATTACGTGCCCTGCAGTCCCTGCGCTGCCCGTGCCGCCTGCAGCACCGTGCTCTGAGCGCTCTTCCCTGCCTGCAGCGCCACGCGCTGCGAGCCCTGGGCATTGCCTGCAGCTCCCTGCATCATGCACCGCCCTCGCCGTGCAGCGCCCGCAGCGCTCTGCATGCCCTGGGGCGCTGCCTGCAGCACCGCAGACCCTGCAGCACCGCAGACCCTGCAGCACCGCAGACCCTGTGCTCTGTCCTCCCGGGTCCTGCATTGCCCACGCTGAGCTCTGCCTGCAGGACCGTGCGGGTGCCATGCACTGCCCGCAGCACCCTGCACTGCACACCCCGTGCTGCCTGCAGCATCTCACACTCTTTACAGCACCCTGCACTGCCTGCAGGACTCTGCACTGAACACCTCCCACTGCCTGCAGCACCCTGAACTGTGCACCCCACACTGCCTGCAGCATCTCACAATGCCTGCAGCACCCTGCACTGAACACCTCACACAGCCTGCAGCACCTCACAGTGCTTGCAGCACCTCCCACTGCCTGCAGGACCCTGCACTGCACACCCCGTGCTGCCTGCAGCATCTCACACTCTTTACAGCACCCTGCACTGCCTGCAGGACTCTGCACTGAACACCTCCCACTGCCTGCAGCACCCTGAACTGTGCACCCCACACTGCCTGCAGCATCTCACAATGCCTGCAGCACCCTGCACTGAACACCTCACACAGCCTGCAGCACCTCACAGTGCTTGCAGCACCTCCCACTGCCTGCAGGACCCTGCACTGCACACCTCCCACTGCCTGCAGGACTTCACAGTGCTTGCAGCACCTCCCACTGCCTGCAGGACCCTGCACTGAACACCTCCCACTGCCTGCAGGACCCTGCACTGCACACCCTGCACTGCATGCAGCATCTCACTCTTTACAGCACCCTGCACTGCCAGCAGCACCTCACACTGCCTGCAGCACCCTGCACTGAACACCTCACACTGCCTGCAGTACCCTCCACTGCAGCACCTCACACTCTTTACAGCACCATGCACTGCTTGCAGCACCTCACACTGCCTGCAGCACCCTCCACTGCAGCACCTCACACTCTTTACAGCACCATGCACTGCCTGTAGCATTCTGCAGCTCCTCCTCTGCATGCCCCTGGCAGCACCATCTACAACTTGCCCTGTGCGCTGCTCACAGTGCCAGGGCTGCCTGTGCTCTGTGCTCAGGATAATTTTGGGCACTTCTGGTATCTTGTGAACAAACTGAGGCCAGATGCACAACAGAGAAACATCATCTGATTTGATTCCTATTTTAAAATCTACAGAGCCCAAAGATGGTGCTCTTTACCAACAGACAGGGTTATGAATGACGTGTCACACTGCAGCCCACTACCAGCTCCAGGAGGAGTTCAGTGCTGTTCTGTGATACCAAGGTGTTTCAAGGCCTGTCTGACATCTCTTGCTGGTTATTTAGGGGATCTCTGTGGGTTTGGGATCTTACCCTGGTTTGCTCTGAGGCACCAAGAAAGGCAGGGTAAGACTTTCCCCTTCATGGGAATTTGCTCTGCTGAGAAGGGAGGACCTGGGGATGCTCATGTGCCTCTCCCAGAACATTAATTGAATTGTAGATATAAACTGGTGTTTGAGTATCTGGAAATAAGATATTAAAAGATTTCCAGCTGTGGTGCTGCAGATTTTTATTTATTAACATTTTGCAGAGAATAAAATATGGCTCACAGATACCTCCCATTAGTTTCATTGTCACCAATTGTGCAACAGGCATGAGATATTCAGGATGCTGAGCACGGAGCCTCAAAGCCTGTGATGGCCTGTGGGAGACCAGAGGATTGGTATTTTCAGTGCCCTGAGTTCCTGATCCTGCTTTTTCGTGCTTAGGTAAAATAAGCCATATAAGTAGGAGGTGAGGATGCTCCTGATGTGAAGGAAGCAAACCCCCCACCAGTCCTGGGCAGATCAAGTAGTGGGGAGGTCCCTTCTTGACCCAAATCTCATCATGGAGAAGACATTGTAGTAGTGGTCATCAGCTGGTTAAAAATTCCAAAATTGCTCTTATTTAAGACCTCTCATAGAATCACAGAATTGTTTCAGTTGGAAGGGACCTCAAAGCCCATCCAGTCCCACCCCCCTGCTGTGGGCAGGGACACCTCCCACTGGATCAGGGGGCTCAAAGCCCCATCCAACCTGGCCTTGAACACCTCCAGGGATGGGGCAGCCACCACTGCTCTGGGCAACCTGGGCCAGGGCCTCCCCACCCTCACAGCAAAACATTTCTTCTCAAGATCTTACCTCAGTCTCCCCTCTTTCACCTGAAAACCCTTCCCCCTTTTCCTATCCCTGCACTCCCTGATCAAGAGCCCCTCCCCAGCTTTCCTGGAGTCCCTTTCAGTACTGGGAGGCTGCTCTGAGGTCTCCCTGGAAGCTTTTCTTCTCCAGGCTGAAAAATCCAAACTCTCTCAGCCTCTCCTCATATGGGAAATCCTCCAGGCCTCAGATCATCTCCATGGCCTCCTCTGGACTTGCTCCAACAGCTCCATGTCTTTACTGCGCTCCCTCCCCCTTAGTGAACATCTCTTATTTTATGGGTAAAGGCGTGTTCAGCTCAGCCTGTGGTGCTCGTGGAATTGCTGAGCATGGCTGGTGGTGATTTCCCACTGGGAATCCTGAAGAGCCTGAGGTGTCTGCACGGCGAGGGCAGCGCGAGGCAGGTGCCAGGAGGGGCTCAGAGGAGATCAAACATTTCCCAAGAGACTCTGTGAGCGGCCGCGGCGATTTAAGCGTGGGAAGAGATACAAGAGTGTGCCTGAGCACTGAGGAGGAAAAAAACTGGGGGGATTTTAGCAAGGGAGAAACAACAAGCCCATAAAACCTCCTAGAAATAGGGATCTGCAGCTGTGTAAGTTCATATCAGGATACTGGTGGTTGCCGGGAAAAGCGTGTAAAACGGAAGAGCCAAAGTACAGCAATGCATGGAAGAGTCCAGTGGGACTTCAGAGTGTGGAAGATGAAAGAAACACATGATGCTCCTGAGAAAGAGAGAGAAAAGCAGACAGGAGCTGAAAGCCTCACAGGTACTGTGGTTCTCCATCTGCTTTCATAGGTAGGCGATTCGCCGGTGGTGCTGAGCAGCCTGGAAGCACAGCTGCTCACAGTTCTGTTTCCCTTGCCTTTTGTTAAATCAGAAGAGAAAGCCCGTGAAGCTGATTTTTTTACATTTCCATTTTGACAAAATTGAGAATGAAGGAAAGGGTTTTGGGGTCTTGCTTTCATCCTTTGCAGGGTGCAGTGTTTCAATGGTGAGGGACAGGGTGGAGAAAGAGGGGCAGAAAAAGCTTAGAAGAGAAAAGGAAAACAACACATAAACACAGGGCAGGAAAAGACTTCTGTTTTGAAACTGATGGAATTTGTGATAACAAGGTTTTATAAGAATTGCTATTTTCCCTTCCAGCTAAAGCAATCTTTGAAAGCCTGGAGAAGGAATTAAGTAGGTGAAGCTGTGAAAAATGAACTGTAAGAACTGAAGGGGACGTGAGAGAGATGGGGGTGCAGTAAGGAAACAATCACTGCTCCTGCCTGCCCTTACGATTGACCATGACCCAGCTTGTGCCCAGCTCTCCAGGGGCCTGTGAGGTGCTCCAAGGCATCACTTGATGCTCAAAGCCATTGCATCCCCATCCAGACCCAACACAGCAGTGTTGGAGTCGTGTTGCCTTCTGTGATCACAGTATCACAGTATCATAAGGTTGGAAAGGACGTCTGAGATCATCAAGTCCAACCTATAACCTAACACTAACACCAACCATCATCTAGACCATGGCACTCAGTGCCTCATCCAGTCTCCCTTTAAACACCTCCAGGGTAGGTGACTCCACCACCTTCCTGGGCAGCCCATTCCAATGGCCAATCACCCTTTCAGTGAAGAATTTTTTCCTCACATCAAGTCTAAACTTTCCCTGACGAAGCTTAAGTCCATGCCCTCTGGTTCTGCCACTGGTCACCTGAGAGAAGAGACCAACCCCTGCCCGACTACAACCTCCTTTTAGGTAGTTGTAGAGAGCAATGAGGTCTCCCCTGAGCCTCCTCTTCTCCAGGCTAAACAGCCCCAACTCCCTCAGTCGCTCCTCGTAGGGCTTGTGCTCCAGCCCCCTCACCATCTTCGTTGCCCTCCTCTGAACACATTCCAGCATCCTGACATCTTTCCCATACTGAGGGGCCCAGAACTGGACACAATATTCAAGGTGAGGCCTGACCAGTGCCGAGTACAGGGGCACGATAACTTCTCTGGTCCTGCTTACTACACTATTCCTGATGCAGGCCAGGATGCCATTGGCCTTCTTGGCCACCTGGGCACACTGCTGGCTCATGTTGAGCTTCCTGTCCACCAGCACTCCCAGGTCCTTTTCTACCTGACTACTCTCTAGCCACTCTGTCCCCAGTCTGTAGCTCTGCATGGGATTGTTGTGTCCAAAATGAAGTACCCGACATTTGGACTTATTAAACATCATCCCATTGGAATCAGCCCAGCTCTCCAGTCTGTCCAGGTCCCTCTGTAGGGCCATCCTACCCTCTAGCAGATCAACTCTTCCTCCCAGCTTGGTATCATCTGCAAATTTGCTGATGATGGACTCAATCCCCTCATCCAAATCGTCAATAAAGATATTAAACAGGACGGGACCCAACACCGATCCCTGGGGGACACCACTGGTGACCGGCCGCCAACTGGATGAAACACCATTTACCATCACTCTTTGGGCTCGGCCATCCAGCCAATTCCTAACCCAGCACAGAGTGCTCCCGTCTAGGCCACGGGCTGCCAGCTTCCCTAGGAGTCTACTGTGGGGGACCGTGTCGAAGGCCTTACTGAAATCCAAGTATACCACATCCACAGCCTTCCTGTCATCCACCAGGCGAGTCACATGATCGTAAAAGGAGATCAGGTTGGTCAGGCAGGACCTACCCCTCCTAAACCCATGCTGGCTGGGCCTGATTTCTTGACCGTTCTGCAGGTGGTGCATGATTTCACCCAGGATTATCTGCTCCATGATTTTACCTGGGACCGAGGTCGGGCTGACAGGTCTGTAATTACCTGGATCATCCTTACGGCCCTTCTTGTGGATGGGCGTCACATTGGCCAACTTCCAGTCTTCCGGGACCTCTCCAGAGAGCCAGGACTGCTGAAAGATGATGGAGAGAGGCTTAGCAAGCTCATCCACCAGCTCTCTCAGCACCCTAGGATGGATCCCATCCGGCCCCATAGACTTATGAGGGTCCAAGCGGCTCAGCAGGTCTCTAACCTCCTCCTCATGGATTGCAGGAGGGCCATATTTCACCCTGCCCCCATCAACCACTTCAGAGGGCCAACTGTCAAGCGAGCTGACATCCTTGTTGTTAAAAACTGAAGCAAAGAAGGCATTAAGTACCTCAGCCTTCTCTGCATCTCTGGTTACTATATTTCCCTCCACATCCAACAAGGAGTGGAGGTCGCTGCCGCCCTTCTTTCTGCCATTGATATATTTATAAAAACTCTTCTTATTGTCCTTAACAGAAGTGGCCAATTTGAGCTCCAGCTGGGCTTTTGCTTCCCTGATTTTTCTCCTACACGACTTAACAACATCCTTGAACATGACCTGACATACCTCCCCTTCCTTCCAACGATGATACATCCTCTTTTTCTTACTTAGTTCCTTCAGAAGTTCCCTACTCATCCAGGGCGGTCGTCTGCCCCTATGACTCTTCTTACAACACACAGGGACAGCCCGCTCCTGCGCCTGCAAAACTTCATTCTTGAAGTGCATCCAAGCTTCCTGGACCCCCTTGCCACTAAGAGCTATTTCCCAGGGTACTTTCCTGACCAGTTCCTTAAATAATCCAAAATCTGCCCGCCGGAAGTCCAGCATTGATGTTCTGTTCCTGGCTTTTCCTATTACATTGTTCAGAGAGAACTCAATTATTTCATGATCACTATGTGGCAAGTGTCAGGTTTGAAAAAGAGAGGGTGCTGCAGGATCTGAGGATGGCAAAATCTTGGCCCACCTGCCTGAAACCTGACAGGCTGAACAGCTTTAACAAGCCCAAGTGTAACAAGCATGGAGTGAAAGTTGCCATGGGAGGAGCAGGGTCTTTCTTTCTGCCTTCTCCCTTGTGCCCCTTGGCATGGGCTGTGGCTGCCCGACAGCATCCCAGCGGAGAAACCATCCTGGGAGGAAAAGGAGTCAAACCAAATCCAATTCCAGCACTAATTCATCCCTATCCACTATGTCCCCCATGTTTGAGGCAGTAGAGCTCTTGCACAGACACCTCTCCACGTGCTCTATCCCAGCAGGTATCTGTGACCCACGTCACCTGGAGAGCAACAGCTCAAGGTCTCCTCATGGTGACACCCAGGGATGTGGCCCTGTGCAGTCGGGCTCCTGTGGTACCTGGGAAGTACTGGGATGAGCTGAGGCTGCCTGTGGACACCCAGAAGCCAGGGCAGGTTTTCGGGTGCTGTGGTCATCCATGAGTCTCCCGTGGGAGACCAGATAACTCTGCTTGTGCTGCTGCACTGGGACTGGGAGAGGTTTATGTTCCTCCACCTCCCTATGCAAAATTATAAGGTAGGGGCAGAGGCAGCTCCTTCTTGGGCTTTCCTGGTGCCCAGGGCAGAGCTGATTCTCCTGCAAAACCAGAGAGATCTTTGTTTCTTGGAGCTGGATTGAGGTGAAGCACTGTTGGAGTTGGGGACACTTTTTCAGCCAAGCAGAGAGAACGACAATTCCGAAGCTCTGGTAAAAGCAGCAAAGCTCCTGTGACCATCACTGCCATCTCCACCTCCTGCTCCCTCTTCTGTGAAGATGTTCTAATTATCAGAAATCAATTTCTCTCAGTCTTGGGGAAAATATAAAGAAAACTCCTGATTTGCAATATTTTCCAAGGTGCACTCCAGCCTATTCACGTGCCAGGTAACTTTTCTTCAACTTGCATTTTCCTTTGCCTTCATTTAACCACTTCAGCTCCTTGTAGCCTGCACTTCTTCCATGTGAGACATAGACCCGTGCTGCCACAACCCCTCGTTCTGTCGTTACTGCCACCAAGGAAAAGGCTCTCTGTGGGCATCAGGATCACAATGCTCTGCAGATGGGAAGGTGCCTTCAGCAGATTTCATATCCCAAGGACATGGCTCCTGGCCTGTACAGCTTCCAGCTGCCTCCTCTCCTTTCTTCCAAAGACCCTTAGTTGCACCCATCATCAGGTGCAAGAGCCTATGAAAAGATCTGGGGTGTCCACAAGAGATGGGTTAAGTTGAGGCTGATTTTTGGAGAGCCTAGGACTTGGCCATGTTAAAAATCTGCTAAGGGCCACGAAGATGATCTGAGGGCTGGAGCACCTCTGCTATGAGGAGAAGCTGAAAGAGTTGGGATTGTTCAGCCTGGAGAAGAGAGGCTCCAAGGAGATCTTAGAGCAGCCTCCTATTACAAAAAGGGACTCCAGGAAAGCTGGGGAGGGGCTCTTGACCAGGGAGTGCAGGGACAGGATGAAGAACAGTTTTCAGCTGAAAGAGAAGAGATTGAGATGAAATCTTAGGAAGAAATGTTTTGCTGTGAGGGTGGGGAGGCCCTGGCCCAGGTTGCCCAGAGCAGTGGTGGCTGCCCCATCCCTGGAGGTGTTCAAGGCCAGGTTGGATGGGGCTTTGAGCCCCCTGATCCAGTGGGAGGTGTCCCTGCCCTTGGCAGAGGGGTGGAACTGGATGGGCTTTGAGGTCCCTTCCAACTGAAACAATTCTGTGATTCTATGAGAGGTCTTAAAAAAGAGCAATTTTGGAATTTTTAACCAGCTGATGACCACTACTACAATGTCTTCTCCATGATGAGATTTGGGTCAAGAAGGGACCTCCCCACTACTTGATCTGCCCAGGACTGGTGGGGGGCTTTGAGGACCCTTTCAGCCCAAACCATTCTATGTTTCTATGAAAAAGAAAAGGAGATGATCTGGAAAGCTTGTTCTGACATTGGGATGGGGATGCTTTTTAGGAAACAGTTTGTTCAAATGTTTGATATTGGCCAAGTTTCAATGCCCAAGAGGGGGGAAACTGAGGCAGCACGAGGATCTGGGGAGCTCCATGCTACACTTCTCATCAGTCATTCCAAGTGCCCAGACTTTCTGGATCCACTCCTGGCTCTACACAGCTGGGAACATTGAGAATGGGCACCTGTGCTTCTCCTGTGTATAAAATCCCATTGCAAAGCCTTCAGTTGCCACTCTTTGACCCAAGAAAGGCTGAGAGTTGACCATCTTAGCCCTGTGACATTTTTTAATATACATGTCCCATTTATTATAACCCCCCCCAGGCAGTCCTGCAGCTCTCTCCATGCTTGAGCACCAGGACTGCAGAGTGGTCTCCCAAGCAACAAGCGACAGACCAAAAGGAAATGTCCTCAAGTTGCACCAGGGGAGGTTTAGATTGGATGTTAGGAATTATTTCTTTACTGGGTAAGTGGTGAAGCCCTGGCAGAGGCTGCCCTAGACAGTGGTGGTGTCCCCATCCCTGGAGGGGTTCAAAAAGCACGTGGCTGTGGCACTTTGGGACATGGTTTTGTGGGCACGGGGGTGCTGGGGTGCTGGTTGGACTGGGTGAAGCTTAGAGATCTTATCCAATCTTAATTATTCCCTGATGTTTGCTGTGCTGATGCCCCAAGGGGCCGGGCAGGCTGGCAGCTGCAGGAAAACACTGACACCCTGAGCAGGACTCAGTCCTGCAGTCGCCTGGTCCCCTGGCCCACACGGGGCTTGAGCAAGGGATGGCATCAGCAACCTGCTGGAGGGGGGAAAAGCTGCAGGCTACTGCAAAAAGAAATAGAGCCCATAGTAATAGTGAGCACCCACCAATTGCCCCTTAGGAGGCAATAAATTCTACCAGACCTTTTCAAAGAATCACAGAATCGTTTTGGGTGGAAAAGACCTTTAAGATCATTGAATCCAACCATCGATCCAGCCTTGCTAAGTCCACCACTAGACCATGCACCCAGGTATCACATCTACTTGTCTGTTAAACACCTCCAGGGAAGGTGACCCCACCACCTCCCTGGGCAGCCTTTTTCCAGCTAGCTCCTGCTCTGAGTAAGGGGAGAGACAAGCTCCTGTTTTCCAGCTGTGGGAGTTCCCACAAGGTGAAACATTTCTGAATTACCTTGATCGTGGCACGAATTATTAGCAACTGTTGGAAAGTGTTGTTCATGCAAGAGGAGCCAATGCCTTTCTTCTCCCCAGTACAGGCATTTTTACAGCCAGCTGAAACCACAAGAAGCACAGGCAGGGATTCAGGCTGTTGGAGGCAGAAAGAGACACAGTTTCCAAGAGCTGATTAAAAAAAAAAGAGCTTGCAAAGTGTGTTCCTTTGAAACCAAGCAAAGGAAGGACTGAGCGCCGTGCCAGCTTTGTCCTTCCTTTCTTGCACATTGCACAGCGTAGCCTCCTCTCTGCTCTGCAGCAGAAAATCCTCGGCCATCTGACCCCAAGGGCTGAGGAAGTTTCACCTCCTGGTCCTGCTTCAGTGCCCAGGCTGAGTGACACCATCTCTAAAGCAGAGAGGACAGGGCTGGAGAAGGCTGACATCCCTGATAGGGGCTACAGGGGAGTTCAGATGAGTGGGGCCTGACTCTACCCAGGGCACGCAGGTCTCCTGGCTCTGCTCCCTGGGTGGAGGGTTTGTGACTATGCTGGGAAGCTCAGTTGGGTGGTAACTGGATGGGCTCAAACCAGAACTCACCACCCCTGGTCTTGCAAATGTTTTTTGAGGTCACTGAAATCTTCACTGAACAAGAGCAGAACTCTTGTTCCCGTGGCAGGGGGGCTGGAACTGGATGGGCTTTAAGGTCCCTTCTAACCCAAACCATTCCATGATTCTGAGAACTGTAGCTGGTGTGAACCCAGGAAGTCACCTGCTGGGCAGGTGATGGATGTCTGTGAAAGGCTCGTGCTGGGAGGAGGTTTTGAAGGTCAGAAATGACACCAGCAGTGTTGGACCCTCTGGCTCCAGCTCCGTCCTCGTGTGCAAGGAGTGCTCAGGGCGAGGCTGCACCCTGCTCGCCCTGAGCCAGCACCTCCACTCCTAAAGGAGCACATCCTGACTGTGGGTCAAGTGTGTGTGGAAAGGTTGTAGGATGTGGGTTATAACTGCTGCCACCTTGATGCTTATTAGTGAACCACCAGTAGGTTAAGGAACTGCTGCAGCCAGAGACCACTTCCAGCGTTCTTTCAGATGTTCAGATGTTCACAACTGTCTGAAACATCCAGCTGAGATTCCCACGTGCTGTCTGAGCCAGAGGATGAGCTGTTTTGGAAAAGCTAAAGGAAAATTACCATGGCAGTTCTGAGGATATGAGGAGACAGATATTAATTCCCCATTGTTTATAAACAACTTCTTGTGCCTTCAGAATGTTCAGCTCTGCAGCTGGAAGAGCCCATGGGGAGATGGTGGAGTTCAGCAGCAATGAGGACCCCACTGAGGAGCCAGTGCTGGTGGGGGGCTTGGTTCCTGCTCCGAGCCCTGATACCTGAGCTCAATTTGGATGGGTGAGCAAGCCTGGAAATGGGGTGTTGTGGGGGGGCTGTACTCTTGAGCACCAGGGCTGTGCAGGCAGCACGTGTGACCTGTGCCCTGGGAGGGCGTGCGAAGGTGCGGGCGGTGCTGCTGGAGCAGCAGCTCTCAGAGATGGTCCTGAAAGCTGGGTGCTCAAGGAGAACATGGAATCATGAAATCATTAAGATTGGAAAACACCTCTGAGTTTGCCAAGTCCAACCATCAACACAATGTCTACTCAACCACGTACCAAAGTGCCACGTCTACACGTTTTTTGAACCCCTTCAGGGATGGAGACTCCACCACTGCCCTGGGCAGCCTCTGCCAGGGCTTCACCACTCTTTTGGCAAAAAATTGTTCCTAATACCTAATCTAAACCTTCCCTCATACAACTTGAGGCCATTTCCTCTTGTCCTGTCACTTGTCACTTGGGAGAAGAGCCCAGCACACACCTCACCACAACCTCCTTTCCAGGACCTGAAGAGAGTGATGAGGTCTCCCCTCAACCTCCTTTTCCCCAGGGCCCTCAGCTGCTCCTCATAAGATTTGTTCTGCAGACTCTTCACCAGCCTTCTCCAGCAGCTCAGTGTCTTTTTTGCATTGTGGGGCCCAAAACTGAAGCCAGGTGACCTCACCCGTGCTGAATATCGGGGCACAATCCCTTCCCTGCTCCTGCTGGCCACACTACTTTTGACACAAGCCAGGGCATGAGGCTCAGGAGCTGATGTGTGGCCATGAACTCACAAGATGCTCCAGCCATTTGGTACAGAGCTAGCAAAGCTTGGCTGGAGATGTCGTTCAAGGACAACTTTGCAATTACACCTGGAGAATTGTGATTTCCTGATGGGCCAGGGACCTCCCTCCCTAGGTTGATTTTCTGAAGCAGAAGAGTAGCTCAGGCACTGTTTGGGGCTCTCCAGCCCCTGCCAACTTGCTGAAACTCCTGGCAGCAACCTGCAGGGTGCTCTACCAGCCTCCTTGCTCCATCCCACTGGTGCTGGGAGCTGGGGCTCCTTTGCTGCCCAGAGCTGCCAGGGCTGGCAGATGGGCACCCATGGCTTCTGGCTCACTGAGTCCTCAGCAGCTTGCCACATGGATTGCTGCAGAGTGGGAGTTGCCAAACTGCTCTACAGCTTGCCAGATGGACCACCAGGTTGGCAGGAATCATCTGCTCCTCGCTGCCCACTTGGCAGGCTGTCGGCATCCCTGGGCTGGCCCACTCCCCTGGGTTGCCAACACTGTGGCAGCCTGGAAGGATGCTCAGCAGCTGGGACCATCAGGACTTCCAGGTGCCTGCCTGACCAGATGCTGTGGAGCAGGAAAGCTGTGAGCCTGGGGAGCTCCAGAAACTAAATCCCATCTCTGGCACTGCAGCACTCTGGGGCTCTTCCTCTGCTGCTGCATCCAGCAGAGTGCCACCAAGGCAGGGACACTGTTGTCCCCACTCTCTGGTACCCACTGCCAGAGCCCTCCACCCACAGCTCAGCTCCCCTCAGAGGTGCTGGGGAGGCCCTGGGCTCTGCATTATCTCCAATGTAAGAAGGATATAGAACAGTTGGAATGGGTCCAGAGGAGGCCACGAGGAAGATCCGAGGGCTGGAGCACCTCTGCTATGAGGAGAGGCTGAGAGAGTTGGGGTTGCTCAGCCTGGAGAAGAGAAGACTCCAGGGAGACCTTAGAGCAGCCTTCCAGGACTGAAAGGGCTCCAGGAAAGCTGGGGAGGGGTTTTTTACAAGGACAAGAAGTGACAGGATGAGGGGGAATGGCTTTAAATTGGGAGAGGAAAGATTTAGATTAGACATTAGGAAGAAATTCTTCATGATGAGGGTGGGGAGGCCCTGGCCGAGGTTGCCCAGGGAAGCTGTGGCTGCCCCATCCCTGGAAATATTCAAGGCCAGGCTGGGTGGGAACTTGATCAGCCTGGTCTGGTGGGAGGTGCCCCTGCCCATAGCAGGGGGATTGGTACTGGATGGATTTTAAGGTCTCTTCCGACCCAAACCATTCCAAGGTTCTGTAATTAGGGAGCTGCACACTGCTCAGCTGGGGGGTCCCTGCTCCTCCAGAGCTCACCTGCACTCACAGTGCTGGACTGGGAGGAGGTCTCACCTCCGTGCTCACCCCCTGATCTCCTCTACTCTTTGTTCATCTGGGCTCTGACCATGCAGCCAGAAGGAGCTGGGGTTTGCTGCAGGGCTATTTCCACACTCCCTTCGCCCCCAAGTGCACAGGGGCCAAAGGTCTGCCCAGCAATTCCATCCAGGAACATAAGCAAGTTATTGAAAAGCCTTGCTGGCAGAAACATCAGGATCTCATTTCAGTGTGTGAGTGAAAATACTGTTCTCCAGCGTGAGGGGAGAAGTGATGAAAGAACAAGAGGCTTTTTGAGACGAGTTGGGAACACCAAGTTACACCAGGGCAAAAGTTGAGCAGTGATTTCCCAAAGCCCGGACATCCTGCAGAAGGGTTTTGGTTGTGGTTAAACCATTGTTAGGAGCTTCCTTCTGGTCCAGGATGTGATTCTGGTCTTAGGAGACTGTAGAAGAGGTCAGCCAAGGTCGAAACTGGAGCTGGTGGATGGTTGGGAGATTGCAGGGGCTGGGGAATGCCACGGGTGGGAGAGGCTGAGGCTGTTCATGGTCTTGTGTGGTCACAGCTGCTGCAGCTGTAGGAAGGAGATCTGTGCTTGGGCATTGTGCTGGGGAGAAGAAGAAGGTTGCACCATGCCACAGGTCTCCTGGAGTGGGGCCAGTGCAGGCAAAGCAGGGTTGCAAAGTGGAGAGGTAGGGTCCAGTAGGTGCTTCAGACCCTCAGGGATGAGGCCTGGCACAGTGCCCCATAGGTCTCAGGACTCAGTTGCCCTGCCAAGAGGTGGCCCCTGCATACTTTGGTGCCAGCCTGGCACAGCAAAGGGGTGGAACAAACTGTCCTGCCCCAGGCAGGGCACAGAGCCCGGGCAGGGGGAACTGAGGCTGCTGTGGCTGCAGAAGGCCAGGACACGGGGAGGAGATGTTGGGGCAGTGCCAGGGGGCTGAGACCCTGCTGCTCTTCTTCCCCGTGTCCCCACACATGAGGCCTCTGGGGCTGGTGCTGGCGTGTGGCTGCTCTCAGCACGTGTCTCCAGCAGCTCCCTGACACAAGACAGGCCCTTCCCAGGCTTGCTGATGCTCTCAAATGCTCACAGCCCCTGCTCCAGCAGCAGCTTTTCAAACCCCAGTGCCCAGGAGAGCTGGGAAGATCACACGAGTAGCAGGAAAAGGCTGGGGGTGCATAGAAGGACGTTTGTCTCCCTGAGCTAGGCTTTGGTTGCTCACGAGCTGCCTGCCTTTCATGTGCTTAAAAGGCAGTGCTGATGGCTGGAGCAGCAGCTCTTGCAAATTACAGAACTTCCCTGCCTGCCTGCATTGCTCTGAGAGCTGTAATCCCAGGCAGAGAGCTGCAGGGGGAGAGAGGCTCACACGGATGCAGGGACAAACCTGGGCTGGATGTGCAAGCACACCACGGCCAGCCAAGTGTGCCCTGGTGACCCACACTCACGTAAGGATGCTCTGAACAGGGCTTGGAGCACAACATCTCTGGAGGCCTCAGCTCTTGTGTTGCCCTGAGAATGGTTTTATCCTTTGCAGGAAATGCCTGGACACAGCAGAACTGGGAATCACACACCCAGCCCAGCTCGGGCTCTTATTGCAGTGTCAGGGTGCAGGGAGAGTGGTGGGATGAGCTGAGCCTCTGAGTGAGCTGTATCTTCATGGGTGTCCTGGAGTGGAGCTGCACCAGCAGGACCAGTCCAATCAGCTGTGTGGAGCAGGACTAACAACCTGGGCTGAGATAGGACAGAAAGTGGCTGGGGTCTGCAATGCTTCACACACACAGAACCTCTTGGCTGGAAAAGACCTTTGAGATCATCGAGTCCAACCGTACCTGTCCACTGCCAAACCATGTCCCTGAACGTCTCATCTGCCCATCATGGGACATCCACACGGAGCCCTCCAGCACTGTGTTCACCACTGGTGAGCAGGGGTGGGTGATGAGCTGTCCTGGCCCATCCTGCTCTGGCTGCTGTGCTGCAGATGTGGTCCTGTGCTCTCAAGGTAAGTGCAGAGGAGCTGAATGCTCTGGGCATTCTCTGGGGCAGTTCCAAGCCTTGGTTGGTGTCCTCTTCTTGGGCCCACAGGCTGCTCCCCTGCCAGCAGCAGGGCCTGGAGGGCCCCTGGGGGCTGTGCTTAGCATCACCTGCCCTGCCCTGTGTCAATGGAGCTGCAGTGCTGGCAGCGTGCAGCCCATGTCAAAGGCTCCTGACCTGCCCTGGCAGCTCACCCTGCGTGTCCCAGTACAGAAGAGGCTGTGAGGGTTGGTCTCTGCCCCATTGCTCTGGATCCAGTTTTGGCCCATAGGGCAGTAGCTGAGGGCTGCCAGGTCTGGGCACAGGATGTGCCAGACTGGAGACAGCATGAGATAAAAGACAAGTGAGTGCACTCCCAGCCCAGAAGGCCAACAGTGTCCTGGGATACATCCAAAGAAACGTGGCCAGCAGGATGAGAGAGGGGATTCTACTCCTCTGCTCCACACTGGTGAGATCCCACCTGGAGTATTGTGTCCAGTTCTGGAAACCCCAATGTAAGAAGGAGATGGAACAGTTGGAATGGGTACAGAGGAGGCCACGAAGATGACCCAAGGGCTGGAGCACCTCTGCTATGAGGACAGGCTGAGAGAGGTGGGGTTGTTCACACAAGAAGAGAAGGCTCTGGGGAGACCTTAGAGTGGTCTTCCAGTACTGAAAGGGGCTCCAGGAAAGCTGGGGAGGGGCTCTGGATCAGGGAGTGCAAGGATAGAATGAGGGGGAAGGGTTTTGAGCTGCAAGAGGGAAAATTGAGATGAGATCTTGGGGAGAAATGTTTTGCTGTGAGTGTGGGGAGTCCCTGGCCCAGGTTTCCCAGAGCAGTGGTGGCTGCCCCATCCCTGGAGGTGTTCAAGGCCAGGTTGGATGTGGCTTTGAGCCCCCTGATCCACTGGGAGGTGTCCCTGCCCATGGCAGGGGGGTGGAACTGGATGGGCTTTGAGGTTCCTTCCAAACTAAACCATTCCATGATTCTGTAACTCCATGATTCTGTGATCCTTGGGCTGGAGGGGAGTTAGAGGCAAAGAATAAAGTTCTGCATTCTGGGGTCCAGGCCTGATCTGAGCATCAGGCAGGGGCAGGAGGCAGAGCTTCCCAGGACTGTGTCCTTGCAGGACAGTTCAGGGAGATGGGGCCAGCACGGCTGCTCCAGCCTTCCCCGAGGCCCCAGTATCTCCCAGGGGTTGGAGAGGAGACCTGGGCAGGCTGTAGGAATAGAAGTTGGAAAAGATGATCCTTTTGAGCCCCTTCCAACTCGGGTAATTCTATGATTCTATGATTCTATGTCATCCTTCTGGGCTGGGAGAAGCTGCTCCTTGGGTGGGCAGGGAAGAGCTGTGGATAAGCATGGAAACTATACTGGTTTGAGCCTCGGTGCACGGAGCCACCAGCCCGAGCTGGGATCGTGACATGGGATATCCAGAGGACATCTGCAGCATGGGGGTAGCAAACCTTTCCTTGGTGCCCTTTCCTACTGGAAGATGATTTAGGGTATAGAGAACAAGTCTTGTGAGGAGTGACTGAGGGACCTGGGGCTCTTGAGCCTGGAGAAGAGGAGGCTGAGGGGAGTCATCATGCTCTGCAGATCCCAGAAAAGAGCTTATAGTAAGGTGGGTGATGGTCTGCTCTTCCAAGTAACAAGTGAAAGGATGTGAGGGAATGACCTCAAGTTGTGCCAGAGCAGGTTTAGACTGGGTATCAGGAAAAAATTCTTTACTGGCAGAGTGGTGAAGCCCTGGCAGAGGCTGACCAGGGCAGGGGTGGAGTCTCCATCCCTGGAGGAGTTAAAAAACTGTGTAGATGTGGAGCTTCGGGACATGGTTTGTAGGCACAGTGGGGTTGGGCTGATGGTTGGACTGGATGACCTTAGAGGGCTTTTTCAACTTCAACCAATCTATGATTCTGTGATTCTACGAAAGTGATTTTTGGTGGCAGGAGGGCCGTGGTGCTGCCTGGGCACTGCAGAGCAGGGCAGACAGTGGTGTCAGAGACCCCAGGAGCCGGTCCCTGGCTGCCACCAGGGCACTGTGCACCCACCTGAGGGCTGTACGTGTGTGGGTGCTCCTGAAGGAGCAGGAATGGCCGAGAAGGACACAAGTGCTGCCTCAGAGCCTCTTACCAAAGGGCGTCTGACCTCTCTGTGTGCAGTGTGGGGCCAGGGGATCAGTGGAGAGCAGCTGGGACACCCAGGACCTGTGTGCTTTTGGAGGGGTGGTTCATGGTGGGATAAGTGACAGCGATGGTGCCCTCACTCAGCTCTGTGCTTTCCCCGCCTCTCTGGCACCAGCACCTTGGTACGGGCATCCGAGTGGGACCTGCCCTCCCTGTCCTGGTCTCGGAGAGCCGGTGGCACAGCTGGACCGGAGCCGAGGAGCGGAACATCCCGTTTCCATGGCAACCGAGCTGCTCCCGGAGCGGCTCATCCCCAGCAGAGGGCAGTGGGCACCCGCGGATGCGTGGATGCGGGAGGGCGGGGAAGACGACACGCGACACACGACACAGCCCTCACCTCAGGGTCCCACACCTGTGTGGGGAAGGAGCTGCAGGGGTGGGATGGCAGCACCCTCGGGTGATGGGGTGCACGTCCTGCTCCTCCTCGGGGCAGCCAGTGTTTTTCCCTGCTGGGGCTCTGGGGAGTCAGTCCGGGGACATGGATCTGCCGGGCTGGAGACCATCCTCTCCTCCTTGTAGATCCTCTGCTCCAGCCCACGGCACCTCCAGGGCTGGGCTGGCACCTTCTCCCAGCCCGCTGTACCATTTGCTCCTTCACTCTCACTTTCACTCCTCCTGAAGTGAGATCTGAACCGGGATGAGCCCTGCTGGCCCCCATGGACCTTCCCTAAAGCCTCCTGCTAAACCAAGGTGCTCGAGCAGCTCTTGCAAGAGAAACCCACGCAGATCTGAGCCTTGCTGGTCCCTCCAAAGGCTCTAAGGGAGGAGCTCGGGTCTTCCCCAGGGAGCCACACTGTGCTGGAAGGGGCCGGTTCCTCTCCTCGTGGGCAAGATCCCTTCTCGGCTCCCTTAATGCATCTCCAGCTCCATCCTGCCTTGGCACTGAAGCCATCTGAACCGGTGCCAGAAGCACATCACTGCCATCAGTAACATTGCTAGGACAAGCCCTCTATTTACATATTTTATAGTATTAAACATGCACTGCAGCCCACACAGCACAACACAGCAGCTTTGCTGCCCCTTGACAGCAACTCCTCTGCCTGGTGGGGACACCAGGTGGGTCTCCCTGTGGGTGGCCTTTCCTTTCAGAGGGGAAACACGAGGAGGATCCCCCATCCTGGGTACCACGAGAGTGGATGATGACTCGTAGACCCTCCTGCTTTCATGGAAATGTCTGGTTTGCTCTGGCAGCAGGATGGCCAGGAGCTTTCCCTGCCTTCAATCCGGAGCCTTTATAGGATGCTGTGCTCAGAATTTCCACTCCCTGCCTGCTTTGACTGGCCTGGCTGCACCGTCTCCCATCCCATCATCTCCCAGTACCTTGGCCCTACTGGGGTGGCTGCATGTCTGGGGAAGCAGAGGGAAGCTGGGGGGTCTCTGCAGCACCCTGCAGCCCAAGGCCAGAGGGTGTCTGTATGGACATCACCCACCTGGGGGAACTGATTGGCATTTTAGCCAGATCCTGTGTGAATTTGCAGGAGACAGAGGGAAAGTGTGTGTAGATTTCAGTCCTCGTTTGAATGCAGCTCAGCGCCACAGCATTCCCTGGCTGAGAAGGAGTTTTCCCCAGTCCCTTGCACGGCTCTGTAGCCTCAGGCACACAAGCACAACAAGAAACATCTGTCCTTCTTTCATGCAATCAGTTTCAATCACTAATAATTATCTCTCCTCTTTCTTTTTCCTCCTCTGCTGGCTGCTGTCCTAGTGCAGCCTGGTGCTACAGGAGACCAGGTATCCATGTGCTTGGTACCAAGGCTCGTGCAGCGTGGAGAGACCGAGCCCAGACCCTGCAATCCAGGGAATTGTGCTGAAAACCCCAGCTCTTGGAAGCAGGTGATGGGAGGGTCTCCGCTCTCCTTGCTGGATAAAGGCAGTTTCCTTCCTGATGGGAAAGAAACCTGTCAGTACAGACTGACAAAGCAAAGGCATCAATATTTCTTATCCTTCTACAAGATTTCCAGGCAGTCTTCTGTATTTTGGAGGCCTGACCATGATAATGCATCCCTAGGAGCCATCACTCATCTTCTCCCTCTGGAGCAGGCAGGCAAACGAGGATGGTTTCCTAACACTGCAAGAAAACACAACCCCCAAACCACATCATTCTTGTGGCAGGAGGGTTTGGGTTGAGCGCTCAGCTGGAGGAGTCACCCTCCTGCTTGTGGGCAGATTTTGGCATCAGCTCTTCTGGGAAGCTCTGCAACCTCAGCCCGGGCAGCAGAGCAAGTGGGGGGCTGTGGGGAGCTCGCAGGGGTGGGGCTGCTGGTGGCTCCTGCAGGCTCTGAGGTCTCATTGCTGGGCTCCAGCCATGCAGAGCTGCACTGTGCAAACAGCACTGCAACAGGGGGGGTGTTTGCAGGGCTGGCAAGCTGAGGTGTTGGGTTAGACCTGGGTTTACACTCAGCTTATCAGCCTAGATCTGGGCTTGTTTTAAACACTGGCAAGTGGTGAGCTCCTGGCTCGGAATACCTGTGAAGATGAGACATATATATATTTACACATCTGTTATTAACCTAAAAATATAGCCAAGTGCCAGATTACCTGTCTTGGTTTTCATGGAAATTCAGGGCTCTGAGTCCTTGCAGAGAATGAAAAGGACTGCTCAGCCCCGAGGGTCTGCAGAGCTGGTCCACACCCAGCTGGTCAGTGTCAATGCAGCACGGGATGACCCTGTGACATGGGCTTGCTGGGAAGGAACCCTGAGGATGCCCGGTTCGTATTTGGACACACAGCATTTATCACAGCTCAGCTCTTCCCCCAGAGCAGGTCAGTGGGGTCACATGGAGCTCCCACACCAGCTTCCAGGTTCCCTTGCTGTGGGTAGAAGACTCCTGGAGAGTTCCAGTCCCTCACTCCCTCTTCTCCTGCAAACCCATCTGACTTCCTGGCCTCCTGAAAAAGAGGGGAGGGTCACACATTTCCAGGGCTGCTGGACAATATAGTTTGACCTCTCATCACTTGAGTAGCACCAAGGTGTCCTGAGAGCACAGCTTCCCAAGAGCTTCTCATGGTGCTGGGTGGTGAGGATTCACCTATTCTTCTAAATCTGCTGTGAGGGAGGATGAGTTCACCCCGTGCCCCAGCTCTCTTCCAGAGCTGGTCTCTGCTGGAGTGCTCTTCAGCAGTATGTGGTCTTCCTGAATCAGTTGCCACCTCTTGAAGTCATTGCACTTGGTAACCAAGTCAGCACATCTTGTTCCCTACAGCCTTGGCCTGGTGCTCCCTACGTGCTGTGAGCTCCGTGGGGACACTGGGTACCTGAGCTCTGGGACTGTTGCTCTTCCAGCACCGCAGCTGCCTGGATGGTATCTGGGCATGCCTCTATTTCCATCAGCTGGAGCACATCACCAAGTTTGCTGCAGTTATGGCACCCACCTGACTGGGGAGCTCTCTCAACTGTAAGCAGATCATGAACTGCAGTGGTGGCTGAAGGTGAAAGCTGTGCAAAGACCTGGGGACCTCTGGGTTGTTCATTTGCCAGGATTTTTCACTCACGTGCTGATGGAAGGTCCCTGACCTACAAGGCATCACTGCCCACCCCACCAGGATGACCTGCTGGCCCTGCAGCTGCCTGCTGCCCAGTGAGCTCTGCTGCAGTGGCTCCAGGTATGTCCCTCATCCAGGGCCAGGGTGGTAACTTTCAGGAGAATTAACCCTTCAGGTCACAGTAGTCTTCAGGAGAGGAATGGACAGGAACTCTTCAACTCACCAGAGCAAGAACCCCTCCCAATCCACCCAACCATGCCCTCATTGAGAATGCTCATGAAGCACAGTCTGACACACCTGAAGCTGAGGTGTGCAGAGATGGGACTCATCCCAGCCATCAGCAAATTGAAGTCAAAGCCAACCACGCAGGCTGCTCTGCAGGCAGGTAGCAAAGGACCATCCCTGAAGGTGATGGCTGGTTTTACCTTAGTTGCTGTCCTGGCTCTCTCAGAGAGCCTGTCTTGCCCTGGAGATGATGCTGTCCCTTTGTTGGGCTCTGACTGTAGGTGTGACTTCAGGGGACCACGGTAGGTGAGACGAATCCTGTCGTAAAGCACACGCGGAGAGCGTCCAGATGGAGAATTAACGTAAGATATCAGATGCTCCTCATGTCTTTCCAGAGAAACCCTTGAGTCATTTGCTCCGAGGCTGTGTGGGTGTGTGGGTATTTGTGCTCATCCACGTGGGCTCGCACCTGGCTACTTGTGCAGACAAATTCATCCTTCGCCCAGGCGTGCGCCCTGTGGGCACCCTCAGGCCCTTCGTGGTGCCCCTGCACACCCGGGGTGCCCGGTGGGTGCCTGAGGGGAAGGGGCTGCTGAGAGCACGGCCAGAGCCGCATTTCCTCACGGACAGCAGAGCTGAGGCTCCACACGCGGCCGCGGCGGCTCTGCGCGCCGACGCTCTCGGAGCAGAGCTGTCTGAGCAGAGCAAGCTGGCAGAGACAAGATAACATGCCATGGGGAGCAAAGCCACTTGGATCACCTCTAAAATGCCTTCATGTGATCAGACACTCGTCACCTCAAATCCCCAGCCTGTCCCAGGTCACGTACCGCAGCCGCTCTATTACTAATATCATTAAGATCCCTTTGCTGGCTTCTAAATAATAAGCATAGGCGGGGACATTGTGATTAATGGAGGGCTGATGGATGAAACCCCCTGTCACCATTTAATACCTGTAACAATAGATTCATTAACTAGGATTAGTTTCAGACATAAGCTTTCTATACCCATGGCTATTACTCACTCAGTTCATTAACAGGACAGCATTAGTTCTGGTACCTTTGAGCTAGAATACATCCTGCATACAAATCATGCCCAGCACTGTAACTTTCAGGAAATCCAAAGATGGTTTATAAAAAGCTGGAATCTCTTAATTCAAACCTGTCAGCAAAGACATTTCTGCTCTCATTTTCTGCACGCTTCGTTTCTGAAGGTGAAGGATGGAGCTGATGTGCCAAAATGCAGCTTCCCTCTGCCTCAGCTCTTGCCCTCGACAGAGGCTGCTGCCTGGGGTGATCCGTGGGTGAGCTCTCTGCGCTGGCCGGGCGCTCACCACAGCGTGGCACTCGTGTTTCCCAGGAATTAGCTCCGGAGAGTTTTGCCCGGTGGTTATTTTCCCCATGCACCAAATGTCCTTAAAGGGACTGGCTGAAATCCTGCCTGTGGGTTGCTGCATCCTGAGGTTTTATCCCACGCAGCATCTTTCCAGGTTTGACCAGTCCGTGGGAAGAAGGAAAACATTTTTTTTTGTTGTTGCATCTGTTGTGGTTTTAAGCACATTTCTGCTCATGGTCTCTGGGGATGAGGCTGGACACTGCTTGGTGGGGATGGGGTGGGTGCAAGTGATGGAAGATCTCTCGTGTCTGGAGGAACATGCAAACCCAGTGTCTGCAAAGGGTGATCAGGGGAGGTCAAGGTGGCACTGGGTGAGTGCAGCCAAGGAGGTGCAGAGGTTTTGGGATGTAGCTGGTCACTGTGGGATGCAAGGGGATGTGTTTACACAGGGAAATGCTCCAGCTGTAGTTGCCAGCTGTTTGCATGGATTGGGAGCTTGCAGTGCCTGCTTAGCTCGGTGAGACACAAATGAGGCTTTTTGCCTCACCTTGGTTAGCAAAAGAGCAAAGCTACAGGGGTATCTGCCTGGCTTGGTTCTCCAGAGGCTCTCCCGTGCCTCCTGCTGATTGGGAACCAGAAGGACAATGTTCAAGAGGAGGATGATTTCTTGATGTCTGCAGTTCAGTGGGTGGTTTTACAGGCTGGGTGAGATGTCCTGGCTGGTGGGGGACTGAAAAGCCTCTGTGCCTTGGCTGGTCACAGGTTTGGGACTGCATTTATCCTGGAGTGGTAAAATAAATATTTTCCAGTACTTTTTGATGAGTCCTGTGCAGGGTGAACACTGCCCTGGCACTGCCCGGGGAGCAAAGACACGGCAGCAGCCACCAACTCATGGAGGAGCAGCGAGAGGTCCCACTGTGTGGGGCTTGGCTGCTGCACTCACACAGAGCCCAGCTGCAGGCAGGATACTCCCCTTGTCAGAAACGCCATGGAAAAATGTACGTGTGTCCAAAAATATTTGAGAGTTGAAGTCAATCTGCAGGATTTCAGTCTGGTGTGGAAAGCACCTCCTCAGTTTATCATAATAAGTGTGATACGAGTTCATTGTTACAGAATATGCACAATGAGTTTGGCCCAAAAAAACAAAATAAGGCTTCTGAGGATGCAAAAGCAAAGCTGAGTTCTTGCATTTTGATACATTTCCATCTCAGCCTCCTCCCTATTAGTATGCAGTGCTGAGCCAGGGGGGTAGGAGTTGCGATTCTGCACATATGGAAAGATAGGAAAGATAACCCATTTCCTCCAAGAACATTAACATGGGCTGGAAGAAATCACTTTGGGATTGAGAGAGGAACCAAGGCGGGAGGGGCAAGGAGGAGAGGTAATTACATGTCACAGATAACGATTTAGATGGTGTGAACCAAGGCCATGAACCCTGGCCCGATGGTCAGGAGGCAGGAGGGGGAGGGATGCAGGGACCCTTGTGGGCTGTGGCCAGTGCTGCTGTCCATCTGTGAGTGGTGGGGATTTCTGAAGGTCTTTGAAGCTGCCAGACTTGTGGTATCGTGTGTGGGAATGGCGTGTTGACCAGACCTTGATTTGGGAGGCAGCTGCAGGTTGAGCATGGAAAGAAGTTTGGAGCTCTGAGCTGCTCTGGCTGGTCCAGCTGCTGCTGCTGGAGAGCGGGTCAACCCGAGCTGCTGCATTTCTCTGGAGGGCAGTGAGGAGTACAGAGAAGTGCACCTGGTGCAGATTGGCCTCGTGCACTGGTCCAGACTGGGACTGAGACATGGAGGACCTGGAGGTTATGGTGGAGTCTGGACTGAGCGCTGGCTGACAGCTCGTGCTTGCTGTGTGTGAGGGGATTGTACCAGGCTGTGCTGGGACAGACACAGCTGATGGATTGAGGGCAGTTGTCTCCTCCACACGGCACGGGGGAGGCTGCATCTGGAGAACTGTGTCCAGTGCTGGGCCCCCAGTTATCATGGAATCACGGAATCATTAATGTTGGAAAAGACCTCTCAGCTCACCCAGTCCAACCATCATCCCAACCTCACTGTGCCTGCTAAACCATGTCCTGAAGTGCCACTCGACACACTTTTTGAGCCCCTCCAGGGATGGAGACTCCATCCCTGCCCTGAGCAGCCTCTGCCAGGGCTTCACCACTCTGTCAGTAAAGAAATTTTTCCCGCGTTCAAGAGAGGACAAGAGGGAGCAGCCGCAAGTTGCACCAGGACAGGTTTAGACTGGACATTAGGAAGAATTTCTTCACTGAGAGAGTGGTCAGGGATTGGAACAAATTGCCCAGGGAGGTGGTGGAGTCTCCATCCCTGGAGGTGTTTAAAAGATGGGCAGATGAGTTTCTTAGGGATATGGTTTAGTAGGGAGACAGGCACGGTTGGACTTGATGATCTCAGAGGTCTCTTCCAAACTTGTGATTCCATGATTCTATGATTCTAAGGGCTGTGGTGAAACTGGAACAAAGGGATGGTGAGGGGCCTGGGGCACACGATCTGCAGGGAAAGCAGGAGGGAGCTGGACTGGGTTAGTTAGGGGAAACGTGAGCTGGAAATAGCCTGAAGGGTGGATGCAGGGATGGCAGAGCCAAACTGGCTGTGGCAGGCATAGACACAAGAGGCAGCGTCCACAAACTGCAGCTTGGGAGGTTCAGGTTACATAGGAGGGAAGCCTTCTTCTTAGAGGATGGTGGTGCAGCTCTGAGAAGAGTCACAGAGACAGAGGCATCTCCATCCTTGGTGACAATTGGCTGGGCAAAGCCATGACTACCCTGATCTGATGCTGGTGTTGGTCCTGCTCTGAGAGGGGGGATGGATTGGAACCTCCAGGTGTCCCAACCACCAGCACTGCTGTGACTCTGCAAAGACAGGGAGCAGCCAGAGAGATGGAGCAGATGAGCCATGCAGGCAGGCAGAGACCTGGGGACACCCCACCAGTGGGCACCTGATGCTACCAACACACCTGCACGTGCTGTCCTGCTCCTGCTGATGTCCCAGCTGGGTCACCACAGCCAAGGATGTCCCTGCTCTGAACTTGCTGTTAGCCTTCAGCACCACTTGTGGGATTGGTGAGGAGATGGTATGGCTGAACAATACCTCTGCTCTCTCTGCCTGGGGGAGATGAGCCCCTGCAGCAGGCAATGCCACAGATCAGCAACAGGAATTTGTTGTAGGGAGAATTTCAACAAAAATGGGGAGGAGGGGTGAGAAGGGGTGGAGGGGAATGTCTGGGGTTTTTTTTTTCACTGAAGATTTCAGCTTTTAATCAAAAAACAGAAACATACTTCAACAATTTTGGCTTATTCTGATGAAAGATTTTTAATGAAAACTGAAACTGTCCACTGGGAATAGAAGATTAAAAATAAGTAAATAGTGAATTCAATCAACCCTCCGACCAAATTTGAGCCACAAACAGGTTTAATAATGAAATGTGCAGAAGTGGAATGATAACAATGGGAAGGCAGTTGGGATGTGTGGCCCTTATGGAGAAAGGGGTGGACAAGTGTTGGCCAGGAAGATCTGGGACACTTGGAAATGCCCTGTGTGGTGTTGAGATTGAAGGTTTTGCTCTCATCCCATGGTGGCTGCTGTCCCCTCTGGCTACAAGAGGCACGTGGGGACACTGGGATGGCCACAGCCCCAGGGATGGGGGTGGTGTTGGGTCATGGCTGCTTCAGCGTGTGGTGGGTCTGCAGTGTGAGTCCCCTGCACTCCTGCTGGACACTGCATCCCTCAGAAACCCAGCCAGTGCTTCCTAGCACACGTGTTCTCTCTGCACACGCACACACACCCATGCACACACACGTGGTGAGGCACTGAAGAAGGGGTGCAACTCAGCTGGGTTCACCACTGAAGTGGCAAACACGAAAGCCAGTGAGAGGAAGGTGACCATCCCCTTGGAGAACAGGCATGGAGATGGTGGAGGAAACTCTTGCATCCCCAGCTGTGCCAACATGTGCACGCTTCCAGGAAATTAGTTCAACTCTTATTTTTGAGCCTTTCCATGATAGATCAGGCCCCAGCTGTGCCAATCTCAAATGCAGGTTCACTGGGAAATGACAGGGGAAGCAAAGCTCGCACCTGACCCAGGTCCTAAACCAAGAAGAGCTGAGGCAAGACAGAAAGCAGGTCCCACCCGTGGTAAGTGGTAGGTACCCTGTGTTTATGGTAATAACAATAATTTACCCTTCACTATCACCTTCCAACTGAAGAGCATAAAGCCCTTTGCAGGCATTAATTATCATTAGCCTAATGACACGGTTGATGAAACGGAGGCTGTGAAAGCTGGAATGATTCACCCAAGGTCCCAAGGCCCCTGCCGTGGCAGAGGAGGATTTCCAGGCAGGACTCCTCTCGGTGGGGGCAGGGGGAGCAGAGCAGGTTCCAGGCTCAGGGTGGGCACTTTGCCTTCCCCTTGGGAAGTCAGAGGTCAGCTGGCCAGTTGAGGGTTGGAGATGTGCCACATTCCCACCCCTTCCCTGGGACATCCCTGCTGGCTGGGGATTGCTCTGTGGAGGCAGAGTGGGTGGCAGTGGGTAAGCAGGCAGAGGGGAGGTGGCACAGGCTGCTGTGAGCCTGACAGTGGCTGGAGGAACCCCACAGTGTTGGGGACCACCGTGTCGGGCCCCTCCCAGGTGTGCCAAGGGCTGGATGTGGTGGCAGCGCATCCGGCTGAGGAGCTGGGGAGCCTTGCCTGGGCGCTGCAGGGGAGGGGTGGGCAGGGCTGGGGAACCCCCCGACTGCAGAGAGCAGCAGGGTCAGGGCAGAACCCCCACTGTGGGGCACGAAGCATTTGCCATGGGATGCAAAGCCCCTTCTGTGGGGTGCAGAGTCCTTGCTGTGGGATGCAAAGACCCTGCCATGGGATGCAGAGCCGTGCTGTAGGGTGCAGGTACCTCACTGGGGATGCAGAGCCCCTGTGATGTGATGCAGAACCCTGACCTTGGGGTGCAGTGCCCCCCTATTGTGGTGTGATGCAGAGCCCCTGCCATGGGGTGCAAAGCTGTGCTGTGGGGTGCAGATCTCCTGCCATGGGGTGCAGCCCCTGCCGTGGGTGCAGAGCCCCTGCCATGAAGTGCAGGGCCCCCACAATATGATGCAGAACCTTGACCACGGGATGCAGTTCCCCCTTTGTGGGATGCAGAACTCCTGCCACGGAGGGCAAAGCTTTTGCTATGGGGTGCAGAGCCCCTGCTGTGGGATGTGAAGCCCCAGCTGTGGGGTGCAGAGCCCCTGCCATGGATGCAGAGCCCCTGCTGCGGGGTTGCAGAACCCCTGCCATGGGGTGCAGAGCCCCCAGTGTGGGGTACAGAGCCCAGCCTGGCACAGGGCTGGGGCACAGGAGCCTGTTAACACCACACTGAGATTTTGTGTTAAGGTGTGGAATGATTTATGGGTTATTACCAGCTGTGACAGGGTCGACTGCCAGGCCTGGGTGGTTTGGGGTTGGGGGTGCAGGAGGGTAATGGGGACAAATTGGGGCCTGAAGGAATGTGCACTCTGCAGAGCAGGGGGAGGCAAAGGAGGGGCCGCCTTCTCCTCCGTTCCCAGACACAACCTGCTCTCATTATCCTGAGCCACCACAGGCGTTAACGCACACAAATATATTCTAATTTATTAGAGCTGGCAAAGATCTCTTTGCAGAGAGCGAACGTTTTATTTTTGAGGCTCAGTGGTTCAAGTGTTTGAAAGGGCAGCATTCTCTGTGCCTCCAATGTGGGGCTAATGATAATCTAAATTAGTTATTGGAAATAATTACCAAGGCTTTATTGTGCCAAGCATAGCAGAGCCCTGGAGAGCAGTCGCGCTCAGACACGGCCATGCAGCTAAAAGCTTTGATGGTTCATTAATATTCAAGGGGAGTCTTTGGCTGGTTTCCCTCCTCCCCTCGCGAGCTGCCGCAGCTCTCTGAATGAACCCGAGGCCTCCGGTGACACCGGCGAGGGCCCTGCCGCTTGGAATTAGCAGTGGTACAATATCAAAGTTCACTGCACTCCTAATCTCAAATGGAAAAGGTGGGTTTGGGAAGATGCTATCGCTCTGCACAGCGGCGAGGATTCAGTGCCGAGACGGCTTCTCCTGGCTCCAGGCGCCTGGTTCCGGGCTGAGATAATGCTGGAGAGGTATCATCTCCAAGGTTGTCCTACACAGCTGGGTTTTATGATATAATGGACCAAACCGGCTGCATAATTAATCAGCCTATATTTTTCCCCTAGTAAATCTTCCTGTGATGGGCAAACAGAAGCCCTGGAGCTGTTTTTGCCTGCCAGATCCGTGCGGTGCATGTGTGTCTTTTCCTTTTTCTTCTCCCCATCTCTCTTTTGGAATAAACGCTGTGATTTGAAAGTGACTCCAGCGCTGTTTCACGAGGATGCAGGGATCTCAGGGCTGCTGTTATTTTTCACATGCAAAGCAGCTGCAGCCTCCCTTCCAAAAAAACCTCTGGGCTCCAAGCAGGACGGCAGGATGTATTTTTGGATGTGGACTTGGCCTGGCAGGGCTCCAGGGAGAATTTCCTCTCCTTGCTCGGGATTCTGAGCTAATCAACAATTCAGCCCCGGTGCCTGCGGGCAGGGCTCAGAGCAGAGGTACTGTCCAGCTCAGAGATGATCACCATGCTCAGCACATCTTTGCAGAGCCCTGCGGGCTCGACCCACTGCCATCAGAAGCAATGGCAGGATTCCTCTGCTTTAGCTGGGAGTAAAGGGCAAATCCTTGCAGCTCACGAGGTGGGGAACAGCCACTGCCCCTCTTTTCCAGCCAAACACCGTAGGGATGCGCAGTAAATCGGGGCAACCCAGGAATTTCAGCCCTCCCCTTGTAACCGGGACTGATGGCTGAAAACACCTCAAGCCCTGTAAATCTTTAAGCAAATCCTGCCGAGCTCTGCGGGGGGTTTTGTGCCACCCTGGAGGTGCGGGGCGGGGCTGGACGCGGGGCCGGTGCGCGGGGAGCCCCGGTGGCGCGGCAGGATGCGGGATGCGGCGGGCGATGAGTCACTCCCCGCTCACCGGGTCGCGCTTCCATCCCACGCCGTCTCGGTGGGTGAGTTATGGGACTTCTCCTCTGCTGAGCAGGCACAAATCATCGGGGCCTGTCAGGAGTCAGGATGAAGTGGGCTGGCTGGAGAGTCCACACCAGTCCTTTAACAAGATTGATGCTTTGCTGCTTCCCAGGTCTGAGTTCAAGAATCCATATTTTATTTCTTCCCTTCTCTCCCTTCTCACTGCCCCGTTTGCTGCTGCAGGAACCTGCTCTTATAATTCCTGGTCAGGTTTGTGTGTGTGAGGTGGTAATGTGTCTCCCTGGGAAGAAAAAAATTGTTTCTAGGAAAGATTTATGAGGAATGAATTATTTAACCTCACACTCCTGGCTACCCCCGTGCCTGCCCTCCAGCACTGACTTCAGGACCAGAGAACTTCATCTAAGAAAGTCCAGGTCAGGATGGGCTTTAGAGGTTGTGTGGGGCTCTCTAGGGACCCAGGTGGGCAGAGGCTAAAGCTGATGCTGGGTCTTCAAGCAGTAGATGGCCCCTCTCCTCTCAGGTTCTTCTGCCTGGCTGTGGCCATCCCTGTCCTCCAGAGCACTGAGGAGACAGCAGTGCCACTGCGAGCAGGGAGAAAACCAGAGGTGAACAGCTGGTAGAACATCTGGAGTGGTCTCCTGCCAAGACAGGGCATCTCTGCCCCACAAAGACAGGATGCCGTGGTGGAGTTCTACCAACATGACCCCTCTCTTGGTCAAACACCAAGGTCTTACACATCCCTTTGTGTCTTTGACTTCATGGGAGCCAGACAAACCCAGCTGGAGCCCCGCAGAGTGAAGGGGCAGCACAGGGAGGTTGTGTGCTGGGGTGCTGAGGGGCAGCAGACACTGGACGAGCAGGGCTGGGCTGGGGTGGTGGCTGGTGCACAACGAAGCAGCCCAGCCCAGGGTTTCGCAGACCTGGGGACAACTGAGGGGGACCAAACATGTTTGCAAGGTATTTTTCTCTTGAAAATGATGGTTTCTGCAGGAAATGCCTGTCTGCAGCGAATTTCCAGAAAGAGAAAACACACACACACACACACAAATCAGTTTGTGCGAATTGAAAACAAAAACCTGCCAGACGTTCCCTGCTCCTCGCTCGCCCGCCCCCTCGAAGAAACATTGGCAGAAGATGGGGAAGGGAAGGGGAGCCAGAAAACTTTTGAAGAAAAATATTAATGAAAACCAAACCCTTTCTGGTTCTTTTTTATTCCCACAAGGGAGACAAAAAGGCTCTCTGCCTGCCCTCTGGATTCTTTCCTGACCCTGGAGCAAGGAGGGGAGTGATGCTGGTCCAGCCCTGCTGCCGCTTGTCGAGGATCCAGACCAGAGCCCCTGGACCTGGGCACGTCTTGCTCTGCCAATGCCTCTCCCATGGGTCTGAGGTCCTGGAGCAGCTTCTGATCCCCGGGAAGCATTTGGGAATGGGGTCTGTCTGCAGAACTGGATGATGTCCTAGATGGCAGAGGAGCCCCAGCAACGTGGGTTGCTGAGCAGCGATGCTGTGTTTGGAGAGGAGTGGGTGGGGATCGGATGTCCATGCTGGAGGTGTGGAGCAAAGCAGAGCATGGGTTGCTCAGGCATCTGGAGAGCCTTAGCCAGCATGAAAATGGTCTGCCTGAGCAAAAGACCCTATAAACCCCCAAAAGAAGTCTCAGATATCAGCCTGTGCCAGGATGTGGTGTCCAACCTGGAGACAGAGCCACCACCGGGGTGTTCCACGGCTCCAGCCCCACAGCAGCAGCAGGAGAGGTGGGAAGCATTTCCTTTCCAGCAGTAAGTTGAGAGGGCACAAGGGAGGTCAGACATGAGCACGACAGGAGGATTTGACAGGGGCAATGCAGTTCACAACTTTCCTCTTGCAAAATGTGCTAAAGGACTCAACACCTGCTTTCCAGAGGCTGCTCCTCCCCAGCCACAGCAGAGCACGGCGATGGAGGGGAGATCACCCCAGCTGCTGGAGTCCTTCACACCAGCTCCCAAAATACCTGACTGTGCTGCTGCAGCAGACACTGGCCATGAGCAGAGCCCCTGCTGATGGAAGGAAGTCTCCTCCAGGACTGGCAGCTGCGTGTGAAGAATGGGGAGGGAAGGGAATTGCAGAGGGAAGAAGAGGATTCTGCTGGCACTGCTGCATATGGTGGGACAGTGAGAACCTACACAGGGACCACTGGAGTCCCACAGTGCAGAGGGGTGCAACAGGGTGCTTTGGGTGTCCTGGGATCCCACCATGTCCCTGGTGGTGCAAACTGGGATGCTGGAGTGCAGAGGGCATTGCATACTGGATTTCACTGGGGACTGTTGGGAGGATGAGATGTGGTGTGGGAGTTCCTGCTTGGGGTGGAGAGCACCAGCCAGTGGCACAGCAGGACTGTGCAGGTGGGTGGGATGTACTGGGGTCACTGGGATGTGACAGTTTTCCAAGAGACAGTAGGATGAGCAGGCAACACTGCAGCTGCTCCCTGGTGAAAACAAGACTGTCACGAAATGGCATCTCCTCTTGAGGAAAGGGCAAGGCAGGCAGCTGGAACCTGGTTCTTCTCAATGCATGAAGGGAGATGGTGTCCTCCTGGCTTGCTGCACAGGGGCAGAGTCAGGCCCTCTCAGCTGATTTTGCAGGGTGCTCACTCCTCCAGCCAAGCACTGCCTGCACTGGCTTTAGGCTTCCCAGCAATGCATGAGCAGGTCCTGTGAGGGGATTGCAGGGTCAAGGGAGCCTGAAGAGGCAGCTGTGGAGTACCTGGAGGTGTGTGTGAACTGCAGTGGGAGACGTTAGCAGTGAGGTTTGAGCAGTCAGGGGTGCAGGAATGTGCCCTGCAGGGCTGCTCTCATCTCCACTGAGGACCCACCAAGCCCCCTCTCTGTGCAGCCACCTACACCTACCACTGCAAAACACAACCTCCTTCCTCCTGAAGCTGCCTCTGATCCCTCTCCTGCATCTGTTAGGCTCCCTGGGAGAAAGAACAAGGAGTGAGAAGGAGACGTGGCTCTGCTCCAGGGGAGAAGAGGCTGGAGGCACTGGTCAGGATGAGCTCTGCTCCCATTGCTGCTGGAGCTGAGGGGCTGCCCCGAGGCATGGGGTGCACAGCAGGTGCTGAGGCAGGTGGGTGCTGTGCTGGACCACACAGGCAGCTGCCAAGAGCCTCTCTGAAGATGTTGAGTTGCATCACGCAGCTCAGCCTGAAGAGCAGCATCCTGCAGCCTCTCTTCCACCCCTCTATGCAGCCCAAAGGCTGAAAAGAGCCTTTAAACCAGCAAACAAAGTACCCCGGGGAAGGCAGGAGCAGGAGGGGCAGCCAACGGTGTCTGGGGTGGGAGGAATAGACAGTGATCCCACCCCACACCCAGGGGCAGTCACATCTGCTGGAAGGGCCAGGGCAGCTCTGCCGTGGGAAAGCAACACAGACAGGAGCTGCCTTGGTCAGGGAGAGCAGAACCCATTTACCTTTATGTGAATCATAGAATCACAGAATGGTTTGGGTTGGAAGGGACCTCAAAGCCCATCCAGTTCTAATGCCTGGGCAGGAACACCTCTCACTGGATCAGGGGGCTCAAAGCCCCATCCAACCTGGCCTTGAACACCTCCAGGGATGGGGCAACCATGGCTTCTCTGGGCAACCTGGGCCAGGGCCTCCCCACCCTCACAGCAAAACATTTCTTCCTAAGATCTCATCTCAATCTCCCCTCTTTCAGCTGAAAACTGTTCCCCCTTTTCCTATCCCTGCACTCCCTGATCAAAAGCCCCTCCCCAGCTTTCCTGGATCCCTTTTCAGTCGTGGGTGGCTGCTCTAGGGTCTCCCTGGAGCCTTTTCTCCAGGCTGAACAACCCCAACTCTCTCAGCCTGTCCTCCTGTGGGAGATAAATGCCATGAGTTCCTTGGGTCTCTCACCCTTGCTGCCCCGTGACATCAGCTCTCCTGGCTGCTCTTGCCCTGGGAGCAAACCTGCAGGGAGCTTCCTCCATCACCCTGCTGACCCCACCCCACCCAGCCCAGGACCACAGCGCAGCAGGAGTTTCAAGCACCAGAAAACCCCTGCAAGCACTGTTTTGCGGCGCTGAGCCGCGCGGCGTTCGTCCGCAGCGATCTCCAAGTGAGCACAAAAAGCCTTACAAGGGAGAAGAAGGATTACTTTGCAGCGTGCACACATGCACTGTGCACACACAGTCATGCTTACGCCTTGTGCATCCCAAACAATGCTCAAAGACACCCACAACAATGCCTCCAGCTTTCAGTTAAAACTAATTTTAACCAGCGAACACCTGCCAAATTGATTTTACGGGTTTGACACCGGTAAATCACTTGAAATTTCAAGCCTCCACAAAATTTGCATTCTGCTATTTTCACATCTCTTGGAAATTCTCGACTTTGGCTGGTTTGACCGTGGAATTTTTGTTTTTTAAAGCAGTCCAGGAGCCAGGAGGTAAAGAGCAGAAAAATGGCAACAGAAATGACTGCTGGGAATCACCGAATGGTCTGTGCTTTATTTTCAGGTCTGATGTCTGTGTCTGGCTTATCCTGTGTTTGATGGACTTGGCTACAGGTGGACAAATCCTTCACCTGATGGCATCTGGCTTGTGGATGGGATTCATAGAATTGCAGAATCATCTGGCTGGAAAGGACTTCTGAGATCATCAAGTCCAACCGTACTTGTCCACTACTAAACTATGTCCCTAAGAAGTTCATCAACCTGTCTTTTAAACCTCTCCAAGGATGGGGACCCAACCACCTCCCTGGGCAGCCTCTGCCAGGGCTTGAGAACCCTTTCAGTGAAGAAAATTTTCCTGATGTCTAATCTGAATCTCCCCTGGCACAACTTGAGGACATTTCCTCTCATCCCATCACCTGTCACTTGGGAGAAGAAACCAACACCCACCTCATCACAACCTCCTTTCTGGCAGTTGTAGACAGTGTTGAGGTCTCACTTCAGCCTTCTCTTGTCCAGGCTGAATAACTCCAGTTCCCTCAGCCGCTCCTCTTAGGACTTGTTCTCCAGCCCCTTCCCCAGCCTTGTTGCCCTTCTTGCCCTTGCTCCTTGCAGTTGTCTCCCAAACCAGAGAGCAATTGTTGCTGTTGTGTGTCTGGGTGACTCAGGAGGGCAACTTTGCTGAGCTCTGTGATGAGCTCAGAGCCTGCAATTCACCTTTACCAAAGGAAAGGATGAAATTGGATTAAATCCACAAGTGATCATCATAGTCCTGACTGATAAAATCATCTCACCATGGTACCTTCCATGGCAGTGGTTGGAGGGGTGGTCCATCACTTGGACTTTAGTGTAGCTCTGCGTAGCTGGATGAGTTGAGCCCAAGGAAAACCATAAAACCAGGTTTTGTTCCTCCCTATCCTGATGTGTTAAGTAGATAATGGTGCTTGTGTGGAGAGCTGTTCTGCTGCTTTTGTGTAACAAGGACATAAGAAATGAAAAATCAAAGCTTATTTAAGGTGTTCCTGAAAACAACAATGCCACTAGAGGAGGATTTTTATCCTTGAGCTTTTTAATGGGATGGATAACTTACACTTCAGCTTCCCAGCTGTTGTGTGGCTGAATGTGTCCTGCAGTTCCTTTCTTTTCTAAGTGTGCTGCTCGTGGCAGAGGGTCAGAGTGGAACAGCCTTTTCTGTAGGCATTACATGGCCTCATTCCCCTCTCACTTGCAGCCACACGGAAAAGGAAGAACCCAGGTGAGGTGTAAGGGCTGAGGCTGATATAAGTGAGAAGACAAAACCCTTATTCTCATCCCTGTGCTTCCATCACCTCATTCTCCAAGTTTTTTGAGGTTGTGTTAAATAGGAGAACAGTTAAAAGTCGTTGAGATGTATGGAGAAATGGACTAAAATGCAAGATGGGTTCTCCAAAGGTGGTTTGACCAAGAAAGCCCTGGGTTTTCTACACAAAGGCAACGCATCACGGTGCATCTGTCTGCATCCAAACAACTACAGGATAAAGCACCCCTGGGAAATTATTAGCTAACCTAGAGGAGATGGGATCACAGAATTAAAGTGGATAAAGAACTTGAGAAGGGAGTCTGCAGTGGATAATACTAAAAGGAGGTTATCAGGAGGAAGAAAGATAAGAAGTGATGTTCCCTGTGGATGGGTCCTGGTGCTGTCTCAGTGTCTTTCCTTTCTTGGCCTCAGTTGCTCCCTGCCTGGAATACACATAAAATGGGAGGATGACCATGTCAGTAGGAGCAGGGCAACCAAGAAAGGAAAAGCAGAAAGCAGCAAGGAACGGGAGAGCACTTACCTTGCCAAAAGCCGACGTCAGCCAGGCCCTCCAGCCAGCAAGCGGACGGCAACTCCTCGGCTGAGAGCTCAGATAAGACAAGGCAGAAGCAGTTCAAGTATTTCTGCACTGATGCCAGGAACATGAGCAATAAAATGGAAGAATTAGAAGGCCTCATCCAGGAGGAATGAGTAATCCAGGGAACCGTGGATACGGGAGAATTTATCTTCCAGGGTAGAGATGAGAGAACAAGTGCTACGGATAACCCTGATCACAGTCAAATTGCTCTACCAGGAAGAAAGAGGGGACATGAATTTGGGGTTTGTTTTGCTAAAAAATCAAAAAAGAGAATTTAGTCCTGCTGATAACTTTGAATTGAACTGATGCAATTTGGTTTGGTGTCTCCCAGATGGGCTGGGCTGGGCAGGAACTGGTTTCTCCCCAAGGTCTGGAAGATTGTAGGCTTTGAGAAATGAAGCAAATCAGATGCTGAAGCTGTTTGGCCAGGGGAGCTCCGAGGGTGAATATGGACACAAGGCCAGTTCTGCCTGGAGTTCACAGCCCTGTGGGAGGAAAGGGCTGGAAGGGAGGGCTCTAGGTCCCCACCACCGAAGTGCCTTAAGCCAGGCACAGCCTGGCAAGAAATGGCAAGGGGAGGGAGTCTGAGGCCAGGAAAGGTGGGACACAAGTAGGAAGGGTGGATGTGAGGCCTTTGTGAGGAAACCTAGAGGGAGGGAACGTGTGGTTTCTGTGGGCGAGGGAGAAACTCAGGCAGGGGGCACCCTGTGTGCCACCAGGAATGTTTTCTCCTGCTGCGTAACGAGGTTGCCAAGACTGAAAGTGTCTCCTGCCCTGCTTGATGTGGGTGCACTGATGGCACTTCGCTGGGGAGAGTGACTTTCAGGCTGCAGATTAAGATGGGAAAGTCTCCTGGGCTTTGCTTCCCTCTTGGCTGTGAGAGTTTCACCCCTCCTGGCTCTGAGGCACCTCTGCGCCAGGGCATGCTGTAGCCTCCAGCCTCTCTCTCTCAATGTTGGAGATGAGCTCGAGAAGATGTGGGAAGGCAGGAAAGGAGTGTCCTGGCCCTAATCTCTATTTTCTGGTCGCTTGCCAGCATTGTGAGCTGGACTCGATGGCCCATCCCTGTTCTTTTGGCCAGCTCCCCTGCACCACGGAGACCGCTCCGCTCTGCCGTGTCAACGGCTGCAGAAGCTGTTGCTTGCTGACATGATTCCTGGCGTGTTTCCTGGCATGATTCCTGGCAGCAGTGCCCCATCCCCTCTTCCCTGAGCCAGGCCAGCTCAGCAGCACCTGCAGCACTCCCAGAAGGGCTGGAGAGCACAGGCTGCCTGTCCAAAGGCATTAGCGCTTGGCACCCTGCTCGTGGGCAAATGAGCCGGTTAACCTGATCAACTGAACATGTGGGCACCACCACGGGCAGGCAGGAGGGCATTGCCTTCCTTGTCCTACACGTGAGGCTCCTGCTAACACAGCCCTTGTGGCAGGGCTGGCTCAGATGGAGAGTGTCACTGCGCCAGCCCCTGCCTCCCTGGCAGTGCAGAGATGCTCCTTCCCCTCTCCATGCCTTGCTGTGGGAGCCCCTCTGCCTTCCCCTATTTGGGGTTACGTCAGTGCCCTCTCTGGAGTACCTGGGGGAAGGCAGGGCTCATGCTGTGCCCACAGAAGCATTTCATCACTTGCTTCCTCCTCTCCACCTCCTCATCCCACTGGTGCTGGGCAGCACCTCTGCATCTAGGTCAGGTGGAAGATTTTGCTTCACCTCCCAGCTTCCACCACACCTTAGGTGTGTGGGCAATTACCCAGCGACTCTGCACACACCCTGTCAGCTTTAATTACCTGGCAGAGGCAGCACAAGAACAGAGCAGCAAACTGCATCATCTTCCAGCTGCCCCTGGTCGAGGGAGGCAGGCGTGGGTGATGCAGTGGGCACTGCTGACTCAGCCTCCCTCTCCTGGCTTGTCCCAGTGCCTGGGGACTGCAGCACCACCCTTCAGCCCTGCAGGACCACCACACAGCTGACAGGAGTTCTGATGGACCCAACATCGAGGAGTTCATCGGTAACAAAGGACCCACGGCACCAAATGTTCCCTTCAACAGTAGCAGAGCAGCCCCAGAGCTCTGTGTCTGTCTTTTCTTGTATGTGGTAAATGTGGGTGCTCTGCAGGTCACTGATGCCCTGTCCTGAGCTGGGGTGGTCCTGCCAGAGCTGAATCCCTCCCTGATCTTCCCAGAGCAGAGCATCTCCAGAGCTGAGGCCAGCAGGGTGACAACATTGTGTATGTCCCTGCATTCTTCTCCTGGATTCCATCCAAAGCAGTGCCACCAGCAGGTCAAGAGAAGAGATTTTTCCCCCCTGCTCTGCTCTAGTGAAACCTCACCAGGAGCCTTGTGCCCAGTTCTGGAATCCTCAGCACAGGAAACACATGGATCTGTTGGAATGAGTCCAGAGGAGGCCACAAAGATGATCCCAGGGCTGGAGCACCTCTTATACAATGACAGGCTGAGAGAGTTGGGGTTGTTCAGCCTGGAGAAGAGAAGGCTCTGGGGAGACCTTAGAGCAGCCTCCCAGTACTGAAAGGGGCTCCAGGAAAGCTGGGGAGGGGCTTTTGATCAAGGAGTGCAGGGATAGGATGAGGGGGAAGGATTTTCAGCTGAAAGAGGGGAGATGGAGATGAGATCTTAGGGAGAAAGGTTTTGCTGTGAGGGTGGGGAGGCCCTGGCCCAGGTTTCCCAGAGAAGTGGTGGCTGCCCCATCCCTGGAGGTGTTGAAGGTCAGGCTGGATGGAGCTTGGAGCGTTCTATGACTCTGTGATTCAATGATCAGGTAAAACTGCCTCACAAAGAACAATGCTCTGCCAAAACCTGCAGAAATCTCTGCAGCCCAGTCCTTGCTGCAGTCATTCCAAGAACACCAGGAGCCTCAAGGCTTGCTCAGCTCGCTGCATCCCAGCATCTCCAGAGGCTTCTGGGCACTGGGATGGAGCTGGCTCACCCACCAGAGTGAGTCTGGTCTTATGTCATTGCCCACTGCCTGGGCTCTCATGGATATGGGGAAATGTTCGGAGTGAAGATCATAGCCTGGAGAATTCCAGCTGGAACAGTGCAGGGTTTTGTTGCTGATGGTTGGTAAATGGGCCCCAAATGCCATTTTGCTTGGGCTGAAGCTGGGTGTCAGGGCTACCTTCAGTGCACAATGGCAGGAAAAAAGGGCACTGAAAACATTTTCTTTGTGTATTTCCTAAATGAAAATTTTTATTATTATTATTGTAAACCCCCCCACTCCCCAAAAGGAAGAATAAAAGGAAGAAGAAAGGGAGAAAAGGAATGGCTTGTAAAACATTTCATTTCCTGTAGAACAAATGCTTTGGCGTGACCCAAATTCACTCTTCTGATTTCCATTTCTTGCAAGTTAAAATGCTTCTCTTTCAATTTGCCTCAGCCTGGATCTCCCTTCATGTTCTCTGCTGGCAACTGGACCGAGAAATGCCCCCCTATCCCTGTCCCAACAATGTCCCTGTCGCTTCACCCCGACAGCTCTCAGTGCCTGATTTCCCCCAGGGCTGTACCCCACTGGGAGCCCAGAACATCCTTCCTTGAGGGGGAGGGTAGGAAAGCTGATGGAGAATCTCTTTACTCCTAGATGAGAAATGAGAGAAACCACTTTCCAGCACTGCAGAGGTTGAGCTCCACCAGGGAGGGAGAGCTTTCCTTCGTGGGAGTGGAGAAAGCTGGCAGTGGGTGGTGGGTGATGGGGCAAGGGTCCAGCAGGCTCCAATTCTCGTGATGTGAGGGTGATCGAGCCCAGATCCCTGGGTGGGAGCATTTCTATAAATGTGAATAAATAAAGGAAGTAAATGACAGTCATTTTGGACGTTTTCCTGTATGTAAATGCGTTTCCTTGGTAATCACATCTCTAGTATTTCTGTTTATTTTTATACATCTGCTTGTGCTTAGCCCTCAGAGCTTGAGCTGAAGCACAGAGATATCCTTAGATGTCCCTCACCTTGGCACGGCACAGGGGCTCGGATGTCTCACACAAGGGAGTGTGCAAAGACACAACCCCCCCACCCCGTGCACACCCGTGTCGGGGTGTCCTTGCCACCACCACAAGCCCATGGAGATGCAATGTCTCAGGCAGTGGGGTGGTTGGGACCAGGATTTCCTGTCCCTGCCCTGTCATTTGTTTGTGGCAGCTGCTGCTCTCTGTGGCACATTGTTAATTGTTCCTGTTAAGTGGCCCGGAGGATTTTTAAAGCCTGGTATTTGAAACACAACACCAGTATCTGAAGGTGGCTGCTGGTCCTGAACCAGGACACTGGTGCAAGTGTCCCAGGCTGCTCCCCTGGTTGGCTTAATGACCTGGACGAAGGGATCGAGTGCACCCTGGGCAAGTCTGGGGATGACACCAAGCTGGGTGGCAGTGTGGATCTGCTTAAAGGAAGGGAGGGTCTACAGAGGGGTCTGGACAGGCTGGATCCATGGGCTGAGACCAAAGGGATGAGGGTCAACAAGGCCAAGTGCTGAGTCCTGCACTTGGGACACAACAACCACCAGAGTGTTCCAGGCTTGGGAAGAGTGGCTGGAGAGCTGCCAGGGGGAGAAGGACCTGGGGGTGTTGGTTGACAGGGGCTGAACATGAGCCAGCAGTGGCCCAGGTGGCCAAGAGGGCCAATGGCATCTTGGGCTGTGTCAGACACAGCGTGGGCAGCAGGAGCAGGGCAGGGATTGTGCCCCTGCACTGGACACTGGGGAGGCCACACCTCGAGTACTGGGGTCAGTTCTGGGCCCCTCAGAACAAGAAGGACATTGAGGGGCTGGAGAGTGTCCAGAGAAGGGAACAGAGCTGGGGAAGGGGCTGGAGAACAAGTGCTGTGAGGAGGGGCTGAGGGAACTGGGGTTGTTTAGTCCGGAGAAGAGGAGACTGAGGGGAGACCTCATCACTGTCTACAACTGCCTGAAAGGAGGCTGTGGCAGAGCGAGTGTTGGAACAGCCCTGGGCTGGTTCCAGACCACAGAGACCAGCGTGTCCCTTCTAAGATACCACCTGTGAGATCTGGAATAGCCAGAGGGACCATGAGGTCCCTGCATAGCGACTGTCACAACTGGGCTCAAAGAGCTGATGTGTTCTTCCCATGAGAGCACCCCTCACCAGAAGCCCCAAAGCATCCAGAAATCGGTCATTTCAGGTCCCTGCTGATCTGCAACACACCAGCTGACCATGAACTTTGTGTGGTCCCCATGATCTCCCCTCACTGTCACCCCTGTGTCACTGCTGGGGAGCCCTGGAAGGGCTGGGCTTTGCCTGGTAGTCTCACTTTGTGTCTGTGTTTGTAGATGCTTGGCCCATGAAGGAAGATTGAGAATGAGCATGGGAGACATAACCCGGGGTCCTTGACCTGATCCTCACTGTGCAACCAATGAACATCTCTCTAGGAAGACATCAGTGTCCAGAATTGTGAGTGCAAAACATCACTAAACCACGGTAAAGGCTCCACAAGACCACATGGACAGGAAAAGCTGTGCCCTGTTGTCTGTTGGGCTCTTTTATCTATTGCCTGACTCTTGAGGGACAGTTGTTCCACTGTTAGTGGTGGGTTTTATGGAGTCTTATAATTGTTTAGGTTGGAAAACACCTCTAACATCATCAAGTACAGCCTCCTGACTCTAGGAGCAAGGTTTTTCATCTCCTTTCCTCCCAAGCCTAACACAAAATGAGCTGAGCCCCTGGGGAGAGCTCTTAGGGGTGGGAAACCCGTGTCTCTCTTGCCTGATTCTTTTCTACCGTCCCATTCAGCAGGTTGTGAGCTCTTTGGGACAGTCTGTGCTTGCACTGGGACGTGGTGATGGTCATAAAGCACAGAGGGTAAGGGCTCAGCTGACCGTGATGCTCTGCAAAGGTCCCGGTAGTACCAGGTGTGCAGGGCCCAGCACAGCCCGAAGAGTAATCTGGGTGCTGGCTGGGAACCCCCAGTATTGCTCTCCAGTCAAGGGAGGGGATTGTCCTGCTCTGCTCTGCACTGGGGCCCCACCTTGAGCACTGGGGGCAGTTCTGGGAACCACAGGTTAAAATGGATCTAAAACTGCTGGAGAGTGTCCAGAGGAGGGAAAGGGTTGGTGAAGGGTTTGGAGGGGAAGTCATGTGAAGAGTGGCTGAAGTCACTTAGACTGCTCAGCCTGGAGAAGAGGAGAATGAGGGGAGAGCTCATTGTGGTCTGCAGCTTCCTCACACAGGGAGGAGGAGGAGGCAGTGATGATCTCTTCTCTCTGGACCAGAGGGAATGGGAGATGTGCCAGGAGAGGTTGGACATTAGGAAAATGTTCTTCCCCCAGAGGGTGGTGGAGCACTGGAACAGCTCCCCAGGCAAGCAGCCACAGCACCAAGGCTGACAATATTCCAGAAGGACTGGACACACAGTGTGAATGTTGGGGTTGTCCTGTGTAGGGACAGGAGTTGGACTTGATGATCCTTTTGGGTCCCTTCCAACTCAGGGCATTTTATTGTTCAATGATTCTATGAAGACAGTGCTGGGTGAAGGACCCTTGCATCAGTGCAGCCCCTTGCTGATGCTGTGAGCAACAAATGCAGTCCCTACTCCTCTGTCTTCCCAGCTCACTCACTCCCTGTCTGGTGAGGCCAGAGGAGGACGAAGAAAAGCCTGCGAGGTGGGCAGGGACCAAGCTGGGCGCCTGAGCCCAAGTCCATCTCTCTTTGACACTTCCCTGGGACACCCCAGTCATTGATCAGACATTTGTGATGCTTCAAGGCAAACTGGGCTGAAATGCAGCTTAGGTGCTGGCTGGCACCTCGCCAAAGGACTGGAGAATAAACATTTCTGGGTTTGTTAAAGGCTTGGTTAAGGATTCTCCCTGCATTTAAGCTAAAAAAGAACATCTTCACTAGCAGCAGTAGCTCACACACATCTCCTCACTCCACACGCTCCGTCTCCTGACAGCCACAGCACCACAGGAAGAAAGGTGGCATTTGCTTTGTGCCACACACGTTCCCCTCCCTCCCGGTGCCCTTGCCCAGGATCCACCTGCAGCCAAAAAAGGCACCACCTCGGAGTGATAAATAAAGCAGGGAGGACTCGCCAAGCTGAGCGTCTGCTTTCCTACCACGCAGCACCTGATAAAAGTTACTGCTGCGAGCATCATCTCCACCAGCACATGGCAGGAACCCAAAGAAAAGCAGCATTTTCTCATTCACCTAAAATTATCCACCCACTGAAATAGGTGCTACATTCTAGTGATAAACAGGAGCCGGCTGCTGGTTTAAGCTCACGTTCTCCTACAATGCAGTTCTGGGCCCCTCACTCCAGGAAGGACATTGAGGGGCTGGAGAACGTCCAGAGAAGGGCGACGAGGCTGGGGAAGGGGTTGGAGAACAAGTGCTACGAGGAGCAGCTGAAGGACCTGGGGTTGTTTAGTTTGGAGAAGAGGAGGCTGAGGGGAGACCTCAACACTGTCTACAACTGCCTGAAAGGAGGCTGTGGCAGAGCGAGTGTTGGTCTCTTCTCTCCAGTGACTGGTGATGGGACAAGAGAAAATGACCATAAGTTGTTCCAGGGGAGATTCAGACTGGATATTGGGAAGAATTTCTTTACCAAAAGGGTTCTCAGGCACTGGCAGAGGCTTCCCAGGGAGGGGATTGAGTCCCCATCCCTGGAGGTGTTTAAAAATGGGGAGATGTGTTTTTGAGGGACAGGGTTTAGCGGATGATGGGTGTGGTTGGACTCAATGATCTCAAAGGTGTTTTTGAGCCGGAAGATTCTATGAGTCTATGAAACAAACCTGCTGCTCCAGATCATCTGCATGGCTGTAATGTCTTCTGCCTCTCCATGTAGTTGGGTGCAGCTGGTGCTCAGTGTTCATTTCCATGTGAGCTCTTTGATAATGACCGTACATACACCGGTACAAATATTCACAGTGTTTCCAGTCACTGATTTGCTTTTTCCTTACTCCTGAAGTCCAGTGTTGATTATTTGTGCATTTAACTGTATCCCAGCTGGAGACCCCGGCCCTGGTGTGTCAGGCACCATACAAGCTCTCAAACTGAGTGGCTGTTCTTGCCTCTCAGAGCTGGCAATCTCATAACCATTTTTGGACAGAAAAATATAACACTGCAAGGAAAAAATAAAACCTTGGATTGCATGTAAAGAAATAAAGCAAAATGCTATTCCCCACTCCTGCTGTCTGTGCTTGAGCCTTCCAAGAAGTTCCTGTCCTCATCTGTTAGGGTATCATTTTACAGCTCGATGACAAACACAGAACTTGCCAGTTTAAACATATAGGGCTCGGTTTTGCTCTCCGGTGCACACAGGCACTTACCTTTCCACTGCAGAGGAGGGTGGGAGAGCAGCCTCAGTCCCTGTGCCCTTGCAAGCTGTGGCCAGAGGTGCTATGAGTTGGGGTGCCAGGAGTGCTGCCTCCAGGTCCTTTCTCACGTGCCCCCACTGGGCTCCCTCTCCTCTCCTCTCCTCTCCTCTCCTCTCCTCTCCTCTCCTCTCCTCTCCTCTCCTCTCCTCTCCTCTCCTCTCCTCTCCTCTCCTCTCCTCTCCTCTCCTCTCCTCTCCTCTCCTCTCCTCTCCTCTCCTCTCCTCTCCTCTCCTCTCCTCTCCTCTCCTCTCCTCTCCTCTCCTCTCCTCTCCTCTCCTCTCCTCTCCTCTCCTCTCCTCTCCTCTCCTCTCCTCTCCTCTCTCTCTCCTCTCTCTCTCCTCTCTCTCTCCTCTCTCTCTCCTCTCCTCTCCTCTCCTCTCCTCTCCTCTCCTCTCCTCTCCTCTCCTCTCCTCTCCTCTCCTCTCCTCTCCTCTCCTCTCCTCTCCTCTCCTCTCCTCTCCTCTCCTCTCTCCTCTCCTCTCCTCTCCCTCTCCTCTCCTCTCCCTCTCCTCTCCTCTCCCTCTCCTCTCCTCTCCTCTCCTCTCCTCTCCTCTCCTCTCCTCTCCTCTCCTCTCCTCTCCTCTCCTCTCCTCTCCTCTCCTCTCCTCTCCCTCTCCTCTCCTCTCCCTCTCCTCTCCTCTCCTCTCCTCTCCTCTCCTCTCCTCTCCTCTCCTCTCCTCTCCTCTCCTCTCCTCTCCTCTCCTCTCCTCTCCTCTCCTCCTCTCCTCTCCTCTCCACATCTTCACACTCTTGCTCACATCCACCCTGTTTTTATTAACAGGGCTCCTCAACTCCTGCTCCCCATTTACCAGGGGTGTATTTACCAGAGCCCAGAGGATGTTGCTGTCCCCCACATTCAGGAGAGAGGGAACCCCACAAAGTCTCTGTCCCCTTACACATGGAGAAAGCAAAATAAACAATTACAGTAAATAAATCCTACTAAATGATGCTTTACCTATGAATCAGCACTGAATACACAGCTGGGCTGATGTTAAAGTGCACCTTCTTGCAGCTGCCACGCGTTGCCCCCTGCCCCAGGATATTCTGGAGACTTCCACGCACCCACATTGCCCTGCTCAGCCTCTCCCCACTGCTCCTTTCTGCAGCTCCATGGCACAACTTTGCCTCACAAACCAGCAGCTCAGCCCCTGCTCACACACGGGAGGAAGGAGCGCGCGGGCCCTGCGTCTTGAGACAGCCAAGAGCACGGCGCTCCCCGGATCCCCTGGTCACCCTGGGGGGATGAGGAGGGCTGTGGCAGTGGGACTGGGGTGCTGGGAGCAGCAGGAGTGCAGGCAGCGTGCAGCAGAGCACGTCTAATTGCAGCCATCCCTGGGGTGTGATAGATGGCCCAGGATGCACTGGCCATCACGGACTGCAAGGCATCCTTCTGAGATAAGGGGCCTTACACTGGCGACTGATTGATGCCTCCCTCGCCTCCTTGCTTTCTTTTCCCAGAGTTTTAGGAGGATGGAGCAGCCAAGCCTGCATGTTGAACCATCTAAACTCTCCTCCAGGGTGCCAGATGGGATTTACAGGGAGAGCTGAGCAGGGCACGGGACAAACAGCATTTCATAGAATCATGGTTTGGGTTGGAAGCGACCTTAAAGCTCATTCAGTTCCAACCCCCCTGCCATGGGCAGGGACACCTCCCACGGGGTCAGGGGGCTGCAGAACAATTCCATGCCCAGTGATGTGGGCCCCGGGAGGTGCAGTTATGCTCTGCTTCTGACACCCTTGTGCAACCCAGTGCAGCCTCAGGGTGTGGTAGGAAGGGAGATCAGATCTCTGCTGGAGGAGAGGCAGATCCCTGAGACCTCCAGGCTGGGCAATGTGCACAGTCCAAGTGTTCTACTGAAAACCCAGCAAGCTCAGATTTTTCCACATTAGTGTGAGTTTCAGGTGTCTAGTATAAACATAGAATCATTAAGGTTGGAAAAGACCTCCAACAGTCAAACTGTCACGCTGTCACGTTCATGTAGCCACAGTCACAGTGCTGAAAAGTGGATGATTGCAGTGCACATGTGCTTAAAAAAAAGAAGAAAACCCTCCATTATCCCAGGTCTAATGTCAAGCCAGGGTGAGCTGTGGTGGAGGCACTGGGTTAGGTCCTACTTGGGGTGTGGAGTTGTGCCTGTTTCTCTGCTGTGACTATAAAACCAGTAGCTGTGCTGGCAGGGTCTGTGCTCTCCCTGTGTGCAGGGTGATGGATCCCCAGCCCCTTCTCCCCACCTGGGCTTGAGCCTCGTGGACTGCAGTGAGGATGTTCCCGTGCAGCAAGGTGGTTTGAGGAGAGCCCCTGTCCCTGTTTTCACCCCTCTCCCTGTTCAGTGCCAGAATAAAGCCATACTTTCTCTAATCCCATGAACCACTCTGTAGTGCAGGAATGAGCCAGCTCCCACAAGGCTCAGTGAGAGGGTTTTGCTGAGAACGAGGTGCTTGAAGAGCCAGGTTGGTGGCTGAGGGTTGTTTCTGGGAAGGATTTCCTCGGGATGTTTAATGTGGATAAACACAAAGGCTCTGCTGCTGCCTCCCCTTCCCTCTGCCGGACAAAACTGCCTGGATATTCTGCCTCTCCCTGGTTTTCCACAGAGGGGAATGGCAGGGGTGATGGGGAGATCGCAAGCACTTTCTCCTCGCAGCACAACTGCTCCAAGCACGCGCTCTCGGCTCCTCGCCACGAAGGACACGTCAGCTCCCGGGGGCAGTGAGGGACACAGTCAGCTGCTGGGTGTACCTGCCCGGGGCAGGGCAGCCAGTGGTGGCACCAGGCTGTGTGTGATGCCCTCTGCATCCTCAGCAGGACCAGCACCACCAGCAGCTCATGGGAACCCACAAGCACCGTCCCGGCAGGTCCTGCTGGATTGCTGAAGGAATCCAGCCCTGCGACAGGCAGAACTCCAGGTTCCCAGCCTGCTACAGCAGCCAAGCACTTGGATAGCTGGCACTGGGCTCTCTTCTCGAATTACTCATCTTTTCCATTACGAGGCCTCCCATGCTCCAGCAATCCATCTGTTTGGTGGTGCAATTTCAGGATCATGCCTTTTGTCAGCGATGTTAATTTTGGCAGGCAGCAGCCGCCACGGTGCTGAAGCTCCCGCTGAGGCCTCACTGCCTTTTCCTGGGCAGCTGGCAATGTGCTCGGAGGTGCCAGCAGAGATGGCAGCCTCCTCTCCTGTTTGTCCAGGGGTTTGTGCCAGGTGGTGACTTCTGAGACCGCCGAAGGGCTTGGCAGCGTGAGTGCTGGTTGCTGGTGGCACACACATACAAAAAGGCTGACACGGGGAGGTTGGAGTCCCTGCACCCGCTGTGTAATCGGCTGTCAAACACTCTCCTCATGCTTTGCTCTCTGCCTGCAGCCCTCAGATCACCTGCCAGATCTTTACCCACCTCCCAGGATCCACCTGCCTTGTGTCCACTTTGGTTGTGGCTGATGCTGGGGTACTCATGGACCTGGGCTCCCAAGTGACTGGAGATGTGTTGCTGCTGCCACTACTCGGTACCTCAGAGGGACTTTATGTGACCAGATCCACAGAAATGTGATTGCACCTGAACCATCTTGAGCTGGATGAACACCACATCAGTTGCTTCCTCTGCCTGCTTCTCCTCATCCTCTCCCTCTCTGGGTTCTTTATTTTCTCGATCCCCTCTGTTCTTGGATGGTTACAGACCACGTTTCCCCTAATGTCCACAGGCCCCCTAGACAGACCATGACCAGGATGATGGAAAATGGCCTGAGGCACCCAAAGAGTGAGGTTTGAGGGAACAGGATGGAGGGAGGATGAGAAGCCAGGCTCTGCTGGCCTTCCGAGCAGGGCTCACTGAAGAACGGTGTCACACCCTACCACCATGCTGCAAGGAGAAGAGCTCAGCAGGGACCATGGGACAACCTCTCTGTGCAAGAGAAGGTGCAGCATGTCCAGCTTTGGGGCAAGTGCTTGGACTTGGAATTGGATTGGGGATGTCTGTTCCATTCCTGCCATGTTGTTGTCCCTCATCACACTTTTCCCCTGGCAAGGCTCTTGCCTTTAAAGCTGACGTCTTGGTGAAGAGCTTTGGTAGAGACTTGCACCCAAAATGACGCTGAACCAACTCCCAAAACTGAACTCAGCAGGGAAAGTCATCCTGGAGCATCTTCCTCTGGAGCTGAGTTGTGGGCCTCAGGGAAGTCCCCAAGATGCTGTGGTCACTGTCAGTGATGCACAAGGTCTGAAGGAGCCTATTCCACATGGGCCACACACTCACCATCCCCCTGCCCAGGTGACTCCCCAGGAAGAGTTTTCATGTGTTTTTGTTCAGCCACACAGCGAACACTTGTCCTGGACACTGCAAAAACTCACAAACCTCTTTTCCGTGCCACCTGAAATCCTCCTGGCAGAGCAGAGGAGATCCCAGCTGTCCTGCCCCAGTGGTACCCACAGTGGGGTCATCTCAGGTCCTTTCCAGTTCCCCACCTCTCTCTGGGCAGCCCCAGCTCTGCTCCTGCCCGCGGTGCCTCCCGCGGCCGGGCGCTCCCACGCTGCCCGGGCAGGCTGTCTGCCAGCCCGAGATCTGGGCTCCTGGCATTCTGTCAGCCCCTCCAGCACAAACAAGCACTGGGCGGGCAGGAAGAGCCGGTGAGGAGATGTGACAACGCCACACGAAGCCCAGACTGCGCGCCGAGCTTGTCCCCATCGCAGGGCTCCTGCCCTGTCTTGGTCTGGAGATGTTGCTGCTGCTGCTCGACTCACCCAGTTCTTGCTTGCTCTGTGCCTCGTGTTGTGAAGCTTTTATTTCTCTCCTGGTTATGGCATTCCTTTGGGGCTTCTCATCAGGGCAGCCCTTCTCGATTGCTTCCTCTCTCCTGCTTGTTGCACAAGTCTTGGAGTACGTGGAGTGATAGGATGAAGGGGAAAGGCTCTAAATCGGAAGGAGGGAGATTTAGATTAGACATTAGGAAGAAATTCTTCACTATAAGTGTGGGGAGGCCCTGGCAGAGGTTGCCCAGGGAAGTCGTGGCTGCCCCATCCCTGGGGGTGTTCAAGGCCAGGCTGGATGGGGCTTTGAGCCCCCTGATCCAGTGGGAGGTGTCCCTGCCAGTGGCAGAGGGGATGGAACTGGATGGGCTTCCCTTCCAGCCCAAACTGTTCCATGATTCTGCGATTCTAATTGAGACCTCACTTCAAAAATAAAGGCAGCAGAATGCAGAAGCAAGTCACTGTCAAGAAAGAACCAGAAGAGCAGCTCATTGTTTGGCCAGTGCCTAAAAAAGTGATGTATGTTTAACTGAAGACAAGACTGAAAAACGTTTTTGACTGCCCTGGTTATTGATAAAACTGTAGCCAAGCAAAATGAAATAAATAAGCAGATGAAATATCATGGATGTTCCCTCACGTGAGACAGGACTGCCCAGAGAAATGGTGGTTTCCCCATCCCTGGAGGTGTTGAAGGCCAGAATGAATGGGGCATTGAGTCCCCGATCCAGTGGGAGGTGTCCCTGCCCATGAAGGGTGTTGGTACTGGATGGGCTTTTGTGGTCCCTTCCAACCCAAACCATTCCCTGATTTTCTGATTCTATGATCCTATGAAGCTGCAGTTCCCATGGCTGTGTCAGTGTGTGTGGAAGAACCTGCCCACGTAGCTCATGCCCTTGGCTGTGCCGTGCGCGTGTCCTGCCCTCTGCGTGTCCAGGTGCCTCTGCTGGTGCTCTGGGCACGCCGTGGGGGCCAGGCTGTGCCTGTGCCTGTGCCTAAGGTACTGGATAACAGGGAAAATGGCTGGAAAAGCTCTCCCCACTCCCATTTTAATCAGAGAAATGAAGCAGCTGTTGGAGTGAATAGACCCTGCACTAAAGCAGACGTCTTAATATCTTTTGCAGAGGAGGTGCATTGTGATTCATTCTGTGCATCTCTATTACTCAGCTTTTGATAGGGGCTTACTTGTCTCAAGTGCTTTTCATTATTGCCCTAATGCTATCTATTAACATACTGGATGGAGGCTCTTTTCTCATCTGGAGCATGCATCACTGTGCTTTTAAAGATTATGGGGCTTGCAAATACATAACACTTTACTGCCTCCCTGCCATAATTCACTGGGAAAAGAAATACATGTAAATAGATAGGTAAATAGATAACCTCGTCGGAGGGCTCTGGGAGCCGGAGAGGCAGACAGACAGAGCGACCGACCCTGTAACAGGGCTCAGCACACAGTTAGTTCATTTGTCATAAATGAGGAAAGAGCTGTGCTCGGTGTTTATCTATAAATTCTTGACCACTGTTTGGTCTCTCTTGGAAAATCCTTGTTTCCTTCTTTCCAGCCTCAGACCTTTGGGTTGCGGGAGTGTGTCACTCATCAGAGACTGGGGACCAACAGGGAAAGGCTGGGGGCATCTTGGGGAGATGGGGAAAGGGAGAGGAATGTGGTGGAGAGATGAGTGACAGCATGCAGTGGAAATGTGACCAGAGGGTGGAGACCTCTGTAAAGCCTGCAGGAGGTGCAAAGCAGTGACTGTAGCATGGACCAGAGCCATGGCCATGCTCTGCTCTGCTGGAGACCTCAGCAACCTCAGGAACCCCATTGCACCTTAGCCAGGTCAATTAACTACATTTAAGCACTCTGATGCGACCTATGCAGGCAATCTTCATCACGGGAAGATTATGGGTGTGGTTTTCTGGGTCACTGTTATTACAGAGTTATCAATCACAGCTCTGTTGCATGGAAGCTGACGTCTGGGTTGCCTGACAAGCACGATACCCACACAGGACCAGGAGAGATCCAGAACAGAGATCAGGCAGTAGGATTTTCCTCTTCTTTTCTTGAGCAAGAGGCTCTGCCTCAAAATTAAAACTTTTTGCAAGAAAGGAATAAATTGGAAATATAATTGAACAACACAAGTACTTCTTTACTCAGTTCAGAGTGTTTTTTTCTTTCATATTTTATCGACCTGTGGTAAGAAATGCAATGGCAAGGAAGCAAAATTAAACAGACTGAGACTGGCAGAACTGAATTGTTCAGCTGAATGCACGCAGTCGCCTTCTGTCTTAATTTCTAATGTTTTGGAAACCCATGTCCTTGCCCTCTGCCTGTATTCAAGACACTTCTGGTCTGCTGAGAGCATGGATCCCAAACCTTCCAGATAGTTCTTCTAAAACCTGAAGGGAGTGATCAGCAGATCATAGAATCTGCCAGTTGGAAAAGACTTTGAGATCGTCAAGTCCAACAGCACCCATCATCCACTAAACCCTGTCCCTCAAAAACTCATCTCCCTGTTTTTTAAACACCTCCAGGGATGGGGACTCAACCCCCTCCCTGGGCAGCCTCTGCCAGGGCCTGAGAACCCTTTCAGTAAAGAAATTCTTCCCAATATCAAGTCTGAATCTCCCCTGGCACGACTTACAGCCAATGATGATGATGGCCACATTGACCCTCCCAAGTAAAGCAGTTGGTGCAGCGTTCGTGTCCTGCACCTCCTCCTGCTCCCCTGCACAGCTATGTTGGCATGTTTGAGGCAGGATGTTTTGGGACACAGTTTTCATATCCTATGGGCACAGCAGCCCCTGAGGTAGCCCAGCACTCTCCCCCTCTCACCTGGCTCATCCAACAGTGTCAGCACTACTGGTTCAAAGAGGAGCTGGGGAGCTGAGAAGCAAGAGACTAAATGCAGATCCTCTGATGGCCGGAGGGACCCACAGCCAGGAGACTCCAATGTGGGGTCTGTGGTGGCCCCACAGAGCCAGGGGGATGAAGAGGAGTCCACTATGCTGCTGCCAACCCCCACTGTGTCCCACCAAACCAGGGCTGCCCACATGCTGTGCAAGCTCCTGTCCCTGCTCGGTGTCTGGGCTTGTGTTGTCTCCTGCCATCGCACCAAGGGGACCTTTAATGTGGAGGAGGCACCCGGTACCCCAGGTTTATCATCCTCTGGTCTAAACAAAACAGGGAGATGCAGCCCCTCCTGCTGGGCAGGAGCCCCTGCTGGCAGGGCACACAGGTGAGCCCTGGCACCTAGACACGAGATGGGGACGAAGCGGGGGGTGTCCTGAGCTGATTTCAACCCCACGTTTGAAGCCAGGTTCCCACTCCCCACTCTGATTCAGGCAAGGGGGGTTGGGAGAACCCTTCCGTGCTGCCACCACCCCCTGCTCTGACGCATGGTGACTTTTCCCTCCTCCAGCCTCATGCAATGCCTGCCCTTGGGGCTCCCATCACCCTCTGGGGAGCGTGTGACAGCGGCACCCGAAGGGGTGTTTCCCTGGGTGCTTTCCCACCTGCGAGTGCAGCACCGCTCCATTCAATCAATAACCTACAGGATATATCACAACCTTTTATAAGCTGAGACTGATGCTGGCTCCTAGCGATGGTTAATCACATAAACTTGCCTAATTTTATTCTATCAGCCATCTTGTTGCTACATGCCAGATGCTTCCCTTAAATGAATAGTGTTGGAACAGCCAAGCATCAAGTTAACAGAATACCAGCAAACATTCCCGACAGCATGAGCAGTCTATAAAACCTGGCACTAAACTGTATTAGAGGGAGAGATAATCTCTCAGAGAAGAGCTGGGAAGATGGGGGGCTTGTTTTATTTTCCCAAATGGCTTCGTGTAGCCTGCAGTGCAGGTATTGGAGGAGAAACCCATCCAGCTATGGAAGGATCTCTCTATCTGAGCCTGGCTACGCTGTGGATCTTCTAATGGGATTAAGGCTTAATGTTCTAAATAGAACATGAAATAGTGCTTCCCCTCGCAGATCTGCAGCTGCCTTGCAAACAGGGCAGGGAAACTTCCACTTTTTGCAGATCAAATCAGTCACTCTCGGAATTGATGGCAAGAACCTCATCAACAAGATGTAATGTTTTAATGATGTTGTGACATGACCTGACACGCGGTGCCATTTGATGGATTCTCGCGTCTCACGGCGTCTTTCTGACACAGAAAAATGTCACCTCTCCCCCCCCTTCCAAAAAAAAAAAAAGAAAGGGAAGGGGAAAAAAGAAAAATGTTCATTTCTCCAGTGTCTAAAATGCTGAGATCTCCTGCATCCCGAGGTGCTCCGTGGTGCCCTGCTTCAGCTCCACAATTGCCTTGTGCTGGAGAAGATGAATTTCCACCGTGCTTTTCTGTATCTGCTTTTCACCTCTGCATGGCACGTTATCGGTTGCTAATAACATGGAACAAATAGCACAGCATTAATAAATGGCAGAAATCATTTCACCCCTATTTTCAGCTGCGAATGCTCTTCAAGTCACTTTGGACATTTTGAATTGTTTTTTCTCTCCCCACGATTCCTCGAACGCTCCCAGCTCTGCAGCTGCTTCGCCCCAGCTCAGTGCAAGGGCTCAGCACTGGGAGCTCAGCTGGGTCTGCTGGGCACAGAGTGGATTTGCCTGGAAGATGTAGCTCTTCATATCCCAGAAGCATCCCCAGATATGGTCTTCTGGGATAACTGTTTCTGCGTGTCCCAAAAGGAAATGAAAAACCCACCCAGCTCCCAGATGAATAAGTAGAGGGGGGATATTGCCTCTGCCAAGGGTGCACTGAGTTGACAGAATTGACTGGATGCGCTGATGCTGCTCCCCAGCAGCAGGTAGGGACACTGATGTCTCCTGTGGGTGAGAGCGATCAGGAGATGCCAAATTGTGTGCTGGGAGGAGCTCTTTGTAGCTGTCAGCACAGAGGAGATGTGGGGGTGTCACAGAGAAGGCTCAATGCATAGAAAAGAGAGATCCTTGGCCAAGGTGACCGCAGCCTTGAAGCATTTTTTCCACAGTCTACTTGGTACCTGGGTGTCTCTGACGTCAGGCAGATTTGGGCCTGGTATCTTGGACACCTCGTGCCTCCCTTGTCTGGAGGAGAGACACATTCCTGCTGGCACCCAGCTCTGTTCATTCTGAAGTGTTGGTAGGGATCGGGGGCTGGTGGTCCCTCAAGCAGCACAATCAACCCTGTGTTGTCCCAGCAGACCATCCCTCAGGGCTTGCAAATGAACCTGACAGCTTGTGAATCCTCCATGTGTGGGGCTGTGTGTGGCAGGGGAGCCTTTGGGGGTGCCCTGAACCTGGCAGCCCCAGACTCTGCTGCATATTTGGGAAGCTCTGGCACCCCAGAGGTGCTGAGAGACCCCACCGTGCCAGTGTGACAGTGGAGACCCAAGGGGCTGCATGGACACTGCTGGCACAGTCAGAAGTGACTGGGGGTAGCTGTGTAGACCTGTACAGCCCAGTGCAGCCCCCCCAGGGCTCAGCCAGACCTCACAGCTCTCCAGGGCAGGGAGCAACCCCAGGACTAGAACATCTCCCATACGAGGACAGGCTGGGAGAGCTGGGGTTGTTCAGCCTGGAGAAAAGAAGGCTCCAGGGAGACCTTAGAGCAGCCTCCCAGGACTGAAAGGGGCTCCAGGAAAGCTGGGAAGGGGCTCTTGATCAGGGAGTGCAGGGACAGGATGAGGGGGAACAGTTTTCAGCTGAAAGAGGGGAGATTGAGATGAGATCTCAGGAAGAAATGTTTTGCTGTGAGGGTGGGGAGGCCCTGGCCCAGGTTGCCCAGAGCAGTGGTGGCTGCCCCATCCCTGGAGGTGTTCAAGGCCAGGTTGGATGGGGCTTGGAGCCCCTGATCCAGTGGGAGGTGTCCCTGCCCAGGGCAGGGGGTGGGACTGGATGGGCTTTAAAGTCCCTTCCAAACCAAACCATTCTATAAATCTATGACTTGGGGGAGTGATTTGAGCACCTACACCAGGTCCCCAATGCCTGGGGCTGCAGTGTGGGTTTGTAAGAACACGGAGGTGGGTGGTGGGTGCATCTGTCCCACAGGGCTGTCTGGGTGGGTGTCCTCTGCCCATCTGTGCCTTCACAGCCCCCTCTGGGATGCCCTCTGCTCTCCCCTCCCAGTCCCCCAGAGCTGGCGACTGCACTTTGGGCAGGAACCATCCAATCCCGTTCAGTTCTTTTCCGAATGACACGGTCTCCCTGGTGCCCAGAAATGATCAATTTCATGTTTTATTCCTAGTGCTACTTTAGGGGGAAAAAAAAAAAAATCTCATTAAAGTCTCTTGATTAGAGAAAAGGGGCTGTCACCACCGGGTGGACAAATGATGCGAGGGCACTCAGTTATTTCCCTCAACGCCCACACCTGCAGAAGAGGCCATGAAAGACCTGAAGGTTATTCACCCATATTACAAATGAGGTAAAGGTTAAAAAAGGTGATTAAAAGCATCTGGAAACCCAAATGTGACAGAGTCTTGCAGTAACCTCCAAGCAGGTTGATTTATGACGGGCCGGTCCCACCCGTAACAAGATTATAGCTTCTCCCCATCAGCCATTGTGATAAATACCAATTACCTACTTGAGTATTGCCATTCAAATTTGCCTAAGTAAGGAGCAGAATCATACATCTCTGTTGATTACATATCAATGATGCGGTGGAAGCCTTTGCAACTTTTAGATCTGCTTAAGATATGCCGCCCTGATTTAGACAGCGATTTGCATACAATTTACCCATAAAGCTTTACTTGGGAAAGTATAATTACTTTTTTAATATTCTTCCTTCTGATTTGAATGTTAGAGAGGCCATATAATGAATTACTGCACTAATGAAGACAAACACGCGCTCGGGGTGTACAATGGGAGCATTGTTAAATAAACTTCCTGCCTGCAACACATTTGTTGTGGTTAATCTTTAAATGGAGGGTCCTATTAATACCAGCACTTTTCTTCCCATAATTATTTTCAGGGGGATGTAAATCCCTGCCAGTGCTGCTCCAACGGTTTCACCTGTGCTGCAGGGAGGCAGGAGGGCTCCTCGAATCCTGGGTACAGTTTTGGGCCCCTCACTACAAGAAGGACATTTAGGGGCTGCAGAGCATCCAGAGGAGGGGAACGGAGCTGGGGAAGGGGCTGGAGTACAAGTCTTATGACGAGGATGCTCTTCGCTGCCAGAGATTGCCCAGAGCAGAGGTGGCTGCCCCATCCCTGGAGGTGTTCAAGGCCAGGTTGGATGGGGCTTTGAGCCCCCTGATCCAGTGGGAGGTGTCCCTGCCCATGGCAGGGGGTTGGAACACGATGGGCTTTGATGTCCCTTCTGACTCAAACCATTCCATGATTCTATCACCTGGGGTTGTTTAGTCTGGAGGAGGCTGAGGGGAGATGTCATCAGTGTCTACAACTGCCTGAAAGGAGGTTGTGGTGAGGTGGGTGTTGGTCTCTTCTTGCAAGTGACAGGTCAAGAGAAATGGCCTCAAGTTACACCAGGGGAGGTTCAGACTGGATATTAGCAAAAATTTCTTCACTGAAAGGGTTCTCAGGTACTGGCAGAGGCTGCCCAGGGCAGTGGTGGAGTCCCCGTTGCTGGAAGGATTTAAGAAACTGGTAGATGAAGCGCTCAGGGATCTGGTTCAGTAGGGGACAAAAACGGTTGGACTTGATGTTCTCAAAGGTCTTTTGCAACCAAATGATTCTATGATTTATCCAGTCCCACTAGGCTGGTCCAGGGGATCTGGACACACCTCGACCAGGCTGTGGCAGGTTCAGAGTGAAGCAGCCCCCTCAGCCCTGCGTGGGATCCTGGTCAGTAACCAAGAGCCTGCTGGGCTTTCTCTAACAGGCAGGGATGGCTTTCATCACATGGAGTGGGGACAGCACGAGTGGCACCCACATGAGCCCTAAACACGAGCAGAGCTGGCCTCTGCTGCCCTGTCAAATCTAATGTAGAGAAATGGATCCTGGCAGCTCTGCCTCCAGTGCTTTTCTTATGGTTCCTCATAATCAGAGGGTCTCCCCCCAGATCTGTGTTCATATATCAGCCTAAAAGCTAAAAGCTAAAAGCCTCTGGCATGCAGATATGGGCTGAGGGACTCTTGGTAGGAAAAGTAGTCAGGTTTGGACAGAAGGCCAGCTTTATCCTGGGCTGCATCCATAGCAGGGTGGGAAACAGGTTGAGGGAGGGGATCATGCCTCTCTGCTCTGCTCTGGTGAGACCTCACCTGGAGGCCTGTGCCCAGCTCTGGATGTACAGGAAAGACATGGTGTTGAGTCACCATCCCTGGAGGTGTTTAAAAGACGAGTAGATGTCATACTTGGGGACATGGTCTACTGGTGGACTTAACTGGGCTGGACCAATGCCTGGACTCGATATTAATGGTCTCTGCCAACCCTGTTTCCTACAGACACTTTCCAGGATTGCAGGTCTGGTCTGTGGACACTGTTCTCCAGCCAGTCCCTCTCCAGCTTTCTCCACTTGTGGATCCCCTGTACAGTGATGTTCAGCTCCTGGTCCTGGCCTGCTCCCAGGTCTCCTGTTCAGGACCACTGGATGCAGCCAGACACTCCCAGGCTCTGTGGGCTGAAGCCTGAGGGCTGAACCTCAGCTTGATGGGTCTGTTTGGCCGATGCCCTCAGACCCACGGTGTGAATGTTGGGAGTGTCCTGTGTAGGGACAGGAGTTGGACTCAATGATCCTTTTGGGTCCCCTCCAACTCAGGACATTCTATCATTCTGTGATTCTGTGATTTGTCCCAGCACTTCTCTGTCCAGCTTGTTACCCTGCTCTTGCTTGTCCTGGGAGCTGATGCACATCCCTACAGCCTCTGGACCTGCTGTGGCCCCTGCTGCCAGGACTCCAGGCTCAGCCCTGCCCCAGGTGTTCTGCTGCGCAGCCCCGGCTGTTGAAACATCTTTAGTTGGAACGGGCCCAGCGAGGGAAGGGATCCAGCTCTGTGACTGCCTCGTTACTCACCGTCTGCCAATCCTGATGTCATCTGCAAATTTTATCCAGAGAGGTTTGGTATTTACAGCCAAGATATTGATGGGGTGGCAAAGAGCATCTGGCCAAACGCTGACACCCCCTCAGCACTGGGATGTTGTGGACAGCCTGGGATCATTTCTGAGCTTGCACACTGATCTCCTCACTGACCTTCAGGATGTCACTTGGCTCCCAATCTGCAAAGGTTTTTAAACACAAAAACCTCCACAGCAGTGGCAGCAAGTGCTAAGGTTTTCATGCACCCGGTTCCCTGGCATCACCCGTGTCATGAGCACTGCAGCCAGATCCACTGGAAGATCCAACACTCCCACAGAAGCAACTTAAGAGCCATCAGACCCATGTTTTCCCCCTGATGAGATGCAGCCCTCTGCAAATACTTGAGTTTCTTCTTCTGAGAGGAAGAAAGAGGCCATTTCCAGCCTTGAGGGAGCTCCCCTGAGGAAGAAGGGGAGCAAGGTGGGTGCTGTGGGGACCAGGAGCATCACACAGCAGGGAAGAGAGATGCTGGGACATGCTCCCACCGTGTGAGTAACAGCAGTGTCCCTTTTCACAGCTAGCTCCACACCATGGGAGAGCATTTCCTAAACCCAGATCTTTCCCTGGCCAGTCTCAATCTGTCTTTCACATGCAGCATCTCTAAGAGGTGTAGCAGGAGGCTCATCTGCCCCCTCAAAGCAGAGATGATGTTCACCCTGTGTGCCACCTGCACTGTCATATGCTCCAGAAGGACTATTCGCAGCACTGGAGCTGTGCCCAGATCCCCCCCCAGCAGCTCCCAGTGCTCTGCCCCTGAGAGCAGCATCAGCAGCAGAGCAGGGAGAGGGGCTGTGTGCTGGAGGGTGTCTGCCTGGCTGAGCAGAGCACGGGGCTGCTTAACCAAGGGCTGGGTAATGAGCGCTGCGAAAGCATCAGCCCTGGCACTGCACAGCCCTTCCCAGTCCTGCCCGAGGAGAGGAGGGGGCAGAGGAGGAGCAGGCCAGATAACGACCTTGCCCAGCTTGTTAACCTTCATCTCTCCCTGTATCGTTCTTGGCTGTTTGACTCTCTTTTGTAATTAAAGCATAGTGTTGTTTAACAATTAACAGGTCTGAAGGAGGTGTTTTCCAGCATGGACTCACGTGGAGCAGCAGAAACTGTCCAAGGCTTGCTGAAGCGAGAGCTGTCCTTGAGGAGCAGAGCCAGGTCATGGCATCTCCCCATCTGCACACACTTCCAGCTCCTCCTCTGTCACCAGTGGCTGTAGGCACTGGGTTGGTGGAGGCTGAACTTGGCAGGGCAGCAGAAGTCACTCCAGCCTTGGCAAAATGTACCTCCTGCTCATGCCTCCCATTGGGATCTGGGGTGGAGTACGAGGTTCTGGTCTGCTGGGGAGATACAGAGAGAGACAGAGCTGGCTGAAACCTCTTCTGATGGAAGGTCTGCAAGGTCCAAAAGTTCCACGGCTTGGGGACCGAGCAGCTGAGCACCGGGGCAGTACTGTGCTCCCCATCCTTGCTGCCTCTCTGTCCAGAGCTGAGTGGTACCTGGGGAGCAGGCATCCTCGAGATCCCCCCTTAAGAAGAGATCACAGCTGGCAGCTGGGTACAGGGAGGTCAGACCAGATGCTCCCATGCTCACTCCATGCCCTGTGTTTGGTAGCATCTGGAACAAAGATCTTTGGAGATCTGCAGCCCCATGGCTGCCCCACTTACCTGGTGGAGATGCAAAGCCTCCAGCAGTTTGGTATGGGCTGTGGCACCTTTCCAGGGCACTCTCTGCAGCAGAGCCCCAACCCTGGGGTTTGTCTGACCAAGCACAGCTGTCTGCAGTTTGAATGCCTCCACAGGACCTGGCCACCCTGGGGACTTGTCCTGCAACCAGTGGAGTCCATCTCCCCTAAGCCTATTGGCGTGTGCTCTGCAGGGGTGATGAGCTGCAGGTGGCATCTGCATCACTGGGGAGGGATGGAAGGGGATGTTGATGGACAAACAGCCACCTTCAGCCAGACAGATGCTCCAGCAGGCCCTGTGTGCTGCTCCCAGCAGAGAGCTCTGGAACTGGATGATTTCCCAGTGCAGGGGTTCTGCACCAGAAGCCTTTGCTGGTCAGTCTGAGCCTGGAGAGCCAGGGAGGCTGGCTCTGTGCTGAGAGGACCATTGTTTTATGGAGTGCAGAGCCATATCTGTGTGAGGATGGTCCAACAGACCTCCTGCCTCTCTGCTGAGCAAAGAGAACAGCACCAGGCCCGGGATGCTTTCTGTGGTGGTTTGGGATGCTCCTGATGTGCACATTGATCCGTGCAGAGAGCCTGAGGGAGGGAGCAGGCTCGGCGAGGGTTAACCTGGGAACCAGCCAGGCAGCTGCCAAGGCACTATAGATTTTGGAGCAGTAACTCTTCAGCTGGAGAGTGAAAAGGGGACAGCTAACGAGGCTCATGAGATCTGTTAATACTTAACCTAACGCAACACCTACCGGCCCTGCCGATAAATCAGAGAGGAGCCCTGGCATGTCGCTCCGGTGGCCACCTGCTCTGCCAGAAGAGCCCCAGCATCTGTGGGGGAGGCCCTTCCCTCTCACCACTGTGGGGGCTGAGTTTCTCTTCTCTGCCCAGGAGCCTGGTGAAGACCAGCACAGCCAGACCACTGTCCCTGGGACAAAATGCTTCAGAGATATCTGGAGGGCGGCCAGAAACACCAGCCCAGAGGGAATGTGGACTCAGCACTGGAAAGGTCATGAGCCTGTGGAAGTTCTGCCCAATGGTCTGAGGGTGGGGGACATGAGGGGCACAGCTTGGCATTCAGGTTTTTGAAACCTCTCTAGGAAGATCCAGCTTTGGATTAATCAGCACTGATTATCCACCACTGCTGACTGGAGAGGGGCGGCTCTCTGCAGCCCTGCGCACGTTCAGTCCCAGATTTCCAGCACTTGCTCTGATTCCATGCTCCTGCTTGTTGCCACAGTTCATTGCTCATGTGAAAATCATGACCAAATAACAGCAGCAGAGCCCTCCTGGTGGGAGCACGTTACCAGGTGGTGACTAAAGAGGTGCCCTCCACCTTGAAAAATGCTGAGAGTGCTCCTCCTGGAGAGTTGTGAGGTGTTACAGCCACAAATTTAGCCCACAGTCCAGACTTTTCTGACATCCTTGGAATAGCAGAAACCAAACTGAGCTTGTTAAACCTCATTAGGGGTCCTCCAGGACCTTGGGATCGAGTACCTTCCAGGTACGGTTGGACTTGATGATCTCAGAGGCCTTTTCCAACCAGATCATTCCATGATTCTAAGATTCAGTAGAAAAGGAAAGGAAGACAATCATCTGCCATCCTGTTCATAGAATCATGGAATCATTAAAGTTGGAAAAGACCTCTAAGCTCATCCAGTCCAACCATCAGCCCAACCCCACCTTGCCTGCTGAACCATGTCCTGAAGTGCTCTGCCTGCATGTTTTTTGAACACCTCCAGGGATGGAGACTCCATCCTGCCCTGAGCACCTTGTTCCAATGTCTGAAGGATTGAGAAATTGCTGTAAAACTCTTTGAGTTGGGTGAATGAAATACAGATAGGACAGAAAGCACCTTCCTCTGTCAATATTTGAATCCGTATTTGCCGTGAACCTAAGTGTCTGCATTTGCAGAATAGAAATACCTGTTGTGGAGACATTTCTGGCCTCCTGGTCTGATATGCAGGTAGGGCTGGGGAGAGGTCAGTCTGTGTTTGCTGGAACTGTTCCCACAACAACATCACTGTTACAGAAGGGCACCTGAAAACACATCCCAGGAAATGCCAGAGCTTCAAAGATATCTGCACTGGGTGCCTGAGGCTGAGTGAAGATGGCACAGCTGGAGTGGTCAGAAGATGTGGTACCACCCTGGCAGGGTGTGAATGGCTCCTTGTTCAAAACCTGGCTGTGTCTGCTACTTGCTGTGTGTCTGCATCTGACATCTTCTCTGTCCTTTCTCTTGCCTGTTGTGCTCATGGAAAAAGACAGGATCAGTTGGTGTAACCCCAAAATCTCCCAGGCTGTTGGCTCCAGGATCTGGACACTTTCAGACACCTGAGGTGGTGGCTGCCATGAGAGCCTCAAACATTTGCTGTAATTAAAGCTGAGTGAAAAATCATACATTGGATTTATGAAAAGGGTACTAAACCTGTGTCCTGCACAAGAAAGGCAGCATTTCAAAGTCATCTCAGTGTAGGTGACTTAAAATTTCCATTGGTTTTATCTCTTCCTTCACCTGAAATGCAAAAGAGAAAGGAAAGAAGACAGGAAAATAGAAGAGAAAGGGAGAGATGAACACCCAGGTCTGGAAACTCTGGGGCTTTGAGAGGAGAACAAGGATGTCTGGAATAAACTAGAAAAAATCATAGAAACCTAGAATCAAAAATTCAAAAATCATAGAATGTCCTGAGTTGGAAGGGATGCACAAGGATCATCCAGTCCAACTCCTGTCCCTGCACAGGACAACCCCAACATTCACAATTTGTGTCATTTTTAGAGGGAAAAATCTGTGACTGGCACACTTCTGCTGGTCCTCATAACATCACTCCAGCACTTCCCAGGCCCCCTGTGGGTTCACCTGTCCTTGGCAGCACCTGGTGGTTGGCTTTGTGCTGGGTTCTGCCATTCATACTTCTGTTCCAACCCACCTGGTTGCTCATCACCTGGGTGTAATTCCAAGCTCATACACCTAGAAGAAATTGTTCTGTGGAACCTCAAACATCCTGGGTGTCCACCTGTTATGTTCAATGCCTCTAGAAATCCACAGTGAGCGAATTCAGAGGGAATTACATTTCTATTTGATGTGTTGCCACCATTTTATGGAATTTGAATCAGGTTTTTCTAATGAGAAGTAATTTCCTCTGTTAAATCCAGCAGGTCTATGTTAACCCTGGAGTCTGTATGCTCTATTCCTGACTTTGGCTCACACATGTTGGGATTATTGACAACTTTATTGTCAATAATCTTGTCTGGCCATTGTGGGACCACACAGGCTGTCTGGTCCCAGGTCATGCATCCCAGGTCTGTGGATGATGTTTAACAGTTTCAGTGCCATGAGGTAAGTTTTGAAACATTGACTCTTGGCATTCCTTTCACCTGGTACATTTGCATGATCTTGTGTGCCTCACCTTTGCTGAACTTGGGAGATGTTCTGCAGGGCTCGTTTTCTTCAGGCTTTCTCACCTGGAGCCCCGTGTCCAGTTCTGGATTCCTCAGCACAGGAAGAACATGGATCTGTTGGAGAGAGTCCAGAGGAGGCCAGGGGGATGATCCAAGGGCTGGAGCACCTACAATGACAGGCTGAGAGAGCTGGGGTTGTTCAGCCTGGAGAAGAGAAGGCTCCAGGGAGACCTTAGAGCAGCCTTCTAGGACTGAAAGGGGCTCCAGGAAATCTGGGGAGGGGCTCTTGATCAGGGAGTGCAGGGATAGGAGGAGGGGAGGCTGTTTTTAGCTGAAAGAGGGGAGATTGGGATAAGATCTTAGGGAGAAATGTTTTCCTGTGAGGGTGGGGAGGCCCTGGCCCAGGTTGCCCAGAGCAGTGGTGGCTGCCCCATCCCTGGAGGTGTTCAAGGCCAGGCTGGATGGGGCTTTGAGCCCCCTGATCCAGTGGGAGGTGTCCCTGCCCGTGGCAGGGGGGTTGATCTGGACGAGCTTTAATGTCCCTTCAGTCTCAAACCATTCTCTGATTCAAAATGGTTCAATTCTGCTTTAGGATGCTGTCATGACACATATCCCAAACACCTTTTTCTGACTTTCTGCTTTGTCTCTCTCTTCAGGGGCTCTTGGAAGGCCAGCACTGAAGCAACTCTCCACCAGCTACTATTTTGCATTGAGGCAGTGTTTTTTCACCACCAAGCCTGCTGTGTGCTGCCTAGCAGGTGCTCTGGACACTGATTGGGATGAGAGCTTCCAAACAAGGAAAAACACAAATTGGCCACCCCCCAGAATCATAAGCCTGGCTCAAAAATCAGAAGATTTGAAAACAGTTGCTGGAGCACATCCTGCCTTCTCGGGAGGCTTTCCTCACCCAATTTTCAAGTGTTTTCTCCCATCACTTGCCCTGGGAACTTACACATTTGAAAGAGAGCCAAGACTGCTTTGTTCACATGATGCCAGGACCAGAGGCTACAGCATCAAACATCACAGGATGAGCACTGAGAGCACGAGATGTGGTCACTCTGCAAAGACTTAGGGCTGACCTTTTTGTTCCTCAACCTCTGACAACCAGCAGAGCATCCCCACGGGATGGTGTCTGCCCCCACCAGGTCACCAACTTGAGCTTCCATCTGCTCCTTGAAGGAGGAGGATGGCTGTAGGCAGGACCCTGCTGACTTTGAGCCACCAGGGATGGGTGGTGCTTTGCTAATCTTCCAGGAACAACATGACACAGGTTTCATGTCATAGTTGTCAGGTGCCAGCCCTCCTCCTGGGACCAGAGTGGCCTCCTGTCCTGGCAGGGAGAAGGTGCAACCAGGCTCAAGGGAGATTGTCTGAAAGAGAGAGAGAGACCGTGACCGAGCGCCTGCCAGTGCATTTCCCTGGTGGATTTCTATCAGTGACAGGTCAGAAAGCAAAATAAAAAGAAGGCAAGCAGCCAGCCAACCCACTTAACTGCAGTTCTCCTCCATCAGGATACATTTACTTTTATTCAGCCTGACAGTGCTCAGAGAGAAGAGGAAATTCTAGGATCCTAAAGCCAGAGGGAGACCACACAGTGTGCGCTGGCTGTACTGGGGGAGCTCATCTCCCTTATTGCATCTGACACCAGGGTTTGTGGCTGGGGGTGTGAGGAGGTTTCCAGGGATGGAGACAGCCTCTCCCCAGGCTGCGTGCTGGCTGTGCAGGCACCAGGATCCTGGCCTCACTGACCTGCAGGTGCAGCTCCCCTGAGCCTGGTGGACTCTGCACTGCCCTAGACCCCAAGTCCCTGGGTCTCCATCACACAACAACAAGTGGCTTTGGGCAAAGCCCTACCCCAAGGTGCTCCAGATGTATGTCAGGGAGGGTGAGGTTAAGCTAATGCAGTGGAATCCACAGCCTGATGTGAGTGGAAGCACATCTGCACCACTGCTTTCCAGGAATATCCCCCTTTTCAGCGTAATTTGAGAGGATTGAGTCTGGAATACAAAGAAGGAGAAGACCCTCTGGGACTCTCATTCCCTACACATCCCTTAGTTGGGGCCATTTGGAGCTCCTTCCCTGCAGGCTATGCAGACCCCACTCGCCCAGCTCTCCTCACTGAGCAGTGTTGTTACAGCAATATCACCCCAGTGAACTTTGTGATGTGCTCTCACACCCTCTGCCACCCAAAATGCTGTCTCATCAAGCGAGCCAGTGCTCTCCCTGCCTCACACCTCTCTTCTCCTGGCTTCCCTTTTGCTTGTGTGTCAATCCTAACTGCTTATCTCCATTCCCAAAGCCATCCCGTCCTGCTCCTCTCTGTATTTCCCTGGAGGATTTTCTCTGTGTTTGTACCACACTGAGCCCAGAAATGTCTTCTCTCTGGAAACCAGTGAAAGGACCTGGGGGAATGGCAGGAGGGTGTGAAAGGGGAGGGTTAGGTTGGATATTAGGAAAAGGTTCTTCCCCCAGAGGGTGGTGGAGCACAAGAACAGCTCCCCAGGGAAGCAGTCAGAAGACTGACAATATTTCAGAAGCATTTGGACACACGGTGTGAATGTTGGGGTTGTCCTGTGCAGGGACAGGATTTGGACTGGATGATCCTTGTGGATCCCTTCCAACTCAGAGCATTCTGTGATTCTAACCCATACCAAGACCTCTTGCAACAGCACCGAGGCACAACCAGCAGTCCTGGTGCCCCATCAGCACGTGGCATCACCCAGGACACCACCTTACTCACCTGTCCTGGTCCAGGGACTGTCCACCCTTTGTCTGGGATGGTGCAGGAGCAGGGAGGGCTCAGAGAAGAGCAGGAGGAGGGAGTGGAGCTTTGTGAGTCTATGAGAGACAGAGTGGCTCAGCCTATTTGGTTTATCAAGGGAAGGTTAAGAGGCAACTTGATCATAGTCTATAAATACTTACGGAGGGAGGAGATTTCTGATAATGGAGGGGTTTTTAATCTAGCGGATAAAAAATGTAATGAGATTCAATGGCTGGAAGCTGAAGCTAGAAAAACCTAAATTGGAAATAAGATGCATCTTTTAAACAGGGAGTATAATTAAGCATTGGAGCAATTTGCCAAGAGATGTGGCGGATTCTCCATCATTTGTGGTCTTTAAATCAAGACTTTCTAAAAGAGCTGCTCTCCGTCACCCAGAAGTCGCTGGGTTCCACTGTGTCATTGTGGGGGGAGAAGAAGAGTGCCCTGAGCTGCAGGGGTCATGGGATGTGCCCTTGGTGGCCTCCCAAGTCCTTGCTGCCCTCTCAGGCCAGACTCCCCCTCCCCTCGCAGCCCATGTGCTAATTCCCAGATTAGAGTGAGAGTGTGTCCCTTCTTCCCACCCTGAACTGAGCGGCAGACACAGCGAGGAACCAGACCTCATGCCTCCTCTCTGTGTCTCCCTTTTGGCCAGCTCATGGAAGCACGGTGTGGATGGGGCTGGGAACACTCAAGATACACATGGAAAGGAGATCCAGAGCTGGGCAGCTCTCCCAGCACTTCTCGTCCAGCCTTGCAGATGATGTGCCACAGAGGAGGGCAGCAGAGGTGTGATCCAGGCCCTGGCAGAGGCTGCCCAGGGAGGTGGTTGAAGTCCTCATCCCTGGAGGTGTTTAAAAAACAGGTGGAGAAGATGCTCAGGGATCTGGTTTAGTAGTGGACTGGTTCAGTTGGACTCAATGATCTCAAAGGTCTTTTCCAACCAAATGATTCCGTGGTTCTATGACTTCTGCTCAGCCTTGGCTCTCTTGCCAAGGCTTTGTGCATCCCCCCACCCTGTCATCCACCCCTTTCCCTGCAAGGCAGACCCTGGGCACCCCACGGGCACCCCAAGCCACAGCCCCATGGGTTCTGCCCTTGGGGTCCGATGCTCGGGGTGGCTTGTCCCAGGAGCCAGGCAGTCACCCTCCCTCCCTCCCTGCTGCTGTTACTTCCTTGTTTCTCCCCCCCACCCCCCTTGGTTTCTTCCTTGATATTTTTTCCCTCCTGCCCTAATTTTTTTTTTTTCACCTATAATTTTCTCCATTGACTTTAATTAAGCTCTCCCCAGGCTTGCTCTGTAGGCAGGCTTCCCCGGGTCTAATTAGACTCTCATCATAAGTAATCTACATGGAAAGCAAACATGTGTGTGAGTGTGAGAGCCAGTGAGATTTATAGAGAGCATGCAGGGAGCAGATGGGTGCATAAAACATTACAAATAATTCTGGTGCAGATGCAGAAGAGGCAGGCACTGTGGTGGGGACCGGAGTCTTCCCCACACGCTCCCATAAGTCAAATCTCTGTCTCTCTCTCTCTCTTTCTCTGTAGGTATCACCACATTTCCCACAATAAAATCAATAGTGCAGATCAGAGTAAATCATCTTGGGCTGGGGAAGCAGGACTCGTTGATAGCAGCGATTCCCAGATGAGGCTTAAGGGAGATGGCTCACACTGATCTCTTTCTAACCATGTACTTAAGACCCAAGGTGTGTGCTGAAGTAATTATTAGGGGGAGGATGCCCATGGTGAGCACTTTGTGCCATTTGCTCGGGGATGCAGGATGGTTTATGATGTGGGGCCGAGGTTCCTGGTGCAGCCCCAGAGCTGGTTGTCCCACACACCATCCCCACACAGTGCTATGAGGAGAGAAACTGCCTGAAGAGGAAAAGAGAGCTTGGAGATGGGAATGTCTGAGACCAAGGAAGGGAGATAAAACTACAGGGATTGGGGGTTGGCTGCTCCTGCTGTGATGCCAATGCCTGCTGAGACCCAGAAGCCACAGACAGCTTGTCCTGTCCTGGGATGGGGCTTTGCTTGTGGGCAGGAGATGACTTGGGACCCCTATGAGCAGCTTGGGAGAGAGGGAAGAAAAGGCCCAGCTCCAGGCCCAGCTCCATCACCTTTCTCTTTTCCCTGCCCCACTGAGGGCATCTGCCTTGTCTGAGGTGAGGAGAGGACCCAGCACCCTTCTCCTTGAAGCTCCTGGGGATTCCCTGGCAAGGCGGAGGGGTCTGTCCTCTGCCCATTCCCCAGCCCCAGAGGGATTTTATGCCTGCACTGCACACCTGTACCCTCACCCCAGCAGCATGGGTGACCATATCCTGCAGGGTGGAAGCCATCAGAGGTGCCTGAGGTGCTTCTCTGGTGGCTGAGCCTGCCAGGACCCTGGTACCACCCTGGGATGTGGTCTGTGCCCCATGGGCTGGGCATGCAACTCTCCAGTGTCCCCCTAGGCTGGGCTCACTCTTTTCCCTCTCTCAGTGTGGCATTCCTTTCTTAGCATCCTCATCCTCTTCACTACTAAGGACTGGCAGCTGGCCATTCCCAAGGGAGTCACTCCACTTCATCTGCTTCCCAGAGGCTGGTTGGGATTTCTTTATCACATCTGTCATTCACAGTGATTGACCTGGGGGCAGAAATGTGGCTTTATAGACTGTCTGGGAAAAGACCCAGAGCGTTGCACACCAGAACACATCAACCCCGATGCACTCTGCCTGGATCCAGGGTCATCTCTGTCCTTGGAGGAGGGAGGCAAAAATCCCCACTGTGTGCTGTGCTGGGCAAACACTGGCCAGAAAGACAGGCCCTGAGTGTCTTTGAGTGGGAGATAACGGGGAGAGGTTAGAGATGGGTGAGTACAAGGAGCCTGTGTGTGGCAGTGGGCTCTGCATCAGTGGTCTCACGGGGCAGGTACAGTTGGACTGGGACAGGTAAGGTTGGACTTGATGATCTCAGAAGCCTTTTCCAACCAGATGATTCTATGATTCTATGATTTAGACACACTCCTGTGTTTGCTTGCCCCAAGACCTTTCTGGCAAGGGCCCCTTGGCCACCTTTCCCTGTCCCTTCCTATCACCCTGCATGCAAAGATGGTGTGGAAATGGGCTGGAGCGATGGAGGGGCAGAGAGGGGTCTTTTCTGCTGCACCATGGAGACAGACTCCCCTCTTGGGTGGTCTCTGCACATCCCTGGCATGAGGCAGCCTCACTGCAGGAGGAGCAGGGGCATCAGAGTCCAGCCCATGGCTTGGGTGCCCAGGGTCAGGTTGCCTGCAGATCCCACCTACTCCTGGAGCAGAGGTTTGGGCTCAATGAACAAGGACCTTGGCCACCACGTGCACAATAATGGCCTGAATTTCTGGGGACAATGGCAACCTGGGCACAGTGAGAAAGCACATGGTGTTGGCTCTTGGCAACTTGTACTTAACAGGACAGCTCTGAGAGGAAGAAAGTGCTGCTGGCCCTGGGGCAGGGCCCGTGGTTCACTGAGTTTAAAGACAGAAGAAACAATTGGGCCATCTAGATGTGGTAGTTTCATCTTTTTCTGATGTGAACCATCACTTGGCAAGTTCTTGGTAATTTAAGCCCTCTTGGCAGGCTGTGGTTCTTTTTCAATCCCTTTGAGGACCTTTCTGGCTGGTCCTGTCACATTTGCTAACAAAGACTGGAAAAGGCAAGTCTGGTCCCCACCACCTTCCAAATGAGAGGGTTTCCTACACTGGTTTTCAGTTTGAGCACAAAGCTTGTAGCTGAAACATCTTTGCAGAAGTATCAAGACATGGACCCTCCTCTTTCTTCAGCTGAACTCTCTTTGCTGAGAACATGTGCCTTGTTTCCAGCAGATATGGTTCTAGATGGTGTCTGACCTGGTACAGGCTCTGCCTCTGCAGACTGAAGAGCTCTGCCAGAACTGGGATTTAATGGTTTTCCATATCACGGTGTGTTTATTGTTCGTGTTGAGTTGGGCTTCCCAGGCATACCCCTGCCAGGTGTTTTCTCCAGCCCTTGTGTCCCTGCTGCAGCATTTGAAAACTTTCCACAACCTCTAGAAAACCCAGACACCAAAACCACATCCAGCATTCCCTTTAGTTCCTCAGCAATGCTTCTTCGTGCGAGTGTGTAATTAGGTTGGGAAACTCATTGCCACACTATGGCATGAAGACTGAAATCATAAATGTCTAGAAAGGCAGGTTTGGCAAATTCCTGGATGACCAGGCCACCCATGACTGCCACAGGACCTGTTGGACTGACCCAAATCCTACACGAGCCCTGGGGTTCCCTGAATCATTGCCAGGAAAAATAGTGTGGGAGAGGATGACTGAGTGCTGGCCTTGCATCTGTGACCATCTGCTGCTGACCTGGCTGGAGATGGCCTAGGGGTTGGGTGGAGTTTGGGTCCAGCACAGTCCAGTCACTCCAATATCCTTGTGTGTGTGGAAAGAAAGAGCCTTCAAATGGTCAAATGCCAGCTTCTCCCATGCAGGTGGGGCTCTGGAGCTCCTCCAGGGTTCCTCTGCAGACATTGGAGACAACAAAGGCATTTTCAGGACACAGATTACTCTGTCCTGAGCTAGTTGTGTGCAACAAGGCAGATGACTCTCTCCATGGTGTGAGAGTTCTCCTTGCTGCTGACCAGCTGGTTTGGGAGACACGAGCCCCAAAGAAATCTACCTTGGAGCCCCACTGCCTCCCAGGAAACAGGACAGGACACTCGTGCTCCTCTGCAGGGGCCATGGTCAGCCCTGCAAGATCCTGTTGCATAAGGAAAGCACCAGCTCAGGCACAGCTCCCCACCACCTCCTCCCCTCTTCATTCCTTGGTGCACGAGATGAAGCCAAGCTTCCTCCAGATGGCTGGGGAGAAACAGTCAGTGCCAACCTGGTACTGTGTCAACAGTTCTCCTCCAGACCCCCAAGGTGTGGACATTCCCCAGAGTCCTTTTCCAGTTCTCTCTTGGACACTGGAGTCATCAAATACAGTATCAAGCCCCTGTTTGAATGTACCCAGTGGAGGAATGATGGATAACTGTAGGACACAGACATCCCCAAAGGACAGTTCAGCCTCTCAGACACTGGTTTCAGTGAGTAACTGACCTCACCTGTGTTTCTCTCCAGCAATGTTGAACCTCCTCTGTGCTCTTCTGATGCACATGGGGCCAGGCAGAGTCAGCTCTGGCCCTGCCCTGTGCGAGGTACCTAATTTCTCTGGTCACAAAACCATTTAGCATCCACACTGGAGGGCTGCAGAAACCATCAACCAGCTCCTTTCAGACTCTTGACTTACGAAATTAGTCTGGTTATTGAAATTACTATTATTTTTAGGGTGATTTTAAAAATGTTTGTCCCATATAGATGTTGTTTGACATTCTCCTTAGATACAAAGAGGCTGAAGAGCACTTGATTGTCCTTGCGTGTTGCAAGTGCTTCCTTCCAGATACATAGAGCAGAAACACTCATCGATCACGTCTGCCTCTCCTCCCTTGTTATGAGCAATTTTACCATCTCTACGTAGCAGCACCCTTTGCCATTACTAGGGTTTGTTTTACTCCTAATATACTTCTGAAACCTCTTCACCTTGCCAGCCCAGGAGCTTGTGCCAATTCTTGCACCACTTGTGACTTGAGGACTCTCAGTCTTTGGCCGGGGGAGCAGGCGTGGAGAGGTGTGAGTGGCTGGAGAGGGAAAGGATGATGGGAAAGTGCCGGAAGGGTATGGGAAAAATCAGATCTGTGACCACGCTTCTGAGCTCCTCCTGGAGGGCACAGTGGAGCCAGAGGAGGTGTGGGTGCTCTAAAACCCAGAACTGGCTCTGGTGGCATTGGAAAACCAAATGCAGAGAAGAGGGGTGAGGGGGACTGGCAGCGTGGGGGCTGGGGGCTGCGCTGATGTGGTCACACGTGTGGCTTCTGCTGAGGATGCCTCAGAGCAGCAGGGGGTTGCAGGGCAGGGTTTCACTGCTACTGCTCCGGGGCAGAGCTGAAGCATCTCCACATCACAACATCACCATGAAGATGATCCAAGGGCTGGAGAACCTCCCATATGAGGACAGGCTTGGAGGCTTGAATTGGTGCAGCCTGGAGAAGAGAAAGACTCTGCAGCCCTTCCAGTACTGAAAGGGGCTCCAGGAAAGCTGGGGAGGGGCTCTTGATCAGGGAGTGCAGGGATAGAGTGAAGGGGAATGGGTTTCAGCTGAAAGAGGGGAGGTTGAGATGAGACCTTAGGAGGAAATGTTTTGCTGTGAGGGTTGGGAGGCCCTGGCCCAGGTTGCCCAGAGCAGTGGTGGCTGCCCCATCCCTGGAGGTGTTCAAGGCCAGGTTGGATGGGGCTTTGAGCCCCGTGATCCAGTGGGAGGTGTCCCTGCCCATGGCAGGGGGGTGGAAATGGATGGGCTTTGATGTCCCTTCCAACCCAAACCATTCCATGATTCTGTAATCACAGCCCTTGCTCCCCCTCTCCCTTGGTGGCACCTGCAGGGTGGGGTTTCCTGAGTGCTGTCATTGGAGGAGGTTTTGCTGCCAAGTTGGAGCATAGCAAAACACCATTCCTCTCCAGCAGATGCTCTGTCCCTTCTTTGGGATAAATACCATCTCCTCTCCACAAACTGTCTCCTCTCCTGGGTATTGCAGCCCCCTCTCAGACTGCTCTGTCCCTGGGCACCTCCAGGGACTTTACACAGGAGAGATGCAAGGAGGGATCTGTGTCCATCTCCAATTTCTAGCTGAACCCTGGCACAGACAGTGTCCCAGTCCTGTGTAGTGCCCTGGAGAAGGGGAGGGAATATCTGACCCAGACCTGTCTGGGACCTGCCAAGCCACCACCACTACACTGCTCTCACATGAAGCTGAGGGGAGACCTCATTGCTCTCTACAAGTACCTGAAAGGAGGTTGTGGTGAGGTGAGTGTTGGTCTCTTGTCCCAAGTAAAAAGTGATAGGATGAGAGGAAATGGCCTGAAGTCAAGCCAGGGGAGGTTTAGATTGGGTACCAGGAAAAATCTCTTCAGTGAAAGAGTGGTGAAGCCCTGGCAGAGGCTGCCCAGGGCAGGGGTGGAGTCTCCATCCCTGGAGGGGTTCAAGAAAGTGTAGATGTGGTGCCCTGGGACATGGTTCAGCAGGCACAGTGGGGTTGGTCTGATGGATGGATGGAATGAGCTGAGAGGTCTTTTCCTACCTTGATGACTCTGTGATTCTATGAACAGGGGATGGTGCTCTTCTGGTCCTAGACTCCCTCGTGATTCCCATTTCTGCCTGTGTAGCCAGGAGGAGGAACCAGCAGCTTTCCTGCACCAAATAACCTGCAGCCTGCTGGTCCCCTGCTTTTGGTGACCCAGTAGAGGTGGAGAGAGAGGAGCAGATGAAGAAGGTGATGGTGAATTGATAAACCTGCCATGGATGTCCCATCATCACTGGAGAACCGTGTTGCTCCGAGCAGAGCTAAACTCAGGGCAGGCTGTGCACACTCTCAGGAAGAGAAGTTCCCACACTTGACTTTGGGATGACTGTTCCTGCTCCTTTCTTGCCATGTCAGGATGCCCAGAGGATGTTCCCTCTCTCCTCCAGAGCACAAGTGGCAGCTGGGCACTGGGGCTGAACTCTGGGCTTGCAAACTGCTGCTGATACAGCACACACTTTGGGAACTTCAGTAGGAGGAGATGCAGCAGAAGAGGGATTCACCCCTGGGATGGGACATCTACCCCAGCAATGGCAAAGCTGAGCAGTGAGAGACCTCTGCCAAAAGCCTGTGGTCCCCCAGCACAGGAGCTGCAGGCAGCAGTTCCACGAATAGTGAATTCCCAGTGTCATACTGGGGGGAAAGCTCTGGAATTTGACTGCACTCCAACAAACTCACTTTGGCTGAAAGCAAAATGGGCCATGGGGAGGGAAATGTAGGATTTCAATTTTATATCTGCAGAGGGCTTTTCTTTTAAATCTGCCTACATTGAGGAGATGAAAGGAAATCCAAGAGGAGAAAAGATACAAAACCAAAATCCATTTTCTGTGGAGTGGAATAAGTTATATCAGGTGAACTCAGAATGTTCCATTTTGTCATTGCCATGGAAAAAAACAGGAAATTTCCAATATGATTTAGCATTAACCATTGGTCTTTAGTCCTGTCTGTAGGCCACCAAATGAAACATCACAGAGCTCTGCCTGAGCCAGTGATGGCTTTCTGCAGGGCTCTGATACATCCCAAATTGCTGACGTTTCCTCTGCAGGGAGGGAAATCCTCACCAGCAGCATTTCCCATCTCCTCCCTCCCCTGGTGCAGGAGAGCCCCTGCCTGGTCCTGCTGCAGGTGGGGGAGGACTCAGGGTGAAAGATAGAGCCCCAAAGCCACTCACATTGCCCATCCTGGCTTGAGTCCACCTTGGTGAGGCTGCACCTTGAATCCTGAGTTCAGTTCTGGGCCCCTCACTACAAGAAGGACATTGAGGCACTGGAGAGTGTCCAGAGAAGGAGAATGGAGCTGAGGAAGGGTCTGGAGAATGTCTTTGAGAGGCAACCTCATCTCTTGTGGTGAGGTCCGTGCTGGGCTCTTCTCCCAAGTAACAGGAAATAGGATGAGAGGAAATGGCCTCAAGTTGCACCAGGGGAGGTTCAGATTAGATTTCTTCACTGGAAGAGTGGTGAAGCCCTGGCAGAGGCTGCCCAGGGCAGTGGTGGAGTCTCCATCCCTGGAGGGGTTCAAAAAACCCTGGCACTTCAGGACACGGTTTGGTAGACACGGTTGGGCTGGGCTGACAACTGGACTGGATGAGCTGAGAGGTCTTTTCCATCCTGAAGGGTTCTGTGGTTCTATTCCCATGTGTGGCTGCAGGGTCCATCCAGGCCGACTGCGCTGGTCTGACAAACCACACATTGAATATTTGTTTCAGATATTTAAATACATCTCAGGGTTCAGATCACAGCTTCTCAACAGCGGTTAAATAAGTAACACATTCATATTTTGTAAACTGTTTCTCACAGCTTGTTTATTTAGGGTTATAACTCGATTTGGGCTCCTTATGGAAGTGTGACTCATTGTTTAATGTGTCAGCTCATTAGCAATACTTGTTTTTGCCTTATATTTCTGTGCTACCAATAATTGCTGAGCCCACTGTGAGCTTCAGCTTCCAATGACACTGTGGAAAATGCAAGAAAATAGATCAGTTACTAGATAAAAGGCAACAGAAATAAACAAACTCATGAACCTGCAGAGGAAGCTTTTTAGCTGCTGTGATTGTACTCCAAGGAGGGACTCGCCTTGCTTGGGAAATTGATGCCACCAGCCCTAGGGCTCTTCTGTCAGGAGGATTTCAACAAGACAGAGCTGAGGAACACCACACACAAAGAAAATGCATCAGGGCCACTTCTTCACACAAGCAGAAGTGGGCTGAACACCTGCAGCTGAAGAACCATCAGCCTTCTCTCTTTGAGGAGCTGCTGGGGCTCAGTGCCCTGTGAAAAGAGAAATCCAAGGTCTGGAGTTTGAGAATTTTCTTACTGCAATTTACTCTGATGCACAGTAATGGAATCATAGAGTTCTGGAACGGTTTGGATTAGAAAGGGCCTCAAAGCCCATCCAGTCCCACCCCCTGCCATGGGCAGGGACACCTCCCACTGGATCAGGGGACTCAAAGCCCCGTCCACCTGGCCTTGAACACCTCCAGGGATGGGGCAGCCACCAGTGCTCTGGGCAACCTGGGCCAGGGCCTCCCCACCCTCACAGCAAAACATTTCTCCCTAAGATTTCATCTCAATCTCCCCTCTTTCAGCTGAAAACCCTTCCCCCTCATCCTATCTCTGCACTCCCTGATCAAGAGCCCCTCCCCAGCTTTCCTGGAGCCCCTTTCAGCACTGGGAGGCTGCTCTAAGGTCTCCCCAGAGCCTTCTCTTCTCCAGGCTGAGCAACCCCAACTCTCTCAGCCTTGTACAGGAGGTTCTCCAGCCCTTGGATCATCTCCATGGCCTCCTCTGGACCTGCTCCAACAGATCCATGTCCTTCCTGTGCTGAGGACCTCAGACCTGCCCGTTGGCAAGAAGAGAGTGGCCCATGAAATATCTATCAAAGACTTGTGCTGGTAACAAGCCATCCTGACCCAAGCAGCCTCTCTGAAGGAGCTGAGGGCAAAGCTGGGTGCAGATTCAGCCTCTCTGCAGCCCAGATGCTGAAAAAGGCACTGGAGCAGAGTGTGGCTTCTCCAGGGCTGCACGTACAGGCTCAGCACCTCCTCCTTCTCCATCCTGACCCATTGGTGCTGAAGCAGTTTGTAGGAAAAGTGTACCAGCCATAGGAGGGGTGGTTTCCACTTCACACTCTCCTTCTCAGAGCATGCCACAACTTTGGTAACTGGTGGCTGGAGATGGAAGACCCCATTTTTGTCATTTCCATTTCATGGGCTGTCTGGAACAAAACTTGAAAATCCTGATGTCCATGGTCACAGTGGTTTTGGCAAAGAGAATGTTCTGGACATGTGAAAATCAAGCTTCCCTGCTTGCTCCCTTCCTTCCTTTATTCCTTCCTTTTCTTGGCATCACTTAAGGAAGATTTTTTTTTTTGCTCTGCTTCTTTCTAAGAAAGAGGTCTCCATCCCTGGAGGTGTTTAAAAGGCAGGTGGATGAGTTTCTTAGGGACATGGTTTAGTAAGAGGACAGGTACGGTTGGAGTTGATGATCTCAGAGGTCTTTTCCAACCAGATGATTCTGTGATTCTACGAGAAGAAAATTCTTTTTAGTTTCCTACACAGTTTTATGAGTTTTCATTAAGTATTTAAAGGCAAAATAGCCACTGAATGAAAAGCATTTTAAGGGAGAGAGAGGGAGGGAAAAACTCCACAAAACTAGAGGGGCCAACGATGATGACAAAGAAAGGGGAGAAGAGCCAGGCTTGTCTGATGAATGTGTTTAACTTTTTCCTCTTTGTAGAGCCCCAGGGAGTGTTACTGGGAAGCGGTTGCTGGAAGGGGCTGGTCGGGTCCATGAAGGAGTCAAGCTGGAAGCAATGCTTTCTGGTCCATCCTCCCCCTCCGTTCTCCAGCCCCAGCATCTCTGCTCCCTGCCAGGAGGATGGAGCCCTTGCAGACATCTTCTTCTCCTCTGCCTGGAGCTGCCAGTCTCCTGTCCTTGGTGCCACTGGGCTGTGCGGATCCGAGACCGCCCTGGACTGCTGTGTTGGGAGAGGAGACAGCAGCACAGCGAGACTGGCCTCGAGAGCAGCACTTCAATTAACAACAGGAAGGCCAGGGGAAGCTAAGCAAACTCAGCCTTTCCAAAGGAGACTACAGGAGCCAAAGCTCTGGGGTTGTGTTTCTGGCCAGAAGTGCCACAGGTTTGGAAACGATCTCTGTTGGGGTTGGGGAACGTCCAGCTTGGGTACGGTTCGGGTCTGGTTTCAGCATTGGTCCCAGTGGAATCAGTTAAAAATCAGACCCTCTTGTCTCACAAAGCTCTGCCCAAAATTGAGGAACACCCCAAGCAGCATCAGTCCTTACCTCCCAGTTTGCCAAGGCAGCCCAAGGGTTCTTCCAACACAACTGAAAGAACGTGATTTAAATAAAAAGGGAAAGCTACCTGCTACCCACTGGGGTGAAATCCAGCACCTCACCTGCCTCCAGGCTGCAGGGAGCCCTTGCAGCGTGTCCACAGCTCCTCTGTCTCTGCAGGAGGAACGCTCAGCCCACCTACCCCCAGACCCACCACCTCTGTCTCTGCTCAGCACACCAGAGGGAAAGAAAAATTCACTGTCTGCTGGATGTAACAGGGCAGAACTGTGTTTCCCAGCTTGGAGGAGGGCTTTGCAAACAATGGAGATTAAAAGATAAATAAAAGCTATAAAAAGTGCTTGACAATGTCCTTTTAAATTTTATATTTTTCTGAAAATATGCAATAAATCCCATGCAAGCATCATAAAAGCACCTGAAATGCTCTTCGAAAGATTTATGGGCACCTTACCACTACTCTCAATAAAGTGAACATGCTGGTTCCAAGATAATTTCTCATCACCCATGCTTCACATTCCTGAACTCCTTTCAGTCAGCTTATCCCAAGAAATACTGTAACATCAGGCTGTCTGAATTACATCTTCTCAGAACCCGTCGTGTCTGATTTACACGTGTTCCCTGGGATCTTTCTCCTTCGGCCACGTTGCTGAATCCAGTGCTTTTTAGCTTTGACCCAGTGCCAATCAACTGTCCTTGTAAGTTTTCCAGGCAAGTTTGTCATCCCAAAATAATCCAATCGTTACCTCAAAGTAGTCTGGAAACTCTGCTTTTGAGATGATCGCTCCTCATATGGAGAAATAATGGGTTTCAAATACCTGCACAGAAGATGTTTGTGCAGGAGAAGGTGGGGACAAGCTCTTTCTCATGATGAAAATGAAGACAAATGTCTTTGCTGGGTTGGTCCAACTATGTGTACAAAAAGGGATCCTGTCCCTAGGACCACCTGCCAGGTGGATCAGGGTTACCCTGTGAGATCTCTGAGCTGAGCAGCTTCTGTAGAGGACAGGGAGGAGCCTGCCTGGCCATTAGCTGTGGCCATCACTGATCTTCAACTGTGCAAGTGAGCGTGTGCATGGCTTTGCTGCTGGGTCTAGACTCACATCAGCCACCATCTCCATGGCTTTACATCGGTGGCTGGGGCTATTTCTAACAGGAACATGGTTGAGGCCCCATCCCTGAGGGGATTTAAAATACAGGTAGATGAGATGCTCAGGAATGTGGTTTCGTAGTGGACAGGTACGGTTGGACTCAATGACCCCCAAGGCCTTTTCCAAACGAACAGTTCTATGGTTCTGTGATAACTGGTGCTGCAGATGGCTGCAGGTTGTGGTTTTGCTCCATGAACTCACTCCACAGTGCTGAAGCAGAGCCTCTGTGAGCTACCTGCTGGGACAGGCTGTGGGACGGGCTTGGACCCTCCTTACCTGTGTCTTCATAGAATCATGGGATAGTTTGGGTTGGAAGGGAGCTCTAAAGGTCATCTAGTCCAAACCCCAGTCTTCTTTGCTGTTTTCAGTGTTCCTCCTAAAATCACCATCCTGGGCAAATCAGTGCAGCCTCTGGGACACTCAGAGACATCTGCCAGAACCTGAGAGCACCAGGTTTTTTACTCAGGAGTAAAATTTACTGAGAGGAAAGCGATACCACTGGGGAAGGAATGCCCCAAATACCTGTGTTTCATGTTCTTCCCCCAGCAGGAAGAAAATATTTTAACTATTTGATTAAAATATCCATGAACTGGAAGAGATTTGCATTCTTCTTCCTTCTTCCCACCCTAAGGGAAGGCTGAGAGGATGCTTTAAGTCTCCCCACAGCCTTCTCTTCTCCAGGCTGAACAATCCCAACTGTCTCAGTCTGTCCTTGTATGGGAGCTGCTCCAGTCCTTGGATCATCTCCATGGCCTCCTCTGGACTCACTCCAACTGATCCATGTCCTTCCTGGGCTGAGGACTCCAGAAGTGGACACAAAGCTCCAGGTGAGGTCTCTTGAGAGCAGAGAAGAGAGGCAGAATCCCCTCCCTCCCTGCTGGTCCCAACTGCTTTGGGTGCAGCTCAGGACACAATTGGCTTTCTGGGCTGCCAGCACCCATTCCTGGCTCGTGTTGAGCTTCTCATCCACCAACACCCCAAAGCCTTTCTCCTCAGGGCTGCTCCCAAGCCACTCTCCATCCAGCCTGAGCTTGTGCTTGGGATTGGCCAGACCCAGGTGCAAAACCTTGCACTTGCCCTTGATGCAGTGGTGGCACAACACAAAATTGGTAACACAGAATAGAGAGGCAGCATCACCCAGATGAAACAACAGGCAACAAGTCCACCATTCATCATTCAACAAGTCCATTTGACAGTGAATAACCTTCTTGCTTTGTAAGGTACCTCTGTTGATGCAAGTGTGCACAGGCACGTGTGCCCATGCACGCATGGTGAAAATACATCCCTTCACGTCCCACCAGCTGATTTCCATTGTAGCAGCCACTGGAATGAGGTAGAGGATCGTGAGTTTCCTTGCAGATGTCTTCGACCTGCCCAGGGAGGAGCTGGGAAGGCAGAGGGTTGTGAAGAGCACATTGGAGTTTGTCTCCGCCGGGACCACCAGGGGATGAAAACATCTCTCCCAGTTGCATCATGCCCAGAGCTCCTCATCCCCTGTGTGGTCTCTTCCCAGCCCTATCATCTGTCATGGAGCTTGGCATGAGCTGGTCAAGGTCTGAGCCCAGGGCAGAGCTGGGTTTTGGCAGGGTAGGTGCAGGCAGCTGTGTCCACCTACCCTGTCCTGCCCTCACCCTCAGACTCCACTCGATTCAGCTCGAGGAAGCCTTGAGATTTTTCTGTTCCCTGCTGGTGCACCTGGAAAATCAGCTCCTGCTCATGCTATGAGGAAATTCAACACACAAACCCAGTGCACTTTCCTGGGTTTCAGACTGAAAAGCTGGAAACACTGAGGTAGAGCCAGGCAAGGATGACAGTGCCATGCAGAGATGGGGAAGGGAGAAGGTCCTTGCTCTGTGTCCAGCTGAGGCAGGATCTGAGCCTCTGTCTCCCACCAACACTTGAGCAGGAGTGTGGGGAACAAGGGACACAAAGTTGAAGGTCACGAGGCACAAACATCCTCCTTCACCAAAAGGCTCATGAAGGCCTTAGGAATCAGCCTTTTCAGCTCTAACCAAATTTCTGTGTAAGGAGACCTTATTGTGGCTTTCCACAACTTAAAGGTGGATGATAAGAAAGATGGGGAAAGTCTTTTTAGCAGAGCCTGTAGCAACAGGACAAGGGGTGATGGTTTAAAACTAAAACAGAAAAATTTAGTGAGATATTAGGCAGAAAGTCTTTATGCTGATAGTGGGGAGGCCCTGGCCCAGCTTGTCCAGAGAGGTATCACAGTATCACAGTATCACAAGGTTGGAAAGGACCTCTGAGATCATCAAGTCCAACCTATAACCTAACACTAACACCAACCATCATCTAGACCATGGCACTCAGTGCCTCATCCAGTCTCCCTTTAAACACCTCCAGGGTAGGTGACTCCACCACCTCCCTGGGCAGCCCATTCCAATGGCCAATCACCCTTTCAGTGAAGAATCACCCTTTCAGTGAAGAATCACCCTTTCAGGTGGCGGCAGCCTCATCCTTGGAGGTGTTCAAGGTCAGATTGGACGGGACTTTGAACAACCTGGTCTGGTTAAGGATGTCCCTGTTCATTGCAGGAGGATTGGACTGGATGCCTTCATGGTCCCTTCCAATCCAAACCATTCTATGACTCTGTAATCTCTGTACTGCAAACTTTAAGAAAAGTAGCATCCTGTTTTGGGCCCTTCTCAGCTGTCCAGACATGCATTTCAATGGTGGGATCTGGGCATTTGCTTTTTGCATTGGTGAATAAATATTTTCCTGCAAACATGCTTCTTCTTCTCTAGTGATGCCTTTTGAGAGTCCCAGATCTGTCTCTCACATGAGTGCCCTGGACTGACCAGAAATGCCCCAGGGGGGGCTGCTCTGGTCCAGCATTTGAACCAGTTCAGCCTGCGTGCACCAGACAAGCTTCCCAAGGTGATGCAGTGTCCCCAGAGCCAGAACCCTGACCTGGACAGGGCTGCCTTGACCTTGAAACAGCAGTGCTGGATCTGGGGAGGGATTTTCCAGCTGGTTGCCCTTGGCTGCTCCAGTCAGTGCTGGAGCTGACCTGCAGCGGGAGGTGCCGGGCTCATGTCTGGCTGGTGCTTGGAGAGCATAAACACAGGAACAATCAGGGAGGAAAAATCCAGCGTGGAGACGTGAGCAAAGAGAGCAGCACATGGCCTCTGTTTTGGCGAGATGGAGAGAAAACCAGAGATTCAGATACTTCCAGCAATTAATTGGTTATGTGATGGGAAACATGCACTGACTGTAAAAACCTTCCTGTGCTGGATGGTGTGGCTGGAAGCACTGACATGTCTGAGTGTTTGATGTGATGCTCTCCTATGATTTCTGGATGCTGGGGGTATTTTTCTGCAGCATTGATCCACCCTAAGGAAATGCTGCTGACCCACCTGTCCTGTGCTATCTGCACTTCCAGAGCCACTGCTACACGAGCATCCTTTGATGAGCATCAGGGGACTGGTACCTGCCACCCCTGCACCTCACAAGGGCAAGCTGTGCCCTTTAGGGTGGAGGTGTAATGGCATGAAAAGAGGAGATGAAGTTAGTTGGGGTGTTTCAGGCTGAACAAACCGGTGGGGTGAGGGCTGAATGCCAGCTTTTCCCTGCATCCTGGCCTCGCTCCCCATCTGATGGAGGGGAAACGTGAGTGCTGCCAGCGCCAGGACAGAGAGGATGTGAGTGCTGTGGGGAGAGACTCCGGTGTCCGCCGTGGTCCCTCTGGGATCCCTGTCTCTAAGAATAAGTGTCTGTGTCTCCACGGCCTCCGGAAAGCCAATCAGCAACACTCGTTAGCTGCCATTTGGGCTCCCAGTGTCTCCAGCCTATAATTCAGTGGCTTGCATGCATTAATTGCCAAGCTTGGAGTGCTACAAAGATGCCCAGCCTGGCTTCCTTGTGGTTTGCGCTGGCGCCTCTCAGCACAGGCTCTCTACCCTTCAGCTTAGCTCCTTGGCAGAGCAGCTCAGGGCTGGGCTCTGCTCTCTGGGTTACATCTGTGGTCCTGACCTCTGTGCTCCGGTCTGAGCCACCAGGGTCGACCCCAGTGCTCTTCTCACCCTTCTCACCTCTTTCCCACCCTTCCAGCAAATCTGCAGAGGTTCACCCAGGATCAGAGACCTATCCAGTCACCTTTGGGATCCAGCAACAGCCTTTAGCCTTCCGATGTCCCCCAGGTTCTCCTGGCTGGTGCCTCTGCCCTGGGCAGCATGAAGCCATCCTGAGCAAGGTGGTCACCTCTGTACTGGCTCAAGCATACAATGTTTGATTATATTTTATTGCCAATTGCACCATTTTCTTGTGGCTGTAGGTACTGGAGTCAGATGACCATGAGGAGGTGAGGGATTGGACCTCCCTTAACATGGAGTCCCTGTGCTTGCTCCATACCCATCAGTGTGTTTTTCAGAGCTCAGTGCCTGCTGAGACAGATCCCACCTCAGAAACCACATTGCTGCTACCTGGACAGTGTAAACGTGCCACAAACCTCCATCCATGTCCTCACAGAGCTCGTGTGGGCTCTCTGCATGCTGCATCTGGAAGCAGTTCTTGGATATTTCAAAGTCTTTTGAAACAATCAGGAAAACGAGCCTGAAGAACAAAGAGCTCAAGTGACTTTTTAATCAGACATCAGCCTCTGTAGCTCCCGAGTGAGATCCTGGATCTCTTCCCCCCACTTGCAGACCCTTGCTCTACAGGCAGGTGTTTGACATCTCTTCATTTGTCAGGAGCTGGGACTTGCAAAATTACAGCCAGAGGTGGGTGCCTGGGGAAAGAACTGGTTTGTACAGACAGGAACCTTTTTCTCTTGTGTTCTTCCAGCAGTGGCTCATGGACTTTCTGAGGCTGTGGTTGCATCTGGGCCGCTCCATGGACCTGTCCTCCCTGCTGTGCCCCCACAGTGATGAAGGTTGAGTTCATACTGGGCTGCATTAGCAAGAGCAAAGCCAGCAGGCTGGGGGGAGCTGCTGTTTCCCTCTGTCCAACCCTGTGATGATGCCTCTGTAAGTGCTGGTTTGGACCCTCAATACAAGAGAGGTGGAGCGCGTAATCAGGATGGTGAAGGGGCTCAAGCACATGATGGGTGATGCTCAGCTGGGGGAACCAGGCTGGTTCAGCTGGGCAGAAGAGAAAGCTGTGGGAGGAAGAACAAAATTACTGTCTTCTACTGCTGGAAACAGATGGTTTAGAGAAGGTGGAGCCGCCTCACATCAGAGGTGTGCAGGGAAAGGGCCAGGGGCAATGCACACAACTACAAAAAGAGAATTTCCATGTGGACATGAGGAAAATATTCTTCACTACAAGAGCAGTACATCCAGTAGCAGGTGCCCAAGGGAGGTGGCATCTCCACCTTCAGAGTTTTTTAAAAATTGATTGGACCAGGACCTGAGAACCTACTGCAGTTTTCAAACCTGCACAGACCAGGGGGCTGGACCACAGACCCCAGGTATCTCTACCAACCCAAATCTGCTTGTGATCCAGTGTCTCTATGATTCTCAATCCCAGTCTGATCCCAATGACCATTTTCAGTTCCAAAGTGTTGGGTGGCCATGAATCCCACAGGGTGATTGCAGGTGGTGTGGTTTGGCCTGTGCTTTCCATCGGGTAACCTCAGCTCCTGCAACATCATAAATACCACTGCTCCCCTCCTGGTGCTGCTGATGGGCTTACAGACTGCTGTCAAACCTCTTTTGTTCACACCTTCCCCAGCCAGAGGGAACTTTCTTTCCACCTGGAAGGAAGATACTCCATGCTCTAATCCTCAGGTCTGCCTTTTGGTGCCCTCAACATTTGCATTTCTCCTTTTGCTGTCAGGGATGCACCTTATGCATCAATTACAGGTTGCAAAATAAAGTGCTATGTTTGGTTCTCTGGGTCATCTCCTTTGGTTTGCATTTTGTGCCACCACTGAGTGTTGAACTGATGCTTTCATTCCACTCTCCACAGTGTTCCTCCATCTGCTTCCCTTGGTAAAATGAGTTAATTCAGAGTCCACTCGTGCACATTCACCTTTTTCTCTCCCATGTACGTTGTTGGTGCTGGATTTCATCTGTAGTTTCATTTCCCAGCTACTCATTGTTGGATTCATCTGCCCAAACTGCAGCTGCTTATGTGACACCTGGTCATTTGGGTTGCCCTAAGAGGGAATAATAGAATCATTTATGTCGGAAAAGACCTTTAAGGTCATTGAGTCCAACTTAACCCTGCCGAGAGCAGCACGTGTTCGGCACAACTCATCCCATCCAGAGGGAGCACCTAAAGCAGGGCAGGGAGTTGTGCCACCCCAGGGCTGAAGGTTTATTTCCAGCTTGGGCAGAAGATGTCTGGCTGAGCAGCAGGGTAGGTTGCTGGTAGCAGTCACACGGGTCTGTGAGCAAGACACCAGGGGCAGCGTAGATGCAAAAACCAGACAATGTGATGGGAGCACAAGTGCTGCAGTGCTGAGAGCAGGTTTCCAGTTTTATGTTTAGAGAAAAAGCCTCATGATGAGCAGCTGAGGGAGCTGGGGTGGCTTAGTTTGGAGAAAAGGAGACTGAGGAGAGACATCATCGCTGTCTACAACTGCCTGAAAGGAGGTTGTAGTGAGGTGAGGTGGGTGCTGGGCTCTCCTTGCTGGTAGCCAGTAGCAGGACAAGGGGAAATGGCCTCAAGATGTGCCAGAGGAGATTCAGGTTGGACATTAGGAGGAATTTCTTTACTGAAAGGGTTGTCAAGAATTGGGACAGGCTGTCCAGGGAGGTGGCTGAGTCACCATCCCTGGAGGTGTTTTAAAGACAAGTTGTTGTACTTGGGCACATGGTCTAGTGGTGGACCAAGGGCTGGATCAATGCTCGGACTCAGTGATCTTAAAGGTCTTTTCCAAGCAAAACCATTCTCTGATTCCCTATGCTTAGAACATGTCTGATTTTCACTCACCACAGCCATTCAGTCTAATAAAGCAGCATTTTTTCTCCCACCAGCCTTGCACTTCCCACCCAGTGCAAAGCCAGGCTCTGCTCTGCCTGCCTGGATCCCCTGCCGGGCCCTTTTCTGGAGGTGGCACCTTTGCCCTCCCCACTCCTTTGGTGAGAAGGATAATTGCTGCTCAGTTCAGCATTTTCACTACTGGGTTTCTCAGATCTCCCCAGTTAAATCCACCTGGTTCTGGTGATCTTCTCCTGTTCCTGACTGATGTTTCAGTCTGAAATGCACCCCAGACCCCCATCCCCAAAGAGCCGCTCTGTCGCAGGGACCTCGCTGCGAACGACAGTGCAGATAATTCATCTGTGTGACCTTTTCCTTGCTGAGCGTTTCTCTTACATCTTCACCACCTCTTGGCTCTGCAGACTTTTTGGCAGGCTCTTTGCTTCTGATGTATTTGAAAAAGCTTTTATTACCAGCTTTTACACCATTAGCAAGCTGCTCCTCCAAGTCTTTCCTGGCTTGATCTGCCAAGGTTTAATATTTAGCTCTCTTGCCTTTGTGCCACTCCATTACGTACCATGTACATGCTGGGGGAGGCTGGTCTCCTCCAACCCTCCTTGTGTGTCTGCCATCTCCCCACATCCCCTGGGGCTCTTGCATTCCAGGAGTGAAAACATGGGCAAAACCTTCATTCTGTTGCAACATTTGCTACTTTGCTTAAAGCCTCAGTTTCTGGAATCAGGTAACTGGCAACTTCAGTTTTCACCAGCCCAGAAACAAGAAAACAAACGGGGAGAGCATAAAGTTTGGGATAACAGGAGCTGCCTGGAAGCTGGTGAGAGGACCTTGTGCCTGGGAGCTTTGTTGGATGATGTCAGAGATGCTTGTGTGTCCTTGGCCAGGGGTCAGAGACCAGCAGGACTCAGCAGTGGGCGTCCCCGACCAGGGACATGGTGTAAGGTCGTGAGCTTTGTGGAGCCACCTGGAGCTTCACAATAGTGGGAAAAATTGCTTCCTGCTCTTGCCATGTGTGGCTGAGTGAGTGTTCATAATAAACAGCCTATTTTGTGCAGCTCTCCTTGATACACACCTGTTCGCAGGTCCAGGGTGGAGACCTGGTGGCTTTGGCCCTGCACACACATCTTTAGAAAGCAGCTCATGGTGGTGCTTTCCAAAGGATGTTTCCCTTCCAAGGTCACCACCAGTGAGCACAAGGTTCCCGTGCCCCACGTTCTAGGCTGGAACCCATCACCCTGGCCTCAGGCCCCTCTGCCCATTTTGAAGGAGATCTCCAGGCCTAGGCAGCACCTCTGGATGAAGCACTTCAGCATTTCAGCCCTGGCTGCCTGGAGTGAGTGACAATGGCTCTGCAACCCTGCTGGTGGCAGAGGGAGCCCTTCATGTCACCTCCAGCACTGAACAGATGCTTCTGGTTTGGTGTGCAAGGGAAACGAGCATCTCTCCTCCACGCTCTGCATCATTCATGGTCCACATCCTCAGCCTGCACCCCCGGTGGAGGGATGAGAAAGGCTTGTAGGGTGAGAGGGCTGGATGCAGGGTTTCACCTGGATGCTGGCGGGGTGCAGATGCTGATGACAAGATGCTGGAGCCGGGCGCTGGCAGGAGCTGCCGCTGGCGCTCGGCAGCACTTGTGTGACACCGCGCAGAGCCACTGATTACACCCGAGCCCTTCAGCAGGAGGGGGCACATTACAATCAATAAGCAGCTCTGGATATTATTTAAAAAGTCAACAGAAGAGCTTCAGGACTCTCTCATCAGATAACTGCCTGGCTGGGGGGGAATTCAGATAACACCACTGTGCGATCGCTGGGGAAAAGCAGGTTAAGAGGCGCAGTTGCCTCTGAGCAGCACAAACTGTGTATTATCTGCTGAGGTGCTACCAGCTTTCACTGTCAGGTTTTGAAGCTTTTAATGACACAGCTCGTGAATGAAAATAACCCCTTTAAAATAAAATTCTGTGCCCTTTTCAAAATTAGAATCTAACTTTCCAGCATTAGTGAGGAACTGATCAATTTTTCATATGAATATAAAAAAATCCAGATTGGCTCACGCTGGGAGATGAGTGAATGCTGAGCCCTGCCAGGGGCTTTATATAATCTGCAGATTTGGGACTGCAGCAAAGGAGAAAACTCCGAGCCCAGGTTTATGAATGGTGCAGTCTAACAATGTCACAGCATGCATTGCCCCTGGTCCTTGGCAGGACATCTCCTCGCTGGTCTAACCCACGTGGAACACGAGGACCAGCCCCTCTCGTGCAGGAGGGATGAGGACCACGCTGAGTGATGGAGGGAGAGTCAGTACACTGGGTTTTAACCTGGATGTTTGCTCTGCAGTGGGTGGTTCTCCATAAACCCTGTGGGCAGAGGAACATCTCGGCCCCTGGAGCAGGCTGGGGCACTGGGAAAGCTGCTGCAGATGGAGGTTTGGGCACACTTTGTGCCTGTTGCTGCTGTACCTTGGCAGGCAAAGTGCTCCATGTGTGGGGGTGCCTCCTGGACACAAGGAACACTGCTCCCCAAACCAGGGAAGCTGCTGGCTGCACCCCACGGGCCATCTCCTGGCAGAAACAGTTGGGATGGTTCTGTGCTTATCGTTTGGCACCTCCCCAGTGAGAAGGGTGGGTCAAGTAGCAGAAGAGGGGGGTGCCAGGGGGGCCAGGCAGACAGTGGCTGTGGTCCCAACCCTGCTTTGAAGTGAAGGAGTGAGGAAACGTGATGCTGCAAGGAGCTCATCCTGGGCAGTGGGGCACGGATGGATGGATGGATGGATGGATGGATGGATGGATGGATGGATGGATGGATGGATGGATGGCAGAGCTGCTCCTCCCACGATGCTGGGCTGTACCACATGGCTCAGGTGTGAAACCAGCAGAGAGTTCTGGATGTTGCACAGTCCAAGCCCTCCTCCCAAAGCAGGGGCAGCTAATGCAGGCTGCCAGGTCCGTATCCAGTGGTGTTTTGAATAAGAAGGATGGGAAGGAATCACTTCTTGGCCTTTTACCCTGGGCATCACTGTGTGGTGATTGTGTTCATTTCAGTGCAGTGCTTGGAGTATCCACAGATGTAAAATTTAAGTTCCCTCTGGGTGAAACATGCTGTGATCTCCCACTGTTTGTGGAAGAGTTTTTGGGCAGTAAAAGTCTGCAGGGATAGCTTTTCCATGCTGGGATTTGGCACTACTCTGTGTAACAAACACTCAATTAAATAAAGGAGAAAACATGAGTGGAAAATGTATTTTTGTCCCAGTAAACACCTTCCCAGGCACCACCCTCAGGGGATTCACAAGCTGAATGAACAGGGGATAGCCAGCACCTCTTTGCAAAGGGAAAGGATTTCTGGCCCTCTTTTGAAGGGGTAGGGCTGGAGTTGAGGGAGGGTTCGAGGGCCCATCCTTCAGAGATGCTGTCTCATGGTTTGCAGGCATGGAGAGTGGGAGGTGGAGGGTACAGGGAGATGAACACTGATCTAGGTTTGTGTCAGGTGTGGGACACCAAGGGGAGAACCAGATCTGGTGGTGATAGAACATAATTCTGAAATAAGCCCTAAATGCATGGGTCGTGCCCAGCTTGTCAGGCTCTCAGTGGCCGTCACCTGCTCCTAAATGAGCTGTTCTTGCCCTCTGTCACATGCAGCACCGTGTACTCTGCACTGTTTTTGCTGACTGGTTTTGTAAAGCTGCTCAGAGCAGAGAAGTGCCCAGAGCTGGCCAGAACCCTGTGATGGTGAGAAGGTCACCTTGTGGTGAGCACTGACCGGTTGGTGGGATCTGGCCAGGTCTAGCTGGGCAGCCAACAACCACATTGTGCACTGCAGCTTTCTCCACCTCTCCTGAGCTTGTCTGGACTTCATGCCAAGGGCTCCAGCCAGGACAGGCTCTGTTTCATGACAAAAATGAAACATTTCACTGCCAGAGAAGCTATGAGAGCTGCATCCCAGTCAGCTGAGTGAAGACAAGGCTCTCTCTGAAAAGAAGTGGAAACCCCATCAGGAGAAACCAGGTGGCTGAATTCCCACCCCAGCTGCTCTAGAGCTGACCTGGGAGACAGCAAGGTTCATCTGGGTGGGCAGGCACTGGGATCAGCTGCTCATGGATCTGTCCCTTCTCTGAGACCCTTTCTTGGAGGTTCACATAACTCTGGGAAAGGAAGCGTGGTCTCTGCTGAAAGCCCCTGGTATGGCCAGAACTGGGCACCCTGCCTGGCACCTACCCCTGCTCTCAGGCTGTGGGTCCCAGCCCCGCTCCCAGCCATGTGTTTACCAGGGAAGGAACAGTGCTGCTGGCTGAGCTGGATGCAAGGGGAGGTGCTGTGCAGCCAGCTGGGATGTGCTGAAGGGCCCTGCATGTGCAGTTGCTGTGGGGTTTGTTTCTCTGGACGCCTTCCAGCCCTGGTTTGATCATGAGCACAAGGCAAGTGCTTGAAAGAGCTGGTGTGAGCCTCAAGGTGGATCACAAACGTACTTCTCCACCAAGACCCAGCTCTGCTCTTGTCTTCTGTGCCACCCAGCTCTCTCTTCCATGCTTCTCTGCCCCTCTGCCTTTCCCATCTCCTCCTTCTCACCCCATCCTTCCCTTCCATCCCTTGGGACACCCCAGACCCGTTTCTGGACTGCCTTACCCCCTGCACCAGTTTGTCCCTGCTTGGTGATGACCCCAGGCACTGCTGCCCAGCTGCTCGGTGCCAGCAGCAGGAGCAGCACAGGGACAGGCTGGCTCCTCGGGGAGCTCCCAGGCAGGAAAGGCAGCTGGGCCAGGGAATGGGCTCCCCTGCTGAAGGTCTGCTTCGGTTATGCTCCCCATCCCCAGTTCTGATTCACCTCCTTTTCCCTCTTGCCTTGCCCACCTCTAATTTTGCCTCTTTCTCTAGCCCAGAACCCTGCTCAGCCTGATGGGGAGGTCACAACCTGCAGCCACCTCCAAGTCAAGTGGCACTTTCTTGTCCCCATGCTGACCCTGGCCTTGGCATTTCAGGCAGGTCCTTGACAGGGGAGGCTTTTGTCTGCAGTAGACTGGATCCTTCAAAAAGAACCCCCCAGAGATGCAGGTGTTTGTGGGCAGCACCCTCTGGAGCAGCTTGTGCAGACTCCTCCATCCTCTGCTGCAGCTCTGCCACTTCCCCAACCTCTGCACTGGAGCAGGGCTCTACCCTGGGGCTCTGCTGTGCTTGGCTCTTCCCCTCCCACAGCGTGTGCAAGCCTCATCCTCCTCCCTGGGTGATTCTTGCATGGAGGGTGTTTTTCTGAGGGAATTTGGGGATGGAAATGAGCCATGTGCTTTGAGCTGCTTGCTCCTGCCTAATCGTGCCATCTCCAATCACACCCTGTTGTGCTGTGCTGGTGCTCAGGGCTCCCTGGGATTGAAAATCCAGGGCTGCTGGCAGCTTCCCCCAGTGCTTGCGGTGAGTTGAGCACTCATAAATCCCTGAGGCTGTGATTAATTCTTTGTGGTGTTATTTAACTGCTTGTCAGCTGTTAACAGGAACAACTCCAGAAAGATGAAGACTTTACCTCAATACACTCCAAAGGGGGCTGCTGGTTGGGCAGTGCTGTGAGCAACCACTTCTCCATCTGGACAATTGGAATAAAGAACTTCAAAGTGCAGAGCTCCTGATCTACACGAGGCCACGTGAGCAATCACACACAGGAGAACATTCCTTCTTGTGCCTTTTCGGCCAATTCCCTCCAGAAAACTCCAAGTTTTGACTCTGAAGTCACCTGGTTTTCAATCTCTGGTGAACTCTAAAATGTGTCCCTGTTCCTAAAGAAGGTGCTAAGTCCCCACACACTCCTCTCCCCAGGCACTTTCCCTTTGCCCACCTCCATCACCCTTCCAAATCTGCTCTCTCCTTGTCTGTGTTGCAGGGCTCCGATTGTTTCAGGGTTGAGGTGACCAGTTCTGGACCTGCTCTCTGGGATCTGGTGGTCTGTGCTCTGTACAGGTTTGCTACTGAAGGTCATGCTCCAGCTTCTGCTGTCAGGTCTCAGGGAGTATTTAAGAGCTGTGCTGGAGGAATGGGAGCTTCCTAGGAGGAGAAATACATGACTACAACCTTCAGCATCGCCGTTGTATTCCCAGCTTGCTTTGCTACCTCCTGCTGCTCAGAAGATTTGGGTGAGATCCCAAACAGAGCCTGAGTTTCTTCTCACCAGCTGTCCCCTTCTCTGGCTCATGGGGAAGCACCACGTGCAGGACTGGAGGAGGAAAGGGTGGGGTGAGGAGATTTGAGACAGGACAGCACTATCCTGCCAGGAGACCCCCAAACCTGCAGGCACCAGCCTGCTCACGGCTTTCTGTTCTTCATCGAGGCTGAGCCCTGCCTGGCTCAGGCAGCAGCAAGAGCCACGTTCTGCAGGGTTTGGGGTGCTCAGGTCTTCCCAGGTGTGCTCAGCTCCATGAACCCTTGAAGAAAGGAATAGGTGAGCTGTGCAGTCCTCCACGGCTCCGCAGCAGCAGGAAAGGTCGGGGTTCAGACCAATCACTGATAGCGGCTCGAAAATGACCTTGAACCTTTTGATTCGAGCTCAGGAGAGGAAGAAGGTAAGAAAAAGCATCTGACCCAGCACCAGGATGAGCCTCCCCTGAGGAAGGCAGGAGTGGCATTAACTCCCACCTTACTCCTGTTGCCCTACCAGTTGCTTGCACCTGACTCAGCTTGGGAGGTGACCGAGCTCCTCGTTCTGAAGGGAGAACAATTAACAGGAAATAAAATACCAGCGAGCTTTGAAAATCACCTGGAAGATAATAAAGAGAAAACAAATCTACCCCTTTTTTGAGAGCTCTTCTCAGCTCAGCAGATTTATTGTTGCCTTTTTAAATTTTAACAACTCGTGAGGCCACTGCACTGGCTTCCATTGCATTAAAACTTTCGCTTTTTATTCCCTAATTCGAAGCAGAAGGGAATCTAAATCACCCAGCAACGAAAGGTTTGCAGTTGGCAGGTGCTGCTGTGCAAGGAAATAGATTTCCTTTGCAAGGTGTCCTGTCTGCTGGGCAGTGCGCGACGCAACGGCGACTGCCTCCCTCTGGTCCTGATGGGGAGTGGGGAGGAATGGGCTCCTGCAGCCTTTTGGGGCCCCTGAAGTGAAAATCCCCTTCAGGATTTCCATATTGGGTGCTTGGTGTTTTCTAGGGCACAGGATGGTTATGGAGAACAGCCTCCTGAGGCCCATTGGCTGAATAAGTTCTTGATATGGGAGTAAACCATCTGGACTGCATCCAGAGCAGTGGCACCAGCAGGGAGAGGATTCTGCACCTCTGCTCCGCTCTGGTGAGACCCAACCTGGAGCCCTGTGTCCAGTTCTGGAGTCCTCAGCATAGAAAGGACAGGGAGTTGTTGGAATGGGTCCAGAGGAAGCCACGAAGATGATCCGAGGGCTGGAGAACTTCTGCTGTGAGGACAGGCTGGGAGAGTTGGGGTTGTTCAGACTGGAGAAGAGAAGGCTCTGGGGAGACCTTAGAGCAGCCTCCCAGTGCTGAAAGGGGCTCCAGAGAAGATGAAGAGGGGCTCTTGATCAGGGAGTTCAGGGATAGGATGAGGGGAATGGTTTTCATTGAAAGAGGGGAGACTGAGATGAGATCTTAGGAGGAAACATATTTCTGTGAGGGTGGGGAGGCCCTGGCCCAGGTTGCCCAGAGCAGTGGTGGCTGCCCCATCCCTGGAGGTGTTCAAGGCCAGGTTGGATGGGGCTTTGAGCCCCCTCATCTGTGGGAGGTGTCCCTGCCCGTGGCAGGGGTGGAACTGGATGGACTTTGAAGTCCCTTCTGACCCAAACCATTCTGTGGTTGCAGGGCCTGCTGGGGGTAACTGATGCAAATTGTTGAACCTGGTGGCAACACCACGAATGTTTCATTAATGAGGGATTGTAGACTTGACAGTCCGTGCCAGCCCAACAAACAGGAGGCATCAGAGACAACCTGGGACTTGCAGATGTCCCCACATGGGCAGGGAGGAGGAGAGCAAACCCTGTGCTCTCTCCCTTCACACATCCTGGAGCTGCCTCTGCCTGCTGCCCCTCATGCCAACATCACCTGGGCAGTGCCTACTGCCCGCCAGGCTCCGGACAGCTTTTCCTGCCAGGACTTCTCTTTGCAGCACAGTCACTTCTGTCCAAAGCAAGTACAGATGTTCCCACCTCTGACACAGATGTGGTTAATTTCTGTGGGGTTGTATTTGGCCAGAATTCAGGGAAAACTCCCAAAGGGGCAGATTCTGCATCCTCCTTCACTCACCCCCCTATCTCTCCAGACACCAGTGTGCATCCCAGTATCAGTTTGTCCTTCTCCACTGCCTCCTACACCCCACACCAGTGTGGGCCAGGACAGCCCCAGCCCAGTGACCAACTTGCAGTGAAACAGCTCTGAGGCTCCTCTGAGGTCTTTGGTGAGAAGTTACCCTGTGAACAAAGACTGAACAAGGGGTGCCAATTCATTTCTAGCTGGAGTCTAAAAGTATTTAGAGACCTTTCCTCTTCCTAAGCATGATTCAACTGGAAAACAGGTTTTCCTGGTCTGAGAAACCTGGTGGCCACAGTTCCACGGGTGTTTTGAGTTCAGCACTGCCCACGTGCTGCAGGGACCTGCCAGCACCAACCCAGGGTGATGTCTGAGCTTCAGCTTTCGTCAGGATGGAAAGGGAAGCAAGATGGCACAAGCAGGTGTTGTGCAACTTTGTGGAGTTACTCATGGTCAGATGCAGCATCAAGAACCTGCTTTTCATGAGGAACCTGCCTTGTTAATGAGCTCTGAATCTGGGTCAGGTGTTTCCCACACTGGGGATGGGTGGACACGGGCATCGTCACCCTGCCAGCCCACCTGGAGAAATGAGGCACAGCAGCCAGATTGTCTCTGGCTACGACAACCAGGAGTGAATTCTTGCAAAGGGCCCTTTAGCTCCTGCCTCCTGCCAGTCTCAGCAGGCTGTGTGTGTGTGTGTGTGTGTGAGTTGTGAATCTGGCCCTGAGATCATCACAGAAACTTGGCTGTGAGCTGAAGGTGCCTGATGCTCAGAGGGTGCAAGTCCCTTCAGGTCCCAGCTGCACCAGCACTGAGGGTCAGGGCTGCCCCTCTCCTTGGAGGAAAGACAAAGCTGCTTTGGAGATGATGCACTATTTTTGTAATACAGGACAGGTCAACTGGACTGGGTGCTGCTCTTCCCAAGGTTTTTCTGGCCTGAGCGTGGTCCAAGTGACACACCAGTGGGTGCTGCCCCAGCTGAGTGGAGCAGACACCTCTGCATGCTGCACCCAGGTCACCACAGCCCCCGTTCCATGCTCTCCAGTTGCTGGGGTGAGAAAGGCTTTCCTTGGCACCTGCCTGAGGGCTTCTCTCTGTGTGGTTGTGCTGCTGTCCCCATGGGCAGCACCATGGGGGAAACAACCCCAGGGAGGGTCTTCCTTCTGCTCTCTGTCCTGCATGAGGATATGGTTTGGGTGTTTTATTATAGACATAGAATCATTAAGGTTGGAAGCTCATCCAGTCCAACCATCAGCCCAACCCCACTGTGCCTACTAAACCATGTCCTGAAGTGCCACACCACACCCTTTTTGAACCCCTCCAGGGATGGAGACTCCACCACTGCCCTGGGCAGCCTCTGCCAGGGCTTCACCACTCCTTCAGTGAAAAGGTTTTCCCTAACATACAACTAAAACCCCTTGGTGCAACACGAGGCCATTTCCTCTTGTCCTATGGCTTGTTACTTGGTTGAAGAGAGCAACTCCACCTTGCTACAACCTCCTTTTAGGCAGTTATAGGGTGCAATGAGGTCTCTCCTCAGCCTTATTTCCTCCAGGTTAAACAATCCCAGGTCCCTCCTTTGCCCCTCTTAAAGGCTTGTGCTCCAGACCATTCACCAAGTGGAGCTCCACATTTTGACCAAAGTTAGGCACAGCAGCTGCTTCATTTGCATGCACGGCTGGGTGCTGGATTTGAATATGAAAATGGGGCACTACAGAGGGGTTAAAGCACAGGCCAGTGGCTAATCAGATCTTACATCCTCTGTGCCCGCTGGGATGCCCTCGCCTGATTTGCAGGTTACTCTTGCCTTGTAGTCCTTTAATTCCTTGATCCAAGCAGCATATTTAGTGAAAATCATTGTAAATAAGGCTCCTGTGGTTCTGCCTCTCCCCGTCAGAGGCCAACACTTGAGTCAGATGGACCAAAAAGTGCGCTCAGCCACTTATTTATTTGCTAAATGAACCCAGCCTGGAGCAGGATTACGTGGATTAGCAGCCAAGCATTCCCCTGCCTACAAAGCAAGCAGAGCCAACCAGCCAGATATTCAGTGGTGGGAACCCTCTCCTCCCAACAAGGCTTGTATTTACACGGCCTCTTGGCTGCTTGCATCCCAGCCCATCTGTTGGGCTGATTCGGGGTCTGCCTGGACCGCAGCCCTGGGGCTGGGGGGGGGCGCAGCCAGGCTGGCACAGGCAGGAGATGCTGCCAGTGTCTCTGTCTGCAGCTCTGCTGGCTGGCAGCACTGCTTGAGGTGGCAGAGCAAAGCAGGAGAGCTCCTCGGAGCAGAGGGTGCAGGGAGGTGAGGGCTCGGTGCTCCCACCAGCAAACAGGAGGCATTTTTTAGCGAGGAGGCCCTCTCGGGGTGAAACATCTGCAGATTTGGGAAGGAGGATGAAGCGTGGGCTGAGGTTATTGGGATAAAACCTGTGCTAGGAGGGATGAACTGGGCTACAAAAGCACCTGTGCTTTTCCAGATGACAGAAGGTACCTGAGCACCTTGTGTGGGAGCACCATTGGGAGATGGTGCCCAGCATGTGGGGCCATGGAAACTGGCAGGAGATCCCCCACCTGCCCAGAAAAATCATGATGGGTTGCAGAATCATAGAATGAGTTGGTTTGGGAGGGACATTAAAGATGACCCAGTTCCACCCACTCTGCCATGGACAGGGACACCTTCTGCTGGATCAGGTTGCTCAAGGCTCCTGCATGGAGGGAAACACCTCAGTTGCTGTCATTACCAACCCACTGATGACTGAGGAAAGGATTTCAATCCTGATCTGAGTAACCTAAAATGCTGGGCTGGCTCTGAGCCCTACGGAGCAGCACAGAGAGGGAGCCTGAGCCATCCGTGTGCCTGCCCCCATGAAGGGTCACCCCTGGGTGCAGCACCTTGCCCCCAGGGAAGGACCTGTCCTCCAGCCAGGTGGTGGTGTGTGGTTTTAGGGGTTCTGTCAGGTCGGCAGTGGGTGCTGGGAGCCCCCTTGGCTGAGTGGGGCAGGTGGGATGGCTCCACATGGGATGGTGTGGGCAGGATGGACAGAAGCTCCAGGGGGGCAAGCTCTTTGAAAGACCATTTCTGCTCTGCTGCTGGGAGGATGCTGAGGTCTAGAAAGCATTTGCAACCTGTGGCAGAGCAGGGCTGTTCTGTCAGTCCCCCATTCCCTGCTCCCCTGTAGGGAGCTGCATCCCATGAACGCTGATCCCACGGCTCTGCCTGCTGTCAGCTCCGCTCTCCGCCTGTCCTCCTGGCATGGGGGAAGAGCCACAGCAGAGAGGGGAGATGCCCAGTCCAGTCACTGTGCCAGGGAAGCCCGCTTGGCAAAACAAGTTTTCCCTGACACCTTTTTTTTTTTTCCCCTTCCCTGGGAGCCTTTCCAGCAGCATTTAAACTGCTCTGAGCCGGGCAGAGTGAGGCCAGCTGGCTCCTGCCCTGAGCTGGCCTCCTCGGCTGGGTGCCCAGCAGGCAGGATGTGGATCCCACACTCTCACACGGTGCCCCTGTAGGGCTGGCACTGCTGTCTGCTCCAGCCTGGCCTGCAGAGCAGGAGCTGGGCTGCACTGGGAATCCCAGCCTGGGAAAGGCACTGTTGCACCCGCAGGGGAAGGAGCAGGGTCTGGCTCAGCCCCCTGGATGCAGCTCGCCCCAAAGGATCCCCTCCTGTGAGCCCAGAGCCCAGGATCTGCCTAAGGAGTGACACCTTCAGCCAGATGCCAGTGCCAGGTGGCACAGCCACCAGCAACCTCCATCCTCCCAAGTAACAAGTGGTGGGATGAGAGGAAATGGCCTCAAGTCGCACCAGGGGAGGTTTAGATTGGAAATTAGGAAAAAATATCTTTACCTAAAGAGTGGTGAAGCCCTGGCAGAGGCTGCCCAGGGCAGGGGTGGAGTCTCCATCCCTGGAGGGATTAAAAAGTCATGTAGATGTGGATCTTTGGGACATGGTTCAGTTGGCACGATGGGGTTGGGCTGTCGGTCGAACTGGATGAGCTTAAAAGTCTTTCCAATCCCTTATGATTCGAAGAGTCTGTGACTCCATGATCCTATTCGGTGATGTCCTGGGGCAGCTGCCTGGGGCAGCATCTCTCCCACCCACACAGCCAGACCCTCTGTGTGGGACTGTCCTGCAGTCCTGTCCCTCAATGAATGCTTCCACAGGAGCCTCTCAGGATGTACCACTGGGATTAAAGCATGATTTTCTAGAGGGACATGGGTGGTGGAGTAGAGATGAGATGATCAGAGTTGGCTATTTACTTTCAAGGCCAGGTTGGATGGAGCTTTGAGCCCCCTGACCCAGTGGAAGCTTTTCCTGCCCATGGTAGGAGGGGTGGAATTGGCCGGGTTTTAAGGTCCCTTCCAACCTAAACCATTCTGTGATTCCATGGTTGGAGGGAGGAAGGCAGGAAAACTGCTACTTTGACCATTTCCCTTGCTAATACGTTGCTGGTGGTTCCTTTTTGGTTCACACCACGAGTGACCCAGGATCCCTTAACCTTGATCAGCACAAGGTTTAGATGTGAATGAGCCTACGATTCACTGAACTGAACAAGCAACGTGGAAAATAAAGGATCAAGCACCTTGGGCATTCAAGACACATCATTCTTCCTTCACCAAACAAGGCAGAAGCACCTGCTGATGATCTGGGATCTTGCAATTAAATACCTTGCATGTTGAGCTTGTGTAAGGTGGTGCAGTTACGTGTTCGTGGGCTGTCTGTGGGTTAGAGTTGCTTTGCTTTGCAGCTTCAGTGCCCTGGTAGGGCCTGCTCTGTGTCACTGTGTGGAAAATCCCCCAAGCCACCAGCAAATGGAAACAATCTTGAATGCTCCTGGAGGGAGAAAGTAGAAAGCCATTCCCAAGACATTCTTTCAACAGTGAAACAGCTCTTTAAAGAATCCAGACAGAAGATGAAATACAGGAAAAGCTATACAGAAAAATAAAAAGCCACCACCTGCAGCAACAGAGTGTGATAGGAAAATTCAGGGTAGAAAGGACTCTGGAGGTTTGCTGCTCAACCTCCTGCTCCAAGCAGGATCAGACTAGGTTGCTAAGGGTTTTTTTTTTCAAGACCACTTGTGTCTTGAAGACCTCCAAGAACAGAGACTGCACAGCCTCTCTTGGCAACCTGATGCCATGCTTGATTTTCCCATTGTGAACAATATTTCTCCTATATCCAGTCCAAACTCGTTTTGATTCACGTCTGATTTCCTACTATGGAAAAGTGTGAAGAGCCTGGATCTCCCTTCCCTCCTTGTAGGTGGCCTTGAAGAATCCCCTCTTGAAACTTTCTCATCCCCAGGCCAAACAAAACTCGTTTTCTCATCCTTTCCTAGCAATGGCATGTGCTCCAGCCCCTGGACCACCTTGGTGGCCTCCTCTGAACTCATTGTGCTTTATTGATGCCCATTGATAGACCCAGGACCAGATGAGGTACTTGGCTGCAGTCCAATGAGGGTTGAGTGGAGGGGGGGGGGTCCAAACTCCTCAACTCCTTCAAAAGCACCTCCAGCTGTAGGGTCTGTGTCTCCAGGCATGGTCTATCCCATGAAGACAGGTGTGTGCACACAAGAGGTGGCCACAGAGGGCTGCATGGGAGATCCTGAGGAGAACTGGTTAAAACTCTTGTAGGAGAGGCCTAAAAGCAGCAGCCTGTAGGCTGATCAGCAATCAAAGATGTCAACACCATGGCAAAAAGGAGGTGACAGTCCAGGGGGACAACACCAAAACCATAACAGCTGCCAACCTTCCAAAAGACTCCCCTGGGAATTGGGAGGAGATGACACCAGGTAGGGTGGAGATGCTCCGCGTGAGGAAATCAGCTTGGCTGTAGCCTCTGCGTGGAAGAGAGAAAGTGCAGCACCACCCTGCCCTGGCAGGGGGCCAGCACGCCTCTGCACCAACACCCAGAGCACCCTGTGCACAAGGTGGGCGGCGTTTACTGCAGGGGCACTGCTGAAAGCGTTTGAAGGTCTTCTCAGCCCTTCCAGGCTGCCCAGGAGGCATCTGGTTCCTTGGATGCAGGCATGGTTGTACCCAAGGGACTCGGCCACTCTGATGGCCATGGACTCGAACTCCAAATGTCCATGATTTGAGCAGAGTTTGCCACATAATTCTTCAGGTACTCACACGGCTCTGCTTGCACCAGCTGTGATGAGACTGCCCAGGGTGCCAGTGAATGGCCCTCCATGTACAGTTTTAGCTGAGAGAGGGGAGACTGAGATGAGATCTTGGGGAGAAATGTTTAGGTGTGAAGGTGGGGAGGCCCTGGCCCAGGTTACCCAAAGCAGTGGTGGCTGCCCCATCCCTGGAGGTGTTCAAGGCCAGGTTGGACGGGGCTTTGAGCCCCCTGATCCAGTGGGAGGTGTCCCTGCCCATGGCAGGGGGATTGGAACTGCAAGAGATTTAAGGTCCCTTCCAACCCAACCCATTCCATGATTCCACGACTTTTTGCAGAACAAAGTGCTTAACTCCTGCTCCAATGCACTGTGTCCATCTTTCTCATAGCAACGACAGGGACAATGTCCCCCTAAACCAGTACAAATTGGGTTCCTCTAACTCTGCTCCACGTATGGGGAAACATCTGGGAGGCTGATGGCATCTGTGATGCCGATGTCGAGGTGAGGTCTGTGCAGAGCTCTCCCACGGCTGCAATATGAAATACAGTGCATTATTCCAGCCTAGGGGTTTCCATGCCACCTCCAGCAGATATAATACATTGGTGTTTTCCTCCCTGGTGTCCTCCCGTACTTGCTGAAGGTCTGTCAATATCTGCTGAGCTTTCCTACTGTTCTCCTCCAGATCCCTCTCTGTCTCTGTGATGCATGTAACTCTAAGCACAAGGAACGAGATAATCTGGAGGGCTCCTTGCTCCCAGTGCTCCCAGTGTCTGCTTGGTGGTCTCTTGTTGTGTGATGGGACCTGCTGGGAGCAGAGCAGGTCCTGCTGCATTTGGACTTCACATAGGTGTGATATGGCTTGTGAGGAGAAGCGGTTAACAACTGCGTGGTGTTGAGATTCTCCTCAGCTGTGGTCGCTGACCACTAATGAGGTTGCACTGGCACTGTCAGCAATCTTCTGTTGCAATAAATGGAGAAACAGGTGGGTTTTTGCTTTGTCCTTTGTAGAAGAAACCTGTCACTTCTCCATTGATGGACTGGCTGACCTCTTGGGAGGAGCCACCAAGAGGGATCTGCCTATGCCCGATGGCTTGTGGCTGAATGAGGGTGTAGTCCACATTAACCCAGGGATTTGCCTCTGGATTCTCATCCCAAAGTCTTCTGACACAAATAAAGGACCAGGTGGGTGTCAGAGTGGAGTCTCAAGTGGCAGAGGAGTGGTTCATCTCTTATGATGTTGGGAGGAGGAGTGGGGATGTTGCCCTGCTTGATCCGGGGGGATCCTTCTAGCTGAGCAGGGGCTGAGGACCACAGCCCTGCCGAGGATGCTGGAGAGGGCAGGAGGTTGCAGGAAAGGCTGAGATGGGTGCTCAGCACTGGGGCAAGAGCTTTGGCCCTGCCTTCACTGCCAGCTTCCCAGCACAGACGTGCTGCTTTAGCAGCCCGTGGACAGCAGCCCCGTTCCCACCTTTGCAGCAGTGGTGCGTTGCAGCAGTTAAATGCAGATTACCTGGCACCAAAATGCTTCATCTCATTCTCACTGGTGCTTGAAGAGCTCTGTAGATGGTCCAGCTTTTAAGCAGCTAATTGCAAAGCTATTGGCATGTCTGCAGTGCATTGGGGGCTCGAGACATACATTTTGTTGTAGAACTGCAGAAGATTAGATAATTCATCCAGATTTGCTGACAAGAACAGGCTTTGTCACAGACTCCCTCGCTCACTGCCAAAGCCAGGTGAGTTCCTTATCGGCAAGAGGAATGTTTTTAGGGAAATGCAGCCTTGAAGAGAGGCAAAGCCCGAGGAGCACAGTGTGTAAAGCCCAACAGTTGAACATTTCTGGGTTTCCACCACCGTTTGGGGGAAACCAGGCTTGGAATAACAGCCTCTAAATTCACTCACAACCCCACAACACATCTCCAGAGTTTCAGACCCCAGGGAGAGGTCCACAATCTGCTGGTGGAGAAATGGCCTCCTGGATCCTAATTCACCTTCTTCACTCTGTCAAATGCCTGTGGAAATTGGAAGAAGAAGACTTCTTGTGTGGTGCTGATCTGGCCAGAGATGTCCTGGTGGTTGAGAGAGCTGGGGTTGGTCAGACTGGAAAACTCTGGGGAGACCTTAGAGCAGCCTCCCAGTACTGAAAGGGGCTCCAGGAAAGCTGGGGAGGGGCTCTTGATCAGGGAGTGCAGGAACAGGATGAAAGAGAAAGGTTTTCAGCTGCAAGAGGGGAGATTGAGATGAGATCTTGGGGAGAAATGTTTTGCTGTGAGGGTGGGGAGGCCCTGGCTCAGGTTGCCCAGAGCAGTGGTGGCTGCCCCATCCCTGGAGGTGTTCAAGGCCAGGTTGGATGGGGTTTTGAGCCTCTTGATCCAGTGGGAGGTGTCCCTGCCCATGGCAGGGGGTTGGAACTGGATAGGCTTTGAAATCCCTCTCCACCCAAAACATTCTATGAAAGGTCCCAGGTCACCAGGGTGTGTGCTAAGCACATCATGACCCCTTAACCACGACAATTACTTTGCCACCCTCAGGAAGGGTTTCTCCGTAGTTGCATCCCCAGCAAAGTGCCCCAGACTGGGCAGGGCACAGCGCCCACATCACCCTCTTTTCCTGGTCCTTGGCTGTAGCCCATAACCCCAGAAGAAACTGGCCACTGGCCCTCTGCGTGGGAGCAGGATGGGTGGAGAGAAGAACGTGGGCTCAAATCCAACCTGAAAGACTCCCGTTGGAGGGTGGCTGGAGGCAGCGCTTCCCAAAGGTTGAGTTGGGAAGCCTGGGCCATCCTGACCTTCTCTCTGTTATCAGATACTCAATATCCTGGCACTGAAGCTCTCTCGGGCTGCTGTGGCACATCTCCGTGTGCCAGGCTGCTGAGGCCATGCCAGCTTTTGCGTGGGGATTGCATGTGTAGGAGTTGATGTGCGTGGTCTGAGGATGAGGTCTCAGAAACCCTTTCCTGTCCTTGTCCAGCAGCTCTCCTGTCACCCCTCTGTGCCCCAGCAGTGCCCATCTCACCCACTGCCCCTTGCACAGCTCAGCTCTCCCAAACTACATCAGGATTAGGGGAAACTGAGGCAGGCAGCGGCAGTGGGGGGAGCTGGGAAAGGCAGAAGGGCTTCAGGATGGAAGCAAAAAGCAAGTGGCACGAATTGACCCGGCTGTCCCCAGGGCAATCAGGGGTGACCACATCCATCAGGCTCCTCTGCGCGCGGTGGGACCTCCCACGCCAGGAGCAGAGGGCTCAGGCCACGCAGTTTATTTGCAAAGCTGCTGGAGAGGAGCTGGCTGGTGAGCACGGCCCCGGGATTCGGGCCACGTGTCAGCTGGGGTGTGGGGAGGCAGGATTTGCTGCTGGATGGGTTCTGCTCTCGGGACACCTTGGGACAGGACCTTGTGCGTGGCTGAGCAACCGGAGCAGGAGACGGCCTCGCTTTGGGCTGTTCCACAAGCAGAATTCTCCTCCAGTGCCTTTGGAAAGCCTGGTGTTTCCTCCTCCCGTGGGCAGGGAACTGGATGTCCTCTCCCAGCCAAGCTCTGCTGCCGGGTCAGCAGGTCCCCACTGGCCCCAGCCGCAGGAATGCTGGAGCACAGGCCGTTGGGATGCCCAGCTGGTTAACTTCAGCCCGAGCACTGTGCTCACTTAAAAATATCCTCTGACAAATACCTGCAGAAACGAAGGGAAAAAACCAAACCCACCTAACCCTTCAAAAAAAAAAAACGCAGCTGTAATTTTCCACAGGATGGAGGAAGGGTTTTTTGGCCTATTGGCTGCTCCGAGTCCCTCGCCCTTCGCAGTGGGGTTTGCAGCCAGCAGGGCCCCTTCGACAGCGCCTTTCCCAGGCTGAGTGGGGAGGATGAAGTGGGAGGGAGCGTTGCCTGCCCAGGGCAGCTCTGCGGGGTGAGGCTCGCGGAGATGCGAGCACCCGCCTAAGGCTTCCCGGCAAAGCTCTGGCACAGCAGAGCAGGGAGCAGCTCCTGACCCGCTCGGCCGCACCCTCTGCTCCGCCTCGCACCGGCTGTTTTCCTCTCAGAAAAGTTGCTCCCCGTGCTCCAGCTGTGCTGGCAATGCCTGCATCTTGCTTTTCTCCCACGCAGGTGTAGGTACTGCACAGTTGGCAGCCATGCTCCCGTGGCAAAAGGCTTCCATGGTCTCACAGGAGAAGGGGCTACTTGACCCCTGACTTGCTGCAGGGGGCTTGGACTAGATGACCTTTATGGTCACTTCCAACCCAAACCATTCTATGGCTCTATGACCCCAGTTGGGGCTTTGGCAGGTGAGGGATGTTCCCTAGCATGAGCCTCAAGTCCATTGCATGGTCTGGAGGTGAGAAATAGCTCTCAGCACCTTTTCTGCCTACTGAAGCCCTGGCTGGGTTTCATAGCACTACGGACTATGAATGAGAAACTTCCAAAGCATGAACAGCCCATCCATCCAACTGGGAAAAGGAGGGAACACAGTGACCCAGCACAAAGGGACAGTGCAGCCCCAGGGAGAAGCCTGGTGGGGACCAGGCATGGGGTGCAGATGCACTAGGACAAGGCTGGGGTGTGCCCTTACATGAGCTGGAGGCAGCCCTGGGCACATCCCCACTTTCTGGGCATCCACCAGGCAGACAGCACTCAGGTTCAGAGCACTGACTCAAAGGCAAGGGCCACCCAGCTACCTGGGGACAGTGTGCATGTCCCTGCCAGGCACAGACCTCCATCTCACCCAGGCACGCAGAGGGTCCCAAGATGCTGGAAGACACCCAGCCCTCCAGCATCTGGCCCTGCTGTGCCTTCCCAGCTCAACCCCGTCTCCTCCACAGGCTTGCCTGGGGCTGTGGCATCACCAGCTTTGTCTTTGCCTCTGGATGAGCTCTCCCATCTATGCCTTGTCCTGCTATGACCTCTTGCTCTCCTGTGTCCAAAGCAGAGCTGCCCAGAGGAGGCAGGAGCACTGGCTGGGGGTGGTGGTGGTGGGAGTGGGCATGGACATGAGGCCATTGCAGAGACCTAAGAGCACAGGACCTTGGCAAACCTCCCATCTGGCTTTCCAGTGCTCATACAGTGATGCTCTCAGCTCCCTGTGACCTCAGGGATGCAAGACAAACCTGGGTCGGGTGCTGGTCGGGCGCTGCAGGTGGGTGCTGAGTGCTGGATCCTGGTCTGTGTGGTGCACAACAAAGCTGAGTGGCTGTGGAAGGATATGACAACATCCAGAACAAGGGATCTGCAAGGGTCTTGGGGATCTTGGGTCATTCCTGTCCTTTTCCCAGCTGCTGTGGGGACAACCAGGGTGGTCTCTCTGGAACCCACGGGCACAAAGGCTCTGCTTCAAAAGGAGGCAGAGCAGTGTGACCTCAGGCAGCCAGAGCAGCCCAGCTCAGGGAAGGGAATCTGTCCCAACTGGAAGAACCAGGGCCTCTGGGCAGGTGCCTGTGTGTGCGGGTGTTTGCATGGTGCCTGTTACATGCATGGACATAGATGTGAGTCGCACATGTGTATGTGAGCACTCGTGACACGTGTGGATGCACATGAGATTGCACACACGAGGTGTCAGCAAGTATCCTGATGCCTGAGTGTGTCCAAGTGTGTGCTTGTGTGTCCCTGTGCTCCTGCAGCCCTTTTTCCTTGCTCTGGGGTCCTGCCCACTTCCCCAGTCCACAGGCAGAGCGTGCGTAGCCCCTTCCTGCAGGGTTTGCTCCTGTTCTTTTCTTGGAGGTGCAGGTATTTGTGTGTGAAAATACAGCAGCGTGTTCAGTCCCTGCTCAGTGACCTTCAAAACCACCCAGCAGATTCAGTTTGGACCGCAAGCCCAGCCAGATGGTCCTTCTCAAACACTGAGGTTTTGAGAGGCTGAGGTTTTCCTCTGTGTTTTACCCCAGGGCAGGCTCTGGGTGCGCTCTGGGAAGGCGCCGCAGCCCCTCCGGGAGGAGGAGGTGACAGCACAGCCAGGGCTGGGGATGAGAGGTTGTGGGGTTTGTAACTGAAGTGTGAAGAGTAGAGCTATGTTTGGGGGATCCAAAACGGGAGGGGAGGGGGCTGCATGCAAGTGTCCAGGGCTGCCAGCAGGGTCTCCAGCCAGGGTGGCCACTGGGTGCATGAGGAATCATGGAATCACAATGGTTTGGGTTGGAGAGTGACCTCAAAGCCCTTCCAGTCCCAACCCCTGCCATGGGCAGGGACACCTCCCACTGGATCAGGGGGCTCCAAGCCCCATCCAACCTGGCCTTGAACACCTCCAAGGATGGGGCAGCCACCATTTCTCCTGGCAAGCTGGGCCAAGGCCTCCCTCCCCACCTTCACAGGAAAACACTTCTTCCTCAGATCTCATCTCAATCTCCCCTCTTGCAGCTGAAACCCTTCCCCCTCATCCTATCCCTGCACTCCCTGATCAAGAGCCCCTCCCCAGCTTTCCTGGAGCCTCTTTCAGTACTGGGAGGCTGCTCTAAGATCTCCCCAGAGCCTTCTCTTCTCCAGGCTGAACAACCCCAACTCTCTCACACAATCTCCCACAATCAAGACCACAGATTCCAAACATGGGCACAGAGATCTTGAAAACGCTCACAGAAACAAAAACAACAAAGCCTAGAGACCCAAAAGATGGGCAAAGGACCCCAAACCAAAGTGAAAATGGGCCATGCATGTGCTGGGGCAGGGAGAAGGGCTGTGAATCTGCAGTGGATGGTGCAAGGGCTGCACTCAAACGAGGACGCAAACTCCAAAACCAGGCAGAGAGACATCGAAAACAGTCACAGAAACCACAAAAACAAACCCAGAGACCTGGAAAGTATGGGAGGTGCTCCAGCCCTCAGATCATTTTTACGGCCTTCTCTGGACTTGCTCCAACAGATCCATGTCCTTCCTGTGCTGAGGACTCTAGAACTGGACACAGGGCTCCAGGTGAGGTCTCATGAGTAGGGATGCAGAATCTCCTCTCTCTCCCTGCTGGTCCCACTGCTTTGGATGTAGCCAGGACACAGTTTCGCGTTCTGGGCTGTGAGCACATGTAGCCAGCTCATGTTGAGCTTCTCATCCACCAGGAAGGTGAAGGGTGGTGGTGGGAGACATCTGTGATGCTGGTAGAGAGGAGCCTACAGGGGTGATTGGACTGCGGGGATCTGGGCAAGGCCAATGGTGACTCCTGAAGCCCAGGAGAGGAAAGAGAAAACCAAAATGATGTCATCCAATGGAAGGGAAGGGTTAAAAGATCTGTCAGAGCTGAGCCTCTCTGGAAACAAGGGAGACAGCTGGAAATGGTTTAAATAACTCTTTGCTGTGTGTCTGCAAGCCCTGGGTGCCAGCGAAAGGTAGTCTTATTTCTGATAATATCTGGTCTGACACACTCAATATGTTTAACAGGTTTCAGTTCACTCAGGCAGATGAGACTAACGAGGAAGCGCTCGTGCAGGGATTCCTGGATGCAACCTCTGCGTGTTCTCTCCTCTAGATGCAAACAGAGGTTGAAACTATGGAAGAAAGTATGACTGATCTTCATCTGAGGAATCAGTCTTGAAATCCAGGGGTAACCAAGCACCCAGGGTGGATGCCCAGCAGGGATGCTGGGGACCCTCAGGCGCAGTACCTGGAGCAGTGCTGGGGCTGGGGTGCCCTTTTGTACATCTCCACACTGGCCACCAACAGCACCCATAAGGAGAGACACTCAGGGAGGTGGGAGATTTCCTCCAGGTCAGCAGGGTCCTGGTAGGGCACTGGGCAAAGAAGAGCACAGGAACATGGGACACTCTTCCCTGTATGGATCTGGGAGGTGGAGGGGGCTCCCCAGAGGAGCTCAGCTGACAGTAAATGCTTTCCCTCGGGATTGGCACAGCCCTGCTGAAGACCTCATGGATGTTGGCAGTGTAGTGATGAACATGAGGCTCTGGCAAGGGGTTTGTGCCCTCACCTGCAGGACACCAGTCCTAGCAGCTGATCACATCCTGCTCAGGCCTCTTGCCAAAATTGTCCTCCCTTAAAAGAAGGAGGACTCTGCCTGAGGGACTGTGACAAGAGACTCTGAGCTGTCGGGCTGGTGCTGATCCCAGAGGATCTTATCCAGACTTTTGGTGTGGAGGCAGTGTCTTAGGTTGGAGAGATTCCACTGCCTTCGTGTCCAGTCACGGTAGCTACGCCAGGAGGCAGGATTAGAGGGTCAATGAACTTTTTGCATGGCATACACCATTTTCTGTTGAGCAAAGGTGTTTTAATCACATGGAATTAGCATTGAAAACTATTACTGAGCTTTATTATTATAAAAGAGCTAATTTTTCCCTAAGTGCTCTTCTGGAGCAAAATTTAATACTCATAGTGTACAACAAAACCTGGTCAGAAATTTCCCTTTCAACTTGTATCACATAAACAAAGGAGGTACCGGATACACGAGACTGCTCCTAAAGTGTCAGCTTGTCTTTACAGCAAAACCCTTGCCCTTCAAAATGCAGTGATTTTGGTTTCCAACCGAAAAAGGTTGTTCTTGAAACTTTCCCAAATAAAAGCACGAAAATTGAATCCTGCTATGATGCACTTGATTTGATGTGATTGTGAGCATAGAATCATAGAATCACAGAATGGTTTGGCTTGGACAGAGGTCATAAAGGCCATTCAGTCCAACTCCCTGCAATGAGCAGGGAGCCCTTCCACTGGATCAGGTTGCTCAGAGCCCCAGCCAACCTGGCCTTAAATGTTTCCTGCATGAACAAGGCCACCAAGGAGAGGCAAACCCGTTGGACTGCCCATGCCCATTTCCTGGACTAAGGCTTCAGTCCTTATGAGACATCAGAGATTCCAACCTTGATGTGTGCAATGTTGTATCCATCCCTCCCTTTTCCAGGTAGGACAGAGGCAGCTTTCCCTCCAGCTCTGGGAAATCTCCCAAATGAGGACAGGCTGACAGAGTTGGGGTTGCTCAGCCTGGAGAAGAGAAGGCTCTGGGGAGACCTTAGAGCAGCCTCCCAGGACTGAAAGGGGCTCCAGGAAAGCTGGGGAGGGGCTCTGGATCAGGGAGTGCAGGGGCAGGATGAGAGGGAATAGTTTTGGGCTGAAAGAGGGGAAATTGAGATGAGATCTTAGGGAGAAATGTTTTGCTGTGAGGGTGGGGAGGCCCTGGCCCAGGTTTCCCAGAGCAGCGTTGGCTGCCCCATCCCTGGAGGTGTTCAAGGCCAGGCTGGATGGAGCTCTGAGCCCCCTGATCCAGTGGGAGGTGTCCCTGCCCTTGACAGGGGGGTGGAACTGGATGGGCTTTGAGGTTCCTTCCAACCCAAACTATTCCCTGATTCTATGACTCAGATGACGGGCAAGTGAGTGACCTGGGACTCTCCTGGAAGCCTGCTGTCTGCACAAGGCTGAGGGAAAACATTGCCTGGAAGGGTTCCCTATCAGAAAACAGGGCTTTATTGAAATCAGCTCTTTCCCTGGGAACCTGCCAGTTTTGGTGCCATTTTCTCCAGGAAGAAGCCTAACAGAATCACTTTGACTTTCTTGTTTCAGCAGTGTCAAAATGTTTATTCCGATCATGTCAAAACACCAAGCTCATTTCCTGAAAGTAAAAATATTTCCCTTTGACTTTATCATTTCATGCTCTTAACTTCCACTTTATGTGCTGTGAAACTATTTTTTAATACGTGCTGCTTGAGATCCTTTTGCTCCTCGACATCCAGGCACTCTGTGAGGAGAAGGCACTGGATGGTCTCACACGGCGTTCCAAAGGCTCCAGTTAGGAACTGGGTGAATTCCATAGGATGTGCTGCTTTACCTCTCAGTGCAGATGACTCGCACGCCCCTGGGGTTTTCTTGGTGCTCCCCAACCCCAACTCTCTGCAGACACCATCGAAAACCTGGTTCCTGTTGGGATCAGGGGGCTGGTAGCGTGGGCTGAGGCCAGGGTGATGGGCTGTGGGGTGGGATGCCCACCTGAGAGGTGATCCCCTCTCCCTGGCTGCTGCTGCTCACTCTCCTCTCACCCGGCCTGACCGTGGTGCCAGAGGGACGTCCTCATAGCCGGGTGCCTTCTCGTGCAATGCTGTAAGCTGGATTTTTCCTCGGCAGTGAGACAAACCGGTCACAAATGCAGTTCTTGGAGCCTGCTGGGGTTCTTTTGCATGGAAAACTATCCCACCTGCCTTCCAGCCGGGCACAGTGCGATCCCTCCTCGCTCCTGCCCCGGCTCCTGCAGCTCCATCACCACCTTGGGGCGCTGCTCCGGAGCCTGGAGCTGCCGGGCATCCCCCAGTGATGGTGAAAGTGATGAAGGTTTCAAAAGAGCCCTCAGGTGTAAATCTGAGGGGGGTGAAGAGGGCAGAGAGAGGCTGCATGGAATGTTGTGGGAAGCTGGTGAAGAGTCTGGAGGAGTCTTATCAGGGACCCAGAGCTGTTTAACCTGGAGGAGACTGAGGGGAGACCTCATCGCTGTCTGTAGCTCCCAGAAGGAGGCTGTGGTCAGGTGGGTGCTGGGCTCTCCTCCCAAGTAAGAAGTGATAGGACAAGAGGAAATGGCCTCAGATTGCACCAGGGGAGGTTTAGATTGGATATCAGGAAAAATTTCTTTTCTGAAAGAGTGGTGAAGCCCTGGCAGAGGCTGCCCAGGGCAGGGGTGGAGTCTCCATCCTTGGAGGGGTTCAAAAAGTGTGTAGATGTGGTGCTTCAGAACATGGTTCAGCAGGCACAGTGGGGTTGGGCTGATGGTTGGACTGGGTGAGCTTAGAGGTCTTTTCCAACCTTAGTGATTCTGTGATTCTATGACTCTATAATCATTCAGGTGGAAGATAGAGGGAGGTCCTACTGGCCTGGTAGAACAAGAGGTGACACCAACACCAAGCAAGGGCACCAAAAATAGGCTCTGCCCAGCGCTGCAGGGGAGATGGTGGAGCAGGAGCTCAGGCTGCCCACAGTTTAGGTAATGAGGAAATGCCTGGAACAGCATCTCTTTTCCTCCTCCTTCTCTTCTTGCTCCTACTCCTCATCCCACAACTGGCCAGTCTCTCTTCATTCCTCCTGTCTGTGGGTTTGCCCCTGCCCAGCTCTGCCCAGGCTCCACTGTCCCAGTTCTCCCATCATAAACAGGGTTTGTCTTGGGGGGCAGATGCTATGGGGTGCTATTGTGCACCTCTACTCTGGTCTCATGAGACCTCACCTGGAGCTTTGTGTCCAGCTCTGGAGTCCTCAGCACAGGAAGGACATGGGTTTGTTTGAGAGAGTCTAGAGAAGGCCGTGAAGATGATCCAAGGGCTGGAACACCTTTGCTATGAGGAGAGACTGAGAGAGGTGGGGTTGTGCAGCCTGGAGAAGAGAAGGCTGCAAGGAGAACGTAGAGCAGCCTCCCAGTACTGAAAGGGGCTCCAGGAAAGCTGGGGAGAGACTTTTTACAAGGGCCTGCAGTGATAGGACAAGGGGAATGGCTTTAAATTAGAACGGGGAACATTTAGATTAGACATTAGGAATAAATTCTTCATGATGAGGGTGATGAGACCCTGACACAGGTTGCCTGGGAAGCTGTGGCTGCCCCATCCCTGGAGGTGTTCAAGGCCAGGTTGGATGGGGTGTGGGAAGTGTCCCTGCCTATGGCAGAGGGGTGGAACTGGATGATCGTTAAGGCCTCTTGCAACCCAAAGCATTCTGTGATTCTATGATCAGCAGCAGCAGCAGCATCACCAAGAGCAAACTGGCTCCTGTCCCAGAGCCCCAGGGGCCAGAGGAGCCCTGTTTCCTGGCCAGATGGGAGATGTGATGGAAGTACCACACCCCAGAGGACACCTGTGCCCAGAAGAACAGAGTAGGGAGCTGCATCAGGCGAGGGCTGCACTGGCAGTTGGAGTGAGATATGTGCATGCAGCCCCAAACACCCCCATCGCCCCTTCCCCTGATGCTGCTGGGACCCTGCCCAGCTAGGCTCTGCTCTGCTTTTACATCCCAGACCTGATGCTCCAGGGCTCACCCCAGCCTGTGGAAAACCAGGATTAGAGGAGCAGGTGAGACATAAAATCCATTGCTTACTCTGCAATTCCTCCCCTGCTCCCTCAGGCATTGCCATGCCGTGGGGCAAGCGCCTGGCATCTGGGATGGACCGGAGGTGTTGGGAAGACGAGAGGCAGCTCGGTGTCCCCAGCTCTGCTCCCTGGCTGCCTCTGACCATAAAGAGATGGATGAGCAGCAGGGCCTGCTGCTTAATGGGGACAGTGGCAGCGTGCAGCTGCCTTAATAGAGACACTCCTGCCTGGTGCCAGGCGGTTAAGTGATAATTAACCAGGTGCTTGGGAAGGTGATGCTGGAAGACAGCCCTGGGCTGCTGCTGAGGGGTGGAGGGCTGAACAGCCACCTCTGTGCACCAAGACCCACAGGTGCCTTGGCTGGGACCACGTACAACCAGATATGTGATGTTCCACACCTTCAGGGCTGAGGGAGGAGGCCAGGAATGAGACCCTGGAAAGCCAGACATGGGAGTACCAGGCAGCTTTGGATGCTTTGAGGTGCAAGGAGTCATCAAGCCACTCAACACCTGCCTGTCCCCTTCACCACCAGCAGCCATCCTTGTCTGCAAGGGTAAATAATTCTTTACTGGTGGGGAAACTGAGGCAGCAGGTGAGCAAGAGCAGCAGGTTTCAGCAGCATCAGGCATAGAATCATGGAATGGTTTGGGCTGGAAGGAACCTCAAAGCCCATCCAGTTCCAATTCCCCTGCCATGGGCAGGGACACCTCCCACTGGATCAGGGGCCTCAAAGCCCCATCCAATCTGGCCTTGAACATCTCCAGGGATGGGGCAGCCACCACTGCTCTGGGCAACCTGGGCCAGGGCCTCCCCACACTCACAGGAAAATATTTCTCCCTAAGATCTCAACTCAATCTCCCTTCTTTCACCTGAAAACCCTTCCCCCTCATCTGATTCCTGCACTCCTTGATCAAGAGCCCTTCCCCAGCTTTTATGGAGCCCCTTTCAGTCCTGGGAGGCTGCTCTAAAGTCTTCCTGGAGCCTTCTCTTCTCCAGGCTGAATAACCCCAAGTCTCTCAGCCTGTCCTCATATAGGAGGTACTCCAGCCCTTGGTTCATTTCTGTGGCCTCCTCTGGGCTCACTCCAACACATCCATTTCTTTCCTGATTGATAAATCACTGGGATGACCAGGCAGCACGGACAGGGAGGTCTGAGCGCTGTCACCCAAGGAATGAGGTGGCTCAGGGCAATCGCAGGGGGATGAATCCACTGCAGCAGAGGAAGAGAAATGCTGCTGGAGAAACTGAGCGGCACCAGGCAGAGAGAGGCACCCATGGGAACATCACAGGAAGAGTTTTCCAGGCTGGGACCCTCCTGCTCAGCTCAGTACCCAGGAGCTGAGCTTGAGCTGCAAAAACAAGGTTGGAAGAGCAGGTGAAAAATGTGGGAGGGTTTTGACTAATAAAGGTGACACTGGGGGAAGTTCCAAGTGGGTAAAAGGCTGCAGAGAGAGGAGGGGACAATCCTGCCACTGGGCCCTCAGGGTAGGGGAAGGAGATGTGGGTGTAAACCATAGCATGGGAAATTTTGGATAGATCCCATGAGAGACGCTCTGGGGAGGAGAGAGGCAGAGGGAGATGAGGAGGCACCACCTTGGGGTCTGTAGGGGTGGGAGGTTTGGGGTCAGGCTGAGACTCATGGGGGACCTCACAGCTGTTTACTGTTTACTCAGAAGGGGAGGAGGAGGAGCAGATGCTGAGCTCTTCTCTCTGGTGACCAATGACAGGACCCAAGGGAATGGCAGGAAGATGTGCCAGGGGAGGGTTAGGTTGGACATTAGGAAAAGGTTCCTCACCCAGAGGGCCAAATATTAAAGAAGAATTTGGCCCATGACTTCAGATTCAACAGTGTGAATGTTGGAGTTGTCCTGTGCGGGGACAGGAGTTGAATTCGATCCTTGTGGGTCCCTTCCAACTGAGGACATTCTGTGATCCTGTGATTGTAGGTTTGAGGTGCTGTGAGATGGCACAGCACGTGTGGACCAGTGGCTATGGGGCTTGGCCAGTAGGTCCTTGTCTGTGTGGCAGGGGGTAGGAAACACAACACTGCAGCCTCTGCTAGCTGGGATGTGGCTCCTGGGAGGGCTGGGGCATCTGCAGCCACCGCTGCAGGGTGTGTGGAAGACAGCACTTGTCACGTCGCTCCTGTAACACCGTATTGTATTTATTATATTACATTATATTTATTAAATTATATTATACTTTATTATATTATTAGAGCTGTCAAGGCTGGAATCGTCAGCTTCTCAGTTGCTTGGGTAACCTTAGCCCGTCCCCTTGGACAACAAGTGGTAGAGCACGTGACAGGGGCATTAGAAACACTGCTATGGGTGCAGCTGGTGGCACCAGGGGTGATAAAGCTCCAGAGCAACCTGCATTGCCTGGTATTAGCATCCCCAGGGCCAGCGAGGCCCATTGGGATGGGGTTGGAGGGGAACAGCCTCCCAGTACTGAAACTGGGCCTACAGGAAAGCTGGGGAGGGCTCTTGATCAGGGAGTGCAGGGAGAGGAGGAGGGGAAGAGCTTTCAGCTGAGAGGAGATTGAAATGAGATCTTAGGCAGAAATGTTTTGCTGTGAGGGTGGGGAGGCCCTGGCCCAGGTTGCCCAGAGCAGTGGTGGCTGCCCCATCCCTGGAGGTGTTCAAGGCCAGGCTGGGTGGGGCTTTGAGCCCCCTGATGCAGTGGGAGGTGTCCCTGCCCATGGCAGGGGGTGGGACTGGATGGGATTTGATGCCCCTTCCAACCCAAACCATTCCACAATTCCATGATGCCAATAAACTGCACAACAGCGACGGCGCTGACATTGGTGCAGTGCTGGTGGGGACGGACCCCACTGACTCGATGGTAAGAGCTTCCCAGTAAGGCTTCAGTGCCTTCCCAGCACACCCGGCCTGGGACACTGGGACCATTTTCTCTGGGTGCCTCTGAGGACTTTTGCCCCAAGAAATTCAGACCAATCACCCTCTCTATCAAAAAAACACCATTTCACCCCAAACCCTATGGATGCCCCCCGAACTGCGGGGACCGGGGTGAAATAACGGGTTTGGAACTGGTTCCCTGGGTTTGGAACTGGATGAGTTTTGAGGTCTGGTTTTCCAGTCCAACCCATTACATGACCTACGTGGGGTTGTTTGCGCCCTCCTGGGTGCTGCTGAGGGCGAGTGTGAGAAGCAGGGCTGCACCCCAGCACCTGGACAGCAGTGGAGCTGAGGCACCTGCCCCGGCCCAGGTGGGTTTCGTGTCTCTGACCTCGCTGCCACCGCATCCCCCTGTGGTGACAACAGTGGGGGGGGGTCCCGAGGTGCTGGGACAGGGCAAGGAGTGGGCTGCGACCTGGCTATGGGGCTGAGGGTTGAGTGATGCTGGGGGGGGTCGGGGCGGGAGTTGGGACCGGGACGGAGGCTCCACGAAGGGGGGACTGGGGCGTGGCCGGTGCTCTAGGGGGCGTGGTCTATCACGGGGGCGGGGCTTACAGCCTGAGGGAATTGGCCTCGCTGCTTGAGGCGTGGCCCCCTCGGAGGGATCCCCCACCGCGGCCACTCCCCCCCCCCCCTCGCCGCGGCGAGGGGGGGGGGGGGAGTGGCCGCGGTGGGAGAGGGGGCGTGTCCCCCACAAGTGGGTGTAACTTACCGGCGTGGGGGCGTGGCCGTGCGCCTTGGGGGCGTGGCCAGTGAGCAGGGACCCCCGACTGCGGTGGGCGTGGCCTCGTCGGGCGAGGGGGGCGTGTCCTGTCGAAGTGGGTGTGGCTTCCCCGTGTGGGGGCGTGGCCGGTCGGTTAGGGGGCGTGGCTCGGTGGTAGGATTCCCCGACGACACGGAGGGGGTGTGTGGCCAAGGGGAAGGGGGCGTGGCCCGCGTAAGTGGGCGTGTCCGGATGGGGTGCGGGGTGTGTCTCGTTTGTAAGGTTCCCCGAGAGCCACTGGGGGGCGTGTCCAGGGCAAAGGGGGCGTGTCCCGCCTTGTCCGGAGAGCGGCGCGGGGGCAGTCGGCGCCCCTGACGTCACCCGCGGGGCGGGCCCTGCTCCCCTCCCCCTTCGTCCCGCGGGCGCGCAGCCAATGGGGGGCGCGGGGGGGGGCGTGTCCTCCGCGCACCTCCCGCCAATCAGGGGCAACAATGGGGGGGCGCCCGGGGCGCACGTGGGGCCGGCGCCGGGGCGGAGCGGAGTACCGGAGGGTGGGGGGAGCGGTACCGGGAGGGGAGAGCTGTACCGAGGAAAGGGGTGCAGCACGGGGGGCTCAGTGATACCAAGGGGAGAGCTGTACCGGGGCGTGGGGAGCCGTACTGGAGGGGAGGGATCTGTACCGGGGCAGCGCTATACCGAGGGCTGGGAGCTGTCCTGGGGGTATCTCGGTCCCGGGGGGGAGGGGGGGTGAGGAGGGTGGTCCCGAGGGAGGGGGGTCGGGGCAGGGAGCGATAGCTGGGCGGCGGTGGGCTTGCAGATCCCGGAGTTCCGTGGTACTGGGGGGCTCAGTGATACCTGGGGGGAGAGCGGCACCGGGGGCTCCGTTTCAATCCGTTCCGCCCCGCCTGGTCCCTCCCCGCCCCCGCCCCTCTCCCGCCCCCCCCCCCCCTCCCCCCCCCCCTCCCTCCCCGGTCCCTCCCCCCTGTGTCACGGCGGCGCCCGCACTCGGGGCGGGGAGCGAAGGGGACCGGCAGCAGCGAACGGCGGCCGCCCCAGCATGTGGCCCGGCCGCGCCGAGGCGGCAGCGCGGCGGCGGCGGGGGGGACGGCGGGGGGAGGAGGCGGGGGGGGGCAGGTGCGTGGATGCTGGAGCCGAGCGGGGGGGCCGCTTAGCGGGGGGGGGGGGGGCGGGGAAGCCGTCAGGTGCGTGTGCCTCCCGCATGGCTCCGCCGCACCGCCGGACCTAGCGGCACCCCCGGGGGGGAGCCTCCCCCCAACCCAGCACCCCCTCGGCTGCATCTCGCATCTCCCCGCCTGGTGCCGAGGATGCCGCCCGGTTCAGCCTCTGCTGCCGCCTGACCCAGCCCGGTGCAGCCACCGCCGATGGATGCGGCGCTCCCGCTGCCCTTTGTGCCCGCAACGCCTCCGGAGCTCCGCGGCTGGTAAAAAAAAAAAAAAAAAAAAAAAAATCAACCAACCAAAAAAACCCCCCAAAGCCAAAAAAATAATAGCAACCCAACGACCATGCAGCGGCCGCCCCGGCTCGTCGCTCCCGGTAGCCGCGGGGTTCCCGGCGCGGAGCCGGGCAGAGCCGCCTCCTAGAGCTGCTCCGGACTCGGGGCTGCGGGACCCGGCGGCTCCTCCTTCCTCCTCCCTCCATCCCAGCTCGGAGCCCGGCTTCGCACTCCTCTCCCTCTCCTGGTTTTTTCGTTTTTTTTTTTTCCTTTTTTAATTTTTTTTTTTTGTTTTTTGTGGAAGCCGACCGTAACTCTGCGGAGGAGGTTGCTCTCCCTCTCGTGTTTTTTGTGGGTTTTTTAATTTCCCCCCCTTTTTTTGTGGAAACAGACTGCAACTCCCTCTCGTGATTTTTCTTTTTTTTTTGTGTGTGTTTTTCTTTTTTTCCTTTTATTTTGGGTGGAAACCGACCATAACTCCAGGCAGGGGGCTGCTCCCCCTCTCGTGTTTTTTTTCTGGGTTTTTCGTGGTTTCTTTTTGTGTGTTATTCTTTTCTTTTTTTTTTTTTTTTTTTTTTGGTTGGAAATCGACAGTAACTCCTGGGGGGGTTGTTGTTGGGGTGTGAGTGTTTTTTGGGGGGGGGGGGGGTGGGACCATGGAAGAGAAGCTCCAGGCGCATCAGGTGGAGATCGACCCGGATTTCGAGCCGCAGAGCCGGCCCCGCTCTTGCACTTGGCCTCTCCCGCACCCTGACTTTGCAGCGGAGGAGGAGGATGGGGGCGTACAGGGGGGACCCCCGGCTTTGGCAGCGGCCACCAGTGCCGGGGAGGGAGCAGAGAACACAGCAGTGGCCCCGGTGGAACGGAGAGCCGGAGCCCCCCAGCCGCCCCCCGGTGCAGACATCGGGCAGCTCCGCAAAGCCAAGACCTCCCGAAGGAACGCGTGGGGCAACCTCTCCTACGCAGACCTCATCACCAAAGCCATTGAGAGCTCACCCGAGAAACGCCTCACCCTCTCCCAGATCTACGACTGGATGGTGCGATATGTCCCCTACTTTAAGGATAAAGGAGACAGCAACAGCTCCGCTGGATGGAAGGTACCTGACCCCCCCTGACCCCAACCCAACTGTAACTTTGACCCCTGCTCCCAAAAGTGCACTGGGCTCTGGATGCATCCCCGGGGCAGATGGAGCTTGGACCTCACTGAGGGGCTGGGGAGATCCCCGCTTTCCTTGTGGTTGGAGAGAAAAGGGCTTGGTCAAGTTTTGTTCAGAACAGGTGCCTCGTGACATTGTGTGGTGGTAGCAGGGTGATCTTGTCCTTGGGTCAAGACATCAGGAAAAATTTCTTCACCAAAAGGGTTCTCAGGCCCTGCAGAGGCTGCCCGGGGAGGTGGTGGAGTCTCCATTCCTGGAGGGGTTTAAAAGATGGGTAGATGAGGTGCTTAGGGTTGTGCTTTAGTGGTGGACAGGTATGGTTGGACTTGATCTCAAAGGCAATTCTATGATTCTGTGATTTGGGTCACCCGCTGGCCTCAGGCTGGGTGAACCATTGCCATGCCATCATCATCCCAGGGGACATCAGGGATGGCAGAGGCGAGGGGGCTGCATCCAGCTCTCCCACCAGCCTGGGAGCACTGGGATACAGTGGATGGCGATCCCGTCAGCCCGGCTCAGCCTGTCCATGCCTGTGGACACCCCAACCATGCTGGGTCCTCGAGTGCCCGTGGTGTGCCCAGGGGTGCAGCCGGAGGGAGGGCTGTCCCCAGCCAGATGTCTCCAGGCTGACTTTTACCTACTTGTGGGTAAATGACATACTTTGACCCCATGTGTTTGCCCCATCTCAGCCTCTGGGGATCACACAGGGCCCCCATGCTGGCTTTCCCCCAGCTCTGCTCTCAGCTGGCACTGTGGGCTTGTTGGAGATCCTTCATGTGGGGAGCAACCCCCGTCTCACTCGGTGTCAACTGGGGCTGCATTGCATTGACTGTCTCAGCACCGGGCAAGGGCTGGGAAGGCGCTGGGTCCTGGGGGGGGGGGAAGTCACAGCAGTCCCTGCCCCTCTGGCTCAGGCTGGGAAGGGGGAAGAGGTCGTCCAGATGGTGTCAGTAAAAAGGAGATGGTTTGTCTTAAGCCCTACCCTAAGCCCTGTCACCTCCAGTGTGATTAGTGTGTAACGAGGCTTTGGGGGCTCTAATACCACCCTGTTGTCCTGGCACTGTGTGCCCTGGCTCTGTCAGAGGTGGCCTGAGCTGGCCCACCTTGAAGGCTCTTTGGTTGCAAACGGGGCTGTTTTGGGGCTGGAGGGACAGACTCTCTCTGTCTGTGGCTCTGGTGGCCAGGCTGTGGGAGCTGGGATTGCGTGGAGGTTGGGTATCCTCTCTGCCCTGCCGTGCTTGGGGTGGGTGGGCAGGAGGCAGCTGGGGTTTACCTGGGGTGGAGATTCACCAGGACAGGGTGTTGGGCGCTGCGGCGGACGCAGGAAGTGGTGGTTGTGTGGGGGCTGATCAAACCTCCACCTGGGGCGAGACCTGTGTGGCCCTGGGCGTGTGCTGGGAGAGAAGGGTCTCCCCAGACTCGCACCTACTGGGGACAGTGTGGGGCATGCACTGGGGAGGTCTGGGGATGTGGCAGGGAGGTTTGTTGTGACTCTGGACCGCTGATCAGCAGGGCTGGGATGAGGAGGGAAGGGATTCCCGGGCAGCCATGTGTGCCACCAGGGGTGTGGGATGGCTGGGACCCCCCCCCGCTGGGTGTCCCTGAAGGACAGTCCAGGGGAGTGAGGGTGAGGGGATGGAGCTGTGAGCAAGTTTGTATGATCAGCCCTGGCCAGGCAGTAGCAGGGGATGCTCGTGTCCCTTGGCACACAAGCAAAAGCCATTGAGCAAAGCCCTCCCTGGGTGGGAAGGACCCTGGCTGGGGACGGTTGGGGACAGCAGCAGTCCTTGTCACAGGTGAATGCTGAGGTTCGACCCCCCATGGCTTGCAGGGGACATAGGAGTGACCTGTGTCTCCTCTGATCATGCCAGGGCTTGCACAGGGACAGTGGCACTGCGCGGGTGTGTCTGTGAGGGGGTGTGAGGTGGCACAGGCTTCCCGTCCTGCCCACACCAGCAACTGGCTTTTGGCCCCTGGGTGAGAACAGGCTGTGACAGCAGCATCACCTGCCCTGCATCGTCCTGGCAGAGGCGACCCTGGAGGACATCCTCCCGGGAAAGCAGGAGTGGCCTTTTCCCCTCTCAGCTGTCACCCAGGGAGTCCCTGATGTGTCCCGGAGCCATGGGAGGGTGAACACCTTCTCCCGGCACAGCCTCCACCAGGGAGCGTGTGGGAGCAACTCGGGTTATTCCTCCCTGTCCCTTGCCCCCCACGCCCTTCTTGGTGTCCCTTGGGGTAGGGATGGTGCCTGCCCTGCGTCCCTGTAGTGGCACTGCTCGGGGTGTTACCACGGAGCCCCATCACTGCTGTGGGGCTTGGGTTGGTGCCTTTCCCGGGGGCGCTGCATCCCTGGAGCCTTCGCAGTATGTGATATGCACGGTGGCAGGACAGGCTGGTGGTCCAGCCTCTGTTGGGCATGAAGGGGTCACTCGACTGGGTGGGCTCGCCTGGGTGCACCTCGGCACGGGATGCTCTCCACCTTCCTGGCCTGTCCCTGGGCTGGAGCTGCTCCGCGGTGGCTCTGCCTCTCTCCCTTATGCTGTGGGCAGCCGGCTCTGCTGCCCACGCTGCTCCGCTGCTGTCCGCTCCCTCCTGGCGGCCCCCTTGCCCCGCCTTGGCACCGTGGCTCCAGCCTCCTGGTGAAGTGTCCTCCCGACCTGCTTGCACACTTGGGGCCTGTCCTGATGCCATCTGTGCCCAGTCCCTAGCTGGGGCTGGCAGTGAGGGCTGGCAGCAACCTGGGCGTGCGGAGACCCCCTTTGCTTGGTGGTCTTGCTTGGACACCAGCGTGTCAGGGGTTAAACTCACAGCCCCGTGTCCCTCCTGACTGTCCCTCATCCCGGACCCCCTGGGTGTCCCTGCGCATTCCTCCCCGGGGCTCAGAGCGCTGGGCAGTCGATTCTGCGATAACGAGCTGCTGGCAGATTATTAAAGAGCCCCTGGAGATGCCACGTCCTCGTGCCCCAGGCCTGGGAGAAGCATGATGGATTTAAAGCGGTTCATTACCCAGCACAGCGATGTCAGAGGGGGGTCCCTGGTAATGGGCTGCTCCTTTAATTAGCTCCTTTGCAGCCTCCCCATGCCAGGGAGAGCGGGATGGGATGGAGGAAGTCCGGGAGCTCGGCCGAGGGCACGGCACTCCGTGGGGTGCTGGCTGCACTGCTGCTGGTCTGGCAGGACTTCTCCAAACCCCCCTGCCCGGCTCCAGCACTCAGAGTGCGGGCGGGGGGGGCTCTCCCAGCTGGATGTCTTCCTGCATCCCGCTGGCCATGGGCGTGCTGCACCCCTGCCTGGCTGTGGTGTCCAATGTGTCTATCAGGGAGGGGAAGGATTTGGGCACACAGTGCGGTTTGGGGTCAGATTTTTCCTTTCATGCCAATGTGTGGGTTGTATTTCATGGTTTTATGATGAGGTAAACTGAGGCAGGTGGCCTAAACACCTTGTCCACGCTCAACATCGGGACCAGGTCCCAGCAACATCTTGCCCGTGCTCAGCATCGGGACCAGGTCCCAGCCCAAGGGATGAGGGGATGCTCTGGCCGCTGCCCCCTGTGCTCTGCATCCTCTGCAGCTCCCCGTGCCGCAGCGGGCTGGGCCAACACCTCGGGCTTGTGCACTGGGAGCTGCTGCTTCCCAATGCAGGGCAGCAGGCGCCCGCTGACTGACAGTTCTGCTTAATTAGGGAGTTGTTATTTTATCAATTCCAAAGCGCTTGAAGTTTTCTGCTCCAGCTCACGCTTTCCACTTGTTAATGGGAAACCAACACCCTCCATCAAAAAGGCAGCGGCACTGATGCATTTTAAAGGTTTCTGCTTGCTCCACTTTGACATCCAAAATATAACAATCAAGCAGTCAGCTAGTGGATGCCTGTTTGATACGGCTCTGACAGCACCGAAAACCTTAATTTCCCAGCCCTCTCCTGTACCTCCTCCTCCTTTACCTCTCTGGGTTGGTGCTGTGGTGGCTGCTCCCAGTGTGAGGGACCAGGGCACTCGGGTCCTGCTGTCCCCAGGGAGCTGGGAGCGCTGTGCATGCAGAGACAACCCCCTGGCAAGTGCCGCCTTCCCTTTGCAGGGAGTGGAAATGAAAATTGGGAGACAAAGGGGTGGAAAATGTGTTTGGGTGGGAGCATTGTTTGGGTGCCTCTTGCTGTCCCAGAGTTTGGTGCATACCAGGGTGCTTCACCTTCCTGAAGACATGGAGACCCCCGAGGTCTGTGTGAGCAAAGGGAGGCAGAGCACAACCCCACGGGCACGGCAGGAGCTGCACGGGCTTCGGCGTGCGCTGTCTCTGTGCCACCCACTGCCTGAGCCTTTCTCTCTGGGATGGGGGCTACTGCACAGGCCTGGACCCTGCCCCATGCAGCTGCAGATGCTCAAAACCAGCTCCTGGGACTGATGGGGATGGCTTTTCCCTGGCAGAGGACAGCTTGGGCACCAGCGAGGCAGCTGGTAGTGCCATGGGGCGGTGGGACAGAGGCAAAGGAGGGACTTATGAGGAGCACAGGGTGACACGGCTCTGGGGTGATGTGTTCTGGGGTTGCACAGCAGGATCATTCTCATTTCCACTGGGATCAGTAGTGTCCGTGGCTGCCTGGCACTGGGCTGAGCATGGGGCTGCCCGGTCAGGGATCCCTGGAATGGTTTGGCTCAGCTCCGCTCACGGATCCCCATCCTCTCCATATATGGAGATTTTTCCAGCTGCACCGAGAGCCAGATGCTCCCCGGAGAGCTGCCCACGGCTGGGAGCAGAGGAGCTGGGACAGCCTGGCCATCCCAGGGGCCGAGCAGGGCCAGCAGGAACCTCAGGCTCCTTCACCCGGGGAAGCCCCTCTGCTCCATCCCCCAAACATCGCCCAGAGAATCATAGAATCGTTTAGTTGGAAAAGACCTTTGTCATCAAGTCCAACCATACCTGTCCACTATTAAACCATCCCTGAGCACAACATCTACCTGTCTTTTAAATAGAGAAGCTGCCCTGGCTCTCTGGTTCCTGCAGCACAATGTCCCTGGGGTCTCCCTGATGTAGGGGGACACCCTGACCCTTTCCTGCAGCACGGGTGGGGTCCTCCCTGTGTACCCAGCCCTTCAACATCCCAAGGCTGGAGTGGGGGACTCCTCGCCTGTTCCCGACTTCACACAGGGATGGGGAACTCGCTCCCTTTCCCCTGAGCTGCTGTGATGTGCTCTGATGCTGCTGGTGGCATGGCTGTGAGGGATCCCCTGGGCTCCTCTCCTCCTTCCCACCTCATTTTTTTTCTCTCCTTTTGGAGGTTTTCATCTTCCTTCTAATTTCCACCCCCTCCTTTCCCCCTTCTTCCCTTCTTCTGGAATCACTTTTCATGCAGTGCTAACTGCTGAAGTAACACAAACCTGCTAAATGGTCCAGCTTTATGATAGCATAAAAATGATACTACAGCAGTGAGTGGGGCTTTATTAAACCCAAGGGATAGGCTCCAAATGAACAGCTTGCTCTGCTCTTAGCTTCCCCACCGCCCCCGCCCCCTTTATTTTTAATAACCACTGGAATATAAACTACAGTTAAGATCCTGTGGACTAGAAGAGCACTCGCAGCCTGGTGTTGCCTCCATCCGTCCCCACGTGCAAGTCCCTGTGCACATCCCTCCCTCCTGATCTCCTAGTGAGGGAAGGACCGGCATCCTGGGCTGGGAAATTAATTTCGTGGTGTTTGGTGTTTGACTTAAAAAGCCTCGTAGATATTTTGCAGGGAAGCAGTGCCCTCAGTGTGTCGGGTCAGGCATGATGCGGGAACGAGCTGGAGCTCCTTGGCTCAGCTTCCCATCCCAGCGGGATCCTCACTGGGATGCTGCTGATAGCAGGAGGTCCCCTGGGCTTTGGGAGCAGGGTTGGACCCCATCACCACTGTGTCCTCGCAGAAGGAGCAGGCAGGAAGGGATTGAATCTCCCTTCCCACCACTGCAGCAGGGTCGAGGCTCCCCTCTCCACCCCCGGAATCCACCCCAAGCCCTGGTGCCACCATTCCCTTTGGTCTTCCGTGGGGATGCTCTGGAGCTGTGTATGGGGTCTCCCCCTTGCCTTGCCATCCCACTGCCCCCCAGCCCTGCCTGCCGGGAGGCAACTGCCCTCCCACTGCCCCCACCAGCCGTGGGCTCGCTGCTCCCCAATTGTGTTACTTTAAATTAGCCCGACACTTCCCATCGGCTCCTTTCTCCTGCCTAAGGTGCCTGATTAGTGCCGAGGTGAAAGGCACTTTGGGTTACGGAAGGACACGCGGAGAGGCTCGCCTGTCTGTCGCTGAAGCTCATTTTGGACAGCATCTGTTCATTATTATGTGGTGCCTTGGCCAGGCGCCAGCCAGGAGAGCTGAAAGCCCCAGCACAAAGCTCGCTTTCACCCGCCGCAGGGAGGAGGAGGCAGTTGGCGCTGGGAGGGGTTGCGGGGACCCCCAAAGCAGGCTGGTCCCTTCCGTCCCAGGGGGGATGCTCCAGCCTCCCAGAGCATCCTGAGCTGTTGCCTGCTGTGGGTCTGGCCGTGGGGTGTTCAGCCCTGCTGGCTATCCTGAGGGGCTGGGGTCAGCAGGGCGGGGGCGGGGCTCCCTGAGGGGAGGGAGCAGCAGGACAGGGTGACGCTGGGATCTGTGTGGCTGGTGCCTACTTTTTCAGGAGGGGGCTCATCCTTGCCCTGCCCTGAACCCCCTGCCACTCTTTGCACCTGGCTGTGCCCGTTGGGACTGTGCCAGGGCTTGAGAGCACGGAGGCTCCTGGGCTTTGCTCTTTGCTGGCCCTCTGGGTGTGGGTGCCAGGGTTGATGCCCATTCCTGCTGCCTCCTCTGCTTTGCTCCCACTCAGCCAGAGGTGCAGCAGCGACACAGCTCACCTTTCTGCTCTATGCCTCGGGGACGCAGGTTTCCCAAACAGCCCCAGGTGCTGGCAAACAGGGACGTGTGGGGGATGCCAGCACGGGCATCCTTGCCTGAGCCTGCCCGCCAGGCTCGGGCAGAGCATGGGAAGCTGTGGGCAGCGATGCCGCACGTGTTCCCTCGCACACCTGTGCGCCTGCATTCGGGGCACGCCACGAGCACACGCCGCGCACGAGCACTCGGCAGCGAGACGCACATCGGGTGTGCAAGGGCAGAGCAGGGAAGGACCCTTGAAGGAGCCTCAGGCTGGCTGGCGCCACTGCATGGTTCTCCTGGGAGCGTGGCCTGGTGGCAGCGTCTCCATGTCCCCAAGGGCTGGGAGGGGACAGCATGGCCTTGGGTACCACAGGGGCTGCTTTTGAAGGCTTTGGCAGGCGATGGGGAGCCCGAGCCGGGGCACCGAGCGGCCACCTTTGATTTGTTGGGAAGGGAAGACAAAAACAAAATGCAAACAAGCAATACACCCCCACCCCCCCTTAAAAAAAAAAAAACCCAACCCAAATTAAAAAAGCCAACCCAAGAAGGAGAAGAAAGGCGAGGGTTGTCGGGAGCCGCCTGCCGCCTGGCGCGGTGCCAGCCCGGGGACGCTCCGGAGCAGACATGCCAAGCTGTAATTGCAGACAGGCTCATTTTCAAGAGACGAGACGGTTATTTTTAACTCACGTTAAGGTAATGCACTGATCTCCTGCTTCTTGGTTCAAAAGTTCACCAACCGCGCCCCCCTCCAAACCCACCCCAAGCCGATACCCACTGGGTGCCCCTGGGAAGGCGCAGCCCTGTGGTCTCGCGGTCGGGCAGCCACCCTCGTGCTCCCCAGGGCAGCCTTTGTGTCTCGCAGGGAGTCTGGCTCTAATCCTGTGGGATTGGGAGGAGGCTGTGGCCAGGGCCAGCCCCAGGGTATGGAGGAGACTGGCTGTGCCCAACCTTGGCTCTGCCGAGATCCCCGAGGGATGGGGATGGGCGCTGCGTGTCGAGGTGCTGGATCTTGTTTGGAATCCAGTGGGAACGCCTTGTGATGCTATGAAGGGTGGCACTGCTCACTCTCTGAGGCCCCCAAGCACTTTCCAGACATAGAATCACTTGATTAGAAAAGACCTTTGAGATCATCAAGTCCGACTGTAGTGTCCACTACTGTCTAACTGTCCACTACTAAACCATTCCTGAGCACTTCATCCACCGGTCTTTTAAACCCCTCCAGGGATGGTGACTCAGCCACCTCCCTGAGCAGCCTCTGCCAGTGCCTGAGAACCCTTTAGGTGAAGAAATTTTTCAGGAAGTCATTTTTCATGACCTCGTGTGCTGGTGACCATGCTGCCCCTGGAACTTCTGCATCTCCTCCAGCTGGCAGGGATGGCAGGGCAGTGTGGGGGATGGGGGGAGGTGGCTTTCCCCTTTTTGGCCTTAGTGGGCATCCCCGTGGTGAAGGGCTCAGCCTCCAGACCACCTATCAGGCTGGACCATCCACTGGGCGTGATGCTTCCAGCGCTGCTTGTAGGTGCATGGTGAGGACTGTGCAAGCACCTTGTCCCTGCTGCTGGCAGCAGGAGAGCCCAAAACCCAGGCACAGGGATTTATCACCTCTTTTTTTTGGCCTTAAAACTTATTGCAGTGTGGCAGGAGGGCCCGGGTGCCCTTTGCTCCCCTGGGATGGATGTTTCTGCCTGCATGGGGACCCAAGCAGTGCCAAGCTGGGGAGCATGAAGACAAGCCTGGCACCTACTTCCCAACCCTCTGCCCAAACCATGTGGAGTTAGAGCAGATCATAAGTGTCAGGTTTAGACATGTAATAGCTGTAATTAATCCTTTGCCCCCCATCAGCCTCCCGAGCAGCTCAGCCGGTGGGAATGGAGCCCCAAGGGTGCTCTGGAGCGGGAGCAGTGTCCCTGTCCCCCTGTCCCCAAATGCCCTCTCACCCTGGTTCGTGGCGTCAGCACTTTGCCAGACGGCCGGGAACTCCCTGCGTGCCTGAGATCTCTTTTGTCCTCGGCTGTCGCATGGCTGGGACTGCCAGCTGCAGGTGCTTTGCTGCTCTCCCTTCACGCCGCCACGGCTCGGCGGTTCCCTCCTGCTGGATGGAGCTGCAGGAGCGCTGAAGTTCACCGTTTGTGGGGACTAGAGAAGAGCTAAGCCCCCCTAGCCGTGTTTCGTGGCATTTCACTGCTCGCCAGGGCTCGTTGCTGGCCCCGTGGCTGTGCATCATCTGCCGGAGCTGATAAATCAGGGGGAATAGCCCGGCTGCCTCAGCCGTGAATTGTGGGGCCGGTATCTGTAATGAGTTCAACAAGGATGCACGGCGTGAGCCGCCGGGGGAGCCTCACTGGGATTATTCCTGGTCTGTGACCCTGGCAAAGTGAGGGCATCTCCTGGCACAGCGAGCTGTCCGGCTCTGTGAGGGGGTTATGCGGCCACGTGTGTCGCTGCGCTGAGTGTGCAGAATTGTGTAATGGAAGGGCAGCCCAGCGTCTCCTGTGCACGTGGGGATGGGGAGCAGAGGGGAACTGGGAGGCTGTGTGGGTTCCATTGGCTCCATCCTGGTGGGAGTGGGCACTGCATCAGCATGTGCTGATGTTTTGAGCATCCCCGGAGCCTGCCCGGGCTCCTCGATGAGTTTGGTAGAGCAGGGCTGGAAGTGCCTGGGGTCAGCTCTAAGGATGGGAGAGCTGGGGAGACCACGACTGGGACTGTGTTTGGGACCACACTTGGGACTTCCTTCAGATCCTGCTTGGGACCTACTTGGGACCTTTTTTAGCAGCTGATCTTTATCAGCAAGTGCAAGGCTCTGGGCATCATCCCATCCAGCTGCACGGAGCTGCTGGGAGCTGCTGCCTGCCAGTAATGGGTTTAATCAGGATGAAGGGCAGGTCCCCAGCTCCACACCTTGATGGGTCCAGGCAGCCAGGATGCTGCTGTCACCTCCTGCCTGTGAGCTGCCTGGCCTTCATGCCCTCCGTGCCCCAGGTGGAGTGCACGTGCGGGGATGTGGGAAGGAATTAACAACCTGGCAGAGCGACAGGCTCATAAATTTTGGCTTTTCTTTCTTTTTTTTTGAAACTGTCAAACCCATGCCTGTCCCAGGGATGTAAGACAGCATTTTATTGCTGCCTGCTTGATGGTTGTTCCCTTCTCCTCTGCGGCTGTGATTTATCTCTGCACTTTGCGCTGATTGGATTAGAAGTTTAAATGCTAAGGGTGCATAACAATATATTTTTCTTATTAATATTAAAAAATCATTATTGGATTTTTTATAGTTCTGTTTTGAATTGAATCCCCTTGCTTGATTTATTCTCTCTCCCAGAGTAGAATTTAATGCTAATAGGAACAATCATTGCTTTGTTTTGAATCTTTGACTGTTTGGAAAACTTTCCCTGCAAAGGGAAATTACAGTGTTATTAAGAGTCCATTAAAAGAGGGTTTGCCCATTCCTGGCGATTACCTGCAAGCTGGAGAGACAACAAAAAGCAAAGACAAAGAGTCTCCTTTGCAGGGCTTTCTGCTTACGCCTTTCCCTAGGTGTATCAGAATTATTGGGCCAATTATTCTAATCAGCTCTGTTCCATCACAGATATTAATTGCAGGGCCCATTGGTTTCTTGGGGGACTGCAGGCAGTGGACGCCTGCGCGCGGCAGGGGAGCGCGACGGCCCCGCACACACCTCTGCCAGGGTGAGAGGCAGGGGCTTGGCTGCCCACGGTGGGGACCACGGGGCTGCTCTGCTTCCTGGTGGGCTTCATGTTTTTGAGGCAAATACGAGCAGCAGAACGGCAGCGCCCAGCTGATGCCTCTGACAGTGTCCACAGGGCTGTGGGTACCGGGCAGTGGGGTGGAGGAGGCTGCATTTCCTCCTTGTGATGCCCTTCACCAAAGAATTGTGGAATCTCCTGGTTGAACCTTTGAGATTATCGAGTTCAACAATACCTGTCCACTACTAAACCATCCCAGAGCACTTTATCTACCCATATTTTAAACACCTCCAGGGATGGGGACTCTACCACCTCCCGGTGCCCAAGAACCCTTTAGGTGAAGAAATTTTTCCTAATATCCAATCTGACCCTCCCCTGGCACAACTTTAGGCTGTTTCCTCTCATTGTGAGAAGAGCCCAGCATCCACCTCACCACAACCTCCATTCAGGCAGGTGTAGACAGTGATGAGGTCTCTCCTTAGCCTCCTCTTCTCCAGGCTAAACAACCCCAGTTCCCTCAGCTGCTCCTTGTAGGACTTGTTCTCCTGCCCCTTTCATGAGCTTCATTGCCCAACTCACCCCTGGACTGCAGGGAGAGGATGTCCTGGCCTTATCCCAACAACCACCTCACCACAACCTCCTTTCAGAAGCTGCAGAGAGCAATGAGGTCTCCTCTGAGCCTCCTCTTCTCCAGACTAAACAGCCTCAGGTCCCTCAGCCATTCCCAGAACCCCTGTTCTCCAGCCCCTTCCCCAGCTCCGTTCCCTTCTCTGGACACTCTCCAGCCCCTCAATGTCCTTCTTGTAGTGAATGAATGGTGCATCTGCCTGCACGGGGTAACCACCCACTGCCCACCCAGTGCTGTGCCAGCCTCGACACCCAGCACACCTTTGCAGTTGTGCCCAGTGCCCCTCGCTCTCAGGCAGCTGCCAGCAGCCCATGGGACTCCAGCAGGTATGGGGCTGGGCACATGGCCCTGGGGAGCAGAGCCAGGCAGGTGGGAATGGGGCAGGGGCCGGGGGATGATGCCAGGCAGCTGGAGACGTGCCTGAGCTCCACGCGTGGTGCTGGGATGGGTGCAGCGGTGATGGGGAGCTGTGCCAGGCTTGGCACGCGGCCGGCACGGTTGGCAGGGGGAGTGCAGCGTGCCCGGGCAGGGCTGGGGCAGCCACGGCCCCGAGGAGTGCCAGGGGGAGCGGGGAAGCTGGGCTGTGGCTCGTAGGTGGGAGAGGCAGGAATGTCAGCCCGAGGCACGCAGGGCCCCGCGTCGGCGTGAACCTCCCTGCGGCACTGCGGGGTGCCAGGCCACCACCCTGCACCCCCAGACATGCACCCCTCACTCTGCTCCCCAAACACTGCACTCTGCAGCCCAGAACCTGCCCTCTGCATCCCTCACTCTGCTCCTCATGTCCTGCGCCCTGCTCCCCAATCCCTGCACCCCACATTCTGCTCCTCAAACCTTGCACCCTGCTCCCCAATCCCTGCAACTTGCACCCCTGGACCCCTCACCCCCACACTCTGCTCCCCAAACCCCTCACCTCACACCCTGCTCAGACTCCCACCAAGACATGGCTTATTTCAAACCTGTACCCACTACCACTGGGTACCCCGTACCTTGAATCCCCCTGTGCACCCCATACCCTGGACCTGCACAGGAAACCCACCTGTGCTTGCTGGACACCTCGTACCTGCCCCCACTGCCCTCTTACCCCCACCCAGCTCCCCCCATACCTGCAGCTCACATACCCACCATGCTGCCTCTGGAACTTCTGCATCTCCTCCAGCAGCCCAGCTGGCAGGGATGGCAGGGCAGTGTGGGGATGGGGGTGGGTTCCCCCTTTTTGGGCTTCATGGGCATGCCCGTGGTGGAGGGCTGAGCCACCTGGGGCTGATGGGGCAGGTAGTTGGGTGCCCTCACATGCTGCACTATGAGCTTGCCTTTCCCCAGAACTGCCACCCCCCTGCCCTCTGCCCCATGCATCTTGCTCTCCCTGAGGTTCACACCTTGGATTCACAGCCTGGGAATTTCCACTTGCCCATTGTGGGATTCCCAGTTGGCCCAGTGCACCCTGGCCACTGGGATGCTCCGTGTTCCAATGGACAATGAAGCTGGTGAAGGGCCTGGAGCACAGGTGTTATGAGGAGTGGACCTGGGGCTGTTTAGTGTGGAGAAGAGGAGGCTGAAAGGAGACCTCATTGCTCTCTGCAGCTCCTGAAAGGAGGTTGTGATGAGGTGGGTGCTGGGCTCTTCTCTCAAGTAACAAGCGATAGGATGAGAGGAAACGCCCTCAGGTTGTACCAGGGAGGGTGAAATTGGATATTGGGAAAACTGTTTCCTGACAGAGTGGTGAAGCACTGGCAGAGGCTGCCCAGGGTGGTGGTGGAGTCTCCATCTCTGGAGGGGTTCAAAAAGCGTGTGGCCGTGGCACTCTGGGACATGGTTCAGTAGGCACGGTGGGGCTGGGCTGACGGGTGGTCTGGATGAGCTTAGAGGGCTTTTCCAACTTTAATGATTCCATGATTCTGTGACTCCCAAGCCACTGGTGCCTGGGTGACAATGCTGATGAGCCCTGCTGTGCTCGGCTCTGCCTCTGTGACCCCTCTGTGCTCTGTGGGTTATGGGGTGTCCCTGTAAACTGCCTCAGCTGGGGGGGAGCCCCTGTCCCCCTTCTGCATGGCACTCCACCATGAGCCATTGGGATGTGCATCCCCACGAGTCTGGGGGTGCAGTGCCATCCCTTGGGGACCACCCTCTGCTGTGATGGGGTGGGGGTCCCCAGAATACCTCTGTATCCGGTACGATGGGTGCTCAGAGAGCGATCCCACTCACCCTGCTTTCCCACTGGGCACTGCCAAGCCTGCAAAAACATGTTTTTTTCCATTGCTGGCGAAACAGCAGCTTCACTGTGGTGGGAGAATGCCAGGCAGATGCATCGGGTGCTGGGCGAGGGGAGCTGAGCCACCCACCCCAGGGGGACAGGTTGGAGCGAGGAGGTTCCTCCTCGGACCCTTCTGGAGCTGTGGGGTGCACCCCTCCTCACGTGCCGTGCTGTGCTGGGGAGATGCTTGCTCAGAGGTGGTCCGGCCACCTCCCTGCTACCACCGGGGCAGCACACGCGTGTCTCCCACCCCGTGCTGGCATGTGGCACACAGCACAGTCCCAGCAGAGCTCCCAGTGCCTGTGCAGCTTCCTTGGCTTTCAAGTGATGTGTCCTTAGGTGTCCTCCCACACTGGAACCAGGTTTCTTGCACCCTATTCCTGGCCAAGGCAGCGCTGGAATCCCGGCGGTAGGATCCACTCACCCTCCGCGTGCAGTTTTTGGCTGCTCCCTCTTGTTTTTCCTCCATGGCAGAGCCTGAGCGTGCCAGCCAAGGAGCTGGCAGGGAGGCTGCGTGCCAGGCCCCGGGGCCAGCTGCAAGGCCGTAGGATTTCTGGTAGCATCAGCTCCGCATTGGGCGCGCGGTGGTGGCTGGAGGTTGTGAGGAGATGAGGGTGGTCCCCCTGGGATGTACAGCAGGGTCCTGGCAGGTCCCCCTGTACCCATCCCCCGGACACAGGGACATATCTGCAGGGCTTGTGGGGCAACCCTGGCACCAGGACAAGGAGGAAACCGAGGCATGAAGTGTAGGGCAGCAGCGGGGAGGATGGCGATGCTCCTGGGGGCACACATGGCAGCTCACTCCTCCATCCCCTGGCAGGTGACAGACACCCCTCTGTGCCACCCCACCACCCCAGCCTGCCTGTCCCCCCCTTTGTGGTGAGATAGGGAGTGAGATGGGGAGACGTGGGGTACGGTGCTGTGGGGAGACTGGGGTGCAGTCCTGGGAAATTTGGGGTACGGGACTCTGCAAAGGGCTGGGGACTGTGGGGTGCTGCAGCTGCCACGGGGCAGCAAGGGGAGACATGAGGTGGGCAGTGCTTGCAGTGGGGTCAGCCTGTCTCCCCAAAGCTCCCAGTTTAACCAGCAAGGCCCCACCAGCAAGGTGCTCAGATCTGCAGGTGGCTCCTCAGCAGAGTCAGGATGCCCAGGGTCTCCTCCTGCCCCACTGGGCACCCGCGTGTTGGCACAGCCCCAGGTCCCTCTCCTTGCCCCCAGCCCTCTCCATGGCACGAATCCTGCTCCTGCCTTGGAAAGCGAGCAGAACTGGGGGGCTCCTATAATTATCATCAGGCTCTGAATAATTCATGGCAACATTCCTCCAACAAACCCTCTCCCTGCCTGGGCTCCCCGCCTCGCCGCCTGGCAAGCACTGGCTGGCTTTGGGTGTGCCGTAAAGGGGGGAGAGGCTGGCTGGGACAGTGGGGTGCCACAGAGGGGTGTCTGTCACCTGCCAAGGGATGGTGGAGTGGGTTGGCATGTGTGCCCCAGGATCATCACCATCCTCCCCACTGCTTCCCTACACGTCATACCTCAGTTTCCTCCTTGTCCTGGTACCAGGGATCCTGGAACAGGCAGGAACGATGAGCAGGTTGTGTTTGTAGAATCACAGAATGGTTTTGGTTGGAAGGGACCTCAAAGCCCATCCAGTTCCACCCCCTGCCATGGGCAGGGACACCTCCCACTGGATCAGGGGGCTCAAAGCCCCATCCAGCCTGGCCTCGAACACCTCCAGGGATGGGGCAGCCACCACTGCTCTGGGCAACCTGGGCCAGGGCCTCCCCACCCTCACAGCAAAACATTTCTTCCCAAGATTTCATCTCAATCTCCCATCTTTCAGCTGAAAACCATTCTCCCTCATCCTATCCCTGAACTCGCTGGTCAAGAGCCCCTCCCCAGCTTTCCTGGAGCCCCTTTCAGTACTGGGAGGTTGCTCTAAGGTCTCCCCAGAGCTTTCTCTTCTCCAGGATGAACAATCCCAACGCTCTCAGCCTGTCCTTGTACAGGAGGTGCTCCAGCCGTGCAGGACCTCAGTTCCTGGCCCCAAGCGCCTGCGAGGCTGGGAGCAGCGAGGGGTTAAATGCGATAAAGACGGTGTGAAGGTTTTGGCTGGGGAGCTGCAGGCAGAAAGTGCATTTGTAGCCGCAAGTGGCCGCCTTGAAGACGATCCAGATCTGTCTGGGAGCCGTCTGCTGCTAAAACCCTTTGATCCACTTACTTCTCCCCAGGGAGCTCCCTGCAGCTCTGGAGCTGATGCCCCCGCGGCGACAGGGGCTGTGCTGCCAGACGGATGCAGGGAAGACCCCGCTCCTGCTGCCAGGGAGGAAAGCAGCAGCAAAAAAAAAGAAAAGAAGAGGGCAAAAATAGAGGGGCTTTAGGGACATTGGAGTGATGCCACCAAGGCTGAACTGCCGGGGTGATGGGGGGGGAGCAGGTTTGGCTGGTCCCAGGCTGTGGGCAGGGATGTGAGGGATGGAGGGAGCATTGCTGGGTGATTGCTGTGATGCCGGGGCGTGGGGCTGTCACAGGAAGGGTTGGCATCATTGATGCCTCCCCAGGACTGAAGATCCAGGGACTCTCAGGCTGGTGGCCAACTGCCCCTCACACAGCTTTGTGCAAGGACATGCCCCTTGACAGCCAGACCCACCGGTGATTTTGGGGGTGATGAGGGCCTGGAGCAGCTCTGCTGGGCAAGTGCATCCCTTCTGCCAAGCCCCTGGAGCAGGATGGGTCCTCCTGGGGCTGTGGAGGCAGCAGTGGCTGCGTGGCTGTAGAGATTCTCCTGGAGATGTCTTTCCTCTTCATCCTCACCCTTTTGAGCTTGGATTTGTGGGGCAGGAGGAGCAGCCTGGTGCCCAGCCGTGCCTGAGTGTTTGGAGTTGATCCTAATGTGTGCTGGTTCCCAGTGTGCACAGCATAGGTTGTAAGGGGTGAGTGAAGGTTTGGGGTGTAGGGAGCTGGATTTCAAGTCAGTTAATGTTTGCTGGTGAGGAGCTTTTTTTCCATAAAGGAAAAGCAAATTTGGATCAACCAGCCCAGATAACAAATTGGCTGAATGGGGAAAGCAGGAAGACTGGCACCACTGGGCAGCCAGGAGCTGTGTCCCATGGGGTTAAACATAATGTTGGCAAGTTTGGTTTATAGTAATTGCTTTGGTTTCATTATAGGAAATGTTTAAGGATTGGGAAAGCTGAAATAAGTGGCTGTACTGGACCTCAGATACACATTTTCCAGTGGGTGTCAGGACTTGAAGGATACACTGTCTGTGCCCTGTGCTCCCCAGATCCCCACAGTGGATGTGTTTCACCCCTGCAGCAACTTGGTCAGGCATCCTTGGGAGTCCTGGGAAGGGGAGCGTGGCCTAGCGTGGGCAGCAGTGGGGCTGGCACAGAGCTGGGCCCTGCAATGGGAGACTTTGATGTGCATTGTACCCTGCACCTGTGTGACACACGTGGGTGGGTTATGGATGGACCTGATAACCAAGTTCAGTTCTGGAGTCCGTAGCGCAAGAAGGACATGGAGCTGTTGGAACAAGTCCAGAGGAGGCCACGGAGATGATCCAAGGGCTGGAGCACCTCCCATACGAGAACAGTCTGAGAGAGTTGGGGTTGTTCAGCCTGGAGAAGAGAAGGCTCTGAGGAGACCTTAGAGCAGCCTCCCAGGACTGAAAGTGGCTCCAGGAAAGCTGGGGAGGGGCTCTTGATCAGGGAGGGCAGGGACAGAGGGAGGGGGAAGGGTTTTCAGCTGAAAGACGGGAGATTGAGAAGGGATTTTAGGGAGAAATGTTTTGCTGTGAGGGTGGGGAGGCCCTGGCCCAGTTTGCTGTGAGAAGTGGTGGCTGCCCCATCCCTGGAGGTGTTCAAGGCCAGGTTGGATGGGGCTTTGAGCCCCCTGATCCAGTGGGAGGTGTCCCTGCCCACAGCAGGGCGTTGGGACTGGATGGGCTTTGAGGTCCCTTCCAGCCCAAACCATTGTGTGTTTCTCAGTCCGTGCACACAGCAGGATGAGACTGTGGGCAGGAGAAGGGGCACGATATCCTGCCTCCTGGGGGATGATGTTTGGGAGCTGGTGCTCTGGCAGGTCCCGATGCTGCCTGCGAGTCTGGAGATGCTGGGCTGCCCTGCCAGCAGGACAGTGTTGTCTTCTCCTCTGCCAGCAGCCCTGGCTCCGCTCACAGCGAAGGAAAAACCCATTGGGGTTGTGATGGAGCCACAGGAGAGGCCGGGGCACGGTCATGGCCTGGGATGGTCACGGCCGGGTCTGGAGGGTGGGATGGAGGTGTGAAGGGAGGCGAGCGGGGAGCGAACAAAAGCTGCATTGAGTGACAGCGCTTGGCCGCCAGCGGAGCAGGAGCCCGGCCAGGAAAAACAGGGCCTGGAGCTGGAGCACATCGTGTCCCTGGCTGGGGCCGCTGGGGCCCTCGGTACATTCTGTAGCGGAGGAAGCTGGCGTGGGGACGCGCTGGCTCCGTGACCCCAGCGGGGAGAGAGCCGGGGGCTCCCCGCGCTCTGCGCCCTCCCATTGCATCGCTCGCTCTGGCCTCAGCATCCGCACCACGGGGCCCCCCAGGACTCCCACCCGGGAGGAGTTGGACTCCCCCCCAGTTGGGGGTCAGCGCTGGAGGAGGAGGAGGCGGTGGTGGGGATGGGGGAGGCTGGGGAGCGGCGTGCAGACAGCGAGCGGGCACCGTGCCCAGGAATCCGCGGATGGTTTGCAGGCGGCGCTGCCCGGGCAGCAGCCTCTAATTCGATTAGAGCTCGGGGTCACGAAGGAGGGAGCCCAGCAGCGTGGGGGAGCTGGGAGAGGGCCCCCCGCGGGGAAACGGCCGACTGAAGGGCTGCCAGCTCTCCTGGGAACCAGCCCGGGCAGCAGCGGGATGGGGGTGCCCTGGCCCCTCCACATCTGGGCAGCTGGGGTCGTGCCCAGGCTGGCACCGTGGGGCAGGTGCCCGTGGCGACCCGATGGGGCTGCTGGGGGTGTTAAAGGAGATTTTGAATCATAGCATTGCTTGATTGGAAAGACCCTTGAGATCATTGAGTCCAACCGTCCCTGTCCACTACTAAACCAGATCCATAAAACTCATCTTCCCATCTTCTAAACACCTCCAGGACTGGTGACTCCACCACCCCCCTGGGCAGCTTCTGCCAAGTACCTGAGAACCCTTTCAGTGAAGAAATTTTTCCCAATATCCAATCTAAACCTCACCTGGTGGAACTTGAGGCCATTTCCTCTTGTTCTATCGCTTGTCACTTGAGAGAAGAGTCACAAGCCCAGGCACTTGGACCCCTTGGAATGGGCTTCCAGGTGATGGGAGTTGGGAGCAGCTGCCTTCCCACAGTGATATGTGACTTCCCATTGTTCCACACCTATTCCCTGTGCTACCCTCCTTTCCCCTCCTTGGCACCTTGTCCCCTGTATGCCATCAGCCTTCCCAGCCCCACATCCCCCACCCCAACCCTGCTGCAGTCCCCATCACCTTGCTCCCACTGGAAAATCCTAAAAATTAGCAACGAGGAGGGCTGTGGTTCAAACCCCTGTGGTCCAGGCCAGGGCATTCTCTCCTTGCAGTCCAGGGCTGAGTTGGGCAATGAAGCTCATGAAAGGGGCAGGAGAACAAGTCCTACAAGGAGCGGCTGAGGGAGCTGGGATTGTTTAGTCTGGAGAAGAGGAGGCTGAGGGGAGACCTTGTCACTGTCTACAACTGCCTGAAAGGAGGCTGTGGAGAGGTGGATGTTGGTCTCTTCTCCCAAGTGACAGGTGATGGGATGAGAGGAAATGGCCTCCAGCTGCACCAGGGGCGGTTCAGATTGGATATTAGGAAAAATTTCTTCACTGAAAGTGTTTTCATGCATTTGCAGAGGCTGCCCAGGGAGGTGGTGGAGTCGCCATCCCTTGAGGTGTTTAAAAGATGGGTGGATGAGGTGCTCAGGGATCTGGTTTAGTAGTGGACAGGTATCATTAGACTCGATGATCTAAAATGTCCTTTCCCCCAGGTGATTCTATGATTCTATTATGTGTTTCTAATGGTCCAGAACAGGTTCTTCTTGCTTGTTTTGGGACAAATTTTTCTTCACCTCCCAAACAACATTTTTTTGGTGGCTTTATTTCCAAGTGTCTCGTTGCTCCAGCGAAAGGCAAGATCTTGCTGGCAGCATGGATCCAGGAGCTCATGACATCACTGCTGGCTGGTGGCAGGGCAGGTTTTTAGGGTCTCTTTCTCCAGAGAGACCCATCCGGTCTGAAAACAGCTTCAAGGATGCTGCACGGCCTGAACCAAAGCATTGTGGCTGCCCCATCCCTGGAGGTGTTCAAGGCCAGGTTGGATGGGGCTTTGAGCCCCTGATCCAGTGGGAAGTGTCCCTGCCCGTGGCAGGGGGGTGGAACTGGATGGGCTTTGATGTCCTTTCCAACCAACCATTCTATGATCCTATGCTCTCCACCCACTCCCAGTCCTGGTGGTGCTGGGCTGGATCCTCCCTTGAGTGGCACCGACTGCTCGGGCAGGCTCTGGCTGATGTAATTTTTGCCATTACAGGTAAAACTGCTCTGCCTCAGGTGGCCAAACTCCTCCGAGGCAGGGATTGTTGTGTTGCTGTTGCTCTGCAGCATCCCACAGGACAGCTGCTGCTCCCCAGGGGCGTCGGCCTCCTGCCCTGGCTGCCTGGGCTTGGTTGCTGATTCATTTTTGGAGCTTTCCTGGGGGGCCAGAGGCTGCACTCTGTATTTCCACCCCTGGCAACTCCAGTTGTGGCTCCATTGACTCTGCCCCTGGTCCTACTGGTTTTATACCTGGTTTAGGAGCATCCCTGCAGCTCTCTGCCTGCCCATTGCCTGCAACCAGTGCGTGTGCAAGCACAGCCCAGAGACCACTGTGGTGGACTGGGGCTTTCCTGCCACCCCATGCGATCAAATCAGGTTCAGAGAAGGGGGGGGAATGCTCTGCACGGGATAATGGTGCATCCCTGGAGGGGGCAAACAGCTGAGATTTACAGCTGGGTTTTACAGCTGGGAAAGTTTGAGGCAGCAGAGGGAATCTTGGGGTGTTCCTGGTGCTTCTGAACCCCTAGATGGAAAAGCAGAGATGGGATTAATCCAAAGGCAATTGGGGAATTCTGTGGGGGAGCAGAGCTCCCTCTCCCCCAGTGGGATCACTGCCAGCTTCCCCCAGCAGAGCATGAAGGACGGGCTGAGGCTGGGGAGCTGCAGGCAGGGGATGCATCCCTGGGTGGAGCAGGCAGTGGGGGGGGGGGGGGGTCAAAGGCAGCAAAGCTTTTGGCTGGGGTGCAGGGGCTTCTCTCTTCCTGCAGCCACCAGCCCAGCAGAGCAGCCCCAGGCGGGGTGACAATGTCCCTCAGCGTCACCTGGCAGTGCCTCGGAGGGCTGGCAAAGTGGGGGCTGACCCCCTTGCCACCCTCAGGGCATGTGTCCCTCGGGCACAGGGCAGGGACCTGCTTGCAGGAGGAGAAGGCAGACAAAGCCGGGGTGCATCGCCAGGCCCCCCGCTTCGCCACCCTCGCTTACCTGCAGGATGTCACCCGCTGTTTCCCTGGCAACGGCGATGGCATCCCGAACACCTCGGGCAGAGTTTCCCTGCCTCCCCTGCGATGTCATCCGCCGTTTCCTGGGCAACCCAGCATCCGGCAGCCGGCTCTGGCAGGCAGGTAGAGGAGGACCTGAGCCCACCCACTGCCTTCTGCTGGTCCCAGCCGTTCACCACCTGACAGCCCGTGCGGTGGCCAGTGGTGGCTTTGCGTGGCTGTGCTTGGGTGGTGGGGTCAGGCTGGCAGGTCTCAGGTTGCTCTTTGCAGACCCAGATCTGGAGAAAGATAAGGCAAATGGCCCAGCAGCCTTGGGGCTGAGGGGAGCAGGCTGTGTGTCACACACAGAGCCCTGTTGGGCTCCCTGGAGGTGCCTCATGGGTCTGCCTGGAGCCCAGTGAATGGACAGTTTGAGGGGTGGGAGGAGAGGCACGGCTCGGGGACACGACACCCATCCTGTGTCCTCACCCCATACCTGCACAAAGGGATGGGGACTGCAACTGGCATCCTGGGAGTCAGCATTCCCGAGGGGACAACAGCCAAGGGAGGGTGGAGAGTGTCCAGGTCAACCAGAGATTTCCTCTTCTGGTTGCCTTTGAGCAGCTGCTCTTGCCAGGCAGTGCTGAGCTCCAGGAGGGCACTGGTGAGGTGTGTTGAGCATCCCACTCTGTGCTGGCACTGGCACCGCTGTCCTCCAGGAAATACTCTTCACCATGAGCCCATCCTGGGGTGAATGTGCTGAGGGGAAAGAGTCCTGGCAGCTTGTATTGCACCTCTTCCTCTATGAACAGGTTCTCTGCTCATCTCCAACAGCAAGTGACAAATCCCAATGCAAGTCTACGAGAGCTCCCAAACCCTGCTAATCCCACTTGAGCAGGGATAAGCACTGGGTGCCAAGGGAGGGGAGAACAGGAGCCCTGCATTTGCCACCCGGGAGCGCCCCAAGGGTGGCAGCCCCAGGTGGCTTCTCCACCAGTGAATCAGGAGCCTGGGAAGCCCCTTGCTGATGCCACAACCCCCAGCCCTGCCTGGGGTGTGGGGGGGTCAGCCTGGGCACTGAGGCGAGGGATTATATTTGGATCAAATTGGAGCCCGTGGCACGGTGGTCACCAGGATTTTCCCATGGATTCCGTGCTCTGATGGGGCTGGGGGAGTGAGAGCAGGCAGGTGCTGTTGACTGGGGGGGTTTGGGGAGCCACAGCCCTGATGGCAGCCAACCCTTCGCTGTGTCACTTCTGTGTTGGGTGCAGCACCTTGGGCAGAGTCTGGCTCCCAGTCTGGACAGATCCAGCAGCTCCTGCTGAGCCCCCTGGGCAGGGGATTGTCCCAGGGAGGGGATGTCCCCCTTTCCAAACCAGCCTGCAGGTGATGGGTGCAGTCCTCCATACACTGGTGAGTGTATTGGTGTGGGTTGACTCTGGGAGCTGGTGGGGTGACACCAGGAGCCCATGGGGTGACACTGAGAGCCTGCAGACTGCCCTGTGCCTTGCTCAGCCGCAGTGTCAGGAGCAGTGGGCAGGGCTGTGCAGGAAGCCCAGCAACCCAAAAAGGGCTCTGTGGGTGCCCAGAGGGTGCAGGGTGCTGGAAGAGCCTGTGCACCCCATTGCTGGGGAGGGCTGGGGTGTGGGAGCCTCCTGCCTCAGAGGGTTTTACTGTGCCTTGCAATGCATGGCACAAGACCCTATGCTTACTGGGGCACAGGGGGGCTTGAAGCCCACCAACTGAACCAATAACAGGACCTGAGGGAATGGCCAGGGGAGGGTTAGGCTGCACATAAGGAAAAGGTTGTTCCCCTCAGAGCATGGTGGAGCCCTGGAACAGCTCCCCAGGGAAGCAGTCCCAGCCTGACAATACCCCAGAAGCATTTGGCCAATGCCCTCAGACACAGGGTGTGAATGTTGGGGTGTCCTGTGCAGGGACAGGAGCTGGACTGGATGGTCCTTGTGGGTCCCTTCCAACTCAGGTCACTCTATGATTCTCTGATTCTATGAACTGATGTGTGTGTGGGAGGCCTCCCCTCCTCCTGGCTCTTGGTGAGCCGGGGCAGGCTGGTGAGGCCCCGGGGGGCTGTCACAGCAAAGCAAGCTGCTGCTGGGGGGGTCAGCTGAGTCACCACGCAGTTGGGGCGCGCTGTGCACGCGGGCGATGTAGGGCATGGGGTGGGGTGGGGGGAATGGGGGGTGCAGGCTGGGGTTGGGTTAGGGTGTGTGGGTTGTTGTGGTGTTGGTGGGCGTGCACATGTGCGGGGTGGGTGCGTGCTGTGCCTCTGAGTGTGTGATGGGGAGAGGAGTGTGACAGCCTGCTACAGGCTGGTGACATCCCGGGCAGGGCTGTGTGTCTGGCTGGGCTCAGGCTCGAGCTCCTCCAGCCTGGGCTGGGGGCTGCTTTTAGAATCAGAATTCCCTGGTTGGAAAAGACCTTTGAGATAATTAAGTCCAACTGTACCTGTCCACTACTAAACCAGATCCCTGAGCACCTCGTCTGCCTGTCTTTTTAACACCTCCAGTGGTGGTGACTCAGCCACCTCCCTGAGCAGCCTTTTTTTTCACCCCAAGAAGATGGAGTTTTTCCATCTCCCTTCCAAGAATATGAGCTTCCTTTCAGCACTGGGAGGCTGCTCTAAGATCTCCCAGAGCCCTCTCTTCTCCAGGCTGACTAATCCCAACTCTCAGCCTGTCCTCATGGCAGAGGTGCTCCTGCCCTCAGATCATCTTTGTAGCCTCCTCTGGACTTGCTCCATATCCTTCTTATGTTGGGCATTCCAACTGGAATTGGACACAGGGCTCCAGGTGGGGTCTCACTGGAGTGGAGCAGAGGGGCAGGATCCCCTCCCTCACCCTGCTGGTCCCACTGCTTTGGATGCAGCCCAGGGCACCGTTGGCCTCCTGGGCTGTGAGTGCCCACTGCCAGCTCATCTTGAGCTTTTCCATCAGCTCCCCACGTCCTTCTCCCAGCGGGGCCCGGTGGTGCCCTGGCTCTGCTTGCGTGACTCCGGCTCACCAAGCACGTGCTGGGAGGGCTTCCAAGTGCAGGATGCTCAGGGCGAGGGGGCTCCGCTTGCCCCCCCCCCCCTCCCCCGGTGCCTCGCCGTCTCTCCCGACAGGGTCTGCGTGCGGCTGGAGACCGCGCGGTGCAGCCCCGGGCACAAACTGAGACTTTTTGGCTGCCTGAGCCACACAAAAGGCTCAGAGGGCTCAGCCCCCCTCGGAGCTCCCATCCTGATCTCGCCCCGAGCTCCGCGTGTGCGTGTGAGCACACGGCGTGCGGAGCCTCCCTCCCCGTCTGGGGTGAGCAGCGGCGATTTGCCTGCTGTTGTGTGACCCGGGGGACAGGGCTGCTCTCCAGGGGCTGTTTGAAGGTGTTTGGGGGACAGGGCTGCTCTCCAGGGGCTGTTTGAAGGTGCTTGGGGGGACAGGGCTGCTCTCCAGGGGATGTTTGAAGGTGTTTGGGGGACAAAGGCTGCTCTCCAGGAGCTGTTTGAAGGTGTTTGGGGGACAGGGCTGCTCTCCAGGGGATGTTTGAAGGTGCTTGGGGGACAAAGGCTGCTCTCCAGGGGATGTTTGAAGGTGTTTGGGGGACAAAGGCTGCTCTCCAGGGGATGTTTGAAGGTGTTTGGGGGACAAAGGCTGCTCTCCAGGGGCTGTTTGAAGGTGTTTGGGGGACAGGGCGGCTCTCCAGGGGCTGTTTGAAGGTGTTTGGGGGACAAAGGCTGCTCTCCAGGGGCTGTTTGAATGTGCTTGGGGGGACAGGGCTGCTCTCCAGGGGCTGTTTGAAGGTGCTTGGGGGGACAGGGCTGCTCTCCAGGGGCTGTTTGAAGGTGCTTGATGGCCCTCAGCTCGGTACCACACTCAATGACATCTCAGCATCTCTGGGTTGCCTTTCCCTAGGTGGGGATGGCGCACACGGATCAGGAGCCTTTGGGCTTCCCTGGGCCAGGAGGGATAACAGTGTGAGGCTTTTTTTCCATTGTGCTTCTGGTCTTGCTGAGGCAGGAGGGACAAAGGGGCTTCAGGAAAGGTGTGTGTGGGGGGACATTTACAAGGGCATTTAGTGACAGGATGAGGGGGAGTGGTTTTAAATTGGGAGAGGGAAGATTTAGATTAGACATTCAGAATAAATTCTCCATGATGAGGGTGGGGAGGCCCTGACCCGGGTTGCCCAGAGAAGTGTTGGCTGCCCCAACCCTGGAAGTATTCAAGACCAGGTTGGATGGGGCTTTGAGCCCCCTGATCCAGTGGGAGGTGTTCAGGGTGGGAACTGGATGGATTTTAGGGTCCCTTCCAATCCAAACCATTCTGTGGTGACAGCTCACACTGCTGCCTCCCTGTCCTCATCCTCCAGGAGTGGTGTGTTTGTCCCTGCCAGGCGGGAAACCATGGGAGTCTCCCCTTCCTCCCTGTCCCACTGGGCTCTGCCAGTGACATGGGGTTTGTGCCCTCCACGTCCCACACTTATACACAGGGAAAGAACTTGGAAGTGGAAAAAAAGGGAGTTGTGTGAGTCTGGGAGGGTTCCTGTGCTGCAATGTGTGCTGGCTTGGGGTGCTCTGGCTGGATGGGCTGGTGTGGGGCCAGCTGGCACACATAGAGGGGACAGGGCTGGGCCCAGCCTGGAGGATGTTGAGGATGCTCCATCTCCCAGGGCTGAGCTGGGTGGGATGGTCAGAGCTGGCCATGCTGTGGGTGCTGTGGGCTGGGGTGCAGAGCAGTGCCCTGCGAGGGGACAGCACCGTGGGGGCAGCCAGAGCCTGCCAGGACAGGCAGAGGTGCTGTGGGTGTGGGCAGGTGGACCCAGCATTGCTGTTGGCAGGAAACTGCTCATTATTTTCACAGATGTTTTTAAAATAGTGCTTTTTTTGCAACATTTCTGTGCTGCACAGCAGGTCCCCATGACGAATATTTTCTCCTCTCACCCAAAGGCATTGCGTCACTAAACTCCACCCTGCCCCACCTTTGGGGCCTCAAACCTGCAAGTGAGGACAAATGCTTGTTTCCTTGAGCAATCAGAATTTTTTTATCAGAATGAAACTGTTCCATGGAACAGCTTCAGCCAAGAGCATTTGGAGGCAGGGATGCACCCGCTGTCCTGGGAACCCTCCTGGTCCCCATCTGCCTCAGAGCTGAGAGCCCTGGTGCTCCCAAGCCTTTGCCATCCCTGCTTGCTTGTGGCAGGATGGAATCTCTGGAGGTGTTTCAGAAGCAAAAGGCAGCTTTCTGTGCATGGCCAAAGCAGCCCCCATCTCCAAGGGCTGCCCTGAGATGCATCTCTCTGCATCTGCCCAGGGTTCGCTGCCTTTGCCAGGGAGTTTGCAGAGCATGGGGAGCTCAGCCCTGCTCTAGCAGCCAGCACAAACCCACTGGGGTCCTGGATGAACATCTGGGAGACAGAAAGAGTTTGGCTTTGCTCCTGAGTGCCCTCAAAGGACCCATGGCCAGAGCTGAGGGACTCACTGAACTCTCCAAGCATCCCTGAGGAGCTGGTGTGGGGCCACGGGGCGGGTGGGGAGTACCTGGAGCAGAGTGAGTTGTCCAGGACACGTGTGCCCCGGTGCATGGCTCCCTGCCCAGCTTTCCATGCATTTTGGGTGCAGTCCAGCTCTGATGTAGATCAGAGGCTGAAAACAGGGCAGCCTTGACCGAAGAGATCGGGGGGGTGGGGGGAGGATGGGGCTGGATGCAAAACCCATGAGGGTGGGGAGGCCCTGGCCCAGGTTGCCCAGAGCAGTGGTGGCTGCCCCATCCCTGGAGGTGTTCAAGGCCAGGTTGGATGGGGCTTTGAGCCTCCTGATCCAGTGGGAGGTGTCCCTGCCCATGGCAGGGGGTTGGAACTGGATGGGCTTTGAGATCCCTTCCAAACCAAACCATTCCATGATTCTGTGATTCGTTCAGGACAGCGGTACAAGGGTGACATGAGCTGGGACCTGTGTCTCTCCCAGGCAGCCACGTGACCCAGAGATGGTGTTATACATCACCCCATGGAGTTGTCTTCCACAGGCACCCCAGCACCACTATGTAAAGCAGAATGGTGCAGGTGGGCCCTGCAGCTTCCCTCATCTTCCTCCTGCGTGCTGCAGGTGATGAAGAGAAGGCAGGCAATTTCTCTCCTGAGAACAACTGATTCCTGGTGGGGTTTGGACAGCCCGTGGGGGCTCAGCATACTGCCTTGAGCATCCCTTGTGGGTGCTGGGTCTTCCTGGGGTCTGATCTGCCTTGCCTTTGGGTCCAGAGCAGCTCCTCTCTGCTTGGGTTGTGCTCAGTGTGGGCACAGGCAGGGCCACACATTGTCCCCAACCACATCCCTGGTACTGGGGAGTGAGGGGGCAGCCAGCAGGGAGTTAAAACGGTACCTGAGGAAAAGGGAGCATGGCTGCTTTAATTATTTGGCTGCAGTGAGAACTTGGTGTGGAGGAAATTGAACCCAGGGGAAAAAATACTGTAATTTCATGCAAAAATTACATGGCAGCTCCAAGTGATTTACTGCAGCTATTTTGGTGGCCAGCTCTGGGGTGTAATTAGAGTATTACTGGGTAAGTGGCTGATGGTGGAGAGGGTCTTTCTGAGGTATCTTACCTGGTATCATATTTTGGAGAGGGATCCAAGCAGGCTGAGAGGGGTTGTTTTGTCCCCAAAGGCAGAGAGGCTGATGGCTCTCACCTGGATGTAGGTACCTAGCAGAGCATCTCTGGATATGCCAGCTCCTCATATCTCACCAGCACCTCGGGGACCCTCAAGGGAGGCTCCAGGTCTTTTCCATCTCCAGGGTGGCTTGTGTAGAGGGACAGCACGGTCACAATTTGTGGGGGAAGAGAGTGTGTGGGCTCTGCCTCACCGGGGAGCTGTGCTGGGGGCGTTTCTTGGCACATGGCTTGATGCCATGGTGTTTTCTGGGGAGCTGGGGGACAATGTGGTTTCCAGCTGTGAGCATCAGGTGCTGCTGGCTGGGTGCTGGTGCTGGCTGGGAGGGCAGAATCTGCCTCGTAGGGGGCAGAACCCAACCCCACACTCACGATGCTCGGCGATCCCCTGCTGCTGCCAGCACCACTGCGGGGCCGAGGATGAGCAGGGCGAGCAGCAGGGGCTGGCACGGGTCCCCTGAGCAGTGCCATGCCCAGCAGCACTGCGAGGTCCCCCTGCCATCTGGCCAGGGCAGGTGGCCCAGCAGCCTCTGGCTCGGCCGCAGCCTGCAGGCGAGCGTGCCAGGGCTCGGAGATGTGCGGCACGAGGCCACAGCCCGTCTGGTACCCAACCCCCTTCTCTCTTTTGGCACCACATCACAGGGTAGGGATACAGGATGTGTGGGGCAGGAGGTGGGCAGAGGCACCTGGCTCTCCCCTGCTTCCTGTCAGCCCCTCACTGGCACTGGGGACCCATGGCCAGGGGTTGTGTGGGGCCAGCCCACCTCCTTGGCATTGGGGCAGCACCAACCCAGCTCGGCGGGGTCTGTGTCTCTTGGTGGCACCCGGTGCCAAGAATCATAGAATCATAGAATCATAGAACTGCCTGGTTGGGAAAGACCTTTGAGATTAACAGGTCCAACCATACCTGTCCGCTACTAGACCTGAGAAACTTGTCTACCTGTCTTTTTAACACCTCCAGTGATTGTGACTCAACCCCCTCCCTGGGCAGCCTCTGCCAGGGCCTGAGAACCCCTTCAGTGAAGAAATTTTTCCCAATATCCAACCTAAACCTTCCCTGGTGCAACTTGAGGCCATTTCCTCTCATCCTATCACTTGTCACTTGTGAGAAGAGAGCAACATCCACCTCACCAATCTCCTTTCAGGCAGTTGTAGACAGTGATGAGGTCTCCCCTCAGCCTCCTCTTCTCCAGGCTGAACATCCCCAGGCCCCTCAGCAACTCCTCATAGGACTTGCAAGGCAAGCCTGCAGCCAGGCTCTGTGCATGCACCGCTGCACAATCCACCCTGAAGCTCCTGCCTGACCCAGGCTCAGCTCTTCTTGAAGGGTGTTGGGAACCACCCCTTGCTGAGCTCATCCCTGGGCTCTGCACCCCAAAAGTGCAGGGGGTGCCTTAGCAAGGGGGACTGTGAGGAGGGTGACACCATGGAAGGGCCAGGCCACTGCCTGCTGAGCCCCAGGTCTCCCCAGGGATGGTCCCTGAGCTCCCAGCCTGCCTGCTCATTAGCTGCAGCTGCCCTGGTGTGATCTAATGAGCTGTGTGGGGAGTGGATGTGCTGGGGGGGGTCACAGAGATAGCAGTTGTGCCGGGATGCAGATGTGTTACTGCATTACACACCATGCAGGAGGCTTCTCCTGGCAGGACAGGGCTTGGGATAGGCACTGTGGGACAAATGGACCTGTCCTCCTCCAGCCAAGCTTTTTATGACCCCTCCTGTCCTGATCCAGCTTGGGATCAGCCATGGCTGAAGGAGGAGGTGTCACGCAGAGCCCCAGCAAACCCAAGATGGGTTTGGGGCTGTGCTGTCCCCATCAGGAGAATCCCAAGGCCTTGGCCAAGGGAGGAGCAAACCACAGCGAGGATTGTGAGCAGGCTGTGCGAGCTGAATTTTCCATCTGGGGGTCCTTCCAGCACTGGAATCACTTGGTGCCATTCCTGATGCTGTCCCCACACATCCATCCCCTTTGCCCTGGGCTGGGGTGACCCATCGCCGAGCCACCTCACTGGGACCCAGTGGCTGAGCTGGTGTGAGCCCCACTGGCTGTAGTGGGAAACAGGGAAGATGCTGGTGCTGTGACTGCCCTGGATGGAAGGGAAAGGGCTGCCCCACACAGATGGGCACTGCAGGTGCACCCCAGGCTCTCAGTGAAGTGCCTGGGGATGGGAACAAGCCAGAACCCACCAGAGAAGGGAGGATGCTCCTGGGTTTAAAGGGGCCTGGCTAAAATAAGCCAGCTGCCATGGCAACGGCAACACTCCCATTGCAGAACTTGGTAGCAACCAGCTGTTTGACAGCAGAGGTAACCAGGGCTGGGAGAGGGATGCTCTGGGCACCACTGGGATGGTTCCAGCCTGGACATAAGGGATCTCCTGATGTGACCGATTTGCCCTCTGCCATCTCCATCCTGGCCAAGAGGTGTGCAGGGGGTCTCACCCTCCTGTACAGAAGGGGCTGAGCCAAGCATCCACCCATGGCTTGGTACCCACCTGGCAGGTCCCCACTGAGCCAGGCTGCGAGGAGGCTGCAGAGAGGGGATGCACCAGTGGGATCCCCAGCTGGGCCAGGGTGGGTGCCCGGGGGTTTGATTTGCAGTGTGTGGTTTGATTTGCATCAGTCAGTGCTCCGTGGGTTTGGGAATCACTTGCAGAGCTCGTGGGTCAGGATGGGGAGGAGGCACTGAGCCAAGTGCACAACACAAAGGCAGCTGCCAAATCCAAAGGGGGAGTGCTGGGCCAGGGTGGGCAACTCGGGGGGCTCCAGGGTGCTGTGCCGGGGTCGAGGCGGCCGGGAGCAGCATGGGGACAGACAGGGATGGGCTTCACCTTGGGGATCCATCCAGCTGCCACAGCACCCATCGTTGCCCTCAAAGCTGGAGCACAGGCAGCCACAGCCAGCCTTGGCACGGGGGCTGGTGAGTCCTGGTGGAGTGTTGGGGTTGCAGTGGTGGTTTCCAGCTGGACCTTCTCCTTCAGGAGAGGCTGGGTTGGGGCAACCCATTCCCCAGCTGCAAGGAATGGCAGAGGGACATGGGCAGGGGACTGGGGAGCATTTGGCACAGCCTGGCTCCACGGCGTGGACTCCCCACTCCATTCCAAGCACGATGCTTGCCTGGAGCCATCCTCTGCCCCATGGAATCATGGATCTGTGGGGCAGGGCAAGGCTGGACCCCCAAGCCAAGGCTCTGCCCTTGCTGTGGCATGGAGAGGGGCTGCGTGGGGTTGTGCACGGAGGGGGTCTTGCAGCATGGGGTTCCCCATAAACCCCAGCTGCCCCTCTCCTCCTGCCGCAGCGCGTGGCTGTGGGTTGATTAGCGGCCGCTAATGAGATGCTGGCTGGGTTTCGAGCTGGCCGTGATGCGTGCGGAGGCAGGAGACACTCGCCCCCCCCCCCGTGCTGAGCAGCCTCCGGGCTCCTTGCGTGTCAGCCACCTGCGGGGGCGGGGGGGCTCTCGGTGGGCACGGCCCGTCACGCCCCTAATGGGCATTTGGTTCAATTAGCATCGTGTCAGCCCGGCTCCGCTCCGGCAGCGCGCTGACCCCAATACGCTCGGCAGCCGCCGGCGAGACCCCCGCGGCGGGGAGCGGGGACCCCCCCTGTGCCCCCCCCAGTGCCCTGCTCGGGGCAGGCTGTGCCCCCCCCACCCCCCCGCCCGGCTCCGGCAGCGATGCCCGGGGAGGGCTGTGCTGTGGAGGAGGAGAGCTGCAGCTCCACAAGGGGGTTCGGGGCACGGAGGGGGGTCCTGGCTCTGGGATGCTGTGGGGCCCCGCAGAGAGCTGGTGGGCAGCGCGGTGGGTTTGCTGGGATGCTGCAGAGATGCGGCTGTGGGGCACAGTGTGGGGTCCTGTGGGGCAGGGCAGAGGCTGGCTATGGGGCTGTGTGGGAGGACAGAGGCTGGTTATGGGGCTGTGTGGGAGGACAGAGGCTGGTTATGGGGCTGTGTGTGTGGGGCAGGGCAGAGGCTGGTTATGGGGCTGTGTAGGGCTGCACAGAGGCTGGTTATGGGGCTGTGTGTGGGGCAGGGCAGAGGCTGGTTATGGGGCTGTGTGTGGGGCTGCACAGAGGCTGGTTATGGGGCTGTGTGGGGCTGCACAGAGGCTGGTTATGGGGCTGTGTGTGGGGCAGTGCAGAGGCTGGTTATGGGGCTGTGTGGGGCAGGGCAGAGGCTGATGTGGGATACTGAGTGGGGCAGGGCAGAGGCTGGTTATGGGGCTGTGTGTGGGGCAGGGCAGAGGCTGGTTATGGGGCTGTGTGGGGCAGGGCAGAGGCTGGTTATGGGGCACTGAGTGGGGCAGTGCAGAGGCTGGTTATGAGGCATTGTATGAGGCTCTCTGTGGGGCAGGCTGTGGGGCAGCTGCATGGCTACAGGGTGCTGCAGAGGTGCTGCTTGGGTTTGCAGAGGGGAGCAGGGGGGTGCCATGGGGTGCTATAGGGCAGCAACACCCAGCGTGCTATGGGGCAGGGCGGTGGCTGCAGGTTTGGAGCAGAGGAGAGCCTGTGCCCATGGCGAGCCCTGCGCTGGGGGTGGCTCCTTCCCCACAAGCTGGCACGTGCTGCCCCAGCCCTGGGGACAGCAGGGACATCACTGGGGCTGCCCATGGCAGAGAAGCTCTCGGGGATTCACCACCCTCCTGGGCCAGTGCCAGGCTGTGTCCCGTCCCTGGGGAGCTGGGGGAACACTGTCAGGTGTTAAGATGGATTTACTGCCCTCTCCCTGGACTCCCAGGACAAGAGAAGGCTCCAGAGAGATCTTGTAGAGGCCTTTTAGTACTGAAAGGGACTACAAGAAATCTGGGGAGAGGCTCTTTACAAGGGCCTGGAGTGACTGGACAAAGGAGAATGGCTTTAAATTGGAAGGGGGGAGATTTAGATTAGACATTAGGAATAAGTTCTTCACGATGAGGGTGGGGAGGCCCTGGCCCAGGCTGCCCAGAGCAGTGGTGGCTGCCCCATTCCTGGAGGTGTTCAAGGCCAGGCTGGATGGGGCTTTGAGCCCCCTGATCCACGGGAGGTGTCCCTGCCCGTGGCAGAGGGGTTGGAGCTGGATGGGCTTTAAAGTCCCTTCCATCCAAACCCATTCTGTGATTCCCTGGCTTTCTCCTCTGTGCAAGGAGTGCTGCTATAGATCAAGAAGGTGTCTGCAGCCACCAGAGGTGATGGGGGTCTCATCCTGCTCGTTGCATGGCATGGGGGTCTGGCTGCCGTCAGCATGGGGCGTCCATCCCCATGGCGAGCATCTGGGGTGCTTGGCATCCCTCTGCCACGCCGTGCCAGCTGCCATCTGCTCGCCAGGCAGGCGTGGGCTGCGCTCAGGATGCAGCTCTTTGGTGCCAGGGTGGGTGGGCTGGCACAGCCACCAGGTACCTCAGGCAGGGTGGAGGGGACAGACCCACACCAAGGTGGTGGGTGGCACGGTGATGCCAATGGCAGGGAACAGGGCCAGAACAGGTCCGAGGGCTGGAGCACCTCCTGTAGGAGGACAGGCTGAGAGAGTTGGGGTTGTTCAGCCTGGAGAAGAGAAGGCTCTGAGGAGACCTTAGAGCAGCCTCCCAGGACTGAAAGGGGCTCCAGGAAAGCTGGGGAGGGGCTCTGGATCAGGGAGTGCAGGGACAGGATGAAGGAGAAAGGTTTTCAGCTCAAAGAGGGGAGATTGAGATGAGATCTTAGGGAGAAATGTTTTGCTGTGAGGGTGGGGAGGCCCTGGCCCAGGTTGCCCAGAGCAGTGGTGGCTGCCCCATCCCTGGAGGTGTTCAAGGCCAGGTTGGATGGGGCTTTGATCCCCCTGATCCAGTGGGAGGTGTCCCTGCCCTTGACAGGGGGGTGCAACTGGAAGGGCTTTGAGGTCCCTTCCAAACCAAACCGTTCCATGATTCTATGATTCCAGGGCTGTCCTCAGGGGATGGTGCCGAGAGGCCACGGTGATGGCCATCCTGCACTTAGGTGCTGCTGCCCATGAGCAGCACTGTTTCTTGGTGGAATGTGATGTCTTTGGGGGTGTCACTGGTGACTGTCCCATGCCACTGCCACCCCTGAACATCATCCCCCGGGATGAGGCCCCTTTGGGACTGTCAGCAGCCTCTGACCCCGGGAATATTTCCTCCAGTGCTGACAATTTTATGCTCGAGAATTAAATAAGCATCAATTAACCCCTGGAGCCATCCTGGTGCTGCCCGAGAGCAGGCGGCAGGACGCTCGTTAGTGGCACTGTCACTGCTTCCTCCTGGTAACCAGCCCGGGGACCTCTGCCAGGGAACAGCCTCATTAGCTGGATGGACCAGCAGCCTGGACAGACAGACAGACCCCGGCCACGGGGCTTGGGCTTGCTGGGAACACGTGGGGGCTTTGTGAGCAAGATCGGGCTGAGCTGCCTTTGGGAGACAGCAGGGAAGGGGTGGCACCTAGGATGGGGACAGCAGAGAAGGGGACAGCCCAGGGACAGGGATGGGGACAGCAGGGAAGGGGTGCCAGCCCAGGATGGGCACGGGGACAGCAGCAGAGGGGTGGCAGCCCAGGGACAGGGATGGGAACAGGAAGGGGAGAGCAGGGAGGGGGTAGCACCCAGGACAGGGATGGGGACAGCAGGGAAGGGGTGCCAGCCCAGGATGGGGATGGGGACATCAGGGAAGGGGTGCCAGCCCAGGATGGGCATGGGGACAGCAGCAGAGGGGTGCCAGCCCAGGGACAGGGAGGGGAGAGCAGGGAAGGGGTGGCACCCAGGACAGGGATGGGGACAGCAGGGAAGGGGACAGCCCAGGACAGGGACAGTGGGGATGTGGCAGGGGCAGGAACAGGACAACAGGGTCCCCTCGTTTGCTCCCCCAGCTTTGCCTGGACCAGGGCTCGTGCAATCCTGCTCTCAAAGAATCATTAATGTTGGAAAAGACCTCCAAGCCCATCCAGTCCAACCGTCAGCCCAGCCCCACTGTGGCCACTAAACCATGTCCTGATGTGCCACATCCAGACACTTTGAACCCCTCCAGGGATGGAGACTCCACCACTGTCCCAGGCAGCCTCTGCCAAGGCTTGATTCAATGCTCTCACTCGAATTGCAGTGGTTTCCCCCACCCCGTGCCCTCCTCTGGGCACGCAGGAGGATGCCCAGCCCCCTCTGTGCACCCTGAGACCCCTGGGCACCCCAAGGCTGGAGGAATTCCCCCCAGGGCATGCTGCCAGGGTGCAGCAGTGATTGCAAGGTGCTCGGGGTGCTGCGAAGGGCACCTGCCTGTCTTGGGGCTTCCCAGCACCCCGACAGCCCCACCAGACACCAGACAGCATCTGTCCGGTCAAAAGGACAGGGGGAAGCTCCCAGTGCAGCGGCAGCAGCACTGCCAGATGCAAATTGATAGTCAAGTCACTCCCGCAAACAATGGGGTCTGGCTAATCCTTTTACAATGGGACTAATTGCTAATCAGACCGATTTCACACTGGCTGTTCCCCTGACAATGAGGCTTAGAGGAAAAGGGCTCCTGGGGGGTGGTGAGAAGGCTCCATGGGTGCCCACAGCTCCCACCAGTCCCCCCCATCCCTGTGCCAGGCCCTGCAGCAGAGTCCAGCTGGGCCAGCACCCTGCAGACGGGCACCAGGATGGCACTGGGGTCTTCCAGGTCAGTAAAGCCTCCAGCTTTGGTGGCCAGAAGCTGGCACGGGCTCCAGGCTTATCCTTCCCTCGGTGTTGACCAGGGCCGAGCAGTGCTCAGCACCACCTGTAACAGCTGGCAGCCCTGGTGCCACCTCCAGCCCTCATCTCTGCCACCCAGAGCATCTCCTGCCCCTCTGCAGAGCCCTGGGGGCGAGGGCTTGAGACAGAAATCATAGAATCATAGAATGGCTTGGACTGGACCTTAAAGCCCATCCAGTTCCAACCTCCTGCCATGGGCAGGGACACCTCCCACTGGATGAGGGGCCTCAAAGCCCTGTCCAACCTGGCCTTGAACACCTCCAGGGATGGGGCAGCCACCACTGCTCTGGGTAACCTGGGCCAGGGCCTCTCCAGACTCACAGCAAAACATTTCTCCCTCAGATCTCAACTCAATCTACCCTCTTGCAGCTGAAAACCCTTCTCCTTCATCCTTTCTCTGCACTCCCTGATCCAGAGCCCCTCCCCAGCTTTCCTGGAGCCCCTTTCAGTCCTGGGAGGCTGCTCTAAGGTCTCCTCAGAGCCTTCTCTTCTCCAGGCTGAACAACCCCAACTCTCTCAGCCTGTCCTCATAGCAGTGGCCTCCTCTGGACTCACTCCAACAGTTCCATATCCTTCTTATGTTGGAGATTCCAGAGCTGGGTGTTGTGCCCTGGCACACCCTGGATGTGCACTGGGCAGTGATGCTCCCTGCCCTGTGCCGTTGGGCACTGCGGGGCCGTGTGGGGCCGGGATGCTGGGAGGGTCTCTCTGCTTTGTTGTGGGGCCTTAGATGTCAGCACGTGTGGACAGGGCAGGGGGGATGTGGGGGCAGATTGGGAATGTGGAAGAAGTCACAGCAAAGATGCAGGGCACAGCCAGCCCTGAAAACGTGCAGGTTCCTCTGAGAAATGGTGCAGGACTTGGGGTTGCAGGGGGCAGAGCAGTGTTGGAGGCATTGTGGGGTGGTGTCTGTGGGTGCAGGGTGGCTGAGCTGGAGGCATTGTTGGGGTGGTGTCTGTGGGTGCAGGGTGGCTGAGCTGGAGGAATTGGGGTGTGGCGGTGTCTGTGGGTGCAGGGTGGCTGAGCTGGAGATGTGAGGTGGTGTCTATGGGTGCAGGATGGCTGAGCTGTCTGGTGACTCTGGCTCTGACAACCTCTTGCTCTGTCCCTGCTGCTTGCACCACTGCTCAGTCTTGCAGAGGGGAGCCTGGGTCATCCCAGGCTCAAGGGGGAGGTGTCTGGGGGGTCAGAGAGAGCTCTCCCTGCCAGGCAGTGCTTGGCTTGCTCCAGCTGAGGGTGATGAGCAACTGCAGAGGAGGGCAGGTTGGCCCAGCCTGTTCCCTGCTCCATGCCAGTCATAGCCTGCCCCTCCCCAGGCTTTCCTGCTCCCCTTGCACCCCACCAAAATCCACCAGACCCTGGTGCACACCCTGCCAAGGCAGCTGCTCTCAGGGAGCTTTTGCCAGCCCTGATGTCCCCTGCACATCACCGCTCACTGCCAGGAGCTGAGCCCCACATTTCAGGGGGGGTGTGATCACACGGTGCTCCCCGCCGGCGCAGGGCTGGGTGCTGTGGGACACTGGGTGCTGTGGGGCTGCCGGGGTGGTGGCAGGTGAAGCAGGTCCCTGCCTGCGTGGTGTTAATAAGCTCCTGGCCCACCCCCAGGCTGCCCTGTGCTGCGCACCCCGAGCTGAGCGCGTCGGGGTGCTAATGAGGAGAGAGCTGGGCTCCCAGCGCCTTGCACTTAATTGCTGCTGGCTTTTGGCTCTTAATGAAGCTCTGCTGCAGGAGTGGCAGCAGCCTCCCCTCCCCTGCTTTCCCTTGGGCAGCCTGACCCCGGCGGCCCCCCCTCCCCCCCCAGCCTCTTCTCTTGCCCGACAGCAGCCTGGCTGTGGTCCAGGGGTGGTGCTGGGTGCTCTGGAGGGAGGCAGGAGCAGAGGGAGGAGGTTAGCACCCTGCTGAATGTCACCATCATCCAGCTGTGGCATTCCCAAACCCCAGCCCTGCTCTCTGTGCCCTGCAGGGCAGCTCAGTCCTAGTCATGGAGGGACTCCTGCAGCATCTCCTGGGACCTGGGGAGTGCTGACAAAGAGAGAGTAGGGCTATGCAGGGCCCCCCCAATCCTGTGAGAAGCCCAATAGCACCTGGGTATCAACCCTGCTCAGGCATCCCCAACCCCCCAGGTGATGTCTATGGGTGCAGGGTGGTGGCTCTGGCTCTGACAGCCTTGTGCTCTGTCCCTGCAGCTTGCACCACAGCTCAGACACGTGGAGGGGAGCTTGGGTCATCCTGTGGCTCAAGGGGAGGTGTTTGAGAGGTGTCAGAGAGAGCTCTCCCTGCCGGCTTGCTCCAGCTGAAGGTGATGAGCAGTGCCGTGGGCAGCCATGGCGGAGGAGGGCAGGTTGGCCCAGCCTGTTCCCTGCTCGGTGCCAGCCCCCTCCCCAGCTGTGAAGGAAGGGGTTAACAGCTAGCCCATACCTGCAGTTGCATTTTAAAGATGTGAAATTAAAGCCCGTAATTTATTCTCCCCACACACGAAGGAGCAATTAGTTCTAAACACGGCTTAATCAGTCAGCGCGAGATTGATTTCTGTAGACTTGGATTTGGTGGCTGCTGGCGAGGAGCCAGCCTGGGAGCAATCTCCAAATAAATGAAGTGCAGAGAAGTAAGCCATTACATAATATGATAGATGAGGCTGGAGCTCACTCGCCTCTTCATTAGTATTCCACTGTACGCCGGCAACGGCACCAAACTTTCTCCTCAGCAACTTGGTTTCTTCCCTCCCCTCATCCCTCTGCCCCTCCTTGCAGCTCAGCAGGGGCAGGAGGAGCTGCCTCCCTCCCTCTGACAGCCTCTGCCGAGCCCTGAGCCTGTTGGAGCAAGGGTCTCTCCACTGTGGACAGGCTGGAGAAGTGGCCTGTGTGAACCTCACGAGGTACAACAAGGCCAAGTGCAAGGTCCTACACCTTGGTTGGGGCAGTCCACGGTTTCAATAAAGGGAAGGATGTGATTGAGATCTGTCCTGCGGGGAAGGACTTGAGGTGGTGGTTTGATGAGAAGCTCAACATGAGCCAGCAAAGTGCACTCGCAGCCCAGAAGGCCAAACTGTGCCCTGGGCTGCGTCCAAAGAAGCATCACCAGAAGAGCGAGGGAGGGGATTCTGCCTCTATGCTCCACTTTGGTGAGACCCCACCTGGAGTCCTGGGTCTGCTTCTGGAATCTCCAACACAAGAAGGTTATGGAACTGTTGGAGTGGGTCCAGAGGAGGCTACAAAGATGATCCAAGGGCTGGAGCACCTCTGCTATGAGGACAGATTGAGAGAATTGGGGTTGTTCAGCCTGGAGAAGAGAGAGCTGTGTGGAGACCTTAGAGCAGCATTCCCAGTACTGAAAGGGGCTCCAGGAACGCTGGAGAGGGACTTTTTCAAGGGTGTGTAGTGACAGGATGAGAGGGAATGGCTTTAAATTGGAAGGGGAATGGTTTAGATTAGACATCAGGAAGAAATTCTTCACGATGAGTGTGGTAAGGCCCTGGCCCAGAAAAGTTGTGGCTGCCCCATCCCTGGAGATGTTCAAGGCCAGGCTGGATGGGGCTTTGATCACCCTGATCCAGTGGAAGGTGTCCTTGCCCATGGCAGGGGGATGGAACTGCATGGTCTTTATGGTCCCTTCCAACCCAAACCATTCTCTGGTTGTATGATTCTATGTCTGGAGCCTATTTGGGATGCTCTTCCCTGGGCTCTGTGCATTTCCCCTCTGGACTCTGGGGAAACCGAGGCGCAGGGAGCTGCAGTGACGTGCTGGGAGCTGCGGATCAGCAGCCATGAGGCAGATGCCCTCATCCCCTCTCTTCTGAAAGCATCTCCCCAGGCTCATCCTGGCCTGTCACCCCACAGCTGGGGATGCGTGTGGTGGGATGTGGCCCCTGGTGCAAACTCCCTGCCTTCTCTTGCCTTCTGCGAGGGCATCCCTGCTCCGGCCCCTGAGCCACAGCAGAAGGCAGGAGCCAAGAGGACCAGAGCATTGCCCTGGGCAGGAAGACCCCTCGAGGGTCTGGATGGGGATGCAGGGAGCCAGAAAGGTCTGTGGAAAAACCTCTCCCTGACCAGCCCTTGTCTGGGCAATGGGGATTGTAGCTGGGTTTGCAGACCCCCTGTACCCGAGCAGACCCAGGCAGGTAGAGAACCAGACCCCAACCTGGACCCCAGCCCTGCTCACAGGAGATGACAAGCATTTTGGTGACAAGATCTTACTTAGATGGTGCTGACTCGTTTCTTTGGGCTGTGGTGGTGACACTGCACAACTCATGCTTCTCCCTCCCTGGGGATGAGGGGGGAGGGGGGCACCTCTTAAAACACTTCCAGGTGGGGAATATGGTTTGGAGCATCTCCAGAGAGTTGGAGCCGCTTGGTGCGTGGGCAAAGCAGGGTCCCTCTGCCTGTGGAGCTGGTGGGGTGCCTGGTAGTGGGGAGAGAGAACTGGGATCCCTGCGGAGGTGGGCATGGGCAAGGATGTGCTGGGAACAACCCCAAGCGCTCCTCTGAGCACATGGGTGGCCGAGGCTGGGAGGGCTGGAGAAACCTGGTCCTAATTCTGCCCCTGCTCTTGTTACCTCCTCACCTTGTCCCTCAGGATCTCCTGCCAGGGAAGAAGAGTCCCTTGAGACCTGGCCCTGCGTGGTGCAGGGCTGGTGGAGGTCCCTGGGGCATGTGCTAAAGACCTTTCCCCCACTCCCTGCAGTGACAGTAATTGCACTAAGGACAGAGCGCTGATAGATGCAGCGAAAGGCCGTGACCCATGGGCTGCTGGAGCTGGAATCGTAGAATCATAGAGTGGTTTGTGTTGGAAGGGACCTTAGAGATCATCCAGTCCACCCCCTGCCATGCACAGGGACACCTTCTACTGGATCAGATTGCTTAAAGCCCCATCCAACCTGGCCTTGACACTGTTCTAGGCGGGCCCCACCAGCTGAGCCCTCTGAGTCCCGACCCCTCCAGTAGCACCCCAGGTGATGGAGCCCGTGATGATGTCCCGTGCCTTCCCAAGCCCTCTTGCTGCCTGTGGTGGTGGAGGCACTGCTGACCATCCCCTCTGTCCTTGCTTGTCTCTCCAGAACTCCATCCGGCACAACCTCTCCCTGCACACCCGCTTCATCCGCGTGCAGAACGAGGGCACCGGCAAGAGCTCCTGGTGGATGCTGAACCCCGAGGGTGGCAAGACCGGGAAGACGCCCCGCCGGCGGGCGGTCTCGATGGACAACAACAGCAAGTTCCTGCGGATCAAGGGGAAGGCCAGCAAGAAGAAGCAGCTGCAGGTGACGCAGGAGCGTGGGGAGGACAGCCCTTCCTCCCAGCAAGCCAAGTGGTCGGAGAGCCCCGCGTCCCACGCCAGCGACGAATATGACGCCTGGGCGGACTTCAGGACGCGGGCCAACTCCACGGCCAGCACGCTGAGCGGGCGCCTCTCGCCCATCATGTCCAACCACGAGCCAGACGAGCTGGAGGAGGACGACGGAACCCCCTCGTCTCCGCTGATGTACCCCAGCCCCTCCAGCACCATGTCTCCTTCCCTCAATGCCCGCTGCTCCGTGGAGCTGCCCCGGCTGACCGACCTGACAGGCACCATCAGCCTGAACGAGAGCCTCGGGGAGAGCATGCTGGAGGACCTGCAGGATGGCTACACCATGAGCCCTTCGCAGCAGCTCCCCCCGGCCGCCCTGCGGCAGCGGAACTCCAGTTTCACCTTCAATTCCAAGTGCTCCAGCATGGGGGCTGCCACCAACACCTACTGTGGGACTATCTACAGCCAGCCAGCCATGAGCCTCATGCGTCGCCTGCCCATGCAGACCATCCAGGAGAACAAGCAAGCCACCTTCTCGCCCGTCAGCTCCTACAGGAACACCTCGCTGCAGGACCTGCTCTCCTCCATCTCCTACGCGCACAAGGAGAGCATGGTCCCTGGGGACCTGCCCCTGCCGCAGGCCAGCCCCATGGTGCCGGCCCGTGGCCACAGACACAACCCACTGCTCTGCGGGAACGGGGAGCAGGGTTTGGCCTCCTACCCGTCCCACTCGGGCTCTCTCATGAAGAGCAACGCGTTGTACCACCCGTCACCAGCCGGTCACCACCCTGCGGTCAACACCAGTGCCTTAGCTAATCCTGTCAGCCTTATGAGCTTGCCCAGTGACACGTGCAGCATGACAGCCGTGCCACACCACGGGCACCTGCATTCCTACGCTAATAACCAAGGGGCACACATGAGCTTGCTGGATTCGCTGCAGGGCCCCTACCCGGGGGCTGTCCACCCCCCCGTGTTGGGCCAAGACAGGTTCCCAGCAGATCTGGACCTGGACATGTTCAACGGGAGCCTGGAGTGCGACGTGGAGTCCATCATCCTGAATGACTTTATGGACAGTGATGAGATGGACTTCAACTTCGACTCGGCTCTCCCGCCGCAGAACGGGCTCAACGTGCCCGCGCTGCCCTCGGGTCCGCAGCCCACGAACCAGAGCTGGGTGCCCGGGTGACGCCCGCCCCGGGGTGGGGGGGCGCACCACTGAGAAGCCACAAGGGGAACATTGAGACTAACTTTTCGTTTTTGTTTTTTTTTTCCTTTCTCTTCTGCCTTTGTTTGTTAAGATGGGCCAGAGCCATCGGGCTGAGCTTGAGGTCGAACACGAAACACAAACCATAGGGTCAAATATTGGGGTGGGGTAGGGCCCCCAGCCCCAGCGTGTGCCCAGTCTGCTGGGTCCTCCCACGAGCATCCTCTGGAGGATGCAGGGCAGGCAGGTGGGAGAGGCAGCCAGAGCCAGGCAGGTCCAGGGGGGAGCGGGATGAGAAAGCCTTTCCAGACAGTCCCAGTGCCCCACTGTGATGGCACTGGTTTGATTTGTCCTTGGGCTGGGTGATGGAGTGGTGATGGCCAGCGGTGTGGGAACCCCCTGTTGGGCATCCCTTCCTGGAAAGGGGCCCTTTTCTCTGAGCTGCCTTGGGAAATGAGTCCTCTGAGTAGAAGTGTCAGGAGCAGGGACCCTGCCCCAGGGCAAGGGGGAAATTGGCACCCCTAAATGCTGGTGGAGATCTGGCTCACACGCCCAGGCCACCTGCACTGCAGGTCTCCTTGCGTGCTCCAGGTGGGTTTTCATACCAAGCAATGAGAAGCGGGGTTGGTGATGGAGGGATGGGTGTGCAATCTGCAGCCCTGGGGACAGCATCTCAACAGCCCAAGTGCCCATGGGGGTGCCACCATCACACCTGCCCACAGGAAAGCTGTGTTCCCCTGCCCAGAGCAGGAGCGAGCACACTTGACTACATGGGTAGTCCTGCCAGCAGGGAGGTGCTGCTGGCCTGGGTTCCCCATGCTGGAAGCTCCGGAGGAGCTCACAGGGTCGTGGAGGGGGGGTGTATTTATTTGATTTCATGCACTCTTTTGCCATTAAGTTTTTTTACATCAAAAGGAACAAGAGGTTGAGCTTAGGGAGAGGAGGAGAAAGGCTGTGGGCAATGCTGAGGACTGCGTCCCATCGAATGGCTCATCTTGACTTGGCCACAGCATTGGGTGTTGGATGATGTGGGGCTGTGAAGTGGGTGATCCTTGAGAAGGAGATGTCTGTCTGTGAGGAGGGGAGGAATGTGTTGGCCAGGCCTCTGGAGGTAGCATGGGGTCCACCCTGCCCCAAGCCTGGGTGACCCATGCTGCTTCCCCTGCGTGCAGAGCTCAGGGAGGTGCCACAGGGCTCACAGCTGTGGCTGTGGGGCTCCTGGGGGGCTGTTTCAGGAGTGACTCCAGCAGCAGCCAGGTTGCCTGTCCCAGAGGATTGCTGCCCATCCCCAAGATGACAGGATACCTGGTCTGGAGGGATGGCAGCAAGAGGGGTGCACCCCGCTCCAAGGGCTGGGGCTCCATTGGGTGGTCCTGCTGTGTGCCAGGAGCCCAGACTGGCCCCACTGCTCTGCTGGGCAGGGCTGACCAGGGACCCGCTGCCATCCTGCACTGCTGGGGCAAGAGCTCCACACTGCAGGATTTGGAGTGGAGCAGCCAGGCAGGCTGATGGGCAACTGGGCCAGAGGAGATGGAGGAGCTGGGAGGAGAGGCTGTGGGAGCTGCTGCTCTGTCCCACGGGGCTCTGCACAGCCTTGTCTTCCTTCTGGGCATCGTGGACTTTCTCTGAACCCTGTGCCCCTGGGTTGCAGCAAGGGTTCATCCACTGAACCAGCCCGTTTTTCCTAGCCCAGTTCTTCCTTTCTTGCTCCAGCACCACCTCCCCCATCACGGTGCAGGTGTTGGGTCCCACTGAGCCACAGGGGTAGCGTGGTACGTGGAACCAGGGCAGGATGGGACCTCTTGCTCCTCTCCTGCCCCCTGTGTCCATGGTGAAGCGTGACAGAGGAGCTCCACGTGCCAGCAGTCTCCTTCACCCTGGGCATGCGGCGGGCAGAGTCTCTACAGGCATTCTTACAGGTTAATTAATTATGTTTACATTATTTGATCATGTACAGAATTTAATATATTCTATTATATATAATCTTTCTCGAATGCTTTTTTAAAAAAAAGGATTATACTTTGGTCAGGCTCATTACCACATTCATTTTATGCATCACCTCTTGTTTCAGGTGTATTTAAATCATTGGAAACTGATTGCAAATGGTTATTTAATACCCAGTCCCCCCAGTTCTGCACATGGGCTACATGCGAGGAGAGGCAGGGAGGGCAGCTGGGGCTGCTGTGGGGAAAAAAAAGAGGGGGCTCAGCCCCCCAAGAATAGGAGAAAGGGAAGGGATGCTGCTTCTTCCAGGCATCCCATCTCCAGCAGCAGGTCAGCAGGGTGGATGTTTGCAGATGGGATGCTTGGGCACAAGGACCCCCCCCCCCCCCAAATATAAAACCCTCTTGGTGTCTGGGCTGACCATGGTCACGGAGGGAAAGCCACACCAGCAGTAAGGGAAAAGCCCCCCCCCTTTGCCCCCAGCTCGCCTGCCCTGCCCCGCTGCGTGGTGCCCCCCGCCCCGGGGCACGTCCCATTGCCAAGCTGTCTTTGTGGTTCGTGACCGTGGGGTTGTCGTGTGTGCGGTGGAGTCGTGTTGGTAAGCGTCGTGTGTACAGTCGTCGTGCGGTGCGAGGGACGGCGGCAGCGGGGGGGGTGGGGGGCGGGCACCGAGACCCCCCCCCCCTCCCACAGTGACTGGGACCCCCGGGAAGCGGGAGGGGGCGTGGCCGGAGGGGGAGGTGAGACGGGCTGGTCCTGCTGTGATGGAGGGGAGCGGAGCCGGGGGACCAGGGGGTGCTGGGACTGCAGCGAGGGGTTGGTGGGGATGGCACGGGGGGGGAGGTCGGGGCTGAGCTTCGTGCCGCGGGGCAGGGAGGTCACGGCTGTGCCCCCCCCCCAAGGCTCCCACCGCCCCACTACCGTGAAGGGGAAACCTTCGTCCACTGGTGGTGGTCGGGGCTGTGGGTTCCCTCTTCCACCTCACGTCTCGCCTCGCTCAGCTTCAGCCTCCCCACCTCCATCACCTTTCTGCCTCCTGGTTCCCCCCTGCCCCACAGGGACAGCCTCTGGGGACAAGGAGCATCCTCTGCTCCCAGCCCTGCTCCTGCTCATCCTTCAGCCCTGCCCGGAGCGAGGCGATGGCAGCGAGGAGGGGCCCCCCCGGTTGGCTCCTTGCGGCGGTTTGCGGTCCATCCTTTCCCTCGTATTTATAACTGTACAGACTGGGGGGGAGGGTCTCTGCCAGGTGTCATCTCTCACCACGCATCTATCGTAGGCAATGGTAACTTTCTTGATCGTGCTATTAGAGTTTGTGTATGTGGCAATGTAAAGAACTGTGTATAGTGCATTGTACAGCATATTTTCATGAATAAAATTGTTTTAAATATTACAAGGTGGGGCTTCTGCCTTTCAGTGCTGGTGGGTGCCTGGGTGGGACAGGAAGGATGGTGCTGGACCAGGGAAACTGGGCAGAGCCACCAAGGGGGAGATGTGATGTTTGTTGAAGATGAGCTTGCACCCAGCACGGGGATGGTTGGGCTGTGGAGGTGTCCATGCAGTCCCACCTGGACACAGACCTCTGGACATTGTTCTTGGTAGTCTATAAATATATGTATTTACTGACTTTGACCAATATTTTCTGAAGCTGACGGCCTGCTCCAGTGTCACCACTGCCCAGTGCAGTAGGAGGTGACAATGTCCAGCTCGTGGAGGTGCTCATGCCCCTCACCCACCGCCCCAAGCCCCACTTTGCTCTCCAGTGAGGATCCCTGGGTGCAGCCCCCAGCCACTGGCCTGAAAATCCCCTTTTGCAGCAGCCACTGGGATGTTTGGGCTGAAACTTCCACTTTTGCAGGTGAATTTCTTTCCTGCCCTGGGAAAAAAGCTACCAAAGTGACTGGAGTCTGTGACTTCTATTTTGTGTGATGATTTAGGGTCAGGGTGGGTTGGGAAAACACCTTTGTGGTTCAGGGTCCAGGTTCAGGGATGGGTCTTTGCTCTAAGACCCCCTCAGTCAGTCCCTGATAATGGGACTTGGCCACCCCAGGGGCTCCCCAGCACCCATCAAAACAGGCTGCAGAAGCTGGAACCCCACTGAGGTGCCCTCAGGCACAGAAAGCTGAATATTGGTTCCAAACGTGCCAAGGGGATGGATCACCTCTGAACACCCTGTGTCCATCCCATTGGTGTGGGCAGACAATCTCTGCTCACCCTGCCTCTCCCTGAGAAGGTTTTCAGATGACTTCTGCGTGGGCAGCAGCAGGACTCCTCCCAGGCCACTCAGGTAGGACTCAAATTTGACTTCTCCCTCGATAAACAGCTGAAACAAAGGTGGGGAACCTGAGGAAGACACCAAAAACTATTTCAAAATATCCCCATCATCTCCACTCCCGGTGGTGCCCAGGAGGAAGGAGCTGTTGCCTGTGGGTTGCAGGAGTCATTGCATGCCAAGGGATTGCATCCCAGGCATCCCTTGTGGCTCCAAGGGGCAGAGGAGCACGACCAGGGTGTTCTCTGGGGAGGACACAGATCCAGGTGCTTCTAGAGGGTTTGCATGGTGATTTGTGCCTGACATGAAGCCACTCCCACCTTGCTGCAAGGAAACCTGCAATGCAGCCCAGGGTCCCTGCAGGCAGCATCGGTGAGGTCACAGGGCTTGGTGGTCAGGGCGGGCCAGCAGGTGAGGGGTTGGGCTCCACACCAGGATTAGCTCTGCCAGAGGAAGAACCCAGGATGGTGCCCTCAGGGCTTGAGCAGAGGACACCAAGAAGAGTTTTGGGGCTTGAACACCTTTGCATGAGCTGCCACTGTGAGGCCGGGCAGGAGACACAGCTACAATGGGTTCTGGAGGAGCAGGGACACCCCTCAGCACAGAGAGAGGTGGATGGTGTAGGTGTCCCAGAGGATGGGGCCAGGAGCCTCCCGCTCCTCTGTGTCATCTGTGCTGTGGAGATGTGAAGCCAGGATGGAGAAGGCTCTTCACCCTTTGGCTGTGTCCTCCACGAACCCTGCCCAGATTTGAAACCATCCAGCACAAGACATGGGAACTGGAGAAGCAATTCCAGAGAGTAACAACAGAGGAATTGTAACTTTTATTCACGTTGTCCATTTCCACCAGCATTATTAGGCCTTTTCACAGCAGCCTGGTGTGAAGTGATGTCCCCTCCAGCTCCACGAGTGACTTCCCAGCAGGATCTCTCTCCTCATAGTGGATTCTGTTGGGACACAGCTATCATAGAACCAGGGAGTGGTTTGAGTTGGAAGGGACCTCTACAGATCATACAGTCCAACCCCCCTGAAGTGAGCAGGGCCACCTCCAACTCGATCAGGTTGCTCAGAGCCCCATCCAACCTGACCTTGAGCACCCCAGCACATCCTCCCCATCACTGGTGGGATTTGCCAGGGAGAAGACTCCCCTGCAGAGCCCTGCAATGGCAATTTGTGCCCAGTGCTGTGCAGCCAAGCCTGAAACCACCCCACACCAGGGTTTGGATTTTCCTAGTTTTATAAGAAAACATCACACAGCACCAGGTGACTGGTTGGTGTTCTCTGTGTCCTCAGCAAACCCCTCTACCTCTGGGTAATCCTGGATTTAAAGAGACAAAAAGAAGAAACCCAAAACAACAGGAAGAAAGACGTCAAATCAGTTTGACAGGATCTATTTTCCATAAATCCCTGTTGATTGGCATTAATTATATCACCCTTTCTGATTCTTTATTCATTGCATTCCATATCAGCCGTTCCATTATTTTGCCTGGGATCAATGTCAGGCTGACAGAAATGTAATTACCCGCGTCGGCCTGCTTCCCCTTTTAAAATATGAGGCCAACCTCCACTTTTCTCCCAGGGCCTCGGAAATTCCCATGTGCTCTGCATCATAGAATCACAGAATCGTTAAAGTTGGAAAAGACCTCTAAGCTCATCCAGTCCAACCTCACCGTGTCGACTAAACCATGTCTCAAAATGCCCCATCTGCATGGTTTTTGAATCCCTCCAGGGACGGAGACTCCACCACTGCCCTTGCTGAACCTCAATGGCAGCACTCGAGGACGTTCTTCAGCCAGGTCTCCTGGCCAGTAGTTGTCCTCCCTGGAAGACTGCAAGGCCCCAGCGCCACGCATCTCTCCTCAGCTCCTGAGCAGAGCCCATTTTCTTGGTCCTCATGGATGTCCTCTTCTCAACACTCAACGGAGCTGTGTGTTGACAGCTTCTGCCTGCTCTGCATGCACTGACCTTCTCCCAGTGCCATCTCCAAAGGGCACCACCAGCACCAGGAGCCCGGCGGGCTCCGCCTTCGCACAGCCCTTGGTGCACTGAGAGCCCTCATACAAGTGTGAGTTTGCAGCCAGCAGCCAGGGTGGCATTTGATGCTGCGCCAAGAGGTTGGACAGGATGGGTCAGTGGCTGTTCTGGTCTCAAATGTGGTGGGAATGCAGCCTGGTTCTCTTCCCACCCGACCCCAGTCCTGCTCCCGTGACACCCTCACCCCCCTGCAGCAGTGCCCATTCCCAAGGAGTGGGCTGCTCTCTTGCAGTCATCTCAGCCCCAACTTCACCTCTCCCAGTTTCTCTTGACCCTGTGCTCAGCCTCACTCTTGTCCTCAACTCCATCTGCTCCCTGTGATCTCACACTCCCAGCTCTGCCCAGAGCTGGCCTCCACCCTGAGCTCTCTCCTCCCTGTCAGCTCTAATGTTCTTCTACTCTTCCCTGTGGTCCTGCCTTCTGCTCTTTCTCAGTCTCTCCACACGAGGTGAGAAGATGAGCATCACGACATCAGGGTAAAGAACTGGATCCCACCACTACCTCTGGCATGGTGCATGGATATGTCCAGTCCATTATGCAGATTTAGGAAGCCAGGGTGTGGGTGATGCCCTGGCATCCTGGTCTGTGGATGTGCCTTCCCACTCATGAGCTCAAAGCCCCACCCTGCAGACGCACAGGCCATCAACCAGACAAAGTCCCCAGCATGACCCTTAGGCTATGGAGGACTTCCATCTGCTCTAGGCATGTCCCACCCTCTGTCCTGCTCTGAGGACTGGGAGCAAATGGTGGAGCAGAGATATGTGGCAGCTGCATGGTCCTGAGCCAGGACCAGCTGCACGTAAGGTGCTGGCATCATCCTGCTCCCACAGCCACCACCACAGAGGTGCTGCCCTCGCAGTGCTGGTGGCTTCACTCTGTCTGCTCTCTCGTGTCCCAGTCTGCAAGGATCCAGTGTGGAGGCCCTCAGCTAGGGTGAACATCAGCTGGAGCTGAAGGGGTACCAGATGGCACTGAGCTGGGCAGAGATCTGCTCTCAGGGGGGAAACCTCAAGAGCTAATCCACCAGACAATTGACAGGTTCACACAACACTGCCCTGACTGGCCAAGGAACCCTTCCAGAAGCTGCACGGTCCTTAGTCCATGAGTAGCTTTCCTTCCTATCCCACCTTCTGATGAACTCAGCAGAGCTGAAGAAGGCAGCTGGCTTGGCCCATCCTATTCAGCCTGGAAGACAATTTATATCCTTGGGAAGGGGATGCTCTTCAGAGAACGTTGCCCAAGACACCTCCTCCAAAGGATGCCCAAAGCATCCCAGCAAGGAGGCCTCCCAGAGGAGCAGGAGGCACATGTGGATCCCTGAGCATCCTCCCAGAGCTGAGGGGAGGGAGGTGAGAAGGTGGGCAGTGTTGGGGAGGAGCAGGATAGGGAATGGGCTGGGTAGGGGCAGAGGGGGGGTGGTAGAGTCCCTGTTGACTTCCTCAGGAGGGGAGCACTGGGGTGTGAAGAGCCAGAGGGCCCAAGGCAGCTCGGTGAGGAGTGCCTGGTTCCCATTAACCCCAAAGCCTTGATTTGCCCCCAAAAGGCTTTCATTGGGTGCCCTTGGTGAAGGGCAGGGAAGGCCAAACAATCACCACCTTCACACTCAGCTGCAACCACTGCTGCCCTGGCCCATTCCTGCAGGCAGTGCTGAGCCATCACAGTGGCATAGAGGAGGAAAGAGGGCTTTGGAGCCAAGGAATGCTGGGAATATTCCAGCAAAAGTATCAGTAGGGATCTGTGTGCTGATGGGAGGTGGAACAGGGGCAGCCCCATGGGGAGCAGTGCCTGGCTGGAACACTCTACTGCCAAACAGGGGTGGGGATGGGGTCATCCCGTGGGCCCCACAGCAAAGCCAAGCCACCCCAGGCACTGCTCGTGACCCTTCCCACTGCCCAGAGTGTGCAGGAGAAGGGAAGAATGATGGGAATCCCCACCAAAACCCAGGGAACAGGGAGAGGTGGGAATCCAGCATCTCTCCTGCTGTGCCCGCTCTCCCAGCCCACACCAGCTCTGCTCTGCCTGCTGCCTTCTCCTGGCTGTGAGTTGGGGATGTCCCTGTGGGGTGAAGGGGCACATGTGGAGCTTCACAGAGATTTGTCTTCATCTACAGGCTTTGGTCAGGAAAGCAGGAGGGTCTCCAGCAGCTGGGGCTGTGCCTCAGGCCCTTCCCACCCTTCAAACCCAGGCTGGTTTCACCTCACTGGTGTTGGCTGCAGGCTTGCCCTGGGAGGATACTTTGACATCGTTTTACTATTAGATGATAACTGGCACTTGAGAAGCTTAATTGGAGAGCTGCAAAAGTGAGCTGCTTCCCACTCCTTTGAAGCCAGCAGTCCCTCCGTGGCCATGAATGTTCTCCCCACTGCACCAGCAGCTTCCCCAGTGCCCCTGTGTTCTGTTAACTTGGCTCCTCAAAGCTCCTGGATGAGCTGGAGGGATCCAGCCTGCAGGCACATCTCTGCTTTATCCACGGAGCCGAAGGTCAGGTCCTGGGGAGGGGACAGTGGCTCCCGTGGGTGCTGGTGGGACAGGGGCCAAGCTGAGGCACAGCAATCCCATGGGCAGATGTATCCACAACCACCCTTGGAGCACGTGGAAGAGGGCGAGGACAGAAGGCTATAGGCAAATAAGAAGGAAAGCCTTCAGGAGCATGTGTCTGTCATAAGATATTCCCTTGCAGAAATCTTGGAAACCTTAGAAAGAGTTTTTGCTCAATGTTATTAATTAAGGCAAAAGAATCCCCATATGGAAAGAGAAACAGTCAAGTTATATTTTTGCTAAATACGCGGCACCATATGGTAACATACAGAAAATTGGCCACATAGGCAGCCTAGAATATATGTTACCATATGTTCATATGTACTTCATAATTTCTTTGTTTTTGAAAGAGGGCATTGTCTTGCAGGGCAAAAATGAGCAGCCCACCCCAGGGAGGAGGAGGAGGAACATCACAAGCTGCTTTTGCTGAATTAAGCCCAAGGAAGCAAAGGAACCACCTGGCGTGGGGGCTGCTGGTGCAGGCAGGAGGGATGAGGCAGCACGAGGGCAGTGTGAGCTTCTCCCCACTCTGCATCCCCTGCTGCACCTTCTCTGTCTGCCTGTACCCTGCGTGTGCAGGCTGGGAGACCCAGAGGAGGAGGAGTGGAGAGCATCCTCCTTGAGCAGTCCCCAGCAAACCTTAATTCCCCTGCAGCAAAAGCAAGGGCAGAGAGGGAAGATCTGCTGGGACAGCAGCAGGGAGCTTGGGAAATAGCATCAGGAATAGTGTAGTAAGCAGGACCAGAGAAGGTATTGTCCCCCTGTACTCGGCACTGGTCAGGCCTCACCTTGAATATTGTGTCCAGTTCTGGGCCCCCCAGTATGGGAAAGATGTCAGGATACTGGAATGTGTTCAGAGGAGGGCAACGAAGATGGTGAAGGGGCTGGAGCACAAGCCCTACGAGGAGTGACTGAGGGAATTGGGGCTGTTTAGTCTGGAGAAGAGGAGGCTCAGGGGAGACCTCATTGCTCTCTACAACTCCCTAAAAGGAGGTTGTAGTCGGGCAGGGGTTGGTCTCTTCTCTCAGGTGACCAGGGACAGAACCAGAGGGCATGGACTCAAGCTTGGTCAGGGAAAGTTTAGACTTGATGTGAGGAAAAAATTCTTCACTGAAAGGGTGATTGGCCATTGGAATGGGCTGCCCAGGGAGGGGGTGGAGTCACCGACCCTGGAGGTGTTTAAAGGGAGACTGGATGAGGCACTGAGTGCCATGGTCTAGATGATGGGTTGGTGTTGGTGTTAGGTTATAGGTTGGACTTGATGATCTCAGAGGTCCTTTCCAACCTTATGATACTGTGATACTGTGATACTGTGAAATCATGAAGAGGCTCCATCCGCAGCTCGTGAGTGCAGGATAGGACCTGTGTGCACGAGGGTTGGGTGCTGGTGGGACGTGTGAGGTGCTTTGCAGCAGCACAGGTTGTGCAAAGGTGTTTCCCTGGGGAAGTGGCTGCGGGAGGAAGGGTGATAGGATGCGGGGGAATGGCTTTCAATTGGAAGGGGGAAGATTTAGATGAGACATTAAGAAGAAATTCTTCACAATGAGGGTGGGGAGGCCCTGGCACAATTCGCCCAGAGAAGCTGTGGCTGCCCCATCCCTGGAGGTGTTAAAGGTCAGCCTGGGTGGGGCTTTGAGCCCCCTGATTCAGTGGGAGTTGTCCCTGCCCATGGCAGGGGTGTGAGACAGGATGGGCTTTGAGATCACTCTCCAACCCAAACTGTTCCATGATTCTGTGACTCCCCATATGACCCATTCTGGGGTGGGTGCAGAGATGGTTTAAGAAGCAACTTTAATTCACAGGTAATAAATCTGCTGTGTGCTTGGGACTGGTCTGAGTATCCGCCCTGTGCCTGGCTCCAGTCTTTGCAAGGACAAAAGGAGGGGAGAGGGAAGTCCTTGCAGTGGAATCTGGATGGACTTTAAGGTCCCTTCCAACTATTCCGTGACCCTGCACCCACCCCTACACACCCCGGCTGTATCACATCAGCTGTGCCACATCTCTCAGAGCCCTGAGAAAGTTTTGCTGAGCAGCTGGGTCAGGACTCAACTCAAAGCTGAATCAAGCACCACTTAAAGCCTGCTGGTACCAAGGTGCTGGCAACTGCACATGCCTCAGCCACAGAGGGGTGGCTCTGGGGCTGTGCCCACATCTCACTGAGCTTGCCCCCCAAATAATTGGACAGAGGGTCTCTGAACAGTGTGTGCATGCACTCATGTGGGCACAGGCAGCTGCAGCTGTGGGGAGCTGCCATTTACCCTCCTGGGAGATTTGCCACAGTGGGATACAACCCATAATGTCCCTAGAGGCCAGGTCCTCAGAGACCAGACACTCAGATGTGTCCCTGGGAGTGCAAAGGTGCAGTGCTGCCTCCCAAAGCCCCCTCCAAGGGGACAGGCTGGCCGTGCCCCTGATGGCTGAGAGGTTTGCTCAGCAAAGGGGCCCGAGCATTTGGCCCTGTTCAGTACAGCCTTGATCACTTTACTGTTTATTTCCTTGCTCCATTTTCCCCTCCACCTACCCTTAATTCTCCTCCAAGGACAGGCTGGAGTTCTGTCTTTCCAGGCTGCTGAGAGCTGCACACAGTTGACCTCTGCACCCTGAGCGCAACCCCAGCCCCAGCAGCTTTAGAGAGCCCGTGCCCTGCAGCTCCATAATCTAATCCACAGCCCCAGGAGCAGGGGTTTAGGGCTTGTGGTGGGCTGATTAATACTCAGCGAGTTTGCAGGCTCCTGGCCTTCCTGACTGCCCTGTGCTGCTGCTGCTGCTGTGGAGGGTTTAATGCAGAGCTCCAGAGAGCACTGACTGGGCAGGACTGCAGGGGCCAGTGTGGGTGATGCTCAAAGCATCCCCATTGTCAAACCCCTCAGCAACCCAGGCTGGGCCCCAATAAATTACACCTGGAGTCCTCAGCACAGGAAAGACATGAATCTGTTGGGAGTGACTCCAGAGGAGGCCATGGAGATGATCCAGAGGCTGGAACACCACCCATGCAAGGACAGGCTGAGAGAGTTGGGGTTGTTCAGCCTGGAGAAGAGAAGGCTCTGGGGAGACCTTAGAGCAGCCTCCCAGGACTGAAAGGGGCTCCAGGAAAGCTGGGGAGGGGCTCTTGATCAGGGAGGGCAGGGACAGGATGAGGGGGAAGGGTTTTCAGCTGAAAGAGAGGAGATTGGGATGAGATCTTAGGAAGAAATGTTTTGCTGTGAGGGTGGGGAGGCCCTGGCCCAGGTTGCCCAGAGCAACCTGGAGGTGCCCCATCCCTGGAGGTGTTCAAGGCCAGGTTGGATGGGGCTTTGAGGCCCCTCATCCAGTGGGAGGTGTCCCTGCCGATGACAGAGGGTTGGAACTGGGTGGGCTTTGAAGTCCCTTCCAACCCAAACCATTCTGTGATTCTATGAAACTCTGGGGCCACAACCAGGTGGTCAAAGCAGAGGTCTCTGCTAGCAGACACCTTCACTCCTGGATGTTTGTTTGCAGCTGTGGAGCACAGCCCATGGCTCTGTGCTGCAAATACCCCTGGCAGCTGCCAAACACTTGCTGTCAGTGCAAACATTTCTCTACGTTGAGCACTGATCCCTCTTCATGGAGGTTGCTCGGTTTTGCTTGTTCATGGAAAGGGCTCAACTGCAAATATGTCCCTTGTTTCCAGGAAAGGAAAGACTGCAGTGGAACTGAGTCCCATTGGGGAATAAGGGCTGCTTCTGGCCAAGTGTGAGCTGAGGGGGTGACACCTGGTGACCCTGCCCAGCATCCTGGGGGCTGTCCACCACTCCCCAGCGTTACTTTCCTCTGGGCACGGGGCAGGGCCAGTGCTGGGAGCATGTCATGAGCTGTTGGGCCTCTGGTACTGCAGCTTGGGAGATGACTGGGAGATATGGAAGGCCAAGAGAGCTTCGTGGGTTCTGACAGGCATGGCTTGTGCAGGGGAGCAGGCGGCTGTGGGCTGAGAGCCTGGACCTGTTCTGAAATCACCACCCTGCAAGACAGTTGTGGGGTTGTCTTGGGTGAATGTGAATCCCAACATCCTTACATGATGCAGACTGAGTACAGACAGGGGCTCCTATCCCTGTATCCTCCAGGGAACCACTTTTACAGGATGAGCTTTTCCTCACTGGCTTCTCACAAGCTGGAGGGTGGGCTGTGCCCAGAGGAGGGGAGCTGCAGCCAGCAGGGATGTGCAGTCCAATCCTGAGATGCTCGGACCATGCACGACCTACAAGGCATTCTCTAGACCTCCACCCTTTGGGTGACCACAGCAGGACATCTCCTGCTGGACCAGGGACTTGGGAAGGACCCTTTGCAAGGAAGGGCTGGCTGGGTGTCCCCCTCCCCGGAGAGGACAGAGCCAGCTGGGGTTAAAAAGCAGGGTGCAGGAGGAGCCAGGGCTGAGCAGAGGCCCCGTGGCTCCTTCAAACTCGCGCCTCGGAGCGCAGACGCTGGGGGGGGGGGGGTCGCAGACCTCCCTCTCTGCCGAGCAGCCCCTCCCACACGCAGTGCATCTGCGAGCCCTTTGTGCCGAGGTCTGGGTGGCTCCCACCGCCCCGCCAGCCCAGCCCACCCCATCCCACCCCATCCCATCCCACCGCCCGCGGCGAGTCCGGCTCCACACACGCAAAGGCAGGGCGTGCTTCCAGCCCCACTTCTAAGCCCCCCCTCGGCTTTGGAGGAGCTTCATTAAAAGGAAACACAAACCAGAAGCAGAAGGAAGCACTTTTAAGTTGCTGGCAGCTTTGCCTGTCTATGAGTTATGAGGTCTTGCTTTATTCATGGGGCAGAAAAAAAATGCTTATCTCCTCAGAGTCCATTATGTTTCATTTGGAGCCCGGGTGCAATCGGTGCTTTGGCAGAAATATCCTCCTGCCCCGCTCACCCTCCAGAAACTTTATCTCCCTATTTCATTACTGGGAGTTGCGCTCGCCCCGGTTTATCAGTGGTGATGGAGTGGATTGCTGACTTCTCTGCTGTCCTAGCAAAAATGAGGATGGAGACATTCTGCTCCAGGTTCCTGCTATTTTCAGAGACCTTGGCTGCATGATTTATTCATAAAAAAGCCATTATTTATGCCAAAGAAAGAAGACAGAATGGGTTAGCTTTTTAAGTGCTTATAATGCATTATATGGTACCTTAGCCTGCCAGACATCATTTATAATTGTAGAATCCCTTAACCTCCTTTTTCTCTTTTCCCTACCCTTCACATCAGTGCGGAGGGTGATAGCAAACTCAGTAATTAGCAGAAGTTGACAGATGTGGCAAGGAGAGGTAAGGTGAAATATCATCGAAGGAGACGTTTCTCCAGCACCCAAGTGAAGCAAGACCCTCCCTCCTCCCAGCCTTGATCTCCCAGCACAGGCAGCACAGGGAATTGAAATGCCAGGAAGGCATTAGCTCACAGGCTCTGATGCTGGTGTCCATCCAAGCCTCTGTCTCCCAGCACCTCTCTTTTCTCGTGGCCTGCAGGTATCCCAGCATGTTCCCTTCTCAATAAGGGTCTTGTGAAACCCACCCCTGCTCCCACTCAGGGCCAGCATCCTCAGGTGCTCCTGGTTCCTTCTGCTGGCTCTCCTTCTGGTGGAGCTCGGCCCAGCCCTGGGACACCCCAGGACCTTGCTGTGTCACGGACATCATGCAGCCCTACCAACTGCTCACCCTCACTGCAGTCCTGGAATTCAAGTCCTAAACCCCCTTTCCTTAGCTCTCACACAATGAGACAAACGTCAGGGCAGCATCAGTCAAAGAAACCCCACAGCTTCTAAAGTGTGACAGAATTAAAGAGCGAGGGGGCTGTGGGCTGAGGGGGGGCAGAGCCTGGGGCTGGTGCAGTCCTCTCCCAGGCAGTGGGGTTGATGTCCTCTACAGCAGCCTGCTAGGAAGTCCTGTATTGCCTTGGGGTGTCACAGGTAAGCCCTCAGAGAAGGGGAGATGTGTGCACGCAGAGCTGGCACATGGACGGCCGCTCCTTGTGGGACTCAACAATCTTCAGTCAACACATTTGCAGCCGTTTGGGCCACGAATTCTCCCAGCTGGGAGCTCTCAGGGTTTTACTCCTGCAGCTGAGAACGTTTGATCTTGTTGCCTGAGCTTGGTTAGACAAGTCCCTTCCAGCCAGAGTGCTACTTCTTGGCTATTCCTGCCAAGAAACGCTGGCCTGGGCAGCACCAGCACAGCCCTCAACCTCCAGAGCTGAGTCATCTCGTGCAGAAGAAGGCACTAAGGAGGAATTCAAACATCTCCAGGTTATTCTGGGTCTCACAGAGTCAATATCCTCAGGTCATTGCCAAGGGTCCCATTGAGGCTGAAAGCAGTGGGAAAGGAGATTATACCCTAGGTATTGGAGGAGACCATGGCATTCCCTGTGCTTCCTTATTCCACTCTCATGAGACTTCACCTGGAGCCCTGGATCCAGTTCTGGAGCCCTCAGCATGAAAAGGACATGGAGCTGTTGGAGCAAGTCCAGAGGGGGCCACAGAGATGATCCAAGGGCTGGAGCACCTCCCATATGAGAACAGTCTGGGAGAGTTGGGGTTGTTCAGCCTGGAGAAGAGAAGGCTCTGGGGAGACCTTAGAGCAGCCTCCAAGTACTGAAAGGGGCTCCAGGGAAGCTGGGGAGGGGCTCTTGACCAGGGAGTGCAGGGAGAGGATGAGGGGGAAGGGTTTTCAGCTGGAAGAGGGGAGATTGAGATGAGATCTTGGGGAGAAATGCTTTGCTGTGAGGGTGGGGAGGCCCTGGCCCAGGTTGCCCAGAGCAGTGGTGGCTGCCCCATCCCTGGAGGTGTTCAAGGCCATGTTGGATGGGGCTTTGAGCCCCCTGATCCAGTGGGAGGTGTCCCTGCCCATGGCAGGGGTGTGAAACAGAATGGACTTTGAGGTCCCTTCCAACCCAAACTGTTCCATGATTCTGTGACTCCCCATATGACCCATTCTGGGGTGGGTGCAGAGATGGTTTAAGAAGCAACTTTAATTCACAGGTACCAAATCTGCTGTGTGCTTGGGACTGGTCTGAGTATCCGCCCTGTGCCTGGCTCCAGTCTTTGCAAGGACAAAAGGAGGGGAGAGGGAAGTCCTGGCAGTGTGGGCAGTGCCAGGGAGGGAAGGGGCTCTTTCCCCAGGGTGAGGAGGTAGGGAGAGCTGCCTGGTGCATTCCTAATGGGGTACAATGTGATTGCTGAGGAGACAGAGCTCCCTACTGGGTCATCCCAAATCTAGGGGGGGAAGATGCTTTGCACATTCCCCCCCTGACACGGGGCACCCACAATCTGAATGTGAGATGAAATGCAAGGAAAACAATTAACTACTTGGAGGTGAGAGGCAGCCTTCCCCTCCGGCTTCTTGTCTGAGCTGGTTTCAAGTAGGAGAAAATCCCCATTAAAAGGCAGTGCCATTTCCAAGATCCTTGAGTTCAAAAGCAGAGAGAGAAATCTCAGCTCTGATTTTGCTTTTTAAGCCTAAGATAAATAAAAATGTAAGAGACGGGAAATAATGTAATGTAATCATCAAGGAGAAGAGAAACCAAAGGCTCAACTCTCACACACAGAGGCAAATATAAACACACACGCAGAACACATTTTAAAACCAATTAAAATCCCTTTGCAGAGAAAGCTCTTTCACCCACTCGCCGGGACGCAGGCTATCGGCTTCCTTGGCGTGCTGGATATGAATAATTAAAAGCTAAACATATGTTAAAAAATGCAAACAGTACATGATCCTGGAAACTTCCCCTCCTTATTATTATTTCCACAAGAAAGCTGTGAAATGGTTCTAAAACTGGTGAAAGACGCCAACCCTGGCATCTCGTGCGGTTCCCGGCTTTGGCTGGGAAGGAGTTAAAACCATTTGGCAGAGACTAACCCATTAGGCCTAATAATTATGAAATTATAGAGGTACTCAGGTGACTGTTAATTTCACACATACTGTTCAGCTCTGTGGCTAATGAGAGCCTGAAGAACTCAAGTGCCTCATCTTTCTTGTTGAATGGTGACCTGCAATTAATGAGCTTCTGCAAGAAAAGGCAGCATTTTGCACTTGGGGCTAATAAGATGGCTTTTGTGCCGCAGCATTGTGATACCAGGAGCTTTCGAATGAAGATGAAGAACTTTTCCCCTTATTTATTTATGAGTGCTCCACAGTCCAAGAGACCACACACGCAGAGAGGCAGCCCTGGTGTGAGCCTTGGAAGAAACTTAAGAGCACGGTTGCTCCAAGGCGATGGCAAAACTCCTCCACCTCCGGTGCTGGGTAGAAATGAGATGAAGATAGAAGGGAAAAAACTGCAGAGAGATCACCCAGGGTGGGGAGGGGTGGGACAGGTTTAGTTCAAGGAAAAAGAAATGGCCCAGGATGCCCCTTTGCCCCCATCAGTGCACACACACTCTCACCCATCCCTGCAACAAAGGCCCTCCAAGCCCAGAGTGACCAAGCCCAGCTCTGGCTTTTCACTTCACTTCAGAACCTACACAAAGAGCCTGAAATAATCATAGAATCATGGAATGGTTTGGGCTGGAAGAGACCTCAAACCACATCTATCACCAACCCCTCTACCATGGGCAGGGAAACCACTGCATCAAGGGGCTCAGAGCCTCATCCAACCTGGCCTTGAGCACCTCCAGGGATGGGGCAGCCACAGCTTCCCTGGACAACCTGGGCCAGGACCTCCCCACCCTCATCGTGAAGAATTTCTTCCTAATGTCTAATCTACATCTTCCCCCTTCCAATCTAAACCCATTTCCCCTCATCCTGTCACCAGGCCCTTGTGAAAAGCCCCTCCCCAGCTTTCCTGTAGCCCCTTTTAATACTGGAAGGCCTCTATAAGGTCCCCCTCAGCCTTCTCTTCTCCAGGCTGAATAACCCCAACTCTCTCCTCCTGTCCTCATAGCAGAGGTGCTCCAGCCCTGGATCGTCTTTACGGCCCTAACCAATCCCAGCATTTTCCAGAGATGCTGACCCAATTTCTGCCTGTTGCCAGCCTTGCATTAAGTGCTGTGACTATTGGCTGTGTTGTGCTGTGCTGTGTGTGCAGGAATCCCCAGGGCCATGGCTACCTGGCAGTGCCACCCAGGTACCCAGGCAGCCCCAGCCCGAGCCCATTGGCCAGCTGCAGCTCTCCACGCACACATCTTTGTTAGAACCCAGCATCTCCTTGCCCCACCCCTGTCACTGTTTGCAGAGTTATTCTTGGTGGCAGCATTATCATAATCATTATTATTAACACTAGTTTTATCCTTAAATACCTGCTGCATACACACATATATGGGGAAATAAACCCCTCTGAGCTGAAGCCAGTGAGCCTTTTCAGGGTGTTCATTCAATCACCATATTTGAGCAGCTTAGAAATACCTCCTTCTACTGACCTGGACATATTCCCCTCCTTCAAGTGACCATCTGAGTCTTGACATCACGAGAAACTGGCCTGGACATGGGTATCTGAACAGTAAGCTGAGTGGGCCAGTGGTGCCTGGCTCTGGGTCATGCTCCTGCAGTTCCCTATCCAACTCCAACCTGCTGGAGACTCCAACTGATCTGCCAAGGGTTTGCCAGGTAAAACTCTTACAGAGGAGATCGCTGAACACCGTCCACAGCAAGGTCTGTCCTCTCTTCTTGGGACTCACAGACTCATGGAACGATTTGGGTTGGAAGGGACCTTAAAGCCCATTCAGTTCCAAAACCCCTGCCATGGGCAGGGACACCTCCCACTGGATCAGGGGGATCAAAGCCCCATCCAGCCTGGCCTTGAACACCTCCAGGGATGGAGCAGCCACCACTGCTCTGGGCAACCTGGGCCAGGGCCTCCCCACCCTCACAGCAAAACATTTCTGCCTAAGATCTCATCTCACTCTCCCCTCTTTCAGCTCAAAACCCTTCCCCCTCATCCTGTCCCTGCACTCTGTACTTAAGAGCCCCTCCCCAGCTTTCCTGGAGCCCCTTTCAGTCCTGGGAGGCTGCTCTAAGGTCTCTCCACATCTTTCTTTTCTCCAGGCTGAACAACCCCAACTCTCTCATGGAGACTGTTCTCATATGGGAGGTGCTCCAGCCCTTGGATCATCTTTGTGATCTCCTCTGGACTCTCTCCAGCAGATCCGTGTCCTTCCTGTGCTGAGGACTCCAGAACTAGATACAGGGCTCCAGGTGAGGTCTCATGAAAGTGGAATAAGGAGGCACAGGGAATGCCATGGTCTCCTCCAAAACCCAGGGTATAATCCCCTTTCCCACTGCTTTTCCATGGGCACACTCTTCTTGCTTGCCAGGATGCAGAGAGCACGGTGGGTCCAAAAGGCTTCTCAGCCCCTGTCTATGCACAAAAGGCTGTGCAAGCTCTTGGCCCTTGTGCAATGTGTCATTTGAGGGGAGTGCTCCTTGCTCTGGCAGCACTCTGAAGATGCTGGTGGTTGTCTCTGTGCCTTCAGAATGTGATTACTGCACCTGGGGGACCCTTCAAGACAGTCACCCCCTTTGACACCCCTGTGCCATGGCTGATACAGGAGTAGAATAAAGAAAAATTTATGGAGAAGCTGCTGACCCTGCTCCAGCACAAATGCACTTTTCTTTAAAACATGCTCTGAACAGCTTCTTCTTCCTTTGCACCAGTTTGGGGGTGCAAACAGGGCGTGCAGGTCCCTGCCTGACAGGTGTCTCCTCACGGTAATTGGTCTGATGGTATTTCTACAGTCTAATCTGCAAGTGCTTGAGACAAGAATGAAACTGCCCACGGAGCCCTGTGCCAGCCAGACCCATGAGGTGGCCAGGGATGACCATCCAGATGAACATACAGCCAAAGCAAGACCACCTCTCTGCAGACAGCAAGCACAGGTCCTCCGTGTTCCTGCAGGAGCTTCTCCTCACCTGCAGTATTGTCCATGTCCTGCTCTAGTTGGATACCAGGTGTTCATCCTGACCTGAGTGAGATGCCAAGAACTCAGCTCTTCCAAGACATCCCACAACCCCCAACTTCTCCAGCAATCTTTGAGTAGAAAGGGCTGTTTGGGGAGGCTGGGGACATCCTGGGGGCAAAAAGCCTTCTGCTGTGTCCATTGTGCCTACCTGAGATCTCCGGGTCCACTGGGTGGAGGGTGAGAAGTCAGGCAGCAGCACTGTGCTGTCCAAGGGCTGGTGGTATCAGCTGATGTGAGATCAGGGATGCCCATCAGCTCCTGTTTCTCTTCACAGTATCACAGTATCACAGTATCATAGAGTTGAAAAGGACCTCTGAGATCACGAGTCCAACCTATAACCCAACACCAACCCATCATCTAAACCATGGCACTCAGTGCCTCATCCAGTCTCCCCTTAAACCCCTCCAGGGTTGGTGACTCCACCCCCTCCCTGGGCAGCCCATTCCAATGGCCAATCACCCTTTCAGTGAAGAACTTTTTCCTAACATCAAGCCTAAACTTTCCCTGACGAAGCTTGAGTCCCTGCCCTCTAGTTCTGTCCCTGGTCACCTGAGAGAAGAGACCAACCCCTGCCCGACTACAACCTCCTTTTAGGGAGTTGTAGAGAGCAATGAGGTCTCCCCTGAGCCTCCTCTTCTTCAGACTAAACAGCCCCAACTCCCTCAGTCGCTCCTCGTAGGGCTTGTGCTCCAGCCCCTTCCCCATCTTCATTGCCCTCCTCTTCTCTCTGTGAAAACCATCACACCTGTGGCCTGTGGGGACACTACACAGGGGCAGTGTGACACTGCACAGACACCCTCTCATTGCTGCTCCCTGGCCCCCACAGCTCCCCTGTGGCTTTCTGTTGGCTGTGAGCGTGATCTTGGTCTCATGGGCAACCAACCACGTAACCAGAGCTGTGCCACTGTGGCTCAGGGGCAGAGTTAAGGTCACCCCATGGGTTTGGGCAATCTTCCTTTCCAGGAGCAGTGCATTTCACTCTGTCAGTACATCCTGAATTCCCAACACTTCCCTGTCCCCATCAAGGGGAACAAGCTCCAGCCTCACCAAACTTGAAAATCCATGCAAGCTCCCCTCCCATTGTATTGAATCATAGAAACATAGAATTGTTTGGTTGGAAAAGACCCTTGAGGTCATCAAATTCAATGGTACCTGTTCACTACTAAACCATCCCTCAGCACCTCATCTGCCTGTCTTTTAAACCCCTCCAGGGATGGTGACTCCAGCACCTCCCTGGGTGTGTTTCTGCCTGGCAGGCTGCGGCGCCTGGGATGCTCGTATAGGAGATGCCTAGGAGATGAGACTCCCTCGTCTCACATCCTTCCTTCCCTGCCCTGTGTGACAGCAGCACACACCCTCCCGTCTCCACCAGGGGTGGCAGGTCCCCAGCCTCCCACCAAAGGCTGCGCACCCCTTCCTCAGCACCACGCACCCCTTCGCTGCGCTTTGGCAGCGCGATGCCCATCTGCGGAGCGGCAACCGGGGACCGCACAAGACTCGTTCGCATCCCGGTGTCCCCTGCTGGGGACCTCGCGAGGCGCCTTCCTCCGGCTGACAGAGAAGGAGAAGTGTCGTGTCAGCCGGGCTGATGAGCCGGGGTGGGGGGACGTGCGTGCTGTCAGGAGCTGGCACACGGCTTTCCATGGGTGGCCTTCGGTTGTTTTGCCTTCTTATATTTAAAGTCAATCACGCGGCTGTGTGCCAGGAATGAGAAGGAAGAGAGGCACTGAAATGTATCTGACAAGGTGGGTGATGACTGCCCTCCCGCAGAGCCACCGCGGCCTCGGATGAGCTGGGGGGAGGGAATGAGGAGCTCTGCTCCCTCAGCCCTCTCCTCCCAGTGCTTGCCAGCATCCCCTCCTTCAGCCTCAGACAGCATTGCCCCTTTGCCTGAGCTTGCAACTGGCAGAGACGGATGCTCCCGGGCTGATGAGTCTCTTGTTCCTCCATGAAAACCATCTTCAAACATTTTGCCCATTGGTGCAATGACAAAATAAGAACATGCTTTTAGGACGAGAGGAAATGGCCATAAGTTGCACCAGGGGAGATTCAGATTAGACATCAGGAAACATTTCTTCACTGAAAGGGTTCTCAGGTCCCGGCAGAGGCTGCCCAGGGAGGGGGCTGAGTCCGAATCCCTGGAGGTGTTTAAAAAGCAGGCAGATGAGTTCCTTAGGGATCTGGTTTAGTAAGGGCACAGGTATGGTTGGACTTGATGATCTCAGATGTCTTTTCCAACCAGATGATTCTATGATTCTATGAGTCTATGATTCTTTTGGGTTTCTAAAACCTTCTTGTTTCCTCTGAGGAAGAGCTGGAAGCCCAAAGCTTGTAGCACTACGATGGAATAGGGATGTGCTCCTTTCCACCTCCTGCACCCACACCTTAAAAATGAAGGTGTTCAGGTGGAGAAAAATGCTATTTTAGGAGCATCTGGAGGTCTGCAGGGGAGATTTGCTTTAACCAACAGCCCCTGTACAAGCACCTGCTCTCTCGCTCTTGTGAAGAGGTGAATCTGGGCTCTCCCTTCCTGGAGAAGAAAGAGCCACCAGTGTCCAGGCTGAGGCACCGAGCAGACCTGGAGCAGGGCTGGTGGGTGCTCCTGGGGGCAGAGTGACCAGAGGTTGTCTCTGAACTGTCTGTTTGAGTGAATGATTTCATGAGGGACAAGAGAATTATAGAATGATTGTGGTTGGAAAAGACCTCTCAGCTCATCCAGTCCAACCATCAGCCCAGTCCCACCGTGCCTGATAAACCATGTCCTGAAGTGTCACATCTACACATTATTTGAAGCCCTCCAGGGATGAAGACTCCACCCCTGCTTTGGGCAGCTTCTGCCAGGGCTTCACCACTCTTTGTGTGAAGAGATTTTTCCTTTAGATATCCAATCTAAACCTCCCCTGGTGCATCTTGAGGATATTTCCTCTTGTCCTATCACTTGTTACTTGGGATAAGAGACCAACACCCACCTCACCACAACCTCCTTTCAGGTAATTGTAGAAAGTAATGTCTGCCCTCAGCTTTCTCTTCTCTAGGCTGAACCATTGCAGTTCTCTCAGTCACGCCTCATAACACTTGTTCCCCTGCCCCTTCCCCAGCTCCATTCCCCTCTTCTGGATGTATTCCAGCAGCTCAATGTCTTTCTTGGAGCGATGGGCCCAGAAATAAATACAGGATTCAAGGCTGGGCCAGGACCTCTGGTCCACCAGCTGCCCACAGCATCATCATCTCCCCCTTCTTCTTTGGTCTCTGTCCATTTAGGCCACTGTTTGCCTGACATGTGGCTCCCAAAGCCGATGGTTTCCCCAGCAGATCTTGGGCCTCAGACAGTGTCTCTCCCATGCATCTTGTAGGAAATGCTTGGCTTTGCTGTCCTGCCTCAGCTCACTGTTGGGTTTTCCTTCATGTGGCCCCTTCCCTGTCTCTTTCCCAGGCTGCTAATGATGATAAAATCATACCAGAGCCAGGAGGACCCCTCAGTCCCCCAGGCAGCCCAGCCCTGCTCCTGGATAAAGAGCTCCTGCATCTCCTGCAGAGCTTCCTGAACACATCTTGCAACCTGACGTCTGACTTCTCTCCCATCTACGTTTATGGAACTTGCCTGGGAGAAAATCTTGAGAAACCCTGTCAAATACTCCTTGTGCATCTCTGGATATGTGACACCTCCTGCTTCCTGCTCTGCCGGGCCTGTAGGAGGAAATTGGATTGTGAGACACACTTTGCTCCTGACAAACTCAGGCTAGTTGCTACTCAGTTCCTTGTTATCTACCACATGATTAATTGTTCTGGTGCTTTTCGGGGAACTGGAGTTAAACTGACTGGTAGGGAAATCCCAGCTCTCCTTGTTTGTCCTTACTTTGCAGTTTGCTGACCCCAGGAGCTCCTCATCACAGCTGGTTGCAGCCCCAGGATGACTCCATCCCAGCTCTGAGCCTCCTCAGACACCTCCAGGTGAGCTGCTGTCCCCGTGTGAGCCTGAGAGCTTTCCCCATTGCCACCCATCCTATCTGGACAACAAAGGATGGAGACACAAGAAACACCTTCAGCCTGTTCCAGCTGCCCTGGCCTCACAGAGGGATCCCTCTGGTGTCAATGTACCTGGGAACCCCATCTGGTTGGAGCTGGGAATGTGAAGGGCTCCTTTCCCTCTGTGCTTTCTCCCAACTCCTGGGACCTTGGCACGTCCTGGGAAGTGGGAGAGCAGGTTTCTGCTGTGCCACCATCAAAACAAGCCCACATACTTCCCTTGGAAATCCCAAAGTGTGAAGTACCATTGAAACCTCTGCGAAGGCAGGTGGCACACAAAATGAGCTGGGCAGGAGAGATGGAGGCTGGACCGGCCTCGTGCCCACCAGCAAACATCTCTTGTCAACGATTATGATGCAGCCTGTGCAGAGCAGAGAGCAGATGGAGCAATTGGGGTTCAGCTGACAGGCTGGCTTCGTGGCCCTCATCTTCCTCAGCTGGGGCAGGAGAGCACCAGGGGCCAGGGAGGCTTACAGGGAGATTGGGGTGGAGTTGAGTCTATGAGGAGGTGGGAGAGCATCAAGCAGGGGTGGAGAGGACTTTGGGAGGCTCAGCAGAGGAGGCAGTGAGGCTGGGGCTCAGCACCTTGCACTCCTTTTCCCATGGAGGGGAGGCAAGGGAGGAGGAGGGTGGGGATGGCACTGCCTGACCAGATCCCCCCAGCAGTCCCACACCAGACAGAGAGAAGGAGACTGAGCTGGGGACCACGTGTGGGGATCCTACAGCCTGCTCTGAGGTTCCTACCCCATGAGGGAGGGGCTGCACTCCCTTGGTGGGGCCAGGAGGCTGGTGCAAACCCAGCGTGTGTGTGAATGCTGCACTTCAGGTAGGTCCATCTCCTTCTTCATTCACTGCTCGTGATGGATTTGTTTTTCACGTTCGGGCATTTGCCCGTGACATTTGGCTGTGCCATTTGCTCAGTCCTGGTCATTACCAAGTGGCAGCCTGGCCCCAGCACCACTGCTGTCCCTCTGTGCTCAGAGCTGGGGAGATCACAGAATCATAGAATCATTAGGTTGGAGAAGACCTCTGAGATCATCAAGTCCAGCTGTACCTGTCCCCTTACTAAACCATGTCCCTAAGAAGCTCATCTATCTGCCTTTTAAACCCCTCCAGGGATGGAGACTCAACCCCCTCCCTGGGCAGCCTCTGCCCGGGCCTGAGAACCCTTTTGGTGAAGAAACTTTTCCTGATCTGAACCTCCCCTGGCTCAACTTGTGGCCAATTCCTCTCATCCCGTCACCTGTCACTTGGGAGAAGAGACCAACCCACATTTCTCCACAGCCTCCTTTCAGGCAGTTGTAGACAATGATGAGGTCTCCCTTCAGCCTCCTCCAGGTTAAACAACCCCAGTTCCCTCAGCCCCTCCTCACAGCACTTGTTCTCCAGCCCCTTCCCCAGCTCCGTTCCCTTCTCTGGACACTCTCCAGCCCCTCAATGTCCTTCTTGTTCTGAGGAGCCCAGAACTGACCCCAGTACTCGAGGTGTGGCCTCCCCAGTGCCCAGTGCAGGGGCACAAGCCCTGCCCTGCTCCTGCTGCCCACGCTGTGTCTGACACAGCCCAAGATGCCATTGGCCCTCTTGGCCACCTGGGCCCCTGCTCCCTGTGGGGTCTTTGGTTCAGGATGTGAATGGGGTAACCACCCCCTTTCAGCTCAGCAGAAAATGTGATGAGAACAGCTTGCCCTGACTCTGCAAAGGACACAGGGGCTCTTCCCAGCGTTGTAATAAACTTATTGGCTACCCAGGGGGCTGGGTATCCCCAGCCTCAGTTTCCCCATCTGCATGATGTGGGCCATGAACTGTCCTGAGTTAAACGGGGATGGGGGTGTGGTGGTACCTTTAGCTGTGAAATCCTCACCCCAGGCAGGGCTGAAAGAGGCACAATTATGTGATCAAGGAAGTGACCTCATCACTGTCTACAACTGCCTGCAAGGAGGCTGTGGTGAGGTGGGTGCTGATCTCTTCTGGCAGTGACAGGATGAGAGGATGAGTGGAAATGGCCTCAAGTTGCACCAGGGGAGTTTCAGATTAGACATCAGGAAAAACTTCTTCACCAAAAGGGTTCTCAGGCCCTGGCAGAGGCTCCCAGGGGGCAGAGTCCCCACCCCTGGAGGTGTTTAAGTGATGGGCAGATGAGTTGCTCAGGGATCTGGTTTAGTAGTGGACAAGGATGGTTGGACTCGATAATCTCAAATGTGTTTTCCAACCAGAAGATTCTGTGATTCTATGAATGCTGAGGAAGCACAGGTGAGACAGAACACCCACGGTGGAGAAGTCATCACCACAGAGCATGGACAAGCCCATCACTGAGGCTGAAGGAAGCCCTGAGATGAGCCCACACGCGGTTGGAGGGCTGGAGAAAGCCTTGCAGGGAGAGAAGCCGTGCCCAGTCCACTCATCTTATCAGCGGTCAGGCCGAGAAGTGTTTTGATTGCAACATCTAAGTGCTTCCATGGGGATGAAATCCCAGGCATTAAAAGGCTCTTTTAATCTGGCTGTGAAAGACAGACCAAGAACCAGCAGCTGGAGGCAGAACCTGCTGTATTTAGAAAGGAGGCAGAGAGAGGGCATTGGGTGCCTGGGGTGACTCAGAGCAAGGCTGGGTGCCCCATGGCAGAGGAGCTCAAAGGAGAATCAGGCAGGGGAGGGCAGAGGGGCTGGAGGGCGAGGGCTGCATCTCTGTATAAGGGTGGTCAGATCTCTGCACGTAACACAGCTGGGGAAACGGAGGCTCTAAGGGGCAGATGTCTGCAACACATGGGTTGGAGAGGGTTGGGTGTAGGTGCACCACGTATCAGGTACCTCTGTATTCAGGTGAGTCCCTTAGCACCACGCTGCTGTAACCCAGCGCCGTCTGAGACACCCCGGGGTAGCCCACCTGGCCACCATCTGTCATGCCAGAAGGAGCCAGGTTTCCTGTAGATCCTGTGTCACATCTATGAGCCCTGCAGAGATGTCTCAGGGCCCCCAGAGCTTCTTGAATTGCACCAGGCACCTCTGCTGAGGGGCTGAGTTGCACCCCTCATTCAAAACTCCTGCTATCGGCTGCTTAATTACTCTGCATGGATACTCCCAGCACTGCTCAGATGAGCTACACTGTGCTCCATGTCCCTATCCCCAGGCACTTCGATAATAACAGACCAAAATGAGGACCCCTCTGATCCAAACCCCCCTGGCAGCTCCCTCTTGCCTCTGCAGAGCTGGTGCCCCGTGGTGCAGGTTTCGCAGGTGTGGCCGCTCTGGGTTAGAGCGCAGGTGTTCAGGGGGTACATCTGATACTGAAGGATTAGTTCAGCCCTGTAATGAGGTGCTTTAGTACTCAGGTAACTCTGTCCCATCAGTTACTCGGGGGGGTCTGAGCCCTGCAGGGTCCCTGTGCTTCAGACACTGTATGAAAAGTGGGTTAGTGGTAGAATAATAGAATCATGGGATGGATTGAGTTCAAAAGGACCTCAAAGCCCATCCAGTTCCAACCCCTCTGCCACAGGCAGGGACACCTCCCACTGGATCAGGGGGCTCAAAGCCCCATCCTACCTGGCCTTGAACACCTCCAGGGATGGGGCAGCCACCACTGCTCTGGGCAACCTCACAGCAAAATATTTCTCCCTAAGATCTCATCTCAATCTCACCTCTTTCAGCTGAAAACCCTTCCCCCTTGTTCTATCCCTGCACTCCGTGATCAAGAGCCCCTCCCCAACTTTCCTGGAGCCCCTTTCAGTCCTGGGAGGCTGCTCTAAGGTCTCCCCAGAGCCTTCTCTTCTCCAGGCTGAACAACCCCAACTCTCTCAGCCTGTCCTCGTATGGGAGGTGCTCCAGCCCTTGGATCATATTTGTGGCCTCCTCTGTACTTGTTCCAACAGATCCATGTCCTTCCTGTGCTGAGAACTTCAGAACTGCATGCAGGACTCCTGTTGAGTTCTCACCAGAGCAGAGCAGAGGGTACCTGAAGCATCTTTGCATCAGTGGGGATTAGAGGCAGCCCCAGCCCTGCTGTCCGAGGTCCTGCCAGCATCCCGGGCAGCCAAGTGGAAGCCTGGTTTTCCTGATTAGCAGGACCAAGCTTGAGAAGGTCCCCACGAGCTGTCAGTTTGTCTGAGGCCAGCCAGGCACCCCAAACAACAACTTGTGCTGTTTAGCCAAGTACTGTGTCCCCAGGGACCAAGTGACCTGGCTGCTCCTGTCCTCTGCGGAGCAGGGAGGTGAAGGCAGAGGCCAGGCGTGCTGCCCACCCTTGTTAGACCTTCAGCACAGCCACTGCTCCTTTTTCTCTGAAGGCAACGAGCTGCAAACAAAGTGTTGGCCCCTGCGGAGGGCACGAGGGAGCGAGCCAAGCCTGCTGTGTCTTAGGGCTCTGTTAATTTTAGGGGACAGAGGAATGGGCCAGTCCCACCTCAGTTCATGCCCCTGGAGATCCCAGCTGCTATGGAAGGGCTCACGTGAGCCATGGGACTGAGCTCTCTGTTTGAGGGAGCAGAATGCTGGAAAGGCTTTAACTTTCTCTACTAAGGGGAGATTTGTGAGCTTTGCAGCCAGAATGGAGCCAGGGAAGCAGCAGGAGCTGAACAAAGGGCTGTGCAGTGGAAAAGGTGTGCCCGTAGCTACCAATTCACACCTGTTAACTGCTGTGAGAGGCCCCGGGAGAGCCTGGAGTGCCATTTCCCTGAGTTTTGCACAAGCAGGTGCACCATTTGTGCATTGTCTGGAGCCACTGAAATGCACACACAGCACCTCTGCCCTGGCAGCCTTCCCATAGAACCCACTGCATCTCAGCTGGCTCTGGAGGGGAGCTGGGAGATGCCCTCAGTGCTGGCACAGCAGCCTTGGGAACAGCTGCTGTGCCCAGGAATGGGACCTGCTGAGTGGTTGTGGCTGCCAGAGGAGTGATCTCCATGGCAAGGCCAGTGGAGAGAGCTGGTCCTTCTTCTGTGCTGTCTGGCAGCAGAAAAATGGGGATGAAGCTGTAAAAACCCAGGTAATCCCCTCGCAGGGGGCTGGGGAGGAACAGTAGGGCCACAAGCACGCAGAACGCATTCCAAAAGTGTGCCAGGGCTCTGCACATCTCACCAGCCTTATCTTTGGCCATGGATCTTGGAAGCCACCTGCCAGCCTGCCTGGGAGGCTTGGGGATGCCGTTTCCTGGCAGGTCTCCATCTGCACAACCTATGGTGCTGACAAAGCCCACTGAGCATTGGGAGGGAGCCAGTGTCTGGCCACTGACCATCTCTCTCCTCCTTGGCTCCAGCAGCACAAAGGGCTGCAAATCACAGCTAAAAATTACTTGGTGTGTGTGTGTGTGTGTGTCCTCTGGGTACACCCTGTCACCTTGTCGCTGCGGTACAGTCAGAGGCTGCTGCTCTGTAGAGCACTTCGTGCCAAGCACGTGCCTGTCACACAGCGATGCCAAAGAGATGCCTGGTTTTGGCTGCCACCCTCGTGAGCCTCCACTGGGAATCCTTGGCTCCTGCCCCAGGAAAAAGCCCCTGTGACCAGGCTGGAAACAATGCTTCCAGGCTTAACTTAACAGCCCCACTAGAGACTTCTCAACCTGCAGAGTGAAGAGTCACCCTAGGAGAAGGTATGGTAACCAGCAGTGAGTTACAGCTGGGAAGGGTTTGGCAGTCAGAACAGCATCACAGCAAAGCCCTGCTGTGATCCTGCATGTCCAGCCTCCTCCAGGATGATTTTCCCCTAGGTTCTCCTCTCTCAGGTCGTTGTTGGATGCCCTCTCCAGGGAGAGGTCCCTGGGTCATTGCTAAGGGCTCCTGCTCCATCTCCTCCAAAAAGACACTGTGTCTCTCTCACTCCAGATGTGAGCCCATCACTACGGCCTCTCTCTAAGGAGCCCAACAGGGTGGCATCTACCACAGCCACCCAAAGTTAAACCATGGGTGCCTTCAGACCCCATGGAGCAGCACAGGATGGGAGTTTTGCTCTGCCCAGAGCTAGGAGTCCAGCATGGTTGACAGCCACTGGAGCTGGGACGTGGCAGGGCATCTTCCTTGAGATGGTGGGTGGAGGCGTGGAGTGGGATTCCAAGAGCAGGGCCAGAGCAAAGGAGCATGGGTGGGAAGAAGGATGGCCAGTAGTGGATCTGGCTTGCAGTGACAACCATCTCTTGTGGCTTTCCTCAGGGCCACTGTGATGACTCTGACCATCTGCAGACTGCACCAGTTGCAGAGGGACCTGGACAGGCTGGACTGATGGCCAAGGCAAATTGCCTGGGATTCAAAAAGGCCAAGTGCTGGGGTTTGCACTTTGGTCACAACCACCCCATACAGTGCTCCAGGCTTGGGGAAGAGCAGCTGGAAAGCTGCCCAGCAGAAAAGGACCTGGGGTTGTTGGTCAGTGGCTGAACATGAGCCAGCAGTGGCCCAGGTGGCCAAGAAGGTCACCAGAATCCTGGCTTGGATCAGCCATGGGGCGGCCAGCAGGATCAAGGAAGGGATTATCCCCCTGCACTCAGTGCTGCTGAGGCCAAACCTCGAATCTTGGGTTCAGTTTTGGGGCCCTCACTCCAAGAAAGACCTTGAGGGGTTGGAGCACGTCCGGAGAAAGGAATGGAGCTGGGGCAGGGGCTGGAGAAGAGGGGTTCTGGGAATGGCTGAGGGACCTGGGGCTGTTTAGTCTGGAGAAGAGGAGGCTCAGAGGAGACCTCATCGCTCTCTGCAGCTTCTGAAAGGAGGTTGTGGTGAGGTGGGTGTTGGGCTCTTCTCCCAGGTGTCAAGGATGGGAAGAAACAGCCTCAAGTTGCATCAGGGGACATTTAGACTGCATTTTAGGAAAAATTTCTTTACGGAAGGAGCAGTGAAGCCCTGGCAGAGGCTGCCCAGGGCAGTGGTGGAGTCTCCATCCCTGGAGGGGTTCAGAAAGCATGTAGATGTGGCCCTTTGGGATATGATTTAGTAGGGATGTTGTTATTTGTGTTGATGGTTGGACTTGATCATCTTAGAGGTCTTTTCCAACCTTAAGCATTCTATGATTCTATCATTCTAGTTGCAGATGCAGCCTGTGCCCTTCTGTGTCCAGGGAAAGAGGAACAGCACTCCAGGAAGCCTGCTCCCTCCTTCCCCAGCAGGGAAGAGGATCACTGCCCCTTTGTCACTGCTGCAATCCCAGCCCCATCCTTCTCTCCAGGAAAATTTCACTTAATAGCCCAGAAAGCACTGGGGAGACTGGGACTCACAGAACTGCTCCTGGCCTCCCTCCAGCCTCATCAGCATGACAATTGCTCTCTCACCCGCTCTGGGTTAGATCCTACCCTTAACATTTAACCACTCCCCGTTAATTTCCGAATTGCCACACACATCGCGGAGTCATTTCTTCCCCGCGGCGCTCTCAGCGCCGGGCAATTCCCAGGGAGGCCGGTGCTGGGGGTGCTGGGGGCAGACCTGGCTGGGGACCCCCTGCTCCTGGGAGAGGGTCTGGGAACGGGAAGAGAAGGGAACTGGGGAGCCGCCACTTGGCTTTGTCCTGTGGCAGCCACATGGAGCACATTAGCAGCCTTTCAGTGGAAGTTTGATCGATGAGGAAGGCTTTCTAACTGACTATCAAAGCACGCATGGTATGTGAGAAGCAGACACCAATTAGTGATGTCTTTTTAAAGGCTGCCTTGTTAAGAGGGGAATAAGGGGAAAGAATGAAATTGGCCAGAAAACATGGAGCTATTTAACCTTAATTAGAAGAAAGGTGTGGGCTTTGTGAAAAGGCCGTTTCTGAAAGGGGTTTTTCTCTCTGGGTATAAAGAGATCCTGCCTACTTGTTAGAGACTTGTTAGAGTTTATAAGACTGGGCAGGAGGCTAACTTGTAGAAATGCCTTTTATGCCACTTGAATGTGTGGCTTGCTTATTATAGTCTGCCATCCTGCCAGGGTGGCTGGTGGAGACGAGAGGAGAGAGCAGCACTGCCAACTGGCTATAAATTTCATGAACATCATAAATGTAAGTGCTTTCTGGAGAGCTGTACAGATTGCACATAAAAGTCCCCCTTCTGTCCCTGTAAACTAAAAAGAGGGCTTTTTTGGCAAATTAAAAATTGTAGAGTGTCTTCCATGCTGAGCTAAGAAGCAGCCAGGCTACAAATCCACAGCTACAAAGTCCCAGCCGTGCAGGGAGGTCTCCCGCACACCGCTCCCCGGCACCATCACGACTCGAGGGAGAGCAGGACCCAAAGCCGAGGGGGCTTCAGCCAGCTCTGAGCATCCCAGGGCCTGGGGGAGGCCACGTTTGCCCCTGGTGCCAGGGCTCCCGGAGGGAGGAGGGCAGTGCCACCTCGGTGCTTGTGCTGCACCCAGCAGACACGGCAGGGCAGACCGTGGTGCTGAATCCCATGTGGGGGAGAGGCAAGAGAGGGATTTGTCTTAGGGGAACGAAGCTGGGGAAGAGGTTGGAGCACAAGAGGAGCAGCTGAGGGACCTGGGGATGTTTAGCCTGGAGGAGAGGAGGCTGAGGGAAGACCTGATTGCTCTCTGCAGCTCCCAGAAAGGAGATTGTAGTGAGGCAGGTGTTGATCTTTTCTCCCAGGTAACAAGTGATAGGACAAGAGGAAAGTTAAACCAGAGGAAATTTAGACTGGATATTGGGAAAAATGTCTTGACTTAAAGGGTTCTCAGGCACTGGCAGAGGCTGCCCAGAGAGGTGGTGGAGTCCCCATCCCTGAAGGTGTTTAAAAGATTGGTAGATGAGGTGCTCAGGGATCTGGTTTAGCAGTGGACAGGAACAGTTGGACTTGATGATCTCAAAGGTCTTTTCTAACCAAGAGATTCTATGCTTCTAAGAGCACTGGGACTCAGCATCCATCCTGGCTCTTGCCCAGCCCTCCCTGTGACCTCGGGCAGTCACAGTGCCTTTGGGACTTGGTGTCCTGGCCTTTTGCTGGTCTGGAGCAGGCAGTGCCCAGACACGAGACGCATTGCACGCAGGGCTGGTGCACAGCAGCCCCTCCAGCAGCTCAGGGGCTGCGTGGCACCGGATCAAGGAGAGCCCTTTGAGATGGGAACACGTGCTCTGCCCCTGCTGTGGACCCTGACACCGGATGCGGTAAATGGGCACAGAGAGAGGCATTTTCTCCATCAGCTGAACAAGACCGTGCTTTATCCCTTCTGCTGGGCTGTGCAGCCCTGCCAGGAACATTCCCAGCTTGCTCCCACTGCTGTCCTGCGTGGCTGTTAAAGACACAGAGCTCCTTGCAGAGCGTCGAGGATCCGTGCTCGGGTGGCGCCTGCTGTCTGCACAGCCGAGTGAGTCCAATTCTCACTGCACATAGCAGACCTTTTTTTTCTTTCTGCTGAACAAGGACCATAAATATCATCTAACGACTGCACAGAGCTGGCATTTAAAGCAGTCAGGACACACACGCACACAGAGTGGGATGCCCCCACCCACCACCTGAGTCCTGGGGGCAACGTGTTCCTGCACAGAGAGCACTTCCAGCCCAGGCTAATGGCCATAAGCAGCCAAGCTGGGAGGGCAGGTGGAGGGGGCGTTGCACCTCTTTGGTCTTGGTTGGTGTCAGCCATCCGTGTAGAGCTGTGCTCAGGGTGAGAATTGCTTTTGTGGGACATGGTCAAGTGGGGCTGGCCAGGTGTGCACTGTACAGGCAGGGAATGATGGAGCCCTGCTGTCACACAGCTCCAGTGGAACAAGCTGCACTAGACTGAGGCTCTTTTTTAGGTTGCTGTCTGTGCACCACCAGCATCTGCTGGGATGCCAGTCTGAGCCTTGCTCTGCTTGGCTGCAGTGGAGGGAGTGTACTCCATTCAGGACAAGGGGGAATGGTTTTACACTAAGGGAGGGGAGATTTAGGCTGCATATAAGGAAGAATTTTTTTACACTGAAGGTGGTGGAACACTGGCACAAGTTGCCCACAGAGGTGGTGGAGGCCTCACCCCTGGAAAAGTTCAAGGTCACGTTGGATGAGGCTCTGAGCAAACTGATCTGGTTGAAGATGTCCCTGCAGGGGAGTTGGTCTGGATGACTTACAAAATACCCTTCCAGCCTAAAGCATTCTATGGTTCTGTGGTTCCATGATTTGGGAACCTCTGCCTGGCTCAGGTGCTTCCCCAGTGTGGGCCTGACATTGCTGCTGTTTGCTGTGGTCCCAGCTGTGCAGAAGAGCCTGGTCCTGCTGGAAAAACAACTTGTGATGTTGGGTGATGTCGTGTTATGATCAGTCATTGACACAGCCAGAGCACAGCTTCATCCTGAGACAACAGGCTCTGAGGCACAGAGGAGGCACCACACGGGCACAGGGACCATTCCCAGGTGGAGGGTTGGACTATGCATCGCGCTTTGGAGGCTTAAGGGGATTCCCTGGACATTGTGGGGGCTTGTGTTGTGCATTCCCTGGGCTCTGTCTGCAGCAATGCCCCATGGCACCTCAAAATTACCACATAGACACAGCTGAGAGGGTGAGCCCTGCATTTGACCCCAAAGCAGCAAGGCTGGGCTTGTCAAACCGGGGCCAAGGTGAGTGCCAAGGAGCCCACGGCACGCCCACGGCATGCTGTGCCATGCACCTCCTCCCTAGCCCCACTGTTGGCAGAGCAGTGCCAGAGGGGACCATTCCACCTCCGTGCTGATGCTCCCAGGTTACACAGACCTGATCCCACCCCAGTGCATCCCTGGTTAACCCATGTGTGTCCTGAGGGATGAGTGGGTGGCAGCAGCCGAAGAGGGCGGACACTCCAGTTCCAGCTGCACCCGGCCACAGGAATGGGAGAGGGTGAGGCCCATCCAGCCCATCCAGAAGGCAATCCTCCCTCATCAAGGCTGCAGAGCCCTGCTGGGGTTTCAGGGAATAAAAGTAGAGCTTGCAGAGGTATCACAATGTCTCAGCTGACTGTGACCATGGCTTAGGATGGGGCTGTCATCAGCTGGGCTCGTGTCAGCGTGTTCTGAGCTCAGGAACATGCTCTAGTGCATCCCCAGGGAGCATGAGTATCCGTGCAGGGCTGAGGATATTCCAAAATCACAGCCATGCAGTTTTCCTGGGCTGCACCTCAGGGGCTTTGTGCACCCCCAGAGATGCCGGGAACGGGCAAGGTGCTCTCTTTAACGCTCTTCATGGACATCTGTGACCCCCTGCAAACCCTTGCAGTGTGGAGATAGCCTTGGATAAAGCATGGCCTGTCCTCAGATGACTGAAGCTAAACCAAAATAACCCCAGTCCCAGCCAAGTTGAACTGCCAGGACAGCCTTTTGCATCAGTTCCCTAAATTAGAATAATACTGGAGTGAAGCTGGCACAGGGACAAGCCTGGCGCTGTGAGGGAGGCAGGAAGGACACCAACACATTCCCAGGCCCCTTTTGCAGTGGTGGGTTGGGTTTTCTGTGAGATGAAGAGGCTCCAGGGCTCTGGAGCCAGGGGACAGAGGTCAGGGCTGTGGCATGGTGAACGGCCTGAGGGCTCAGCAACCCAGGTGTGCAGCCTGAGGGCAGCTCCCTGCTCTAGGGCAGAGAGGACAGGAGTGACAGCAGAAGAAACTCTTACTCAGGAGCTCTCCTGCAGAGTGCTGGCTCTTTTATTCCCAATTTGAGCAGGGATTTGAGTACTGAATCCTGACATGAATGGGCTGGGACTGCACTGGCACAGGCTGCCCAGAGAGGTGGCGGAGGCCCCATCCCTGGAAATATTCACAGTCAGGTTGGATGAGGCTCTGAGCATCCTGATCTTATTGAAGATGTCTCTACCCATGGCAGGGGAGCTGTACTGAATGACCTATAAATGTCCCTTCCAACATAAAGCATTCTATGGCTTTATGATTCCATGATTCGGGCACATGGAACTCGAGCACAGCCCCCCTGTGCCTGGCTCAGGTGCTTCCCCAGTGTGGGAAGGACACTGCCACTGCGTGCTGAAGAGCCTCCATCACCTCCATCACCGTGGGTGTCACTGGGGAGGAGACCCTCCTCTGAACACCCCACCCCACCCTGCGAGGTGTGTGGGCAGTGCTGCAGGGAGGGGGTGGCCCTGCTGCCTGCAGGGAGGGGATGGAGCAGGAGGCAAAGGCTCCCATCTCAGCACTGCCCTGTGTGAAACCCAATTGGAAAGTCTGGCCTGGGCACAATCCATGTATCCAGCTGGGCTTTAAACCAGGAAAGGGCACCTGGGGACAGCTCTTCCCATGGTCTGTAGGAGTGGGGAGGTGCTGCCTGGCTTTGGAAGCTGTGGGATTTGAAGCCAAGCAGGGGAACCTCCCAGATCGGGGAGCAAAGCTCATCATCCCTCCATGAAGTGGATGATCCAGGCAGGCAGCAAGTGCTTCATCCTTGGCTGCTCAGTTTTCCCTCAGGCTTCCAACCCACAGCTTCAGGTCTTCACAGAGGAGCTTGGGGAGATAAGTAGTGATTTGAGGAGGTCTGAGAGCCCCTGTGGTGTCTGCTCCCAGGACAAAGAAGAGGGAGGTCAGTGCATCAGGACCTTTGTGCTTTCAGCTGCTCGGTGAAAAACTTCTTGCTTTCTCCCTTTCCTTCCACATGCTGGGGGTCTGCTTGGAGCCCCACTGCGGCCTCGAGGAAGGCTGTCACACTCTGTCATTCCATGTGTAACTGCATGGGGCACTTGGCATGGTGCTGGGCACCTTGCAGCCACCCCAGCAGGATGAGCAGTGCCCATCAGAGCAGGGCCATGGGCACAGCTTGTTGACACAAACCGGACACGCTTGGAAGGGCTCGGGCTGCAGGGAGGAGGCAGGAGGTGGATGGAGGCAGGGGCTGGCAGAGATGTGTGGGGTCAAATCCCTGCTGCTTGTCATGCCAGTGCAATGCTGGGGTGGGAAGAGAGCAGAGCCAGGCCCTGACACAGGGGTCTCTTGGTCTCCCCCCAACAGCCCCCTACAATTGCCCTGGAGCCCATCATCGCTGGTGATGCCACCAAGCACTGCCAGGCAAGATGCCCTGAAAGGCTGCACCTGGGCAGTGCCTTGGACACTGCTAAGACCATAGAATCACAGAATTTCTTGGTCAGAAAAGACCTTTGAGATCATCAAGTCCAACAGCACCCATCCACTACTAAACCAGATCCCTGAGCACTTCATCTGCCCATCTTTTGAACACTTCCAGGGATGGGAACTCAACCACCTCCCTGGGCAGCCTGTTCAGGAGCAAATGAGAGCTGGGTTTGGGCCCCAGGAGCAGCAGAGGGTCCACAGCTGGCTCACAGGGGGTGGCACCGCAGGGACCCCCCAGCTCTCACAGTGACGAGAGCCAGCTGTGGAATGCCAGTCCCCTCCTGGGAAAAATGCCCTGGCTTTCAAGCACGGGCTTGGTCCAAGTGAGGACAAATGCAAAACATGAGGCTTTTGGCAGGAAAAGCTTTCCAGGGAAATTCCAGCCCAGCAGAGTGGAGACCTTGGCACGCACGGGTCAGGGCTGTGTCCCCAGAGCAAGGGACAGGGCTGCATCACTGTGATCTTCCCCCTCCTCCCAGGAGAAAGATATGAAACCAGCAGGCATTTCTCCCTGCAGAAATGTTTTGGTGTTGGAAAAGAAGCCAAGAAGGCATCGCCACCCGCGGCAGCAGGTGCTGCCACTCTGGGTGCCGTGTGCGGGGCAGAAGGGGCAGCGCGGGGGGGACCTGCCACTCTGCCCCCAGCACACCAGCCCCTCTCAGCAGGGCAGTGCCAGCTGCTGACACACAAATTGCTGGCTGCTTTAGGGAGCCAGTCGTCTTTCTGGAGTCACATTAGGGAAATTGGCTGCCTGGCATAACAGGGCACGAGATTTCCCCTCTGCAATGGGCGTGCAACGGGGGGCTCAGAGGGTGGGGAGAGCTGAAGCCCAAATCGTGGGTCCTTCAAGGCTGTTATTTAAAATTATTTTACTGTGTATGAGCAGCTTGAAAAAAAGAAGAGAAACCCTTAAGCTTTGATTCTGCCCTTCCTGTGGTTCACAGAATCACACCAGGCTGTACCATGCAGCCTGCTCTTCTTGGTCTGGCAGAGAGGAGGCAGGGGGTGGATGGAGAAAGGAGCCAGTAGAGATGCGTAGGGTTAAGCCCCTGCTACAGTCACAGAATCACAGAATGGTTTAATTTGGAAGGGACTTCAAAGCCCATCCAGTTACACCCCCACTGGATCAGGGGGCTCCAAGCCCCATCCAACCTGGCCTTGAACACCTCCAGGGATGGGGCAGCCACCACTGCTCTGGGCAACCTGGGCCAGGGCCTCCCCACCCTCATTGTGAAGAATTTCTTCCTAACGTCTAATCTAAATCTTCCCCCTTCCAGTTTAAAACCATTGCCCCTTGTCCTACTTCCCATCTGGGCCTGTGGAGAGAGGATCAGATGCTCTGTACCCCAGAGCTCTCCCAGCCTGGCTATTTCTTTGTGCCTTAAACAGCAATTAAGTATAAAAGTGGAGCTGCCTTTGCCTGCAAAAGGCTCTGTCTGACTCCTGTCTCCTTGCTGCAGTGCTGCTCTGATTTCCATCTCATGCATATCTTATTTAACATTCTGGATACTGTTTTGAGTGCCCCAATATTTTAAAATAAATTGCTGCATGTAAAAGACTTAATGTCACATTCTGTTATTCTGACTGTTAAAAGAAAAGTGAAATCTTCAATGGGGCCAGTGGAGCAGAAGCAATCACACAGAGGGAGGTCCTATTAATGTGTATTACGTTTCATTATTCCAGCACTGCATGTCAACCAGCTTCTCATCAGAACTCACGCAACAGATCACAGAATTAACTCCTTGCAACCAAACTGGGCGGGGGGGAGGAGGCTTTTTAAACTCTCTCTGCGTTCCTTGGTTTCCCTGGTGTCATCTCTCTGATGCTGTTGCTGTGTCCTCGGCGCGCAGACACACGCTGCCACGCCTGGAGAAGAGGAGGCTGAGGGGAGATCTCATCGCTCTCTGCAGACTTGCAAGGCCTACGAGGAGCAGCTGAGGGAACTGGGGATGTTCAGCCTAGAGAAGAGGAGGCTGAGGGCTCATCCATGCCTACAACTGCCTGAAAGCAGGTTGTGGTGAGGTGGGTGTTGGTCTCTTCTCCCAAAGTCATAGGACAAGAGGAAATGGCCTCAAGTTGCACCAAGCGAAGCTTAGATTGGATATTGGGAAAAATTTCTTCACTGAAAGAGTGGTGAAGCCCTGGCAGAGGCTGCTCAGGGCAGGGGTGGAGTCTCCATCCCTGGAGGGCTTCAAATAATGTGTAGATGTGACACTTCAGGACAGGGTTTATCAGGCACGGTGGGACTGGGCTGATGGTTGGACTGGATGAGCTGAGAGGTCTTTTCCAACCACAATCATTCTATTGGCAGGTCCCTCATGAAATCACTCACTCAAACAGCCAGTTCAGAGACAACCTCTGGTCACTCTGCCCCCAGGAGCACCCACCAGCCCTGCTCCAGGTCTGCTCAGTGCCTCAGCCTGGACACTGGTGGCTCTTTCTTCTCCAGGAAGGGAGAGCCCAGATTCACCTCTTCACAAGAGCGAGAGAGCAGGTGCTTGTACAGGGGCTGTTGGTTAAAGCAAAGCTCCCCTGCAGACCTCCAGATGCTCCTAAAATAGCATTTTTCTCCACCTGAACACCTTCATTTTTAAGGTGTGGGTGCAGGAGGTGGAAAGGAGCACATCCCTATTCCATCGTAGTGCTACGAGCTTTGGGCTTCCAGCTCTTCCTCAGAGGAAACCAAGTGATAGGATGAGAGGAAATGGCCTGAAGTTGTCCCAGGGGAGGTTTAGATTGGATATTGGGAAAAATTTCTTCACTGAAAGGGTTCTCAGGCACTGGCAGAGGCTGCCCAGGGAGTTGGCACAGTCCCCATCCCTAAATGTTTTTAAGGGTAGATGAGGTGCTCAGGGATGTGGTTTAATAGTGGACAGGTCAAATTGGACTGGATGATCTCAAAGGTCTTTTCTAACCAAACAGTTCTATGATTCTATGAGTGCTCCTTGGTGCTGCAGCCCAGCCCAGCCCCCATCACCTTCCTCCTTGCTGGAGGGGAGCGTTGGGGTGGGAGTGAGTTGCACACCTTGGCAGAGAAGAGGGGCCAACCAGGGAGATGGGAGAGGGAAAGGGATGACAGAGAGGGATGGATGCAGGAGAAACAAGGAGAGGGTGTGGGCGATGATGAGAAGTGGATTGAGACAAAATTGAAGAGGGTCCCCAATGCCCCCTTCTCCCAGCTCCATGAGATATCCTACTGGGGAGGTCACCCCAGGGGCTTCCTACCCCTGAAGGTCTCTCCAGCCCCTTTGCTCTTCTCTTTCCCATTCTCCTGTGAGAAGTTGCTCCCTGGATGGATCTACAAAGCACCCACTGGCTTCAGGGGTGTTCTGTGGGAGAGGCACCTTCGTGGGGAGGAAGAGGAAGGAGATTGCAGCCTTGGGTTGGTCTCACAGACCACAGTTGAAAGGGAGGTGGAAGGAGCCACTGAGTAGCAGACAGAATGCAAGGAGGCTGCAAGGGAATAGAAAATACCTGCCTTAAATTACAAGTAGCCCCAGCAGGCTTTAAGCTCTGTGTTTCCTCATTCCCTGTGATGAAGAGGCTCCAGCCCCATTGCAATCCATAAGGAAAAAAGCAGCTTGGTGCTCCCATGCTCTGCCCCTGCTGAAGTGCAGGAAAATGGGCTGGAGATCCAGCTCTTTTACCAGCCTGGGGCTGCTGTGCATGGGGCTGCGTGGGCCCACAGAGGGGCAGCTCTGTTTGGGGAGGGGGATGCTCTCTGTAGAAGGTGGTCTGCTGAATGCAACATCCCAAGTCCCTGTCAGAGCCTGCTGGGGCTGGAGAGGGCTCAGAGCAAGCCTTGGGCTCTGCTGACATTGTTAAACACCAGTTTGCTGGGCACAGAGCCCAGGCAAGGCATTGGAGAGGGCCCAGAGTTGCATTTCCCTGCTCCCACCATGGGGTTTGCACAGCTATGAGAGTGGGGGGCATGGAAGTCATAGAATCATAGAATCTTCCACTTGGAAAAGACTTTTGAGATCGAGTCCAACCACACCCATCCTCTGCTAAACCCCGTCCCTCAAAACTCATCTACCTATTTTTTAAACACCTCCAGGGATGGTGACTCAACCCCCTCCCTGGGAAACCTCTGCCAGTGCCTGAGAACCCTTTGGTAAAGGAATTCTTCCCAATATCCAGTCTGACCCTCCCCTGGCACAACTTGAGGCCACTTCCTCTTGTTTTGTGACTTGGGAGAAGAGCCCAGCACCCACCTCACCACAACCTCCTCTCAGGCAGTTGTAGACAGTGATGAGGTCTCCCCTCAGCCTCCTCTTCTCCAGGCTGAACAACCCCAGTTCCCTCAGCCCCTCCTCACAGCACTTGTTCTCCAGCCCCTTCCCCAGCTCTGTTCCCTTCTCTGGACGCTCTCCAGCCCCTCAATGTCCTTCTTGTAGTGAGGGGTCCAGAACTGACCCCAGTACTCGAGGTGTGGCCTCACCAGGGGCACAATCCCTGCCCTGCTCCTGCTGCCCACGCCGTGTCTGACACAGCCCAAGATTCCTGTCCTGGCAGAACCTCTGGGTACCAACCTGCCACTGTTGCTTCCCCACCCTCCTGCCCAGGAGAGGAATAGATGTGACAGGCTGGTCTCTAACCCACCTTTTCCCAGGGTATTGCTCCTTCATCTTCCACACCCCACCAGGGCACAGCACTCTGGGTCAGGCACCAAACCCTGCTGGGTGTCCCCAAGTTGGGAAGCAGCAGCGGTTTGATGGCGGGGGTGCTGGGCAGGACCTCATCCAGGCACACAGGGGATGTGGGACACACAGGGGATGTGGGACACACATCTCTGTCTCCTCTTGCTCATTTATGTCAAGACTGGTCTGTGGTGGGAAACCCCAGCTGTGTCTGAGCCCAGGAGTCCCCAAACAGCCTGGGCGAGGGAGCCTTGCCAAGTACCCCTACTCTGCAACAGATTGCAGAGCATGTGTATTTGGATCACACAGTGCAGAAACATCCTCCCAGCCCGTTTGGGGAGTGAAAAGCCACCACAGGCTGGGACACGGCTTTGTGAGGTGCCACACAGCTGGCCCTGGGGAGCACAGGCACTGAGCAGTTAGTGGTGATGCAGGACCTGGGCCGTGGGTGATGGCACGGATGTCCCGGTCCTGGAGATCCAGCTGCTGTCAGGAAACATGCAGGGAATTGGCAGGAAAGGCTGTGACAGCCCTGGGGAAGAGGGAATTTAGGGCAGTGGGGAGAGAGGGCACGTGGAGTGGAGGAGGAAGGGCACAGGTGGATGCTTCAGGCCTGCAGGTATCCATCCTCAGGACAAGAAAGACACAGAGATGGTGGTAAAGCCCCGAGCCTCCACTCTGCCTCCTCTGCCTCTCGGTGGACTTGGTGCCATAGGAGCACCAGGTACAGATATGGGAGTGTGACACCCCCAGCAGGCACAGGAAACACACAATGCACACGTTCACAGCCAGATGTGTATGGACGTGTTCACAAGGTCACCCTCCAACACCCATCCCGCACAGGCGAGGCTGGATCTGCTCCCTACATCCTGGGGCTCAGGGGGAGCACAATGCGCTGCCTTCCCATCTGCTTGGGACTGGTATCACGGGGCTGGACCCCTCTCCAGTCCCAGCTCTGAGTTTTCCTGTCTCTCCCAGCATCCTTCCAGCACCTGGTCAGGCCTCACCTTGAATATTGTGTCCAGTTCTGGGCCCCCCAGTTTGGGAAAGATGTTAGGATACTGGAATGTGTTCAGAGGAGGGCAACGAAGATGGTGAGGGGGCTGGAGCACAAGGCATATGAGGAGTGACTGAGGGAGCTGGGGCTGTTTAGCCTGGAGAAGAGGAGGCTCAGGGGAGACCTCATTGCTCTCTACAACTCCCTAAAAGGAGGTTGTAGTCGGGCAGGGGTTGGTCTCTTCTCTCAGGTGACCAGTGGCAGAACCAGAGGGCAGGGACTCAAGCTTTGTCAGGGAAAGTTTAGACTTGATGTGGGGAAAAAATTCTTCACTGAAAGGGTGATTGGTCATTGGAATGGGCTGCCCAGGGAGGGGGTGGAGTCACAGACCCTGGAGGTGTTTAAGGGGAGACTGGATGAGGCACTGAGTGCCATGGTTTAGATGATGGGTTGGTGTTGGTGTTAGTGTTAGGTTATAGGTTGGACTTGATGATCTCAGAGGTCCTTTCCAACCTTGTGATACTGTGATACCAGGTCAGAGGTGTGACGCCCGGCCGTCTGCTGTGAGCGCTCCAGCGCTGCAGCTCCCTGCAGCAACAGTTCTGTGGCTTTCCCTTGAGGAAGGAGATGAAGGGAAGCCCAGGCATGGGAAACACATCAGGGTGCTGGGGCTGCTGGGAGAGTGGCTGAGGAGGTGGTTCTTCCCCTCTATTCCACTCCTGTGAGACCCCACCTCGAGTATTGTGTCCAGTTCTGGAAACCCCAATGTAAGAAGGAGATGGAACAGCTGGAACGAGTCCAGAGGAGGCCACAGAGATGATCCAAGGGCTGGAGCACCACCCCTATGAGGACAGGCTGAGAGAGTTGGGATTGTTCAGCCTGGAGAAGACAAGGCTCTGGGGAGGCCTTAGAGCAGCCTCTCCGGACTGAAAAGGGCTCCAGGAAAGCTGGAGAGGGGCTTTTTAAAAGGGCCTGGAGTGACAGGATGAGGGGGAATGGCTTTAAACTGGAAGTTGGGGGATTTAGAAAAGACATTAAGAAGGAATTCATCACAATGAGGGTGGGGAGGCCCTGGCCCAGGTTGCCCAGAGCAGTGGTGGCTGCCCCATCCCTGGAGGTGTCCAAGGCCAGGTTGGATGAGGCTCTGAGCCCCCTGATCCAGTGGGAGGTGTCCCTGCCCATGGCAGGGGGATGGGACCGGATGATGTTTAAGATCCCTTCCAACCCAAACCATTCTATTATTCTATAATTTCTTGTGGGGAAAATGAAAATCCTGAAATAATGTATTTTGTAGCAAGCAAAGCAGGGTGGGTTTTATTTCCTTTTTTCTATAGTCTGGGTTTGTTTTCTGCCCCAGCTTTTCACAGTTCCTGTATTTAGTCCTTTTTTTTTGCTTTTTTTTCTTGTGGTGAGGGATTGAGGTTTTTCTACAACAGCAATTAAAGTTTGGATTAGGAATTTCATGGGTGGTAGGAAAAAGCTCATTTTTCTGTTCAGTCCATTTCAAGTTCAATATCTGATGCTCCCAAACCTCCACCTCAGCTCAGCCCAGAGACTTCGGCAACGCTGCAGCAGGAGGGTGATGCACATCTGGGTTTTGAGAGGTGCTGCTGTCAGTGAGGACTGTGAGTGCAGAAACTGGTTGGGATGGCAGCTTTGTACCCCAAGAGCACCCCAAACCCACCTGGTATCTCCTGAGCTGCTGCAGTGTGGGTCCTGCTGGGCTCAGGGCTGTGGCAGGGAGCCGGGGCAGCAGGAGGCATCACTCGTGTGAGCTCTCTCCACGCCTGCCTCGCTTCAGTTCTTCATCCAGACTTTTAAAGAATGTATTTAAACAAGAAACAATAAATCTACCCAAAGCTTGTTTATTCTTCCCCTCCCACCCCCTTCCTTCCATCTCTCCCCAGGTGCTGCCACTGGTGGTCCTGCTGCCCTGACCCTGGCCCCCTCACCCTCCCCCCTCCAGCCCTGCTCCCTACACCACCCCCTTCGCCTCCACCCCATGGAGAACCTGCAGGAAGATGAGGGTTTGGGAACTGAGGTGGGACTGAAGCCAAGCCCAACAAGCACACACAGTGGGACATCTCCACAGGCAAAGGATGGGCTGAAGATTCAGGAGCGAGGCAAAGGGAGGAGGGGAGGAGGAGAGGGAGATCCCTTGCTCTGCCAGTGTTTGAGCTATAAAATGCAGCACCACAGACACATATCTTTCATCTTCATCTCCTCCTGACTCTGTCTGGGCCCAGCAACGTGCAGGGCTTCAGGAGCTGCACAGAATCAAACTGGTGGCTATACCCAAGGAGGGCAAATGCCACATCCCTTGCTTCTTCCAGTGGCCCTTCCCAAAGGGGCTGATCCCTGTCTTGGCATGAGCACAGAGAACCTGTGAGATGAACCATGGCGTGGTGGAGAGGTTCCACTTAAGAGCTATGGCCACCAGCAAAGCAGGGGAAAGGTACCCAGCCTGGCTTCACGGCGCTGCCTGGCCACCAAGCTTATCTGCTGTGCTGACACTGAGATCCTGGCTGGTCCTTCTCACTAAATGTGGTTTGCCCATCTCCAGGTGGCAAATACGACGTCCAGTCTGACCTGGAGTGGTCTCACCCTGAGCATGATGCCATAGTCCAGCTTTGGTTAAGCTACAGGACATTTTGGCTGAGGTTTCTTTACCTGAACCTCTCTCAACCCTGACCAATGTCCACACGTGGATACTGGGAAAGACACAAAGCTCATCTTACCGAGGCTATCGTGTCAGGAGTCCCTGAGCTATAATAGTGGCAGCAGCAGTCCCAGGTCAAACCCATCCCAGGATGGCCTCTTCTAGGGATGGACGGGTCAAGAGATGCCTGGAGCAGGATGCAAACCCACACACAGGACTGGCCTGGGCAGCCCAAGTCTCTGCTCACACTGAAGCTGAAAGGGATGAAGCATCCCATCCTCCCTCCAAGTGGCTCCCTCCAAGCCATCCCTTAATGTGCATGACCCGGGGTGCCCTCCACCTCCGTGGGCACCTCCAGCCCAGGCCCCAGAGACCCCTGACTCTTGCTTTTGTTCCTCAGGACTGGCCTTGCCACAGATGCCTCCTGTTGCTGAGCGGCGCAGGAGCCTGCGAGGTGACCCCTGACATTAACCTAATTGTTCCCTCTCTTTGATTAGATGCACCACAAAGCTGGTAAATGGATCAAATTAAATTTGAGTGGCGGCAGCACAGCTTTGGAACGCTGATTAGATTTGAAAATACCACATTTAAATATCTTAGCATTTGTGGGGATTAGGAGAGAGGGGGGGGAGCGTGAGCGGGGAGGAACAGAGGAGGGGGTCGTGAGGGAGAGGCACTGCCACCCCCTCCCACACTCACAGCTCTGGGCTGGGATGCCCAGCCCAGACCTCCTGCTTACCCCTGGGCATTGGCATCAGCTCTCTGGCTTGGCAAATGGAGAATCACCTCTGAGCTCCAGGTTTAGCAGCACTGGATGGGTTTGTTCCCCCACCTCCTGCCACAGCATTGTCCCCCCATCCCCACCCACCTGCTCCTAAATGTCACCCAGCGTGGCTGAGATTTGTGCTGTACAACGAGCTGTGAACGAGAAATGAGAAAGAAATGAGAAAGAAAACTGGAGTGAACTGGGTCTGGATCCTGACAGTGGCAGGGCTGGACCAAGCCCTCCCTCCTGTGACACCACGACCCCAGCCAGGAAACAGGGTCCTGCCAGTCACGACCCCAATGTGCTGGGACCATGGAACCCATCAGTGCCCTTCTCCAACCACTTCTCCAACCACTTCTCCACTTGACAGCACTGCAGGCTTCTGGGGGAAGCCCAGGGCTGGGCAATCCAGCCCAGTGAGTGCTGGGAATGCTGGGACTGAGCTGGGAGGGGCTGATCCTGCATCACCCTGGTACCTTGCTCTCAGGACATGCAGGAGGGCATCTCTGGAGCACATGGGGGAAAGATTGCAATGATAGACTTCTTGTGTGCACGTGTCTGGAGGGAGGGCTGGATGCTGCTCAGAGCAGGGGAGTGATGGAGGAACCTGTCTGTGGTTGGTAATGTCTGGGGGCAGGGGGTTTTGGCCCACTCGAGTTCTGAGGGATCACATTGATGCTGGGTGCATGTGGAGAAAGAGAAGTGAGCTCAGCTCATGCCAGGCCAGGCTGGGGAGAGGGAGACACAGCTCTGCAGGGGGGTTCTGGAGGGTAGCTCTGGAGAGATGGTGCTTGCTGGCAAAGCACTCTGCTGAAAGAGGTGATGGCCAGCCCCTGTGCTAGCTTGTGCCTGGCCCTGAGGTGATGGCCAGCCCCTGCCTGCTCTACAAGAGCAAGTAGTGATAGAATGACAGGGAATGGCTTTAAATTGGAAGGGAGCAGATTTAGATTAGACTTTAGGAAGAAATTCTTCATGATGAGGGTGGGGAGGCCCTGGAAAACATTGCCCAGAGCAGTGGTGGCTGCCCCATCCCTGGAGGTGTTCAAGGCCAGGCTGGATGGGGCTTTGAGCTCCCTGATCCATGGCAGTGGGATGGAACTGGATGGGCTTTGAGGTGCCTTCCAACCTAAACCATTTCATACCTGCCTGCCTGCTTGTGCCAGGCACTGAGGTGATGGCCAGTCCCTGCCTGCCTGCTCGTGCCATGCCACCCTGCTGCAGTGTGATGAGTCAGAGGAGGGGAAGGCTCCAGCACAGTTTGAAAAACCTCTCCTTGGAGTGGCAGATGCTGAGTGGTCCATGCAGGATCTGCCCATATCCAGCATCACAGCTTGCAGTAACCCAGAGAGAGGCTCTGGTGGTGCACACCCACGTGTGTGTGCAAGCACACACGTGCATTTGAATGCTCCTCATGCCACGTGCATGTGCACAAGTAAAGCCAGGGTGGGTGTGCGTGTCCCTGTGCTCACACGTGTCCCTGTGCCCACGCGTGTCCCTGTGCCCACGCATGCCCCTGCCTGTTCACCCTTTCAGCATGTGTTGATGTCTCCACACTTTCTGCTCAGGGCAAGGCTGCCCTGACCAAGGGAGAGTTAGGGATGGGCACCAGTGGGTCAGCTCTGAGCACCCTTGAGGGGAGCTCTGTGTGTGTGCGTGGGAGCCCCGTGGCAAGGCAGGGCTGCACCAGCATCACCGAGACACACACAGAGCCTTCAAGAGCACACAGGAGACAGTCCAGCACTCTGCTAAGTGGAAACATCTGGGGGCACATCTGGCTCCCATCAGAGGGACTCCGGAATATCTTTAGAAGAGTGAGAGAAAGAAAAGAGAGAGTAAAACCCCTGCTGGGGCATTCCTGTGCATCCCACCACCTCGCCCTGAGTCCAGCTGCTACCCAGGGCCAAGTCCCCGCTTGCCTCCTTCCAGCCAGAAGAGTTCCAGGAAAGGGAGAAGCGAAATTCAAAAGGAAAACCGGCACGGTGGGGTGGTGGGGTGAGGAGGAGGAAGGGAGGAGCAGCGAGCGTTTGCATGGAGCTGTGTGCTTCCAGCCTCCCTGCAGAGCTGGAGCAGCTGGGAATGTTGGTGGCAGGAGATCAGGGAGGGGGGCTGGGAGCCTGCTTTGCAAACCTGTCCTGGGGAGGAAAGGCAGCAGAGCCTGGTCACCAGCCTCCCCTTGCCTGTCTGCCACCAGATCCCTCAGGTGGCCTCTCCAAGCATCCTCATCCTCTTCCTCCTGGAGAACACTTGGACAGCAGAGCTGGGGAGGACCACAGGGGTGAGAAGGGCTTTATGGTAATAGCAACAAGATGTGGGTGATTCAGTTGTCGGCAATAAATCCCAGCCCAAAGAGGACAGTTAAATAGGGAATGTCCCACTGGAAATTTTGACATTTCAACCACGACACAGCACTCTTTCCATTCTGAGGAAATAATAAATGGTAAAAAATGCAGAGTCCCAGCACCTCTCTGAGGTGTGAATGCAGGGGTGGGATTGAAGGACATGACTTCATCTCAGCCAAATGCTTTTGTCTTCCTGAGCAGAAACACTGACATCAAAACAGGGTGTTTTGAGTTCATCACAGTCTGCAGTGGAAGCCACAAGCTCCTTCCTCCCATCCCAGATAGAGATGATGTGTCCAGACAGCCTGGGGGGTGCTGGGCAGAACCCAGTTTTTGGTCCTTCACAGATCCTTGCCCTGAGTTGAAGGCTCTGGCTGCTTCACCCTGACGTGCTGAGTCCCAGGGACGCTGTGATTGTGAGCACTGAAGACTAAGCAAGGCAAAAGTGAAATTTATGGGCCTTGTGTAAGGTTGGAGCCTTGATGCTGGCAGATCTGAGCCTGTCGAGGCACTGAAAGGCTGAGATGAGCTGTGCAGTTTCACACAACCTGCAGCAGGTGCTTCAGCTGCTCCCCACCCATCTCCAACCGTCTGCAGACCTCTCCTGGCTGAGCCAGGATACCTTGCAGAGGAAAGCATGGACAGTCACAGCTCCACAGTCTTTTCCAGCCTCCTCCATCACTGCTTCTCCCCTGTCCCAGGCACCCAGAGGCTCCCGGGTGAGAGGACACCCGGGGAGCCCACGCTTGCCTTGGGGTGTCCCATATTCAGGAAGGGCTCAGGTAGCAGCGTGGGGCGGGGTTGCAGGTGAGGGAGGGATGCGGGACACATCGTGCGCTGGGGCTGGAGCCCCGGGGCTGTGCACGCAGCGAGCGTGTGCAGGCAGAGCCACCTCGCTCTGCGGAGCTGGGCACGCGTGGGAGGGGGCGCCGCGGGCTGGGCGTGTGCGGGCGAGCGGTGCGTGGCTCCTCACCGGCACCGTGGGCTCCTGCGAGCGGGCGGGTGGGGTGTGCCCTGCGTGTGGGGTGGGTGCTGCGGGGTGCACCCAGGGTGTCAGATCCCCCCCCCCCCGCCCCGTGCGTGTCCAAACCGGCCGCGACATCCCTCGGTGCGGGGTGGGAGCTGCGTGGTTAAAGCCTGGCTCTGAAACAGGAGGGGCTGATCCATCCTCTGCTCCCCTCCGTGGCCACCCTCCCGCAGTGGGTTGTGACCCATCCCCTGCTCCCCTCCGTGGCCACCCTCCCTCCTCCCCAGCCGGGACCACCTGGGGAAGGGGCAAAGGCGCTTCCAGGCTGAGGTGTGCGAGGCGCAGATGAAAAGCTTGGAGAGAGGGAGCTGCGGAGGCTGGGAGGGAGCGGCGGGCAGACAGCAGAGTGGATTTCTGCTTGAGTGGTTATTATACCGTCGATTTGAAGAGACAGATGACGGCAGTGGCAGAGGAGGCAATAATTGAAAGCGCCATGAAACATTAATGAATGCCCAGGGACTGGATCAGGAGTTGTTAACGCTCACTTCGCTCTCTCTGTCTCGCTCTCTTTTTAAAGTCAAAATTGTTCCACTGCCCTCTAGGCGAAGGATTTATTTTTTTTTTTTCTCCCTGATTTAAAGGTGTAGGCGCCCACCGAAGGAGCCCTGGCTCATCACAGCTGCTCTCCAGTGGCTTCTTCACGAGGGGTAGCACCAAGCAGGTGATTACAGAGAGAGGACTGCAGAGCTCGTGTCCGTAATCAACAGGTTTGGTTGGCACACACGGCACGGAGCTGATGGGTAGGGGAGCCAAGGTGGGCCGAGGGTGGCAAGGACTCCACAGAGAGGCTGGAAGCACCCAGCTTCTTGCAAAATCTTGTGGCTCCTCCCTTCTTTCTTGCCCCAACCGTGCTGTTTTTCCTTTTGAATCTTGCTTGTGCCTTTCCTGGAACTCTTCCGACTGGAGGACAGCTAGAAGGAAGCAAGCCAGAGACAGTGGAGCTCCATCTCATCCATGTGCACATCCATAGAAAGCATCACACTCCTGGGAGAGAAGCCAGCCCTCATCTGAGGGCCCAATGTGCTGGTGGAGAACTCCACCACCCCACAAGCAGGCTACCCAGCACTGCTCAAAGGAGCAGGGAAGACAGCCCAGAGCATCTCTCCACCAGGACACCCTCCTCATGGGCTCCGCAGATGCTCTCTGTGCCATTTGCCACTTAGCAGGGCCTTAGGGGCTGAGGAACAAAGAGCTTTTAGCAGAGCTGTCAACAGCACCAGGGAGGTCTCTGACCTGCAGGTACCAGGCTGTCACTCAAACAGGGCTTAGCCAGAGGCTGGGGGATCCTCTGGCTTTGTATCAAGGGATCTGACATCATTTAATGTTCACTGCATTGGCCCTGAAAGGAAATTAAAAGCTCTCACCCAAAGGAAGGGTAAAGTGGAGGTGAAGCAGTAAGGACCTCTTCCCTTCCTGCTTTTGTCCCTGGAGAGGAGCAATGGGATGACACAGTGTCCTTTGCACAACTGGTGCACGAGTGGTGGGTGTAAGAGGGAATAAGATCAATTCTAGGGCAAAGAAACAGCCCTTTGATGCTGGCTCCTGGTCCCTGGGAAGTGCTTCTCCCAGCCCCTCCTGCCCAGGACAGGGTAGGTGTTTCACATCTCCTAGGAGATGGCAACACCTGATGGAACAGGGAGCAATGATGCCTGCCTCACTGCTGCAGGTCTGCAGGTGGAGGGGACACAGTGGCAGGGACATGGGCAGCCCGGGCTGTGCTCTCAGGGACACGAGGTGGCCCCATGTCAGTGGAACATGGAGGCAGGCTGCAGTATTCTTTATGAGACACACGTTAACCCCAGGGTCATAGAACCATAGAATCGTAGAATCATCTGGTTGGAAAAGACCTCAGAGATCATCAAGTCCAAACGTACCTGTCCCCTTACTGAACCATATCCCTCAGAAACTCATCTACCTGCCATTTGAACCCCTCCAGGGATGGTGACTCAACCCCCTCCCTGGGCAGCCTCTGCCAGGGCCTGAGAACCCTTTCAGTGAAGAAATTTTTCCTGATGTCCAATCTGAACGTCCCCTGGTGCAACTTGAGGCCATTTCCTCTTGTCCTATCACTTGTCACTTGGGAGAAGAGCCCAGCACCCACCTCATGACAGCCTCCTTTCAGGCAGTTGTAGACAGTGATGAGGTCTCCCCTCAGCCTCCTCCAGGCTAAACAACCCCAGTTCCCTCAGCCCCTCCTCACAGCACTTGTTCTCCAGCCCCTTCCCCAGCTCTGTTCCCTTCTCTGGACACTCTCCAGCCCCTCAATGTCCTTCTTGTAGTGAGGGGCCCAGAACTGACCCCAGTACTCGAGGGGTGGCCTCATCAGTGCCCAGTGCAGGGGCACAATCCTTGCCCTGGTCAATCCAGGCTGTGCAGCAGAGGAACCGATGCTCTAGGAGCCAGGGTGGAGGAGAGCAGGATGAGTGCTACTGGCCCTATTTCACTGTATTGTAGCCCAGGACAGTGAAGAGCTCCTGAGGTCTGGTCCTGGCCACCTGAGCACCCCAGGAAATCCTGAGAAAGTTGGAGAACCTGTGGCAGGGTGTGAGCTCAGATACAGCTCATCTCCTCCAGGCTCTCATCCCCACAGGGGCAGCTCTGGCTGCTGTGAGACCATTGTTTGCCTGCACAGTGCAGGGCAGGAGCAAATGCAGCAATAATGATGGTAACAGCTCCTAATGAGACGAGGAGACCAGGGGCTTAACCATCGCCCAGGTGAGGTCTTTGAGGCTGCCATGTGGTGACAGCGATTGGCAGTGACAGCATTCAGGAGCCCTGCTGCAAATTGCCACTGTCATTTCTCCTCACTGTCACTTCAGGCTGTGCTGGTGCAGCCCCAGTTCACGTGGAGAAGCTGCCCACCTCCTGGCTGGGTCCCTGTCCCTCGTGTCACAACCGTGTCCCAGGGCTTTCCCATGCTGTGTGTTCCCCACACGCTGGGCTGGAACAGTTCTGGTTGGAAAGTACAACTTTCTCATCCCTTAGTTCCAACCCAAGGCATCTCCACCATGGGAACTGATGGTGGAGGGATGGACTCGTGTCTTGGGCTGGTCTTTCTGTGACCACAGGAGCCAGGGAGGAACGTGCCAGCCCAGAGCAACCCCAGAGCCCTCTGACCACAGCCTATGCTACCCTTTCTCAGCCTCTGCCAGCAATAAAACCTTAAATATGAAATCCAAGAGGCATAACTGTGTTTTCCTCATGAGACCAGCAGGTTGCACACCCTCTTTGCTACGACTGGGAGGCCACGTTCCTCAAGGGTCTCAGAGCAGCCATTCATTTCTGGAGGTCTTTTCAGTGCTGGTCTGAGGGAGGAGCTGAGGTGGAAATAGTTGTGCTCATAAGCACAACAGGGGCACAGAGAGTTATGAACAAGCAAAAAATAGGACCAAGAGTTGCAACATCATTGAGAATCTCCTTCCCATCGCAGCTCTGAGCCCTGCAGAGGCAGGGGAGCTCCAGAGGTGTGAGTAGATGAGTTTGCAGCACTGTGATGGAAAGCATCAACACACATAGAATCATAGAATGATTTGGGTTGGAAGGGGCCCTAAAGCCCATCCAGTTCCAACCCCTGTGTCATCTCATCTCAATCTCCTGTCTTTCAGCTGAAAACCCTTCCCCCTCATCCTGTCCCTGCATTCCCTGATCCAGAGCCCCTCCCCAGCTTTCCTGGAGCCCCTTTCAGTATTGGGAGGCTGCTCTAAGGCCTCCCCTGAGCCTTCTTTTCTCCAGGCTGAACAACCCCAACTCTATCAGCCTGTTCTCGTACAGGAGGTGCTCCAGCCCTCGAATTATCTCTGTGGCCTCCTCTGGATTCACTCCAACAGATCCATGTCCTTCCTGTGCGGTTCTGTTGGTTGCAGAATGCTCATGTCCTGGTGGGACTGCAGTGTCCAGGCAGGGTGTGCTGTGTGGTACAGTTCCTCCACGACACGTGGCCGTGGACCACATCTCCTGCCTGGCTGAGTGGGACCAGAAGCATCGAGGGGAAACGTGGCTGTGAGAGGCCCTGAGAGTGAGCACAGCAGGGTGAGGTGGGGTGATGGTGCTGGCTCTTTGTAAGGGAGTGTGTCCAGCGTCTCCATCTGCCCACCTGTGTCATCCCTGGCATCTTGTTACCTCCTTATTCTTCCCTCTGTCTATTGGTTCCTGATGTCTCAGCTCTGGTGCAGTTTCCCCCCTTCACCTTCTTCACAGCCTGACTTTCAGCCTGGCTTCCCAGGCTGCAGGACCAGCCCATTCCTGCCTTATTCCAGCCATCCCATTCACCCTCAGAGCATCTCCAACACCACTGGTGTTGGTGTCACTCTTTCCCTCCCTAATCAAACAGAAGGATGGGGGAAGGGGGAAGAACCCCCCCCTTGCTGATCCAGGCATCCATCCAGGAGAGCAGCAGCCCTGTTCACATCCCACCCTCCTTCCCCACCAGCCACGGCTGTCACTTCCCCGGGAGAGAATTGCCAGGGAGGTGCCGAGTATATTTTTAGCTTTGCCGTTCACGTCTGATAAGTGTTTTGACCTTTTTGAGCAGAGCTAATCGTGCCGTCTGCTCCTCGCTCCATCTCAGCTCGTGCTCTGCCTGCCGGGAGCTGAGGGAGGAGCTGCTGGCTTCCCACGACACCCCAGCCTTGGGGGGGGAGAAGGCTCCTTCCCTGGGAGCCGCGGGTCTCCACTGGGTGTGTGCCCTCACCCCGGCTGTGGGCACTGATTGTCTCACACCCTGGTATTTGTGCTCTCAGAGCAGATGCGAGTGGAAGCCCTAAGGGGATGGCATCAGATCTTCTCACCCGTGGGGCAGGATGAAGGGGGGGGGGTTGTAAGGGGGGGGTTTCTATGGTCAGGAGGCTGGGTTGGCCCTGGGCTGGACCCACCTGACCGTGTTACCCAACATCTCGGTGCAGGCTTTTCTGCCTTTGTTCAAAAGTAGCATCACTTCCAAGGAACAAAGAGTGCCACCACTCCCATGCTCAAGTGGCACCCAGAGTTGTGCCCCATGGACAGTATCACAGTATCACAAGGTTGGAAAGGACCTCTGAGATCATCAAGTCCAACCTATAAACTAACACTAACACCAACACTAACACCAACCATCATCTAAACCATGGCACTCAGTGCCTCATCCAGTCTCCCTTTAAACACCTCCAGGGTCGGTGACTCCACCCCCTCCCTGGGCAGCCCATTCCAATGACCAATCACCCTTTCAGTGAAGAACTTTTTCCTCACATCAAGTCTAAACTTTCCCTGACGAAGCTTGAGTCCATGCCCTCTGGTTCTGCCACTGGTCACCTGAGAGAAGAGACCAACCCCTGCCCGACTACAACCTCCTTTTAGGGAGTCGTAGAGAGCAATGAGGTCTCCCCTGAGCCTCGTCTTCTCCAGGCTGAACAGCCCCAATTCCCTCAGTCTCTCCTCGTAGGGCTTGTGCTCCAGCCTCTTCCCCATCTTCGTTGCCCTCCTCTGGACACTCTCCAGCATCCTGACATCTTTCCCAAACTGGGGGGCCCAGAACTGGACACAGTATTCAAGGTGAGGCCTGACCAGTGCCAAGTACAGGGGGACGATAACTCCTCTGGTCCTGCTGGCCACACTATTCCTGATGCAGGCCAGGATGCCATTGGCCTTCTTGGCCACCTGGGCACACTGCTGGCTCATGGTGAGCTTCCTGGCCACCAGCACTCCCAGGTCCTTTTCTACCTGACTCCTCTCCAGCCACTCTGTCCCCAGTCTGTAGCTCTGCAGGGGATTGTTTTGTCCAAAATGAAGTACCCGACATTTGGACTTATTAAACATCATCCCATTGGAATCAGCCTAGCTCTCCAATCTGTCCAGGTCCCAGCCAGCCCAGAAGAAGTGAGATGGGTGTTGGGAAGGAGCTGGCACATCCAGGTGTGGCCAACACAGCCCTCACAGTAACCAGACCTGAGATGTGGCTGCACAACACTCAGAGGTGGCATCAACAGCCTGGAAACCGCTGTCAGAACGGGCTGTGTCAGAAACTGGGGCTTTGGGTCAAACTCCTCACCTGTAAGAGGTGTCTCTGCCAACGGCACAGCCGAATGGAGGGGGGGGTGTGCAGAAAATAAAGGAGTAGTTTCACCTCCGTTTTATCTGACTGGCAGGGAGAGCTGGGAGAGGCAGGAAGGTGACAAGCTGGAATGCCCTGCGGTTGCAAAGGGATGTCCAAATTCAAACCCTTGGCCGTGGGGATGCTGGGAGGGAAGTCAGACCTTGGCCATGGGCAGTTGACTGATGGGAAGGGGGAAAAGTTGCCTTAGTCCTCCTGGTCCTCAGCCAACCCTGCAGCCAGTGCCCTGGTAGAGTTTTGTTATGATGGGATCTTGGCACATCTTCCTGTGCCATGAACATTGATGAGTGCACCCCAAACCCATCCAGGCCCCTCTGCCAGCACAGAAAGGCAGCATCCCTCTTACCTTGTGATGAGTCACAGGAACTACAGGAGCTGCCAGCTCTGGTGCCAGACCAACCTGGTCTCTTTCTGTGACAAGGTTACCAGTTAACGGACGAGGGAAAGGCTGTGGAAGTGCTGTACCTGGATTTTTGTAAAGCCTTTGACACCCTTTCTCACAGCATTCTGATTGAGAAACCGGTGCCCTTGGCCTGCACGGGCACAGCCTCTGCTGGGTGAAAAAACGGGTGGGTGGTCGGGCCCAGAGGGTGGTGGGGAATGGAGTTAAACACAGTTGGAGGCCGGTCATGAGTGGTGTCCCCAGGGCTCAGCGCTGGGTCCAGTCCTGTTCAATATCTTTAAAGTGATCTGGACAAAGGGATCGAGTGCACCCTGGGCAAGTTTGGGGATGACACCAAGCTGGGTGGCAGTGTTGGTCTGCTTGAAGGAAGGGAGGGTCTGCAGAGGGGTATGGACAGGCTGGATCCATGGGCTGAGACCAAAGGGATGAGGGTCAACAAAACCAAGTGCTGAGTCCTGCACTTGGGACACAACAACCCCCACAGCATTCCAGGCTTGGGGCAGAGTGGCTGGAGAGCTGCCTGGAGGAGAAGGACCTGGGGGTGTTGGTTGGCAGGGGCTGAACATGAGCCAGCAGTGGCCCAGGTGACCAAGAGGGCCAATGGCATCTTGGGCTGTGTCAGACACAGCGTGGGCAGCAGGAGCAGGGCAGGGATTGTGCCCCTGCACTGGGCACTGGGGAGGCCACACCTCGAGTACTGGGGTCAGTTCTGGGCCCCTCAGAACAAGAAGGACATTGAGGGGCTGGAGAGTGTCCAGAGAAGGGAACAGAGCTGGGGAAGGGGCTGGAGAACAACTGCTGTGAGGAGGGGCTGAGGGAACTGGGGTTGTTTAGGTTGGAGAAGAGGAGGCTGAGGGGAGACCTCATCACTGTCTACAACTGCCTGAAAGGAGGCTGTGGCAGAGCGAGTGTTGGTCTCTTCTCCCAAGTGACAGGTGATGGGACAAGGGGAAATGGCCTGAAGTTGTGCCAGGGGAGGTTCAGACTGGATATTGGGAAGAATTTCTTTACCAAAAGGGTTCTCAAGCACTGGCAGAGGCTGCCCAGGGAGGTGGTTGAGTCACCATCCCTGGACGTGTTTAAAAAATGGGTGGATGAGTTTTTGAGGGACAGGGTTTAGAGGATGATGGGTGTGGTTGGACTCGATGATCTCCAAGGTCTTTTCCAACCAGAAGATTCTATGATTCCATGACATGGTGCTTTGCCAGGAGAGTGCGCCTACACCAAGGAGAGGCTCTGTGGTGCTGCAGGGAGGCAGAGGAGGTTGGGACTGGCCTGGCCACTGCCCACAGTCTGGGATGCCTGCCAGGAGTCAGAAAGAACTGCTGGGATTTGGGCACCCACAGTCATGCCCTGGGTACCGGCTGATCCTGGCTCAGGGCTCTGCTTGCCCAGTGCATCCTCTCTCCAGCCTGTGTCCCTCCTGATAAAGCCTTGCAGGAGGAGATGGAGGGAGGGGACTGTGTGGTGAGAGGTGGCACTAAACTTCCACCTTTGACCTGCTGATCTGACTGTGCCCATGAGAACCCTACAGAGATAACTGGGACTGAATCCCCCGTCTGCTGCTCCACCCTCTCTGCTTCTTCTGAAACAACCTGCGTTGCAGTGTCAAGTTTATCCCCAGCTGGCAGCAAAGAACTGCACTGCTTGCTCCCTCCCCGTGGTGGGATGGGGCAGGGAATCAGAAGGCTAAAAGTGACACAGTTGAGATAAAGACAGTTTAATAGGAAGAGTGAAAGCCGTGCATGGAAGCCAAGCAAACCAAGGAATTCATTCTCCACTTCCCATCAGCGGGCAGGTGCTGAGCCATCCCCAGGGAAGCAGGGCTCCATCACACATAGTGGTTACTTGGGAAGACAAACACCATCCCTCTGAATGACCCCCCACTTCTGTCTTCTTCCCCCAGCTTTACACTCTGAGCTCAACACCCCATCATAGAGCCATAGAATGTCCTGAGTTGGAAGGGGCCCACGAGGATCATCGAGTCCAGCTCCTGGCCCTGCACAGGGCAACACCAACATTCACACTGTGGGGCTGAGGGCATTGAATATCCCTTGGGGCAGTTGGGGGTCAAATGTCCCAGCTGTGTTCCCTCCCAAATCCTTGTGCACTCCCAATCTGCTCAGCAGTGGGGTGGGGTGAGGAGCAGCAACAGCCTTGACTCTGTGCAAGTGCTGCTCAGCAGGAACAAAATCATCTCTGCATTATCAACACTGCCTTCAGCACAAATCCAAAACCCATACCAGCTACTATGAAGAAAATTAACTCTCTCCCAGCCCAAACCAGTGTGTAAGGAAAAGCTGCTGTTGCCTCCTGAACTTGCCCCAGGGTGAGTTTGGTGCAGGGGGGCAGTTTGCTCAGAGCTGCTCTCTCTCCTGGGCCCCTTCTGTGGATGGGCAGAGCCTATAGAATCACAGAATCATTAAGGTTAGAAAAGACCTCTAAGATCATCAAGTCCAACCATCAAAGCTCAGGGCTCAGACCCCCTGCTCAGGCATCCCCTTGCACCGTGTGGGGTCAGGAATTGCCTGCTGGAGATATTGCTTTTGCACATCTTCTTCCAAGGCTGTGTGCTGGAGAAGGCAAGGCGAGGGGGGCTCCTGCTTCCCCGTGGCCAGCCCTGAGAGCCAGCAGGAGGGTTGCTTGGCGGATCACACCACGAAAGCCTCAAGCCCACACTTAATCTTGCTCCCTGGGAAATTAGGCAGAAAATGCTCCGATTGAGTGTGAAGGCCTCCTCTGTAATTTGGAGCAAGCAGATGACATGCACTCCTCGTCAGAGGGAGATGAAAGCTTTTAAAGCTGGTGAGCACTAGCAAAATCTGTGAAAACCTCCTTTTTTTTTTGTCAGGAGTGGTAGATCCACAGACAGATGAAAGACAGAAGATAAAATTAGCGTGTATGCAAGAGAAAGAGAGGGAGAAACAGGGAGAGAGAGGGGGAGTATTAGTCAGGAGGCTCTTGGCAGAGAAGGTTTTGAACACTGGTGACTCAAAGGCAAAGGGGAGTCATATGTGTGTGCATGGGAACACACACACGTGTGGCTTGCTTTGGTTGTATTCCCACAGCAGCCTCAGCACATGGGGGTGATGCTGTTGAGAGCACGAGATGAGGCTGTCCTCGTCTCTGCCCTGGCAGGTTGGGATCCCTCTCCATGCAGCCTGTGCCCACCCTGCACCCCCTCTGCCCCACACGATGATTCTCTGCTGAGCCCAAAGTGATGGGTAATGGTGAAGGTGCTGCCACAGAGCTGATGCATTCTCTGAGGTGGCTTTATTCATTTATTCTCATGGTTCGCCTGCTTAGATGGACATGTTCAGCTCCAGGTTGCAGCAGGGAGCAGTTGTTCTCAGAGGGGTGGTGGCAGCAGGGATCCCCTCCCCACTAAATCTGGCTGCCAGCGTTTTGCTGCAGGCTGCTCCAGGCCTTCATGCTGGGACAGTACTTCTGAGTCTGAGTGGTGAGGCAGGAGAGACCAGCACAGCCTCTGTCTGCAGATGACTGATGCTTCAGCTCTGACAGCGTGTCCTGCCCTGGGGGTCTGAGGGGATAACACAACCCCCTTCGCTGTTCCTGCTTTTGCTGATGGAAAGGACAGGGGTGCTGGTGGCTCTGCTGCCTGTGGCATCACAAGGGAGATGGACTCGAGTTGCCTCTGTACCCGTGAGGATGATGCTGGGTCCAAAAGTATTAGAGGGGTCAAGACAGAAGGGTCCTTGCAGGGTGTCCTGCTGAGCTGCCCTCTGCTCACAGCCAGCCCTGCTCTCCTGACAGGGCCAGGATGCTCTGAGCCCAGCACCACACACCAGGCTGTGGGGATGTGGAAAAGCAGGCAGGGAAGGCCCTTCAGAAAGCCCTCTTGGCACTGCTAAACCCCCTCCTCTCCACAGTGATCAGCAGCTGGGTGATGGGCTTACGCTGAGAGATGGAGAAAGGGAAACTGCTCTGAGATCTCCTTCCTCTTCTGCCCTGGTGGGTACCAGAAATGAGAAGGGTCTTTTTCCCCAGCCCACAGCTCTTTCTGCACAAGGAGAGTGTCTTGCATGAGCACTGATACAGATGTTACACCTAAGGGAGGGTTATGACCCTCTTGGGATGCTGCCTCTACACCACACGCACCCGCTGGACGATGGCAATCCTTCACAACAGAAGGGCAGCCCCCACGTTGGAGTGGCTGTAAGGACCTTTCTGGTCCCAGATCACCCTCCTGAGCAGCCAGAGTCTGTAGGCCCCAGGGATGCTGTGGGTGCTCCCCGTCAGCTCGGGGAGCAGAGGCGGGAGGACTTCCTGCTGTCCTCACGATGCAGCCCCAGGAGCTGCAGCATCAGGAGTCTCCCTCGAGTTGTACGACACCCACCAGTGTGAGTCAACGTGAACATTAATAACAAACAGAGAAATCCTAGTGCTTCCTCCCCCGCCTTTCCCAATGTGCCATCTACAGGACATTGGAGTCCCAGGGTGGGGGTTTGAGGCCTCAGGTCCTGCTCGCCGGCCCCAGCCCCTCATTCCTTGGGGACAGTGCTGCTGGGAGCAGGCTGCGGGATGCAGGTGGTACCTCAGCAGGGTGGCTGATGGGTGGGAGATGTCCTTGGCCCAGGATGGAGCCAGGAGACACCCGAGGGACTGCGGGAGCACGCTGTCAGCATGTGAGCACCTGGAGAGAAGCAGGGAGTGCTGCCTGCTCAGTCGTGCAGGCAGCTGAATAAAAGAAATAAATAACCCAGCCGTGAAAAATCAGCACTGGCCAAAGCCTTCCAAGAAGCCGTCTGTACTTCCCAGCTGCAGTCCCCGTTCCCTGGCTCGGTTAACCCTCTGGGAATGACAGCAGGGATGGCAGCTCCTGCAGCCCAGCAAAGACACAAACCTCTCCCTCCTCCAGTCCTCCAAGTGCACAGAAATGCCTTTCACCAGCAGAATAATTAGAAATCTAATTCCTATTTCTCCTGCTCAGCTAATTGTCTGTGGACGATTTGATTGTAAGAGCGTCCAGTGATGCAGAATAACCATCTTATTTCTGCTAGACATTGCCTTTGCAATTAGCACTATTGATTGCATCGCTCTGTGTCTCACCTGCTGGGCCCCGGGGAGCTGGGGAGCACCTCTCACCTGGCCCCCAGGAGGATGGGGCCATGTGCTCCCTCTCCCAGCACTGTCCCCTGGCCCACTGTGTCCCATCTGGATGAGCTCTGGTCTCCAGTGCAGCTCCCACGCTGCTTTCTGCTCCACAGGGTCAACCTCTCCCTGCAGGACTCTCAGGAGGGTCCCCTCAAATCCCCAGGGAGCTCCCACCAAGCTCATCTCTGCCTGCTCAGGACTCACCTCACTGGCTGGTCAGAAATTCAGGTTTGACAACCCCAAAAGGTTCTGGAAGAGGAGTCAATTCTCTGAATGGTTTGTTTGGAGGAAAAAAAAATTCAACCCAAAACATCAAAACATTTCATTTCAGCATTTTCAGAGTGAAATGTTTTGATTTTTTTTTCCTCTTCCAAATTACTTTGTTTCAAAGTTTCCCTTAATTTTATTTTTCTAAACATCAAAAAAAAAAATTGTGTGAAATGGCTGCGGTTGGAAGGAAATGCGTTGGCATGGTCACAACAAACCCTTTTGTTTAACCCCCATCCCACCCCCCAAGAATGCTCCCCCTCTGCTTTTTTATTTATTAGTATTTCCAGGGATTTTCATTTGGAAGCCAGCTCTGAATTCCATCTGGTTGTGCTTTCCCAGTCATGAATGTGCCACAGCTCTGTTTGAGACAGGGACAAAGGTGACTTAGGGACTGCAGCCCTGCTCAGCCCATGGACTCCAGCCCTCCCTTCCAGGGTTCAGTTTGGGATTGATTTTTGGAGAGGAGAGGAGAGGAGAGGAGAGGAGAGGAGAGGAGAGGAGAGGAGAGGAGAGGAGAGGAGAGGAGAGGAGAGGAGAGGAGAGGAGAGGAGAGGAGAGGAGAGGAGAGGAGAGGAGAGGAGAGGAGAGGAGAGGAGAGGAGAGGAGAGGAGAGGGAGAGGAGGGAATGGTTAAGGTTGGAAAAGACCTCTAAGGTCATCAAGTCAGCCCAACCCCACTGTGCCCACTAAACCATGTCCTGAAGCACCACATCTACACACTTTTTGACCCCTCCAGGGATGGACACTCCACCACTGCCCTGGGCAGCCTCTGCCAATACTTCACCACTCTGTCTGTGAAGTACTTTTTCCCCAATATCCAACCTGAACATCCCCTGATGCAACTTGAGGCTGTTTCCTCTTGCCCTATTGCTTCTTACTTGGGAGCAGAGCCCAGCACCCACCTCACCACAACCTCCTTTCCAGGAGCTGCAGAGAGCAATGACATCTCCCCTCAGTCTCCTCCTCTCCAGACTAAACAGCCCCAGGTCCCTCAGCCATTCCCAGAACCCCTCTTCTCCAGCCCCTTCCCCAGCTCCATTCCCTTCTCCGGACGTGCTCCAACCCCTCAAGGTCTTTCTTGGAGTGAGGGCCCCAAAACCGAACCTAGCGGCCTCACCAGTGCTGAGTCCAAGGGGACGATCCTTTCCCTGCTCCTGCTGGCCACCCCATGGCTGATCCAAGCCTGGATGCTGGTGGCCTTCTTGGCCACCTGGGCCACTGCTGGCTCATGTTCAGCCCCTGCCAACCAACACCCCCAGGTCCTTCTCCTCCAGCTCTCCAGCCACTCTGCCCCAAGCCTGGAACGCTGTGGGGGTTGTTGTGTCCCAAGTGCAGGACTCAGCACTTGGCCTTGTTGACCCTCATCCCGTTGGTCTCAGCCCATGGATCCAGCCTGTTCAGACCCCTCTGCAGAGCCTCCCTGCCCTCCAGCAGGTGGACAGTCCTGCCCAGCTTGGTGTCATCTGCAAACTGACTGAGGGAGCACTGGATCCCTTTACCCAGATAATTGATAAAGACATTAAACAAGTCTGGCCCCAACGATGAGACCTGGAGACACCACTTGTGACCGGAGAACACCGCTTGTGGTTGGAAGGTCCCCATGATCCAACCCAAAGTTCTGTAGCAGATGCCTCTCTGCTGATCTCGGAGCCAGCCTGGCTCTGCCTGCCCGGCTCTGCCTGCCCTGGGCACTGCTTGGGCAGAGCGAGGGCTTGCAGGGGCTTAGAGAAAGCAGAACTGGGAGAGGAGCTGGCCCTGGCTGACCTCCCCACCAGAATGCTGGGTGAGGCAGGAGCCCTCCTGCCCACACTGGGGACCAGCAGTGGTGATGTGGGGGCAGCTGCCCACTCAGCTCATCAGGAAGTGTGGAGGAGAAGATGCTGGTCTTACGCAACGCGTTGAATCACTACCTGAACAGCCACCAGCTCTGGGCCAAGAAGGGTTTGGGCTCCAAGGTCCAGATGGCTGCAGTAGTGAAGAGCTTTCCAGAGCAAGAGGAAATCAGTGTAAATAGCAGACTGTGCAAATAATTTCCCCCACACCAGATTTCTGTCCCTGCAGAATGGGAACAGCCAAAGCTCTCCCTCCAGTCCTGCTGCCTTCCAGTACCAGGAAGCTGTGGTATTGCTGTACCATGCTTGCAGGTTCTGGACCCATTTCCACTCCTACAAGGCCTCATTGCAGACCCCCCTCCAACTGCTTCACAGCCTGATGGGTCTGACAGCCCAGGTACAGGGGAGCACTGAGACACACAAAACCTAGAATCATAGAATTGCTTGGTTGGAAAAGACCTTTGAGATCATTCAGTCCAATTGTACCTGACCACTACTAAACCAGATCCCTGAGCACCTCACCTACCCATCTTTCAAACACCTGCAGGGATGGGGAATCAACCACCTCTCTGGGCAGCCTCTGCCAGTGCCTGAAAACCCTCTCCATAAAGAAATGTTTCCTGATGTCTAGCCTAAACCTTTGCTGGCTCAACTTGAGATCATTTCCTTTCTCCCAATCACCCGTCACTTGTGAGAAGAGCCCAACACCCACCTCGCTACAACCTCCTTTCAGGCAGTTGTAGACAGTGATGAGGTCTCCCCTCAGCCTCCTCTTCTCCAGGCTGAACAGCCCCAGGTCCCTCAGCTGCTCCTCGTAGGACTTCTTCTCCAGCCCCTTCACCAATTCCATTGCTCTTGTCTGGATGCGCTCCAACCCCTCAATGTCTTTTTTGAAGTGCAGGGCCCACAGCCATGATTTCCCATTGGATGGGACATCCCTGCACTGGGGCTGCCATCCTCCCCCAGTACACAGGTCACACAGCAGCCAGTGGCAGGGAGCAGCCCCTGGGCTGGCAGCCGAGCAGGGAGGAGCAGCTCGCGGGGAGGGAGAGGTGCTAGGAAGGAATTAGTGTCCTGATCTATAAAACACTTGGTCCCAATTATTATAATGCACTGATTAGGGGAACTCAATAGTTCTGCTGGTGGTTAATGGCAGTAATTACCCAGATATGACTACAGTGGCAATATTAATAACTCTGGGCCATTAGTATTTGTGAGCAATGAGCAGAATACACATCCGTGAGCCTCTCGCTCCGTCTTTCTCTCTCTTTCAGCTACAGCCTTTAGCTGGGCTGGGAGAGGGGCTGGAGCTCGGCTGCAGAGGAAGCAGGCTCAGGACCTGGGTCATGTTTTTCAGATCCAGAAGAGCACGGTTGAAGCCACCCGTGCACACATGACCTGTTGCCCAGCAGCAGCATCTACAACGAGCTTGGAAACCTGACTTTTCAGAGCAGAAATTACTTGCTTTGATGGTGCTGCTGCAGTGTGGGGCTTCTGACCACTTTTGAGGCCACAGCCTGTCCCCCTGAAGACCTGCAGATCTGCTGTCCTGCAGCCTGGGTCACTTATTTGACTCAGGCAACTCAGGTGCCCCAACCTGTGTGCAGTGGGGCTGGGAACACGGGCAAGGGGCCGAAGGCTGGGGTCTTGTGCTGGTGTGAGCCCACGTCTGCCTCATATAGAGGAGTTATGATGGATCCACTGCAGGGAGGTCTTCAGAAGCATGATGAATGACCACCCTCTGGCAGGGACGATGGGGAAGGTCCCTTGCCAAGCAGCTTGGAGGAGTTTCAGCGTGAGAGAGGAGAAGGGAGGTGGTGGGTGCTGTTTCTCTCAAGAAGCAGCACGAGGCTGGTGCAGCCACCACCGGTGCTGACACACCCACCGTGAAGCCTCCCTGTCCCTGCTGAAGGTGTCTGTAGAGGAGCTCCCATGGTGCTGTTCATCCACGATGCTCACCAACAGCCCCTGGCTGCAAAGCCTGCCCAGCACAGCCCTTCCTCATCCCGGGGCTCAGCCAACGAAGACCTTCCCTGGGTTGTGACCCCACGGGGGTAGGGGGGGGAAGGGCTTCCACGCAAAAGACCTTTTTTTGTGTTGCACGTTTGCAGGGGCTCAGGTGGTGGGAAGCAGCTCCTCCATAACAAGCCCCAGCCTCCTCCGTGCTGCCGTGCTGCCCAGAGCACCATCCCCAAGGGCCAAGTTTGTGGCTGTCTCCTTGGCTTCCCCACTACCTTCTCCGCCTGCGTCTGACTCGCAGAGACACGCGGCTCCTGCCCCCTCCGATCTGTATTCCCCCAGGGAATCCCCTCCGACCGCACCGCCCAGCTCTGACTCCAGCCTCCGTCTGTGGTTTCTCAGCTATTTCTGAAGAAAAGGGATGATTAATTACTCCTTCATTTGCCCTCACAGAAGATGATCCTATGATTCTATAAAGCATGTGGACGTGGCACTTCAGGACATGGTTTGCAGGCACAGTGGGGTTGGGTTGATGGCTGGACTGGATGGCCTTAGAGGTCTTCTCCAACCTTAACAATTCTATGATTCTATAGATTCTCTTCCAGCAGCCTCCTGGAGTTTGGTGATGGCTGAGAGAGCTCCTGGAGAGATGCTCAACTCCATCCAGCGAGCGACAATGTCAGCTCTCGGCATCCAAAGGCCAGGAGGGTTTGGGGATGGGGACAGCAGCACACGTGTCACCGTGTCCTGTGCAACGGGGATGCTCAGTGCCCCGGGCACTCTGCAAACCCAGCCTCCATCCTCGCTCCGAGTGCTGCAGGGAACTTCCCCGCTCCGTTTCTCCGGCTGCAGCCGTAATGATGGGAGTGTTTAGCACACGGCACAGTGTATTCAAACACTCCGGCAGTCAGAGACACCCTGTCACCCAGGTGACATCCCTCTTACACGCTGCCAATTTAGCAGCCGCGGCACCGTGACGCCCCTGGAATCTGGGTTAGCGCTGGCAGCTGCCGGCAGCTCCGCCTCTGCGGGGAGGGAGGGCTGGGAGCGCACAGCACCCCTCTCAGCGCCCTGCCCCACCGACCGGCCCCCGGCACACCGGCTGTGAGGCGCGAGGCCACGGTTTCCCTCCAGCAGGGAGGTTCAAAGGAGGCAGATTAAAAAAAAAAAAACAAAAAAACAAAAAAAACCCATCTCTGGTTATTTTCCATTGCAAATTTTGTGAAGAAATTTTTTTTCCTCCCCTTTCCCTGCATTGCCATCAGATTCCCCACTCCCTGCCAACCTTTCATAAATGAAAAACCCCAAACAAAAGCTGTCAGGACAGAAGATGTTGAAAATGCCTGGCTTCCCAACAACCAAAGCCCGATTTTCCAAACCAAGACCAGAATTACCCTGAGAATTTCCAGTTTCTTCGTTGCCATGAAAAAAAAAAAAAGGAAAGATTTTCCCCAGATCAGCCTTCTGCAAAAATCACGCAGGGAGCGACTGATGCTTTGAGATAATGACAAGGTGATTAAAATGTTTGCAGTGGTTTCACTCCATATGCCAAAGGACAACACCCCATCCCCATCCACCTGGTTCTTGCCTCCTGCCTCACGCAGGGGTCAGATCCTGGTGTTTGGGGTGACCCCACTCACATCCAGACCATGCAGGGTGGCAGCCACACCACAGGGTTGGATGCAGCGAGCGCTGATTCATCCCAGAGTGACCTGTGCCTGGGTCACATCCACGTATGGGATGAGATGTGCATGGGGTGATGGGTTTGGAATTAAGAAACTCCCTCTTTATAGGTGTTCACTGCAATGCCTGATGTACAACCCTTAATAAAGCAGAGCTGCTGAACCACGAAGCCTCACCTTTCCTTTGTGCTGTGTTGCCTGGTGGATCAGACCTGGGATTTTTTCATAGAATCATAGAATCATGGAATGGTTTGGGTTGGAAGGGACTTCAAAACCTATCCAGTTTCACCCCCTGCCATGGGAAGGGACACCTCCCACTGGATCAGGGGGCTCAAAGCCCCATCCAACCTGGCCTTGAACACCTCCAGGGATGGGGCAGCCACCACTGCTCTGGGCAACCTGGGCCAGGGCCTCCTCACCCTCACAGGAAAATATTTCTGCCTAAGATCTCATCTCAATCTCCCCTCTTTCAGCTGAAAACCCTTCCCCCTTGTCCTCTCCCTGCACTCCCTGATCCAGAGCCCCTCCCCAGCTTTCCTGGTGCTCCTTTCAGTCTTGGGAGGCTGCTCTAAGGCCTCCCCAGAGCCTTCTCTTCTCCAGGCTGAACAACCCCAACTCTCTCAGCCTGTTGTGTGGGAGGTGCTCCAACCCTTGGATCACCTCCGTTGGACCCATTCCAACAGCTCCATGTCCTTCCTGTGCTGAGGACTCCAGAACTGAATGAAGGGCTCCAGGTGAGGTGTCATAAAAGTGGAGTAGAGGGGTAGAATCCCCTCCCTTGCCCTCCTGGTCCCACTGCTTTAGATGCAGCCCAGGACATGGAGCACCTTTTGCTGGCTGATGTCGAGCTTCTCATCCACCAGCACCCCAAGTCCTTCTCTTCAGGGCTGCTCTCATTCCTTTACTATGTTTCATAGTCAACTTTAAGCTTTGTCAAGGATCCTTTTGGCCATTTCCTGGTTCCTGCTGTCTTTTAGTCTATCTCAGCTCACACATCTTCCCAGGTCACATTATTGCAAGAGCTGGGGAGTTGCAGCACACAAGCCCTGCTTTGCACTGTGAAACCAGTCCCACCGACCAGGCAGGCAGGATTGGTGCAGGGTGTGAAGGTGGGAGGTTGTGGAGGTGACTCCAAGCTCTCCTCCACGTGCAGCAGGACAGCACTGGGATGATGTGAATGCTGATTCTTCACTTCTGCATGCTCTGTTCCCACGCCGTGCCTCCTCCACACCCACCCTGTGGCTGGGGCTTGAAAAGGCCTGGATAATTTTATGATCAATAATAACATTGGTAGTTATTCTTGTCAAGAGAAGGTTAATTGCACCTCCTGCCTGGGGGCACCAGCTGATCACTGCAGGGGCCAGGAAGGCATTTTCTGCCTGTGTTCAGCATTTCACAGCCCGATAGGTTGCAGGATGCAGGGTTTAACCATGTGCTGAGGCATCAGGTGCTGCCTGGAAGGCAACAGGGGAGCAGCACCCTGACCCTGCTGTCAGGTGGGTCGTGTGCTGGCGTGGGTCCCATGCAGTGATGCTGCCCCAACCCATCACCCACTGATGGGCATGGGAAGGCCCTGGGATATGGGAGAAGGGAAGCCCCAGTGTGCACTCCCTGTGCAATGGGGTGTTATGGGGATCACCCTGGCGCCCCCAGCCCAACACAAGGGCACAAAGAGGGATGTGTCTCCCCATAATTGTGGGGGCTGAGCTGCTTCTCTGCCCCCAGCCCTGGTGCAACTCCGTGTCACTGTAAAATTCTATGTCTTGTGGCTGTCATGAGGATAAAGGCTGCTGTGCACCCTGCAGTGAGAACAGCTCGGTGCTGCATAGCTGTGAGCATCTTTCCCACTTGGATCCCAGCAGGCAGGAGCTCTGACACTGGGCTGTGCTGGGCCAGGGGTTCAGGAGGAGACTTTTGCTTCTGCATTGGAAGAGCAAATGGAGCAAAAAGTTGGGATGCTGCTGATGGCCTGAGATACAGCAGAGATGTCTCTGTGTCTTTGCACAGCTGGTAAGGACAGGGTCCTGCACATCTGTCTGGCTGTGAGACCCCCTGCGCTCTCTGACTGTTCATTCCCAGACATCCTCACCCTCTTTTCCTTCTCTTCACCCTCTTGCATTTATAATCTGTGCCTGTGGCCTTGTCTCCAGCCTCGCGTGTGACCTACTTATGCTCACAGCCCCAGTTCTTCCCTTTTCTCTCCCAAACAATGATGCTGTCCAAGCTCCTGAGCTGTGTTCTCCGAGCACAATGAGAGTGGCTCTCACAGAGCCTTTCACCAAGCCTGCACCGCAGCTTCCACCATCACCAGTGCCTGCTGAGCTGCTGGGGGGAGGCTCAGCACCCTGTCTGGTCTGGGTCCTGCTCAGGGCTCTCATCCTGTGGGTCACCCCCAGCAGGGAGCCTGCTCCACTGCAGCCGGTGGGCAGGGAGAGCAATGCAGGCAGGACCTGGCTGAGCTCCTGCCTCCCAGGCTGCCTGCAGACAGCAAGGGCAGCAAGAGAGCCTGCTCGGGGTGCTCAGGGGCAGGGTGCGCAGACAGAGGTTTCTCCAGCTGTGCCCGGGGCCAGCCTGCAGCAGCACCACCAGTGCTCTCTCCCACACTGATCCCAGCCTGACATTCCCCATGGTAAAGGACTGCAGAGAGGAAGGAGGCCTGCAAGAAAGCTGGGGAGGGACAATTTCTAAGGGCAAGTAGTGATAGGAAAAGGGGGAATGGCTTTAAATTGGAAGGGGGAAGATTTAGATTAGCCATTAGGAAGAAGATGAGGGTGGGGAGGCCCTGGCCCAGGTTGCCCAGAGCAGTGGTGGCTGCCCCATCCTTGGAAGTATTCAAGGCCAGGTTGGATGGGGCTCTGAGCCCCCTGATCCAGTGGGAGGTTTCCCTGACCAAGGCAGGGGGGTGGAACTGGATGGGCTTTGATGTCTCTTCCAACCCAGACCATTCCCTGATTCTATGGTCTGTGCTCCCCCTCAGAGGCCCCTGCTGCAATGAGAAGCAAGCCTGAGCAGAGGGAGCTGGGATCCTCCCTGCTCGAGTTCAGGTTTGGGACAGAGCTGTGGGAGAGGCAGATGCCACGCCTGCTTTGGAAATGATGCTGGATGGGACCCAGTCCCAGGAACAAGTCTGGGTGATGGGGAAGCAGTGGCCTGGCAGCAGGCAGGGTGGGTGCCACAGCAGCTGTGTCTCTGCCCTGGATCGGGGCTGCTCCTGCTTGCTCTGCTCTGTGCCGTGGGGATCCTGGGGGGAACAGTGAGGGGGAAACCCCCTCTCTGAAAAACCCCAAGGGAGGCAGAAGCAGAGCTGCTGCACTGTGCACAGAGAGCTGCCAAAAGTCCACCCATGGGTGCACACCCTGGGTGCTGAAGGTGGCTCTGGGGCTTCAGGGCAGGAGGCTGTGCTGGCTCAGGTGCTGCCACACACGAGCACTGCTGTAAAATGATGGTGAGAGGCAGCTGGAGCACTGGGATGCCCACACTCCGGCCTGTGCCCAGGCTACCTGCGGGTTCATCAGGAGGAGGGGGCTCCCTGCCTTGGCTAATGAGAATAATAAGGTTAATTAGGGGCTGTATAATCAGCATGAAGGCAAGGCCTTGTTGCTATGCAAGCGCTGAGTCAAGAGATGCCCCTGTCTCCCCCTGCACACCTGAGAAGTCCCTAGAGAGATGCTCTCCTGAGATTTGAGGCTGCCCCACTGCTTATTACAGTGCCAGCAAAGTCACTCATCCTTCATCCACCGCTGTCTTCGTTGCCTCTGTGATGGGGAGACACTGAAAGGGGTTTCCACTCCTTTGGAAGAGTTCCCCCATGCTGTCGTTGTGTTGGCTCATGCTTGGCCTCTCAGCAATGCCAGGCAGCTCCTGTGTGCTTGGCCTGGGGTTTCTACTTGCACGTAGAGATAATAAATTACTTCAGCCCCACTTTGTCCCTGAGGCATCTCCATCCCCATCTGCCTGGGGTTGTCATCCACACAGGGATATCTGAGACAGGAATGGGTGCTGTGGGGCACAGGGAATAGAGCTGAAATCTCTGTCTACCCACCACGTAGCCCTGCAGGTGCCCATCACACCCAGGCTTAGCTTCCAGCCCCAAGCACAGACCTGTTGCTGTCGCTGCACCTCCCCCTGGAACAGAGATCATGGCACGGCATCACCTCAGTGCCTTTTGCACGTGATGTGTTTAGTCCTGGGCTGCTGCCCCCTCCACCTCCACGCACCTTGGCTGCCCTGACTCCATGCAGAGGGGAGCCAGGATCCATCCCTGCCTGTGGCCGTGCTGCTGCACCGGCTGCTCCAGCGCCGCAGAGCAGGGCGCGGAGCGCTGACAGGGGCTGTAAATTGTCAGGCCCCGTAAAGCATTTAATGATTTTGAATTTATCTGCATCGATAAATACATGACAAGGTAACAGTCAAATAAATACCCATTAGTGCACTCGCTCTCTTTTTTTTTAATTACGAGCTCGGGTGTAACCAATCATTTTCTGCTAAGCAAGCGCTCCAGGAAATCTTCATTAGCACCAGCCCTGGCCCTGGTGAGCTCTGCAGCCGAGAGAGGAGGGAGAGAGCCAGGAGGGAGGTTTGGCCCCAGCTGTATCCTGCTCTTATCCAGCAGAAGCTCAGAATCTGGATGCCACTGGGTTTTCCGGGCGTCCAGCCCCTGGCAGAGCAGGCTGAAGGGACTGCTTTGCTGTTGTGCGAAGAGCCAGGCTTGTGGAGCTGAGCTCTCTGCTGTGGGCATGTGCTGCCCAAGCTGTGCTGGCACTGCTGGGGCTCCTGCCTCACCCCACCAGCCTGGGAAAGCCCTGGAGACCCGGTAATGCAGGAGGCCTTGGCAAGCTCAGGAGGATGGTTATAGCACTCTTCCAGGCCAGGCTTAGAGGTAATGCCAAGGCAGAGGGGTTTGGGGCAGTGGTCCTGGCTGGGGGCCGTGTGCATCTCAAGGGCAGCATTTTCTGGATGCAGATGCCAGGTTATCAAAGCGTGGGCAGAGAGGGGTGGATCTCACGTATGGCTGGGCCATCACTGCCTTTGGGCATCCCTCACAGCTCCCCTCCCCACTGGGCAAGCCAGAAAGCACTGGAGGGGTGCAAACCACCCAGGTTAGCACTGCAGAGGAAGTTTTGCTCTGGCAGGTGGGCCAGAGCCCAGGAGGGGTCATGGAAAAGAGAAAAAAAAGCTGTGAGACAGGTCTGGGCGAGTCGATGGGCTGTGAAATCCCAGAGCACCGGCTCTGCTGCTGCAGAACAACCTCCCACGTGAGCTGCGGTGCTGCGGCCGACAGCACTTGCTGCCAGCGATAAGGAAGAGTGAAAGACAGAGGAAGCAGAGTGAAATCCAAGATCCTGGCTGGTGTGGCCAGGCAGGGGTGGTGCAGGGCAGAGATGGTGCAGGGAAGGTGCAGGGCAGGGATGGGGTAGGGCAGGGATGGATGATGCAGGGCAGGGATGATGCAGGGCAGGGATGGTGCAGGGATGGATGGTGCAGGGATGGCTGGTGCAGGGCAGGGATGGTGCAGGGCAGGGATGGATGGTGCAGGGCAGGGATGGTGCAGGGCAGGGAAGGTGCAGGGCAGGGATGGTGTAGGGATGGATGGTGCAGGGATGGCTGGTGCAGGGCAGGGATGGTGCAGGGCAGGGATGGTGCAGGGCAGGGATGGGGCAGGGCAGGGAAGGTGCAGGGCAGGTGCAGGGATGGATGGTGCAGGGCAGGGCAGGTGCAGGGCAGGGATGGTGCAGGGCAGGGAAGTTGCAGGGCAGGGATGGTGCAGGGCAGGGATGGTGCAGGGCAGGGAAGGTGCAGGGATGGATGGTGCAGGGCAGGGATGGTGCAGGGCAGGGATGGTGCAGGGCAGGGAAGGTGCAGGGCAGGTGCAGGGCAGGGATGGTGCAGGGCAGGGAAGGTGCAGGGCAGGGATGGTGCAGGGCAGGGATGGTGCAGGGCAGGGATGGTGCAGGGCAGGGATGGTGCAGGGCAGGGAAGGTGCAGGGCAGGGATGGTGCAGGGCAGGCTGCCGACCAGCAGGTTGTTAAAAGAGTTGGGTCAAGGGCAGAACCTGCGCTGTCCCTTTCGAGCCTCCCTCACATTAATCCTCCCTCTGTGTCAAACCGCTGCCTCACAGAGGGGGCAGAGGGAGAAACTGACTCCTTTGCTCTCTCTTATTTCTCTCTGGCAACGTTTTTCCAGCAGAGCAGCTTTTCAGATCCGAACATCTCCTGGGAACATGTCGATCCTGATGATTTTATTTTTTTTTCCTATGGAGAAGTGTCAAATGAAATGATTTCAACTTTCACGTTTTGTTTCAATAGCGTCGGAAGGATTCTTTCCAATGAGAGGCGAATGTTGCAATTTGACATTATCATTTGGTTCCATTCCATTTGGGCTTTTATATTACCATATTACTTCAAATCTACATTTCTATTCTCTCCAGCTTTTTGCTGTTTAATGATTCAGCGGCGTCAAAACCCAGCTAAACATTTTGATATTTCTGGGGGGAATTTCTCCCCCCTAAATTTGTGGAATAGTCTGTGTTGGGAAGACCCCAGGTTCCCAGGGGAGGGAGCTGCCACTGTGCAGCTGGCTCTGGCTCCAGCAAAGAGCATCGTGGTGGAGGCAGCAGCAATCCAGGGGCACTTTGTGTTGTGCTGAAGCCAGATGTGACCTGCTCCACACTGCACGGCCATAAATAGTGAGTGGGCAGCGCTGGCACAGAGGAAGCACAAGGCCTATGAGGAGCGACTGAGGGAGCTGGGGCTGTTTAGTCTGAAATAGAGGAGGCTCAGGGGAGACCTCATTGCTCTCTACAACTCCCTAAAAGGAGGTTGTAGTCAGGCAGGGCTTGGTCTCTTCTCTCAGGTGACCAGGGACAGAACTAGAGGGCAGGGACTCAAGCTTGGTCAGGGAAAGTTTAGACTTGATGTGAGGAAAAAGTTCTTCACTGAAAGGGTGATTGGCCATTGGAATGGGCTGCCCAGGGAGGGGGTGGAGTCACCGACCCTGGAGGTGTTGAAGGGGAGACTGGATGAGGCACTGAGTGCCATGGTTTAGATGATGGTTGGTGTTAGTGTTGGTGTTAGTGTTAGGTTATAGGTTGGACTTGATGATCTCAGAGGTCCTTTCCAACCTTATGATAATGTGATACTGTGAAGGTGAAGGTGTTGTACACAAAGTGGAGCGAAACTCATCAACAGGAGTTAGGAAAGAGGATGCCCTTGTTACCCAGAGACACTCCAGGAAGAGTCTGTTGCCCCTGGAGAGCAGGACTGGCTGGATGCAAGGGCCAATTCAGCACATAAAACAGCGTTTCTTTGCAGGGCTCTACGTGGGAGTTTTGAGCGGTGGAGAGGAGCCAGATTTTTCCCTTTGTGACCCACCAGCCTCCAAGAGCTAGGATGTGGCTCTAGGTGGTGAAAGTGGGGCTGTGGCTTCGCCTTCTTATCTGGGAACAGATTTTATTTCCCCCTAATGAACTGTTTGGTCTCACGTAGCTGGGCCAGGGCTGTGCACTGGGCTGGAGGAGGTGGTGTGGCAGCACCCCCTCACATCCCTGGGCACTGCCCTCGGCTCCACACTCTTCAGGGAGGGCTGTGGGGCTGCCCTGCTGCCCATGTGCCACCTGCTCCCCTCTTGCCACCTGCCAGGCTCCCATCTCTCGCCCACCAGCATCCCTGTTGGTAGCAGGATAGATTAAAAGCTGGTTTAATGGATATTTATGATCTCCATCACAGTCTTTTACTGCCTGTCCTTTCACATTACAGGCAGCACTGCTGCCACGTGTCCAAGGAGTGAATAGGGATGATGTCTGGGTCTGCACAGTGGGACTTGGCTACCTGGAGCCATCAACACCTCCCTGACACCCCAATAAGTGCTTCAGAGAGGTACCCCTGTGGCAATGGGATCTCTGTTAATCCCCCCCATAGATCTTGTAGAATAACCATTCATAAGTCCTCCCCCCCTATGCAATGTCCTGTACCTGGGTTGGGGCAATCCAGGGTTTCAATACAAGCTGGGGGATGATGTGATTGGGAGCAGCCCTGAGGAGAAGGACTTGGGGTGCTGATTGATGAGAAGCTTGAAAGAAGCCAGCAACGTGCGCCCACAGACCAGGAACCAATGGTGTCCTGGACTGCATCCAGAGCAGGGGGACCAGCAGGGTGAGGGAGGGGATTCTGCCCCTCTGCTCCATTCTCATGAGTCCTGTGTCCAGTTCTGGAATCCCCAATGTGAAAAGGACATGGAACTGGAGCCAGTCCAGAGGGGATACACAGACAATCTGAGGGCTGGAGCACCTCTGCTATGAGGACAGGCTGAGAGAGTTGGGGTTGTTCAGCCTGGAGAAGGCTGTGGGGAGACCTTAGAGCAGCCTCCTGGTACTGAAAGGGTCTCCAGGAAAGCTGGGGAGGGGCTTTTTGCCAGGGCAAGTAGTGAGGTGGAATGACTTTAAATTGGAAGGGGGAAGATTTAGATTAGACATTAGGAAGAAACTCTTCAAAATGAGGGTGGGGAGGCCCTGGCCCAGGTTGCCCAGAGTAGTGGTGGCTGCCCCATCCCTGGAGGTGTTCAAGGCCAGGTTGGATGGGGTTTTGAGCCCCCTGATCCAGTGAGAGGTGTCCCTGCCCGTGGCATGGGGGTGAGACTGGATGGGCTTTGAGGTCCCTTTGAACCCAAACCAATCCATGATTCTGTGATCTGTGATTCTATGCCTTTTCAGTCCTACTCATCAGATGAGGAAACTGAGGCAGAGAGGGGAGGAAACAGAGGTGCCATTGCCATGGCTGCCAGCACACGTGTGCCCTTGGGGCAGGAGGTGTGGATGAGCAGGCAGGAGGAGCCCTGGGCGCAGCAGAGGGGCTGTGTGTGTGCTGGGCATGGCCGTGTGGGGGGCAGGGAGGTAGAAACTACTGGCAAGAGCTGTGGGTAAAAACCAGCTCTGTCTGGGAAGATGCCTCCATTGGCATTTGCTGAGCACAGCCCACTGCCTTTTGAAGCTGGTGATGCTCTTGGACTACATGGAAAACCCTAATTGAATCCCCAGTCTCCCTCTCACTGGCTCTAAATGAAACTCCCCCAGGATAGCATATTAAACTTGACCTGTGCACCACCTCCAAGATTAACATCAGAGGAGGAAGAATTAAAGGTCTGTGGAGGGCAGCAGAAGGGAGGAGGCGGGCATGTCTCTCCTCTCCTTCTCCAGGAAGGGGTGGAAGGGCAGCTCTCTGGAGAGGTGTGCGGTCCAACACGCTCTGCCCAGCTGTGGGAGGAGTGTGGGAGCCTGAATGCCCCGCTTGCTGGCAAGGAAAGTTGATGTTCTCCTTCCCCAGCTCAGTGCTGACATGAAAGGCAAAAGAAAAAAAATACATCCTCTCTGAGGAAGCTGGGAAACCAGGAATCATTTGCTTTTCTGAGGCTGCTGCTGGCCTTGCAGGGCTCGGAGGGGCTGGGGTTTGCAAACATCAAGGACACAGCTGGGGCGAGAAAGAGTGGCGGGGGTGGGAGGAAGGCTTGGACTCGGCAGGCATCCCATGGGGCTTGTGCTTGTTCACTCTGCACCACAAGCTGGGGAGCTCTGCGTGCCCTCTGCCTCCCCACAGCCCATGTGCTGGCCCTGGCTGGGTCACATCCTGCCTGTTGTCTGGAGAAGTGAGACCGAGCTCTGCCCAGATACACTGCACAAGGGAATGTCCACCCGTGGAGGGCACACGATGCACCTACACCTTCCCCTGGATGGGAATCTTGGGCCTGAGTCTTCTCTCCCTGAGCCCTGCCAGGGAGGGAGGCAGTGGTTTTGCAGCAGCACCCCGCTCGCCCCATCAGCGAGCAGGAGACACCGCAGGCGCTTAGAGCTTTCAAGAGCTGACAAGCTCGTGAGGATGAAAAGTTCAAAACCAGTGCTCAGGACGTGTAGGTGTCTGCAAAACCAACTGCCACGTGGGGCGGAGCACGCGTGCCAAGAGCCGTCTGCTCCCGCACCGCGCGCGCCTCGGGAAAAGGTCACCCTTCAGCAGGCTGGAGGCACCCAGCCTCCCCCAGCTGGGGGGACTCAGCTCTTGCTCCTCTTAATGAGGTGACCTTCGCTTCGGTGGACGGCAGCGCTTCTCCCTGAAGAGCAGACAGGTCAAATTAAGCAGGTGTTCCACTCTGCCCCGTCTCTGGCTGTCGGAGATCAGGGCTCAAGGTGGACAGAAGCTGAAACGAAGGTGTCGCTTGCTTTCCTTCCTCCATTATTATTTCACAGCTTATAAATGCCTGGCAAGCTGCTTGGATGTTCTGGCTCGAGGCAGAACCCATCCTGCTCGAGCCCAAGGGGGTGCAGTGTGCAGGTGTGTGTTTGGAGGGGCTGTACAAAGGGGATTCCAGTGCTCCCCACCTCTTCTCCAGGCTCCCAGGGTAAGTGCACGTGCTCATCTCTGAATTGCTGCCACTGCTGGGGAAGACTTTTCCACTCCATGCAGTGTTCTTGGCACTGTCCTAAACCTGTTCAGGCCAAAAGCAGACTCTCCTGGAACCCAACAGCTCAACTTACCCCCTGAAGATACCCTGCCTTCAGCACTAGACCAGCTCATCTCATAGAATCATAGAATCATAGAATGGTTTGGGTTGGAAGGGACCTTAAAGATCATCCAGTTCCAGCAGCAGCTACTGGAAATACACAGTGTGGGGATTCCTGCCCACCTGACCCAACAAACCTGACCTGGCTCTTCCTCAAGCCAAATGCTTTGAGTTAGCTCTTCCCAACCCAATGGGGCTGCACTGATCCTTCTTCACTCAACTCCGTTGACTTTCTCAACTTCACCAAATGCTGTGGCCCTTTATAGGATGTTCACTCTGCCAGCAAAAGAGGTGTTTGTGATCCTCAGGAAGGAGGAGATGGCAAACTTGCAAAGCAGTGATAAAAGAAAATTCATGGACACAGTAAGGAGTCAATTGGGTGCATAAGGAACCTGTCCTGGCCAGATCCTAGACACTGGTCTAAGGCAAAGTGTGCATGATCAAGGATCATTTCTGACCTCACTCCAGGAAGTTTCTGGGATGAGTTCCTGCCTCTTACAGTGAGCAGAGACCTCTCTTGGGCTTAATGCAGGTCTGAGCTCTGCTCTGAGCTTGTGTTTGTCAGAAGGGACAGGGAGCTCTGCATCTCCAGTCAGACTGCAGTGGCACCAGGGGGACATTTAGGCCTTGTATGGGCTTAAAAAGTGGTAATAAGCTGCTCTGGAGTCACAAAATGTAGAAGACATTTCCATCCCTTCATAAACATCCACAAAGCCTCAGGACACATCTCTGCAGCCAGGCAGCCTCAGGCCAATCCAGAGACACGGCTGCAGCACCAGAACCAAGCCAAGGGGAGGCCGAGTGTTCAGGGAGCTGGGATGGGACTGTGAAGCTTAGAGCAGTGAGGGAATATCACACTTCAGGAGTATTCATCACACTCTCCAAAGGGGCACATTTCACTGGAGGCTCCTTCCATGAGCATCAGCCCTTCGTGATGAGCCCAGCCCAGTGCTGGAGGCCACGCTTGAGCGGGGAAAGACCCAGAGAGCTGCTGAGTCTGGTGATGTGCAGACACAGATCACAGCCAAGCACAGGGTGTCCTTAATGCAGGTATCCCCAGAGCAGAGCAATTGCATCAGGTAGACTTATCCTGCCACAGAATTCCCCTGCAGCCTCTCTTGACAGCTTCTCCATAGAGTAATGTCCTTTCTCAGGGTAGAAACACCGAGTTTACAAACTTAAAGACTGGAAAACCTTAGAATCATGAAATGGTTTGTGTTGCAAAGGAACTCAAAACCCATCCAGTTCCACCCCCTGCCATGGGCAGGGACACCTCCCACTGGATCAGGGGCTCAAAGCCCCATCCAGCCTGGCCTTGAACACCTCCAGGGATGGGGCAGCCACCACTGCTCTGGGAAAACTGGACCAGGGCCTCCCCTCCCTCACAGCAAAACATTTCTGCCCAAGATCTCATCTCAATCTCCCCTCTTTCAGCTGAAAACCACTCCTATCCCTGCACTCCCTGATAAAGGATGGGCTTTAAGGTCCCTTCTGACCCAAACCATTGTATGATTCCCTGAGCAGGGAATGTGAACCCTAGGCAGAAATCTTTATTTGTAGTGGGTTGGTCATGCCAAGTCGTGGAAGAGTCAGAACTGCCAGCTGCCCACCTTGCATCCCCATTGGCACAACCTACCTGGCACCCAGCAGAAAACAGCCCTGTTACCTACTAAAGTTGAGTGCCCCAGCTGCAGGCTGCAAAGGTGGAAGCAGAGATATTTGCTGGGCTCAGCACAGAAAGCCAATCTCTGCTCAATGCAATTCAGGGCAACACCTCCTGACCTCCGTTTTCCACCACATATGCCCTGCCTAAGCTCAGGCACTCATCTATAAGCCAGGAAGAAATGCTGCCTCCTGGGCTGGATTTAAAATTACACCTTTTTAGAAGGCCTGGCTGCTAGGCAGAAATGACCTCCACAGAGGAGATTCTTGCAAGACTATTTCTGGAGGGGGAGTAAGTCCTCGAAACCACAGCATGAAGTCACCAAAATGCCATGGGCTGCCGTTGAGTCTGTGATGAGCTGGGTCAGCTCCAGCCCCAGTGAATGTCATCCTCTCCTTCACTGAATCTCATCCCATGGACCATGATGCTCTCTGGACAGGGCAAACCACCCTTCCTGCCTCTGGTTTGTCTTCCTCCCCATTTAGCCATCTGCTTCCCACATGTCATTCATCTCCAAGCCCTAGAACATCTGTTCTGGCCTCAGCTCTGTCTCTGTAAAATCCTCCATCTCCCTCATCCCAGGCTGCTTTTCCTCCCTTATCCCAGCATCCAAGGCAGTGGTGAACATCATTTTGTGTGGATGTGAGATGTTGTCCTCAGGAGGGGGAAAACATGAACACACAGTGGTTGCTCTGGCTTTGCCACCAGGTAGCAGCCATGGAACCTTATGTAATAACATCACCTTGTCAGAGGAGAGACAGGGACACCCCTCTAGGCTTACAAACGCTGCTCTGTGCTTCTCCTGGGACAGCACTTGGGGTCAAGATGAAAAGGACTGAGGGGTAAAGTAGTGTGGGTTTGTTGTGGTGATGCTTCCCGAGGGGCTGGGTAGCAGCGTGGGTAAGGAAAGGCAAGAGACTGCAGCAGCAGCCAGAGCAAATGGGTCTTTATTTTATCTCCAGGATAAAAAGGAATAAGGAAACCAGCTTCCTAAGATGAGGTGCCTTCATCTCGCTGCACGGTGTTTGATCATTTTAGATGTTTTACAAGGAGGTGTATGGTTGAATTATCATTAGAGGAGGTGATGGAGCTGAAGAGTAACAGAAAACTTCCCCCGTGGTGACCCAGACTCAGATTATGTGCTTGCAGAGAGAGGAGCAGGGGAGGACAGGAGCACAGGAGCCCTCTTTTGGCTGGGGGTCCAGAGGAAGGAGCAGCTTCCGAGCCCTGCAACAGAGTCTGGCTGAACCCAGCTGCCTGAGAGCTTTTCTGTACTGGGAAATGGGTCTGGGGGCTGCAGTGCCACAGCTTTCCAGTTCCCCTTCTGCTGTCAGGGGAAAGGGAGCAGTGTGGAGAAGAGGTACAGAGGCCAAGTACATGAGAAGGGCATTGAAGCTGGTGAAGGGGCTGGAGAACAAGCCTTAAGAGAGGCAGCTGAGGGACATGAGGTTGTTTAGGCTGGAGAAAAAGAAGCTGAGGGGAGACCTCATCACTGTCTACAACTGCCTGAAAGGAGGCTGTGGTGAGGGGGGTGCTGGGCTCTTCTCCCAAATGACAGGTGATGGGACGAGAGGAAATGGCCTCAAGTTGAGGTTCAGATTAGATATCAGGAAACATTTCCTCACTGAAAAGTTCTCAGGCCCTGGCAGAGGCTGCCCAGGGAGGGGGTTGAGTCACCATCCCTGGAGGAGTTTAAAAAATGAGCCAATGAGGTGCCGAAGGATCTGATTTAGTAGTGGACAGGTACAGTTGGACTCGATGATCTCAAAGGGCTTTTCCAACCAAGTGATTCTATGATTGATACATCAGAGCCTTCAGACCCCAAAGAGGCTGAAAATACCACCCAGTACACTGGCAGGGTGGGGAGGCGGTACAGCACGATGTGGGTCCAGGTTGGGATGGTGGGGCTGATGTTCTCCTGAGCAGGGGAATCCCATCCGTGGCTGAGCTCCAGAGCAGGGCCGTGCAGCAGCGAGGACAAAGGGATCTTGGAGCCAAGGATCCTGGGGCTGGGAGCTCTGGCATCCCCATCAGAGGCGGAATTCTCGCCTGTTTTTCCGCATCAGTGCACCTAATCATCCATCCATCACCCATCCCTTCTGTCCTGAGTCCTCCAGCAGGTGTGAGGATGGATGGCATGCCTGAAATTGCCAAAGCCTGCTCTGCGTGCATGTTTGCTTAGCAATAGAGCAAGTGCCATTTCCAGAGCCTCATTAGTATTTGCATTGTTGCATGGCTGTCTAAGAGAAGTAGCAGCTAAGTGAGCCAGTCAGATCTTGCTAATTTGCATGTTAATGAAGCCCACAGAACACAGCTTAGAGAGACTGGCAAGTAGGCTTCCAATTGATAGATCTATACATGCAGCCTGTATGTGCTTTAGAGACACAGCAAACACTGTAGGCAGACACCCAGATGGCTGCAGAGACAGACAAACAGATGGCGACAGACAGACGTACTGGATGTGGGGAGAAATCCTGGTGGAGAGAGGTAGGGGAAGCGCTGGGGAGGGCTGGGGGGAAGGTAAGAAAGATGGATAGATGGATAGATAAAAAATATGAGTAGAGAAACAGATTAGTCAAGGCTCATGAACATGCTTCGAAATAAGAATCTTAGCAGGTTTTTATATATATATATATATTTTTTAAAAAAAGAGGTTGTGCATAATGACTTGCAGAGCACAAGTCCCAGTGGGGCTGTATTTACATCTCTGCATTGGCTGCTGCTGCCTTGGGGTGCTGCAGAGGGTGGGCAGAGGTACGTGGGTCTGGCTGCTCAGCAGGCAACAGCCCAGCCCCAGCTTTGGAAGGAGCCTGCCCAGGGTGTGAGGAGTATCCAGCTGCTGCACCCCTTAACCCTCCCTTGGAGGACTAGAAAGACTGCAAACAAGCTTGCAACGAAAAGATGCACATGTATATTGATAAGGATACATATATATAACCCCACATACTTATCTGCAATCCCAGTGTGAGTATGAAAGGCAGCAGCTGCTGCAGCTCGTAGGGGAGCTGCTGTGTGAGGAAACACACACCTGGTCCTTCCCAGGCAAAGGGGCTCCAGCAGCCTGGAAGGTATTTAGAATCATAGGATATGGAATGTTCTGAGTTGGAAGGGACCATCCAGTCCAACTCCTGTCCCTGCACAGGACAACCCCAACATTCACACCGTGGGGATGAGGGCATTGGCCAGATGCTTCTGGAATATTGTCAGGTTGTGACTGCTTCCCTGGGGAGCTGTTCCAGTGCTCCACCACCCTCTGGGCGAACAATCTCTTCCTGATGTCCAACCCAACCCTGGCACATCTTCCTGCCATTCCCCCGGGTCCTGTTCTTGGATGCCAGAGAGAAGAACTCAGCCCCTGCTCCTCCTCCTCCCCATGTCAGGAAAGTGTAGACTCTGATGGGGTCTCCCCTCAGCCTCCTCCTCTCCAAGCTGAATGGTTGGGAGAGTGTGGTATTCCCAGCCTGGAGAGCCAAGGTGAAGAGACAGGACACCTGTACTCTGAGCACTGGGGGTCCAGCTGAGACATCCTGCACCCCACACCCCACAGCCTGCACCTACATCTGCATCAAGGCCTCCCTATATGGGGAGGGGGGATTGAGAGTGGAGGGGACACACAACATCTTGCAACAACCCTCATCTCCTGGTGGGTTGGAGCTGGGCCACCATATGAATGGGTGACACTGGACCAAGAAGACAGCATTGTCTCCCTTGGAAAAATAGTCTCATGGCCCAGCAGCCCTGGTTTTGTGACAGCTATGTGTCAGGGATCCCATATCAGCAAGTTGGAGCTACCAACCAGTCCTTCACAAGCACCCAGGAGGCTGATACTCACAGCTTCATCACCTCTCCAGCCTTTATTTCCCCTCTCTTGCTCTGTCTGTGTGCTTTCTGCCACAGAGGGTGCAAGGTGCAGGCAGGGTGGGCAGGGCTGAACCATCACCGTGCAGGGAGGCTCCCTGAGGTTTTGCAGCCGTAGCCACAGAGGAACAGATGTGGATCCACCGGGTTGGTGTGTTTTGTCTCCTTGTCCAAAGGTGTCAGGGAAACTGTGGGCATTGCTGGGCATATTTCAGGCTCTCTGGGAGAGGAGGGTCAGCCCCCAGACTGCAGTGGGGTTGGGTTTTAAAGCAGGCTGTCCTGGAGCCCAGTTTCTCCCTGCTTGCATGGCCTGGGTGGTTGAATGTCAGACAGGGCTGGAGTCAAAGGCAAAATGAACAGCTGCCAGTGCCTCCTCCTTGGTCTCAGGTAGGCTCAGATGCCTTTTGGGCTCTCCAGAGGCCACAATGATGTACAGGGAGGCTGCAGGCAGCTGTGGGAGGTGATGGACCTCCACAGAGGGAGGTGATGGACCACTCAGGGTTGGGTCAGCCTGGACCAGTTCCCATCACCAATGCTTGTCTCACACAGCCAGGAATTATAGGGGGAGGAGGAGGCAACTTCTGTGCAGGATGGGGCTGTGAGGAGGGCTGGCAGGCAGCACTGTGATGGCACTGCCAGGTCTCACACAGCTCTGATGTCTGAGGTGTCAGTCAGCACAGCCAGGCCCTGCCGTGCCCGTTAACCGCAGCGCTGATGCACATCAGCCCCGAGCCCTGACAGCCACTGCAGAGGAGCACAGCAGGGCTGAAACAGGGAGCACAGGCACAAATTACAGATGCCCTCACTGAGACATGCACAGTCCCTCCAGAGCATCCCAGAACTGGGCGGGACCAGGGTCAGGACCATGGCATCCCAGAGCATCACTGCCTGCAGAGCTCTGAGCTCAGGTTCCTCCTGCCATGGCTGCCTCCTCTCAGCTCCTCTTCGTTAGTGTCTGCAAAGTGCTTTGAAATCTCCAGCTGGAAGAGCCCACGGACGTTATTAATTCATGGCAATGATTGTTTCGGTGCCCTCGGTTTCGCATTGCAGTTCTCACACCCCACGCTCTCCAGGGCCTGGGGAGCCTTGGACACAAAGTCCCTTGAGCTATCAAGGCCATGTTGCATAATCGAGGTGATGCCTTGACAATCCATCCCTATTCCACGGTGGATTTGTATGCAGCAGGGAGCACGGAGCCGGGCGCTCCTGTGGGAATCGGTGGCAGTGGATTAGAAGCCATTGACGGTGGGAAATCACTACAATGTGGGAATTTGGCTGGTGGGATTGCTCTGCAGAGTCTGCTCAGAAGGGCTCCTCCTTGTCTGTTCTTTTTGGAGCATCTCAAAGAGTCCCTATCAGCGTTACAGGAGATGCCCTGCACTGCCTTTGGGCGGTCCTCAGGGCAAGAATAAGGACAGGCAAAGTAATGTGGAAAGGACCTGTCTTGATCCAGCCCAGGCTGCAAACAGCTCCAGGCTGGTGGCTGTGGAAGGCACGGAGGTGTAGCAGGTCTGCACGTGTGACCATTGGCCTTTAGGCTGGGCAGAGGCAGTGCAGAGCTGGGGAGGTGTTCCAGTCATTCAGACTGTGTTTCCTTCCTGGGGCTCGTCACAGCTTTGCCTTGAACTCCCCAGCAGGAGAGGGTGGGCAGACCCAGGTAAGCAGACCCTGGGATTCAAAGGGTCTTCTCCAAATCCCCATCTCCCTCCCAGAGCATCCAGCCACCGCTGGCACTGCTGGGTGTGCTGGGTGTGCCAGATGAGGCTCTCTTACCCAAAGACACCTCTTCTCTCTCCTCTTTTAATTGTGCCGAACCCTGGGCTATTTCCAGCGTCTTTTCCCAATGTTTCTAAGTGGTTCTCAGAAAGTTTCCATCTCCTCTTCAAATGGGAAGCACAGCCCTTGGCAGCACCATTCCAGAGTGTGTGAGGGCCGTGCGTGTGTGCAGAGGGGGTGATGAGACCCTTGGCAGTGTGGGGTCCCTGTACACACATCGGGGTGCGAGCGCATCGCTGCCTTCACGAGGAGAGGGGGTGGCAGCAGGGCTGTGCTCAGAGACACCCGCTGGAGAACCAGCCATTGCTGACATCATCCATGGTTTGCTGTTACCCATGCTGCAAGTTTTCTTTTATCTCCATCCCCCTCCCCAAGATTTTTGTTAAGAAAAGACCAAGCTCACAAACCCAGCTACTGGATGGAGATGCCAAGGGCAACTGCTCCTGCCAGGCCACCTCCAGGCCAGAGATCCAGAGGACCATCCTGTGGGGAATTTCCATTTCAACACAGTTTGGGAATTCAGAACTTTGCTTCCAGCCCATAGGAAGGAGGGAAGGGTTTCTGCTTCTGGCTGCTCTTCCCACCTGGTGTGAGGGCTTCAGCCTTCTTTCCTCTGGGTGAGATGAGACCCTGCCCACATCCTGACGATAGACACCCAGACCCTGGCACAGGGGGTCTGCACCTAAACACATGCTGGGAGAAGCAATTGATAGGGTGAGGGGGAAAGGTTTTCAGCTGAAAGAGGGGAGATATAGATGAGATCCTGGGAAGAAATATTTTCCTGTGAAGGTGGAGAGGCCCTGGCACAGGTTGCCCAGAGAAGTGGTGGCTGCCCCATCCCTGGAGATGTTCAAGGCCAGGTTGGATGGGGCTTTGAACAACACTGAGGAGGTAGGAGGTGTCTGTGCCCATGGCAGAGGGGTTGGAACTGGATGGGCTTTGAGATCTCTTCCAACCCAAACCATTCCATGGTTCTGTGATTCTAAGTGAGAATCGCCTTGCTCACCGCAGCCGAGTCTGGAAGACAGGAGCCCTCAGCATCCTGCGGAACCAGGGCTCTGGCACCCCAGGCACACATCAGCCCTGAGGTCTAGCATGGCTTGGAGATCTTAATGCTTGTGCCTGGCAGGAGAGCTGAGGTACATCATCCCACCAATGGAGCAAGGCTTTCAGGAACAAGTGTCTCTAATTATTAATTAGTTGATGAGGGTTTATTACGCCTTAGTGCAGCTCCTGTTGCCTGTGATGCTTACTGGAAAAGAAGAGGAGAGGGGACTTGATGTTCCTGTTGCTCACACATGTGCCAGCATTGCTGTGCAGGAACAACCCATCTACAGTCCTGTAAGCTCTTGTCCCACACTGGCCTGGGGCTCAGAGGTTTAACCCTCTCTGTGCTGGTTACCTGGCCTGACTCAGCCCTGCTCAGCACCACTCTCTGCCTGTGCTGCCTTCAGAACATGCAGGATGCTTTGGCCACCTCATACCCTCACTGGGGTTTCTCCAGGCAAGGATGAGCCTGGGGAGAAATAAAGGACCTGGCACCCAGACATGTCCCCGTCCTGGCCCTGGTCCAGAGGAACCCTTCTCCCAGGTGCCTCTCCACAGCCAGGAATGGGTCTGAGGGTGTTGCACGCCAGCTGCACAGCACAGAGGTCCTCCTGGCAGCAAGCCACCCTCTCCAACCCCATCAGCATCCCACCTCGCTGCCATCCCCAAGGGAGGTGGTCCCTGCTGCGATCTCAGCTCCGGCCTCTGCCATCTGGGCAGATGGGGAGAGGTTCCACCAGCTGCAGCCACTGTGCCAGAAGGCGGCCGGGACGTCCTGTGCTGCTGACTCAGCCCGTGCTGGGCTGCTGGCACGGGCCGGCAGCAGGAAGGGTTAAGTACGATTGGGAGGCTCTGACATTTTGCTAATGTGCTGTGTTAATTGATTCGCTCATTTCCATTTGTTCCTGTTAAAGAGAGACAGATGAGAGTGGTCCTGCAGTGCAACGACTTGGCAGGGAGCGTCTCCGCTGCGTGCAGATGTGCTCCTGACTCATTTATTACCATCAGGCCCTCGAGCTACCAGCCAGCCCGAGCATCGCGTGAGGATGCTTTCTCCAGGACCAGGGAAGAGCAAAGAAGCAGACCCTCAGCATCCCTCCTGGGGGAAAGGCCACGTGCCCCATCTTGGCACAGGCTGAGCCTGGCTGGGTAAGTGGAAGCAACTGCTGCATTTCGGAGGAGGGAGAAAGCCAAGCAAAAAGGACAGCAGCCTGTTTGGAAAACACAAGGACAAGGAAAGAGCTGGACTGCCTTCAGTCAGCGTGGCCCCAAGAGGAACACCAGCCACTCCCATGCCAGCAGCTTTTTGATGCAGAGCACTTCCAGGTGTGAAGAAACCGTGGTCCAGCCCCGGCATCGCCCCAGCTCAGCAAACTCCAGTGAACTACAGGACTGAGATTATCAGCTTTAGAGATGAGAGGTGGAGGCCAGGCACGGGCAGGTGTGTGGTTGTATGAGCAGGACCCTGCTCTTTGCAAGGGGCACAGCCATGGGCACAGCATCCCAGCACGCAGCACATCAGGGTGAGCTGGGCTGTGAGCAGCGGCAGCGCCCGGGCAAGCCAGGGCCAGGAGGTGCCCTCCTTCTTACCTCCAGTCCCTGTGCTCCTGTGAGACCCCACCTGGAACTCTTTGTCCAGTTCTCGAATCCCACAATATAACAACTGTTGGAACAGGTCCAGAGTAGGCCATGAAGATGATCCAAGGGCTGGAGCACCTCTGCTATGAGGACAGGCTGAAAGAGTTGGGGTTGTTCGGCCTGGAGAAGGCTCTGGGGAGACCTTAGAACAGACTCTCAGTACTGAAAGGGGCTCCAGGAAAGCTGGGGAGGCACTTTTTACAAGGGCCTGTAATGAGAGGACAAAGGGGAATGGCTTTAAATTGGAAGGGGGAAGCTTTAGATTAGGCATTAAGAAGAAATTCTTCACAATGAGGGTGGGGAGGCCCAGGTTGCCCAGAGCAGTGGTGGCTGCCCCATCCCTAGAGGTATTCAAGGCCAGGCTGGATGGGTCTTTGAGCTCCCTGATCCAGTGGGAGGTGTCCCTGCCCGTGGCAGTGGGGTGGGACTGGATGGGCTTTGAGGTCCCTTCCAAACCAAAACCATTCTATGACTCTATGAAACTGGAAGCCAGCAGGTAGTGAAGCCATACCCTGAGCTCTCTGGTGCCAGCCCATGCTGGGCAGGCAGTGATGTCACGGGCAGAGCCTTTGCCCACACCTGCAGGCCTGGCTCCTCAAGATGTGATGCTCAGTGATAGCTGAGTCACTGGACCAAACACTTATTTTTCCTATTGAAAAATGCAATTATGACAAAAATCAAATTGCTGCAGGGGAAGAGCTTGATTTCAGTCAAAATGTTTATTAAAAATATATTTGCTCTGAACCTTTTTGCTGCTGAAAGAAAAATATCTCAATCCAAGTGTCATTATTTGCTTGAATTTTTCCATGGAAGAGTCATCTGTTCCAAGCAGTCTCAGAAGGGACCAGTCCACACCTGGCCATGATGAGAGCAGCACCAGGTCTGGCTGCAGGTGGGAGCGTGCCAGGGGAGCTGGAACCCTTCGAACCCAATCCATCCTATGATTCCGTGTTTGTGTGACTGCAGGACTGTTGGACATTGGTTCCTCTGTGGCTGCAGGAGAAAGGCTGGGGACACCTCATGTGGTGGCTGCCAGTCGTGGTTGGTTGCTCCTGCCACTGATCCCTGAGCTGTGCCCGTGTCCTTTACAGATGAGCTCAGAGGCCCCTTTCCTCTTCCCAGCTACTTGCTGTGGTGAATGCATCTTCCTCTGGGGTGAAAGCTGAGGAGCAGCTGGCAGCCAAGATCCTGCAAGCAGAGGAGAAGGAGAGGCTCCAGCTCCCCAGGGCAGAGAGGCTGAAGCACAGCAGGGATTTTCTCTATAGTTATCACTTCAGTCTGAGAAATGAGCAAGCCCTGAGGCCGTAGTAGACTGCTCTCAGTGATCAAGGTGCAGGGATTTCCCTGGCTGAGCCCTTTACCCGTGTGGGGGTTGAGAGGGGAGATGGCTCCACTAAATGTAGGTGGCACAAAGAGCAGAAGGCAATTCCCCTGCCAGCAATGCCCATGGCTGCTCATCCACCAGCTCCAACTGCTTTGCTCCTCCTGCTGAATCCAGCATCACTCTGATGTCTCCACTTCCCCTTTGATTTACACTTGCCTTCTGCCACCCCTTCCATCCCTAGGTGTACCCCTAGCAGACCCCAGTTCCCCTCCTGCATTAACTTTTGCTGGGCTTTAGAATTTCCATTCCTAAAGTCACTTTAATCCAAAAGGAAGAATAATTACCTCTTCCATTTAGCTAAAACACAAGATCATAAACTTGCCCATCAGCTGCAGCAAGGTCAGGAACTGCCTGTAAAAGGCAGGAGGCATTTATTGCTTCCAAAAGAGCAGATTTCACTCCCTCTTATTCCTGCATCCCCACCCTGATGTCTCCAGCGAGATCTCACCAGAGCTGGGTGGGGACAAGAGCATAAATTGGCTGGAAGAGGAATTCATCTCTTTTTTGGGGGGGGAGCTAACCAGACAAGGTTTGTTCTGCACAAAGCTCTGCGTCACAGTGGCACTTCTGGCTGTCCTCTCTGCGTGATGGGTCAGGGTCATCCCTTGGCAGCCTGACTGGAGAAATGACTCTGTTTGTAAACCAGGGCTTCAGGGGCTGCAAAACACCCTGACACGGGGAGGACTCCACCAGGAGGATGTTTTGCTAGAAAATGGATTTCTGTTGAGATTCACCACTGACAAGAAGAACCAGTCCCCCAGAGAGGCTGCCTGGAGAAAGTCTGTGTTGCTTCTCTCTCACATGGAGCTGCTTGGTAAAAAGTTACTCATTGTAAAGGAAAGAAACTCATAAATGCCCATTTCCCCCCCAGATCTTTTCCTGAAATTAAATGCAGTTTTGGAATTAGACTTTTTTCTCTCCCACCTCAAACCTTCTCCCTTTCTGTCTCTTTTTTGCATGCCAAGAAATGAGGAAGAGGATGAAGTAATAGCAAACTCACAAGCTAAATTTCATCCTCATTTTGTGGAGGAAAACTAAACACTCCATCTGGGAGGAGGAGAGGGGGGAATATTCCACTGCTGGGTTGAAAACATTTCAGTTCTCTAACAAGTTGGGATGGAAAAATTTGGTCTCCTTGACTTTGATGCCTGGTAGGTGTCACTTAAATAACATGACAGACAGAAGCAGACTCCTCCTCCCTCAAATCCACCCACGGAGAGAGGTCCCCTGTGCCAAACATCCCAGGAGGAACAAACCATGCTTGGGTAGTACAGCCCTGTGCCTGTCACTGGGAACACTGGGACATCCAGGGTTTGGAAAAGGACCCTTGATCGAACGCCCTGGGTGAGCAACTCCATAAAGCCCCACATCTGCCACAACGGGTGTGCTCCCAGCCAGGCACCAAACCAGATTGGTCTGAACTTACTTGGGAGATTCTAGGAAGAATCCTTTAGCCTGAGGATGAGCAAAGCAGCAAAAGCAGCCACTCCAGGGAGGGAGAGATGCTCAGCACCAGCCAGGATTGTCCCTGTGCTGCAGAAGGGGATGCCATGGCCTTCTGCATCCAGCCCAGCACTCGGGACTCACCCTGCACAGCCCCTCTGTGCTCATTCCCACCCTCACCTCCCCACAGCAGGGATGCTCTGGGCTCTGCATCCCACAGGTTCCTGCTTCCACCGTCCCTCAAGCTGGGCTGCATCAGGCTCTGGATTCGTGCTGCGAGTGGGCTCAGTGCTGCTGCCCACGGCGGTGCTGCCCTCCCCTCCTCCTCCTCTGCACCCATCTCTGCAGCAGTGAGCGAGGCCGAGCCCGGGAGGTCGGGCCAAGGAGCACATCTCTGCTCTTCGCCTGTCCCCGTCACGCCGAGGTCAGGTGGTTCGCGTGATTCATGTGCCATGACTCCGCATCCGCCTGCTTCAGCGCTGTAAGATGTCAGTTGCCATGGCAACGGGATACAACACATCCTGGCATCGCTTAGGTGAGGTTGTCCAAGCTGGCAGGGTGGGGAGGTCGTCCTCTCTCCTCCTTTCCAAGGAAGCTCGTCATCCAGGCAGGGGCACAGTGGGAGATGCATTAACGAAAGCCTCCTGCGCCAACATCCACCTCCCTCACCCTCCTGGAAAGGCCCTCTTCTCCAAGGATTACCCACTGGCTGCATCCTGCCCATCCCTGGCAGCTGTGCAAATCCAGCTGAGATCCCCTCCCCCTCCACTGCTGCCAGCAAGAGCAGAGCTTGGCCCTGCTGACAGCATCTGCTCGGCTTGTGCTGGGGGAAACTTCATCCTGTCTGATCTGGAGAAACCCTGGATGCATCCCGAGGAAACTGTGTCCAGAACAGAGCTGAACCACTGCTGGGGGAGAGCATCTTCCTGCAGCTGTGGCCCTTACTGTCCTCAGGCCTGGGGGCTGGTAGGGATGGAGAGCCCAGTGTGCAGCAAGACCTGAACCCACATCGTACGTGCCAGGGAGTCCTGGATGGTTTTGGCTTCCTTCTTGGGAGTTGTGATTTCCCATGGAAAAAAAAAAGTCTGTCTCTCTCCTAGTGCTGCCTGAGATGGATTCTGAAACCTCTGACCACTTCCTGGGAAGGAATGGCCATCATCACCCCAGCTGTGGTTACAGTGGATTGAAGATCCTGCATGGGGGTGGTGTGTCCTCCCAGCACCTCCCCTGAGCCTCAGAGCAGGCTGTTTGAAGGCCGTGGGGTAGCACAGATCCCAGGGCAAAAGCAGCTCTCCAGGAGCAGACAGACATGGAAAGACTCAGGGCTGCTGGGAACATGGATGGTGGGAGGGACTCACCAAAGACCCAGGCACGCTGGAGATGCAGCTGCAACCAGGCTGGCTGCTGTGTGGTTGTTGTGTGCAGCTCCAGTAGGAGACCAGGGGGGTTGAATCCTTTCAAAATGTGAGCCCAAATGATTTAGGATTTTGTTGGTCTTCCCTCTAACTCCTTTCCAGTTTCCCTGGATTGTAATTTTTCATTTTGGGATTGCAAAGCTGTGGAAACTTCTGGATCAACCCTTCATGGGATGGTGCCAGCCCAAGGGTACCCAGGCGTCAGGCTGAGGACTTGACCTTTGTTCAGCAGCTCCAGGAGAGAAAACTCATTTTCATGAGTCCCAGCCACAAAGCTGTATTTGCCCCTCCAAAGGTCACTCCAGGAGGAACCTGGCCCTCTGCCTGGCCCTGGCATGGCGTGTGCCTCAACAGCAGGACAGGTGAGACACAGACAGAGACCTCCAGCACGGAAGGTCCTGTGCCCATGCAATGTGGGGCAGCGGGGACAGAGAACGCAGAAGGTCACCCCTGGAGGACAAGGACCACAAAGTTCTGAGAAAGCAGGACACAGAACCACTTCTCTGAGAGGTACACAAGACACGTAGGAAGTGTCCTTCACCCTCAACATGGTTTTCCAAGCCCTTGAGACACAGAAAAATAGATGGGACAAGAGGACAGTAACAGGAGTTTGGGTGAAGAGCAGAGCAGGGCTGAATCCCAGCACTGCCAAAGTGTGTGGAGAGCCTGCTGGCATTGCTGTCCCCGTGGCTGTTGGATGCCTGCATGGCCACATCTCTCTGTGGGATGGGAATGCCCAGCCTGCTGGCATAAAGGTCTCTCCCAGCATTCATTCCCTGCCCACATCTCCTCCAACAGCAAAGAGACAGAACAGTCCCAGGAAGAGGATGCCCCACATTGTGTATCAGAAACAGTGTGGCCAGCAGGAGCAGGGAAATGATTGTACCCCTGGACTTGGCATTGGTGAGGCCACACCTCGAATCCTGAGTTCAGTTTTGGGTCCCTCACTACAAAAAAGACCTTGAGGGGCTGGAGTGTGTCCAGAGAAGGGGAACAGAGCTGGGGAAGGGGCTGAAGAACAAGTGTTATGAGGAGCATCTGAGGGAACTGGGGTTGTTTAGCCTGGAGAAGAGGCTGAGGGGAGACCTCATCACTGTCTACAACTGCCTGAGAGGAGGCTGTGGTGAGGTGGGCGTTGGTCTCTTCTCTCAAGTGACCAGTGATGGGATGAGAGGAAATGGCCTCAAGTTGCAGCAGAGGAGGTTAAGATTACACATCAGGAAAAATTTCTTCACCCAAAGGGTTCTCACGCATTGGCAGAGGCTGCCCAGGGTGGTGATTGAGTCCCTGTCCCTGGAGGTGTTGAAAAGATGGGCAGATGAGGTGCTCAGAGATCTGGTTTAGTAGTGGACAGGGACGTCTGGACTTGATGCTCTCAAAGATCTTCTCCAACCAAGTGATTCTACGATTCTATGATCTTCCAGGGAGAGCTGGGTGCTGGGGTTTCCTGGAGCTGTCATAGCAGGAGAAAACCAGCCATCAGTTCATCTTCTTCCTCTGTCCCTTCCACTGCTTGTCCCAAAGGGGAGAGTGGCAAAGCAGGGAGAGAGCTCTCCTCCTGGGGAATTGGCTCCACAGCAGCAGCTGCCGAAGCAGCACTGAGCGCAGAGGGGACAGCTCTGCCAGGACCCAATGAGGGCAAAATTGGGGGGCCCTTGGTGTCTGCCCACTGCCTGCCTGCTGGTACAGGGATGTGCAGGCAGGGCAAAGCACTCCTTTGGGGAGGGGACATCAGGCAGAAGTGATGTGACACCAAGGGCAATGCCATCCTGGAGAGCCTGTGCACCACAAAGAGATGTCATATCTCATCTTCCCTGCTCTAAACCCACCCCAGACACTGCCTCCCTCGGAAAAGTCATTCCCTTCTGCTCCTTCCCTCGTCCAGGGCTGGGCAGGGCTGGGCAGCGTGGCAGAGAGTGCTGGCCCAGGGGGAGGCTGGGGTGTCAGCTCTGGCAGCGATCGCTGTGTTCCTGCCACATCTCTGGCCTCCTGGGAGCCGAGGTTAGTGGGCAATGTCTATTTATAGATCCCTCAGAGCAGAGCAATCATCTCCCCGGAGTCAAGAGCAACAGAAAATGCCAAACCTATCGAGGATGAGCATCTGCTCCTGCAACCCCTTCCCCAAGAGCTGTTAGCACCCAGCCCAGCTGGGTTCATGGGTCCTGTTTTAACATCGCTCTCGTGGGGCTCTGGGGAACGCACCAGCCTGGGAGAGTCAGACAGGTGATGTGGGAACTCAGGTACAGGACTGTGCTGGGTGCCTGGCCTGAGAGGAGAGCTCATGGCCCCTGACCATCTCCATGGACCCTGTGGCTGAACTGCCCTGCCCCAACACCCCTGTTCCCATGGCAATGCCTCCCCCCCAATCTTTTCATGGTTGTGGCTGACCCCACAGCACACCACGCAGAGAAGGGACCTGGCAGGGACCTGAGCATTCGTTCAGCTCACAGCCCATCAAGAGCCAGCCCTGGCTATCAGAGGTGTCAACAGAGATCCCACCTGGAGTACTGTGTCCAGTTCTGGAAACCCCAGCATAAGAAGGATACTGCACTGTTAGAACAGGTCCAGATGAACCTACAAATATAATCCAAGGGCTGGAGTACCTCTGCTATGAGGACAGGCTGAAAGAGTTGGGATTGTTCAGCCTGGAGAAAAGAAGGCTCTGGGGAAGACCTCCCAGTACCAAATGGGGCTCCAGGAAAGCTGGGGAGGGACATTTCACAAGGGCGTGGAGTGATAGGATGAGGGGGAATGGCTTTAAATTGGAAGGGGGGAAGATTTGGATTAGATATTAAGAAGAAATTCTTCACAATGAGGGTGGGGAGGCCCTGGCACAGTTTGCCCAGAGAATCTGTGACTGCCCCATCCCTGGAGGTGTTGAAGGCCAGATTGGATGGGGCTCCAGTGGGAGATGCCCCTGTCTGTGGCAGGGGAGTGGAACTGGATGGGCTTTGAGGTCACGTCCAACCCAAACCATTCAGTGATTCTGCAGTTCAGGAGCAGGATGCCAGGCTCCTGCTGCGCTGCTGCTCTGGGACTTGACAAGATGCTCCAGAAAGCAGAGCCCACATGAAGGCTCTGGATTGCTGTGGGTGCAGGGGCTGCTCTGCACTGTCCTCCAGAGCTCCACACCTGGGCACAAGGAATGGGGACTGGCTTGGGAGGGGCAGAAAGCCAAACTCAGGCACGGCTGCGAGCACCTAAAGGGTGTGCATGGCTCATCCCACCAGCTCTTCTGCAAGGGGCTGCATTGGCAGGCAGGGGCAAGCCCGTGCCACCTCCCTCCTGGCAGTCTGCATGGCACAGGCAGTGCACGGGTGCCACGGCCGACTGTGCCAGCGCCTGCAGCCGCAGAGGGATCGCGGCTCCACCCTCACGCACGCCTGGAGCTCCCCAGGCAGTGCCACGCGGTGGCAGCTGGGGCAGGGATGCCTCTGGCTGCTCTGCTGGGGCACCCGGGCCAAGCCACTGCAGGATATGCAGCTGGGGCCAGGCAGGCAGGGTACAGAGCTGGTCAGAAAGAAGTATGAATGCTCTGGAAGGTCAATACGTGGGGAATCAGCCACAGGCATCAGTTCATCCCCACCTCTCCATCCCTCACAGGAAAAGCATCCTGTCTCCTCTTTGCTTCCTCCTCTCCAGGGGCATCCAGGCTCTCCAGCAGCCTCCTTCAAGGAGGGTTGCCTCACATGGAACATCTCCTGTCCTGGGGTTTTGTCCTCCTCTTTGGGGAGCCTGGTCTGTAAAAGAGACCCTAGGAAGTCTCCCCACCTCCTTCACCCTGCCCAGAAGATGCTTTTGGTTTCTCAAACAGGAGGGGTGCTCCTCCCTGGAGTGGGGATGGTGGCAGGATGGAGAAGGTGCATTGCCACCTGCAGGAGTGACCCTGGTAAGGACAATCATTCCTGCTGCAGTCACCTCTGCAGGCTGGGAAAGGGGTGAGCTGTAAGGAGATGGTCCCTGAACACCCACAGATCTGTTCACCTTTGCTCATGACAGAGTCCCAGCATGGGGACCACAGGGTTTGTTGTGGTCTTGGTTACTTCGTGCTGCAGGTTTGTGGGATGCAAAGAGCTCCCCATTGAACCCCCAGGGCTGATTCTGCTGAGAGAAGGCACATGGACAGCTCATGACAGCAGAAACGTGCGTGCCTTTGGTGCAGGTTGGTGTTGGGTGTGGGGTTACAGCACAGAGGGGGAGATGGGGCTGGGCAGAGCAGGATTTTGAGGGGTAGGGACCACACAGGGCTGGTCCCACATCACCTCCAGCCCCTCAGTGCAGTGGGGCCCGGGACAAGCAGGCTGGGTAGGACCTCCCCTCCTGCCTACCCAGCACCTCCCTGCGGGGCAGCTCTCGCCCGCACCCAGCAGCATCATCGGCAGAAGCACCGCGGCCTCGCGAGGGAAGCGGCAGAGATTGAGAGCAGAGCCCTTGGCTGCTGCCACTTCACGGCACCGTCTTCGTGATACGGCGTTGCCTTGACAACTGCAAAGGGTCTTTTACTGCCTGTCGGCTGCTGAGACAGAAAAGGAGGGGGGGATAAAAAAAAAGAGAGGAGAGAGGGAAAAAGAAAAAAAGAGCATTAACTGCCAAATCCTCAAAGTCATTTGCACCACGGGAGAGGGGTGCAGAGTGTGAGCAAGGCTTGTCCAGAGCATCCCCCAGCCCCACTGGGGGCTGCAGCAGCTCCGTGCTCCAGTGCTTGTGAATAATCCCTAGGAGTGAATGGGCTCCTATTCCTCCTCTCCCAGTGCCTTCCCATGACCTTGGCACCGAGCAGGAGCTGCGGCCACCTCATGGCATGGCACAGCCTTGGGCCAGTGCCTGAGACCAGCTGGGCAGGTCACCTTGATCAACCAGAGTGCCCTGCAATTAGGGCTTCGTGTTGCCCACCCTCTTTGACATCCAGCATTCTTGCCTTGCTCACAGCTTTTCCCAGACCTCGGAATGGTTCTGTCCCACCCCTCTGCAAACAGCCCAACCACTTCCCCATTGCTGGGAACAGTGGTTCTCACAGTGCTGCCTCCATTCCCAGGATTTCATGGCAGAGCAGAAGGAGCAAATTTGGTTCAGTTGGGTCAAAAAAGTGACACCAGGAATGGGCCAATCTGGGGTTGTCCCTTATGTACATTTTATGGGCAATGTGACCCATTCATGATGCATATGGTCTTCAATTCTGCATGAATGGCACTGTAAGTGCCAATATTGCCCTGAAATGCTGGGCCAGAGCCTTATAGTCATCCTAAAAGATACACAAACTTGCTACCTGGAATTGCTCCTAAGCTCACAGCCACAGTGTGAGGAACCCAACAAACCCTGTGGTCACTTCTGAGCACTCAGGCATGGATGTGATGGACAGGGAGGGAGTCAAATCCTTGCATGCAGAGGGACCAAAGGCTCCTGGTGAGGTAGGGTGTGGTCACATTGCCCAATTTCAGCTGTCATTAGATGTCCCATCCTGGAGGGTCAATAGCAATAAATACTTGTTGGTAGAACAGGTTAATTTGACCTACTTTGGGCAGCCCTGGGCTGAAGGACACCCCACCAGCCGTCCCTCCACAGACTGTCTAGACAAGGAGCGCCGCTGCAGACGTCTGGGTGCAGTCAGATGAACCCAACCATGCTGATCTGCCCCAGGCTGTGGAGGATGGCAGAGGGAGGATTTAGATCCAAAACAAGAGTCTCTTGAACAGCCAGCCTTTGTTCTGCCATCACCCCCAGCTTCCAGGGCTGAGCATGCAGTGCGTGAGCAGAGGAGCCCACGGGGTGAGTCAGCTGAACAGGACCAGGCTGTGGACAGTCGCTGGTGAACTCATAGAATCGGTTGGAAAGGACCATGAAGGTCATTCAGAAGTCACTCCCTGAGGTTTGCTGTAGGGGGTTTGAGACAGCACCCTCCTGAAGGTGAGCAGGAGTCATAAGCATGATGTTCATGATGTTCCCATTACAGCCTGATCATACAATCATAGAATAGAATCATAGAATCTTCCGGATGGAAGAGACCTTGGAGATCATCAAGTCCAACCGTAACCATTCTTTGCTAAACCACGCCCTTCAAAAACTCATCTACCCATTTTTTAAACACCTCCAGGCATGGTAACTCAGCCCCCTCCCTGGGCAGCTGTTCCAGTGCCTGAGAACCCTTTCAGTAAAGAAATTCTTCCCAATGTCCAGTCTGACCCTCCCCTTGGCACAACTTATGGTCATTTCCTCTTGTCCCATCACCTGTCACTTGGGAGAAGAGACCAACACTTGCTCTGCCACAGCCTCCTTTCAGGCAGTTGTAGACAGTGATGAGGTCTCCCCTCAGCCTCCTCTTCTCTAGGCTAAACCACCCCTGGTAGCCCTGGGGCTCTCAGCAGCATGCTGTGGTCTGGATAAGCTCTCTGTCTTCAGAGTCCCCTGCTCTGGAGCCCACCTGCATATCCACAGCTGTCCTGCTTCATCCCTTCCATGATGCATGAGGGCATAAACTCTGCACCCACAAGCCTGGTGGCATCGGGTCACACGTGGTGATCTGGTATGTGGTGAGTCCAGACGTGTAGCCCGGGATCTGCCAACATGGACAGGTATCTTTTGACATCCCAACCCAGCTGCACAACCCGGAGAGACTGGGAACTGGGATCTTTAGTACAGCAATGTGGAATATTAATGACCCTTTAACAGCTTTTTCAGCCCAAGGAATCGGGTAGATCCACTCATGTCTCACTGTCTTTCCTTGGAGAAAGCTCTTAAGAGAAACCAGCTTTTCCAAAAAAAAATTTCCTGTGCCTGAACCACCTAGGAGCAACCACAAGTCTTTCTGAAATTATCAGTCTGAGCAGGAGAGCATCTGCTTTCCAGGGCCATTGGAGAGAAGAAATGCAATAGCCAGCATCGCTCTGAAGGACCCGTGAGCCCTGGGATGGTCCCTGGTTGGAGGCAGATTCATATGGCCCCAGCTGAACCCAGTGATTTCCCAGCCAGGCTCCATCCTCCAAGTTCTGGTCACATCTGGAACGTGCTAAAATCCAGCTGTGAGCTGCAGGGCATGCTGGGTAATGTATGCAAAGGAGCCCTCTCCTGCCTTGCCCTGCAGAGCCCCCACCTGCAGCAAGGCTCTTTCTGGCCCCGGATGCCCCGGAGCAGGGGGCTCTGCTGCAGAAGGGTTCAGAACACGGCACAGAGTGGCAAAGTACCAAGGTTTCTGGTGGCTCCCAGGGGTGCTGGCAGCTCTCCAGCTGTTTGGCCACCTGTGGCAGCCACTGCTTTCTTCGGAGGCTGCTGCTATTGCTTTTAAATTGATGATGCAATTGGGCCTTATTTAAAGCGCCAGCTCTTTCCCTTGCAATACTGCTCCGTGATGGATATTGGCTTTACTTCTCTCCCTCTCTTTCTCCTCCTCTTCATCCGGACTCTTGAAATGCCCAGGGATGCGTGTGGAATGACTTTCTACCCATTGTCAAGCACTTACAGTATCCCATAAATAATCTAATACTTGTTTGGGCTAAATGTAATTAAGATCCTTACTCCATGCTTGGCGACACTGACCGGCCATAGCGCCAGTGATTTATTGTGTTGTATTGTTTAGGGCTTTAATTGTGTGCTGGAGTTTGGCACTGCTCTGACAGCTTCTCCCAGGAATGATATGTTTACGCTGCAGAGGAGTTTGGGGTGATAACTGCATAAAGCAGCTTAATAACGAAGAACAGTCTTCTAATACAGAAACCTGTTGAAGGTGGTGCTTTAGGAGGCTCATTCTGAGAGCAGAGGAGGAAGATCCCCAGAGAAAATCAGCTCCTTTTCATGCACAGAATATTTGCAAGCTGCTTGCGATTGTAGTGATTGTTAAGGAAAATGATGGGAGAGATCTTATTTTCCTTCAAATAATTTAACTCTCTGGATCCTGTGGGTATTTAGTGCTGGCTCTTTGAGCTGGGTTGGCCAAATGGTAATCAGTCACGTTGAATCACATGGCTCTGCTGCCAGGGCTGGATTGGAGAGTGCACTGTGAATATTCATGAAAGGGAATTAGAAATGCAGCCCTCCTGGGTGTGTGGGTATCCAACTTTGGTGTTGCTTTTGTGCCAGGAAACCAGTGTGGCACAAATCATAGAATCAAAGAGTGCTTTGGACTGGAAGGGACCTTTACAGGTCATCTAGACCAGCCCAGATGCTGGGTGTTCATGGTGTACATATCAACCCACCCAAGGAGAAGCCCTGACACCTCCACTTACTTGCTGCAATGCCACTGCCATCTGCACCCAGCTCCCTGCCTGCTGGACCTCCTTGCTCCGTGTTCAGAGCCATGACACAATGCAGATGCCTTCCCACACTGACATCCACAAGCAGGCAGCTCACCAGGGAGCACAGGGACAGGATGAGGGAGAACATTTTCAGCTGAAAGAGGGGAGGCTGAGATGAGATCTGAGGCAGAAATGTTTTGCTGTGAGGGTGGGGAGGCCCTGGCCCAGGTTTCCCAGAGCAGTGGTGGCTGCCCCATCCCTGGAGGTGTTCAAGGCCAGGTTGGATGGGGCTTGGAGCCCCTGATCCAGTGGGAGGTGTCCCAGCCCATGGCAGGGGGTTGGAATTGGATGGGCTTTGAGGTCCCTTCCAACCCAACCCATCCCATGATTCCATGATAATGTGCCTGTTTCCCTCTGCACAAAATATTACAGAGCTCAGCTGGGGAAAGCCTGGGGTGTCCTCAGCCTGGGGTGTTCCCCACTCTCTCCCTTTCACCCTCAGCACCTCCTCCCTTGTCCACACACACTCCTGTTCTGTTCTCATCTCTGCCTGGCTCTGCTTCCTTGAGGCTCATGAAAAGCAAACCGGCTTCTCCCAGTCTTCCTGGATAAACAGGATTAAACCCCTTGCTTATTCCTTCTCTGCCAGACCAAGGACAGGAGGGAGAGAAGTCAGGACCTTATCTTTTTCTTATCTCCGGTGTATCTCCTTGTCTTTGTTGAGGAGGAGAGGTGCCCCCATGCCCTGCTCACATGGACACGTGTCTCCTCTAGTACCTGACAATGACTTTCCTTGTGTTATCAGGGGCCTCTCTCCTAGCACTGCTTTCTTTTTAACTGTTTCAGAGGCCTCCAGGGAAAACCTGCAGCTACCTGATTGCAACAGCTGCCAGGGGAAAACCACAGCAGCCCTGAGCCCTTTTTACACAAATAGATGTGTTTCAAACCATGGGAAAACCTCAGCACAAAAGGCTCTTGGAGCTCTGTCCCCTTCTTTCTCTTGTGGATAAATATCTGTGATTCCTTGTGTTTTCAGGCCAGACCCAGAGGGGCTCATTGGTCCAGAGGTTTCTCCAAGCCATGGCCTTTTATCTTCTTCTCAGTTGGACCATCTCACACCCTGGGCTGCAGCAGCCTTATCCTTCATTACCCATGTCTGGTGTCAGAGCCCTCTCAGGCTGGGAAGGTGTCTCCAGACACAAAAAAATCATAGAATCATTAAGATTGGAAAAGACCTCTAAGATCATCCAGTCCAATCATCAACACAATACCAACATGTCTACCAAACCATGTCCTGCAGTGCCACGGCTGCACAGTTTTTGACCACCTCCTGGGATGGAGACTCCAATCCCTGCTCTGGGCAGCCTCTGCCAGGGCTTCACCACTCTGTCAGTAAATGATTTTTTCCTGATATCCAATCTAAACCTCCCTTGGCACAACTTGAGGCCATTTCCTCTCTTCCCAAAGGTTCAGGGCATCTTATCAGGAAAAAGTTTGCATCCAGTAACGCGTGGGGCAGAGCTACCACAGCTGGATCAGCAGCGTGGTTTGGCCCATCTCGGTTGGAACTGCTGCTGCACACATCCTCACCAGTCCTCCTGGGTCACTCCTAGGGTTGACCCTTCACACCCCCTCCTGCTGGGTACATCCAACTAATTGCTTTCCAACTGAAATCAAAGCAGGGCTGAAAGAAAGCCTTTCCTTCCCTTGCCAACCTCCTGGACTCGGTCTGGCCCTTTACCCTAATTGAATTGAGCTAAAGCAAGGTTATTTGGCACCTGCAGGGCTGTGGAGCAATTACAGAGCACCCTGAGTTATCACTGTGCTTGTAGCCGTGCCAAAAACATCACACAGGCTGTGCAGAGCCTTGCATGGTCTTTTTTGGTAAATGTTATGACCTCCTTTGTAAAATGTGCTTGGATTTACTGATAGAAAGTGCTGTGCAAGAGCTAAAATTGTGAATTTATTAGATAGTGAGATACAGAGGGGTGCACACACAGCCCAGCAAGGGGAAGGGTGTTCTGATCCCTCTGGATGGCTCAACCACTGAGAGATGGGTATCTCAGCCAGAGCCTGGCAATGCTGTGCCCGGGAGATGAGGAGGTGTTGGGGCTGGGCATGTTCAGGGAAGAATGACAAATCCACAGCTGCACTTTGCAATGAGTTCATCAGCTCCCAGGTCAGATCAAAGTGCTGGACCCTGGCACCAGCCCTCTCTCACCACCCAAGCCCTGGGCTGTGGGGCCATGGCCAGCGTGCAGCTGCCCATCTCGTTTGATCACCCAACACACGGTGCCAAGTGAGGAAGATCAGTCCCAGTCAAGTGGGTGCAAAATGCACCCTGGAGCCTGGACAGACCCACAGAGACCACCAGCTCTCACTCCCTGCCACGTGCACATGGATGTCTGAGCCCTGCATTGAGTGGTGAAGGACTCAGGGCTCTGGGATGTCCCATCACTCATTTGCTCCCTCTCTTTCCTGCCTTTTATTGTTCACCCCACCAGCCCCAGCTAAAGGCACAGCACGGCGTGCATGGCACCCTGCAAGGGCAGGCAGGAGGTGCCAGAGCTGGTGCTCTGCACCCTGAGGCAATGCTGTGGAGATGAGAGCCCAGGAATGCCAGAGCAGGAATCTTTGAGGAGAGCTTTGGACCTGATGCCACAGCATCCCCAGAATCTCCACGGGGCCCTGTTTGCATCCTTGAGGTGAAACCCTGGCTGAGAAACACAGCGAGGGAAGGGGCTGAGAGAGGAGGAAAAGCAGGGTGGAGTGCTGACCCAATGTGGCACCACATCCCTCACATTCCCTGCTCCAGGGCTGAGAGGGCTTTGCTTTTGCTTTCAGGATGGCTTTTAGAAACCAGCTGTTGGCCCGTTGATAGAGATGTGCTTTTGCCTTGACATGCAGAGACATTTATCATGCACATACCTGTTCATCTGAGCACCTGCATGTTAAAATATGCCCTAAGCCCCACCACCTCCCACATCCTGCCCTCCCACCTGGGCTCCACCTCTCCCCTCTCCCTCCCTCTCACACACATTAAGGGATAACACCCTGATCTTTACAGTCTCTCTGTCAATAGATTTCTTGCATCCCCAGCCGATTTTTCTCCAGCTCGACCTCTTTCACTTCATTAATGCACCCAGAAGGGAAGAGCAGCTGCCTGCATTGTCTGTCTATGAAAATTTCTTGCGCTGCTGGATTTGTAAAACAACTGATTAAAGACAATGCAATTAATTATTCCTTGATGAAATAGTGAAAATTATCCTGAAAAATGAAGAAATTTAGCAGTGGAACATTAAATCCCCGTAATTATGTCATTTCTGCAAAGAGGGCAGGGAGGTGAAGGATAAAAATAAGATGCAGGCACTGTCTTTGTGCTGGCATATTGCAGGGTAAGGTGGGACACTGTGCCCTCCAGCCAACTCCTGCTTGGACATCTGTGCTCCAGGGTCCCCGTGGCACCTGTGGAGACCCCACAAAGACAAGAACCACCAGCTGAGAGTGGCCGGGCCCTGTTGAGTCCTTGCATGTTGGGCCAAGCCACCTCCCGTGCTCTGGGCTGGGTGTGAGGATCCAGCTGTTCTTACAGCATCTTCCGTCACACAGACCCCCTGGGTGGGGTCAGGGAAATGCCCACACCCTGGCACCAGCACCACCACCCCTGCTGGGACCGCCCTGGAAAGTTTGAGATCCTTTGGAGAGGAAGCTGTGGCCCAGCCTCACTCATCCTGACCCCTGCTCCTTGCAGAGGGGATGAGGCTCCAGCTCCAGGCCAACACCCAGGTCTTGCTCTGCCGCTGTTGGCAGAACCATGCTCAGCTGCAGGGACTCCAGATGGGCTCCCAGGACATGTCCAGTCCCTTTGCACTGCCTGTACCTCAGCCCCAGGGTGTCCCCTAAGCTAAAGAGGTTTCCTCATGGAGATGAACCCTCTATGCCTCCCCCTAAACTAGAGAGGTTTCCTCACGGAGATGAGCCCCTGGTCAGGCACTGGAACAGCTGCCCAAGGAAGGGGTTGAGTCACCATCCCTGGAGGTGTTTAAAAAATGGACAGATGAGTTTTTGAGGGACATGGTTTAGCAGAAGATGGGTGCGGTTGGACTTGATGATCTCAAAGGTCTCTTCCAACCAGAAGATTCTATGGTTCTCATGGAGATGACCCCTCTACGTCTCCCCCTAAACTAGAGAGGTTTCCTCATGGAGATGACCCCTCTACGCCTCCCCAGTACGATCTCCATCCACACTCCTCCTCCAGCATCCTCTGCCCCGCGTTCTCCTATAGCTGCCTCCCTCCTCTCATCACCCCCACAGACTATTTCCCTACTCATCACCAATTCCTGCTCCTTTTTCTCTTGCTCAGCTTTGGATGCTCCTGTCGCCGGCTCTCTCCTCCCTCCCTGGTACCACCCACACGCCTTTCCCCACTGCCTCTTGCTGTCTCCAGCCCTGCCAGCCCCACGACCCTGGGAGGAGAGCTGCCCCGGGGCACTGCTCTGTGTGCTCCAGCTCCACCCACGCTGCTGTCTCCATCCTGCCTTGTGCCGAGTGCCTGCACAGATGCTGCTCCACTGATGCTTTTACGCTGTCAGAGCAGGGAGAATCCCCACCACGGGAGGAGGGAAGCAGCACTGAATCACAGTCCCAGCGCGGGGGGGGGGAACGTGGGAGGCAGGGGGAGCACATTGCATGGGGAGAGGATCTGCCTCCTCCGCACTCGCAGCTGGGGACTGTTGATTTTATTTATTTATTCTATTCTGAGATTTATCAAACGTGGGACTGGAGCATTCCCGAGCCTGGTGTGCGTGGAACGAATCCAGGCCCCACATACCACCTGCCGAAATGTAATTACCAGATGCGTTAAATGAATAAATCTTCCGGGCACCGTTTTCTGTTAGCACTGTGAAACCCACGGGAAAAGCTTCCAGCTCTGCTCCGGGCTGCCTGTGCCACCTCTGCCACCCTGAGCCTCCTGGACACAGGGGTTGGGATCTGGACGGGTCTGCACCGGGTTTCCCCCAGAGTCTCTCCTCTGGGTCATCACCATCAAGTTATTTGGGAGCAGCTTTATGTCCTTCTCAGCATGAGGGGTGGATTGCAGTGGAGATCCTGCCCACAGTATGAATCCTGTACCTCTAGGAGGGGTGAAACAAACAGATTTTGTAGTTCATGACAATAAACAGAGTGCTGCAGGGATCTGAGAAGGGTCAGGGGCCCTTGGAGATCATAGAATCATTTGGTTGGAAAAGACCTTTGAGATCATCAAGTCCAACCATATTTATCCACTGCTAAACCAGATCCCTGAGCACCTTGTCTCCCCATCTTTTAAACACCTCCAGGGATGGTGACTCCACCACCTCCCTGGGCAGCCTGAGAACCCTTTCAGAGAAGAAATTTTTCCCAATATCCAATCTGAACCTGCCCTGGGATGTCAAACAGAAGGCAGGCAAGGGGCGGCAAGAGGAATGCTCCATTCAGTGCTTTGGTGAGCTGGGTGCTAGGGGTGAGAGATGGTCTCCACCTCAGTCTTGGAGTCCAGGCAGCCTCATCCTGGCATCAGGAATGAGTCCTGGGTGGAAGATCCCTGCAAGGTGTCTCACACCTCTTCTGCACACAGATTGTTTGGAAGAGCATCCAAGCAGGACACTTGGGAAAGGGCACCCTCTCTGCGTGTTCCCCTTCATTTTCATTTCACCCCTTACACCTGCCCACTGAGCACCTCTTGGCTGAAGGCTGCAGGATACAGGGCTCATAAAAACAGAGTTCAGTCCCCCAAAATGATCTTCAAGCCTGGCACAGCCAGGCCTGTATTCCCACTGCTCATCCTTCGAGAGGGGTTCTTGAGCAGGGTTTGCTTTCTGTTTGTTGATGCATTTTAGAAAGGTTTGCGCTTTCTGTGAGCATCAACTGCCCTCCTTTCAGAGTGGAGATGTCAAACTCATTTTCACCAGGGGCCACATCACCCTGCTCCCACAGCATAACGTGCATCATGCCCTGCACACGTGCCCAGAGCTGGCAGGAGCACAGGGGCAAGGAGCTTGGTGCTGCTGCTGGGTAGAAACAAGGTGCCAGGATGGATAAAACAAGGTGGAGGGCTGGATTCCTTGTGTTTGCCACCAATGTTTTGGAGGTTTTAGCTACAAAGCATGAAAAGTTGGACTAATCACTGTGCTGGTTTAATAATTTGCAAATTCCAGTTAAAAAAAGAAAAGGCAATGATGGAAATGCAGGGTGAAGGAGCCTGGGTGCTGAGGACAGCTTGTAAAAATTGTTTTGCACCCATTTTCTGACCATTTCTACTAATCACATACCATGAAATGAACAGTTTGCAAACACCCCATGGGCTGAAATTTGTTTGCATAAACTATTCAGTGAACACTTGCAGATAACAAATTCATTTGCAGAAATCAGGATCAGCTTCTCGGCAACTCGCAAATGGGAAATAAAAAAACCCAAACTTCAATGAATTGCGCGCAAGGAGCTGTTTCCTGGAAAACCTCAGACACATTCCCAGAGATGCAGATGTTTTTGGTGGTGGTGCAGAAGGGCTGTGTCACTGCCTGGTGCAGTCAGCAAGGACCGAGATGGTTTGTGGTGGATGGATGGTGGTGTTTGTATTTAAAGAAAGGCCAGGAGTTGGGCCAGAGGGTCCCTAGGAAGTAGGAAGGGATTTGGGAGTCACAGATCCAAGCTGGGGGTAGAGGGAGGTGCTGAACTCCCAGTGAGTTTGTAGAGAGGGCCAAGGGGGCTGGGTTGTAAATGAGACCTTTGCATCACAGTCCTCAGCACAGGAAGGACCTGGAGCTGTTGGAACGAGTCCAGAGGAGGCCATTGAGATGATCCAAGGGCTGGAGCACCTCCTATACAAAGAGAGGCTGAGAGAGTTTGGGTTGTTCAGCCTGGAGAAAAGGCTTCAGGGAGACCTTAGAGCAGCCTCCCAGTACTGAAAGGGGCTCCAGGAAAGCTGGGGAGGGGCTCTTGATCAGGGAGAGCAGGGATAGAATGAGGGGGAATGATTTTCAGCTGAAAGAGGGGAGATTGAGATGAGATCTTAGGGGAAAATGTTTTGCTGTGAGGGTGGGGAGGCCCTGGCCCAGGTTGCCCAGAGCAGTGGTGGCTGCCCCATCCCTGGAGGTGTTCAAGGCCAGGTTGGATGGGGCTTTGAGCCCCCTGATCCAGTGGGAGGTGTCCCTGCCCATGGCAGGGGGTTGGAACTGGATGGGCTTTGAGGTCCCTTCCAGCTCAAATCATTGAAAGAACACAATTCTCTTTCAGTTTTTAAATAGAACAGAATTATTGGAAATTTGACTTTTCTTTTTGGGTGCTGACAGCTGGTAAAGCTGGCACGTGTCCAGCTTTGGTGTCTCCTGTGAGGAGCCATGCTAGGAACAGAAAAGCCAGTGAAGATCCCTGGTCCAGGTGGAGTGAGCAGGGCTCGGAAGGTCCCTCTCCACCCAGGGAAAGCTGCGTTGGATGGCGCTGGCATCTCTTTTCTTGCAATTTCCCTGCCCTTCCCCCAGGTATCCCTGCTCCTGGAGCTATTTTCTGGTTTCTATTATTTAAGAGTGAAAAATGCAATTGGACTAGCAGAGTGTACAGCTATCCCAAAGCAGACAAATTGAGTACAAGGAGAAGTCAAGTTTCCAGCTATCATTTTTTCTTAAAATATAGAGCTACACACACATATTTTTCCCCTCCAAAAAGAGAGAAAATTTGATTCTCTTTTTCACATTTTAAATGCTGTTTGATGCTTCTTGCCAACCCTCCAATACTGAGAGAGTGTCACAATTCCAAATGGGTGCAGAAAATGACCCACCCAAGCTATTGGGGCCTCTCCCCCTCATTGTACCCATGCTGCTGGTGACATGCCCTGCTCCCCACTACCTGGCCTGGTGGCATTGGGATGGGTTGTGTCTCTGCTCCTCCACAGGGCCTGGAGCAGAGCTGTCTGCTGGGCTCAGTCCATCGCTGGGCAGGTCCTGGGGCTTGGTGCTGGGGTTCAAGAATAGAGATGCCCCCCAGTCACCTTGAGTGACCTCAGGATGGGCAAGAGGGCAAAGAGGGACCCAAAGAAGATGATGGGGATGAAATCAGCCTACACACCCCGAGCCCCAGGACCTTCTTCCTCGTCCTCTGCCCCTGTCCTGTCCAGCCAGACCCTTGCTGCCCACAGGGAGCCCATCACCCTCCAGCACAGCAGCTCAGGCTTTCCAGGAAGGAACTGAGCTCCAGGAATTAAAAGCTTTGCAGCGAGATGTGACAAAAAGGAAGAAAATGCCTTCAAACGCGCCTCCTTCATCTCTCCCAGCACTTCACCTTTCCGTCGGCTTCAGTTATTTCACAGCCTCTGGAAAAGAAGAAGAAGGGGAAAAAAAAACCACCCAAACCGGTTAGGAACTTGCTGAATAAATCATATCCGCTCCCTCCCCCACCTCCCTCCTTTCTTTTGTGCAAATCAAAGGCTGGGAGCTGCCAGGAGCTGCCAACGGTGCCCCCCAGCCCCCACCTCGCTGTTCCTCACGGCCCCCATCCTTGGGAACTTTGGGGGAATACGCGGTGGTTTCAGAGCAATCAAAGTCTGACAGCGCAGCCGGAGGGACGGAGGGGAGTGGGGAAGAGGGGAGAGGGAGAGCTTTGCTGCCGTCGCTCCTGCAGGCGCTTTGCTGGCTGCTCCCCGTGGGTCTTGTAGTTTGGAAACAAGGTACTGAACATGTGGGGAAGGCTGATAATCTCTAAAGTGGCTGTGATTAAGTGAAACCAGCAAATTGAGATGCTTAGACAATTAGTAATCTTGGCGTGAAAGAAAAACTGGGAGAATCAAAGAAGAACGGAGGGTTTGGGGTTTGTTTTTTTAGTTGGTTTTATTTATCTTATTTTATCCCTCCCCCCCGGCCCCCGCATCTTTCTAATTTCCTAAGCTTGTTCCGGTTCGATTTGAAGCGAGAGTGAAGGCAGCAAGGCTCCTGCCCACGGCCCTTTATGGGCAAGGGGACAGGCAGGGGGTTGGAACTCGATGGTCTTTAATGTCCCTTCCAACCCAAACCATTCTATGATGCTATGATTCTGTGGTTCTGTGATGGGCACTGCTGCAAAGGGGGGTAACTGATCGGGCTGCCAGCCGTGCTCCCAGCCCAGCCACGCTGCTGAATTCCCTGCCACAGGGCAGGGGAGGTGGCAGCGTGCCCATCGTAGCCCACACGCTGGCAGGGCTGGTGGATGGTGCTCTGCCTGCTCCCGGCACCCAGCCCGGCAGGGTGGGCAAAGCCGATGGCACCGCAGACCCAGGACTGCGTGTCACAGTACCACAGTATTGTAAGGTTGGAAAGGACCTCTGAGATCATCAAGTCCAACCTATAACCCAACACCAACACCAACACTAACACCAACCCATCATCTAAACCATGGCACTCAGTGCCTCATCCAGTCTCCCCTTAAACACCTCCAGGGTCTGTGACTCCACCCCCTCCCTGGGCAGCCCATTCCAATGGCCAATCACCCTTTCAGTGAAGAACTTTTTCCTAACATCAAGTCTATACTTTCCCTGTCCCCCACCCGGCTGATCCCAAACGTGAGCCCAGCCCCACTGTGGCAGCTGCCAAATGCCAGTGCCTCAATTAGGAGGAGCAGGGGCTGAGCTCTGCTCTCTGGTGACCAATCACAGGACCCGAGGGAATGGCAGGAAGCTGTGCCAGGGGAGGGTTGGGTTGGACATCAGGAAGAGGTTCTTCCCCCAGAGGGTGGTGGAGCCCTGGAACAGCTCCCTAGGGAAGCAGTCACAGCCTGACAATATTCCAGAAGCATTTGGCCAACGCCCTCAGTCCCACAGTGTGAATGTTGGGGTGTCCTGTGCAGGGACAGGAGTTGGACTCAATGATCCTTGTGGGTCCCTTCCAACTCAGGGCATTCTGTGATTCTTGAGGTTCTGTCCCCACACCCTTGTGTGCCCAGAGTCCTCATCTGCTGTGTAACGCCCTGCTGTCAGGGTGAGTATAGATGGGGGCTCCTCTGTGTCACACATGGTGAGCTCAGGACATCAGGCAGCACAGACTGAGCTAAGCCAAAGCGCAGCCAGGAGCATGGCAACGGCATCTTGCAGACATCACCCCTGACTTTGGTCATTTTTGATATCATCCCTGTGCCTCCACATCCTTCAAAAGCCAAAGCTGATGTGCCTCCCCCAGATGCCCTTGCCATCCTGGGTGGAACTCCAAGCAGCTGAGCACGCTGTCTCCCCATGATGGATTCACCAGGTTGGCCAGCCTGTACCTTTGAAGGTGTCAGAAGCAGCATCGTTCCACACCTGGAGGATGCAGCCAATGTGCACTGCTGAACACTCAGCCAACGCAGTCTGACACAAGAGAGTCATGGGCTGAGAGTCATGGGACCCACCTCTAGTCTGAATGGAGACAAAGACCCTCTGGGCAGACACAAACCCTCAGGACACTCCTGTGCTAACAGCCCTGCTCAGCCCTGTGTCTGGACTTCCCTGCTCTCCACATTCTTTCCTCCCAGTTCTTGCCAACCAGAAAAGCTGCTAAAAAACTGGGGGGCTGGCTCAGGTACCTGCACTTAAATGCCAGGGTTCGTGCTGTGTTTGCTCTCCCCAGGTAGAGCTTGGAAGATGCTGTGTGTCTGCAGGACTCTGTTAAAGCTGGAGCTGCCCTGGCTTCCCAGGCTACCCATGGGACCTACCACCACTCATACCCACCAACCCTATCAAAACTCGAGTGAAAGGACAATATCCCATTACAACAAGGATGTGGGGCTGCTCTGCTGAGAGCTTCTTCCCCCAAACTGAAGAATTTAATGGGAACCTCTGGGTTTACCCAATCTCCTGGCACCAGTGCCATCGAACCATAGAGGTATTGAACACCCAGGGAGGTGTCTGACTGGCACCTACAGCCAGATCCCTGCTCTCTCAGGGAAGCTCTCTGCTTGCAGGGAGAGCTGGACACTTTCTTCACCCTCCCATTCTCCTTTGTGATGCTAAATTTCTACTTTCCAAAGGCAGCTCAAGCAGCCCTTTGTATATCACTTTTTGACCAAGTTTCATTTCTTTTTTTTCCTTCATCTCCTGTCTCTTTATTTGTTTAGAGCTTTATCTCTGGGATTCCAATTCCTCCTCGGGAGGTTGTTGCATAAGTAGCCTCCATACTGATTGCAAGGATTTTAATTTGGTAGCTTTCATCTTAAGCTGTTTCTCAGGCACTTCCTCATTTGTTTAAAATCACCCTGCCTAAAGCTTTCGAACTGTTTTTCTGGCTTGATACTTCCCAAAGGGCTGCAGGACTTAATTAGAGTCCTTTCTCCTTTGTGGTTCAGTGACAGTTGTCTGGATTAAGTCAAGAGTTGCCACTTGACTCGTGTGCCCCAAACCTCACTTTGCAGCTCTGACATTGAGACATTGCTGATGTGATTCAGATCTCTTAACACACAGGTAGCTACAGCCACTCCTAACTGCTGTCCTTGGCAGCCTCCAGGTGACCTCCTGAGCTGCCTGGCTGTGAGACCCAGGGGACACAAAACCCCAGGGGACAGGACAAGGCTCTTCCAGCCAAGGTGAGGATGGATGTCCAGTCAGCATCCAACAGAGAAAGCCTCATTTAGGAGAATGAGGAGATAAGGGAAAGCAAAGCAAGGAGCATGAATAGAGGAGGGAGAGGAGGAAAGGAACTGGCAGGGGAGATGGTTGAGTCACCATCCCTGGAGGTGTTTAAAAGGTGGGTAGATGCTCAGGGATATGGCTTAGTAGTGGACAGGTACAGTTGGGCTCAATCTCAAAGGTCTTTTCCAACCAAGCAAATCTATGATGGTATGAAAGGGAATTCATACACAAACTTCAAGCTTTCCAAACCCCTTGGTTGGCAACTGCAAGCCCAGTTGCTCAGGACTGGCCTGGGTTGAATGAACAAGGGTAAAGTTGGCTATGCAGTCAGCATGGGTAAATCCACCCCACACAGCACCCCAGAGCTGCTGCAGCCCATCCAGGGCAGGGAAGATCTCTGAAGGGCAGAGCCCAGGGGAGGAGAACTGGCTGGAGGGAGGCAGGAATATCACCGGGCACGTTCCGAGATGACCCCATAGAAGTCCTCCAGCGCAGGGAGACGCCTGTTCCAGCACACAGGGAGCCTGTTCCTTGCTCCACAGGAGAGATCACCTCTGCCCACCACACTGCTCCCCCTCTCCCTTCTGCCATCCCCCTTTTTGATATGGGTCTCCACCCATCTTTTCCTCCTCCCTGATGGTGCCTCCATAATCTGGCTTTCTCCAAACTGGAAGGGAGTTGGACTGTGAGGGTCAGCCTCGGGCCAGCTCTGACATCCTTCACAGTGGGGGTGTTTGCCTGAGCCCCACCTCTGGTTTACAGGATGTGATTTATGGTGATTTAATTGGTGTTGGTTTAATTGGCTCATCCAGCTCCCATATGTGTTGGGAAGGGGCCAGAGAGAGCATTAGAAGATCATTACACATTACGGGTGCCTTTCCCCATCTCCTCTCTGCCACTCCCACCCTTCCCTTACGTTTCAAGGAGCCAGGACACTCCAGCATGAGGGTGGAACGTTTTCTTGGAATCCTACCTACTGGAACCTTGTCAAACTCATGCACAATGGTACCTTGTGCCTGAAGCCACAACTGCAATGCCTAGTGCTCCCCTTTCCCACTGGTCCTCCAGCAGCTGCCTGGCAGGGACATCTCTGAGCAGAAGATGCTGCCCACCACCAGCCTCCAAGTCCTGCAGGAACTGTCACTACTGCTGAGCTGGGTGCAGTTGGTTACAAAGGCTGACACGATCCCTTCCAGCACTGCAGCCCTTTTTTTTGCAAGACAGCTCTGCCTTGTGGAGGCAGCTGCAGCTCCAGGAAGGACTCTGGGCAGGTGGTGGGTGGTTGTGTGCTTCAGGGGTTTGAGAAGAGTGTCCTTGAGCAAGGTAGTGTAGGGTGGGATTGTCCCAGGACAGGCTCAGAGGAGATAAACTGCTACACTGCATGGAGACATTGGGAGTCACAGGGACTGGGACTTTGTGTCCCTGGACTCACCACTGGTGAGGCCATCCCTTGAGTACTGGGTTCAGCTGGGGCCCCTCAGTACAAGAAGGACACTGAGGGCTGGAGAGCGTCCAGAGAAGGGAACGAAGCTGGGGAAGGGGCTGGAGAACAAGTGCTGTGAGGAGGGGCTGAGGGAACTGGGGCTGTTTAGGTTGGAGAAGAGGAGGCTGAGGGGAGACCTCATTCATCACTGACTACAACTGCCTGAGAGGAGGCTGTGGTGAGGTGGGTGCTGGGCTCTTCTCCCAAGTGACAGGTAATGGGACAAGGGGAAATGGCTTCAAGTTGAACCAGAGGAGGTTCAGATTAGACATCAAGAAAAATTTCTTCACCCAAAGTGTTCTCAGGCCCTGGCAGAGGTTGCCCAGGGAGGGGGTGGAGTCCCCATCCCTGTGGAGGTGTTTAAAAGACAGGCAGATGAGTTTCTGAGGAGCAGGGGTACATGGATAGGTACGGTTGGGCTCAATGATCTCAAAGGTCTTTTCCAACCAGGTGATTCTATGATTTCCTGTAAGGAGGGCTATTATGCACTTGGGGAGCATGAAGGGAGAGTCAAGGATGTCAAAATCCCACATGCTCTCTGCTCTCCAGATGTTTCAGCTCCAGACTCCTCCACACAGCTCTGCTGTCACACCTCAGCCCTGCCCAGCATCACTCTGCTGTCAACTGCTGTTCCTGGAAGCAACCTGTCCTTGCCCTGCAGCAGGGCTGGCACACACCCACTCCCTCGTGGAACCCTCTAAGACTTCTTTTTGCCTCCTGGAGCTCCACTGATGTTCAGGCCTCTGTCTTGTGCACAATCTCCTGTGCACACACATCCGCAGTCCCTTTCTAGGGTGCAGCATCCCCCTATCATGATGCCTCCTCTCAGTCACCTTTCCCACCTTCCCTGCTGGGATTCCTGCTGATTCTTATAACTGCAGCCAGCAACTGTTCCCAAAACTCCCTTCCCTACCAGATGTGCCCAGTGTACCCCAGGCACTGCTCCTGCCACCAGTGTCCCGGGGCAGAGCCGCCCGCTCAGACCACTCCCAGCTCTGTAAAAACCAAGCGGTGCCGCAGCCCCGTGTGCCCTGGTGCTGCTCTGGATGCCCTGCAGCAGCACAGATGTCTTCTGAGCTAAATAAGGGAATCAGCCAGAGCTGTGAAGTTCTGTACCCTGAGGATGCTGGAGGGAAGAAAATGACAATTAATGTGTGTTCCAGCAGGAGCCCTGCTATGCCAGGCACTGCACGGAACTGGGGGAGCAGCTCTGCCCCGGCACCCTCCAGGCATTCCCACCACTTGCTCTCAGGTGCCGACGTTTTGCTGCTGGGCTCCCTGGGCCAGGGATTCACAGGTCCCTGAGGGGTGCTGCAGGCAAGGAGCAGAAGCTTTGGGCTTTTCCTTGACCCCTGGCTTCCTTCAGGGTTTTGCTGGGGACACCCCACGCCTCTCTCTACAATTTGAGGAAAGAAAGAGAAGGGCAGGACTTAGAGCAGGAGGTGGCGTTCCCAGGGCTGTGCAGAAGGGACTCTGCTCTGCCCACCCCAAGAGGAGGGTGGATCTCCAGGGTAAGATACCAGGTTCTCATTTTTCCCTTCTAAAAAGACCTGCTGCTTTCCTAAACCACTGTGGAAATGCACCGTGGAAGGAAACCCCAGCGAGGGGAGCTGGAGTGCTGGAGCCAGGCGAGAGCTGAGCGCAGGCTCCAAGAGGAGCTGGCTGGGGAGCCTGGCGATGCTGCCAACTTGGCACAGCCCAGGTGGCAGCCCCAGTCCCAAGCCACCCAAGCTGTTGGGATTGGGTGTAAAACAGACCCTGCTGGCCGGTCCCCAAGGGAAGAGCTGGCTTGGGCAGGAAACATCTTTGCTGACATTTAAGAGCCGGGGGGAAAAGTGCCCATTTGGCAGCGGGGAGCGCAGCACCCGGTGCTCCAGCAGCCCTCCTCCCCCTCGGGGCTGCAGCCCCCTTTCTCCTGCCACTGGCTGTATCTCCCACTGCTGTTTCCCTTCAGCACCTACAAAACAGCCCCCAGCTGCCATGCTCTGCCACGGCTTCTCACCATGACCTGTGGAGAACCACTCAGTCCTGGCTCTCCCCAGCCCCCCTGGGGCAGAGCCATCTCTGTAGATCACAGCCAGGGGTGTTTCCCATCCCACACCAGCCTGGGACAGGCAGATGAAGGTTGTCCTGGGATGGGAGCTGCACTAGCTCACACCAGCCCTGCCCTACACAGGAACACCTGGGAGAAGGGTTTTGCAGAACAGTCTGGCTGTGTTTATGGAGGCCCACAAGCTGAAGATCCCCCCAGCCCCAGCTGCCCCATCCTTGAGTGACACCTTTCCCTGCAAGCAAGCACGTGGAAAACCCCATCCCACCAGACTGGGAGGCAGGGCAGCTCCTGGTAGGTACCTGAACCTGACTCAGTGGGAGCCGAAACCTCACTCTGCAGACAGCTCCAGCTCCCCCGTGGGTGACTCAGCCTCCTGCTGCTGGAGGAAGAGCTGGGTTGAGCAACTGTGGTTAGGGCAGGAATGTCTGCTGGGACATCTGGTGGATCAGCTCTGTGGCCGTGGGGCAGTGGAAGTGAAGCCCCACCCCAGGCACAAAACACAGCTTGTGCCTTGCAGGGCCACAAACCCCTGAGAACAAGGCTGATGCAGGAAAACCTGGAGCTTCTCCTCCTGGAGAAAGTGGGAATGTGGATGGACAGAGGGCTTGCAGCAGGAATGCTGGGCTGGAGGTCCCTGGTGGGGCGCAGCCCTGGAAGAGGGGATGGGGAGGGAAGGTGGAAGGAGCCCACTGGCAGGGGATGGGGATACTGGTTACAGCAGGTATCACAGAATCATGCAATGGTTTGGGTTGGAAGGGACCTTAAAGACCATCCAGTTCCAGTCCCCCTGCCATGGGCAGGGACACCTCCCACTGGATCAGGTTATTGAAGGCCCCATCCAACCTGGCCCTGAACACTTCCAACCCCACTCAAAGCAAACCCCACCACTGCAGAGCCCAGAGTTTGTCCTGGGCAGCCAAAACCTCTTCTGAGGTGCACGTTAGGACGAGACCCCCTCATCCCACCATCATCCCAGTGGAGCACCAAGAGACAAACCCCACGCAAGACCCTGTGTGAAGCCCTCAGGGCCAGTCACGGTCCTGGACAGGTCTCCAGTGGTGGGCTGATGGCTGCAGGACGTGGCTCCCAGGGCAGGCAGTGACCAGGGATGCTACCTGGAGTCTACAACCCTAGAAGATCTGTCCCAGCCCCACGGGCCACCAGTGAGCCCAGTGTGAGCATCTCTTCGGGTGCCCACGGTGCAGAGACAGAGCGCGTACCTGCGAGCACAGATGGTAAACTCCAACTGCACCAGAAAGACAGAGATCATAATTATCTGAGCATAATGAAGGGTTTCATTAAATACACTTGGAAAACAACTCAGCAGCCACGCAAAGTTAAACTGCTGGTCTCAACTCTCCAAACTATTTAAAATTTATTAGCTTCCCCTGCAGGTCTCAAGCTTCTAAGTATTAGAGAATTCTTGAAAATAAGATATTTTTCCCTTCCCCCCTCCAATCCTTTTCCAATGGGTTTTGGCCTCTCAGAGGTGTCTGGGGTGGGGGGAACCACCAGCCCCCACTTTGTTACTCTCTCCATCCTGCAGACACATTTTCTCTCCCACCTGCTCTGCCCCTGCTCCCCCTCCCCAGGCTGCTTTACACTTGGGCTGCCGAGCGCAGTCGCTTCCAAAGGGATGATCAAATCAGAGCCACCTGCACACTGATCCCTGCTAAATCCTGGACTCCAGACTGCAGGTGGTTCTTGTTGCAAAGGGATTAGTGGGAGGCTGAATAAACCTGGGTTTGATCTAGTGCTAACTGGCATGGGGTAATGCCCTTGGCTAAGATGAGATTTACAGAGCTGTATCTCTTCATAATGTGTGAGGGGAGGCAGCGTCGGGAAGATGCTCTTTCTGCTCAAAAAAAAAGAGAAATTCTTATTTTTGAATAACAGCAAAAGCCTGGTGCTTGCAGAGGTGCTGGAGTCCAATACTGGATCTGTGCTCAGTAGAGCTGAGGAGGAGCTGGTTGCACAGAGAAAGCCAAGTCCCCTGGCTTTCCTCTGGCCCCTGTTCATGGCCTTTGTCCTCTCACTCCGTGTCTGTGAGGAAGGGTTTCAGGTCTGGAGAGGCAGCGAGCTCCATCGTGGGCTGGGAGGAAAGAGACCTTGGTTCCTTTTACAAAATCATTAAGGTTGGAAAAGCCCTCTAAGCTCATCCAGTCCAACCATCAACACAACACCAACATGTCTACTAACCCATGTGCCCAGGTGCCACATCCACATGATTTTGAACCCCTACAGAGATGGAGACTCCCACCACTGTCCTGGGCAGCTTCTGCCAGTCCTTCACCACTGTGTCAGTAAAGAAATTTTCCCTGATCTCCAATCTGAACCTCCCCTGGTGCAACTTGAAGCCATTTCCTCTCATCCTACCACCTGTGACATGGGAGAAGAGCCCAGCACCCACCTCACCACAACCTCCTTTCAGGTAATTGCAGGGAGCCATGAGGTCTCTTCTAAGCCTCCTCTTCTCCAGGCTAAACAATCCCAATTCCCTCAGCTGCTCCTCCTAACACTTATTCTCCAGCCCCTCCACTAGCCTCATTGCCCTTCTCTGATCTCTACAGCAGGGAAGAGGATGGTTCTGGTGGCAGTGAAGCACCAGGGGCTGGGCTGGAGCCTCCTCTTCCTTCTGTGAAATATTTGTTTTGGTGATGTGGGAAAGCTTTGTGGCCTTTCCTCTGCTCTTGTGAAGTCTTTCTGCTGATGAAAAGCAAGGAGGGATTTTCACATGGGAGCCCATAATGCTTGGTGCCAGCCTGCTTCTTTAAAATATTCTGATTTATAGACTTTGGTTTCAGGCTGGAGAGGAGCTTCAAACATAGGGGTGATGCAGTGGGATGAGGTGGAACTTAATACTTCTCTTTGTGTGTTGGAAGCCCCAGGAGCTGTCACTGACAACCACAACGCTCTGCTCTCCCACATTTTTGGAAATGACAGTGAACTGAGAAATTCAGGCTTTGGCCAAGGTCCAGTGAACTCCAATTGCATCGTCCTGGGGCTGCACTCGACTGTGATGTGAGATCAGGGAGAGGAGAGATGTCTGGGGAGAGGGAAGGACCATTCCAAGCACCGTTGCACTGGGACAGGAGAAGGAAATACATCTCCCTCTTTGCCATCGCGTGTCCAGCCTTGCTGTGCACCTGAACCCTTCCTCCCAGCCCCAGGGGCTGTGTTACCTGTTGTTTCTCAGCTGGGTTAATCTGGGCTCTCAGCTTGGGGCATCTGCCAGCTCGAGGAGGCGAGCTGTAACGGTCGTGGCTGCAGGGCAGCAGAGGGAACAAGCTGAGTGCCAGGAGCTGGGGGGGACCAAGCAGCACAGAGCCAGTGACAGGGCCTTTAAGTTCTGCAAGAGCAGGGGACAAGCCTTGGAGCACTGCCCTGCTGAGCAATCCGTTCAGGCAGAGCCTGTGTGATGCAGGGTATGTGTAGCACGCTCTGCAGGGAGCTGGGTAGGTGTAACTACAGGTGAATGAACACAAACCCAGCTTCCCAGTGACAACCAGCAGCTGCCTGAAACCTCAGGAAACCAAGGACAGGAGGAGGGGCTGCTCCTTCCTGTCTTGCAACAGGGCAGGCTGCAGAGATGGAATGGAATTGAATCATAGAATGGTTTGGGTTGGAAGGGACATTTACAGATTATCTGGTAAAACCACCCTGCAGGGGCAAGGACATCTTCAACTCAATCAGGTTGCTCAGAGCCCCATCCAACCTGACCTTGAATGTTTCCAGGGGTGGGGAATCCACCATTTCTCTGGGCAACCTGTGCCAGTGTTTCACCACCCACATTGTAAAAACTGTCTTCCTTATATCTGCTCTAAATCTCCCTTCTTTCAGCTGAAAACTATTCCACCTCCTCCTATCCCTGCACTCCCTGATCAAGAGCCCCTCCCCAGCTTTCCTGGAGCCCCTTTCAGTACTGGGAGGCTGCTCTAAGTTCTCCTCAGAGCCTTCTCTTTTCCAGGCTTATTTATGGGGAAGCAATATGGAAAGTCCTAAATATCCTGCTGGAGAGAGACAGATGGGGCCAGGAGGAGATGAGGAGTCCCTGGAGCAAGTGGGTCTTGGCATCCAAAGTCATTTTGAGCCCTAGAAGATGTGTGTGGGTGATGTGACCACAGGGAGGGTGGGACAGTAAGTCTGCTCCCAGCCTTGGGGCTGACAGTCTGGTTTGGGGGGCAACTGGTGGAGGTAAAGGAGAGATACTGAGTAGGAGGGGGGTTGGAGGACAAGCTCTGGCCTCAACAGGGATTGGCTTTTTTTTTCTAGTGCACCACGTTGCTGCCTTGCCTGGGGATGTGAACCAGGCTTGAGGAGCTGGCAGAAGAGTAGCACACATGGAACAGGCAGCTGCTCCCCCAGCCAGGGTCCCCCGGGCACTGTGGCAACAGTGGCAAGACATGGGCATCAGGTGCAGTTATCTGGCAAGAGAGAGGGCTTTTCCTCCAGGAATTAATGCAGGAGCAAGGCCAAGATTCTCAGAGTGCTGATCCGAGGAGGCTCGGCTGGGATGTGACGTGCAGTGCCCTGCTGCTGGGTCACTGCTCTGCTGCCTGTGCCGTGAGCTGGTGAATGCTCCAGCCCAGAGAAGTGGAGCAGCCACCCTTTAAAGGGATTAATAAGGAGAAGAAGTCCTTAGAAATGGGGTTTGGTCTCACAAATATCCTTGGCCCCTGGTATGAAGGTCTGCTCAGCACAGGAGATGGGATGCAGGCTTTCCAGTGTTACTGTCCATTAAATGTCAGGGTGGCTCTGCTTTCATACAATCAGAGAAACACTGATCTTGAAAGGACCCACAAGGACCATTGAGTCCAGCCCCTGTCCCTACACAGGACACTCCCAACATTCACACCGTGGGGCTGGGGGCATTGGCCAAATGCTCCTGGAATGCTGGCACAGTGGGTGCTGTGACTGCTGCCCTGGGGAGCTGTTCCAGGGCTCCACCACCCGCTGGGGGAAGAACCTCTCCCTGATATCCAACCTAACCCTCCCCTGGCACATCTTCCTGCCATTCCCTCCAGTCCTGTCCCAGGTCACCAGAGAGCAGAGCTCAGCCCCTGTTTCCCCTCCCTCCCTTGTGAGAAGGCAGCAAACAGCTCTGAGATCCCCTCTCAGCCTCCTCTTCTCCAGGATGAACAGACCAAGTGACTTCAGCCTGTCCCCATATGATTTCTCCTCCAGACCCTTCACCAGCCTTGGGGCCTCCTCTGGTTACTCTCCAGTAGTCTGATGTCCTTTTTATACTCTCCCACCCAAAACTGCCCCCGGTACTTTGTGGATGCCCCAACCCCAGCAATTTCCCCTTCCTCTTCTAAAACCCTCAGATGAGAGAAATTATTTCTTTCACTAAACAAGCAGCTCCATGCAGTGGCCTGGACTCTCTTCTCGCCCAGAAAGGGCAAACTGGAGGGAGGCAGACGTGAGGCCGAGGCAGCAGCAGGGAAAGCGCCTGTGTTCCCGCTGGGGCCGTCACCCACAGAGAGGCAGGAGCCCTGCCTGCAGCTGGGCTCATCAAAGCCACTCTCCTAAGCAGAAGGGGCAGCTCAGTGTGTAAGTTCCCCACAGCCCTGAGCAGGCACACAGCTGCAAACCAGCCGTGCTCCACGGGCACCACACCAGGCTTGGCCACGTGGCCCTGGCTGCCCGGGCAGACGAGAGAGCAGAGCGCTGCCGGCCGCAGGACAGAGGCTGGAACTCATGCTGTGCCCCAAGAGGAACCTTGCAGAGCCTGGTTGGGAAGAGGGAGGGCCTTGTCCCAAGGCAAGGGGTCTCCAAAACTTGTCAAGGTCTGGGAGCTGTGAATCAGTCTTGGTGATGGACCCGTGGGAGATGCAGCAGGGAGCAATGAACGCAGAGCACTCGTGCAGCTGGGCAGATGGACCTCAGCTGAGCACAGCACCTTCAGCAGACAGTGATGGTCCTTCCCAGCCCAAAGGCCTGCCATCTCGACTGTTCCCAGCACAGCACCTTCTCTGGAGGCCATGGGGGCACAGATGGCTGGGAAAATAAGGGATTTGCAGTCCAAACTCTGACAGGCTTCACTTTGGTCTGTCCAGTACGGACAGAAGTTGGACTCATAGAATCATAGAATTACCCAAAAGGACCATTGAGTCCAACTCCTGTCCCTACACAGGACACTCCCAACACTCACACCTTGTGACTGAGGGCATTGGCCAAATGCTCCTGGAATGCTGGCACAGTGGGTGCTGTGACTGCTGCCCTGGGGAGCTGTTCCAGGGCTCCACCACCCGCTGGGGGAAGAACCTCTCCCTGATATCCAATCTAACCCTCCCCTGGCACATCTTCCTGCAGTTCTCTCTGATCCTCTCATAGGTGACGAGAGAGGACTCGATGATCCTTGTGGGTCCCTTCCAACTCAGGACTTTCTATGATTCCATAAGCCTGCAGCTGGTTGAGGACAAGTCCTTTGCTTCCAGGGCAGGAGTCACCAGTCCCGCTGTGAGGATGATGCATCTGGTGGCTGCTCAGTGCCTTCTGTGAAGGTGGTTCACACTATGAAATTCCTCTTCCATGTCCCACCACAGGCAGGGCCAGGATAGGAGCTCATCCTCATGGACAAGCCTGGTGCTTCCTGAGATGAGGCAGGCTTGGTCTTCCCTCACCTGTGCTCTCTGTACCTGCGCAGGGGACGGTCTGGAAAGGTGGATCTGGAGGGAGACCCAGCTATGTGCCATGGGGTGAACTGCAGGTGAACCTCTGAGGCTGCTGGAGGTTCAGCTCCCAGCTGGAACTGGGGGGGGTCTCCATGATAAGCTGTGTTGGTGCCTGCGAAGGCTCTGAGCTTGCAAGGCCAGGGCTGTGCAGGGGCCTGTGCGGAGGAAGAGGGGATTTTGTTTTCCAGCTCAGTCAGCCCGGTCTCTTTAGCGAGCTCTAACAAAGGGATGGTGTTTTTTCATGTTGCTCTTGATGTCAGGGCCAGTAGCAAATTCCTCCTGGCCGGTCCCTGGGCACCGTTCCCTCCTCTCTCATCCTGTGGTGATGCTGGAAACCCCTCAGGCGCTACAAACCGAGGGCAGCATTGGTGATGGAGAGTGAGGCAGAGCTGAGAGGGGAACTGGGCTGCAGGACCAGCACTGCTCCCTGTCAGCTGCCACCTCCTGGTCCCAGCAACCAGCACAGGCAGGGTGCTGGGAAACAAGGATGAATGCAGTGTAGGCAGCTGCATTGGGGTTTTTTTGGGTCAGTGTTTTCTTCTCAGTTGAGTAATTGTCATAGAATAATCATAGAATCACAGAATGGTTTGGTTGGAAGGGACCTCAAAACCCATCCAGTTCCACCCCCCTGCCATGGGCAGGGACACCTCCCACTGGATCAGGGGGCTCAGAGCCCCATCCAACCTGGTCTTGAACACCTCCAGGGATGGGGCAGCCACCACTGCTCTGGGCAACCTGGGCCAGGGCCTCCCCACCCTCACAGGAAAACATTTCTTCCTAAGATCTCATCTCAATCTCCCCTCTTTCAGATCAAAACCCTTCCCCTTCATCCTGTCCCTGCACTCTCTGATCAAGAGCCCCTCCCCAGCTTTCCTGGAGCCCCTTTCAGTACTGGGAATACGCTCTAAGGTCTCCCTGGACCCTTCTCTTCTCCAAATTGAACAACCCCAGCTCTCTCAGCCTGTCCTCATAGCAGAGGTCCTCCAGCCTTTGGATTATCTTCATGGCCTCCCCTGGATTCAGTCCCAACATGTCCTTCTTGTGCTGAGGGCTCCAGAACTGAACATCGTTAGTATTCCTGTCATTGCAAGGGTTGTCTCATGCCAGTAGCAAAACAGTGGTGGGTTATGACTGTCACCAAGTCCTTGGTGACCTTGGAGGAGGCTCATCCTCACTCCACAGGTCTGCTCTCTCCTGTCCCTCTGTCCTGCCGAGGTGAGGCTGGGGGCTGTGTCCAGTTGTCCTTAGGAGCGGTTCTGTCTCCCCATCCACTTCCCACCTCCTTGCCCTGGGGAGACTCCAGTTGGTTTTGGTGAGGAGGCATCTCCCTACCATGCTGCAGAATAAAAAAGAATTTTCCTTACTTTGTGTTGTTTTTTTTCCCCCTCTATTAAGTCTGTGACTAGAACATTGTGGCTTTTAAGTTTATTCCAACTGTTTGATATTTTACATAATCGTATTATTTATGTGACAAGATTAGAAGTACTCTGCATGCTGACAGGCAACCAGCACACACGCAATTTCTTGCCAATCCTTCACGAATTTGCATTGTATTCCTGACTTCTTAGAGTCTGTGCAGATTGTAGCGTGAGGCAGAGAGAGAGGGATGTTGAGAAGCAGAGGGGGAAGGTGGAGGAGAAGATTCAAGCTGCTCATCCGACAGCTCCCTCCTGTCCTTGGAGATCTTTTGGCCTTTGTGGGGTCCCAATGCTTGGCGCCTGCTACGCTGGGGCTAATGGAAATATCTGGCCAGGCTTCAACCCCTTGGCCTCTAACAGTGAGTGCTAAGAACACAGAGGTGTTTGGTTTAATATCCCGCTGCTCGCCCGTGGGATACTTGATTTATTCTATGCCTGTAAACATTCATTTCACACCTAAACAGGGGCAGGTTCATCACTCCTGCAATCATCATTTATTCATGTCGTGAGGGTTGCAGGAAGCAGAGATAAATGGATTTCCGTGAAATTGGTGCTCCAGGCTGCTCAGGAGCCTCCATCCTTCTCACCAGGCTCCAGAGCAGGGTGGGAAAGCTTCCCCCTTCAGCTCCTCCGCCCTGGTCCTTCACAGAGCATCCTTCGCAGAGCATCCTTCGCAGAGCTGTGCTGTGCCCCGGGCCAGGACGTGGTGCAGTTGGAGGGATCCTATGCTGACACCAGCCAGGGGAGGCCAGGACATGGTGCAGTTGGAGGGATCCTATGCTGACACCAGCCAGGGGAGGCCAGGACATGGTGCAGTTGGAGGGATCCTATGCTGACACCAGCCAGGGGAGGCCAGGACGTGGTGCAGTTGGAGGGATCCTATGCTGACACCAGCCAGGGGAGGCCAGGACGTGGTGCAGTTGGAGGGATCCTATGCTGACACCAGCCAGGGGAGGCCAGGACGTGGTGCAGTTGGAGGGATCCTATGCTGACACCAGCCAGGGGAGGCCAGGACGTGGTGCAGTTGGAGGGATCCTATGCTGACACCAGCCAGGGGAGGCCAGGACGTGGTGCAGTTGGAGGGATCCTATGCTGACACCAGCCAGGGGACACCGTGGTCCCTCATTCCCACGTGGCACAAGGCCTCGGCCGTGCTCAAGAGGCAGCACGTGCAGAGATGTCTCGCAGCAGGTCCTTACTTTGCTGGGTCTCCACTGCTTTTGGGGAGCTTTCTTTCCTCTGTATTAAGGCAAGTTTGCTAAACACCCTTTTGGGGGGAGTGGGCAATACCCACCCTTTTCTAGAGAAAATGCCCCTGCCTGGAGGAGAGGAGACTGAGGGGAGACTTCATCGCAGTCTGCAGCTTCCTCACATGGGGAGAAGGAGGAGGAGCAGGCACTGAGCTCTTCTCTCTGGTGACCAGAAGGAATGGCAGGGAGCTGTGCCAGGGAAGGGTTAGGTTGGACATTGGGACAAGGTTGTTCCCCCAGAGGGTGGTGGAGCCCTGGAACAGCTCCCCAGGGAAGCAGTCACAGCCTGACAATATTCCAGAAGCATTTGGCCAACGCCCTCAGCCCCACGGTGTGAATGTTGGGGTTGTCCTGTGCAGGGACAGAGTTGGACTCAATGATCCTTGTGGGTCCCTTCCAAATTAGGTCATTCTGTGATTCTGCCTTTTGTGCCCCAGGCAGAGGATGGCTGGCAGAGAGGGACCAGTGCCACACTCCACCTCACAGCCCCTGGAGACCACGCGCTTGTCACAGAACCTGGGACATAGCTGTGCTTTTCCATATCCATCTGTGCTGGACTAAAACCTCCTCGGTGCCTACAGGACATCACACCCCCGATGGAGAAATCCCTACACCCAGCTGGCCCTCAGCCAACCAGTGCTCTCCCAGTGCACCCCAGCACGGCACAGCAACCCCCAAACCACCAGAGATGGATGTGCCCTCGCTAAATAATTCACGGCTCGAGCTTGCACTTGGCTTTCTTTGTTATCTCATTACGAATGAAAAAATGAACCGAGATTAAAGAGCTGCAGCTCTGTTTCCAAGTTTCTGTGATGTTGGAGTCTGTTACTGCTCTGGCTGTTGTCAGGCTGATTCAGTGCAGAGCAGGGGGGGTGCTGTGCTCCCGGCCTGAGGCATCGCTGTGCTGGGATGTGTCAGACAAGGGTCAGCATCCTGAACGCCCGCGGGGATGAGTGGATCCTGAGGGCTCAGAGCCACGTGGCCACAGGGCTTCATGTAGTCACCATGGTACCCAGCTTCACCACTGCATCCTCCTCCTTGTAGAATCATGGAATGGTTTGGGTTGGAAGGGACCTCAAAACCCATCCAGTTCCATCCCCCTGCAATGGGCAGGGTCACCTCCCACTGGATCAAGATGCTCAAAGCCCCATCCAACCTGGCCCTGAACATCTCCAGGGATGGAACAGCCACCACTGCTCTGGGCAACCTGGGCCAGGGCCTCCCCAACCTCATTGTGAAGAATTTCTTCCTAATGTCTAATCTAAATCTTTCCCCTTCTAATTTAAAGCCATTCCCCCTCATCCTGTCACTCCATGCCACTGTAAAAAGTCCCTCCCCAGCCTTTCTTTACCCCCCATTCAGGTACTGGAAGGCTGTTATAAGGTATTCCCAGAGGCTTTTCTTCACCAGGCTGAACAATCCCAACTCTCAGCCTGTCCTTATAGCAGAAGGTCTCCAGTGTTTATCACCCCCCTCTCTCTCCCGTGCCTCCACCCTGCCACCCTTTGCCAGTCTGCTCCCCTCCTGGAAGACTCTCTCCACCTCTGAGCATCCTCCCTCTCCTCCCTGGCACTAAGCTCATAAATCTGGCAGTGCCAATTGGCTCTGACTCACTCTGCTCTGTAGAGGATCCCTTTCTGGAAGTGACCATTTCTCTCTTTTCAGCCTGGAGGGAGCTGAGAGGCCTAATGTAGCTTTAGACCTTGGATTTCTACATGGCTGAAATTAGGTGAGATGAGTCCACAGCTTCCCTGGCACCTTGTCCCTGTGATGAATCACTGTCTGAGAGCAGAGCTGGCTTCTCCCTGCCTCAGAATTCAACACCATTTTTTATGGAAATAAAAGCTCCTGCTGTGTCCAGCTCTGCTGCTGCTGATTCTTGGGGCACCAGCGGGAGCCCAGCTGACTTGGCATTGCACCTGGACCAAGAAGACCTTCTGCAGAGCCCACCAGGTAATCAGGAGAGTCAGGGAGCCCAAGGACTTCACCTTGCTCTTACAACCTCTGTCCTGGACCACAGGAGAGCCCACGTGCCATGAACCATGGCTTGTGCTGTGTACGGAGCATGCATCCTTCATCAGGCTGTGTGCCAAGGGGTGCTCTGCCAGGGCTGGTTCCACAGAGGAGCTTTGAGGGAGGGCTGGGCTCCCTGTGACCTGCTGAACCCCCAGCACTGGAAATGGGTCACTTCTTGGAGGGGGATATGGAGAGTACCCCAAGGGAAACTGAAAATGCAGGAGAAAGAAATGACTTGGAGATTATTTGCCTATACAGTTTTGTTTCTTAAAGAAACAACATTGAATCATCCTGCCCAGCCCTCAAATATCTTGTTTTTCCAATGAAGTTAAGACATCCCCTTACAGCCCATTTTCACTCCAGGACAGTGCAGCTTTCAAAATACAAGAAGAATTAGAGATGTGGCATCACCTGGAACTGCTGTGCAGGCAGCACCACACCATGCACAGCTACAGCTGCTCCTCCAGGAAGGCAGAAACCCCGTGATGCTCTTTGTAGCCCCATGGCTGTGGCCATTTTCAGTCATATTCTCTGTGTCTTTGCCATCCCAAGGGGACTCAGCACCTTCTAGAGGAACAAAATGTGCACCATGAGGGTGGTGACAACTGACTCAGGGTGCCCCTGGTTATAAATGGGACTCAGGGTGCCTGGCCTGGGAGCAGCTCTCCCTCAGCAGAGGAGGGAGAGGGAGGGATGGATTGTGCAGAGCTCATTCCCTGCAGTGCATGCTCTGCTGGGGTCTGCCAGAGCCTGGCTCCTGTCTGGGGACTCTGCATGAACAGAGTCTCTTTGCAGGGACAAGCAGGGCTAAGTGAAGGCAGCTCTAAAAAAGGCTGCTTGGGATTCAAGAGGAGGCTGGATGAGACTTTGAGCCCCCTGATCCAGTGGGAGGTTTCCTTTCCCATGGCAGGGGGGTGGAACTGGATGGGCTTTAAGTTCCCTCCCAACCCATTCTATGATGCTGTGATGATAACTTTGGAGACTTTTGTGAGAGCAGTGCAGAAATTTAGCCCATGGAAGGAGAAGGACAGGGCTTGCAAATGTTGCTGCAACACCCTGGTAGCTGTGTTTTCCTTTCCCTTCCACTAATGCAGCTCGTGGTAGTTCACAGGCTTGGTCTGATTGCTCGTGGGTGGGACCCAGCCCTCCCAGTGACCACCAGACTGATGTGCTCTCCTTCCCCATATCTCTGACCAACCCAGAGACAATATTAATGGTGTTTTTCCAAGGGTCCAGGACAGAGAGCCAACACAAGGCTGAAGACTTATGTTCTCAAATACAGCCAGTGATGGGAGGATCAGGAGGGCTCATGTTATCAGCTCAGGGCTGGGAGCACTCATGAGGAGGCTTTCTGCAGACATCCCTGTTCCTAATCAAACCTGTGACTTATGCTACACCTTCTCATGCACAGCTTCACCTTGTTACACCCTACCTGCCCATCTGCTGAGTGCACAGGTACCCTGAACTCTGACAGCCTTCTCCTTGCCCAGCAAACCAGACCCAGATGGTCACTTCTTAAACTCACAGGCAGTTCCTGACATTTTATTTGTGTGTGTGTCTGGACAGGACAGGGAAGCAGAACCTGTGCAAATCTCTTTTATGGCCAGCAGCCAGCAAGGTTCTGCCCTGTGTTACACACTTATCTCTCTGCTTGCAGCAGTGTTGGTAGGAACCAGGTGAAGGCAGGTAGCTCCATTCATCAAGGACAGCTATGCCATCGCTGCTAAAGGATGCTGAGCCAAGATCTCCCCCCACCCCCCATCATTTTTTATCCTAAAATTAGCCTTTACTGGGAAGGTCTGTGCTTGCATCGATGTCCATCTGACAGGGACTGAACTGACTCAGAAATAAAGAGCACAGAGCCGACAGGGTGAGAGCAAAACAGCTCTAATGTAAAAATAAACAGTGTCCAGCCACCCACTGCACCCAGCTGAGCTCCCAGGAGGGTCTCACAAGCCTGACACAGAGCAGCAGCTGCCCTTTCATTAGCAGCCTGCTCGTTTGCTCCCCTACAGCTGAATTCCCCTTGAAAAAATAAGACACAAAGTGACAGGGAGGAGAAAGAGCCCCTGAGTTCAGCACTGAGAGCCCAGAGCAGCCCCCTGTGCTCTTGGCAGTGGGGATGCACTGTCTGGGTCTTGCTGAAAGTGTGGGGAGGTGAGAAGAGCCCTTTGATCCTGTCCTGTCCCACAGCTTCTGCCAGCTGGGAGAGCAGGGGTTGTTCAGCCTGGAGAAGAGAAGGCTCTGGGGAGACCTTAGAGCAGCCTCCCAGTGCTGAAAGGGGATCCAGGAAAGCTGGGGAGGGGCTCTTGATCAGGGAGTGCAGGGATGGGATGAGGGGAAGGGTTTTCAGCTGAAAGAGGGGAGATTGAGATCAGATCTTGGGGAGAAATGTTTTGCTGTGAGGGTGGGGAGGCCCTGGCCCAGGTTGCCCAGAGCAGTGGTGGCTGCCCCATCCCTGGAGGTGTTCAAGGCCAGGTTGGATGGGGCTTTGAGCCCCCTGATCCAGTGGGAGGTGGAACTGGATGGGCTTTGAGGTCCCTTCCAACCCAAACCATTCCATGATTCTATGGTCTCTGGAGTCCCCAGGCAGAGCATCCCATCTGATTTCCCTTTGCAGACCCAGGCAAATGGCTCTCATGACTTCCATAATTGCAGAAGCCCAAGGAGCAGCTCGTGCAACCCTTCCCTGCACTACTGGTGAGCATTTATCCACATGAACCATCCACAGGGATGGACAGGACTGCTTTGCTAGCAATTGCTCACATATCTCAGCAAAGGCTGAAAAACACAGCCTCTGGAAATACAACAAGCAGATGGAAGAAGACCTTTAAGTCTTTCCAAGGTGCTTTGTGGAGACGTAAGAGCTGATATTTCCTGGTTTTCTCTCTCTTCCTGAAAACCCCACAGCCAACCCTGCAACACAGAGGAGCTGGGCACAATGAGCTCGCTTCAGCTCCTCCAAACTAGCCAAGCAGAGGAGAAAAATGATTTAGATGATTTACAGCACTTCGGAAGAGTTGAAAAAAGTGAAGTAAATAATAAATCAAAACCAGCAAAAAGAACAAGAATACATCCATCTTTTATGAGCTCTTTTCACTGCTGTATGTACAGTTCAGACATAAAACAAACGCGCCGTGCAAAGTTGCTGCTGCCTCAGAAGTGTCTGTGCCCAGCAGTTTCAGAGCACTTCCAAACTACATAAAAGCAGAGGCAGAGGGAGGCGCAGGCGTTGTCTGCTGAGTGCAGGAAACCAGCTCCTATTCTCTGCCTCCTTATCAGCCTCCTGCATAGCCCAGCGTGGGGATGATTTCAGCTGGGAGTCGGGGAGCAACAGTGAATCCGTGATAAAGATGATTTTTTGCCAAAAAGCACATTTTATCTGCAGGGTTTTTGCCCCTTTGGAATTGCACCTGAGGTGTTCGTTGGCTGCAAAGGACCCTCTCGCTCTTATCGTAAGTTCTCACAAGCGGTGCTGTTTGAAGGGTGCCCAGAGTCCCCCAAATGCTCCCTTCATCACCTACCAGAGCCCACTGGAATACTTCCTTTGGAAGGGGCTCCTGCAGACCTGTTTCTCTGCTGCTGCATTTGACGGGCACAGTTACTGCCTGGGAGGTGGCTGAAGGGTGCATCCAAACCCTGATCTGAGTCTGGGTCACTCTACAGGAGAGCAAAAAAAGCAAAACATATGAGAAATAGGTTACAGAGGAAAAAAAATCCAGTTTTGAAAGACTGAAAACATGGCTCAGCTTCATGAAAACTGAAGATGGTGGATGCTCTGTCCCTGGAGGTGCTCAAAGCCAGGTTGGATGGGGCTTTGAGCCCCCTGATCCAGTAGAAGGTGTCCCTGCCCATGGCAGGGTGGTTGGAACTGGATGGGCTTTGAGGTCCATTCTGACCCAAATCATTCCATGATTTTATGATACAAACACCTCAGGACTGAGGAGATCCAGGGTACCCTGAGGGCAAAGTCTATACAGAATCTTCTCTGATAGTGCTCCTTGTAGACTGAGACCAAACATGGAAAGTATCTCCTACAATGTCCTGGACAGAGGAAAAATCCTCCAAAGACACTGATTCAAGAGACTCCTCTGCTTCAGGGAGGTCAGCCCTATCCTGGGCTGCATGAAAGAAGCACGGCCAGGAGGCTGAAAGAGGTGATTCTCCCCATCTACACTGTTCTTGTGAGACCTCACATGGAATCTTGTGTCCAGTTTTGGAGTCCTCAGCACAGGAAGGACATGGAGCTGTTGGAGTGAGTCCAGAGGAGGCCATGGAAATCATCCAAGTGCTGGAGCACCTCTGCTATGAGGACAGGCTGAGAGAGTTGGGGTTGTTTGGCCTAGAGAAGAGAAGGCTCCAGGGAGACTGGAAAGGACCTTAAAGCCCACCCAGTTCCACCCCCTGCCATGGGCAGGGACACCTCCCACTGGAGCAGGAGTCTCCAAGCCCCATCCATCCTGACCTTGAACACCTCCAGGGATGGGGCAGCCACCACTGCTCTGGGAAACCTGGGTCAGGGCCTCCCCACCCTCACAGCAAAACATTTCTGCCTAAGATCTTGTCTACACTTCTCGTCTTTTAGTTTTAAACCATCCCCCCTTGTCCTATTGCTACAGGCCCTGCTAAAAATTTTCCCCATCTTTCTTATCAGCCCCCTTTAAGTACTGAAAGACCACAATAAGGTCTCCTGGGAGTCATCTCTTCTCCAAGGAGACCTTAACCCTTCATCCCCTAATACCAGTGCCCTCTGTGAGGAACTGAGCTAATTCTCACTTCTGGGGCAGCCAGTTTTCTAGTGGAAGCAGTTGGGAACACACAGCATTGCCCAAGGAGCATCTTCCATCAGGTGATGGAGACTCGATCAGCATTTTCTGCCTCTGGCCTTGTGAAACTGCTGCACTTTTTGAGACTTTCTTAGGAAACACTGTTCTCAGACACTCATACCCCTCTGGGCAAGAGGAGGCTGAGGGATGACCTTATTGCTTTCTTCAACTGCCTGAAAGGAGGTTGTAATGAGGTGGGTGATGGTCTCTTCCCCCAAGGAAAGGTTGGATGAGAGGAAATGGCCTCAAGTTGCAGCAGGGGAGGTTCAGATTGGATATCAGGAAAAAATTTCTTTACCAACAGAGTGGTGAAGCCCTGGCAGAGGCTGCCCAGGGCAGGGGTGGAGTCTCCATCCCTGGAGGGCTTTAAAAAATGTGTAGATGGGGCGCTTCAGGACATGGTTTCTCAAGCACAGTGGGACTGGGCTGATGGTTGGACTGGATGAGCTTAGAGGGCTTTTCCAACCTTAATGATTCTGAGCTAAGAGTCTTGGTGCAGCACCCAGCAGGGTCTGGCAGACTAATCCTGCCCTCTTGCCCACCCTGGGCTGCAGGGCTGCAGCACCCTCGTCCCGAACAGCCTTGCAGAGGAGCAGGGAGCAGCGACTGCCAGTGCCCGGGGGCTGGAGGAGCTGCAGCACCAACCGTGAGGCTTTCCCCAGCAAGATCCCAGTCCCAGGTAGTGGGGATGCCCCCACAGCAGCACCTCTCTGCGTAGCCATGCAAGACACCCAGGCTCAGGAGAAATTTCTTCACCGAAACGGTTCTCAGGCTCTGGCAGGGGCTGCCCAGGGCAGTGATGGCGTCACCACCCCGGGAGGTGTTTAAAAGATGGGTAGTTCAAGGTTATGGTCCTGTTGTAGGTTGGACTCAGTGATCTCAAAGGTCTTTTCCAATCAAACAATTCTATGATTCTAGGACACGCCGCCTCCTTCTGATGGAGCTTCCCCAGCAATGCCTTGTTAACAAAACACTTCTTTCCTACCTTTCTAAACCTTTCTGATTTTCCAGCCCTGTCCAGAAGGACATTTCTCCTGATTCAGAAATGTAGAAACTGAAGCACAGGTGAGCAAGGGCTCTGCAAAGCCTCAGAGTGCCTTGACAGCAGAGCTGGGAAGTGCCCCCGTCACCACCTTGGGGCCTGCTGACACATCCCACAAAGCACCCTCACACCAGGCTCTGGGGCCCTGAATGGTCCCTTGGGGGCACCAGCCTTCCCATGATGTCCCAGCACATGCTCCCAGCTTGCTGGATCTCTCCCAGTCAGACCCAGCAGCTCTGCTCTTTGCACATGGCTTGTGCAGTGGAGAAACGGGGAGGGTCAAGCTGGGCACGCAAGGCTGTGGGCAACATAACCAGTGACAGAACAGATAAAAGAAAGGAGGAAATGAGATTTCTGTCCTTCCCTCACACACAAAGCAAGTGGTGCTGGGTGCCCTTGAGGTGCTGTGTGCCTCCTGAGCAAGCTCAGTGCCAGAAGCTCTCTGTGCCCTTGCCATGCTGGGTAGGCTGGAAATGGCCCGTCTGGAGCAATCTGCAATGCGTGCTGCTTTTAATTAGAAAGGGCTGCACGCCCACCTGCAAGAGGCTGTAAATCTGGGCCGTGCTGTAAAGAATGCCCTGGATTTAAGTTGTAATTAGAACTTCTATTGACGGCGCAAAGCCTCATTTTTCATGTGAAGCTGCTCATTGCTCCCAGTCAAGAAATCAATCTGGGCCCGTTGAAGAGATGGGGCCGTCAGATTTGCAGGATGGATTGATGGAGGAGAACAGGGGCTGTCTTAACCCCTCTGCTGCCCTGGCTCTCACTGGGGTGGGCAGTGGGCAGGGGCAGGAGCAGTGGTGCCTTCCCACTGCCCTCTGCCTGCTGCTGGTTCTCTTGGGGAGCTCTGCTTTACAGGAGGGTGAGTTGCAACCTGTCTGCTTGAGCCGTGCAGGACAGGGCGTTAGCATCCTCCTACTTGGAAGAACAAGAGCACTTGGAAACTATTTCAGCTGTAACATGCAGCTACAGCCAATTCCAGTGGGACCAGCAGGGTGAGGGAAGGGATTCTGCCCCTCTGCTCTCGTGAGATCACACTTGGAATACTGTCCAGTTCAGGAATCCCCAAAAGAAGAAATATATGGAACTGTTGGAGCAGGTCCAGAGGAGGCCACAAAGGTGATCCAAGGGCTGGAGTATCTCTGCTATGAGGACAGGCTGAGAGAGCTGGGGTTGTTCAGCCTGGAGAAGAGAAAGCTCCAGGGAGACCTTAGAGCAGCCTCCCAGGACTGAAAGGGGCTCCAGGAAAGCTGGGGAGGGGCTTTTTACAAGGGCCTGGTCTGATAGGACAAGGGAGAACGGCTTTAAATTGGAAGGGGGAAGATTTAATTTAGACATTAAGAAGAAATTCTTCACGATGAGGGTGGGGAGGCCCTGGCCCAGGTTGCCCAGAGCAGTGGTGGCTGCCCCATCCCTGGGGGTGTTCAAGGCCAGGTTGGGTGGGGCTTTGAGCCTCCTGATCCAGTGGGAGGTGTCTCTGCCCATGGCAGGGGATGGAACTGGGTGGGCTTTAAGGTCCTTTCCAGTCTCCAGACCCTTTACCTCTGACCTTCAGGGAGGGCATCTCCTGAACGCAGAAGTGCTCCACAGAGACCACAGGACTCCAGCTCAGGGGCCTCAGTAAGGGCAGTGCCCGCGTAGCCTCTCCTTCTTTGGATTCTGTAGTGGTTGCTCTGTGGAATGCCTTGTCTATTTAGGGAAAAGAGTGGTTTTCCTTCTTTTGTCCAAGTTTCTGCCCTGTCTGCTTAACCCAAGAGCTCTCTGGGCCTCCCTGGCCCAGCTCAACACATCATCTTCACATTCACGGGGGGCAAAGTGCTCCAGTTTGGAGTCTCACGTGCCAGTGGTGAAGAGACAGGACAGAGCAGGATGAGCAGGAACTCTGGAGAGCTAAAACCAGGAATCACGACCCCACATTCCCCTGTTTGTCAGAAAGGTGCCCTGCACCCTATTGCTGCTCTCATCTTTCCCCTCATTAATAAGAAGGAGGTTTTCAACCCTCTGCATTCTCACTACTTTGAGTTGTCTGCCCTGTAAGCTCAGCACCTCCGACCTGTAGGGGAGCCTTATCCTGGTTCCCAGCTCATGGAGAGCTCTGACCATCCTTGGGGCACCCTCACCTGCCTGTGCTCCTGCTTCTCCCATGGTCTTTCTGGTCATATTTTTGAGTTGATTCTCCTTCAGGATCTACAATGATCACAACCATCATTTCCTCTGATGTCCTGGTCAGAGGGCAATGTCCCCAAATGCTTCCCATTTTCCATGTCAGGGTACACCCACATTCCAGGCACTGCCAGTCCCATGGGGCTGGTTTGTCTTCCAGCTCCCAATGTGGGGCACCACCCACCAGACAGCAACCTGACTGTGCCAGCTCCACACGGCTGGCTCAGATTTGGGCATGGATTCAGGAGGGGAAGGATGCTCTCCCATCCTGTGTGATGTCCTAGTTATCAGAGGATGCTGGACAACATCTTCCAGAGAGTGGTCCACACAGAGACAGGAGGCCAGGTGGAATTTTTGGGAACTGAGCATCCTGGGGAATCCTGAGGATGGTTTCACTGTTGTGCAAATAGAAAATATTGAAAATCTGGTCACAGCCTCCCCAGCAGAGGGTCAGGAAGCAGTAAAGAAGGTGATGTGAACTAATCAGAGCTGACATAAAGCTTCCAAGGCCTGAGTTAAGCGTGTGGTGGATTTGGATTCACACTGGAGATAAAGAGGTGGATCCTGGAGAGTTGGCCTCTGGAGCCAGTTCAGTTAACCCATATTTTCAGCATCATTTCATGCTATTCCAGTCCACAGATCCTGGCGACTCTGCCAGTGCACTACAGGCTGGACCACAGAGCCCCAGAGACACATCCAGCTCTACCAGCCCAGCCCAGCCCATCCCTGCCTTCCCAGCACTGCAAGCTGGGGATGCCCTACTGAGCCTCAGCGCCTTTTTCCTCCTTCCCTCCTGCAGAGCCAGGGTGGGTAAAGCAGGAAAGAGCAAGGAGGCCCCTAAGCTGGAAGACCCAAGGAAGGGACAGCACCTCATCCTGAGACAAAGCTTCCACAGCTGCACACAAAGAGTCAAAAGCTGTGGCTTTACTTTACAGGGAGACTCCCACAGAACAATACAATCATGGGATGGGTTGGGTTGGAAAGGACCTCAAAGCCCATCCAGTTCCAACCCCCTGCCATGGGCAGGGACACCTCCCACTGGATCAGGGGCTCAAAGCCCCATCCAGCCTGGCCTTGAACACCTCCAGGGATGGGGCAGCCACCACTTCTCTCATCTCAATCTCCATTCTTTCAGCTGCACTCTCTGATCCAGAGCCCCTCCCCAGCTTTTCTGGAGCCCCTTTCAGTCCTGGGAGGCTGCTCTAAGGTCTCCCCAGAGCCTTCTCTTCTCCAGAATGAGTAACCCCAACTCTCCCAGCCTGTCCTCATATGGGAGGTGCTCCAGGGATCATCTCCGTGGCCTCCTCTGAGCTTCCTCTAACAGACCCAGGTCCTTCCCATGCTCAATCCTGTGCCACTCTGCAGCCCAGTCCCAGCTGCCACCTCTGCTGTGCCACAGGCTCTCTGCAGGGCTGGTCTTGCTGTCTCCCAAGGAGAGGCAAAGCCTGGGGCAGCTTTCCTGCTGGTGTCCTTCTGGAATCATCAGAGGGACAAGGTCCCACAAGGGTTGTTGTTGATGCAGGCAGCCAGGCTGGAGTTTCACCAGCCTTGACATGCTCCCTCCTGACTGCTCCTGGCATGGCAGGAGGGCTGGAAACAGATGATCTTTAAGGTCCCTTCCAACCAAATTCCAGGATTCTATGACTACAGCACCTATGGCTTTGGCACTTATGGGCTGCAATAAGTTTCATCCTAGGCTGGGATTGGGTGAGACTGTCCCTAATTGGGAGGCTGGCACAAGGCACCTGCCTTATGAATTCCCACCCTGGCTCCAGCTGAGCAGAAAGAGCAGATTAGTCATCCTTTCCCCCAGTGCTCAGCTGGCTCTGGGTTCCCACAGCTGCTTCAAATGCATTGGCTCCACCTGGGCAGGCCAGGAAATCCCAATTCTGCAGCCTCTGGGGAGCGGAGTGCGTGTGATACAACATCCACCTCGGAGATGTCTCCTGGCCTTGGCCTTTCTCCCCAGCTTTGTGTCATGCAATGTGGTATGGCCTGAAGAACAAGGCAGGGTCACCTGGAGCTGTGAAAGGTGGAAGAGGAGCAGAATCAGGCTGGAGAGTGTCAGAGGGGAGAGGAGAGTCCCCACATCCCAAATATTTCTGGGTGGCAGTGAGAATGGCCTCCCTTTTCCCTGCATTCCTATGCAGGTACCAGCCTGGAGGAGGGGTACAGTGTGTCCCCAGCTCCCTCTGGAAGGAGCCTTCCCTTCCAAACAGCCTCAGGTACTGCCCAGCTACTAAAGAAGCTCCTGGCCAAAAGTGTAGGGCTCTTTGGCCAGGCCACCCCAGGGAGTGGAGCAGGATGTCCCTGTCCCTGCCAAAGGCACTGGGCAAACCCCTTGCTCCAGCCCTGCCCTGGGGCTGGGAGATGCCCTTCCCACCTCCACTCTCTTGCTGAGGAGACCCAAGGGAAGGAGACACCCTTAAAGCTTTGGGAAGGGGAATAGAGGAGCCCAGCAAGGCTGGGCAGTTGTAGGGGAGGGGTTCAGCACCCAGAGGTTGCACCCTGCCTCCCCTCACACCTCCTGCAGCAAAGGCACCTGGGCATGTGGAAGAGTTTGGCAGGAAGCAATGGGCAAGAGGGACCGTGCCACGGCAGAGGGTCCTGGGAGTGCTGCCACAGGACGACAAGCTACAAAACCACCTTAAAATAGACTTGGGGAGGGCTTTGTCTCAAAGCCTATTATCTGCACTGAATGCCAGATTAGTGAGCAAAGCCATCCTTGGGCTTGGAAAATGCTCTGCTAAGGAGGGATAATCATGTCATTGAGGCCCTCCAGGAGCCCCAGTGGAGGAGCTGGGGACAGCAGTGACCTCAGCACATGCTTTATGTAAGGGGGATCAGAGGAGGGGGGGGACGGTGCCTCAGTTCAAAGGTTGCTTTCTATGGCCACCTTCACCAAGGATCATTTATTCCTCCACATCCTGAGCAGCTACCACTTGTCAGAGCTGGGTGCAGGCTGGCAACACACCCTGGCATCTCCCACTCTCCCTCCCAGCTCCACAACCACTGCTAATTTGGCAGTGGAAAAGGCAGGACGAGCATCAGCAATGCAGGGCAGACATCAGCAATGCAGGACATGCCCCCAGCAGGTAGAATTGCAGCAGTCCCCCATGGCACATCTCTCCTGTGGGCACAAGAGACAGAGGGTGAAGTGCTCCCCTCCAGGAGCCCCACACAGACCCCCAGGTCACCCACTGCATCCCTGAGCAACTCAGGGCTGCTTTCTCCTTCCTCCTTCCTTCTTCATCACACGTCAGGGGACCAGCCCACTCCAGGTGCTCCTTGGCCAGAGCACTTTCACTCCCAGTGCCAGTTGATTATGGAGTCCATTAGGGGAAGGAGAAAGCAGCGTGGCTCCTGGCACAATCTCCTTCCTCATCTCCCCCTTGGTTTCTCACCCCAGCCTCAGGCTGACATGTTTAGCCTGATCCTAACACGAGCGCATTCCCTTAATGCTGCGGAATAAGCAGAGCAATGACTCGTGGGCAGGTGGCTTTATTTTGAGCACTGGAGATCCCCCAGGTCACATCATTTAAGCTGGGAGCAAGTTAGAGGCAAGCTTCCAGTGGGCCTTGCTAAAACCATTACTCGTAACGTGCACCTAATCAAGGGATATTCCTGGGCTTTTTGGATTAGGTCTCCGTGCCGCAGCGGGAGCATCTGCTGGGATTTACTTGATGCTTTACAGGTTGCAAAGAGGAAAAGAAGAAGCTTTTGCTCTTTATGGGGCAGCTTTTATGCTCTGCAGTTTCCGCACTGCGTTTTTACTGCTTGCAATCCCAAACCCCATCAATCCAGAGGCAGCACCAAGGGGGCTCGATGGGAACAAGCAGCGAGCAGCAGGCACCAAGCTGCTCTGCAGGGGCATGGGGCCAGGCTGGGGGGGTGCTACTGGGTGCCTGGGTATGGGGAAGGGGGTTTGCTGGCATGGGATGTGCTTGAGGGGCAGGGGTTACTAGGCAAAAGGCCCCTCCTGGCACATCTGTGTCGCTGTTCTGCTGATGCCTTGAAGCAGGGCTTGGTGAGCAGCCTGAGCCAGCTCAGGGCTCCTTGGCAGCACCAGCAGTGCTGCTTGTTGCTGCCTTGAAGAGGGAATACCTTGAGCACTGGGGGCAGTTCTGGGTGCCCCAGGATAAAAAGGACATCAGAGCAGTGTGGAGTGTCCAGAGGAGGCCCCAAAGCTGGTGAAGGTTTTGGAGGGGAAGTTGTGTGAGGAGAGGCTGAAGTCCCTTGGTCCATTCAGCCTGGAGAAGAGGAGGCTGAGAGGGGATCTCAGAGCTGTTTGTGCCTTCTCCCAAGGGAGGGAGGGGAAACAGGGGCTGAGCTCTGCTCTCTGGTGACCTGGGACAGGACTGGAGGGAATGGCAGGAAGATGTGCCAGGGGAGGGTTAGGTTGGATATCAGGAAGAGGTTCTTCCCCCAGCGGGTGGTGGAGCCCTGGAACAGCTCCCCAGGGCAGCAGTCACAGCACCCACTCTGCCAGCATTCCAGGAGCATTTGGCCAATGCCCTCTGCCCCACGGTGTGAATGTTGGGAGTGTCCTGTGTAGGGACAGGAGTTGGACTCGATGATCCTTTTGGGTCCCTTCCAGCTCAGGTGATTCTGTGAGTCGATTAATGGTGTGTCCCACTCTGGACACAGATGAAAGAGACTTTATAGGGAGAATGTGGAGACCTGGAGTGGCTCCTCCTGCCACCCCAATCCCACCGTACATGGCTGGGCACCCTGTTAGCAGCCAGCCCAGATTTTCAGGGCTCTGGCAGAGGCAAAGCTGCCAGCCAGGCTCTGGGTTTCTGCTTGTCCTGTGTGGCTGCTGCCACAAGAGACTGCATTTTTGTGCTTGGAGCCTGCTCTGCAATTGACAGCAGGAACCCAAAGTCCAACTGCTGACACTCTGGGAAGTCCCCAGCGCCGTGCTTTGAATGGCAAGAGATTCCACATCAGGGCATCTGGAAGGGAGAAATATTGTTCTTCATCCCCAGTCATTAATGATTAATTACCTGTATTGAAATGAAGTCTGGGGACATGGCCAGAGCGAGGTCTCCCATGGGGGAGGCACAGTGCAAACGCTATGCTGTGGTCAGTCCCCATCCCAAAGGAATTGCCCCTGGCTACAATCCCTGTCTCTCCAGCCTTGTGTGTTCCCCTTGTCTTTCTACAGCCTTAGCTGGGGGCAGCAGATGTTTCCATGCACATCATAACATGTTGCTTCCCAGATCAGATAATTTGCTCTGCAACCTCAGTGCACACATCGTACAATATTTTGTCACCCTTTATCACTGCAATTTCCCTCCTATCATGGCCTAGTGAATCATTATTGATGGACTCTTAATATCATTGCTGCTCCTTCACAGGAATGTGTTTTAATGGATTTTCCTCTCACCCAGCAGCATGGCTGCACTCTGCTGTGGTTCAAGGGGTAGGGCTGTAGCTGTACAGCTCAGAACATCCCACGTGGTGTGGAGGTGACCGTGAGGAGCTGCCCTGTGCTTTATTATCTGGCACAGTATGTGATTCCCACAGCCAGCAGCTACTATGTAGGGACACACTCATGATGCTGAGGAACTCTCACATCTGGGGGTGCCTGAGTTTCCACTGCTGCAGTTTCCACCAGCTCAGCTTTGGCTGTTGGAGGGTTTTCTTTGAAGTGTTTTCATGTCCCATGTTCCTTTCCAGAGGAGGAACAACTCCAGGATGTTCAAAGCAGAAGGTCTGCTCTGAAGTGCTTTCCTTTCGCACTCTTATTTTCTGGTGTTGCCCCTGAAATATCTCTGAGGCACAAAGCACAGCATTGCCTGGGCAGCTGAGCCACCTTGACCTGCTACAGGGCAACCACACTCACCCAGGAAGGCACAGGGAGAGGCAGAACCAGCTACAGCCACCTTTCTGACCTGAAGCTGCACGAGTGACGGATGGCTCAGCCAAGAGAAGGGGTTTTAGGCACAGGCTTTGCTGGGATAGAAGTTCTTTGGGCACGTCTGTGGAGATGTCCTCTCTGCAGAAGCCAAGGGAGCCTCTCCAGGCAGTCTGCAGCCCTGGCTCTACGCTGTGTGCTGCCAACGAGCAAAGAGGGCAGCTGCTCTGCATCTATAATTCCTGGCCTGGTTTCAGCTCCAGCATAAGCCAAGCTCATCTTCCTTCCTGCTCTGCCCCGAGCCCCCGGTTCAGAAGGCAGGTGCTGAACCCTGTCTGTCTCACAGCTTGTAGAGTGACTGTCACTCTGGGATGGTGACAGCTCGACGGGCTGGATGCACACAGGCTGTGTCTGCTCCGAAGAGCTGTGCTGGGGGCTGGATTGCAGTGACAGCTATGGAAATACAGAGGGTTAGGAGGCTGCCAGCTCCTGGCAGAGCCAGGTGTCAAGTCTGCAGCTTGTTGGGACCTCCTGTGCCCAGCTTGGTATTTCTTCTCTTGCAATGCAAGCTTGTCTTAGGGCAAAGCAAGCAATTGCTTCCCTTTGTCATATTTGCTCATAAAGGAGGCTCTGAAGTGCCTGGATCCATTTGTCTGCTTTGTGGAAAAGGCTGAGGGACACGGGAAGGGACAAAGCAAAAGGCCCACCCGCACAGCCCAGGTGGGGACCTCTGCACCACTGCGGCACTGGAATGAGCCATTGTGTTGCCTAAAGGGTTGTGCTACAGGGCATGAATCCCTGTGAGCAGGAATGTGACCTCCTTAGAGCCTGGCCACGGTGCCAGGAATAAAAGAAGCCAAGAAAGCACTCTGAATGGGTGAGACAAGTCAACAGCCCCTCGGAGCTGAAGCCCTCCAGAAAGGCAGAGGGCAGCTGGACAAGGTTAAAGAGTGCTTGCCTCTGTCTGCAGCCAAAAGGGAGGCACTCGGGAGGTAACCCTGCTTTCTGACAATAGCTGGCTCTGAAGCACTTGATGGTTTTAATAGTGTTCAGTGAACTCGAGCAGAGGAGATTGTGAAAGCACAGCACAGAGAGAGAGCTGCACCCCACGTGATGATGAACCTCTGAAAAGAGGTGTTTGTCACAAAGAATGGAGGAACCAGGAGGTGAATGCAGAGAGGAGCCTGTGACTGACCTAGCCTGGGGTCTGTCATTTTGGGGATGGTAAATGGGCTCTGGATGGGAAGCAGGGCTGTGACAGGGAGCTGGGACACAGCTCTGGGACAGCCCAACCCATGCCCAGAATGAGCTCCTGGGAAAACAGTTGGAGTTCATAGAATTATAGAATGTCCTGAGTTGGAAGGGACCCACAAGGATCATTGAGTCCAACTCCTCTCCCTGCACAGGACAACTCCAACATTCACACCCTGTGTCTGAGGGCGTTGGCCAAATGCTTCTGGAATATTGTCAGGCTGTGACTGCTTCCCTGGGGAGCTGTTCCAGTGCTCCACCACCCTCAGAGCTCCCTATGGAAAGCAAACCAACCAGCACAGACCAGCACTCCAGAAGATACCTGAGCAGGGAGGTCATGGTAAGAGTCTATGACACACAAAGTCCCTGGAGCTCATGGGTCTGTGTTTGAGCTAGGATGGGAGGTACCTTCCACAAGAGTGTGTAGGGCAGAGCTGTGCCCAAATCCCCCCCACCCCCAGCAGAGGTGAAGGTGGGCTCAATTGCTCTGCCCAGCCCGGGACACACAGGCAGAATAACAGAGGGAAGACACTCACTAAAGACCATGGGGGGAAAAAAAGAGACTCAATCATTCTCATGCATACAGACACAAATTAATTAACTGGGTATGTCACAGGGGGACATTCCCCAGCACCTGCAGAGAAGAGTTTCGGGGAGAAATGGCTGATGATTAATGCTCTTCTGTTCGTGCTGCATCACCAGGATCCTGGCAAGGGTTTGAAGAAGAGCAGGCTCTACACCTTCAGCACGCCCGTTGAAAGGCACTGTGTGTTTAGGCAATTGTGTTCTGCTGGTTTGTACCCACATTTTACAATTTTGGATGGCACTGAGGTTGGAATAACCAATGTTTCCATCCAGGAAGAAACAGCAGAAACCCTGGCCAGAGTGTGGAGAGCTTTTAGAAAGTCATAGACTCATAGAATCTTGGAATGGTTTGGGTTGGAAGGGACCTCAAAGCCCATCCAGTTCCATCCCGTGCCATGGGCAGGGACACCTCCCACTGGATCAGGGGGCTCAAAGCCCCATCCAGCCTGGCCTTGAACACCTCCAGGGATGGGGCAGCCACCACTGCTCTGGGCAACCTGGGCCAGGGCCTCACCACCCTCACAGCAAAACATTTCTGCCTAAGATCTCATCTCAGTCTCTCCTCTTCCAGCTGAAAGCCCTTCCCCCTCATGCTATGCCTGCACTCCCTGAGAAAGAGTCAGAGCAAATCCAGCTCCTCAGTTAGATCTCAGTGAGCCAAAATGCCAGCTCCTGTTCTGCAAATAACCCGTCTGGATATAAATTAACACCACAGAGGATGCAGGAGGGTGGTAGCTGGGTTAAGCCCCTCATTGCTGTGCTTATGTGGTGGTTTAAAGAGTTGGAAAATCAACACAGTTAATTAATACTTCACAGACCCACAGTACTATAATGATAAATGTGAAAAAAAAGGGTTTTCTACGCTTGCTTTTAAAGGGAATATCGGGGCAGTTCACTTCCCACCAGCAGCCAGTCAGGAGTCCAGCAGCTTCTGTGTTGCAGGATGAACAAAAGAAAAGATGTGAATGCACGACAAGAGAAATGAAGTTCATGGCCATGGTAACTGGTATTAAAAATTTCATATTTAATCATGATGATCAGTGTCAGCTGAAAGCAAGGATTGCTGGAGGATGGTGTCAGACACTCCTCCCACCCTGAATGCACAGATTGTTTTTTGATTTCAGCTGCAAAATGCAAGATTTATAAATCAAATGCTCACCTGGAGCCAATCGTTGGCTGTGGGGATTTTCCCAAGCATTAGGCAGAGCCCAGGGGAGCAAAGGCCAGGGAGAGGTTTTGTACCTGTCACTTTGACAGGAAAAAAACCCTGTCTCCTGTCCCCCAAACACGGGCTCTGATTGACAGTGCTGCTGCTTTGGATGAGAACTGCCAACAGGTCTGCAGCTCGTGTGGTGCCTTCCCACCTCCTGGTCCCAGTACAGGAAAAGTTCTTAGTGAACAGTTCAGCTTCTGTGTGACACTACCATGAAAGTCATTTCTAAACTAAAGCATCTCAGAGAAAGGAGCAGATTATATTACAGTGGTCTCAAACCAACAGTGTCATGGAGAAGGGTGTGATGGTTTGTGCCAACAATGTATCTGGGTTTGCTGAAAAGGAGAAATAAGCTTTTGGAGAAAGATGGTGGTAGAAACTTCCAATGGCTTTCCTGGAGTTGGGTTTAAGAGGTGACACGTGCAACCAACCCACCCTGTGAATTGTTCCAGGCTTGGGGAAGAATGGCTGGAAAGCTGCTGGAAAAGGCCCTGGGGGTGTTGGTTGGCAGGGGCTGAACATGAGCCAGCAGTGGCCCAGGTGGCCAAGAGGGCCAATGGCATCTTGGGCTGTGTCAGACACAGCGTGGGCAGCAGGAGCAGGGCAGGGATTGTGCCCCTGCACTGGGCACTGGGGAGGCCACACCTCGAGTGCTGGGGTCAGTTCTGGGCCCCTAAGTACAAGAAGGACATTGAGGGGCTGGAGAGTGTCCAGAGAAGGGAACGGAGCTGGGGAAGGGGCTGGAGAACAAGTGCTGTGAGGAGGGGCTGAGGGAATTGGGGTTGTTTAGTCTGGAGAAGAGGAGGCTGAGGGAAGACCTCATCACTGTCTACAACTGCCTGAAAGGAGGCTGTGGTGAGGTGGATGCTGGCATTTTTTCCCAAGTAACAGGTGGTGGGACAAGGGGAAATGGTCTCAAGTTGTACCAGAGCAGGTTTAAGATTGGCCATTAGGAAAAAATTCTTCACCAAAAGGGTTCTCAGGCACTGGAGAGGCTGCCCAGGGCAGTGGTTGAGTCATCATCCTTAAAGGAATTTAAAAGACAGTTATAGGAGGCACTTTGGGATCTGGTTTAGTAGTGGACAGGTATGGGTGGACTCGACAAACTCAAAGGTCTTTCCTAACCAAATGATTTTATGATTCTACAGTCTTTCCAAGGTAGGGTGTGCCTAAATGGGTGACATCCCACAACCAGGGAGAGTTTATGGGACATGGATTTAACCTGGGCAAAATGAAGCCTGGGTACAGACAAGGTGTCACTGCACAAGGGGTGATGCAGTGCAGGGGGTCTGTATCAAATAGTGCCCCAAACAAGTTCCTAAATCTAAATGTGGAGCCAGGCTCTGATCCATTCTCAACCAGTTAAATTACAGAACAGCACCCATGAAGCAGGTGTTGTCACCTGCTGACGTTTTATTTAACAGATATGTGAAAACAAGGATTCCTTCAGTGTTGGAAGTGGAAGAGTCACAAGGGACTTGGGAATGCATAAAGAGACAGACAAGGCAAAACAAACAGCTCAATCTGCCTGGCAGCCCCAGGAGCTGGTGGTGCTCGGGGAGAGAACCCTTGTGCTTGATGCAGTGAGGAGCTGGGATCCCATGGCAGAGACTGCCCTGGCCATGGCACTGAGGCTGCAGGGCCAGAGGAGGGCAGGTTTGCATTCCCCTGCCCTGAGACAGAAAAATGAATTACAGAATAGTTGGGGTTTGGAAGGGACCTTAAAACTCATCCAGTCCCACCCCCTGCCATGGGCAGGGACATCTCCCACTGGATCAGGGGCTCAAAGCCCCATCCAGCCTGGCCTTGAACACCTCCAGGGATGGGGCAGCCACCACTGCTCTGGGCAACCTGGGCCAGGGCCTCCCCACCTTCATCAAGAAGAATGTAAATTTTCCCCCTTCCCATTTAAAGCTGTTTCTCCCCATCCTATCACTCCTTGCCCTTGTGAAAAGCCCCTCCTCAGCTTTCCTGGAGCCCCTTTCAGTACTGGGAGGCTGCTCTAAGGTCTCCCCAGAGCCTTCCTTTCTCCAGGCTGAACAACCCCAGCCTGTCCTCATTATGCTCAGTGCATGTAAAGTTGTGAGAAACAAGCAGGCCCCTACCTGAGAGATGCTGAGCCTCAGTGCAAGAAATACAAGATAGAAACATAGGGAGCCTGGAAAATCCTTGGGGATCAGCACCTTTGCTGCCTGCTGTGGGCTTTGTCCCAAGGCAGAAAGCCTGTGTAGTCAGTGCACTTGGAACCACGTGTGGTCCCCCCAGGCCAACTCTCCAGCTCATGGTCCTCGTGGCCCCTCTCCTCCGGTGCTGGCAGAGCCCCAGCCGAGGGATGGCGGTGATTTATTTCAGAACATTTCTTGCCTGTTGAAAGCCTGACCTCAGATATGGAGAGACGACGTGGGGAAGATGTACGAGTGTCTCTCAGCAAAAGTGCATCGGAGAAATTGAGCGTGAGCTGCCATCAATCTGCCCAGGCTCAGAGGCCCCGCGCAGCGGCGAGGGAGCTGGGGACCGGGAGGGATGCTGCGAAGGTCACCTGGGAGCTGACTCAGCCTCCTCTCCCAGCTCCTGCCATCCATCACGCCCGCTGGGGAAGAGGCAGGGAGCAGAGGCTGGAGGCAATCTCCTTCTCATCCCTCATCCATTCCCCTTTACAGCTTCATTTAGGGCACTGAAATGACACACAGGCACAAATGGCACCGGGGGCACGGGCAGCGATGATCTCCCAGCAGGTGTAACGAGCCCTGCCAGGCTCCGTGGGCAGAGCCATTGCTCCACCAAGGCTCCTGCCCTGGGGACCCCAAGAGCTGGGACAAGGACAAGATGGATAGGGACGTGGGGACAGAGGTGACAGTTGGATTTTCCCTCTCACTGGTTCCATTATAGCACCAGCATTTGGAGAACTTGCAGAGTCTCCCCTAAATCTGTTGAGGGCTACGATAGACTTGAGCTCTTCTGAGTGGTTTCTAGGACAGCCAGAACCCAAGGAAGGCTGTTCCTGCCCAGGTGGTAAACACAGCGTGTTTGCTGCACCAGACCTCTGCGAACTGAGCTCAGAATCCCATAGCAGGTCATGAATTCTACCTTCAAGGAAGTCCAGCCTCTGCAGGGGCCACATATTATAATCTCAGAATAGTTTGGTTTGGAAGGGACCCTAAAGCCCATCAGGTCCAACCCCCTGCCATGGGCAGGGACACCTCCCACTGGATCAGGGGGCTCCAAGCCCCATCCAACCTGGCCTCGAACACCTCCAGGGATGGGGCAGCCACCACTGCTCTGGGCAACCTGGGCCAGGGCCTCCCCACCCTCACAGCAAAACATTTCTCACCAAGATCTCATCTCAATCTCCCCTCTTTCAGCTGAAAACTGTCCCCCCTCATCCTGTCCCTGCACTCCCTGGCAAAGAGCCCCTCCCCAGCTTTCCTGAGGCAACTCCCTCAGGGCAACTCCTGCCATTAATTCTGTGCTGCAGGAGATCTCAGACTCAAGCTGGGCTCAGGAAATCAGGTCAGCAGAGCTTGGCTAAGGGAACGACAGCCAAACAGGACTCTAAACTAGTGTGAAAATGGTGCAAAGGGCTCAGGTATGGATACAACTGTGGGTTAGTGGGATGACGGTGTGATGCTCCCTGCAGAGCATCTGAACCTTGAAATTCTCAGAGGGTGGCCTAGAGAACTTAGAATCTGAGTACAGACCTCCATCTATCTTTGCCAGTCCCACCTAGGATTGCATTTCTGTGCACTGCAGTTAAACACGTGTTACCTGCCTGCTTTACCTGCCAGTAAAGTCAAGCTCCAGTCAAGCAGTTCCCTGCCTGCACTCCTGCTCTGGGGCCCTGCACTGATTTACAGAGGTGACTCCAGCAGAGCTGCTCTGAATACACAAGCAGAGAGGTGATGCTGAATCCAAACCCATGTGCAACATCCAATGGCAATCAACATTGTTTGATTTGGATTTTCTGCAAAGAGTTTGCCCTGGCATTGAGCAACGGATGGTTCTACATTGGGGAGAAATGTTCCTTTCTTCATACTAAATCATAGAATGATTTGAGTTGGAAGGCACCTTAAAGCCCATCCAGTTCCAGCCTCTTCCATGCTCAAAGCCCTATCCAAGCTGGCCTTGAATACCTCCAGGGATGGGGAACACCACTGCTCTGGGCAACCTGGGCCAGGGCCTCACCAGCCAGTTCACAGCAGCACTGAGTGTGAAGAGAGCAGCAGGGATCTCAGCACCAAGGGCAAAAGAAACCCAGTCTCTCACCTAGCCTGGGTAGTTGCCTTCTGGTTACAACAAAGAGCACCTAAAAAAGAGGATTTTCTCCATGTGATTAGGGACATGTGATAGGACAGTGTGTCCTATCATAAGATTTCCAGAGGCCCCCAGTCTAACTAAGAGTGTTCATTGTGTTTTCTTTTAACAAGGGTGTGTAGTGGTAGGACAAGGAGGGATGGCTTTAAATTGGAAGATTTACATGAGACATTAGGAAGAAATTCTTCATGATGATGATGATGATGGTGAGGCCCTGGCCCAGGTTGCCCAGAGCAGTGGTGGCTGCCCCATCCCTGGAGGTGTTCAAGGTCAGGTTGGATGGGGCTTGGAGCCCCCTGATCCAGTGGGAAATGTCCCTGACCATGGCAGGGGGGTGGAACTGGATGGGCTTTAAGGTTACTTCCAACCCAAACCATTCCAAGATTCTATGATCTGACCCATCACAAGGTCTTTAATCTACCTAAGAGTGTGCATCCCATTTTCTGGAAGGACCTGGCCCTGTCTGAGCGTGAGGCTCGAGGGCTTTTAATGAGTGCTTTTGGAAAAGTGCAAAGCAGTCCATCTGCAAGAGGCATTTGGTGGTTTCTGTCAAGTGCCTCTCCACAGTGTCAGGCACATTAATACTTCTGTGAGTCTGGCCCCAGATTACTTAAATATCTTTGCTGATTGGAAGCTGTGAGAGTAATTGATTCTTCACTTTATTAGTCAAACTGAAAAAGGAATTAAGCATCACTGAGGGTCTGACAAACTGGTTGACCAAACACCACTTCAGCTGAGGATAGGTAAGCTTATTTACCTTTTCTTTTTATTGAATGTGCATGATGTTGTGAAGAGAACACTAGGATTTGAAATGGGAAATCAAAACCTCATTATTTTTAAAGTTTCCTGTTGCTAAAATGATTCAACTTTTCAGTTGCTTTACAGACTTTGTAAAACAGATTCTGTCACAGCAAAATATCTCCTGTTTTCCTTTATTTCTGGTGAATCCACTGTTCAGCCAAACGAAGCCATGTGACTGCCCATATTGAGATATCAGTAAAGCTGAGATGCTCTGGATTCACATAGGACTTTTGAAAATATTGACTTTTGGTTTTTTTAATGCTTCAAAGCTCTGGTGATTAACACAGCCAATCCTCCAGGATCAGGCCAGTGGGGCATCACCTTGGCTACTTCCACTCCTGAGTCTGGAGGAGGTTCCGGCACCACAATTTGAGGTTAAGTGGAGGGAAAGGTGTCCATAAAGACACAGAGGAGGACACTGCATATTCCAGGAATTTTGTTAGATGGTACTGAGGACTCTGAGCTGGGTGGAACTGGATGGGCTTTGAGGTTCCTTCCAACCCAACCTATTCCACGATTCTATGATATCAGGTGGCAGATGGGTTGCACGGAGCAGCAAGTTCTTCCCTGTGGCAGGAGGCAAAGGTCTAACAAAACTCATGCCCTGGGGTGGCCTGCAGCAACCCTCACAGGGGCAGGGGCTCCGCCAGGATTTGCCCCACGCCCCCTTCCCATTCCCACACCAGGTGTGAATCTGCACATGTCCCCTGAGCTCCAATTCTGGGAACTCTTGGATGCTTTTGGGGTTTGTTTCTAACACCTGGAGCTGCCGCGGTGCTGAAGGGCTTTGGAGAGCGATCCCCCTCCCATTCCCTGCTGCCTCCAGGAGCTGGGGAAGAGGTCAGACCCTCACAGCAGTGGAGCAGGGCACTTTGCTGCTGTTCTGAGCCACAGATGTGCAGGCACATCTGGCCCTGCAGCTCCATGCCCTCCCCCTGCTGCCTCAGCCCCTGCCTTGCTCACATGCTGGGGCTAGGCAGGGACACAAGGAGCTTCAAAGAAATCCAAGGAATGTGTCTGTGTTTCTCTGCACTGCAGTTCTGCTCCAGTCCAGCCTGATCATTATTCTGAAATGGAGTGGAGGGGAAATACCCTCTGCTTTGCTGCAGGACCTGTGAGAGAGCTTTGAGACTGTGCAAGGACGGGCAGCCCTGCAGAGTGCTGCTGGGACAAGCTGTCCTCAACTAAACTGGTCCTAATATTTAATCCCTATCCCATCACACTGGGAAGTGAGGTGGTAAAGAGGGAAAAGTGCAATTGCTTTGCACTTAAAAGCCCACCTGTAGCTGTCAAATGGTGCAGGAGAATGCATCAATGAGCTCATTAAATAGATGGGGACACTGAGGCATGCAGAGGGCAGGGGATCTCCTAGGCGTTGAGGTCAGCTCCTTGCCCTGTGCTTCCCTCATGTGTCACAGTGCCTCACCCTTGTTGCTGAGCTTCACTCCTGACTCCTTGGCATGGACATAGAATCATAGAATGGTTTCAGCTGGAAAAAACCCTCAAGATCATTGAGCCCAACCATTAATCCAGCCCTGCTAAGTCCACCACGATGGGGGCAGCTCTGAAGGTTCTTCCAGAGAAGCCTGAAGCTTCATGAAGCCTCAGCCCTGCACTTTTTGGCCACTCAGAGGTGCTGATGCTGGTGGTGTCTCTGCCCCTACAGAAAGACTGAGGAACCACATCCCCTGCTGCTTCCCTAACCAGTCTCTTCCACTTCTGCTGAAGGATGCTGAGAGTGGTTGTGTTGCTGGAGTTCTGCTTGTTCCTTGGCCCTGGCTCTAAGGCAAATCACCTCCTTCTGGGCATAGCAAGAAGCCCAGGAACACACATGGTGTGGTGTCACCCACACACATTGTGTACTGAGTTTACCAGAGCATGCAAAGCTGGTGGCTGCAGCCCACCATCCCCATCCCTGGTGCCCCAGGTGTTTTGGCATGGCTGGAGCAGAGGGCTCACTGCTTTTGGTAAAATCTGAGTTTCCCTGGCAGCTGTGGTCCCAAGCAGCTCTAGGGGCAGCAGGAGCCCTTGCTGGTGCTTGGCTCCTGCCCACTCTGCAGGTTGTCCTGGAGCATGGTGTTGTGCTTCTCAGGGCTCAGCAGATGTGCAAGGATCCTGGGAGTCCCCACAGGACTCTGCAGCCCCTCCCTGGATGCTTTTTGTGCTCAGGGCTCTGCATAGGCTCCAGTAACACATCAACCTCACCTTCCACATCCCTGCTCCCAAACCCCAGGTACACTGTGGCCTCATCCTGCTCTTCCAAATGACACCTTTTCTCCAGACAAAGTGATGGCCTGGATGGAGACTGCCCAGAGCAGACATCCTTCTGCTGGGAGCAGCAGCAGGGCAGGCAGGGGATGCCATGAGCTGGTTGCACAGCCCATCCTCAGGGGATGCTGTGGCTTTCTGTGAATGAACCCTGGCTTTTCCCAGGGGATCCCACATCCTTGGAATTTGATGTTGTCTGTCCACCGTTTTGAAAGCCAAGCTACAGAGCCTAAGGGAGAATTGCACTTTTCTTTAATGAGAAGCCATATTCTGGCCTTTCTGATGGTGCCCAGCCAAGCTGGATATAAAGAATGGGGTTGTGCCAAAGGCTCTGAACTGGAGAACAAAAGTCAGCCTTGAGATGTGCAGGATCTATCATATTTCTCCAGTCATCTCAAAGCTAGGGATGGATGACTTTCCTCAGGCTGTTCCCAGCATGGTCCTGGGTCCCAGTCCACGTGAGACTTCCTAAGTGCTAAGGTTTATTTCACTGCCTCTTGCACGTTTCCCAGTTTGTAGTGCAAGAGATGCACAGAAGCAATCCCAGAGAGAATAAAAGTGCCTCTGGGACTGTGCTGCAGAGATCCATCCCAGCTGCTTTTTGCCTCCAATGCAAAACACAACTGTCCACTGCAGGTTATGCAGGTTTGAGCTCTGATGGAGGCTCAGACCAGAATAATGGAGTTTTCATCACACTTTGCCTCTGCTTGGGTCATCAAGTACCATCAAAAGAATGCCCTACCTGCTCCAGTGCATTTATTGTTATTTGTGTTAAACCAAGAGAGATCTGACCCTCACAGCACTGGGCACTGTAAGACACAGTGGGAAACAGGTCCTGAATCCCACTCTAAGTTCCAGTGGTTGAACTGGCCATGATGGGAATACGGACTGCTCAGCTCTTGGCATCTGCTAGGAAGGTCACTTAGAGCCAGGTGTGCAGAAGTCAGTGGCAAGGGTGGTATTGGGGGAGATTGTTTATGGAAGAAAAAGTGAACACACAAGATCCCTCTTGTAATATTTTGGAATTCCAGTTCAATTCTGGAATAGAAAAAAAAGCAAGTGGCAGGAGGAGAGCAAGCATCTATCTAGGCAGCAGAAAGCTGCAGGGTCAAACTTCACCAGCCTGCACTTGTGTTGTGCACAAACCCAAGCAAGCTGAGGAGATGCTGAGGCACACAATACACTTCTGTGACTGGAGCTCTTCAGAGAAGGAAGAAAGGTCACTTGGGAGGAGGAAACATCCCTTACTACTCTTGAAAATTATCTCTGAACTTTGTCAGGGCAATGACCACATCCAGAGCTGGAGCTGCAAATGTTCCCTGCTTTGCTGGCCATCGGAGGGCTCCAGTGCAGCCCCCAGAGCCCTCCCAGCCCCACACAGTGAGTCCTCCCTTATCATAGACTCACAGAATGTCCTGAGTAGGAAGGGACCCATAAGGAGTTCAACTCCTGTTCCTGCATAGGACAATCCCAACATTCACATCATAAGTCCAGCTGCTTCTGGAATATTGTCAGGCTGTGACTGCTGCCCTGGGGAGCTGTTCCAGTGCTCCACCACCCTCTGGGGAAGAACCTTTTCCTGATGTCCAACCTAACCCTCCCCTGGCACAGCTTCCTGCCATTCCCTTGGGTCCTGTCAGTGGTCACCAGAGAGAAGAGATCTCTTTTTGGGGAGGAGAGCCAGGCAGTGAAGCCTGCAATTCCTTGAGAGGGCACCCTGGGTGCCATGGGGTCGTACGACTCCTCAGGCAAGATGATGGATTACTGAGGTATTTCTCTGAGAGAAGTCAAAGGGGAAAGACTTGGCGAGTTTTTCTCAAGGTGAAAGAAGGGAAGTCAAGGTGCCCTTGAGGAGTCTGGACAGTTCTACACAGGAGCAGAAACACCCAGTGGGCTGCATGACCCTATGGATCCTAAGGGGTTATCACAATGGGAGAGGTAAGGCTGGAAGGAAGCTGCTCCAAGTTCTTATCTTTGCTTTGCCAGGAACTACATACTATATTTTCCCATCTGCAAAACAGAAATAAACCCTCTTCCCTCTCAGAGCCTCCATGAGGATTCATTCATTTATCTTGGAGTAAAAATAAAGATATAAAGTCAAGCCTGACCTCCTGATTCCTGCCACACTGACCACTCTGCAGCACAGCCTGGGCTGGATTTCCAGGGTGCTGCTGTGCCCAGTCCCCTGCCTGTGGCACCACCACGACACACCACGCAGGGCACAACAACCAAACTGGTCCATGGCCAGGGTGAGAAGGAGAAGTGGTGTGGATGGGGAGGATGAGAGATGGTGCGGGTGGTGAAAAGGAGAGATGGTGTGGATGGAGAAAAGGAGAAATGGAGTGGATGGGGAGAAGAAGAAATGGAGTGGATGGGGAGGACGAGAGATGGTGTGGGTGAAGAAAAGGAGAAACGGAGTGGATGGAGAAAAGGAGAGATGGAGTGGATGGGGAGAAGGAGAAATGGTGTGGATGGGAAGGATGCCTTTTCAAATCATGAGACATTCCTTCTTCTTCTAAAAGCAAGAACGAGTGGGAGTGGGTTGAGATTGAGGAATCATCTCCCCCACCTTTCAAATGGTTTGGATCTGGGTATTTGGCACAGTGTGACTGGCCACAAGCTCATTTCCAGTATCAGCTTTCAAGGGGGTTGTTCCAAAAGCCCCAGACGCCCTGTGGTTATTTTTCTGCTCCCACCCAGCGCTGCGGTGCCAGGGTGCTCGCTGTGCCTGGGCACCTCACCAAACTCACAGCACATCGTGCCATGGGCAAGGAGGGCAGGGCTATCCCTGGAGACAGCGAGGCTTTGTGGGAGCTTCCAGCTGCTGCCCCGCTGCGCAGGGAGCCCCGTGCACAGCCCAGCGTGTCCTTGCACTTCTCCAACCCTGAGCTGCACAACCAGCGTGTCCACGGGCAGCCACCACCCTCTGCTGGGTGGACAAGGACCGCTGCAGGACTGGCCCCGCGCCATCGCCCACCTGATGTGCAGAGCTTGGCTCAGGCAGGTGGGATCCTGGCAGCCCCTAAGCGAGTAGAACTGGACTCTGGCACATCCCCAGGGAAAACTCCCCGGCTCCATCCTCCCTCCTGCACTTCTCCCATCTCCGCGGAAGCTCCCAAGAGATGTGACGAAGCCTGCACGCTCCTCCTCACATCCCCCGGAGCCCGGGCTCTGCCTGCTGAGCCCCCTTCACAGCCATTAGGCAATTCGGGGTGGGGAACACGCTTCCCTCTCCCGCTGTCTGCAGGAGACAGGAGCCGCCTCCGGATCCCTCCTGTGCCTGCTGAGGGGACCGTGGCTCCCGAGCTCTTCCAGCTGCTTAGCTCTGCTCTGGCTGGCAGAGCCCGTGGGGAGCAGCCGGTCGATGTCCCGCGGGTCACCTGGAGACCACAGGGAGGAGGGAAGGGGACGAGACGTTGTGGGGGGGCTGCCCGCAGCCTGCAGAGGTTCCACCAAGCCTTTGGGCGAGGTGGGAAGGAATATTAATTTAACTGCATGGAGAAGCCTCTTCACGCTGCCCCAGTTTCCCAGTTCAAGGTGGTGGTGGCTGACCGGGACTGGGCTCTCCGGAGGCTTTTTCCTCAGCGGACACGAGGTATCAGGTACCCCCGAGTCAGATCCCATCCTCCCGAATTTCAGCCACTCGGAGGAGGGTTTTGAAGTTGGTTCAGTGAGACGCTGTGTCTCAGACCTTCTCTCAGGGCCTTATTAAAATGCAGACTGCAAATTCAGATACTGTAAACAAGGTCACTGGAGAATGAAGATCAACAGAGTGCAAGCACAAGGAATGCAGAGCATTAATATTCTGATGTGTGAGCCCGTCCTAAATATTTTATCAGGCTAAGCTTTTTTGTATTGAGGCATCCTTCCCCTGCTCTTCCTCCTCCTTCTCTGCCTGCTTCACGTCCTTTTCTCTTGCGTTCACAAAAAAACCACTTTGTATTTCGGCTGAGGCTTGAAATGTATGCAAACCTCCCGCTCCCCCCCGCCCCCCAAACCCCTCGCCCTCTTCCAGGCGAAAGGAGAGAGATTTCCTAACGGGGTTTCTTTTGTTTCTGTCAATGTCTCATTTAGGCAGCGGGCTCTGGGACTTATTGAACGCTGCCAGTGTCTTATCACCCGCGTCTCCCCTTCCTCTGCCGAAATGCAGGGATTCCCTCCCACCTCAAGCGGAGAAGCAGCCGGCGGTCCGTGCCTTCTGCACCCCTCCTGGCGCTTCCTCGGGAGCTGCCTCCTACAGAGGGTGCTTTTGGCTCGGGGAGACAATCCAGAGGTACCTGGTGTGGTGTCAGAGCAGCCGTCGCAGGGTCATCGGCTTCGCCCTGCACGGAGAGGGACTGAAAACCTCGTAGATAGTGAAAAATGAGCTGAAATCCAGCCAGTCCTCAGCTGGTGGTGAAAAGGTACTTCCTGACCTCGGGAAAGCTGTTCCCATGCCCTGAGGCATAAGATTTGATTATTCTTCTCAAGATGCTCAGTAGCACAATCTCAAATGCATTGCACAGTGCTGAAAGGATCTCTGCCTTTTTAAGTCCATAAAGGCATTTTTATTCTTATATTGGGCTGCACAATCCCGAAAGGATCTCTACCATTACACATCCCAAAATGCTTTTGGGCCTCTCACTACAAGAAGGACATTGAGGCACTGGAATGTGTCCGGAGAAGGAGAACAGAGCTGGGGAAGAGGCTGGAGAACAAGAGTTATGAGGAGCAGCTGAGGGACCTGGGGATGTTTAGTCTGGAGAAGAGGAGGCTGAGGGGAGACCTCATCACTCTGTGCAGCTCCTGGAGAGGAGCTTGTGGTGAGGTGGGTGTTGGTCTCTTCTCCCAAATAACAAGTGATGAGATGAGAGGAAATGGCCTCAAGTTACACCAGGGAAGGTTCAGATTGGATATCAAGAAATATTTCTTCACTGAAAGGGTTCTCAGGCCCTGGCAGAGGCTGCTCAGAGCAGTTGTGGAGTCCCCATCCCTGAAGGGGTTTAAAAGCCGGGCAGATGAGGTGCTCAGAGATCTGGTTTAGTGATGGACAGGAATGGTTGGAATTGATCTCAAAGGTCTTTTCTAAGCAAACTATTCTATGATTTATTTTTTGTTTTGTTTTACTTGAGGTCAAGCTGGGAAATTTGGAGCCTGCTATCAAGTCTCCCCTCCTGGAATCATTGCTTATCATGGGAAGTCTGTGCTTCAGACAGGACTCGGTGTGGCTCTCCTGGCCTGGGTGGGAGCAGTTTGCTGGATGTAACTGTTCAAGTGAAACCCAAGGATTCAGGGAAATGTTTGCTGACCCTGAACTTTCCTATATCTGAGTATTTATCTGCATTGCCAAGCAGTGGCTGTGTACTCTCCTCTGTGCTACCCACTAACCCCAAATTCATCTTGTTTGAAAATCTACAGTCATGTAATTAGCGATAAAACCCGGCGAGTGGAGTGGCCAACCACAAATCTCAAGTAATAAATAGCAGAGGATTGAAGGGAACAGTTTGGGAATAGTCAATTGAATGGGAATTATTCATGCAAACTGGATTGCAGACTCTTAGAAACACCAAACACACTCCAGAAAATGAGGGCATTTATGTAATGCCACCTCATTAAAAAAATAATCATAAGAAATTGATTATTAATAAAATATTGAGAGGTAATTAACATTTTTTTTTCTCAGGAGAAGATTCCAGAAAAGGGGCCACTTCTCCTTTTCAACTTCAAGTTTCCTTTCTAAAGGACTTGAAAGAGAATCATGTGCATTAACCAGAGAAATCTGGCCTGAAATGAACATTTAAATACAACATGGATTAATGGGTGAGCTTTTTAGAAGGTGAAATGTTGGAGTCTGTACAAATTGACATTTTTTGGTCATAAATAATAGTCTAGATTGGAAACTGCTGTGTAATTAGCAGGTCTTGGATCTGCAACCTTTTGTAATTGTGCAGAGTAGATTGTATTTTGTTTTAACTGCAGTGTTGATAACACCTGCAATGTTGGCCAGGAGGATAATGGACACTATGGAGTGGATGGGCTCATCCACCAGCAGTGGTGGCTGGAGGCATCCTGTGGCACCTTCCCACTCTGCCAGTGCTTCACAGTCTTTAGATAAAGAAATGTTTTCTGATATCCAATCTAAACCTCCCCTGGTGCAACTTGAAGTCATTTCCTCTCATCCTGTCGCTTGATACTTCGGAGAAGACAACACCCACCTGGCTACAACCTCCTTTCAGGGCACTGCAATGAGGTCTCCCCTCAGCCTCCTCTTCTCCAGGTGGAACAGCCCTGTCCCTAGGGTGCTTGGGGGTCTGCCCTGGGGTGTAGGGTCTTGTGGTGCAGGTGCAGCCACAGCCCATGCCCAGGAGGCTTTCCAGACTAGGCCTGAAGGGGTTACAAACTCTTGAGGAAAGATGGCCCAGATTCATAAATGCATGTGTAACCCAAGGTCCTTAACACATGGAGACCTGAAAAGGACAGATGTTCCAACATCTTATAACATAAATCCTACAATCATGGAACGGTTTTTGGTTGTAAGTGACCTCAAAGCCCATCCAGTTCCAATCTCCTTGCCATGGGCCATGGGCAGGGACAACTCCTACTGGATCAGAGTACTCAAAGCCCCATCCAGCTTGGCCTTGAACACCTCCAGGGATGGGACAGCCATGACTTCTCTGGGCAACCTGGGCCAGGGCCTCCCCACCCTAAGATCTCATCTCAATCTCTCTCTTTCATCTTAAACCCATTCCCCTCATCCTCTCCCTGCACTCCTTGATCAAGAGCCCCTCCCCAGCTTTCCTGGAGTCCCTTTCAGTACTGGGAGGCTGCTCTAAGGTCTTCCTGGAACCTTCTCTTCTCCAGGCTGAACTCCTCTCCCAGAGCACGAGGTTGCTGTAACCGAGCACCACACATGGGGTCACACAATGCCCACAAATGCCCAGAGCCCCACATCCACTGGAAGGAGGAAAGTGAAAAGTGAAATGTGGGGTTTGAGATGCTGCAGATGGTCCAGACTGCACAGCAGAAAGGGGCATTGATGCGTTTGGCCCCACATCTTGGGCCAGGTTGGTCACCAAGAGTGCAGGTGCCTCTGCATCGGGCTGGTTCCGTGTGCAGCTGCTCCTGGGAACTTGGCAGCAGCAGGACACGGGGAAAACCCTGACTTTTTTCCTCACTTCTTGGCACAGCTCTCTGGAAAGGCCTGAGCACGTCTCCTCTCCCTCAGTGGCTGCGCTGTGGCCCTGCAGCCCAGCCAGGGGGGACCCCAGGGAATGAAGACATTTATACTGCACATTGACTGGCCTCTGCTCTATTCTCTTTTGAAATATAGCAGCTTATTGATTTATATTTAAAAGGGATGAATGCAGCATATATCAGTATATTAGACACACTCCACACAAACAGAAAGGGCACTGCTGCCTTCCCACTTGAGCAATTCATCACCTACCAGAGCTCTCCCAGGGTAACAACTGAGCACACCAAGGGGGAGAGGGCGTTTCTGTCTTGTACAGGTTTCCTGAGCACATTCCCTGGCGTGGAAGAGAAGCAGTGGGGAAGCACCATGTGCAAAACCCGTGCACTTCTTGATCTGCTAGAGGGTAGGATGGCCCTACAGAGGGACCTGGACAGACTGGATCCATGGGCCAATTCCAATGGGATGATGTTTAATGAGTCCAAATGTCGGGTACTTCATTTTGGACACAACAATCCCCTGCAGAGCTACAGACTGGGGACAGAGTGGCTGGAGAGGAGTCAGGCAGAAAAGGACCTGGGAGTGCTGGTGGCCAGGAAGCTCAACATGAGCCAGCAGTGTGCCCAGGTGGCCAAGAAGGCCAATGGCATCCTGGCCTGCATCAGGAATAGTGTGGGGAGCAGGACCAGAGGAGTTATCGTCCCCCTGTACTGGGCACTGGTCAGGCCTCACCTTGAATACTGTGTCCAGTTCTGGGCCCCCCAGTTTGGGAAAGATGTCAGGATGCTGGAGAGTGTCCAGAGGAGGGCAACGAAGATGGTGAGGGGGCTGGAGCACAAGCCCTACGAGGAGCGACTGAGGGAGCTGGGGCTGTTTAGTCTGAAATAGAGGAGGCTCAGGGGAGACCTCATTGCTCTCTACAACTCCCTAAAAGGAGGTTGTAGTCGGGCAGGGATTGGTCTCTTCTCTCAGGTGACCAGGGACAGAACTAGAGGGCAGGGACTCAAGCTTGGTCAGGGAAAGTTTAGACTTGATGTGAGGAAAAAGTTCTTCCCTGAAAGGGTGATTGGTCATTGGAATGGGCTGCCCAGGGAGGGGGTGGAGTCACAGACCCTGGAGGGGTTTAAGGGGAGACTGGATGAGGCACTGAGTGCCATGGTTTAGATGATGGGTTGGTGTTAGTGTTGGTGTTAGTGTTGGGTTATAGGTTGGACTCGATGATCTCAGAGGTCCTTTCCAACCTTATGACACTGTGATACTGTAATTGTTACCCTCTGCAAACAGCTTTCCCTCCTGCACTCTGGAATGTAGTGCTGGGCTGCCATCCATGCCACGGCTTGGGGAAACTGAGGCACTGAAAAGCAACTTGCCTTTGATCAAGCCTGAAAAGAACCGTGGAACTGTAGAATGGTTTGGGTTGGAAGGAACCTTAAAGCAGAAATAGGCACTGAGCTCGCCCAGCCCTCAGCCCTTAGGCAGGTTTGGTTCCAAATAGCACAAAGCTCCAGCCGGTGGTATTGGCTGATTTGGAGCATTCACAGTGCCTCGGGCGCTGGGCTCAGGCTGCTGCCAGGGACTGGACAGTAAATGTCTGCCTGAAGGGTCACATTTACGCTCCAGCCCTTGGCTGTTAAGGGCTTTTCAAAGCCTCCTTGTGCCTTGGTATTGCAGTGCCTGTGAAGAGAAAGAGAAAGGAAAGCTGCACTGGGGGGATGGTGCCCTGATAGAAGGCAACTCTTCATCTCCCAGGGATGGCAGGGGATTAAAGCAAGCAAAGCCCCGGAGTTCCTTGAGTGCCAGAGGCAGAGGGAACTTTCTCAGCCCCCCTAACAGTGCAAGAACTCATCCTGGCAGCAGCACACACAAAAATCCTCCTCCCTTCCCTTTGCTGTAGCAGACAAAGCACTGTGAGCACCTTTTCCTCTTCTCTGCCAGCCCTGGGCTCAGGGAAAGGGACTGTTTCATGGCTCTTGGCTGGGTCCCAACAGAGCTCGCTCCCCACTGTGCTCACATGCAGGCACCGAGCTCCACCAGCCACAGATGAAGGCCCTCTCCTTCTCCATCAGAGAGAGGGAGGGAGGGATTCCAGGTATCAAAGTGAAAATTACAGCATCTCTTTTTGACTTACGAGTAGTTCTCTTGGCTCTTGCTGCCACTGGCTTTCCATTAGCAGCACGAGCTGGGTAGTTCATCTGTCACATTTGCCACCACGGAAATGACATGGGGGTGATAGAAATATTTTCTGGTGCATTAGCATTCGGGATAGATCAGGGCAGGAGCAAGGGGGCAGCCAAACGCACCCGATAGAAGGGAAGAGGCGGGGACATGCCATGCTCACTGAGCACTTGATATCTGAGTCAAACCCAAGCTGCTGTCTCCATCCAGGGGAACGTGCCTTTGATATAATATCCCCCTGAGATATGATATACACCTGTGATTATCCTGACTCGCAATTCCATGTCCCTGTGCTGCCCTGAGCCGGCTCTGCAAGCCGCAGCGTTATTTATCTGGCAATAAACGGCCTCTGTCTGCAAAATGAGGGCTTCAGCTGGAGAAGTAATGGGCAGTTTCGGCTCAGCTGGAGATGTGCCCCGAGGTGAAATCTGATTGGGAGGGAGCATTGTCCTCCCGGCTGAGGGAGATATCCCCGTGACCTGCTTTCTAAGGTGGCCAGACAAGGGCATCCCGGGGAAGGGGAGGTGCTGCAGCCTCCCAGCAGTCGTGCAGCCTGGAGGAACACGTGGAGCTAAGTGTAATGCCTCTCCCTCAGCGTGTGTCCCTCAGGAGGATGCTTCTCCCCATGGCTGAGAGTCCTTTCTGGATTATCAGGGAAGAAGAGTGTATCCATGCCCAGTAACAGTTAGAAGATCTTATCCTCTCTGCACATTGCTGCTTCTGATGCCCCAAGTTGTCTGTTGGATGATGCCTTCTCTGTCAGGTCCTGTCTTGCACTAGAGGGACAGATCCTGCCCATCTTCCATCCAAGGGAGGAACCTGAGGGGGGCCCTTGTGGCAGTTTACAGCTTCCTCACCAGGGGAGAAGGAGGAGCAGGTGCTGAGCTCTTCCCTCTGGTGACCAATGACAGGACCAGAGGGAATGGCAGGGGAGGGTTAGGTTGGACATTAGGACAAGGTTCTTCCCCCCAGAGCAGAGTGGTGGAGCACTGGAACAGCTTCCAGGGAAGCAGTCACAGCCTGACAATATTTCAGAAATCTTTGGCCAACACTCTCAGACACATGGAGTGAATGTTGGGGTGTCCTGTGCAGGGACAGGAGTTGGACTGGATGGTCCTTGTGGGTCCCTTCCAACTCAGGACATTCTATGATTCTGTGACTCTATGAACCCAGAGTGAGATCTTTGCACTAAGGCTGGAGAGACGACCCCACTGAAGAATTGCCAATGTCTTGACCATGGGCTGCTTCCTCCTCACTCAGGGGCTTGGGCCTTACTTTGAGAAGCAAAGGGTTAATACACCATGTGTGATGGGGCAAAGAGTGAGTAGGACTTGTCTGCACCAACCTGATCAATCTGGAAGTGGAGTGCCACATGGAAAGATGGGATGCAAAGTCCCTCATCATCAGGGAAAGAAGATGGACCGTGCCAACCCTGCTGGCAAGTACCTTGGCAACGTGGTCCCTCGGGAGACAGCAGAGGCAGCTGGAGGCTGCCTGCTGCAAAGACAGCTGAAGTCTGGCTCTCAGCTGCATGGCATTTGTGATCTCCCAGCCTGCCCAAGAGGAGTGACAACAGCAACTCCATTTACACACGCTTTGGGATCCGTCTGTGCAGGAGGCTGCAGGGAAAGCAGGCACAGAAATATTATCATTAGCATCATCGGTATTATTATCACTATCCCCCTGCAGCTGGCTTTGGCTGCACAGCAAAACCAGCCAGAGCTCCTCTGGTGACATCTCCCTCCACCCACCCCAATTCCCTGTTCCGTTGACTAGACAGAAATTGCCCCCAAGAACTTCTCTTTTTTTTCCTGAATGTTGATTTCTCTTTAGTTAATTAAATGTTTTTAGTTCTAGTTTTCAGCTTTCTGTGCTTTCAGCGCACAAAGCCAGGCGGTTGTAGGGGGGATAAAATGTTGTTCTTCCACAGTTTCTCAGCCAAGAGGAATTCTGAGGTTTAAGCAGGTCCATAGCCATCGAGATAATGATCTTTTTCCATTGCATCCACTGCTGGGAAAAGAGGCAGCGTTGGCCCCAAATCCCCACTCACTGCCACTTCTGGTGCCGCCTTCCCCCTCTGGGCAGCAAGGGTGATAATTGCCTCCCACGGCATGGGGAGGGTTAATTAGCCAGTGTTTGTTCAGTGCTGTGAATAGGTAAAATGCTGTCTAAGTGCAGAGCATTATGATTAATAATATCCAGGCAGCTACAGCAAAGTGCTTAGAAGGATTCAGAAAGGATTATTCATTTATATGAATACAGAGGATATCTACAGTTACATTAAATGGGATAAAAATCTGCAGGGGACCTAAAACCTCACGCTTCAGGACATAAACCAGCCATTAACTGCCTGGGTTGGGAAGGAAGAGCTCTCTGAACACTTTAACATAGTGTCACGGTGCTCAGCTGGAGACCCTCATCCTCCTCATGAGCATCCAGGACCAGCCTTGCAGAGGTGGCACCAAGCCTGTGTCTCCCTGGCTCTTCACAACTCCTGCTCAGGGTCAGAGCTGTGTTTTCTGGCTGCCCTGCCTGTGCCAGCCCTGTGCTAACGTTGTGCCACCACTCACTGATGACACTCTTGCATCCTGGACCCATCTTGGAGAGCAACCCCACCCCTGCTTTGCTCCACAACCACTGCAGCCAGGGTGATGGTACCAATGTGGCACAAAGAAGGGGGGTGACACAGGCTTTGCCACCTCATTCTTCTCCGTTAAAGATGATTCAGAGGAAAAGAAGGAATCTGGGTGGTGGTATGTGATGCTGAGAGAGGGAGAGGTGAGGGGGGTGAGCTGTCCCCAGAGCAGGGCAAGGTGCCCAGACACAGGTGACACGCTCGACCGATTGTGTAAGGATTTGCAGGCACCTGCCTGTCCCTGGTGCTTGGGCTCAGAGTTCCTGGGAGCACTCGGGCTCAGGAATGCATCGAGAGAAGGCTGAGTGCTGAGTCCTGCACCTGGGAAAACAACAACCTCCACAGCGTTCCAGGCTTGGGGCAGAGTGGCTGGAGAGCTGCCTGGAGGAGAAGGACCTGGGGGTGTTGGTTGGCAGGGGCTGAACATGAGCCAGCAGTGGCCCAGGTGGGCAAGAGGGCCAATGGCATCTTGGGCTGTGTCAGACACAGCGTGGGCAGCAGGAGCAGGGCAGGGATTGTGCCCCTGCACTGGGCACTGGGGAGGCCACACCTTGAGTACTGGGGTCAGTTCTGGGCTCCTCAGAACAAGAAGGACATTGAGGGGCTGGAGAGCGTCCAGAGAAGGGAACAGAGCTGGGGAAGGGGCTGGAGAACAAGTGCTGTGAGGAGGGGCTGAGGGAATTGGGGCTGTTTAGTCTGGAGAAGAGGAGGCTGAGGGGAGACCTCATCCCTGTCTACAACTGCCTGAAAGGAGGCTGTGGTGAGGTGGGTGCTGGGCTCTTCTCCCAAGTGACAGGTAATGGGACAAGGGGAAATGGCCTCAAGTTGTTCCAGGGGAGGTTTAGATTGGATATCAGAAAAATTTCTTCACTGAAAGTGTTCTCAGGCCCTGGCAGAGGCTGCCCAGGGAGGGGATTGAGTCTCTGTCCCTGGAGGCAGGTAGATGAGTTCCTTAGAGACACAGTTTAGGAAGGGGACAGGTACAGCTCGACTTGATAATCCCAGAGATCTTTTCCAACCAGATGATTCTATGATTCTATGAGACAACGACACCTTCCAGGCTCCCTCGCCCGACAGAGCTCTCTGTCACAAACCACAGGACAAGTCTTATCACTGCTGGGCACTTCTTCCATCTATACTGTGGATCAAAACTTCATCTCACAGGAGAACTCTGAGGATAACAGCCAGAACCTGAGGTGGGAAAAACTGTGGAGTGAGAAGACCTAGAATCACAGAATAATTTGGGTTGGAAGGAATCTTCAAGCTCATCCATCTCCAACCCCCTGTCATGGGCAGGGACACCTCCCACTGGATCAGGGGGCTCAAAGCCCCATCCAACCTGGCCTTGAACACCTCCAGGGATGGGGCAGCCACCACTGCTCTGGGCAACCTGGGCCAGGGCCTCCCCACCCTCACAGATAAACATTTCTGCCTAAGATCTCATCTCAATCTCCCCTCTTTCAGATCAAAACTCTTTCCCCTCATCCTCTCCCTGCATTCCCTGATCAAGAGCCCCTCCCCAGCTTTCCTGGAACCCTTTTCAGCACTGGGAGGCTGCTCTAAGGTCTCCCCAGAGCCTTCTCTTCTCCAGGATGAACATCCCCAACTCTCTCAGCCTGTCCTCGTACAGGAGATGCTCCAGATCATTTTTGTGGCCCCCTCTGGACTCACTCCAACAGCTCCATGTCCTTCCTGTGCTGAGGACTCCTCAACTGGATGAAGGGCTCCAGGTGAGGTCTGGAGTTTTACAACTCTTACAACTCAAGTAGCTCTGTTTGTGCAGTTTCCTCTCAGCACCTCCAACTTCCTTCAACAAAGGAACACACGTCCTCACAGTTTGTACCTGCTCAAAACTCTCCCTTCTCCAATGTATTTGTTTTGCTTTTCAAACAGTAACATCTTGAGCAGAAACTCCAATTTTGAACCCACCCTCAGCAGCTGATGTGCTGTGCTTTGCGTAGGAGCTTGGAGTATTTCTTCACTGATTTTCCTTTTTGTTGAGGGAGAAGACCCTGCTGGAGATGCAAATGACAAGAATTTCTTGTGCTGTGGTATTTTTGGTCTCAGCAGTGAGAGGAAAACACCCCAGATTTGAGCTTGGAGCGTGATGAAAAGATAAGGATGGCAAGAAATTAAACTCAGGAAATGCAGAAAATCATAATGCAGGAAATTAAAAGGCAGTAAATTCAAACCCAGTACCAGTTTTTATACAGTGTGTGGTTAATCTGTGGAGCTTATTGCCACAAGATATTAAAAGAGGCTGGATGTGCATATGAACACCATCAACTGCAGTTACTGTAAACATACTGAACATAAAGCACTTTAACCCTCTTTCTGCACAGCACATACTGACCACTCTTACACTTGTGGTTAGCAAAGAGCTTCTTCAAGAAGAATTGGAGGGCAAAGCTGACTGACTGTGTTTTAAGGATTAATGAAACCCTCTATCCAGTACCTGCACCTCCAGATCCCCTGTGTCTCTGCTGGGCATCCAGGTGGGAGTGCTAAGGAGAGATGCTCTGTGCATGTTTGCCCAGAGGAGCTTGGTGGATCTGCAGGATTCTGGACAAAGGGCCAAGGCCGCAGTAGGATGGGGTGATGAGAAGCAGCCCTTGGGCTTAACAATACAAAACCAGAGTCTCCTGGATCTCATCTGGTTCAGGCACTGCTGAGGCTTGTCTTTGATCTTCAACAACAATCCTTTGCAACCCAGCAAGGTCTCCCACTTCATGAAGAACTGACCTCATGCATGAGCTCACAGTGCCAAGCCCAGTTACATTCTGGGATGCCTTGTTTTCCTGAGGCAACCAAGTCCCTGTAAATGTCTCAATGCATCCCTCACAGAATAATAGAATCATTTAGTTGGAAAATATATTTGATATCATTGAGTCCAACCGTACCTGTCTGCTGCTAAATCATATCTCTGAGCAGCCCATCTACCTATCTTTCAAATACCTCCAGGGATGGTGACTCAACCACTTCCCTGGGCAGACCATTCCAGTGCCTGAGAACCCAAGGTCAAGGCATTTGGGGTGGTCCTCAAGGCCCAGGTGAACTATGAGTCCTTCTGCTGTCACCAGCTGTGAGGGGGAGTCCCCAAGCAGCACTTCCATCCCATTACAGCTTAAAGGGATCCTTGGCAGCGTGAGACTTGTTCTGGGCTGGGTGTCTCAGCCCAGAGGGCTCCCTGAGACAGGAGGTGAGAGGGATGCTCGTGCGTTTCCTGCTTGCTGTGCGCATTACAATAACTGAGGCCCCTTCTTTTGCTGAGAAAAAAGCCAAACCCGGTTTGTGTCATCTCATAATGAGCACTCTAATACGTTACATTGGATCCAATTAGGCAATGGCAGCCCCGGCAGCAGAAGAGGGGGGGGCGTGGGGGGGTCAGATTTCATCCTAGTTTGGGCTGTGCTGTCGACATTGATCCTAATGAACGCCAGACAGAAGGGTGCCCCCCCCCTGAGCCGCTCTTTGTGATGCTGGAGCGGCTCTGAACTGGTTAATGTGCTCTTAACACAAAGTGGTACCTGAAAAAGATGCTCAGCGAGAGGGAGCCGACACGGTGCGGTGTAATTTGTGCCTTTAGAATAGGATCCTCCACGGGCATTACAACAGCGCACTCGGAGAGGACTCAGCTGCGTGCTGGAGAAGAAAGGAAGGCTTTAAGTGAAGATTTAAAGAAGGGGATGGAGCGTCTACAAAGAAGGGGAACACACGCCCTCCAGCTGTGGAAGGAGGCAGAAGGGAGACCGAGATAAAAGGGGAGCTTTGATCTTCCTCGATCCATCGGGCTTCGATCAGCGGCATCTCGCTGTGCCGGGGCTGGCCGAGGGCTGCTGGGTGACATCCTCGGTGCTCAGGGACACGTTCGGGGCTCCCTGCTCTGTTCCCAGGCTGGGTTCCCTCTGCTCAACCGGGTGCTGCTCTGCCCTGAGACCCTCTGGGCTCCTGCTGCTGCTCCCCAGCTGCTCCCACTGCCTGTGCTGGAGCTTTGCTGCAGAAGGGTAAAAGCAGCAGCTTTCCCGTGCCAGAAGCTCAGGCAGAACTTGCTGGGTTTCCTCCTCACTTGTTTGCAAAGATTTAAATGGGCTTGAATTTCCACCTGTGTGCTGCCACAGGATCCGTGGGAGTTCAAGGGCATGGGAGAGGAAAAATTTACCCTGAATCCCCAGACTTCTGCTGCTGGAGTTTTAGGAAAGACAGCAGAGTGCACAAGAAGTGATGAAATGGTTGGGGATGGGCATTGGTCAAACACTACAGAAAACCTCACGCACATATTGGGATTCCCAGTGTGACACAAACCCTCCTGAGGCCCCTGTTCCTACTTTGTCTGCTTGGGACGACCTCAGGGCAAAAATTCAATCACGGATGTGAGAGGGTGAGAGCCAGATCTCCCATTATCCCTCGTGACCCCAGACACTCATAGCACTGGCACCTCCCTGTTGGGCTGCAAAGTCTCCTTGGTAATGAAACCAGAGCCCCAATCTGAGCAGTGGGAGTGTCCCACAGCTCCATGGAAGCCATCAGTGAGATTCAAAGCCCATGGAGAACCCAACGCTCAAGCATTAGAAGCAGGAAAGCAGGGCACTGAAAGTGTTGTGCAGTTGCTGCAAAACGTTTTCATTGACCTCCAGTGGGGCAGGGCTTGTCCACCCAAGTGACAAAATGTGCAAATGGCACCAAACCCACAGTTTGTTCACGGAACAGATGCACGGAAACCTCAAGAAGATGGGTTCTTGCAGCCGCTGAGACACCTTTGTCCCAATCAAACCAAGACCATGATGCTCCTGTGAAACCCTCTCGTCTGTGTTGGTCATTTACTGCAAACCAGTGGAAGAGGAACGAGACTCTGCCTGTCCAGCCTCTTGCCCCAGGTGCCAGTTTCCTGCATCCTGGCACTCTCTGCAGTCCCACTGCTCCTCTCTCCTGCCCACCTGGCACAAAGTGCCTGCTCGGTGTCGCTGCCAGAGCAGCTCAGCCACGCTTATAAATCCTCTTTGCAATTTCATTCATTTCAAAGCTCGCTGTTACCAGCTCCAACCCTTAATCTCACATTCCATAAATCCATCAGCAAGGGAGCTGGGGACAGAGGAAATCAGCTCCTTTCACCCTGCTTGGGCAGAACTGGGCAGCTTGTGCTGGGGGATGTGGGGCTGCTGGGAGGGTCTCGGTCCTCTGCCACGACGTGCCCCATGTGGAAGCCAAGAGGTGCTGGCAGGAGCCCAGGAGAGGAAAGCAGGAGCACATCACCGGAGAGCAGGCGTGGGTCACCACCATGCCCAGAGCTGCCCACGTGTTGATTTGTGGAGACTAATTAACCTCAGACTCTGCAGCATTAATGTTTGGAGAGCGCTTCGTCGCTTCTCATGTAAACCTCATCTCCCCCAGGAGCGTGGAGCTGGGTGTTGCTGCAGCCACTGAGCTGAGCTGAGCATGCCAGAGCCTTTTCAGCCTAAAGAGCCAACCCTTGGAGCCTGACACTCGCCGTGGTGATGGATTTGCTCTAAAGGAAAATGCCCCTTCGGCGACCGTTAAGCAGACACGGTGTTTAGATTTGTGCTGAGGTGGTTTTACGTCTCATCCGAGGTCTTCAGTGAAAATGGGGCTGGTGCTCTCCATGCAGCTCCCAGCCAGGAAGGGAAGGGCAATTATCCACAGTGATAAACGCTGACATGGAAGGGATGCTGCCCAGTTCAAACCACTGCAGAGCAGTAGAGACCAAACCAGTGTCCTTCCAGCAGGCAGGTGAGCAGTGATAGAACTAGAGGGCATGGACACAAGCTTCATCAGGGAAAGTTTAGGCTTGATGTTAGGAAAAAGTTCTTCACTGAAAGGGTGATTGGTCATTGGAATGAGCACCCAGGGAGGTGGTGGAGTCACCAACCCTGGAGGTGTTTAAGGGGAGACTGGATGAGGCACTGAGTGCCATGGTTTAGATGATGGTTGGTGTTAGTGTTGGTGTTAGTGTTGGGTTATAGGTTGGACTTGATCATCTCAGAGGTCTTTCCAACCTTATGATACTGTGATACTGTGAAATCACACGCTGCCTTTTGTCTCCACGTGTTGGAGCTCTGGGCGAGCTGCTGTTCATCTACAAAAATCAGGAGTGGGAAATGCTGTTTATAGAATCGTGGAATGGTTTGGATTGGAAGGGACCTTAAAAATCATTCAGTTCCAAGTCCAAAACCAGGGGAGAATCTCTCAAAGCTGATGTGCCTCAAACCTGTCCATGATCTCCCTTGATATCCAGTGGCACAGAAGGAAGAATGGAGGATGGGGCTGTTTTCTAATCCAAAGATGCCCAATTTCTTCAGCCCTTCAGGTCAAGGGACCTTGGGAGGTACTCAGGCACAGACTCTGAGGCCCTGCACAAAATGACCAAGGCTGCATGGGCATGAACAGAGTCCTCCTGCACACCAAGGCTGCTCCTTGAGCCCCTACTTGGGAAAAGTTCTGTCCAGGTCTTGGGCTTGGCCACATCACATCAGGCTGTCATCTCTTGGGGTGAAGGAGGTGGAAGGTTGATTCCTTGGGACTTAAATGGAATTTCAGTTGGCCACAAGAGAGGCACCAAAAACAAATCCTCATCCTTGTAAGGTTGGATGGTTTGAGTGGGAAGGAACCTCAAAGCCCATCCAGTTCCAATCCCTCTGCCATGGGCAGGGACACCTCCCTCTGGATTAGGGTGCTCAAAGCCCCATCCAACGTGGCCTTGAACACCTCTGGAGAGTGGATGAATTCATTTTTTCCTGGGAATTCCAGCATTTGCATTTTTTTGGAGGTCTTTTCCCCTCAATGTCACCCTGGGAGTGGAGACAAATGGGTTTTGTTTCCTGCAGCTTCTCTATGGTGGTAACACAAGTTTGTCAGCTCTGAAGTGTTTTGCAAAATTATGGTGATTTTGCCCATTTTTGTTTATTGGAGAAAAAACATGTGAAAACATTTAAAATGGCCAGTTTTGACATGTTCAGAATGAAATGTTTTGATTTTTTGGGTCTGAAACATCCTTCAGTTTAAAAACTCCCTTTCATTTAGTCTGGAAAAATCCAAAAGCTTGATTGAAACAAAGTATTTTGATACTGTCAAACGAAATGTTGACTCCAAACCCTTTAAAAATCAATTTGACAATAATTTGGAAAACCTTTATCTTTGTTCCAAGCTTGAATAACATTAAAAACAAACAAACAAATGCACAGTTTGCAAATGAACTCAAAGGAATCTCTCTTCCCCGCAACTCTTGTTGCAAAAAAAAAACATTTCATTTTCTAGGTTTTCAAAAAAAGGCCAAAACCCTCATCCAAATCCGAGGAACAATCTGGCCTTTACAAAGAGAGGTGACTGCATCCTACAAAGAAAAAGCCTTGAAACAGATGTCACGGATGATGAACAAACCAGAAGCCACTGTGATGCAGCTGCCAGACCCGAAACAGCTCTTGGCTCCATGAGCAGGGAAACACCAGTTTGCAGCAGGGACAAGGCATTACCTTTGGACTTGGCTTAGCAGGGAGATTGCTCAGCTCTCTGTCTGTGCCAGAAGTCCACAGTTTTAAAAGTTTAGCACCAGAAGGACATGGATCTGTTGGAGTGAGCCCAGAGGAGGCCATGGAGATGAACCAAGGGGTGGAGCATCTCCCATACGAGGACAGGCTGAGAGAATTGGGGTTGTTCAGCCTGGAGAAGAGAAGGCTCCAGGGAGAACTTAGAGCAGCCTCCCAGGACTGAAAGGGGCTCCAGGAAAGCTGGGGAGGGGCTCTTTGCCAGGGAGTGCAGGGACAGGATGAGGGGGAAGGGTTTTCAGCTGAAAGAGGGGAGATTGAGATGAGATCTTGGTGAGAAATGTTTTGCTGTGAGGGTGGGGAGGCCCTGGCCCAGGTTGCCCAGAGCAGTGGTGGCTGCCCCATCCCTGGAGGTGTTCAAGGCCAGGTTGGATGGGGCTTTGAGCCCCCTGATCCAGTGGGAGGTGTCCCTGCCCATGGCAGGGGGTGGAACTGGATGGGCTTTGAGGTTCCTTCCAAACCAAATCTTTCTATGATTCTATGAAATTTAGAAATAATCAGAAATTAACTCAAGGGATGGGCTGAGGAACTGGAAACCTGTTGTGCACTGAGAGAAGAAAGAAGTGCAAGGTATGAACAACCCTGCTAAATGCTAGACAACATTAATATCTGACTTGTCTTAATTTAGTGGTGCCTTTGAGAGAAGGAGATACCTCAGAGCCTGGCTAGCAGTCAAAGGTAAGATATCATCTGGCAGCTGGAGGGTAGGGCCAGACAAAGTGGGAGTGGGAGTGGGAGTGGGAGCTGAGTGTCAGTGTGAGCAGTCAGAGAGATAATCCCCTCCAACAGCTTTCTCTGGCACGTGGTTTAGTCTCCATCACTCAAAGCTCTCTTTCACTTGGGTATCTTGCTGCAGGATCTGCTGTGATCAAGTAGAAACCCTGGCCTCAAGGGGGGTGAAGTTCTGCCTCCTGGCCAGAATAATCAAATCATGTTGGCTTTTTAGCTTTTTGTGGTCTAATCTTTGGAAACAAGGGGCCAGGGAGGCTCTTTGCCCAGAGCACAGGCACAGCACGTAGCCTGTGGCACAGAAGGTCCCTTTCCTGTCCCATTTCCCAGAAGCCTTAAATGGGATCCACAGAGAAAAGCAAGCACACGTGTCCCTTCCCAGACCCCACACGACTGTGCCAGGCAAATACTTCTTCCCAGGAATGTCAGTGCTCTTGGCATGGAACCATCCAGAATGCAGGCATGATCTACAGCTCCCACCAGCCTGTCCTCAACTGTGATGATGACTTCAAGGCTGCAGCAGGCATCCTCCTGCCTTTCACCAGCAGATGACTGAGCTGAGGGTTCACAGACCCCCATAAGCTGGGTCACTGCAGGTCCACTGCATGCACAGTGTGGGCAATGGTAGATGGAGAAAGAATGGAAGAGAAGTGAGAAGGAGGATTGCTCTGGGAAGATAAGGCAGGTGATGAGGATACACAAGGTGTTCCTTCCACACCAGGAAGCTCCTGGTGGCCTTGCCTGGCCTTGCTTGCCCCTTCTCATGGTGGTGCCACCACTGCTACTCCCAAAACAAACTGTTCCCTTGGACAGTGAATCATTGGATCACAGAATGGTTTGGGCTGGAAGGAACCTCAAAGCCCATCCAGTTCCAGCCCCCTGCCATGGGCAGGGACACCTCCCACTGGATCAGGGGGCTCCAAGCCCCATCCAGCCTGGCCCTGAACACCTCCAGGGATGGGGCAGCCACCACTGCTCTGGGCAACCTGGGCCAGGGCCTCCCCACCCTCACAGCAAAACATTTATTCCTAAGATCTCATCTCAATCTCCTCTCTTTCAGATGAAAACCCTTCCCCCTCATCCCATCCCTGCACTCCCTGATCCAGAGCCCCTCCCCAGCTTTCTGGAGCCCCTTTCAGTACTGGGAGGCTGCTCTAGGGTCTCCCTGGAGCCTTCTCTTCTCCAGGCTGAACAACCCCAACTCTCTCAGCCTCTCTTTGCATAAGAGTGCTCCAGCCCCTGGATCATCTTTGTGTCCTCCTCTGGACTCACTCCAACAGCTCCAGGTCCTTCCTGTGCTGAGGGCTCCAGAACTGGACGCAGGGCTCCAGGTGGGGTCTCATTAGAGCAGAGTAGAGGGGGACAATCTTATTCCTTGCCCTGCTGGTCACAATGCATTGCTCTGCTGCCTGGTGTCTTGGCCCATGCCCTTTGCTGACAAGCCAAGCATTTCACTGCAGGCAGATGCATGGGACAGGGCTGCTTTAACCCAGCTTGAAGCAAACCCACTCCTCTACACCCACTAAACCTGCCCAGTGGTACCAGGGAGGTCCTGCTGCTCCTGCTGTGCTGGTGGAGCGAGGAGCATCCCTCAGGCTTTGTACTGGACATTGTGGGACAAAGCTGCAGCAGCACCATGGGGCACACCACGGCTGCCACGCTCTGTTGCTCTTGGAGATGATGTCTGAAGAGACCAACCCCAGGGCAAAGCTATCTGGGACTGCAGTCCTGCCACTGCTGGTGCAGAAACAGCGTCACTGCTTGTGCTCTGTGTCTCCCAACTCGTTCCCAGAGTTGGCATCCGTGGCTAAGGAGGAAAGTGAATGTCAAAACTCTATCCCTGCAGCTTCTTCCTTGTCCAAAGCAGCTCTGGGCCACAAAAGGGGAATGAGTACCATGGTCCCTTCCCATTCCCACAGCAGGCAGGATGCTGATGTGTGCTCCACTGCCAAAGGTGTGGAAGAAAACTGGCTGCTGACCCAACCCAGCAAGGAAGGGTTTCATATCCTCTTCATTCTGCTCCATCCATCCTGCAAGTGCTTTGGCTCCAGCCAGGTTTTCCTGCTCACTTCCCTGCATTTGTGGGATCCAAGTGATTTCTTGCACATATGGTTGGAATTGAATAGCCTGGAGAAAGTGAAGCTTTCTGGACACCCATGGTAGAAGTGGTTTAACCCATCTGCAGAGCTGTACTGCACGGCCACCTGGCTGGTCCAGTTTGGCCCTGTCCCTGCCCTGTCTCTGTGCAGGTGCCCTCTCCTCACCCACTTGTGGGCGATGGTCCTAAGAGCTGTGATACCAAGGAAAGCACCAAGGGAAATACAGGAGGGCAGGAGACAGCATCCTTGTGGTAGGTGACAGGTTGGTCTACATAAAATGTTGTGTTCCAGGGTCTGCTCCTACCTGTGGCTTGGTCTGAAGTTGCAGGCAAAGTGGTTTGCCTCAGTTTCATGCTCTTTTGCTGAATGTGTACCTTTTCTTATCTTCCTGCCCTTTGCTGCTTTTGATCTTTGTGGGGTGAGCAGTTCCTCCCAGGAGCCCAGACTGGGGGCCAGAGAGTCGTTCTGCTGGTGTTAGAGACTGACACCAACAGGATTCCTTACACTGGCCATGGCAGCAGCAGAAGATGGAAATCCAGCCCTGCCCTGAGCTGCCTGGGGTCCAGCACACGATACAAATGCCCGTTCTTCACTGTGCCACCAGAAAACCCCTGCAGAGGATCCCTGTGTTCTCACCTGCTGTGCAGTGGGTGAGGGGTTTGCACCCTGCAGTTATGTCCCAGCCAAGCCACTTCAGTCCCCCCACGCTGAGAGCAAGGAAAAGGAATACTCAGTATTTCAGCTGCCCCTTCCCTCCTCCTCCAGCTCCCTGCACTTCCCTCTGCTCGGCTCCAGGTCCCCAGGGTTTGTCTGAAGGCTTTCCTGGCACCACGTGTCCATGAAGTAGCACCTTGGGAAGCCTCTGGGGCCCAAATTCAGGCAGAAAGCTGGGGTGAGGGGGAGGTCCATGGCTACCTTGTCTGATTGGAGCTTTGGGGGCACTGCATAGAGCCCTTATCCCTGCCCAGATGAGTCTATGATGGAGAGAGTTTGTTTGACCTGGATACTGAGAGCTCTGTGTCCCATCATCATGGAGATTTGCTCCCACCTCTCTTCTGAAGCTGACGTGGTTTAGCTGTGCCAAATGCCACCACAGAGGGCTTATTAGCATCAATTTTCTTTCTTGCAACAGTACCTGCAGCCAAGAAGTGGAGATACTGAATTATTGTGGTAGCAAGGCAAGGGTCAATTGTGAAAGGCTACAGAAAGGCTTCCTGATACCAAGTGATTGATGACAAAATGGCAGATAAAATTCAATGTAGAAAAATGGAAACTAATGTACGTAGGAAAACACTTTATGAATTAAATAAAGAACACTAAGCTGCCTGTCACTGCTAGAGAACAAGATCCTGGTGTTATAGTACATGCATCTTTGAAAATGTCATCTCTGTGCTCGGCAGTGGTTAGAAAAAGCAAACCAAATGTTAGGAGTTATTAGGAAAGGAATAAAGACAAGAAGAATAAAGACCAGAAGCTGTCAGTCCATCCCCATGTAAATCCCAGGGGCTCTGCCTTCAAGCGTGGGCAGTTCTGGCCCCATCTCTGGAGGGGTGGGAGGAAGGAGAGCGTGATGGGAGTTGGTAGAATCCTGTGTGGCCCCGAGAGGGTGGGTTGCTGTTGGGTCAACTCTCTTTTCATCACCAGGAGCAGGGAGCCTCCCACAGGGCTGATGGCACTTCACCATGTGCGACTCCAAGGATGAATTCACAAGGGAAATTCATCAAGGGTGGTGGATTCAAAGGCACCTTTGGGTTAAGAGCCTTTAGGAGAAGGTTGCTGTGTGGTCGCCTTGTTCTTACATTCCACCTTAAGCATCTGCTGCTGCTCTAGGAGTAAAGAAACTGATGGTCCTGACCTCGGGAAGAAGACAATTTGAATCAACAGGAGAGATGCTGAGAGGCTGAAAGGTTTAATAAAACAGGAAGGGAAATTCAAGTTGTCACAAAGAGAAAAATAGCGATGGGATTAAGAGTTAAGACCACAGAGAATCCCCATGTAGAAAGCCAATTAATCATAGAATCATTAAGGCTGGAAAAGAACATCCAGTCCAACTATTGATCATGAAGTCCACTGTCCAGCCTTGAAGGAAGTGCCTTAATGATATCTCACTCTCCAAGACACAAAGCTGGAGGGAAGTAGGTCCCATGGCTTCACTGCTCCCACAAAAACTCATGGCTTGGCTCATTTAGGAAGAAATCAGCAAAATGGGGGAAAACAGGGGAGACTGGGAGGAGCTGGGGAGGGCAGCAGGAGCTGGGAGGAGCTGGGGGGACAGCAGGAGGGGCTGGAGGCAGTTAGGGAGTAGAAAGGATGGAGCAAGCAGCTGTCTAGTGGAAAGAAGACGACCTGGTGTTTGCTGTCGGGGTGACCAGGCAGCTGAGACTCCTCATGTGCTCTCTAAGGAGGAGCTCCAGTGCCACCAGCACCTCCAGCTCACAATTAAGTCCCACTTTGATCCTTCATTGTTACCACATCTTCTCCTTGCATCCATCTGGTCTAATGGTTATGTGTTGCACAGAGGTGGAGGAGTAGCTTAAAGAATTAGGACTATTTTTGAAATGTTTTTAGGATTTTTCAGCCCAGCAGCATCCCTGGCCCCAGGCTGGGGAGCCCAGGACACCCACCAGCCAGTGCTATGGGGACTTCCTTGAGGACGAGTGGAGCCTGACATCTGTGCTTTTTTTTTCTCCCTTCCCTTTCTGGGGAGATCTGTGATGGGTTCAGCTGCAAGGCTGGAGGTACCAGGGTGCTTCCTGACCCTCCCCACGTGCCGTGGGCTGCAGTCAGGCTCTGTGCAGCAGCAGCACTGCCAACAGGAGGTAGAATCATAGGATCATAGAATCTTCTGGTTGGAAAAGACCTCTGAGATCATCAAGTCCAACCACACCCATCATCCCTGTCCCTCAAAAACTCATCTGTCCATTTTTAAACACCTCCAGTGATGGCGACTCAGTCCCCTCCCTGGGCAGCCTCTGCCAGTGCCTGAGAACCCTTTTGGTAAAGAAATTCTTCCCAATATCCAGTCTGAACCTCCCCTGGCACAACTTCAGGCCATTTCCCCTTGTCCCATCACCTGTCACTTGGGAGAAGAGATTATCTTTGCTCTGCCACAGCCTCCTTTCAGGCAGTTGTAGACAGTGATGAGATCTCCCCTCAGCCTCCTCTTCTCCAGGTTAAACAACCCCAGCTCCCTCAGCCCCTCCTCACAGCACTTGTTCTCCAGCCCCTTCCCCAGCTCCGTTCCCTTCTCTGGACACTCTCCAGCCCCTCAAGGTCCTTCTTGGAGCGAGGGGCCCAGAACTGACCCCAGTACTCGAGGTGTGGCCTCCCCAGTGCCCAGTGCAGGGGCACAATCCCTGCCCTTCTCCTGCTGCCCACGCTGTGTCTGACAGAGCCCAAGATGCCATTGGCCCTCTTGCCCACCTGGGCCACTGCTGGCTCATGTTCAGCCCCTGCCAACCAACACCCCCAGGTCCTTCTCCTCCAGGCAGCTCTCCAGCCACTCTGCCCCAAGCCTGGAACGCTGTGGGGGTTGTTGTGTCCCAAGTGCAGGACTCAGCACTTGGTCTTGTTGACCCTCATCCCGTTGGTCTCAGCCCATGGATCCAGCCTGTCCAGACCCCTCTGCAGACCCTCCCTTCCTTCAAGCAGACCAACACTGCCACCCAGCTTGGTGTCATCCCCAAACTTGCCCAGGGTGCACTTGATCCCTTCGTCCAGGTCACTGTTAAAGATATTGAACAGGACTGGACCCAGCACTGAGCCCTGGGGACACCACTCGTGACTGGTTTTCAACTGGATTGAACTCCATTCCCCACCACCCTCTGGGCCCGACCACCCACCCAGTTTTTCACCCAGCAGAGGCTGTGCCCGTGCAGGCCAATGGCAGCCAGTTTCTCAATCAGAATGCTGTGAGAAAGGGTGTCAAAGGCTTTACAAAACTCCAGGTACAGCACATCCACAGCCTTTCCCTTGTCCATTGACCGGGCAACCTTGTCTCAGAAGGAGATGGGGTTGGTCTGGCAGGACCTGCCTTTCACAAGCCCATGTTGGCTGGGTCTGTCCTGTGTGTGCTCAGTATCACAGATTCCCCCAGCCTGGGGATGCCCAAGGGCAGCTGCAGAGCCTGGCTCATCCTTCACAAAGGGCTGCTCTCCTCAGGCCTCCGGTGCCTCCAGGGCCCTCAGCAATCACTCTTGATTTTAATAACCAGCTCTGTGTCAGCTCCACACTTTTTCTTTGCCCATGGCTCCCCTCTCAGCCATGTGGCCCAAGCCTGCACCCAGGAGGGATTTCAAGTGCAAAAAACCTCTTTGGGTGTTTTTTTTTTTCCAAAGGTTTTCCTTCCAGTCACTTTTCTTTATTCCAAAGTACTTAAACACCCCTCTTTCGAAATCCTTATTACTCTGACTCAGAGATTCAGCTTTAAGTAGTGCTTTGAATTAAGGTTCTCAAATATGCATTCAATTTCAGTTTAAAAGGGGTAGTTAATGTATGTTACATAAATAGCTATTATTAAATACGTTCACTGAAGATTAACAACTGCTGTGCGTAATGGATACGTGTCTAACTACTATGATATATACTGAATTTCCCTATTATATAGCTGCTGGATGTGTGTCTGCAAGAAACAAGTGAAAATTCACAGTGAATAATTTAGTAGATGAATTTAGCCTCTCTTTCTGTCTGCGAAACCTCCGGTCTGATTCTGCCTCTTTCTCCTGCATGGGCTGGGCCGAGCTGGCTGGGACACAGGAGATTCCTGGGGGTGGCTGAGAATTGCAGCCACCTGCTGGCACTCCCTGCATCCCAGCCCCAGGGATGCTGTGGCTGCTGCTGCTTTCTGAGACCAAAGCTGGCTGAGCAGCAGCAGCCTGGCTGTGAACTCTGCAGCCCTCAACAGCCTCCCCACTGTGGCAGCACCACTGCTGGGCAGCAGCAAGGAGCTGCTACAGGGGGAAGGCTGTTGCTTTTATGGAATCACAGAATCATGGAATGGTTCATGTTGGAAGGGACCTCAAAGCCCATCCAGTTCCAACCCCCTGCCATGGGCAGGGACACCTCCCACTGGATCAGGGGCTCCAAGCACCATCCAACCTGGCCTTCAACACCTCCAGGGATGGGGCAGCCACCACTGCTCTGGGCAACCTGGGCCAGGGCCTCCCCACCCTCACAGCACAACATTTCTTCCCAAGATCTCATCTCAATCTCCTTTTTCTGCTGAAAACCCTTCCCTCTCATCCTGTCCCTGCACTCCCTCATCAAGAGCCACTCCCCAGCTTTCCTGGAGCCCCTTTCAGTCCTGGGAGGCTGCTTCAAGGTGTCCCCAGGGCCTTCTCCAGGCTGCACAGCTCCAACTCTCTCAGCCTGTCCTCACACCAGAGGTGTTCCAGCCCTCAGATCATCTCCGTGCTCTCCTCTGGCCTCGCTCCAACTGATCCTTCCTGTGCTGAGGACTCCAGAACTGGACACAAGACTCCAGGTGGGGTCTCACCAGAGCAGAGCAGAAGGGTAGAATCCCCTCTCTCTCCCTGCTGGTCCCACTGCTTTGGGTGCAGCCCAGGACATGGTTTGACTTTCTGGGCTGTGAGGGCACATTGTCAGCTCATGTTGAGGTTCTCATCCATCAGCACCCCAAGTCTTTCTCTTCAGGGCTGCTCTCAATCCATTCTTGGCCCAGCGTGTAATTGTGCTTGGGATTGCCCTTACTCACGTCCTTGTAGGACCTGAACTTGCCCTTGTTGAACTCCATGATATTAGCACAAGCCCAGTTCTGAAGCCTGAACATATTCCCAGAGCTGGGAAGCCAGAAGAATCTTGTCCTATCAGGATGTATCAAGATTTCCTGATGCCTGGGTCCCATTGTCTCTTTTTGGATGTTTGCTTGGGCAAAGATGAGCAGTGGTGGAGGAAGACAAAGCCCATGGTGTTAAGCACAGGGCTTGCACAGGGAATGGCCCTCCCAGTGCGTTTCGACGTGGAGAGGATGATGGATGTGATCTTCCTTGAGGATTTACTGGACTGTATCTCTGGAGGCACCTGTCAGTGGGTTGTTGTGTTGCCACACATCCTGCTTGATGCCAGCAGAGCTCCTCTCCTGCAGGCGAGGTAGCTGTGCCTGCCACAAGACCTCTCAGCACATCCAGGTGAGCCAGCTCCTCTCTCCAGCACCTGATCCCAGGTGCAAATTGGCAACTTTGGGACCATAAACACAGCTGGAAAGCAAACAGGCCACGGGCAGATGTTCTGCTGAGAGACAAGGAATCTGCTGCTCTGAATAGCCTTGCTCAGTTTGTACCATGTCCCCAGCACACCAGGCAGGATCAATCCATTGAATCACCTCTACCCCACAGAGATCCAGGTGTGTCAGGTTAGCAGGCAGGTGAGTGGAACAGTGAGCATCGATTCAGATCCCTCTACTCATGGCAACTGCAGAGAGCCACATCTGCCTGCTAAGCTCCTCATCCACAGCACAGGTGCTGCAGGGCCCTCGTGGGTTGATTTGGCAGAGAAATCAGCTCCTTTTCTAGCTCAGCTCATCCCTGCATTATTGCTCCCTCTTGATGTTGTGTAGTTTTTACCTTTCCTGCACTTCCCAGCTAGCTTAGTCTTATCTAAAGCTTATCAAAGGGTGGCAGGGGGGGCAGGCAGGTTGGGAGGTTGTCTGATGCTTTCTAAAAGCTTCTCACAGAGATGCCACAGCTCCTCACAGAGAACATAATGTGCCCACCAAGTCTGTGTTGCTCCTTCCATGCGGTGAAAGGGAAAACAATCCCCTTCCCCAGCCCAGTTCCCAAAATAACATGAAAACAGGAAAAAAGGATTTAGGATGAAAATAACTAGCTGAGGCATGTCCTCCGTGGTAGGAAGATCAAGTGCTAATGATGGTTCTGGCACGTTGGTGACAGTTTTGTCTGTTGTATGTATATATATTTTAACTGTGAGACCACATGGGAGGCTCTTTATGCAGTCGAAGTGCCTTTGACAGCCGCTGAGAACACATTGGCTCCTTTCTGCTGGCAAAAGACTCATCCCATTAAAGGCTGTCGATAAAGGGAAGGGAAATGACAAGGGTGCTTGGGAGGGAGCGAGGCAGCAGGAGGAGACAGGAGCTGCCACCACCAATGTCATTACCAAGAATGAGAAGGAGCTTTTGCATAAATGCACCATGTGTTTTCATTAGCGGCGGCGGGGAATGTGCTGTTCTGGAGAGAGCATTTATACCATCGAAGGGAAAACAGATACCCTGCAACTGCCACATGAGCACCCAAGGCGCCGGTGGCTCCGGCATCTGAGCATCCTTCATCCTCTTGACTGCCAGCACAGAGCTACCCCTGGCAGTGATCCCTGCACCCCTGTGCCTCTGGAGCAAAGGTGTCTGCCCACCTGGGGATGGGTCCTTCTAAGGGCATGGTGTGCACACGGTGGTGTGTGGTGGGAGGACCACTCTACACAGGGCTCTGTGGAGCTTCTGGGTGTTTCCCAGGGTGTGATGGGACAAGCAAGTGACAGTGTTTCTGTGTGAGGCCACCAACTCTTTCCTAACTCTGCTCTGGGACCTCTCTTCTTGGGGAAGAATGGCTGGAAAGCTGCCCTGAGGAAAATGACCTGGAGGTGGTGTTGGACAGCAGCTGAACACGAACCAGTGGTGGCCCAAATGGCCAAGAATGCCAGTGGCATCCTAGCTTGGACCAGCCATGGGTGGCAGCAGGAGCAGGGCAGGGATTGTGCCCCTGCTGGTGAGGCCACACCTCAAATCCCACGTTCAGTTTCGGGCCCCTCAGTACAAGAAAGACCTTGTAGGGAATGGAGCTGGGGAAGGGGCTGGAGAAGAGAGGTTCTTAGAGCAGCTGGGATTGTTTGGCCTGGAGAAGAGGAGTCTGCGGGGAGACCTCATTGCTCTCTGCAACTCCTGAAAGGAGGTTGTGGTGAGGTGAGTGTTGGTCTCTTCTCCCAAGTAACAAGTGATGGGATGAGAGGAAATGGCCTCCAATTGTGCCAGGAAAGGTTTAGATTGCCTATTAGGGAAATGTCTTCAGTGAAAGAGAGGTGAAGCATTGGGCAATTGTGGAGTCTCCATCCCTGGAGGTGTTCAAAAAGCACATGACTGTGGCACTTTGGGACGTGGGGCACGGTGGGGTTGGGCTGACAATTAGACTGAATGAGCTTTGGGGTCTTTCCCAACCTTAATGATTCTATGATTCTGTGATTCTCCCAGGCCAGTTTCCAGCTGCTTTGTTTTGCCATTACTATGGTGAAAACAAAATCTTATTTAAATTAAAACCTTATTGTACCTGAGGGTTGGAAAGAAGTCCATATGATCTGGTGAGGCTCAGGCTACCCCAGGCAGCCATCACTGCCATGTTCAGAAGATGTTCAGAAGATGTTTGTCCTGGGTATAAAGTGCAGCACAGATCAATGAGTGCTTCCTGTTCAATGACAGGAGATGGTGTGAAAGGGTAGGACCTTCCTGAGTTGTAGCAAAGTCTGCTACTCAGGACCACATTCCTCAGCCAGCCTTCATCATGTGGGGAGGGCTTTTCTTACTGGTTACTAGTTGGATGAGTTAATCATGAGATGTTGCCAATGCCCACTGACCAATCTGAACCTTCAAGCATGATGATAGAATCATCTAGTTGGAAAAGACCTCTGAGATCGAGTCCAAATGTACCTGTCCCCTTACTAAACTATAGAATCATAGAATCTTCCAGTTGGAAAAGACCTTTGAGATCATTGAGTCCAACCACACCCATCATCTGCTAAACCCTGTCCCTCAGAAACTCATCTGTCCATTTTTTAAACCCCACCAGGGATGGAGACTCAACCCCCTCCCTGGGCAGCCTCTGCCAGGGCCTGAGAACACTTTTGGTAAAGAAATTCTTCCTGATGTCCAGTCTGAATCTCCCCTGGCACAACTTCAGGCCATTTCCCCTTGTCCCATCACCTGTCACTTGAGAGAAGAGACCAACACTCACTCTGCCACAGCCTCCTTTCAGGCAGTTGTAGACAGTGATGAGGTCTCCCCTCAGCCTCCTCTTCTCCAAGTTAAACAACCCCAGTTCCCTCAGCCCCTCCTCACAGCACTTGTTCTCCAGCCCCTTCCCCAGCTCTGTTCCCTTCTCTGGACACTCTCCAGCCCCTCAATGTCCTTCTTGTACTGAGGAGCCCAGAACTGACCCCAGCACTCGAGGTGTGGCCTCCCCAGTGCCCAGTGCAGGGGCACAATCCCTGCCCTGCTCCTGCTGCCCACGCTGTGTCTGACACAGCCCAAGAAGCCATTGGCCCTCTTGGCCACCTGGGCCACTGCTGGCTCATGTTCAGCCCCTGCCAACCAACACCCCCAGGTCCTTCTCCTCCAGGCAGCTCTCCAGCCACTCTGCCCCAAGCCTGGAACGCTGTGGGGGTTGTTAATAAATGCTGAGCTTCTGTTGGGACAGATTAGAATCATAGAGTCATTAGGTTGGAAAAGACCTCTGAAAACATCAAGTCCCACCGTACCAAAGGGGCCTGGAAAGTCTTAAAGGACTTGTATGATCCTCACTGTACCTGTTCTACCCCTGGTTTGTGGCTCACGTATCCTTGCAAATCACCTGGATGGAACTTGGCACGAGAATAGTTTGGGCATGTGGGGACTGTGCTGGGCTGTGAGGGGTCCAGAAGGGGAGAGCCAGGGGCTATCCCAGCCCCCTCCCAGCAGCTTGTGCTGAGATCTCCGCGGCCTGTGAAGTACAAGAACCGGATTGTCAACGTGATGTGACTGAAGGAGAAAGGGTTAAGTGAGGAGAGAGACACTCCTACTCCACATTTAGCCCCAAAACCCATTGCTCCTTGTCCAAAAGCAGTGTCTGAGAGAGAAACTGGGTCCCCAGTGTGCCAGCACACAGCTGAGCAAGGAGCTGAGGCACCGCTGGGCAGCGCCGAGCAGAGACACCCCAGAGCCCAGCAAGAAGCCAGCGTGGAACTCACACAGGGCAGAAATACCCAGGTACCAAGCAAGGAGCTGACGTGGGGCTTGTGTAGCCCTGCAGAGTGAGCAGAAACACCTCAAAACCCTGGGTTTCCCAAAGACTTCCCTTCCCCAGCCTGAGGCCTTCCCGAGTCTGGGAGAAACTACTTTTTTTTTGATTCAGCATCTCTTGTTTTCCCAACTGGAAAAAAAGAGCAGACTCGTGCTTTGAAACCACTTTTCATCAACGGTGTTTTTTCATCTCCACCCATGGACGTGGCTCATGATTCCCTCTCCTGGAAGCAGAACAGGGCTGCAAATGGGCAGGAAGGGCACCAGGACTTCACAGTGAGATTCCTCAGGGAGATGCAGACCAGCCCTGCCGTGTGGTTCTCAGCAGCATCACCAATTTCCACCTTTCGTAGATGTGGCTTCGTGGTTTCCCAGGTACCTTGGAAACTGTGAGCCGCCTCCTCCAAACCTTTATTGCAGCCCCTCCTCCACACAGATCAGCTGCAATTTCTGCAGGCAGCCAGCTGATTAGAGAAGGCAAATGAATTCTTTCATTAGGAGAAGCATTGTTATAATTAGAGGAGAAATTTGGTACTGATGTGTTCTAGAAAAGGAGAAGAGAGCAAAGCCACCCCTGTTTGATGCTGTTTTAAGGCCTCATTTTGAAAAAAATAATAATGTATGTATATTTTGTTGGCAGTTTTTTGTGCATTTGCTGGCTGTGCTGAGCTGAAGCAGTTTGTTAATATAAATAAAAATCATCATTATCATAATTCATTGCAAAAATATTCAAGAGGTCGCGGAGATATTTTGGGAGATGTTGGCGAATCAAAACAAATTGCATTTTCAGCAGCTGGCATTTGCAGCTCCTGCACGGTCCCGAGCGATAGGCTGCAGGAAGAAATAAATAGAGAGGCAGAAAGATAAATCGAGAGCACCAGAGAGAAGGGTTTATGTAGCATTTTCATGTATCATCGTTGGGTGACATGGTGTGAGTTATCTCTGTAATTACAGCCCTCCCAGGCCCTGCAGAGAGCACCTGCCAGGAGCTGCCTGGCCCTGCTGGAGGGGCAGGCAGAGGGCAGCAGCCTCCCAGTGGGGTGGGTGCTCCCTGCATCTCCATCACAGCCATCTGAATGGGTGGCTGGGATTGTCTCTGTCCTCTGGACAGCGGTGGCGGAGGGGGATCGCAGCAGCATCAGGCAATCACGTCTTTGGGAAGTGTGGCTGGAGAGCTGCCTGGTGGAAAAGGCCCTTGGGGTGTTGGTCTACAGCAGCTGAACATGAGCCAGCGGTGGCCTGGGTGGCCAAGAAGGCCAACAGCATCCTGATGGATCAGCAGAGGCGTGGCCAGCAGGATCTCTTGATCAGGGAGTGCAGAGAGAGGACAAGGGGGAACGTTTTTAAGCTGAGAGAGGGGAGATTGAGATGAGATGTTGGGGACAAATGTTTTGCTGTGAGGGTGGGGAGGCCCTGGCCCAGGTTGCCCAGAGCAGTGGTGGCTGCCCCATCCCTGGAGGTGTTCAAGGCCAGGTTGGATGGGGCTTTGAGCCCCCTGATCCAGTGGGAGGTGTCCCTGCCCATGGCAGGGGGTGGAACTGGATGGGCTTTGAGGTTCCTTCCAACCCAAACCATTTTACGATTCTTTAATTCTCTGACCAGGAAGCACAGGCAGGGTCATTGTCCACAAACTGTGTCCTTCATAGAAAAATTACAATGTTTTACATTCCTCAGTTTTAAATTGTCCTATCTGGGAGACAAAAAGAGGCATTTTCCTTTCCTCTCTCTTCATTCTTGGCACTGTGATGTGGCCGTGTCCATCACGGACACTTACTGAAGGGAAGGGCATTGCAGGGGTGCAGGCCCTGGGCTGTGCTCCATCTCCCTCCGTGGGGCAGCGCAGTGGGGTCAGGAAGAAGTCAGGCAGATGCCATCAGCTTGCACCATCCATAACTTTGTGGTGCTCCTATAAATAAGTACAGACAAATACTTCAAAATCAGAGGGGGAATAGCAGTAGTGGCACAGCAAGAGTCTTTGGAGCTTAGAGTCACCTTCATTTCTTTGAGTTAATTAGACCTGTGGCCCAAGACCCAGAATAACAACTTCTGTCAGGTCTCCAGCCATGCACCTCACAGATGTGCCCGTCACTGCCACGGACACCCTGGGTCATTCCTCCCTAAGAGCTTCCCAGGGACCTGGGTCCATGAAACAAAGAGATGAGTCTCTCTTCCACTCCTGGGCTCTATACAATTAATTAAATGTTTTAGCTGGAGAGCTGGACTTGTCTGAACTGCTGAGACATTCCTGGGATTTCTGTGAGGCTGGAGGGAGACAAGACTCACTCCCTGAGAAGGTGCTGCTTGCAGTGATTTTTGCCAGGCCACAAAGCTAAGGAGTGAGTCTGCTTGGCGTGAAGTGCTGGGGATGTCTCCCATAGCTCAGCACCCACCCACTTCCCAGTCAAGTCCAGAGAAGCCTTCCAGGCTCTGAGGAGGCCTCCAAACCTCTGAACCTTGGCTGGTCCCACAGCACTAATGGTGCATAAATTCCTGATGTGATACGGTGTCACATTCTCCACCGTGTCTGGTTTTTTGGCTCGGCAGCCAGCGCAGACCATCTCCACCACTCCTCCTCCTTTGTCCTCTGCCCTCGTCCCCAGCATGTTTTCCCTTGGGGTTGAAACACCTTCTCCTCTGCACCTCCTCCTCTGCACCTCCTCCTGGAGCATTGCTCTGCCCATCTGACCTTCCTGTGAGCCAGGAGCTTCCACAGCTGCTTCCAAGGACAGGAAGGCAGAGAGCTCCCAGCTCCCTCTCGCTCCGCGGAGCCTCCAGCCAGCAGCCGTTTGGAGAAGGAGCGCTGCCATCACAGGGTCAGATCCTTCCAGGAAAATGTAATCACTTCCAATATGCACAAATGCAATTTAGAGGAGAGCTTTGTGGTTGGAGATTACAGAGCCCAGAGGCCATGTGTGTTCAGCAGCTCTCTCCAGTCTGGAACAGAGCAGGGGAGCTGGCAGCTCCTGCCCATCCTGCTGCTTGCCTGGAGCTGCTCCACGTCAGGAGGAGAGTGCAGACCATCCTCTGTCAACACAGCCAAGCCAGGCTGAGCACAGATCCTCAGCCTGTGAGCACTGCCTGGCTCCTGGCTGTCAGATGGGGCTGGGGACTGAGAGGAGAAACCTGGATCTGTGCAGCCTTGAAAAGAGCAGCTAAAGTTTTCAGATAAGGTGTTGAGCTAGAGATACCTTCACCACTACCTCTGCACTTTGGGTTCATCATCTGCCTGTTGCCCAAGAGACAAGGTGCAGTTGTCCTGCTCTGCACCAGCCACTCACAGGCAGGAACTGAAGGGCCAGCAGCTCAGAGGAACATCTCATATCCAAGAGGTGCTTGGTACCCAATATTTTGGAAATGTGGTCTTCGAACAAGTTTTTGATGTTCTTAAGTGTTGAATCTGGGAGCTGATTTCAGCTCCCCAAATCTCTGGACCAACTACTTGCAGTTGGTCCCTCTTTGGGTGCAGCTGCACCTTGTGTGGAATGGAGAAGGGAGGCCTCCATCCCTTCTGCAGAGCAGGTTCTGCTCAGGATGGGGTCAGCAGCCAACAGCATCATCTAAAAAGCCATCTTTTTTGGGAGCTGGGTCCCCCACGTCTGCCCTCAGAGCTGTTTGCCCATCACTGCCAGCTGTCATCACCCCGATTCAACTACTCTGCTCCATCTGTTGTGAACCTGGAAAGAGGAAGAGCTTTGCACCCGTTGGCCAAGAGATGATGCCACCTTGCAGCACAAGGCTGCATTTTCTCCTGTGTCATCCTGAGTCAAGGTGAGGGAAGCACCAGCATCTCAGATTTCACAAAGGACTCCACTATATCTGCTCCTGGAAAGTCAGAATCTTAAAGACATTCATGAGCTGATTCTGATTTCAAAGTACACATCTTTTTGAAAAGTTTAATTATAATTAGATTAAATTTCCAAACAAGAGGTCAGCTGAACTGGAAAATAGATTATTTTTTTCTCCTTTGAGAATGTCAAAACACTTCATTTTGACAACTTCAGAACTCCTTCCAATTTTTTTTTCTGAGTCAATAAATTAATCAAAAGCGACCTTCTCGTAAAGTGTCAGCTTTGAAAAAAAATCACTATTTTCCAGTGGAAAAAACACAATCCATCCAAAAATTTCTACTGTGCTTCCAGCCTGACTTCTTGCCTATGTGCCTCTCCTACGCTGCCTTCCCAGTAATGATGATCCTGGCTGGATTAATTAGAATAGGCAAAGAGACAAAGTCAGGAACAGCTCCAGCCTGAGCGGAAAGAATGTTCAGTTTTTGAGATAGATTGAAAATGTTTCTCTTTTTCCTTATTTCTACAAGTCAAAGGTTGAGCAGAATTCAAGGTGTGGTGTCCACAGGGAGAGTTCCCTTTGCTGCAGCCTGTGACCCTTGAAATCCCACCCCCACTTTCCACCCAGCGTGTGTTCTCTATTCATTCCCATATCCCCTCAAACCAGACTTTGGCTCCAGAGCCTATAAACATAAATTCAGTGCTGATGCAGTCCAGGAGGTACTTAAAAAAACTCCTCACACCTCCCTGAGACTTCACTTGAGCAACTCGACTGGGACCAGGCAGCGATCCAGGATACCCGTGGGTGAGTCTGGAGTAACTCCACTGTTTGCAGTGGGCGTGTAAAAGCACATTAAAAGTGGAGTCTATAGAAAGGCTCTGATTTCCGTAGGATTTGTTTACACCAGAGAGACCGAGAGGGAAATGAGGACACTGACACAAGCAAGCAGAACTCTGGGGCAAGCTCTGTGCAGTGCCATGAGTTCTGTGATACTTTGAGCTTGGATCTGGGAGGACCCACATTTTCTGGCTTCTCCTCGCACCGAGGAGTGCAGAGAGCAGCACACACAGCCCAAAGAGAGGAGTTAAATCCACATTGCACCGGTGCCAGGGCTTTGCCTGGGCAGAGCTACACAGCCCTGTGCAGCAGCAGCCGGATGAGTGCTTGGCAAACCAGGCACTGAGGGGATGCAGTGCCCTCCCACACACACACAGTGCATCCAAGCAGCTCTTTCCTACTGAACAAGGTGGCCTCACCCATGCTTCCTGCAGGGAAAGAGCCTCCCCTAAGACGTGCTGGGACTTTTTACAAAGGCAAGTGGTGATAGGATGAGAGGGAATGGCTTTGAATTAGAAAGGGGAAGATTTAAGTTGGACATTAGGAAGAAATTCTTCACAATGATGCTGGTGAGGCCCTGGTCAAGGTTGCCCAGAGAAGCTGTGGCTGCCCCATCCCTGGAGGTGTTCAAGGCCAGGTTGGATGGGGCTTTCAGCCCCCCGATCCAGTTGGAGGTGTCCCTGCCCATGGCAGGGGGAGGTGGAACTGGATGGGCTTTGATGTCCCTTCCAAACCAAACCATCATGTGATTCTCTGTGTCTATGATTCTATAACTCTAAGACCCCAGCTGGACTGGGGCAGAACCAAGCAGGGGCTGGTCCCACCACTTAACCCACTGGGCAGTGCTGCAGCCCGTGGCAGTTGCTTTATTTACTTTACCTGCATAAACCCTGTGCCCACAGAAGTCTGTGGCAGTGGGCAGAGGGTTTATGGTTGCCAGTGGAACTGAAACACAATTATTTCCTCTGTGAACACAGTGTGAGACAGCCCAGAGTAGGATGGCAATGGTTTACTCAGAAAATATTGCTGCTCTGGCTGTCCTTGGTATTGCTATAACACAGATGCAAACCCCATAATATGTGTGAGTGCTTTAGGACTGCCCGTGGTGTAAGAAGTGGCTGGGGTGGCAAAGATTGACCAGCCCAGTGCAGGCTGTGGCTGTGTTGCCTCAGGTGGGACCTGGGACCTGATGCTGCTCTCAGACAAATTGCTCCATCACCTGCCTGGAGGGAAAACTTGTTTTCCCTGGGGATCAGAAGGAAACAAGGACCAAGCTCTTTGCTAGGATTCAAGACTGATTTGCTAATATCTGCTGGGTGCTGGCTGAGAGGCTGATGGAGAGGAGAGCTCCCACCACTGCCTCTCTGCCGTGGTGTAGAGCCCCCGGGGTCTCCTGGGACCACGGGCAGAGGGTCCCTGGACCAAAGGGGACTTGTCTGCCTTGGACCTCTGCCCCCCCCCGCCCCCCCGAGAGCGCCGCTTGTCACTGCTTTAAATGAAACCCCACGTGCAAACAAGCCCAAATTCCCAAAGGACTCCCACCTTCGCCCGTCTCCTCCAATCATCTCCCCCGAAACGCAAATCCTGACACAGCCACCACGCACGCCACCTTTGAATGAAGTTGCCATAGTTACTGGTGCCTCACAGCAGCGGGCTGAGCTCATTAAAATGATTTGAATGGCTACCCTATAATCAAAGCGCTCGGGGAGGGGAGGTCTGGCGGGGAGGAGAGCCCCGGGACGTGCGGGGCTGCAGCCCCCCCCGGGAGAGCGGCTCCAGAGCTGCGTGCTCACAGCAGAGCCGTGGGAACAGCGCAGGGCTGCGGTAACCCAGAGGGGTGGCAGCGCACGCTCCCCACCCTGCACCCTCGTGGAGGCGGGGGTGGGCGTTGAGCTCCCATTCCAGGGTCTCCTTCCCAGGAGTGAACACGTTTTTCCCCCCACGGGGCAGCTGAAGCTGCGCTCAGAGCCTTCCCCCCCCCTACTCTATTCCCCCACAGGCTCAGCAGGGATGGTTTCCCACGCTGGGGGGTGGGTCTGGCTTCTCAGAGAAGAGTTGTTTGAAAGAGGAGCCGGAGCCTTCCTCTTCATTTCAATCCATATTTTACAAATTGCTGTATATATATAAAAAAACCAAATAATTTTCTGGATTCACCCAAGAACATTCAGCCAAAATAAGGTTTCATTCTCTTTTCTTCTTTTTTTTTTTTTTTTTTTTCACCAAAACAAAGCTGAGAAGAATATTTTGGGGTTTAGTTTAAATCAAAGTAGAATTAAGAGGAAAAAAATATAATATCATGGAATACAGGAAAAAAAATGCCCAAAGATGTTGCAAAGCAGGTCAGTGCAGGATCAATCACAGAGTCATGGAATGGTTTGGGTTCAAAGGAACCTTAAATCCAATCCACCTCCAACCCCCTTCCACGGGCAGGGACACCTCCCACTGGATCAGGGGGCTCAAAGCCCCATCCAGCCTGGCCTTGAACACCTCCAGGGATGGGGCAGCCACCACTGCTCTGGGCAACCTGGGCCGGGGCCTCCCCACCCTCACAATCTTCTCTCTTTCAGCTGAAAACCCTCCCCCTCATCCTGTCCCTGCACTCCCTGATCAAGAGCCCCTCCCCAGCTTTCCTGGAGCCCCTTTCAGTACTGAGAGGCAACCTGGGCCAGGGCCTCCCCACCCTCACAGCAAAACATTTCTCCCCAAGATCTCATCTCAATCTCCCCTCTTTCAGCTCAAAACCCTTCCCCTCGTCCTATCCTTGCTCTCCCTGATCAAGAGCCCCTCCTCAGCTTTTCTGGAGCCCTTTTCAGTACCGGGAGGTTGCTCTAAGGTCTCCCCAGGATCTCCTCTTCTCCAGGCTGAACAACCCCAGCTGTCTCAACCTGTCCTTAAGCAGGGCTTGTGGCTGCAAGACAGGAGGAGAAGGCACGGTGTTCCCAGGAGGCTGGTTGCTGGGAGATGAAGGATTCCCAGTTCCCTCAGTCTGTTATCAAACCCAGCTTCTCGGCGAGGAGAGCCCCTTCTCTTAAGCCTGACTGGCTGCTCCTGCCCTGGGCTGTGCCGTGCCCTGGTACCGAGCTGGGCTGTGCAGAGATCATCTCATCCCTGCCTGGTGGGACAAATGTCTGCACCCAGAGCAAGCCCAGACCAGGGGGTTCTATATTTTGTGTGGTTTTGCTCACTTAGGGAGGTTCAGTCTTCATGGAGGGGTGTGCAGGCATTGGAGCATCCCCATGCCATGATGCTCCTGTGAAAGAGGAAGACTCTTGAGGAGCTTCCTGGCTCCAGGATGGATGCTGCAGAAGCCTTTGGGAGCTGCCCACCTCCAGCAGCATCAGAAGCTTTCTCCTGGTGGGACTGATGAGCTGACTGCTCCCCGGGCTGGGGGTCATCCTATGGAGCTGGGCTTTCTAGGGCAATCAGGGCTGTCCTTCCTCACACAGAGGATGTTGTATTGTGCTGGGTTGAGGTCCCCTGGGCTACGTGGGCTTTTTTAAGCAGCAGTAGCAGCTCCTCAGGTCTCCCACGGGGCTTTCCCCACAGCACAGAGCCCATCAGCGGTGGCTCCTGGGAGCCTGAGATGACTCCTCTGGTCCCCACAGCCCCAGAGCTCGCTGTGCTTCCCTCCCCACAGCAGGCACAGCCCTGCACCCCTCGCTGTGCAGAGAGCTATCAGGGTACACGGATAATCTTTTACTCTTCAGCACAAATAATTTATTACATTAAAATAACGTTTTTAAAAAATGAGTACTTTGGGAATAATTCAGGCTCGCCTGCGGAGGCATTTTTCAAAGTGCCATAATAGGCACTTAGAAATGGGTGGTTATTTTTATTCTCTGAGCCTGTCAAGAAGCTGATGGATCGAATTGGCTGATGACAAGGCAGCTGAGTGCTCATAGAAGGAGACCACAGCGTGAACGTCGAGCCTGTTACAAATGAGCAGCCAGCCCAGGTTGGAGCTCTCTCCAAAGCACTGGCACCTCTGCAGTGAGGTCCTGCTGCCCCTGGGACAAAGGTGACCATAAGCAGCTGGAGCAGCGAAGATCCCTCTTCAGCTCCATCCCAGCAGCTGGGAGCAGCAGCACCCGCTCCCTTTTCCATCCTGGTCCAGTTAAAATGCCTCTTCCCACACCCCTTCACCAGGACAAGTGCCCCAGGGATGGCACTTGCTGGTTCCTCTCCCCCTCCCCTGCCTTGCTCACTGCCCACAAGGGCATCCCCTGTACACAGAGGTTTGAATCCTACGTGGGGGATAAACTTCCCCCTCCAGGGCCTTTCTGGTTTGTGCTGGCCCGTGTGCATGTGGCCAACATCAGACAGACACTGGAGAAGGGAAGGGGAGGGACCTCCAGGCATGAGAAGCCCCCAGTCTCTCGCAGCCAACTGGGGTGGATGCCCAGACTTGTCTCCCCTTGACATGGCTCTCCTTACACCACAGTTTTTCTCCCTTCTCACCCTCCTCACTGCAGCCAAAAATAAACCCTTTTCCTCTCCCTTGCCCCAGTACTGGCAAAGCAGTTTTGACCATTGCAACCAGAGACCTTCTGCTGTGTCAGGGAGGCTGGCAGAGCAAAGGATGGAGCTGGAGATGCGTGCCTGGAGACTGGCAAGCATCACCTTTCTCCCAGAGCAAGGCTGGCTTGACTGGGGTCATCCCATCTTGCACGTGTCTTGCTCTTGGGTGGAAGGATTTGCTGCACATCAGTTAAATTCACATCCTCGCTGCGTCTGTTGGCTCCTCAGTATCCCCTTTCACACATGAAAACCTGATTTCCAGGGAGCTAGTGCAGACACAAGAAGGGTCCTGATCCCTGGCACCCCAGTTCCTTGCTCCCCAGTCCTCTGATTTCCCCAGCCCATCTGCTGGAGAACCACAGCTCCTCTGTGGGGTGACACAGTGGCCGTCACACCAGCAGGAGCAGAGCTTTTGGCCTCCTCCATCAGTAACCCAGCTCCCCCCCTCCCGTGCCTGAGCTAACAGCATCCTCCCTGTCTGCTGCCTGCACAAAGGTGGTGCCACCCTCAGAGCACACAGCACACACAATGCAATGCAGAGCTCTGTGTATGATATGCAAAGAGGGAAATGAATGACACATTTCATCCTCATTGGTTCCACAGCCTTTACATGATGCTTCTTCTGGGCAGGAGCAATTGGAACTCCCCATCCCTGTATCCCAGACAAGAGGAAGGTCTCATCTGGGATGAGCAAGTGACAGAGTAAAGGGACAGAAGGGCTCAGGGACATCCGAAGCCGCTGCCCTGCACCCCCCAGGCACTGATCCTGCTCTGCTGACAGGACAGCTCTTTACAGGAGCTCTGCTGGCACAGTTTGTGCACAGGTTCCTCACTGCAGCCAAGGGATTCAGAGAGCTGCTCCAGGAGACCACCCTGTGAGGCCGGGGGGTCAGATCCTTCCCTGGTGTCAGCCTGCAATCACAATCTCAACGTAGGGCAGATGTGTCTGGGAAAAAGCCTGGTCTTTCCCCAAACCTTCTGCCTCCCAGCCAGGAGCAGAGCCTTTCCTAGCCAAGGGTCCCATAACAAGTTGAGCCTTGGCTTAGAGCACAGCTTACTCCAGCCCTTCCTCAGCCCCTGTGCATGCTGTGTGCCTCAGGTGGCTTCCTGAGACATCTCCCCAAATCGGCTCTGGTGTGAAAAAGCCAGCTAATCACGTTATGTCAGAAAGCTTGGAGAGGGAGGAGAGGGAGGAAGAGCTGCAGGCAGACCCGCTGAGCCTTTGAGCTGTGTGAATAATTGATAAAGCCATTCTAAAGGGCTCGTGCTGCAGTGCCCAGGCATCACCCAGCCCAGCTCCAGTCCCTACTCTGTCACTTTCCCATGCTCAGAGACCAGCAGAGCATCCGCCGGAGCTTGCCTGTGCCTGAGCAGCATCTGTCTGGGTACCAGGGACTTGCTGGGGAAGCATCTCCAACAGCAGCTCTCCTGGGGCAGACAGAGCAACTTTGGTCTGCCTGGCTGAGTCAGATCCTTCCAGCACTTTGCAGAGCCTTGGAAGGGGAGATAGAGACCTGGTACTGAAAATGTGAGGCAAATCCATCCGGGGTTGAGGCCAATTTCATTAAAAATTTAATTTGTACAGAGCCTGATTGTACAAGGTTCCAGCTTGAGGCTGACAGATCCCTGACCCAGGCTGCAGCACGGGGAACCTATGGGAATGCTGAAAACCTGCTACAATTGCTAAGGGGTTCTCAGAAGACCTGACAGTGCAGGAGGAAAGGCTGGAGCACAATGGATAGTCTGAAATTCAGAGCCCAAAAGCTGCAGCATCTTCCCCTCTCACCGCCTCCTACATGCAGTTTCAAAGCTCTCCTGACGTTCATGAATTGAACCTCTGCTCCTAGGAGGCAGGGAAGGTTTAAAGGCTCATCTCCACTGTACCTCTGGCATGGACCTTGCAGGATAAATGCCCAGAGTGGTATTAAGGGCCAGAGCTGATGTCTGTGTAACCCTCTGTTTCTCTTCCTCCTGCTCCAGCCTTTCAAAGCCCCAGTTTCCTCAGGAGCAATGGGGAAGGGGAAGAAAAAGCCAACTGATGGAGTATCACCTGGGATTTTCCCATCAATCTTGCTTTCTCAGGAAAGGTTTCAGGGCTTGGGTAGACTTGTCCTCTGCAGTGCAGCCTGGATGATGCACTTGCCTGGCCCTGCTACCCTACAGAGTCAGGGAGGGGATGCAGGGCGCATGCTCAACCTGCTCTTCCTGACCCAAAGCTTTGTCTCACCTCCATCACCCGAGTATCAGGGCATGTCCAATTAGAAGCAACAATTACCTTTGGCTTTTTTTTTTGGTCTGAAAAGCCTCATTATGTTGGATTTTTGCTGGTTTAGCTTCTTTCCACATCCTGGGTTCAATGCGTCCATGCTGTGGAGGCTGAAAGGGTCATCATATGAGGGGCAGTGGTGCTCAGTGGGGTGGGGAGAGCTACTGCAATCTGCAGGAAGAACTGCTTTGCTATAACAGGGGGAAGTAAGTAAATCACCCACCAAAGCATTCCTGCTTTGTGCAAGCATCCTTCAACAAGCTGTGTGTAAGCAAGCACACTCTTTTCCATCCCATCTCCCTCAAAAAAAGAGACCTCTGAGCAGGATCACAGTGAGAAAAGCAGTTCTGCTGAGTGAGGAGCACAGCAGCTACTGCTCAGTGAAAAACCTCAGCTAAAGGCAGGAAGCTGAGTAGCAGTGTTTATCTGTAGTTTAGTCCAGAATCCTGTTGTGGTTACTTGGATGAGCAGTCCTGATCGATGCTGATAGTCCATGGGAACAGCATATTCCTGGACAAACATGAATAAAAAATCCCTAGAGCAGAGCTGGCTCGGGGTTTGCAGACTCAGAGGAGCCAGGGGCAGAGATAAGATGTGTCCCCTCCATCACCACCCAGCTGTGGTGACAGCCCCTGGGGTGCAGACCCTCACCCAAAGGCTGTGCTGTGACGCTCTGCACGGCCACCACAGCCCAGCTGAACCCAGCGGGCAGAAGCAGAGCCAGCAAGAGCATCCAGGAGGAGGGCTCCCACATCCTCTCTCTTATTATAGCTGGGAAGAAGGCCGAGGGGTCATTCCCAAACCTTGGCTGCAGCCTCCTTTGTCTTTGGCAGCCTGGATGTCTCCCTGCTCTGGCTCAGGCAGTGCACAAAGGTGTCTCTGTTCACTCGCAGCTGTAGCGTGTTGTCATGTCTGTGATTTATTTCGATTAAGGAACACTAGACTGTGGTCTGCAGTGAGCATTAACACCCAGTGCCTCGAGGCATTCCCGGGAACAGATGCAGGCACACGGGCTCACAGCCCCGTTTTGTTTCAGCCAGCGAGTGGAGAGAGCAGAACAGTTCCCGGGCTGGGGTTCAAACAAGGTCTGAAATATTCTCCTAGTAAAAACTCCTCCAGAAAAATGAGATGTCTAAAGATGGAAAGCAGGGGAAGACTTAACACAAGGAAGGCTGCAGCCAGACGTGCTGTGATCCCTGCGCCCAAAGCAGGAAGCACTGCTGTGACTTTTCCCCTCAGAGGCACTCACATCCTCTTCTTTGAGCTCTTGCAGGGCAGGGAAGTCTCACCCCCTTTGCCACATGCTTTTGCAGGAAGGGAAGCAGAATTGCTTTCTCCAGGTGCCTCAACAAGGGTATTCCCAGCAAAGGCATCATTTATGGGCCTCTCACATCTCTGGGAAAGCTTTACCCTATCACAGGGGTTTGTTCTTGACCAGGCCCATGGTGCTGTCTCTCTCCGCTCCAGTTGTTTGAATGATAGACAGCTGCTCCACGGGCATCTCCAGGTCCAGTGGCTTCAATTCCTGGCACTGTTTCCTACCTGTGCCATTGTCAGGATGTTATTCTGGACTTCCAGAGAGACTGGAGACCCTTCAGAGGACAATCTGTCTCAGGGGACAGGTGGGAGGATAGACAGATGCAGGACAGCTTGTGTTCTTGCACTTATGTAGAAGTTTTGGGGCTGGGTCCTGATGCACTTATAGAGGGTCAGAGCTTTTCAGACATCTCTTTGTGAAGGGCTGATTTCTGGCTGTTTGATATCAAGGTTTTGCCAGCTCCAGACCCTCAGCAAGGTCTTCTTGATCCCAAGCTGTATGGTGGAAACCAAATGGAGAACAGCACTCCTGGAGCCAAATGCACCTCCACCCATGAGATGGAGCCCCTGGACAGAGCCCAATGGAGCAGAGTATCCACCACTGGCTCCAGTGTCCTGTACCCTTCAGCCAGGAGAGGCAGCTTTTCCTGCCCTCAGGGTCTGTGTAGGTTTTCTAACAGCGCAGAGGTGTGTGGAGTCCTGGACCTCAGCCACTGGGCATCTGGTATCTCAGCTACCATAAGGGTTCCACACTCCCAATTCCACCTCCTCTGTCCCACACAGGAAGGAACTGCCCCAGAGGATGGGTAGAACAGCCCTGCCAGACCACAAAGCTCATTCCCTGGGTCTCAGCTCCTGTGAAGAAGATGGTACAAGTACCTTCTCCACGAAGAACAAGCCAGTGAGAAAAGAGGAAATGCATTAAAACTTCAAATTTCAACTCTTTTGCAGAAGAGATGTGAAAAACCTTTGAACTCCTGGTCACAGTGAGACCTGACCAAAACTGGGTCTTGCCACGAGCTCCATCCCCATCGTCTCTGCTCCAGCTGGGAGGACTCACTCCACCAGAGCTCACAAGTGTTATCCCACTTTCTTTTTTTTCCCCCTGAATGCCAAAATGCTCTTTTGGAGGGCTGGGAGAGCCTTGCTCCCTCGTGCAGGTGACTGGGGGCTCCCTCACCAGGCTAACAGGCCAAGTCTTGTGGCTGGGTGAGATGACTCCCTTTAGAAGTCACCCACGATTGGGGAAAGATGAGGGAGGTACTCGGGGGTCTCTGTACCTCCAGGCTGTCCCATCTGCCTCGTTCCCCAGCTGTCAAATGCCCCTTCCTCTTGTCACAAGTCAAATCTGAGGGATGGGGAGAGGGAGGTGGTGTGGGCTCTGAGTGCTTTAGGAAGAAGCATATTCAGAGATAAATTAGTTGCTACAGGTTAACTGAAAAACACCTTCAAGGGCTTGGGAAGGGGACCTACCTTCCTGAAAACACAAAACATGAGGGCAGTGAGAGCCTGGCCCAGGTTGCCCAGAGCAGTGGTGGCTGCCCCATCCCTGGAGGTGTTCAAGGCCAGGCTGGATGGGGCTTTGAGCCCCCTGATCCAGTGGGAGGTGTCCCTGCCCGTGGCAGAGGGGTTGGAACTGGATGGGCTTTGAGGTCCCTTCCAACACAAACCATTCAGTGATTCCATGAAAAGAAAAACTGGCCCAGCTGGGTGCTGCTGGGTGCATGGCTGGAGGTGCTGGGGGTCCCCTCCCCTGACGGTGTAGCTGAGATGGGATCTGAGTGGACAATGGGAACTACACTGGACCAAAAATGAAAGGAGGGCTCTAACTGCTTTGTTTTAACACCCTCAGCCTGCAAGACAGCCCTGGGGCAGGCAGTGGAGGTCTTGTCTGCCTCTTGTGCCGTGCACCCACATATGCACCAAAAGCTGGCTGGGTTTTGGGACTCAGTGTAGGAGAGCAGGCATCCCTCAGAGTGTCTGTCTCTTCTTCCCTTTACTCTGTCTGCAAGGAACTGACTTTTCTTTCCAGGAGCCTCTGCTCCAGCTTGGGCAACGCTCTGGAATGGATCAGAGGGAGCTGGTTCTTCTCTGTGCTCTGTCCTTGGCCACCAAGGTGACCCATTCATACTCACCTAAGCCTCCTTTTAATGCCAGGGAGCAGCCCTCAGCTGGGAACATCCCTGTGAGGTTTGGCCCCTTTCCCCATGTGTTTAATTATGTGCTAAAGCAGAGAGACACATCACTGCACCCAGGGAGCCCCCAAGTCATATGGGGGCTGGTGCAATCCCACTGTTTCCTCTTGGGGAACCAAGACACACTTGAACCCTTTGGCATTTGCATTTCCCATCCTGCCTGCTCAGCAAGGCCTGCTCAGGACATATGGGAGGCACCTCATGAAGCTGCAGCACCCCAGGAGTTGACTCTTGTCCAACCCCATCCCCTCAGCTCCTTTTCTTTTGTTGCCAGTCCTCAGGCTCTCCATCTCCATCCTCTGAAGCCATCAGTGTGAGCGGCTTCATGCTTCCCTCTAGTGGTCCCAGCCACCCCTCCAGAATCACTGCCGCCTCCCACACCTCTCAGTCCTGTTGCACACCGGGACTGTGCCCGTGTCCCTGTCCCAGCCGTGTCCCCAGAGCTCTGCTCAGATCGGGCTTGCGAGCAGAGAGACTCTGGACAGGCTGGGCTTGAGGCTGGGTCATGGCACGGTTCTTTGGGAAGAGCAGCCTGGCTTGAAGCTCTGAGCACAGGAACCGTGGGACACTGTGATTTGCAGGTGGGTCTTTCATTGAATCATAGAATCATCTGGTTGGAAAAGACCTCTGAGACCATCAAGTCCAACTGTACCTGTCCCCTTACTAAACCATATCCCTCAGAAACTCATCCACCTGCCTTTTGAACACCTCCAGGGATGGGGACCCCACCACTCCCTTGGGGAGCCCATCTCATCACCTTGCAGGAGTCTGAAGGTCCTTGGCACATGGACTTTGCTTCAGAACAAAATACTGAGGTTTGAAATTTAAAATTTTTCATCTCTTGGGGGATTTTTTTTTTTTTTTTTTCCTTCCTTGACAGATTTTGTAGCCTTTCCCAAAACGCTGACTCAGCATGCTGGGGACTGACCTGGGAAGGTTCCTGTTTTCCTGTTTAAAGATTGCACAGTTGAGTCAATTCTCTCGAGCCAAAGCCCCGACTGAGCAAGCCCAGCTTTTGTAAGTTAAGGGTGTTACTGTTATGTGCTTTGTGGGATGATGAGCTTAGGGCTTTCCTGGCACAGTAGGTTCTGACTTCAAGAAACCTCCCTATCGTCTAGAGAGCTGTTTGGGCTGTCAGCTTCACTGCCAGGATGCTCAAAAGATACATGGAATGGGTCCCTCTGCAGAGGGATGTATCCAGCTTTGGAGGTTAAAAGGTGATAAAATGAGAACAGGACAAGCTGCTGCTCAAAGAACCATAAACGCATCAGTGGGCTTGGAAACCACTGGAAGAAGAAAAAGGAATAAAATGATGTCTTTGTCAGACTGATGATTTCATTGTCCCACACCAACAGTATGATCTCATCAGCCACCTCCATGGAGGAACTCAGTCTCATTCCTGCAGGTGCAGTGCATGGAAAACAGCCTGGAAGCTCATGAGTGCTCTGGAAGCTCATGAGTGCTCTGGAAGCTCATGAGTGCTCAGCCAGGGAGGACCAGGTGGGGTTTAGTGTCACAACGTGCACTTCCAAGTGCACAGGGCAGGTGGCAATTGAAGTTCTGACTCTCCCTTCCGAGAGGCCAGTGGACCTCTTACTGAGTTGTCTCAATAAAACAAAGAAATCAAGCAAAATGAGAAAAATCCCAATTTCTGGCACACAGATTCTGTTTTTCTTCAGCCTCACAGATTCTGTCCAGTCCAGCATCCAGGCTGAGGCAACTGGTGTCTGCTCCAGTGCTGCTTGGCTCCTGCAGGGCTCACTTTGCACCAAAACAGAGATAAGGTCAAATAAAAGGGGCCCCACATCCCCAAAAACCCAAGATAATTTTAGTATGGAAGTTGTCTTGTGCACTTCCATCCCTCTGAGGAGCTGAGCCCTGGTGGGTACCACTCATCTCTCCATCACAACCATGACAAAAAGCAAGTGGGAAAATGTGGCTCTAGGCCTGGGAAGTTTTTAGCGAGGCCAATCACGCCTGATAATTAACATTGAGAGCACTGAGCTCACCCACTTCTCTTCATCTCAGCATTGTCCTTGTCTTGCTACATTACTTTTTGGCAGTAGCCCAGGCAGCACACGAGAGATATTGAACTGACCTTACAGCAAGGCAATAAAGCACACGCAGAGCATCAACACCCATCGCAAACCAACAGACCCACAGAAGTCAGCCAAAAGACTCTTCTCAACTTTGTTGACCTCCATATCTACCCAGAGCCCTGACTGACAGAACTTACCAGAGGAGGAGCAGGGCAGAGCCCTGCAAGGCTGCAGCCACTGTCTGGTTTTGTCTTTATGGGTGGAACGAAAAAAGCTTGGGCATTTAGGGAAGTTTTTGATGTCTGATGTCCACATATGAACCTGGAGATGACCAGGTACAGTGCACTATCTCCAGCCTTGACCTTCTGTCTCTGTAGGGAGAAATCTCCATGTTGTAGTTACACCTTTATATTTATAGAATCACAGAATGGTATGGGTTGGAAGGAATCTTAAAGTCCATCCAGTTCCATCCCCCCTGCCATGGGCAGGGACACCTCTCACTGGATCAGGGTGATCAAAGCCCCATCCAACCTGGCCTTGAACACCTCCAGGGATGGGGCAGCCACCACTGCTCTGGGAAACCTGGGCAGGGTCTCCCCACCCTCAAAGGAAAACGTTTCTTCCTAAAATATCATCTCAATCTCCCCTCTTTCAGCTGAAAACCATTTCCCCTCATCCTATCCCTGAATTACCTGATCAAGAGCCCCTTCCCAGCTTTCCTGTAGGCAACATCCACTTCCATTTACATCCACTATTCAAATCAACAGGGTTTGGTGTTGTGCACTGGGTACCATTAATTTCCCCAGCATGAGAAGCATTGGTGTTCAAAAGCCTGATGGGTTTTTATTTTTAAAGAAATGAGCAAAGTAAGAAAAAAATAACAAGCAGAGCCCTAAAGAAAACAACAGCAATGTTTGTGCAGGACAGTTGTGCACGTGCAGGTCTCAGCTGTACCTGTGAGGTATCCAAAGGAGACTCCAGGATGGCCAGGACGGGAAGTGTGGATTCCATAACACTCCCCTGCCACACAGTGGGAAGAAGGAGGACATACAGAGGGATGGTCTGACCTTGTACAAACCCTCAAGCATCAGCTCCATCACACTCTGTGCAGCTGTGTATCAGCCAGCATTGTCAGTTGGGCCATCAGCAGGTGCCATCTCTGTCCTCTCGTGGTGGATCCCTTCTGCAGCAGCAGAGTTCCCTTTGATTCCATTCCAGTCTAGCAGATGTCAATGGGATGCCTTGCCCCAGCCAAGCCCTCTCACAGATGGGTAGAATCCTCTGGTCCCTCTCATATCAACAGCTGCTGCCCTGCAAACTGCTTCTCGGAGCGTGTGGTTGTGCCTGACCCACCAGACCTGGTGCCACCCTGCTTGGCTCCCTCCTTGCAGCCTCCTTTCATTCATGCCCCACCATACACTTACACCAATCTTTTCTGCCTTGCCTTCAGATTTGCAGCCTCTTGGCCTTCAGATTGCTTTCCTGACTCTCAGTGGACTTAGGTACATCCTGTCATTCTTGTCTCGGTCATCTCACTGCACTGCTTTGCTTTGCCTCACTTTCACCCCACCATGAAAACAACAACCCCCACAGCGTTCCAGGCTTGGGAAGAGTGGCTGGAGAGCTGCCTGGGGGAGAAGGACCTGGGGGTGTTGGTTGGCAGGGGCTGAACATGAGCCAGCAGTGGCCCAGGTGGCCAAGAGGGCCAATGGCATCTGGGGCTGTGTCAGACACAGCAGGAGCAGGGCAGGGATTGTGCCCCTGCACTGGGCACTGGGGAGGCCACCCCTCGAGTACTGGGGTCAGTTCTGGGCCCCTCAGAACAAGAAGGACATTGAGGGGCTGGAGAGTGTCCAGAGAAGGGAACGGAGCTGGAGAAGGGGCTGGAGAACAGGGGCTGTGAGGAGGGGCTGAGGGAACTGGGGCTGTTTAACCTGGAGAAGAGGAGGCTGAGGGGAGACCTCATCACTGCCTACAACTGCCTGAAAGGAGGCTGTGGCAGAGCCAGTGTTGGTCTCTTCTCTCAAGTGCAGGTGATGGGACAAGGGGAAATGGCCTGAAGTTGTGCCAGGGGAGGTTCAGACTGGATATTGGGAAGAATTTCTTTACCAAAAGGATTCTCAGGCCATGGCAGAGGCTGCCCAGGGAGGGGGTGGAGTCCCCATCCCTGGAGGGGTTTAAAAAACAGGCAGATGAGTTTTTTAGGGACAGAGTTTAGCAGATGATGGGTGTGGTTGGACTCGATCTCCAAGGTCTTTTCCAACTAGAAGATTCTATGATCCTATGGAGGAACTGAGCATCACCTGCTGCTGGCTTGCAGGTCCTTGGAGAATGAGGAACAGGAAAATATTTCATGGGTCAAGCTCCGAGAGAGCGGTCCCACCCTGGACTGTGAAGAAAAAATCCACCCAAGGAATGGCAGGAACATGAGCCAGGGGAGAGTTAGGTTGGCTCTTCCCCAGAGCAGAGGGTGCTGGAGCCCTGGAACAGCTCCCCAGGGCAGCAGTCACAGCCTGACCATATTCCAGCAGCATTTGGCCAATGCCCTCAGCCCCACGGTGTGAATGTTGGGGTTGTCCTGTGCGGGGACAGGAGTTGGACTGGGTGATCCTTGAGGGTCCCTTCCGACTCAGGGCATTCTGTGATTCCATGAAATCCTCTGAGTATCCCATTGTTTCACAGACGTTGAAGCCAGTAAACATCACCAAAGGTTTAGGGTAACCCACACTCATAATATCCTCCAGGCACTCTCTTGCTGCATCTGGTTATTTCCTTTGGACTTAAGAAAGTCTTTCAGAAAACAACACTGCTTTTATCTTTTCTTTTTTCTTATTTTATAGATCAATTCACTACAACTTTACTGGCAACAAATAGCTCTTGCTCCTCTGCAAGTTGTGGATGCTATTGTCCTATTATAAGCCATTGTCATGTTGTTATTGTTATATTGTCATTTCATAAAATGACTGAAAACACGAAGGTTTTATGGAAATGCCTAATCTCAGATCCTTTGGATTATTAACTGAAAAGGACTCGCAGCAGCATTTTATGTCAGTTTTATTTATTCAGCCACCTAGACCTTTTTTCTCTAAGCTCACAATAGCAGATATCATTTCAGAGCGTTATCACAGCTGAGAACACCACTGGTTACACAGACACTGCTTTGGTACCATCCGTGTCTGTTCATTTTGCATTTATTTGGGGCCAAGACAAAAACATTCTATGTTCTTGGTGCTTCCTGGTGGAGCAGGAGATCACACCATTGATCCAGAGACCCCTCTCACCAGCCTCCTCACCCAGAGGGATGCAAAAACGAAGATGTTTTGTCCCTGTCGAAGAGGGATACTGAGCTTGAGAGCTGGAGGGATAATTGCAAAACAAGGCAGGAGCTGACAAGAAAGGTCTGGGGTGAAGAACACAATCGCAGTTCCACAGCAAAAGACTTGGCTTGATTGGGGTGACCAGCTTGCTAGCAAGAAGGTGACCATCGTAATGAGATGAGCAAGAACTGCCTGCAGGTTCCTCCAATGAGGCTGAGGACCTCTGCTTCACGAAGGATGTGAAGCAGTTGGAGAGCACACAGAGGGCAGAAAGAAGAACAATCAGAGGCCTGGAAACATGTCCTCCAGAGAAAGACAGGAAGAGGTGGCATGTTTACCTTACTGGTGTGCAAGGGTCACTACAGAGAATAATCTGTTCTCCATGTCTAGGTGGATAAAGAGAAAGATATGAACTTCAGCTGCACAAGAGAGATCCATGGTGACACCTGAAAGCCCATCCAGGAGGACAGATAAGGAAGCTCTGGTATAGATTTGCTGGGGAAGATGTGGAGTTTCCATCACTGGGAGTCTTAGAAGTTAAGGAAACCTCTCTCAGAGATATCAGTAGTCTCCCTCCTGCACTGGTGACCTCATTTCATTTGTCACAGCTCTCTGGTCCAGAATGAACCCACTGCCTTCCCATGGAGGAGCACCAAAAGCAGGACCTGGCTGAGGTACCATCCACCAGCCAGAACGGGGACTGCTGGTGGGAGAGAGGAGCACAACGCCCCTCCTTTGCTCACTGGCCAGCAAGCCAGGAGAAGTAAAATTGAATAAGTTCAAGAACAGAGATAAACTGTGGGCAGAAACACTGAGGAGAAAGTCCACAGAATTAAAAATGGCAAAAAGGGTCCCTGCAAACAAGGAAACAAGGGAGGGCAAAGGGCACATCAGCAAAGCTTGGCTTTGTCAGGCTTGCACCTCATCCTGATGGGTAGATTTGGCCTGGGCAGGGCCCTCCTTGCTGTTCTGCCTCACCCAGAGGCAGCAAGGCAGAAGCCCTGCCCCAGGTGTCTCTGCCAGGGTCACCAAGGCAAAGATGGACATGAATTGCCTTCAAGCCCATGATGGTCACAAAAGTACCCCAAACTCTCAACTATCTGCAAGAACACGCAGTGAAATGGTCCTGGCTCTCTGCAGCCTTGAGATTAGGAAAGGGTCAGGTCCTTCCCTCTTTCCTAAGCAGGTGCTTCCAGGCTGACTGCAAGGGCAGGTCCAGAGGGAACACAGAAACCCTGGAAGAGAGGAGGCACTACCTTGGCCAGCCTGGGTCTGTGGGAATCCCAGCATGCCCTCTGGTGGCCTTGCTCCCTAAATGTCCCTCCAGCTCGGTGTTGGGAACCGGGAATCGTTTTCCAGAGCTGTTGGGGATGCAGGGGCTGGAGGTAGCAGAGGGTGCATCCGCTTAGCTCTGCTTCAAACAGGCCCAGAACATTTCCCCTTCCTTCACCAGGGAATCTCATGCCAGTGGTGTTTGCACCGTTTATTGTGTTTGGTACCCAGCTGAGCTGCTGCTTCCTCCTCTCCTACTGCATCCTCCCCCCATCTCCCATGGTGTGCTTGGGGGGGCTCTGAGGAGCTTCAATTTGCTGTGGCCAAAGAGGGGTCTTGGAGGGCTGGGAGCAGTGAGGGGTCCACATGGAGCAGCACGAATAGGGAATTGTTTTGCAGCCCAGGCAACCTTTTCTCTCTCCCCTCGCCAGCATTTGTTGAGGTTTGACTCAGGTCAGACATCTCCCCACTGCAGGAGGAGCTGCTGTCCTGGAGCCATCCCCCCCCCTCCACGCTTCCCAGTGATGTAACTGTGACTGGAAAGCAGCTGCACTCAGACTGAAAGACAATTATCTAATAGTGAGATTACAATTAATTCTGCTAAAGGGAAACAATTACCCTTTTGGATCTAAATGGAATATAAAAAGGCAAAGCATTTACAGGCAGAGGGAGAAGGCAAACACTTCCTGAGGGCAACTCTGCTGCAAGTGCTGGGCTGAGCACACCTGCCTGTGGGGTGGGAGATCACCTCCTCTGCAGCTGGGCTTCCCCATTGGCTCTCATCCTGCTGCTGCTCCCTGAACCCCAGCCCCACACAAACACCTCTGCCCTCCCAGCAAGGGTGCCCAGAGCAGCCCCTTCACTGGTTCCATAAACCTGCAGAGACAAATGACCCCATGCCACCTGCTGCAGAGGGGTGGGTGAGCGTCACTGGCAATGGTCCCCGGAGTGGAAAGGGTTAAAGGATACAGTTTGCTTTTTCACTGTGCATAGATTTTGCTCTGTTCTGCCTGCAGTACTGTTTATCAGCAATTGCAGGCTTTAAAATCCGTACTTTACAAGTGCAGCATAACCTGCCAGTTATAATTGGTTGAATTATACCTCATCCCTGATGCAACTCTTGATGACTCTCTGCCTCAGCCAGAAAACTGATAGGAGACAAGTTTATAGCTCTCTTGGAAAACACAATTATAAATTGCATCCCTGCCGCAAGCCCTGGGAAAGGTTAACTCTTTCACTGCAGCTCTCCAGGCAAGCAGGTTTCACAGCCACTTCTTTCCCATGAAAGAAGGGAAAGGAATCACAGAATCACAGAATGGTTCATGTTGGAAGGGACCTCAAAGCCCATCCTGTTCCATCCCCCTGCCATGGGCAGGGACACCTCCCACTGGATCAGGGGGCTCAAAGCCCCATCCAACCTGGCCTTGAACACCTCCAGGGATGGGGCAGCCACCACTGCTCTGGGCAACCTGGGCCAGGGGCTCCCCACCCTCACAGCAAAATATTTCTTCCTAAGATCTCATCTCAATCTCTCCTCTTCCAGCTGAAAACCTTTCCCTCTCATCCTGTCCCTGCACTCCCTGATCAAGAGCCACTCCCCAGCTTTCCTGGAGCCCCTTTCAGTACTGGGAGGCTGCTTCAAGGTGTCCCCAGGGCCTTCTCCAGGCTGCACAGCTCCAACTCTCTCAGCCTGTCCTCACACCAGAGGTGTTCCAGCCCTCAGATCATCTCCGTGCTCTCCTCTGGCCTCGCTCCAACAGATCCTTCCTGTGCTGAGGACTCCAGAACTGGACACAAGACTCCAGGTGGGGTCTCACCAGAGCAGAGCAGAGGGGTAGAATCCCCTCTCTCTCCCTGCTGGTCCCACTGCTTTGGGTGCAGCCCAGGACATGGTTTGACTTTCTGGGCTGTGAGGGCACATTGTCAGCTCATGTTGAGGTTCTCATCCATCAGCACCCCAAGTCTTTCTCTTCAGGGCTGCTCTCAATCCATTCTTGGCCCAGCGTGTAATTGTGCTTGGGATTGCCCTTACTCATGTCCTTGCAGGACCTGAACTTGGCCTTGTTGAACTTCATGAACCTGGGCCAAGGCCTCCCCACCCTCATCATGGAGAATTTCTTCCTGATGTCTAATCTAAGTCTTCCCCCTTCCAATTTAAAGCCATTCCCCTTCATCTTATCACTACATGTCCTTGTAAAAAGTCGCCTCCAGATGAAAAAAGTGTTCTTCATCTCTCTCAGCTTGTCCTCACTGCAGAGTTTCTCCAGCCCTCTGATCACCTTTATGACCTCCTCTGGACTTGTTCCAACAGTTCCATATCCTCCTTATGTTGAGGATTCCAGAGCTGGAGGTGGGGTCTCACCAGAGCGGAGTAGAGGAGGAGAGAGAAAAAAATAGAGAAATTCAGAGGGAACCAGTAAAAAGTAATGGAGAGGAAAAGAGGGATTTACTGATCTCCAACACACAGGACTGGGCCCAAGTGTGCATAGGGAGGAGAGGAGCACATCAAGGAGAGGTGTTAGGAACCCAGTACCTTTGTTTGAACAAGTTGGGGTTGTTCAGCCTGGAGAAGAGAAGGCTCTGGGGAGACCTTAGAGCAGCCTCCCAGTACTGAAAGGGGATCCAGGAAAGCTGGGGAAGGGCTCTTGATCAGGGAGTGCAGGGATAGGATGAAGGGGAAGGGTTTTCAGCTGAAAGAGAGAAGATTGTGAGGGAGGGAAGGCCCTGGCCCAGGTTTCCCAGAGCAGTGGTGGCTGCCCCATCCCTGGAGGTGTTCAAGGCCAGGTTGGATGGGGCTTTGAGCCCCTGATCCAGTGGGAGGTGTCCCTGCCCATGGCAGGGGGTTGGAACTGGATGGGCTTTGAGGTCCCTTCCAGCCCAAACCATTCTGTGCTTCTGATTTTACCATCTTTTGCTCTTACAGCCTTGCAAGGGCCAGGTTTTACCAGAATCCCAGCTCTACTGAAGTTTCCCTGGTCCCAGATCCTTCACTGAGATGTTTGGCCTGCTCAGAGCTGGTCTTTATGCTTTTCTCATTCATCTCTGCAGAGCTGGAATGGAGAAGGAAATATCACCAGGATGGAACTCCCAGTGCAGACAGAGCCCACACCCAGAAGGATTCAGAGGGTGCAGCATCTTCTATGGCCCAAAGACCATGGCCCTTGAGAGTACTGTGATGAGGTCTGGTTGTGATGAATTAACTGCACACACCAGCCCAGCACAGAGAAATCACTTTTCAGAGCATCTGGGGCACAGTGCTTCCAGGTGCTTCTTCTCAGCTGTGAGGAACATCTCAGAGCCTCTCCCTCTGCTGCCCAGGACTTGTTCTGAGGTGCAGCAGAACCTGACAACTGCAGACCTGCTTCTGTGGTGCTTAGTACAAAGGCATCCTGAGCTGCACTTGAACTATGCCCAGCCACTGCGATGGGTTACATCCTGCACCAAGGTCAAGCCAAGTCTATCATTGATCCTCGCGTCCCCAAGGGCTGCTTGGATTTTGTGCTGCTTCTTTTGAGCAATAAAACAGGGAACAAAGGGTGCAAACCCCACACAGCTACGGCCAGACACAGCTGGGGGCATTTCAAAGGTGCCTCTCTTGTCTTCAGGGATGGGATTAGCTCCCTGTCAGACACAGACAGGAGAGAAATCTTTCTTGACCTCACTTGAGTTATATGAAAGAGATCTTGAAGCAGCTGCCTGTCCTGGTCATCTCCTTGTGCTCCAGGAAGCACAGATGAACACCAGAAAATCCCAACAAATGCACCAGGTCTCCTGGTAAATAAGTGGGATCTTTAATAAAGCACTTTAGGAATGCATCTGACATGGGTGTATGGGCCCACCTCAGCCATAAATCCTTCCTGAGACACCATTTAGAGTTTGCTCTGCCCATAATTAAGCTCTAAATTGACCTACCCTTGCATCCTTGGAAATGCTACATCCTTCTCCCTTTAATTCCCAATCTGGTTGCCCTTGAGCCTCCTCTGACACTTGCAAAACCTTGATGAATCCAAGCAGTTTGAGAGCCAAGCCCTGGGAAGCCTTCTGCTGCTCCTGCCTCTGATGGTCTCTGGCTGCCCTGGCAGCACTTCAGGTAAAACCTTCCAAAATCACAAGCTGAATCCTGCATAGATGGCAAAAGAGGCTCCCAGGAGCCAGAGAGAACCAGCTTGATGGCACGGACAGACTGACAGACACAGAGGGTCACCTGGTGCAGCAGTGGCTGTGCACATTGGGTTTCTGTGTGGGTGCAGGGTCACAGATGGAGCACCTCGATTGCTGCTCCTGCTGATTTCTTTGGAAGAAGATATGGCCAAGCATGGCCATGCCCTAAACATCACTTCCCACCACTGTCCACTCCAGCAGTACCTCCTCCACTCATAGACACTCCTTCTCTCCTGCAGTGAGGATTTCCACCCCAGAGGACATGCAGGGCAGTGTCTTGCTCTGTCTGTTGCCCATCCAGGTGCTTGCACAGGGTCAGACAATTGCTCAGTCAAGCACCTTGCTCAGACCAGGATTTTCACCTTGGAGCATTCATCAGGGAGAAAAATCTTCAGGGATTTTCCTGAGCCTCTCTAACCCTGACTCCTCCAGGGCACTGTCCTGCCAGGGTGGGATGTGATGAGTCAGCAGGAGCCTAGAGGTGACCCACCTGGGCCGTACAGCCTTGTGGCACTGCCCATCCTCCTTGTGCCTTCTTCCCTCTTCTCTCAGCTCCTGCTGACTCAGGGCACAGAAGCAGCTTGGAGCCAATCAACCCCTGTCTCCTCTTTTCACATTCTCTGAAATATGGGCCCAGAAATATTTACGGTCTCTCTGTCTGTCCCTGACCTTCAGCTTTTATTTGCGTACGTAAATTTTGTTCTATTCCAGAGCTACAAGTTTCATATCAGGGCAGTTCAATCTTTATGAGGATAAAGTGTTTGCAGTGCTCTTAAGCTGCTTAACGTAAGAATGTGTGTGAAAGATTAACAGCTTTATAAGTCGGAGCAGTTAAGTGACAATATAAAGAGAAAAGAAAGGGGAAAACACCATCAATCTAAAGCAGCACTAGGAATATTGGAGATGAATTACTGAAGGGAACTGGCTGCCAAGCCCAGTGGTATCTCTGGAAGATGCACCAATGACCAAAGCAGGAGCCCTCTCCAGAGAAAGGTAGAGAAAGAGCAGCTTGAAAGGATCATCTTCCCTACAGCTCTTGAACTCTGAAGAGAAAGGAAACTCTAATTATCCCCTGATATTTATGACCGTCATTTGGTGTTCTGTTCAAAGCAGACAACAGAGTGGAGGAAGGCAGAAGCAGACTCTTAGCACAAGCTAAATGAACACATCTTCAAGCCATTGTCAAGCCCTCAGAGATCAAAGGCATCCCACAGCCTTGGCACCTGGCTCCCTCCTTCCCCACTGACAGCATCTCCTCGGAGCAGCCACCGTTCTTGCTGTAGAGGCTGAGGATGGAGGTGGTTGTAGCAGACCTAATGGACATGGAGACCTTCTCACCAACATCCTAATTCTCTCCACAAGGTATGAGATGGAAAAAATAGTAGTAAGAAATATCAACAGATGAACTGGACGTTGCAGGGCTTGTTTGTATTTGGCTATCAGCCCCTGCACCTGCACAATGGACTGAAAACCTCTCTTAAGATGTCAGGTGCGAAGTACAGGGTTATGCAAGGACAAACTCTTTTTATGACCTCTAGCAACTGGCTAATATCTGTGTCCTTGATTTTCCTTACAGGCAGTTAAAGGATAATTCTGCCTGTCTTGCAAGACAGGTGGCTGGTTTATTAATGAATGGTTGCAAAATGTTCTGAGATCCTTTGATGAGGCATCTCTGGAAGAGCAAAATCTGACGATGCCAATAGAAATTGGCTGTTTGGCTTCAGATTTTAATTGCATTAAAAAAAAAAAGCCCAAGGAACAGGAAGCATGAGGCATCAGGAGAAGCAGAGAACAGCACTGGACGTCAGTGAACAAATGCTGGAGCTGCCCTTTGCCAAAATCCAACAAGATGAGTTTGTCAGTTAGGGGGGAAGGATTCTTCGAGGTTGCACAGGGAGAGCTCCTGGATCAGCATCGGAGATTGGATTCACTGTGAGATTCACAGTGGGCTGCATCCAGAGCAGTGGGACCAGCAGGGCAATGAGGGGGATTCTCCCCCTCTTCTCTGCTCTCCCATGAGACCTCACCTGAAGTCCTGTGTCCAGTTCTGGAGTCCTCAGCACAGGAAGGACCTGGAGTTGTTGGAGAGAGCCCAGAGGAGGCCATGGAGATGATCCAAGGGCTGGAGCACCTCCCATCTGAAGACAGAGTGAGAGAGTTAGATTTATTCAACCTGGAGAAGAGAAGGCTCTGGGGAGACCTTAGAGCAGCCTCCTAGGACTGAAAGGGGCTCCAGGAAAGCTGGGGAGGGGCTCTTGATCAGGGAGTGCAGGGACAGGATGAGGTGAAAGAGGGGAGCTGTAAGATCTTACGAAGAAATATTTTGCTGTGAGGGTGGGGAGGCCCTGGCCCAGGTTGCCCAGAGCAGTGGTGGCTGCCCCATCCCTGGAGGTGTTCAAGGCCAGGTTGGATGGGGCTTTGAGCCCCCTGATCCAGTGGGAGGTGTCCCTGCCCATGGCAGGGAGTGGGACTGGATGGGCTTTGAGGTCCCTTCCAACCCAAACCATTCCATGATTATTCCCTTCTTGTTGGACTATAGTTTTCAAAGGAATAAATGCTCCTGCTGAACAGTTGCCCTTCATCCCCCCGTTCAGCTAGGGTATTTTTTCCTGTTGTTAGAGCCTGGTAGGAGGCCTGGCCCTCCTGGACTTTGCCCTGGTGCCCAGGGCTTTCACTAAGCATCTGATCTCAAAATGTGTTGTGCAGGAGTTTTTTGTGCCTCTCTATGATCATTCATCCAAATTATCAGGAGGCTGGTGACAGACATCTGCTGCCTGGAAAGTTGGGCTTGAATAACAACATCCTCTGAAGCACCATTATCAGAGTTGGGGGTTGTCTGCAGATGGAGCAGATCTCTCTTGGAAAATGCCAGTTTGTCAAAGCAGGGTTTTTCCTCCAGGGAAGTGCTGCTTTTGACAGACTTTGGCACTGGTCAAAGAGATCGACCCAAAGTATTTCAGTGGGGTTAGAGGACGCCGCTTCAGAGCTGCTGGAATTTCCTTTTGTGATGAAGCATGGAATTGTAGTAGGGCTTGAACCTCTAGATTACATCAAAATGCAGATTTGCATTTATACTGATGTGGGACTTTTTCCTGTGGTTTTGTTTTCTTTTCAGTTCAGGCAGTGGAAGAGGAAACCTGACTTGAAAGCAAATCCTGGTCAGACCACTGAAGAAATGCCCCATGACTATGATCACTGTTAACTGGTGATGGCACAGAGGTCACCAGGACAGAGCAGCAGAGTTGGAGGTTAGCAAGCTTCACAAATGTATTCCAGTGATTGGTGTGTTCCTCTGTTCCCCAAACGAAGCTCAGGCTGTTTTCCAGGGAGAATAAAACCCCTACTCTTTGCATCAAGGGAAATCTGTGCAATGGAAACAACAAAGATAACCAGGAAAGATAACTTTGCAGGCTCTTGTTTTTACATCTTAGCAAGAATATAAATAAGCCCAAACAGTTGCTGTAGAGATGGGAGAAGCCCATGGATGGGACTGGAAATCAATATGCCACGCCGTGAGTGCTGGACCCGCTGTGCAGGCAGGAATCTACCCATCCACCTTGGGTGCCTGTTGCTTCTAAGGCAACCATCACCGTGGTGCCGAGGCACGTGCCTACCTCAGTTTCAGGCTACTCCACATCTGTGGCCATGTGACTGACAACAAAATCTGGTCGAATATTACTGGGAAAACAATAATTATGCAGAGTGTAACTGGAGCCGATGGGAGATGAAAGGGTGGAATGGAATAGAATCATAGAATCGTTTGGTTGGGAAAGACCTTTGAGATTGGGCTCAACCAAATCTGTCCACTACTAAATCAGATGCCCGAGCACCTCATCTGCACATCTTTTATATCCCTCCAGAGATACTGACTGCATCATTTCTCTGGGGAGCCCCTTGCAGTGCTTCACCACCCTTTCAGTGAAGAAATTTTCCCTAATATCCAGTCTGAACTTGGCACAACCTGAGGCCACTTCCTCTCATCCTGTCACTTGTCAGTTGGGAGAAGAGACCAACAGCCACCTCAGCACAAGCTCCTTTCCAGGAGCTGCAGAGAGTGATGAGGTCTCCCCTCAGCCTCCTCTTCTCCAGACTAAACCATCCCAGGTCCCTCAGCCGCTCCCAAAACCTCTGGGCTTCAACCTCTTCCCCAGCTCCATTCCCTTCCCAGATGCTCTCCAGCCCCTCAATGTCCTTCTTGGAGTGAGGGGCCCAAAACTGAATCTAGGATTCAAGATGTAGCCTCTCCAACGCTGAGTACAGGGGAGGGAGGACTGCCCTGTTGGCCACCCCATAGCTGATCCAAGGCAGGATGCTGCTGGCCTTCTTGGCCACCTGGACCACTGCTGGCCCATGTTCAGCCACTGTTGACCAACACTCTAGAAGAGGCAGTTTTTTGAAAATTACTCTTTCCTTAGGAAAAGACATTGGTTTGGTGAAACCTGTAGGGACAAGGAGGAAGGGCACCGGGCCTTTGTATCCTCCTGGGGCAGATCTGCCCCACATCGCGCTTCTGCCTGATTTGTTCCAGATATGAAGAAGATACTTCAAAACTTTTTTTTATTACAGGGATAAATCCTCTTTCCCAGGCAGCTCTCCCAGTTTGGAAAGAACCCAGTTCTCTAAGCTATCCTAATATAACTTTTATGGCCAGCCCTGTGAGAAAGGCAGCCTAAGGATTCCAACGTCTGAGTACTTGATTTTGCAATATTAATAATACTCATTCAGTGAGGTTTCCCTTTCCCCTCCACATCCATTTTCTACTTCCTTCTGAGCTTCTCCTTCACTGAGTATAAAAAGCAGAGAGTGTTCAACCTGTAGGTCAAAGCAAAGATCACAAGGTGACAATCTAGACCTTAACATTGCTGAATACATATATATATAATAATATAACACATACATAGGGCAACGGGGCTGGAGAAGGCTCTGGATCATGAGGAGAAACTGAGGGACGTGGGACTGTTTATCCTGGAGAAGAGGAAGATGAGGGGAGACCTTATTGCTCTCTACAACCACCTGAAAGGAGGTTGTTGTGAGGTGGGTGTTGGTCTCTTCTCCAAGTAACAAGCAATTGGACAAGAGGAAGTGGCCTCAGGTTGCACCAGGGTAGGTTTAGAGTGGATATTGGGAACAATTTCTTTACCTAAATAGTGCTGAAGCATCGGAAAATGTTGCCCAGGGAAGTGGTGGAGTCTCCATCCCTGGAGAGGTTAAAAATATGTAGACATGGCACTTGGGGACAAGGTTTAGAGGGCACAGTAGGGGTGGGTCAACAGTTGGACTGGATGATCTTAAAGGTCTTTTCTAACCTCAGTAATTCCATGGTTCTGTATTTGATGCCAAGGTGAGAGTGAATATTTCTACGTAGAGCATTCTGCAGAGCATCCAGGCTGTGGAACTCAAGCTACTCTGGCTGAGACTAAACCACCCAAATCCTAGCTGAAATGAGATGCATATTTTTAAGATCTCAAGAGTAATTAACTCCTGAAACAACTTCCAAGCAGCAAATTAGATATGGATTACCTGAAGGATCATGGGATTTTCCAGCTGGTTTTGAGCATTTAGGCAAATTGGGGCCAGAGTTGGAATGAACCGTGTATTTCAAACTTCATCACAGTATTTAGAGGAGAGTTGGCCCACCAAGGATTTCAGCCATCACATAAAGAAAGAGTGTCTGAACAGGACACTGTAGGAGCCTCATCAAACAACAGAGCCTGCTGATCTGGGCTCAGCAGAGCTGGCCACGTGCTTACAGAGGGCTGGAAATTCTTTCAGATAGGTCCCCGGACAGATTTGTCTCAAGGAAAATCATCAAATCCTGGTCTTGTAAGAGGGTAGTTATGACCCATTTATTGAACTATTGTTGCTTAAAAATCAAGACACAACTCCTATACTTAAGTCAAATTCCAGTTTTGATTCCCAGGGTTCTGTCATGACAAAGGAACACTGATTTTTATAGGATTTCAACTCTTTCTGGGACATTTTCTATATGGTTTTGTCCTCTTTTGCTCTTTCCTATTCTACTCTCAGCCTGTTTAGAGGTAGGAAGAGGATCCCACCTTGGTGACATTGAATTTTAACTGCAACTTTTCAAGATGACCCTATCTCTAGGGTGAACTTATTCTAATAGTTAATATTTTAATAAGTGTAAACCATTCATCTATAGTTCAATCAACACAAGGAAATCCATTCAGGCACTAAGATCCATTGTAGGCCAGATGAGCTGTTTCTGCATTTGAAGTGTCCCTGAATTTTTAAGAAGAGAAAACCTCTCATTGAGTTATTTATGTAGTATGTACTTCTCAAAAGATTACCTAAGGGTCTGGTAATTGGCTTCACCCACCATTCTCCTCCAGCTGGAATGTGAGAACTGTCCAGAAATTTGCACAGATTTGGTGATATCATCAGAAAGGGTGAGGTTTTTTGTCAGAATAAGGTACCTCTGTGACATGAAATGGGATGTGGGCTCTGAGGGGTTCCTTACACCTCCCTGTGCCCAGGACACTGCAGTGAAACCAGTGGCACTGAGCATGAGATTTACCAAGGAGCTGCTGGCTGGCATCGCTCCCAGACCACACAGCTCCCCAGGGGACCCTCCTCTGCTCCCCACCCCCCATTCTTGGGTGTCCCTGGAAACTTTAAATTAGACATTAAGAAGAAATTATTCATGATGAGGGTGGGGTGACCCCAGCCCAGGTTGCCCAGAGCAGTGGTGGCTGCCCCATCCCTGGAGGTGTTCAAGGCCAGGTTGGATGGGGCTTTGAGCCCCCTGATCCAGTGGGAGGTGTCCCTGCCCATGACAGGGGGTGGAACTGGGTGGGCTTTAAGATCCCTTCCAACCCAACCCATTCCATGATTTTATGATCGTGCCCTGGCTGTCCCCAAGAGGGCTGAGGCCACAAGCTGGTGGCAGAGAGAGCAGGTGTGGGAGGGACCCCTCAGCGTGCGCCGTTCTCCTGCCCTTCCTCATCCCCAGCAGAATGAAATGACCATGAGATAAACATCAGTGGTAGCACCCAGGGGCAAAGTGCTGAAGTGGTTTTCTCAGCCATATTTCAAAAGAGCCTCCTGCAATATCTTCCTCTTTCAGGATCTGATGGCCAGGGCACGATGTCCTTAAGCGGGGGGGCTTTGTGGGAAGGATGCTTGCACATCTCAAGGAAGAACCAGCCTTTCCTGGCCATCCTCCCCATGGAGACACCTTCCTCCACCCATTCGTGCACTCTGACCCAGGCACACAGACACAACACTCTCAGCTGTGTGCACATGGAATTCATTTAATATTAGAGACCAGCACTTTTACAGCCACCCTGACCCACTCCTTCTTCTGCTGTCTTGCTTGGATCAGGATTTTATCCAAGCTGACCTGGGAGGTCTCCTTTTTCTTTGGGTGATCTTCTTTGTGATGGGTTGGTAGCAAGAGCTCCTGGGCTGTGTAGCCATGGGACTGCACCACCCCTTTGGCAGGGACTGAGTTGCAATTTATGATGCTGATTGCTTCCAGAATTGTGGAAACACCCTGACATTTCTCCCTGTCTCTATTCCTGGTGTCGTAGACAGAATTTTCATGATTTCTCTATTCTGCCTCAAGCACAGAAACCCTTGGGAGTCAGAGGACTTGGCTGCCTGGGGCACACAGCTGTGCCCAGGGCATCTCAGCAAGCTCATTTCTCCCCAGCCCCAGCATTCCCAGCGTGGTGATGGCAATGTGTTTCCCACCAGTATACTCTCACATACCAGGTTTTAATGGAATTTTGCCCCTCGTGGGTTTTGTGTCTGTCTGGTTATTGCTGGGAGCTCCTCCAGGAGCTCATATTTGCTGCAGGTGAGATGGGCTTTGCTAAGGAGCTGCTTTCCAAGGAATGCATGGAAAACAGCCAGGAATTTTGCTCTTAGAGGGGAAGATTTTTCTTGCTTGAGCTCCCACCTGCTTAACCTGTGATGCTGCTGATGTACCCAGTGCCATTTATTCTCACTGCAATCTGCCTTCAGAGATGCTCACGAGGAGCAGCTCCCTGCTGGCAGCAGCTGTGCCTCTGGGTGCCTTTCACTTCCAGAGGACCTTTCTTTCATTTTAAAAGATCTGAGACTTTCCTTGGGGTTTGCATTTGTTCACAAGTTGCCTCTGGGAGAGGCAGAAAAAGGGGAAGCAGCAGGGAGCAGAGAACAGAAATGCTCTGTGTCCTCTGTTCACTCCAGGGTGTCTCTGCGAGGGATGCTGGGGAGACTCTGAGCTTGTGGTTTTTGAGCTGCAGCTGGTGGGATGGGACACTGGGAAGAGGAAGATCTGGGGTGGTGATGATGCTTAGAGCTGGGTACAGGGCACTGGGTACCCTGGCACACAGAGCTCCTTTGCAGGAGGCTGGGAGAAAGGCTCTGGGGGAGCCCATGGGCTGCAGGCAATTGAGAGGAGATTGCAGAGGGGGTATTTCAGGCCAGGAGAGGAGTGGGTGCTCTGGAATGGGCGTGGGGATGGGCTGAGACTGGAGACAGGACAAGGACAGTGGTTTCTCCTCATATTTTCAGAAATGGGGCTGCTGGATGGAGGTGCTGAGAGGTGGAGAGGGAAGAAAGGGGGCAAAGTCAAGAAATGACTCGACTGACAGGACAGAGGGACTCTTTTTGCTGCAGGATTTGTTTGTCTGGCTCGGTCCCAGCCCTGCTGAGGTCCAACAAATCACCCCCATTGCCCCAGCCCCTCTTGGGGGAGCAGATGCTGCCCGGGTGCCCCGTCTGCCCAGCACTGCCCTGGGCACAGGCTCCACTCCGGTGACAGAAGCTGCCCTGCAGCTGGCACGGGCTCTGCCGGTTCTTGGCTGCAGCCGGACACAGGAGGGAGCTCAGCACCTCTCGGGAGAGCTCAGCGTCACCTCGGGCCGGTGGCCGAAGCTGCCAGGACCCTGCGCAAAGCGCTGCCCCCGGGGCTGCTGTGCAGCACGGGGCTCAGGCAGGGTGGGGTTTCTTTTAAACCTGTCATCAGGAGACTTCTGAGTCAAGTGCAGCGTGTTACTGGTGCTGTGTGACTGGCTCCCCAGGAGCCTGCCTGCCCTCGAGGTGCCAAGCTGTTGCTGCTGCCCTTGGAGAGGAGCCAGATCCACAGCATTACAATTTAATTAAATTACTCCGGCAGCTGCAAGGGGAGGAGGTTTGACATGAGAGAGAAAGAAAAACAAGGGGTTGGCTGTTACTCTCTGGAGCTGGGAAAGGTGCAGGAAGGAGTTGTGAGGTTCTCCTAACTGCACCACGTCTCAAACCACGGGGACAGAACAAGGGGTCAGCATCTCTTCTGAACTCTTCTGAGCTCTGCTCTCTGCTGAACAATGACAGGACTGGAGGGAATGGCAGGAAGATGTGCCAGGGGAGGGTTAGGTTGGATATCAGGGAGAGGTTCTTCCCCCAGCGGGTGGTGGAGCCCTGGAACAGCTCCCCAGGGCAGCAGTCACAGCACCCACTCTGCCAGCATTCCAGGGGTATTTGGACAATGCCCTCAGTTACACGGTGTGAGTGTTGGGAGTGTCCTGTGTAGGGACAGGAGTTGGACTCGATTGTGCTTTTGGGTCCCTTCCAGCTCGGGTGATTCTGTGATTCGATGATTCCATGAAGAATAACAAGGATGATGTTGAATGATTTGTTTACTCCAACAAAAAAGGGGAAAAGGAAGAAGAGACTGAAATGGAGAGCATAGAATCATAGAATTATAAGGTTGGAAAAGACCTCTGAGATCATCAAGTCCAACCATACCTGTCCCCTCACTAAACCGTGTCCCTAAGAAACTCATCCACCTGCCTTTTAAACACCTCCAGGGATGGAGACTCCACCCCCTCCCTGAGCAGAGCTGGTGCAAGACTGAATGAAAACAATCTAGGCTGGAAATCAAAAGGTCATGTTCCTGCTCTTTTGGTGAGGTCTGGAAGAGGTGAAGCAGGCAGTTACACTTCCTTTGAGAAGATACTTGGCTGCTTTCTGGCAGGATACAACATGCCATACACCCATGGCAGGATGGGTGGAGAGAGACAGACATTTAACTCTCCCATGGACTGAATTAAAGACCTCCAGATGTGGGTCAGAGCTGTCTGAGCTCGGCAGGTTGGCTGCCTAAAGGAGACTGTGAGACATCAGCATTCACAGAGTGTCATTCACTCACACCATGCACATGGAGAGATGAAGTTTGTGCCTCTGCTAGATGGAAAGGGTCTGTCACTCTCCCTTCCTCCTGAAGGTGAGGCAGGGCTTGTTGTCACATCAGCAGGTTGCCCAGAGCAGTGGTGGCTGCCCCATCCCTGGTCAAGGCCAGGTTGGATGGGGCTCTGAGCCCCCTGATCCAGTGGGAGGTGTTTCTTGGAACTGGATGGGCTTTAAGGTCCCATCCAACCCAAACCATTCTATGCTTCTGTTCTATGGTTCTATGATTGTAACAAACAAGAAGGCACCTGAAAGTGGTTGTCTTTGGCTTTCAGAGAAGGCCAAGAGGAAGGATACAGCAGCTTCAGGTAAGGGCCTTCAGGGTCTGCACAGGGAAGGTCCAACAAGTAATGAGAAGAATCCACCAGCATAGTCCTGACCTATATCTGGGCTTCCTCCCAGCTTGCAGACACAGGTTTTGTGCTTCAGACACTCCTGTCACCCCCAGAAACCTTCCTGATAAAGGCAGGCAGTAAAAGCCACGGGTGGAATAATAATTATCCAGGGGCAGGAAGGGAATAAAAAGGGAAAGGGCCTTGATGCAACATAAACATCATAAAAGGCCATAAAAGCAAAGCAAAGGGAAGTGTGAAGGAGACTGAAGGTTGGCAGCAAATGTATATAAACAGAAGGAGCCAGTCTGGAACGGCCTGGAAATAAGGAAGGTTATGGACAGATTGAAATAGAGAATAGATGAAGCTGAGATGAAAATGAGCAAGGAAATAGATGGGCAGAGTAGATAATAGCACTGAGAGCTGCCACCTGGAGCTATGGAGCTTCTGAAAACACCCTGGTGAGGGACGTTTCCAGAAGGCTGAGGGAGTGGGACTGAGGAGAGGGAGAGCAGGGGGAGAAAGAAAGGTGAGATCTCCAAAGGAAAGCAGCAACCTTATGGTGGAAAGCAAGGCAGAGGTGGGGAGGACAGGCTGGGGGCAGCCCTGCCCGCATTGTCGTACATGCCTGTGCGAAAGAGGAGGTGATGCCTGCTGGGGAGGATTCAACAAGAGCAGGGCAGTGGGCAATCCGTGTTAGGACGTGGTTGGAGGCTGCCTATTCCTGCCTGCACAGAGCAGGTGAGGCTGAGCCAGCATGGGCAGAGGGCTCCTGGCTGAGCTGGAGCTCAGGTGAGCCGTCCCCACACACCTGAGCCCTCTTTGCCGTCCTCAGCGTCCCTCCCTCCTCTCAGGAGCAAAGGCAGAGAGTGAAGTGGAGACCAAGAGGAGCCTCCAGGCACGGATGACATCAGCCTGGAGCCACTGAGAGCTGCTGCTCGTGGAGTGAGGGTGGAAGCATCCTCCAGCTGCTCCGAGTGCCAAACACTTCTCATTCCTCATGTGCTCTTATTAACACCTCCACACGCAAGAGAGCTGCGAGCAAGGTCTTCCTGAGCTCTGCTAATTATTAAACATACTTCTGTTAAGCTTAACTAGACTTGCCTGTCAGCTGCTGGCAGGAGGAGAATAGTGGGAGAGCCTTGTAAACACACTCTGATGACTAAGTGAAAACAGTGCCAAGATTGCAAGGCGCTGGAGCCTGCTGCCTTCAGGTGTCGTTGTCTACCTTGTGTTTCAGCCTGGCAGTCAAGTTGGCCAGCGTGGACTTCTCTGCTCCAAGATAAGCTTCGGGAGCCTTGCAGGGGCAGCGATGACAAGAAAGTGTGTTTCAAGACTCCTGTGTTTCAAGGCTCCTGCTCTTGCTCACACTGAGATGGTTCAGCAGGACCTTTGCTGTCCTGGGGCGTGGAGTGACACTTGGAGAGCAATCTGCCCACCCCTGAGGCTCCTGAGATCTCTCTGTAGTGCTACCTTGAAGCCTTTTGCTGTTTCCCCAGAGCCTGTGTCAGGATGAGGGAGATCTGGCAGCAAGTTGCACCAGGTGCTGCAATAAGGAAGCAGGGTTTAAGCTTGTATACAACCATCTTCACTCTCTTTCAAGGCCACCTCAACCACCCTCTCAGCATGCAGGCTGTAGCACACTCCTTTACGTGCGATTCTGTCACACTGTGCCATTGACCTGCGCATACAGGGTAATTTCCCTGCCCTTTGGTTGCTTTACAGCACCTAAATTCATGGTCATCTAGGAAAGGATGGCTGGAGCTATGGAAACCCTTGTAATCCTGTTCAGAGGGGAAAAAAAACCTGTAGATATTCATCAGCCAGCCAAAAGTTTGTGAAAATCTGAAACTTATCAACTCTCCGGTTGTAATTTCTCCAGTGCTGTAGAAAACATCCTGTCATGTTCAATGTTTGTCAATTTTTGACCAGAATCTCTGACAGTAACTGAAGAAAATCTTCCCCAGGGCTGTCTTTGAGGTCTGGAGAAGGCTCTTTCTTCTATCAAATCCACCTGCAGCACAGACCATAGGAGGACAGGTTGAGAGAGTTGGGGTTGTTCAGCCTGGAGAAGAGAAGGCTCTGGGGAGACCTTAGAGCAGCCTCCCAGGACTGAAAGGGGCTCCAGGAAAGCTGGGGAGGGGCTCTTGATCAGGAAGTGCAGGGAGAGGATGAGGGGGTTTTGAGCTGAAAGAGGAGAGATTGAGATGAGATCTTGGAGAGAAATGTTTTGCTGTGAGGGTGGGGAGGCCCTGGCCCAGGTTGGCCAGAGAAGTGGTGGCTGCCCCATCCCTGGAGGTGTTCAAGGCCAGGTTGGATGGGGCTTTGAGCCCCCTGATCCAGTAGGAGTTGTCTATACTTATTGCAGGGGGGTAGAACCTGATGGGCTTTAAGATCCCTTCCAACCCAAACCATTCCATGATTCTATGATCCTTCCTGCACCCATATTTTGCTAAGCTGGGTGGAGGGCTCTGCAGAAACAACTGCAAGTGTTCCAGAGGGAAACCTGAGAGCATCATTCCCTGCCCTTGCCAAAGCCTCTGGTCAGGGAAATTACTAACAAGTGCCAGAAAGGTGGCACAGGGATTAGGAAGCACTTGGAGTGATCATATGCAAACTGCTTATCTCTATCCAAAGCCCTCACTTTCCACCCCTTCCCTGAGCAAACCTGCAGCAGGACCCTGGCTCTCTGAGAACCAGGCTCGAATCACCCCGTGCTGCTTTGCCACCTGAGATGGGTGAGGGATGCAACCTTTTGTGAGTGAATGGCACGGATTTAGCAAAGGAGTGGAAGTTGCAAGGACAGCCCAGGGAGCAGCATCTCTGCTCAGAGCATTGTGGAGGTGGCTGGAAGTCAAAACAACATCCAGAATGATAGAGGAGGGCTTTTATTTTAAGGTTGCTCTGTGCAATGTCGCACAATAATACACACTCAGGCAACAAGGAATGTTAATAATACTCCACTTTCTGCCAAGAATAGAGCCCCTATCTACAAACTCCACTGCTCTAATCAAGTGAAACAAAGCCAAATGTAGGAAAACAACAAAACCAGGAGCTCGGGAAGTATTCGGATTCAGGAAAGACTAAATATTTAACTTGTGAGGCCCAATGCATCCTGGAATGTATTGGGCACTCCAGGAACAGCAAACCATTGTCCAGGGGGAAAGGACTCTTAAATGGGCCACGTCCTGCAGGGCCACAGCACTGCCCCGGTCACCTGCAGTGTTCATACTGGGGAGGAGGTGTGGAGGTCCTTGGGGAGGGGGAGGGAAGGATGTTTCTCCATGAAGGGTGTCACAGGCAGGTACTGCACAGCGTGATGTTTCTGTTTGGTGAGTGCAAGGGGATGGTCATGAATATCTGCATGGTCTGTTCTGGAGGTCACATTATTGCCTTTGCTGGCTGCTGCTGCCAACACCCCACATTTCTCAGAACCTAGAGAATGCTTTCTAGCTGCTGGAGCCTCTCATGGCTTGTGTCTTTTATAAAGAAAAGCAAATTATGTCATGTGTGGTCCTGCTGTATGCTCAGGACCAAGCGGCTCAAGTGTGTCCTGTGAGAGCTCTGCTGAGCAGGGAAGCACTTGGGGGCAGCTGTTGTGGAACTTGACCAAGCTCAGTGTTCACAGAAACCTGCCCAGCCTTCCCTGTCTGCATAAATCCTACTGCTGGGCTGGTCATGATGCTTTTGTGACACCACCAGTCTGGTCTCACTTGTTCTCAGACTTCTGGTCACTCTCTGCCACCTGAGTAGCACTTCCAACAAAACTAAAATGGGAAGCTCAGTGGTTTTCCTGCTGAAACCAACATCCCAGCATTGCATCTGCACCCAGCTGGGCACCTCAGACCCTGTCCTGTCCTGGCAACTGCTGTTGCTGGAAGCTTGGCCATGATAAAGGTGATAAAGCTGGGGAAGGGTCTGGAGGGGAAGTCGTGTGAGGAGAGGCTGAAGCCACTTGGTCTGTTCATCCTGGAGAAGAGGAGCCTGAGAGGGGATCTCAGAGCTGTTTGCTGCCTTCTCACAAGGGAGGGAGGGGAAACAGGGGCTGAGCTCTGCTCTCTGGTGACCTGGGACAGGACTGGAGGCAATGGCAGGAAGATGTGCCAGGGGAGGGTTAGGTTGGATATCAGGGAGAGGTTCTTCCCCCAGCGGGTGGTGGAGCCCTGGAACAGCTCCCCAGGGCAGCAGTCACAGCACCCACTGTGCCAGCATTCCAGGGGCATTTGGCCAATGCCCTCAGCCCCACGGGGTGAATGTTGGAGTGTCCTGTGTGGGGACAGAGTTGGACTCAATGGTCCTTTTGGGTCCCTTCCAGCTCAGGTGATTCTCTGAATGACTTCATCTGGGAGGAAAACCATCTCTTCTACCAGTGACCCTCTATGAGCTTCTGTCCAGGACAAGGACACCTGGATTTCGACAGTGCCTGTGAAGAAGGATGGACAAGACCATTTTGCAAGGCCAAACGCACACAGAGAGGTGAAAATGCAGGCTTGGGGTGAGCAGATTCCCCACACCATGTCATGAGAGCTCATCCTTATGGAGTGGGGACTGCAGATACCTTCATCAGATCCCCAGAGAACCGACCAACAGCCTGTCCAGAGCAAGAACCATAACCTCACTGTCATGCTTCCTGCCTCTTCCAGCCTGTTTGAGCCTGCAGCATCCACACTCCTGGCCCACAAGGCTGTGTCTCTCTGCCCATACCTTACAATCACAGCTTAACACACAAATGCAACTGTGAAGGAGGCTCAAACTCCCATTTGGTTTAAAGGTTCAGGGTCAGAGGGATGGGGTACCCCAGGTTTGGCTAAGGAAAACCCAAACTGCCAGGAAAACTGGCACAGGCAGAAAGCCCTGGTATCTGGATGCAGGTTACACCTTTGTGTCTGTGCCTGAACCCGGAGGCACGTGGACCCAATGAATTTGACCACACATCAAACACACAGGCATTTCCAGGGCAAATCACCCTGCATCTCATCCAATCCTATCCCTAACTGCCCAGTACACACAGTGTAAGAGGAATACCTGGAGCAGACAGCAAAATAATAAGACACATTTTAATTTTTCAGTGTTTTTATAAATATATAAATCTTTTTTTTTTTTTTGAGAAAAGAAAAAGAAGCTCCTAGTGGTGAGCACAGTGGATTTTGTCTGCTTTGCAGTTCAGTCATTGTTCAAAGCAACCTCTCCTGTCCAACATAAACAGAGACTCTTAAAAACATTCTCATCCAAAACAATTGCTACGACTTTTGATGTTTTCATGGTCCTTGCTCTCCCCTACTGTTTGATCATTATGTTTTGCAGTATTTTTTCCCCTTCCTCACAGGCCCTGTTCCAGGTGCCCCTGCTCTGGAATTCATGGCTTCATCATCCAAGCTTCTGCATTCACCGAGATACAATGGAAAGAATTCCATGGCATTTATTTTGACTGAAACCACTCCCCCTCTTGCCTGTTTACACAACCTCCTTTTCCTCAGCAGAGTCCACAGATGTGCCTGCAGCCAGGCTGAAAGAGCTCAGTTCCAGAGGATCATCTCTTTCCTTTCTAGGAATCCCCTTCAGAGTTCTCTTCTAGGTCAGTTCTTCCTTGGCATCCAACAAGGAATCATAGAATCATAAGGTTGGAAAGGACCTCTGAGATCATCCAGCCCAACCATACCTGTCCACTTACTAAACCATGTCCCTAAGAAACTCATCCACCTGCCTTTTAAACCCCTTCAGGGCTGGAGACTCCACCCCCTCCCGGGGCAGCCTCTGCCAGGGCCCGAGAACCCTTTCAGTAAAGACATTTTTCCTGGTCTAAACCTCCCCTGGCACAACTTGAGGCTGTTTCCTCTCGACCTGTCACTTGGGAGAAGAGCCCAGCACCCACCTCACCACAGCCTCCTTTCAGGCAGTTGTAGACAGTGATGAGGTCTCCCCTCAGCCTCCTCTTCTCCAGGTTAAACAACGCCAATTCCCTCAGCCCCTCCTCACAGCACTTGTTCTCCAGCCCCTTCCCCAGCTCTGTTCCCTTCTCTGGATGCTCTCCAGCCCCTCAAGGTCCTTCTTGTACTGAGGGGCCCAGAACTGACCCCAGTACTCGAGGTGTGGCCTCCCCAGTGCCCAGGGCAGGGGCACAATCCCTGCCCTGCTCCTGCTGCCCACGCTGTGTCTGACACAGCCCAAGATGCCATTGGCCCTCTTGGCCACCTGGGCCACTGCTGGCTCATGTTCAGCCCCTGCCAACCAACACCCCCAGGGCCTTCTCCTCCAGGCAGCTCTCCAGCCACTCTGCCCCAAGCCTGGAACACTGTGGGGGTTGTTGTGTCCCAAGTGCAGGACTCAGCACTTGGCCTTGTTGACCCTCATCCCGTTGGTCTCAGCCCATGGATCCAGCCTGTCCAGACCCCTCTGCAGAGCCTCCCTTCCTTCAAGCAGATCCACACTGCCACCCAGCTTGGTGTCATCCCCAGACTTGTCCAGGGTGCACTTGGGAAGAGAAACAACCCCGTATCGGAACCATCAGTTCTTTTCAATCCCAAGCATCACCTCTGCACTTTTCAAGGTCAGGATCAAAACCAGTTCAACATCTCAAAGTTAAACACAGGGAATTAGACTCTGTAAACCTATTACACCTGTTGTTTTTGATTTTTAGGTTTCTTTTGTCACTTTAAAGATTATAATTTTTAAGCAGTACAAGAGTTGGCTAAACTTGAGTTGTAGGCCTTGGATTAATCAAAGTATTATATTTTGCTCCAGTAGGGAGAAAAACCTCTATAAATATATAAAAAGTAAATTAGGGAAGGAAGGAAGGAAGGAAGGAAGGAAGGAAGGAAGGAAGGAAGGAAGGAAGGAAGGAAGGAAGGAAGGAAGGAAGGAAGGAAGGAAGGAAGGAAGGAAGGAAGGAAGGAAGGAAGGAAGGAAGGAAGGAAGGAAGGAAGGAAGGAAGGAAGGAAGGAAGGAAGGAAGGAAGGAAGGAAGGAAGGAAGGAAGGAAGGAAGGAAGGAAGGAAGGAAGGAAGGAAGGAAGGAAGGAAGGAAGGAAGAGGCTGAAGGTCTAATCCAGCATCATGCAGGAAAACTCACTGAGCTGCTTCCTTGCTTTACAAAATAAGAGAACAGACAGACTGAAAGATTTTTTAATAAACCTTGGAATACACAATAATCTGTGCAATAAAAGTCAAAGGAGTTGTCAACATAAACTATCCATTTGAAAATTTTCTCTAAATATGTCACTTTAAACTAAGCTTTGCCTAAAATGAACATAAATTTTATGGTTGGACTCAATGATCTCAAAGGTCTTTTCCAACAGATGGTTCTGTGATTCTAAATCTGGAGACCTCGAAGAGCACAGGGCAGTGAGTGCCCATCCAGAGACTGGTTCTGCCTGGTGCTTATCCCTGGTGTTGGCTCAGAGCAATGGGCAGTTGCATCACCTTTGTGTTTTTCCTGCATAAAATACTCAATACACCACCAGCAGCAAACTCCAGAGCTGACAGAGCTCACCCAAAGGCAGATTTCCACTCTCAGGGCAATTTTCACACCCTTGGTCTGGGTCGTCCCATCCTGCACCGTGCCGTCCCACACAAGGGAACGATACTTGTGCCCCATAGTTTGCAGCCCGTGTGGGGAGACAGCAGGGTGTAGCCCACGGGAGGGTGACCAGGGCAGATATCAAAGAGTCATAGAATCATTAAGGTTGGAAAAGACCTCCAAGATCATCCAGTCCAACCATCAGCCCAACCCCACTGTGCCTGAGGAACCATGTCCTGAAGTGCCACGTCCACATGTGTTTTGAAACCTTCAAGAGATGGAAACTCCACCTTGGGCAGCCTCTGCCAGTGCTTCTCCACTATTTTGGTAAAGAAATATATTTTAATATCCAATCTAAACCTCCCCTGGCATATCTTGAGGCTGTTTCCTCTCATCCTGGCGCTTATTACTTGGGAGAAGAGCCCAGCACCCACCTCACCACAACCTCCTTTCAGAAAGTTGCAGAGAGTGGTGAGGTCCCTCCCAAGGTCATCCTTGCTCTGAACAGGTCTCCCAGTTCCTGTTTCCATTGTAGTGGTGCTCAGAGGGGTGGCACAACTTGCAGACTGTCATGAACACACCCAACAAACTCGTCCACCTCTGCTTTGCTCTGGGCAGAAATGAAACGATTTAGACTCGACTTCTCATTTCCAATTTAACTCCTAACCATGTAGTGAATTTAAAATAAAAAAAAAAGAAGAAATTCTCATGTTTCTGTTAATTGGGACCAAACAGAGCAGGCCTGTGGGGCCTTTCCTTAATTCACTCCCTGAACAATGTTCACTGATCAAGACTAGAGATTCAATTAAGCACCTTGGGGTGGTAATTCTCAAAGACAAAATAAGGAATTTGCAGATAATTTGTCTTCCCTTCTATCCCAGAATGCTCCTGCTGAGCAACACGGTCTCTGCCTCTAATTGGCAACATTAATACAATTAAGATGGTGATTTTGCCCCAATTTGCTTCTGTATTACAAAGTATGTCACTTCACATCCCTCAACACATTTTACTCTGTTAAATTCTATCATTATTTCTTTCCTTTGGGCTAAGAGAGGAGCCAAAGCCTCCCCTCCAGACGTCGCAGCCTCCCCCGGAGCGGGGGGTTTGAGCTCTTCCTGCCTGCTGAATTTTCATGCAGGAGAAGATGTGAGGGTCGAGGGAGGGGCAAATGGAGATGAGTGTTTATTTGGATTCAGTGTTAATGAACTCCTCATGACAGCACTGGGCATGTGGTGGTAATTAGGAGGAAAATAGAAAAATAATTATGATGTCAAAACACCCCTGCACACCTTCCAGCCCCCCAGGCACATACCAACCCTCCAGCCAGGCAATCCTCATAGATCCTACCCTCTTTCTCTTCCCACAAAGCAGTTCCAGCACCTGCTCCCACCGTTGACTCAGCTCTTTTCATAGAATCACAGATTCATTATGGTTGGGAAAGACCTTTCAGCTCATCCAGTCCAACCACCAGCCCAATCCCACCATGCCTGATAAACCTGAAGTGCCACTCTATGTGCTTTTTGAACCCTTCCAGGGATGGAGATTCCACCCCTGCCCTGGGCAGCCTCTGCCAGGGCTTCACCACTCTCTCAGTAAAGAAATTTTTCCTGATATCCAACCTAAACCTCCCCTGGTGAAACTTGACGCCGTTTCCTCTTCTCCTATTGGTTGTTCCCTGGTTGAGTAGAGCAGCACCCACCTCACCATAACCTCCTTTCTGAGAGCTGAAAAGAGAGATAAAGTCACCACTCAGCCTCGTCTTCTCATTGATCACAGGATGATGCCTTGGTGATAAGGGAGGGGACAACATGGTCCAACAAAGAGGGCTGAAGAAGAAGGACAGTCTATCTCTGAATAATTTACACTGAGAGGAAAGCAGCACTGGCTGCAGGAGTTGTAGACAAGGAAAGTCCATGGTTTAAAGGAGAAAGGAGATGCAGTCAAGTTACTGTGCACATTTCTGGGCCCCCAAGTTTGGGAAAGATGTCAGGATGCTGGAGAGTGTCCAGAGGAGGGCAACGAAGATGGGGAAGGGGCTGGAGCACAAGCCCTACAAGGAGCGACTGAGGGAGCTGGGGCTGTTTAGTCTGAAGAAGAGGAGGCTCAGGGGAGACCTCATTGCTCTCTACAACTCCCTAAAAGGAGGTTGTAGTCAGGCAGGGGTTGGTCTCTTCTCTCAGGTGACCAGGGACAGAACCAGAGGGCAGGGACTCAAGCTTGGTCAGGGAAAGGTTAGACTTGATGTGAGGAAAAAGTTCTTCCCTGAAAGGGTGATTGGCCATTGGAATGGGCTGCCCAGGGAGGGGGTGGAGTCACCGACCCTGGAGGGGTTTAAGGGGAGACTGGATGAGGCACTGAGTGCCATGGTTTAGATGATGGTGTTGGTGTTGGTGTTGGTGTTGGTGTTGGGTTATAGGTTGGACTCAATGATCTCAGAGGTCCTTTCCAACCTTGTGATACTGTGAAACTGTGAAACTGTGAAACTGTGAAACAAAACTGGACACTGGGACTATGTAGTAACAGAAAAGGACTCTGTCTGGGAGCGCTCCCTTGCATTGAGGCCACGCAGGTACCTCTCCCAGCCCCATCCTAGGTGGCTGCACCAGGCTTCTCTCAGGAGTGGGGATGTTCCTGGAGGCCCACGAAGAGTTTGAGAGAGAACTCATCATCCCAGAGCACAGTGGCCCAATAGCTCTAATGAATAAAATTAATAATTAATAAATAATCAATAAATTAATAATGTGCCAGGATACAGGAGAGATCCCAGGCACTCATGAGTGTCCACTGCAGAGGTACCAAGCCCCTGGTGCAGTGTTTGGTGCCGGTGTGGTGGGTGAGGTTCTTCAGGTGGGATGTTTTTATTTATGAATTACTGATCTCTTCCTGGGTTTCTCACATTCACTTGAGAAGAACTGACAAAGGAATCACCCTTCTCCTAAATAATACATGTATTCATTATTTTTACGTTGTGGCAGGGCAGTCTTTAATGGGTCTGATTTCTCTTCCCCCTCCCACCCAAGAGAGCAATCTGTGTGATAACACAGGTAGGATGGAACATTCCCCACTCACGTGCATTGTGGAATGAGCAAAACACGCTGCATTGCTCCAGGCTTTGCCTTCTCAAAACTCCTCCTTGGTAAGAGGAAGCCATTGAATTTGCTTTTCCTCCTGCCCAGCTAGAACAGGGATTTTCTGGAAGCCAAACAAAGGCAATGGAGATTGTCTGGGAAGATAAAGAGGGAACGGTCTGAACAAGCAGGAAGCTGAGGGGGGAATGAGAGTTAAACGTGGAGAGTAAACAAAGCCATTTCTATTTCATGCCTTGCAGAGGAGGAGGAAGGGCTTGAGGAGTTGTGAGGACCCTGCTCGTGGACAGTGCTTTGGGAACCATGGAGGCTGTTGGCAAGGTGTGGGAGAGGTTTAGATCCAAAGCTACCAGCTATGGTTCCCCTTACCAGTCAGACACAGCTAAAGTCCAGTGGTAGGAAATCCTGTGAGCCTTTCACAGGTGGAGAAGCAAGGCAGGTGCAGCATTTGCCCAAGGTCCCATAGCCCTTTTGGAGAAAGGTCCTGCACCCTGGCCAGCTGGGGCCCTGGCCTAGGACCTACTCCCCTTCCTCCCAGCCCTGCAGAGAGCAGATGAGCTGCGGGAAGGAACATATTTTAATGTTTTCATACCTTAAAGCTCTCTGATTGATGGACTGACACCAAGATGAGTGAGAGCAACCCGTGGGCTGAAGTATCTTGGCGTTAGAAGAGACAAACCATAGCTCTCAGTGCAAGGAGTCCAGCAGCAGGGCTCACGGGCTCATGAATCCCAGCACGTGCCTGTTGTTAAAAAGGGATCTGGCAGCTACTGCTGGGCAAACTGTCCTCACACCAGGAGCATCAAGCATGTTCCTGAAGCTCATGAGCTGCCAGCTTGGAAGTTGTGAGGGAGAGGACTGGTTGGGCAGGTAGGGGGGTCTCAGCAGGCTCTGCTGGTGTTGGCTTCACTGGTCTCTGCTGCCTCCCTGTCTCACACAGCCAGATCAACCAGCAGTTCCCAAATCATTAGCAACTCTGTGTATCCCAGGATAAGTGATAGAAACTTTCCTCAGGATCCAGAGTGGGAACACATAAGCTGAAGGAAAAAAGCCCTGTTTGGGTGTCCAGTTCCCAGCACATCACCAGTGCCACAGAACCAGCAGGCAGTGGTTTAGGTGTGGTTTTCTCCTCCAAGATGAGGTCAGGCTGATCGTTTCCAACCTCTCAGGTACTCCAACTTCCCTGAGGTCCTTCCTGCTCCCTAGGCACTGGCTTAGCTTAAATCAAAGCATTTTCCCCAAATTCTAGGTCCAAACTCCAAATTGTTAGACATGCAGTTCCCTCTCCGAAAAAAGGTGTGCCTCGTCCCTGCTCCAGATTGCTCCCATTCCCAGCTCCACCCTCTCTGGGTCTTGTTTTTCTCATGCCTGATGGATTGCAGAGTGTTTCATGGGTGAATGTGTAGGACCACAGGCAGAAAAGCAGTCACACCATCCTCTCTGGGGACCTCCCCAAGCTCGTTCAAAGCACACTGCTCAACTCTGAACTGAGCATTGAGCACAAGGCTTCAGAGGCAGCTGTAGACAGGGAGGGGACTTCAGCCTCTCTGTTCCTTGCTCATGCAGCCTCAGCTCCCTGTTTGGGATGAGGAGCTCAGAACACATGGATTTCTCAGTCTTTGTCCCAGAATAGTGTTCCTCTCCTGTTTCTCTTGTGTGTAGGACCCTATGTGTGGCTTCTCTCCTGTGGAAGATCTCACTCTCAACCCTGCCCCAGCATCCAGCATGGAGGAAGAGCTGAGGGGAGCTCAGGATGAAGGAGGAGGGTGGATTCAGAGACAACAAGAGCCAGGTTTGGAAGCAGCAGGCATGAAGCATCAGTGATTCTCATTGCTGGTTCACCAGCCAGCGCTTTGCTCACAAGGCAGTGGAGGGGTTCCAGTCCCAGCTGCAAACAAGCCATTACATTTAATGCTCTGACTGTGAAACACACTCAGAAACCAAGACTCTTCAAGGATGTTGTTGAGCTGGTTCATATTTTATATATTTTCTATGATTTATATTTTATATATTAATATATTCATATATTTTATATGAAGCAGCTCAACAACATCCTTAAAGAGTAGAACTTTACTTGGCAGCAGGGCAAAGATGCAGGCACAAGCAAAGCCACATGCACAGGCTCTCCCAGGGTATCCATCAGTACTTTTGGGAGGTATGATCATAGCAGAGCTGTCAGTCTCAGCCCTGTTAACCCCTCAGTCTGTAACTGTAAGGTTAGTCCCCACCCAACCCCACAGTTAATGCCTCCCATTGTGCAACCAGGAGGGAAAATGAAATCTTATAGATAACACAACCTGGGTGATGCGACATTTAGCCAAAGCCTGACAGCCTTATGAAGCACATGATGAATATTGAAATATCCACAGACAAGGAACGTGATACTCAAAGAGACCACGTCGTTGTCCAGAGAACCTGTCAACCAAATACAGCAGAAGGAAGTCAAATGTGAGCTGCTGCTGTAGCTGTCAGTTTGTCAGGGAGTTGGGCTGGATGGTCATTGTACCTCCCAACAGCAACAATCTCCTCTTCTCTTCTCTTCTCTTCTCTTCTCTTCTCTTCTCTTCTCTTCTCTTCTCTTCTCTTCTCTTCTCTTCTCTTCTCTTCTCTTCTCTTCTCTTCTCTTCTCTTCTCTTCTCTTCTCTTCTCTTCTCTTCTCTTCTCTTCTCTTCTCTTCTCTTCTCTTCTCTTCTCTCCTCTCCTCTCCTCTCCTCTCCTCTCCTCTCCTCTCCTCTCCTCTCCTCTCCTCTCCTCTCCTCTCCTCTCCTCTCCTCTCCTCTCCTCTCCTCTCCTCTCCTCTCCTCTCCTCTCCTCTCCTCTCCTCTCCTCTCCCTCTCCTCATTATCATTCCATTCCATTCCATTCCCCTGGGGTCCTCCCTTGGGGGTCTCAGGCACTTCATGACCTGCTCCACGAGTTCAAGAGGTCAGGTTTAGCAGACAGGTCACTGTGAGGTGTCACCAGCAGTGCCACAAGGTTGTGCATCCATTCTGGCCCAGCATCTGGGTGAAAACATCACCTGTACAGGGCAGGAACGCTGCTAAGAATCAGCACTGCCCCATGGCTGGAGCTCTCTACAGAGGCCAGAGCAACCTGGGGAGGTCTGGTGTGACTTCAGACGAGGCTGAGGTTGGTTACCATTGGGTACTTGGCCATTTTCTGTCACTATAGCTGTCCATCAAGCAGTGGTTGTGATCCAGGACGTGTCGATATTCCATCAGGCAGTGCAGAAGGGCATTGTTGTCTCTCATGGTGGTGGGTACCACCACCAAATGACATTGTCATTCCCTTCCCAGCCCTCGTGGTGCTTTAGTTCTCTTCAGTGACGGAGCCCAGACACAGGCACGTGTCACCTTGTGAGCAGCACAGCCCTGAGAGCACAGGGCTTTAGTTGGCTGAGGAGGAAAAGATGCTTCAGGGAAGTTTGTCCTCATCCTCCAGCAGTGAAAATAGGGGTTGAAGGAAAAGATACAATAATTCAGGAAGAAGAAGCAGATTCCCTCACTTTGTGCTGGCATGGATGATGACTCTGAGCAGGGGAAAACCAGCCCAAAGTAAAAATACTGGTATAAGCTGATGTAGGACTGTGGGAGTAAATAACAAAGCAGCACTGGTTTACCCATTCTTTCATTTTCTCCATGACATTTTGTGCCTTCCTGTGTCTCAGGTCAAAAATGCTGAATAAAAATGGAAGCACATACAGCAACATTCTTCCTATTTCCTCGAACACGAATGCACAATAACTGTTCCTTGCTCGTGTTCAGATCTGCTTTGCTAACAAAGAGGCCGTGTGTTGTTGGAATTCAGCAGGGACAAAGTGTTTAGCCAAGTCAGTGATTTCTGCACTGCAGCCCTGAAGCTGTGGAGGCTACTGGGCATGTTCCTTGCAGACCTGGATTTCTCCTTTTTGAGTAGTTTCCTCCCAGTCAACACAGTTGTATTTTTTGGCCTTTCCCCTCTGTTTCCTTTTGGCTTCCTTCTCTCCAGCAGCAGCACCACAATCTGATGAGTTTCTGTAGCTGCTGTGCTGGATCCCTCTCTACCAGCTCCTCTCCACCCTCCTTCTGACCCTGCTGATACTTTTAATGTGCTTTTCTTCACTCTCTGCTGTGGGGCCTTTGGCCTCTGAGCAACGAGGCCTTTGAATCCTCTCCAGAAGGTGATGCTCAAGAACAAGGCCAACCGTAGCCAAAGTGCAGATGATATTTCTCACACGTACATCAGCTCCAAGGGCTCTGTGATTTCTGGCACCAACAGCTTTGATTCTCAATTGTTTCCTTAAGAGAGGTTTCGTTTGGAAAGGTGATTTATGGTTTTAAAAGGGAAAGTAAAGAACGTGGCCAACTGGGGCAGGGGCAGATAGGCCTCTGCATCAATGAGCTGCCTGATTGCAGAGTGTAAATAAGCTTTTGGTGATTGTGCACACACACACTCACATGGAGGCAAATCCATAGGGCTGAGCTTACCTTTTCACCACGGGGTGAAAATCGGCCTGGCTATCTTAGACTTATCATGTAGACATTAAACAGGCTTTGTAAAAAGCACTAATGCTTATCACATTTACTCTTCAAGTCGTGGCTTAAGTTTCACATCATTTGAAACAAGCATGAAATCCTACACATTTAGCTACAGAAGCCATAAGCCTTAAACCCATTTATCTGCTTTACATCAGTTTAGTCCCCATGTCTGAAGCACAGGGGTAAAATGTTCAATCTGCCTGGTTTTACACTAATGTGAGTCGTGAAGGAGTTTTTACCATCTGATCTTAACTTTCTACTCTGCTGGACTTAAATGATTCCGAGAGGAGCAGGGGTGAGATACACTGAATTATCTGACTGTCAAAAATGGCCATATAAAAAGACAAGGACACCAGTTCAAAGGCAAGAAAAAGCTGCAGCTAAGAGAGTAAAATACTTGCAGACAAGCAGCACTGCTTAAAGACATCAAAAAATCTTCTCAAAGTAAATGAAGATCACTATTAAAAAGGATGCTGAAAGATGACACAGAGAAACAAAATGTCTACTTAGTTGAAGAATGGAGGAGGGTATTAGAAAGGAAAAAATCCTTCAGCAGTGGAACTCGTGCCTCTATGACAAAAACATAGAAGATCACAAACTTTTGTAAGCTAAATGGAAGATCAGTAAAAGAAGGCAAATTACATCTTGAGAAACACTTGATGAGTACATAAAAAACATTGATAAAAACATCATGATACACATCAGAAGCAGGGAGTCTGCCAGTGGGTTGGTTGGAGTAAGCATGACTGAAGCAGAAAAGGGCCACTCAGGGAAGACACTTTGCTGTAAGAATAAGAATTACCAGTTATTTGCATTGTCATTTATTCACTTGGCTGAAGCTCAAGGATGTGAACACAACCTGTAATTCCTTTAGGACTGTTGAAGGTAAAGAACTGTTTCAACCTAACTTGTCAATGGAATGGATTAAATCACAGAATCATAGAATGGTTTGGGCTGGAAGAGACCTCAAAGATGATCTATTTGCAAACCCTCTGTCAGGGGAGGGAGACCTTGATCAAAACCAGTTTACCAGAACTACATGATACTGACCTAAAAGTTTTGAAGGGCCTCAAATATGAAATTGGGGTGTGACTCCTGAAATGCTCAATGCAACACTAAAATTAACCTCACAAGTAAAAGAAAGAGAAGATTCAACATCATCTTCTAAAAGGATGGCACCTGCCAAGCCTAGCGTGGGACACGCCTTGGTGATGCCTGGCATTAGATGGGATGGAGATGGGCCCTGGAGTGCCTGAGGTTGCAGCTCTCCAGCACACTCATGTAGCTCACCAGTTACTGTGCTTCCTCTGCCCAGAGCATCCTCTCCTCCTCCTTGCACTACATCTGCAGAATCAGGGCGCACGGCTGCTGGTCCGTACAGCTGCCCAGTCACCTGTGCTGTGCCTTGGGACTAAGATGCATCACAGTTTCTTTTTTCTGCCTGCCCTGATACAAGGGAATCATAGAATCACAGAATTATCACAGTATCACAGTATCATAAGGTTGGAAAGGACCTCTGAGATCGTCAAGTCCAACCTATAACCCAACACTAACACCAACACTAACACCAACACTAACACCAACACTAACACCAACCCATCATCTAACCCATGGCACTCAGTGCCTCATCCAATCTCCCCTTAAACACCTCCAGGGTTGGTGACTCCACCCCCTCCCTGGGCAGCCCATTCCAATGGCCAATCACCCTTTCAGTGAAGAACTTTTTCCTAACATCAAGCCTAAACTTTCCCTGATGAAGCTTGAGTCCCTGCCCTCTAGTTCTGTCACTGAATTATAGAATTACTTGAGCTGGAAGGAACCCAAAAGGATCATCGAGTCCAACTCCTGTCCCTACACAGGACACTCCCAACATTCACACCGTGGGGCAGAGGGCATTGTCCAAATGCCCCTGGAATGCTGGCAGAGTGGGTGCTGTGACTGCTGCCCTGGGGAGCTGTTCCAGGGCTCCACCACCCACTGGGGGAAGAACCTCTTCCTGATATCCAACCTAACCCTCCCCTGGCACATCTTCCTGCCATTCCCTCCAGTCCTGTCCCAGGTCACCAGAGAGCAGAGCTCAGCCCCTGTTTCCCCTCCCTCCCTTGGGAGAAGGCAGCAAACAGCTCTGAGATCCCCTCTCAGGCTCCTCTTCAAGAGAGCAGGGCTGTGTTTCACTCCAAGCAGCAGGAACTGCAGACACCACAGCTCTGCAAAACTTCCCTTTCCCCACTACTGTCTAATCACTATTTGAAGCTTACTACAGTGATTTGCCTCAATAATCTATCACAGAAGTGAGTTCCACTCATTAATTATACACTGCACAAAAGCAGGGATGTAATTCTCACCCCGGGGCTGGATTTCATATCCATTTCCTGACTTTCCCTTCGATTGGTGAAGCGTGCCTGTAGCAATCTCAAAACTCATTTAACCATGTGGATTAGAACACCACACTGTGTCAGAGGAGAAAGATGACAGAGCCCCCCCAGGCTCCTACACATGTACGTACACACACTCCCACATCCCCCAGCAGAAATGTGCCCCAAACCGTCCATCAGACCTTAACTGTCATTTGTCCTCGCAAAAGACTCATCACCATCAGTGCCTGTTTGTGGTGCCTGCTCTTTGCAGAGAGCTCTGCTAAGACTCCTTGCAGGTGTTGTTTCTGCCCAGGCATTTTTAATGATGGGAAAAGTCACTCAGAGCAGCTGGTTTTGGGTTTCGGTGGCCAGAATAAAAGGTCACCAGGATAACTGCTTTTTGATTGCTATGGAACATCAGCAACACAGCCAAGCATAGCATCAACACATCAGAGCTTGCCCAGGCCTGGAGATGACTTGCAAACAGGCAAAGAAAGAGGATGGATGGGTCGTGCTCAAAGTGACTGGAGAAGATAAAGGAGACATCACTTTCCTCTCTCTCAGAACTATCAGGCTGTGCAAGGTGATAAGCAGGACATCTCTCCTCTCAAATACAAGCACACAGCTCTGCTAACCATGCACGTTCCTACCTTCCTCAGCATGCCCATCTTGCTGGGCAACAGGAGGGATGGTGCAGTGCTGTGTATCCCAGTTGTTCTGCATCGTGCAACTCCTCCTTACAACCTTGCTTGCTGTGGGTGCCAAGATCTGAGCCAATGCCCCCCTGCAGCAGACCTCTGTGTCCTTGGACAGGCAGCTGAGAGAGCAAACACCTTGCACACACCTCTCTGTTTAACTTTCAGAGCATATTCATGGCTTTCCTTCTTTCTTTGGCACCAGGATGGGAAATAAAAATACAAATCCAGACTGTTCCTATGGGACTGCAGCAAGAATTTGGAGTTGTTCATACACATGGAGACAATGCATTTGGCCCAAATGACTTCAGTTTTCAGTGATGGGGAGGGGAGAACCAAGCAAAGCCCCAGAGGGGAACTCGGAGATCATTTCTGCAAAAGAAGCAATCCACAGCTGCAGGGCTCATCCCTGTTACTGCCCGGAGAAACTGTGGCATGGAAAGGGAAAGGACCTCTACAGCAAAGCCTAAGCAAGGAAGGCAGAAAGCATAAATAGTTCATGTTGAGTGGAGCTCACCATAGGCTCAGTTGAGGCTCACGGTGGGATCCAGCTGCTGCAGACAGCAGGGATGTGAGACTGGTTGTACTCCCTGGTGAAATGGAGCCCTTGTGGTGTCTGGACTGTGGCCACCCTTGAGGATGCCCTGCAGCACTGACAGAGCATTTCTCAAGGCATTAATCCCAAGCCAATGCAGAATTGTGCAGGGAGACAAGCACAATGGCAGAACCAGAGGGCATGGACTTAAGCTTCGTCAGGGAAAGTTTAGACTTGATATGAGGAAAAAATTCTTCACTGAAAGGGTGATTGGCCATTGGAATGGGCTGCCCAGGGAGGGGGTGGAGTCACCGACCCTGGAGGTGTTTAAGGGGAGATTGGATGAGGCACTGAGTGCCATGGTCTAGATGATGGTTGGTGTTAGTGTTGGTGTTAGTGTTAGGTTATAGGTTGGACTTGATGATCTCAGAGGTCCTTTCCAACCTTGTGATACTGTGATACTGTGATACAAATATTCTCTAATGGCTTTTGGATGTCTCTTCTTGGCCCAGATAACATCACCCAAGGAGGAGCACGAGGCATTTCCCTGTAGCACTGCTCAATTTCACCCTGGCTGCCTCCCTGGTCACAACTCTCAGATGTCATTGCCACCCTTGTGCAGAGCAACTGACAATTGCACAGGTATCTTCTTTTTGTTCCTGATTTCTCCCAGTGATGTCTTTTGTTTGTTAAATCTGCTTCTGACCTTTCCAAATGTCACCTCCAACCCTGGCCTCTTGCTGGCCCCGACCTCCCTCGCAATTGATGCTCTTCAGAGACAAAAGCCTCACAACTGAGCTGGTTTCCTGGTCTCAAGGATGGTCACCAGCCAGCAGGTGAGAATTATGAGAATGAGATCAGCAAGACTTGCACTGTGCAGTGGAGACAAGAGGTCATGGGAGCCACCTAACGGGGGTCAAGGTGCTGTGTGAAATCAATGAGCGTGTGTCAAGATCAGAATTGCATCCTCACCTCTACTCTTTTTCATTGCTCCATCTGAAAGAGCCCCAAACCAGCAGGCTGGGCCCCTGCTGGAAGCCCAACCCCGTGCAGAGCTGTTGGCATTGCCTGTGTAACCCAATGCTGCAGCTTGAATGGCAGCACTTGGAAACGTTGGATTCACAACCTATCCAAGCTTCAAGCTGTTGGCCACTGGGTGTTGCTGAGCTTGAGACATGTTATCACTCGTTTTTCCTGGTGGAGCAAAAAGCCCTGGCTGGTGCAAGGGGGAGCTTCAGGCCAAGAAAACAGTGTTCTGCTCCTGGCTGGGATCCCTCCTGGCTGAGGCCAAGCATATGACTTAACTCCAGAATCCTCAAGTGCTCCTTTGTGAAAGGGAGCAACAAAGATTACTTGGAGCATTTACATATCCTCCTGTGTTAAGTTTTATTTTGTCTTCCAACCAACAAAAGCCACATAGCTTGGGCATCTCCACGGTTGTGCTGGTCCCAGGAGAAGCTGACTTGTGCTCTTTCAAAGCCTGTTTCTTCTCACTGGCTCAAAGGGCAGCCTTTCTCCATGGCCAGATTCCCCCTCTGCCTTTGGCTTTCCAACCCTGCTTCTCATGCCAATGGTTAAATCCCACAGAGCCCCACATCCACCATAAATGGATGGTGAGAAAGTCCACCAAAAGGGATGAGAAGCAATGGACACTCATCAAGACAGGGCTGTGTCTGCAGGAACCTGCTGCTCATATCACCTGCAAGCCTGAAACCCAGACAGATTCAGCTGTGTTCTCTCTGGAAGCACACAGTCTGGAGAAGAGAAGGCTCCAGGGAGACCTTAGAGCAGCCTCCCAGTACTGAAAGGGTCTTTAGGAAAGCTGGGGAGGGGCTCTGGATCAGGGAGAGAAGGGATAGGATGAGAGGGAATGGTTTTGAGCTGAAAGAGGGGAGATTGAGATGAGATCTTGGGAAGAAATGTTTTGCTGTGAGGGTGGGGAGGCCCTGGCCCAGGTTGCCCAGAGCAGTGGTGGCTGCCCCATCCCTGGAGGTGTCCCTGGAGGTGCCCATGGCAGGGGGTTGGGACTGGATGGGTTTTGATGTCCCTTCCGACCCAAACCATTCCATGATTCTGTTCTATTATTCTATGATAAATATCTCACAGTTGGAGGCAGCTCAACAAAAATTACCTGAAACACTGAGTTAGGAACACGTGGATCCTCGGAAAGAGTTTAGGATTCACTTTGCCTTGACTATAGTGCAGACACTTTCAGCAACTTGAAGTGTCTCACTCAATCTCCTGCCCCCTCCTCCTTACAGCTGCCCCCTCTCACTGTGCCTGGATCCACTCACTCCCAGCAGGGATTTTGCAGCTTCACTGCAAAGCATCACACAAAGTGGTGTTGCTATGTGCAGATTAGCTTAAGCAGGACCAGTTGGAGTTCTCATTTGGATTTTAATTAAGGCAAAAGTACCATTAAGTTTAGTAGAAGCTACTTGATCAAATACTGCATTTAAATGAAGAGGAGCTGAATGAAGACTTGGCCAGCAATTAAGCAAACCTACTGCAAGCACCACGCCGGGAGGCCTTGGATGGTATTTCTTTTTTGGGAACTGTTCTAAAAGTCATCTCCCAGTGCTTTTCACACTCCTGGGTGACAAGGACAGCTCTGCAAAAGCTCCTGTGGCGAATGATGGGCTTTTTGCCAGTTGCTCCACACCTTGCAAAGTTCTCTTCTTCCTAAAGCCACATCAGGGGTGGGATTGTTTCTCTGTGGCTGGGTGTGCCTGATAAGGAACTGGGGCTCCACAACACTCAGAGCACTCCCAAAGAAATGTCTCCCTGTATCTGCAAACACAGATGATAGAAATATCTGCCCTGTTCAATTTTCAGCTTTGGGTGGAGTTAAAAAAGCCACTTCAGCCCATGGTGGTGATGAACATTCACATTCTGAAGATGTGTGTGGAGGTTCTGGCTCCCTTCGACGAAGCAACACATTCCCAAAGATGGATTGAAGCACAAAAGAGTGAGCAGGTGGCTGGGCCAGCTGGACCAGTGATCCAACATGTGCAGAAAGCAAACACAAGAGCAGTCAAAGTCTGCCTCAAGTTGTGCCAGGGGAGGTTTAGATGGGAGATTAGAAAAAGATTCTTTCCTGAAAGAGTGGTGAAGCTCTGGGAGAGGCTTCCCAGGGCAGTGGTGGAGTCACCATGCCTGCAGGGATTCAAAAGGCACTGGATGTGGCCTTGAAGTCCCAGATTATATCTCCACTTTTATTGTTACTACCAGAATGATGCTGTGCCCAGGCCACTTGCACCTTTATAGTAAAATAACACCATGTCCAGAGAGACTTGAAAGAACCAGAGTGGTGTCCATGTCTGGGAGCACCATCAATCCTTGCCTGAAGGCTGATGGGACTCCCAAATATTTTTGGATTTACTGGTCCTAAATGTCAATAATTCAGCACCATTCTCTCCTGGCCACGCTCTGCAGGGCAAGGGCTGTTATGATCATAGAATCATAGAGTCATTAAGGTTGGAAAGGACCTCTAAGCTCATCCAGTCCAACTGTCAGCTCAAACCCACCGTGTCTGCTAAACCATACCCTGAGGACATGATCACATTTACCAGGATAACTTTTGCTTAGTGGACTGAATATAGGGCTAACGAGGCACAGCCTGAAAGGACCAAAGCACAGCTGGAACCAAGAGGAGGCTGCAGAGCTCTCTCTCACCTTTCCAAGTTTGTCTACAGAGAAAAATAGTCCTTCTTTCCCTGAAGGCTCCTCTCATTTTGCTGCCTCAGATCAGGTTGTTACTGTGATTGTTGACACTTTCAGAAATCAAAAGCAAACACTCTCCAGGAGAACCCTCCCAAGTATTTACTGAATGTGTGCTCCACTGTGCTGGGAAAACAGAGAAAAGATGAAGGGTGGAATAAGGGGGGAGAGGGGAAATGTTGAGGATTCCACGTGCCTTTCACTGGGCAATGTTCTTGCTTTTAGCCAAATGCTGCAGATCCACTCTTTCCAGTTTGGGGCTAACAGGATGCCTCAAGGGGTGTTCACAGAATGCCAGGTGGGAAGGGACCTCAGGGATCATCTGGCCCAGCCTTTTAAGTGCTCATCTACAGTTTAAATGAGCTGGCCCAGCACCCTGTCAAGCTGAGCTTTAGAAGTGCCCAGTGTGAAAGGATCTGTAAGTTCCCTGGAGAGATTATTCCAATGTTTAACCCTGAAAATTTTTCTTGGAATCCAATTGGAATCTCACCAGGAGCAAATTCTACCCATCCCCCTTGTCCTTTCCATGTGTCTCCTTGTAAAAAGGGAGTCTCCATCCTCTTGGTAGAAGCCCTTTATGTACTGGTGCACAGGAATAAGGTTGTCCCTAAGCCTTCTCTTCTCAAGGCTGAACAAACCCAGTTCTCACAGCCTTACTTCATATGGAAGGTTTCTGAGTCCTCTGATCATCTCATTGATCGAATCTTATTGATTGATCAGACTGCCAGGAAAACCTCACAGCCTCCTAACAGAGCCTGCTGGAATGCCTAGCTCAAATATTTTCAAGGTAATGAATAAAAAAACCCTGTATTTCAGTTATTTTTATTTCTTTTCATACTGCTGGGACTGAGATAAGAGACAATAACTGGAAAATATCCAGTACAGGGCACTGAATAAAGAAATTCCATGACAGATTTCCAACAAACAAACAAAAAATCATTCCCTCAAAGTAAATGGTGGAAAAGTTCCATTCTGACCAGCTCTGCTTTGGCAATCTTTTGTCCCTGGCAGTGAGGCAAGATATAACTGAGGAATTTAAGCTAAAGGAAGGGAGATTTACATGAGATCTTGGGGAGAAATGTTTTGCTGTGAGGGTGGGGAGGCCCTGGCCCAGGTTGCCCAGAGAAGCAGTGGCTGCCCCATCCCTGGAGGTGTTCAAGGCCAGGCTGGATGGGGCTTTGAGCCCCCTGATCCAGTGGGAGGTGTCCCTGCCCATTACAGGGATTTTGGAACTGGATAGGTTTTGAGGTCACTTCTAACCCAAGCCATTCTATAATTCTATGATTTCACATCCTAAATTCAACACCTTGACTTTTTTTCACCTTTCAAATAAATGAACAACTGAATTAATTAGAATTCTTGTATTTTCCTTTTTCCATTCATACCTTTTGCTCAGTAATTTGTTGGGTTTATTATTACTCATATTTAGCTTGATTTTCTCTTGCAGAAGTTGACTGATGAGCACCCACTGGCCAAGTGGTGCGATCCTAAGAGAGAAAAATTCCTACTGGTTAATAGGAAAATCTAAAACATGATAAAAATTCAGGGGAGCTGGGGGGAAAGGAAGAAAATAATTCAAAGACCCCTTGAGAAATACTTGGCTTATAAACTTACTCAAATGTCACTGAAAAATACCTTTACATTTGTTATTAGAAGATCAAGCTGTAATGATTCTGAGTCTTGACGGAATTTTGAAGGAGTTTCTTTTGAAGAAAACTTTAGCACTGCAACATTTGCAGCCTTGGTAGCTTAGGGGACAGGAAACAAAGCATGGTGGTTACTCCTGGCAGCAACAGGTCTTGAGGATTTTATCTGTGAATGTAAAAGCTTTTAGTCTCTATTTTTTTTTTGAAAGCAGAAAACCCTCATGTGAGGGGAAGAGGCACAAACACACAACGAGAGTAAAGCAAGGGCTGAAAATTGGACACCTTGCTTCCTCCAATGATTTCAGCAACCCCTTTCTGTCTCCCACCCTGTATTATTCCAGTCATGGCCTTGTGGTGCTGGTCACTGTGTTCAGTCCTGGTGGGAGGCACCACCTCCTTTCTCCCTCCTAGAGGGAGACGATGGTGTCCCTCGTGTTCCTGACCACGCTCCTGTCTCCAAAGTGCCTAAATGATGCTCCACTGCTTGCCTGTCATGAACTAAGTGGATTGGGAACTCCTTAAAGCATGTCAGCTCACAACAAGTCCAGGAATCATAGAATCATACAATTTTCTGGTTGGAAAAACCTTGGAGATCATCGAGTCCGACCACATTCGTCATCCACTAAACCCTGTCCCTCAAAAACTCATCTACCTGTTTTTTAAACACCTCCAGGGATGGTGACTCCACCCCCTCCCTGGGCAGCCTCTGCCAGGGCCTGAGAACACTTTTGGTAAAGAAATTCTTCCCAATATCCAGTCTGAACCTCCCCTGGCACAACTTCAGGCCATTTCCCCTTGTCCCAATCACCTGTCACTTGGGAGAAGAGACCAACACTCGCTCTGCCACAGCCTCCTTTCAGGCAGTTGTAGACAATGATGAGGTCTCCCCTCAGCCTCCTCTTCTCCAGGTTAAACAACCCCAGTTCCCTCAGCCCCTCCTCACAGCACTTGTTCTCCAGCCCCTTCCCCAGCTCCGTTCCTTTCTCTGGATGCTCTCCAGCCCCTCAATGTCCTTCTTGTTCTGAGGGGCCCAGAACTGACCCCAGTACTCGAGGTGTGGCCTCCCCAGTGCCCAGTGCAGGGGCACAATCCCTGCCCTGCTCCTGCTGCCCACGCTGTGTCTGACACAGCCCAAGATGCCATTGGCCCTCTTGGCCACCTGGGCCACTGCTGGCTCATGTTCAGCCCCTGCCAACCAACACCCCCAGGGCCTTCTCCCCCAGGCAGCTCTCCAGCCACTCTGCCCCAAGCCTGGAACGCTGTGGGGGTTGTTGTGTCCCAAGTGCAGGACTCAGCACTTGGTCTTGTTGACCCTCATCCCGTTGGTCTCAGCCCATGGATCCAGCCTGTCCAGACCCCTCTGCAGAGCCTCCCTTCCTTCAAGCAGACCAACACTGCCACCCAGCTTGGTGTCATCCCCAGACTTGCCCAGGGTGCACTCGATCCCTTTGTCCAGATCACTGTTAAAGATATTGAACAGGACTGGACCCAGCACTGAGCCCTGGGGACACCACTCATGACTGGTTTTCAACTGGGTTTAACTCCATTCCCCACCACCCTCTGGGCCCGACCACCCACCCAGTTTTTCACCCAGCAGAAGCTGTGCCCGTGCAGGCCAATGGCAGCCAGTTTCTCAATCAGAATGCTGTGAGAAAGGGTGTCAAAGGCTTTACAAAGTCCAGGTACAGCACATCCACAGCCTTTCCCTCGTCCATTGACCGGGTAACCTTGCCATAGAACTGGTTGGTCTGGCAGGACCTGCCTTTCATAAGCCCATGTTGGCTGGGTCTGATCCCCTGGCTGTCCTGCATGTGCTGTGTGACAGCACTCAGTGGGATCTGCTCCATGACCTTCCCCAGTACCGAGGTCACGCTGACAGGCCTGTAATTCCCCGGATCCTCCTTGCGACCCTTCCTGTAAATGGGAGTCACATTTGCCAGTCTCCAGTCAGTGGCACTTCCCCAGTCAGCCAGGACTGTTGACAGATGAGGGAAAGGGGTTTGGCAAGGACCTCTGCCAGCTCCCTTAATATCCTTGGGTGGATCCCATCTGGCCCCATAGACTTGTGGACGTCCAATTGGCCGAGCAGGTCTTTAACCAAGTCTTCTAGGAACACTGAGGGTTCATCTTCCCAGTCTTCTGGCTCAGGAGGCTTAGAGCCCAGAGAACATCTTCCCTTCCTATTAAAGACCGAAGCAAAGAAGGCATTAAGTACCTCTGCCTTGTCCTCATCCTTTGTTCCTACCATTGCCCTTGCATCCAGTAGAGGAGGAGGAGCATCTTACTGGCCTATTGATCCAACAAGGATCTCCCTGAGAACTGTTTAGTCTTGGCCTGGCTAAATTTTTGGCTAAACTCATCCAGTTGGGCTCCCAAATTCCACCCCCCCACACACCCCCAGGGGAAAGGAGAGGAAAATGAGAGGAAAGAGGCTTGTGGATTGGCAACTAAAGCTACAGCTTTAATGAAATGATGATAATAATAGTAATAGTGATTAAAATAATCAGAAAGTAATGAAAATATGTACAAATATCTGAGATTGCACCCCTACCCCACCCCTCAATGACCGTTGGTCACCACAGCTGCTGTAGAGCAGATACAGGGAATGGGTCCACATCCAGGAGGAAGCTGAGCTCAGGAACTGGATTCAGGGATACATGGATCTGGGATCAGAAATAATCAGACAAAGAGGTCCTCAATGGACATTGGCCATGGCAGAAGAGAGTGAGACCCTTGTGATCTCTCAATTTTATACCGAGTGTGATGTCTATGGGATGGAATCCTCTTGTTGGTCAGCTTGGGGTCACGTGTCCTGTCCACTCCTCCTTGCAGGTGTGGCTGTTTTTCACCAGCTCGAAGATGGCCTTGGTTACCAGAGGAATAAGGATAAACATTGGCCTCTCTGCACACCAGTGTTCTGTGTTATCACTGCTGGAGAGGAAGTGTCTGACAAACAGGCAGTTAGCTTTCAGAGAATGCAGTTACTTTAGACTAAAGCCAATCCAGAAGCATCTGAAATAACTCAAACCATAACAAACTGCCCTGTGAGAAACATCCCACTGACTGCTGCAGCTCTTCTAAGGGGGCCATCGCAGGATGTCACGATACACGGCCATTTCTACGGAAGAGCTGGTGTCTCCACACGTTCTTCTCCTGAAATCCACCTCTAGAAAGACAGCATGAGCGACCGTGTGCTGCTCTGCGTGGTTCCAGACCAAAGTCTGACTCAGGAAAATGTTCCCATCCAAGTCATTTGTCAAAGTTGTCATGACTAAAGTATGTAGGTACATGCTTTCCTGAATCAGCACCGAGATAAGGGGCTGCTGGTATTTATTGAGGTAAATAGCTTTTGCCTTACATAAAAGAAAGTCCTTAAGCTTTTCTAGTTCAGGCAGTTACATTTATCTAACATGTATTAAATTGTATTTAATATTGTCAGAGCACAGATGAGCTTTAACATGAGTAAGGACCTCCACATGCCACGTGCTTTACAGATAATGCCTCAGATTCTTTAGAACTGATATGTGAAAGAGGGACAGCAGATGAATCTGGGCTGGCAAAGGTCCCAAGGAAGCCAGGAGACAGTTCAGTTTGTTCCAGCATTCCTTGATTTCTTAGCACACCAACAACAAATCTGTGCAGGACAGTTTATCAGCACTGCAGGTGAGAAGGTTTGGGGAGGGCAATGGCTTGGAGACCCTTCCAAGGAGAAGTGTCTCTAACTGGAGACTCTGCCAAGCAGTCAGGAAGCAGATGAACCAAAGATGCCAATTGAGATGAAGTGTGAAGTCAAGACTGGGTTTCAGAGCTCAGAAAAGGAGGAACAAGGACTCCAGCTGAAGAACTTTCAGAAATGACCCTGCAGGAGCTGTGATGCTTTCCGTAAATCGAATTTATGTGCCCGGAGGTGGAGGCAGGTAACACCCCTGTAATGAGGGGTAGGTAATGCTGACGTGATTCCCTCAATTCCTCCTCCCAACAGGCCTTTCAGAGACATTTTCAGCTCTCAAAGGCACAGTAGATGCGGTTTGCACTCAGGCAGCTTCTGAGGGCAGACTGGAAATGGTTTGGACTTGGCCTGAAGTCAAGGAAGATGACACACATAATATTTCTCTGAAACACACCGAGCATTAACTCTGCATTCCTCTTAGTCACATTTCAGGTATCCTTTTATTTCCCAGAGCACATCCAGCAAGAGGCCTGCTCTTTAATTACACAGCAAATGTCATCCAAGCGCTGTCCGCGCGGCAGCTGGGGCAGGTTGGTGCGGGTTACCTGGTAATTATCTTTCAAGTTAGTGAGTAATTCGATGACGAATTACCATGTAATTTGCTGCCTGTGGAGAGCACGGCCAGCGCTCAGGGTGGAAGACACAGCCCCTTCTTGTCTCACAGGTGGAGCCAGGATCCTCTCAGTGAACGCACGCGGATAGAGGAAAGCACAGACGAGAAAACCAGTCTTATCCCATGAACAAGAGGCACGTTCCTGGCAGGGAGCTTCCAGCTCTTGAGTTGCTTGCTGTTAATAATAATAATAATAATAATAATAATAATAATATTAATAGGACGAGAGGGAATGGCCGCAAGTTGCACCAGGGCAGGGGTTTAGACTGGACATTAGGAAGAATTTCTTCACTGAGAGAGTGGTCAGGGGTTGGAATTGGCTGCCCAGGGAGGTGGTGGAATCTCCATCCCTGGAGGTGTTTAAAAGATGTGTAGATGAGTTTCTTAGGGATATGGTTTAGTAGGGAGACAGGCACGGTTGGACTCGATGATCACAGTGGTCTCTTCCAATCTTATGATTCTATGATAATAATAATAACAATAACAATAATAATAATAATGATGTGATAGCAATGACTCATAGCCTGCAGGAGCCTTGCTAAGGGCCCACTTATGCTAAAGAAATCCTCTGCCTCTTTTCAAACCTCCCATTCATTAGCCGCATGTCCGCTCCAAAGGGAGTGGGATTTAGCTGGATCCCAGCCAAACAGGGTGGAAATGTTGTTTTTTCAGTGCTTTGGTTTACTTGGAGTCACATGTTCATGAGGACTTTCAAGCTGCTTCAGATAAAACCATCACTTCTTGCCTTCTCCATCACACAAACACCCCAAGAGAAATCACAGCTGATCACAGACACACACTAGCTCTGACTCTTCTCACCTAATTGCATGGCAGGAGGCACCTCATGACCTGTACTTTCTGGTCTCTCCCTTGGGTAGTCACTTTAACTTAACTTTTAACACTCCTTGCTTAAATAAAAGAGAGATTTCCTTTTATTGCATAGGAGAGAGGGAAATATTAAGCTCATCTCAATGACAGCATCAATGTGCATTAATGGGGATGAGCTCATCTCATCAACGAGCAGAGGTGGGGAGAGGTTTCCTTGGTTCAGAGGGATGTCACTAATCTGAGATGAGATGGACTGAGTGGCAGGAGCATCTCTCTTGTGCTGCTGCTGATGTTCATGAAGGGCACAAGCCAGGCTGGGTGTCTGTTCTCACCTGAAGGTGCTAGAGATGTGATGACCTGGGCTCCCCAGGTGATGTTCACCTCTACACTGATTAGGCAGGAAGGTGGGATGGTGCTGCACTTGAAGAGACCAAACTGACATGAAGCAAACATCTTCCTCCTATGTTCCTGGGGTGTAGGAACCTGTCTCCTGCCACATCAGCTCAGACCAATGCTTCAGTGGGGTTTGGCCTGTCTGAACAGATAACATGGAATCCAACACTCTGCCTTGAGCAGTGTCCAGTGCTGGATGGTCTGGAGAAAGTGAGAAAACATGGACAAATGTGACTGATTAGCAACCTTCCAGCCTCACTCTTCAGGAATGTTAAAGCATCCTACATGCCCAGCTCCAGACAGCAAATGAACAGCTTTAGCAAAAGCATTGGAACATAAAATTGTGGAATGGTTTGGTTTGGAAGGGACCTCAAAGCCCATCCAGTCCCACCCCAGTGCCATGGGAAGGGACACCTCCCACTGGATCAGGGGGCTCCAAGCACCATCCAACCTGGCCTTGAACACCTCCAGGGATGGGGCAGCCACCACTGCTCTGGGCAACCTGGGCCAGGGCCTCCCCATCCTCACAGCAAAACATTTCTTCCTAAGATCTCATCTCAATCTCTCCTCTTTCAGCTGAAAACCCTTCCCCCTCATCCTGTCCCTGCAATCCCTGATCAAGAGCCCCTCCTTAGCTTTCCTGGAGCCCCTTTCAGCACTGGGAGGCTGCTCTGAGGTCTCCCCAGAGCCTTCTCTTCTCCAGGCTGAACAACCCAAACTCTCTCAGCCTGTCCTCATAACAGAGGTGCTCCAGCCCTTGGATCATCTCCGTGGCCTCCTCTGGACTCACTCCAACAGATCCATGTCCTTTCTGTGCTGAGGACTCCAGAATTGCACACAGGGCTCCAGGTGAGGTCTCATGAGAGTGTAAAAGAGAAGTGCAGAATCCCCTCTCTCCCTGCTGGCATTACTGCTTTGGATGCAGCCCAGGATGGGGCTGGCTTTGTGGCCCACACGTTTGCATTCCTGGCTCATGTTGAGCTTCACAACCCCCAGCACTCCAAGTCATTCTCTTCAGGGCTGCCCCCAATCCATTCTCTGCCCAGCCTGTTGTTGTGCTTGGGATTGCCCTGACCCAGGTACAATCAGAGCATCCTTTTGCATGTTACTCTATAAACACTTGAGAAGAAGAGGTGTTTTGTTTCAGTCCAGGGCTCAGCTGTGCAAAGATTAACAATAATATTTGACTTGAGCTGTTGACCAAATCCTACAGGACAACAAGCAGGGAGCACCATTGAAGCTGGCAAGAGAATCCTGTTCACTTTGCTTTAGATGCTGTAACAGAAAGCACTTCTTGACCTGGTGGGGATTGGGCTGCTGGGGGCTGTGATCACTTCGGGCCGTGCAGGCTCAGGAATGTATTAGACATATTCATGGGCAGCAAGTCCACAAACACATATTTAAAGGGACAAGGCAGGGAGGACCTGTCAGGTATTTCTAACCCAACATTTATAGATGCTGAATGAACACATGGGGAACAGACAGTAGAAAGCAGTCGTACTCATGTGCTCTCCTTAAATAGCTCCATTGCTGCTGCCAGAGACAGAGCCCTGGGCGAGATGGACCATCAGTCTGACCCACTTCTCATCCTATGATTTGATTCCTGTGAGTAATTCTACTGAAGTAAAACACAGAAATATTCACAATGAAGTTCATTAAATCACTTGTTCTTCATGACCTCCCTTGGCCCTGCTCCTATGAATTCTGGGAAGGAAGGGGGCAGAACATGACCACCATAAGGACTTTGGCCAGAACCAGAACTCAAAGTGGGAACAGAAGTCAACACAGCAAGGACTCTTTTCTAACACAGTTTGAGTGTCTGGCAAAGGCAAGTAGCAAGCTCTCAGGTCTTCAGGATCTTTGGGGTTTATAGAGGAATCAGGATGGGGGGTTTATTCTGCCCTTTGTCTCATAACAATTTACATCCATGAAGGGGTTTCCTCCTTCAGCCTGAGGTTATCCAGCACTTCTGACCACCTGGCCAAGCAGCTATCGAGGACCTCTAGGAGGTCTAAATACATTGCACTGCCACCACCTCTCTAAGTCAAGCTGCAGTTTATTAGAGCTTTAAGAATTCAGAGGGGTTAAATAAGGAACATTTGCCTAGAGATGCATAAATTTTTCCCTGTCACAGGGCTCACTTCAGGTCAGTCATTGCCTCAGTTCTTTTTAGTGATCCAAAACTAAAGTTAGAACGTCTCTCATTCTTGGGATCATTCTTAACACCTTTCCAAGGAGTTATTTGTCCCTGACTGTGGTTTGGCCCTGGGGCTGATATGATGTTATTTTTAATGCAACTGTCTCTGCAACAGAAGCTTTAGAGATCAGGAGTCACTTCAGGGGAAGTATTTCTTTATCAGTCTGTGGCAAAGACACACACAAAAATGTTTAGCCTCTTTGAAATGTATTTTGTTTAAGACCAGACTCCCTTGTCTGGCAGCAGCAACGGAGGGGAAAAGAAAGTTTTACCTATAGCAGGGGTGTCAATGAGAGTTCAGGTCATCTCAGGCCTTCAGGATCCCCTGCCTATGCACTGCAAATGTGTCTCCACTTTTCTGACCTCGCCAATGAGCTCTTGTGTCTAAGTCTTTTGGGAGCAAGGAGTCTGCAGCCTCACTGAGCAGTTTGTTTCAATCAGCCACAGCCTCTGGGTTGATTGACAGCTCTTCATTTGTGAAAGGATTTAAGGAAGTGGTTTTAAACTTCCCTAAGTTCCTACAGCTTCTCAAAGCCTCCTTCCTCATTCTCTTCTCCCTGCCTATTTCTCACCTCAGTCCCCACAGCCTTTTCTCTTTGGCTTTAGAGTTTTCCCTTCTTCCTTTACTACGAGAGCCTTTTCTCTCTCCCTCTCTCTCTTTCTCTCTCTCTCTCTCCTTCCCTTCCTTCCCTTCCTTCCCTTCCTTCCTATCCTCATTCCCTCTCTCCCTTCCTCCCTCCCCTCCTTCCCCTCCTTCTCTTCCTCCTTCCCTCTCTCCCTCTTTCCTCCCTCTCTCCCTCTCTCCCTCTCTCCCTCAGTCTTTCCTCCCTTCCTCTCTCTTTCTCCATTTCCTCTCTTCTAGGTAATTCACCTTCAGTCTCCAAATCTTCCTGAAGACTGGGAGGGTGGAATTCGTGTCCATTTAAAGGCAGTGTATGGGCAAAGGGGCTAAAATCATCCTCTTCTGTCTGCCAGGCTGCTGGGTGCCCCTCATCAGCACCGTTGCTGTTCATGTGGGGCTTCCTCTCTGCTCCTTGTGTACTCCAAGAAGGATGCTGAGACCCCACAGGGCTCCCACGTAAGCACAGGAAGGACCACAGGAGTCCTGGCCAACTGTCTTTACCCAGGACAACAGAACAGACAATCAGGTCCTTCTGGACCCACCCAGAGCCCAGGATGAGAGCTGGAAATGCAGTCACAGCCCAGGGAGTTAGTGGTGACCAGTGGGCAGAGAATGGGAGCAGTGGAACTGCCAGGAAGCGAACCAATATCATAGATTTTAAAGGTTTTAAAGGATGAAATCAGAACAATTCACTTCTGATTGTCATTTTTTTTTCTGAGGGAGGAGGGAAAGCATCCTGCTGCCCCCATGAAACCTCTGCCTACCGTCCCTTTTCAAGGAACAAAATAACTGTTTGACATCAACACAAATCTGACCTGATTTGCCTTCTGCACTTTCTGGGAATGTAAATCTCTGCACTGACCTCTCCGTAACTCCTGTCGTGTTGAAATTCTTCCCTGTGGCACGTAGGAAGCTGAGCTCTGGTGAAGCTGTGTCATGCTCTACTATGCATAAAGTTGTCAAATAGGGATGTCCTTTTCTGCCCTGTGTGTTTCTTTGTCTTATGTAAGTTCTGCCTTGACTATGAAACAGCGACATATTAAAGGACAGTTAAGATATGGCTGTCCAGAAACAGATGATTGACCAGGTATAGAGTCCCATCTGGTTTGTGTCATCCATATAAGCAGGAATATTTTATTAAAAGAGTTAAATTACTTCCTACTGGAATGTTCTTGTACCTTAGATCATCGAATCATGGAATGGTTTGTGTTGGAAATGATCTTAAAGCTCACGCAGTTCTAAACCCCTGCCGTGGGCAGGGACACCTCCCACTGGATCAGGGGGCTCAAAGCCCCATCCAACCTGGCCTTGAACACCTCCAGGGATGGGGCAGCCACCACTGCTCTGGGCAACCTGGGCCAGGGCCTCCCCACCCTCACAGCAAAACATTTCTTCCTAAGATCTCATCTCAATGTCCCCTCTTTCAGCTCAAAACCATTCCCCTCCCTCTGTCCCTGCACTCCCTGATCGAGAGCCCCTCCCCAGCTTTCCTGGAGCCCCTTTCAGTCCTGGGAGGCTGCTCTAAGGTCTCCCTGAAGCCTTCTCTTCTCCAGGCTGAACAACCCCAACTCTCTCAGCCTGTCCTTGCACAGGAGGTGCTCCAGTCCTTGCAAAGTCTTCGTGGCTCTCCTTTCAATCATGCATGAATTGCCAAAAGCTGAGTAGAGAGCTGTGTACCAGAAAAAGTCCCTTATATACCTGTAAAACAAGGACCTTGAAGGGTTTCAAAATCCCCTGGGGCTCTGGAGCAGAGCCTGAGGCAGAGCCTTTTTCTCTGATGTGGCTCTTGTCTTGCTGCAATGGAGAATAAAAATGTCACTGACTGTCACAGCAGAAACAGAGCAGCTCTCTGGCCCAGCGGAGGGACGAAAAATCCTGTGCAAATGAAATCAAACAAAACCAGCAGTTCCCAGTGGCGTGTGCTGCTGTCCCCCTGCCCCACTGGGATTTCAAGTAAAACCCTCCCCTTGTTGCATGGAGCATTCCACGCTCAGCAGACCCCAGAAAACACCATTGGAAGAGTCTTCTGGCTTTGGTGAAGATAAAAAACTAAGTTGAACCCAAACCCTTCTTTAATAGGAGAGAAGAATCCTGTTCACTTTCCTTTAGACATTTTTATTTTTCAAGTTTGTGCATTTTTTATTTGCTTCTCTAAAATACAAACCTGCAGCAGGACAAACCCATGTACACGTTTGGTACCTTTGACAGTCTGAGTAATGGGTTCCTCCCTAGTGCAATGCTGCTCCTGCACAGCAAGCTCCAGTTAGTTCTCTCTATTTATTCTGTCTTATCTTTCTCACATTTCATCACTTTTTTGTTATGTTTGCTCAGTTAAGTCATTAAAACCACTTTGTTTTTTCTTTTTCCATATTTACCCCTAGGAACTCGGTTAAGCCTATGTAATTGAGTTAACATTTAATTTCCCTAAAACACCCTCTTTCCTACTACGTGTCTCTGGCACTGGGACATTTCCATTTCTGGATGTGAAAAGGAAATCTCTAAGCCAGCTCAGAACCTTGAAAGACCACGGGGAAGGGTTCTCCACCTACAGTGCAGGTACTCTCTGTTACCTGCAGTTGTGTTGATGTGTCAAATTCTTATTTCAGTGCTGCAATGGGTAAAACAGGCTGGAAAAGAGATAAATATCTTGGAAGCAACTTCTGATCTTCCACATTTTAGTAGTGCGAAGAGCTGAACGCTCTGTTGCCTTCATGTTTTAGAACTCCTTAAAGGAGATTAGAAAAACCAAAAGTGGAAGAGAAAAGCAGATATATCCAAGTCACTTGGATTTGTCTCATATCTCACAACCCTGATTTCAACAGAGATGCTAACACAGCTTCAACATGAAGGAATAAAGCAGCACTTCAACACAGATACTGGCCCCTCTCATGCTTGATCTCCGGATCCAAAGAGCTTCTCCACTTCTCTTGAGTCATAGTGCACCACCCTTTTCAGGATCCAGTCATGCTCTGGCTCAAAATGGGGTGGGTCCCCCCCCACTCCTGCCCCACCTCTTCGCGCCCCAAGTTCCAGAAACCTCTTAGCAATTTCATGACACATTTGCACTCATCTCCTTGCGTCACCATGGTCCTTGAGTTTAAACACCTTGCAAACCTTCCTGAACTCCTACTCCCTGGTGTATTTGCAGAAGGTTTTAGCCTTTGTTCTGCTGGTTGAGAAGAGTCAAGTGGTTTTTTGGACTTCTCTTCTGGAGACAGCCCTGAGGGTGTAGCTTTGAGAGCTGCCTTGCCAAATCTAAGGCCAATTTTCAGGCTGACAGAGCTTCCTATGTCTTACCCAGACAAAGAGGCTAAACCAAAAGCAACCACCTTTTCCCTTGATACATCCTCTCTGCAGAGCTCCTCCACGCTGCTCTTAGATGAATCAGGGCATGGAATCAAACATGTCCCTGCCTGGAGCTTCTCTCACCTTTGCCAACAGTGGCCCAGGTGGCCAAGAAGGCCAACAACTTCATGGCTGCTGTCATAAATCGTGTGGCCAGCAGGAGCAGGGAAGGGATCGTGCCCCTGGATTTTGGACTGTGAAGCTACACTTCGAATCCTGGGTTCAGGATTTTGGGCCTCTGAGTACAAGAAAGACATTGAGGGACTGGAGTTCATCTGGAGAAAGGGAGCAAGGTTAGTGAAGGGGCCAAAGCCAAGGCATTCTGGAAGCGTCTAAGGGACCTGGGATTGTTTAGACTGGAGGAGGGTGAGGGGAGCCCTCATTGCTCTCTACAGCTGCCTGAAAGGAGGTTGTAATGAAGAGGGTGTTGGTCTCTTCTCCCAAATAACAAGTGATAGGATGGGAGGAAATGGCCTTGAGTTACAACAGGGGAGGTTTAGATTGGATATTGGGAAAAACTATTTACCGAAAGGGTGGTGAAGCCCTGGCAGAGGCTGCCCTGGGCAGGGGTGGAGTCTCCATCCCTGGAGGGGTTCAAAATAACATGTAGATGTGGCACTTTGGGATACGGTTTGGTGTGAACCTTGGGGCTGGGCTGATGGTTGGACTGGAGGAGTTTAGTGGTCTTTTCCAACCTTAATGGTTCCATGATTTGCAAGCTCTGAGACCTCCCATGGATTCAACAGGTGAGCAGAGCTCTTCTTTGTCCCCAGCATCTTCTGTCTCCAGACAGAGGATCTTCGTTGAAAATGTATTGAAATGGATTTTAAAGACAATGATATTTAAAAAAAAAAACAACCAAACAAACAAAAGAAATCCCAGCTGAGCCCATTACACGTTATTGAGTTAAATAAGAGGGATTTTACTCAGTCTGTAATTGGGTTTTAAATCATGGCTCTAAACAGCTGCTGAGCTCTAGGAAGCTTCAGAAAGAGAGTGCTTAGGCACAGAGCTGCTGTCGTGCCATGAGCATGGCTCCCACATGCCATGAATAGGCAAATTTACAATCCAGGTTTTATATCTGAAGAAAGAATTTGCTGACTGCTAATCTCTGCTGATTAATAATGTTTTCACAAAGCCACCGCAGAGGGTTTGCTGGCCTTGTCTAGAGTGTGCCAGACTTTGGCCAAGCAAAGTCCTTTATCCAAAAATATATTTGTCTTGAAAGTGCAATTATAATTCTGAGGAATGCCAGGTATGGATGCCCATATTTCTTGTTCTTGTTAAGTGCAAGTTGTTCTACAGATAAGAAGGCTAAAGGGTAGAGATAGGCAAGGTTTGTCAGGACAGATAATATCTTCAATCAGACCAAAACCAGCATTAGAGAATTCCGACAAACTTCCAGACACGGAAGCAAACGTGAAAGAAGCCCATGTGTCAGATAGCTGACAAGGCTTTTTCTGCCTATTTATCACAGGAAAGATATCACACCTCCCAAAAAACCTTGCTTTTATTTAGCTTAGTTCTCATTAAAAGTGGATTAAACAAGGCAAGCTTGGTTCACAAGGAGTATGTCCACAATGTGAATTATTTGCTGTTTTCTGGGTCTGATAGCACTGCTTAACAGCAAATTTCTGCTTTTATCAACATCATTTGTTCTAAAGTTATTTCATCTGAAGTCTTTGTGTTTGGCTGTACCAAAGAGGTGCGACTGAATGATCCCATTTCTGGGATAAGGGTCCCTCTTTACACGTGGGTGGGAAGATCAGCCTTTAATATATTGGAGTGGAAGAGAATTTCTGACAGTTTGGAGTCCAAACCCTAACAGGAAAGGTAACATTTCTGGCAGTGTTGAATTCTGGCACCTTTCTCCAGGAACATAATTTTATCCTCAATAATCATCAAGTAATTACGGGTAACAAATGATTTCCTAGAAATCAGGATTGAGTAGGAATGCCAGTTGATATTCCAATAGGCTACACTATCTGGCTACTGAGCTCATGAGAAACAACCAGGCCAGATTTAGTTTCTAATAATTCCAAAGGATGATCAAGCCTCCCGTTACGGCGGATGCAGATGGAACAGATTGTTTCTTCAGACTCTGCCAGCAGAACTGGCATTTCTCTCATCTCTGCAAGAGTTTTGCTCTCACACAATCGTGGCCCATGGATATGTCATGTTCAGAGTACAACAGGCAGGTGGGTTGTATCTGCTGAGTGCTGACAGGTAGCAACAAAATACTGCAGCGAGCAAAATAAAAGAGCAAAATATCAGTATATGAGTGGGTGCTGCTTTGTACTGCATTTTTAAGTTCGTTAAAATAAGCCCAGCTACAAGGACCGACAGCAGATGGGAATTTGCACAGTGAAGCTGTCCTCCAGGTTTTGTATCCTTTAGCATTTCCACAGCAAGGCCACAGCAGAGCTCATGACTGGGACTGTCAGCACTGGAGTGGAGCTGGTGGAGCTGGTAGAAGCTGCTTAGTCACTAGGAGTGCAGAGAATTGACTGTGTTAGATCAACTCTAAGAATTTAACACACTTCATGTTCAACTTTTAAGCATCACCACCACCACATGGAGGATCCAGGCTGAGTCAGTGGGCAATGGGGGTGGACACAGACCTTAGAGCGGGGTTCACAGACACTGTCATGCTGAGCTTAGCCAAGCCTGATGGTAGGAATTTAGTGAGAATAACAATATCTGTCACAGTCCCAAAGGAATTTAGGTGCCTGTCACCCCACCAACTCTCCACCATCCTGTGTGAACAACTCAGTGGTGAGGGTCCATCTTGATGAATGGTATATTCAGACCTTTCCTTTGCTGAATGGGACATGGACCACGTGTCTCACCTCCCAGATGGGGACTGATCTCAGGAGTGGGGGAACAGTTTTAAGAAGAAAGAGAGATTTAGATGAGATCTTAGGAAGAAACATGTTCCTGTGAGGGTGGGGAGGCCCTGACCCAGGTTGCCCAGAGAAGTTGTGGCTGCCCCATCCCTGGAGGTGTTCAAGGCCAGGTTGGATGGGGCTTTGAGCCCCCTGATCCAGTGGGAGGTGTCCCTGCCCTTGGCAGGGGGCTGGAACTGAATGATTTTTGAGCTCTCTTCTAACTCAAACCCTTCTATGATTCTATGAACCCAGCAAGTTATCACTGTTTCCACACCAGTGGACTGCAGGTAGCCTGAAGGCGCACACAAGGAAGCACTTAGCAAGTGATTGACAGTTTTCCCACATCTCCACTGCACCCACAGTGCTGGTGAGAGCGGGGAAGAAGTGTGAAATGATGCTTCAAACTCATTACAGGGTGGCCACCTCAAACCCCAGCAGCACAGGTTTCCACTGCACACAGGACCGGCAGCGGTGGAACAGGGAGGGAAGGGCTGCCAAATAGGCCACCACACAAACCCAGCAGCGGGGACGTGGTGGGGCGTTTCCCACTTGCAAAACAAACAAGGAAGGTCTCATGCATTTCCATCTGTGTCAGCTTGATGGGACTGCCCCTGGCTGAACAAGTTGCCAGCCCCAGACAATTATAGCCCTGGTAATCCACATCATCCGAGGGAGATGAAGCGCTTGGGTAAAAATAGTAAACGGGTCAGAAGAAGGTTATAGAAATACCAGAGGATTATTCCTGTTCCTTTAGGTAGCTCTAAGAAACAGCTTAAACACAAGGATGACAGGTTAAAGGTGTCATTGACAGAGAGAAGTGACTGTTTGGAGGTCTAAGCTACATTCAGTCTTTTTATTTGGATGTTTTTATTAGGAGCTGGCCATGAAGAGGTATAAAAATAGCACACATGGTCCCTCCATGCCACTGGTGATGTGAGTGGGATACAAACAAGAGGTTCAAGTTGCCTCATCCCTGGGAAGCTCCTCGATGCTGCTGCAGCTTGGTCCACTTCGCACACGTGGGGCTGAGCAAGGGCGTTGCAGGGAATATGAAGAGTTTTCTGTCTTCAGAGCAGGGTGTGTCATGCACTTAAGAAATTATGTTTCACACATCCACCATTCTAAGTGAAGATAACAGGGAACCACAGAGAACATAGACCATACATTTAGAAATGCCTCTTTTCTGCTTTTGTGTTTTGGTTTCTCAGTCACTTTAATTTCAACTGTCATAGGAAGATCCAGTCATAAACCTTACTATGATTAAAATTAACGTAAGATAGATCAGACCAGAAAGCTGTTTTTCTGCTTCCTTTGGATAGATACATAAATAAGCAAGGTGGGGTTTTTAAAGCAAATTTGCTTAGCCAGCAACAAAAGAGTCCAGATCAGAAGCTGCAAGGACTTTTCATGGTATGGGACGGGACGCAGTGGTCTTCTGTCCTGGCTGAGCTGCACTGAGGACCTCACAGATGGGCAAGGCTGAGCCCCCAGTGCTCCAAGCATCCCCAAGAGGGATCTCACCAGCCAGGGTCACACATGTCCAGGCAGGGCAATGGCTGTGGGGAAGCTGGAGACCAGCACTCCTGTACCCCTGCTGAGACCAGAGCTGAAGGCCCAAGGCTGAGCTGAAATGGGTCCATGGACCCCATGGTTAGGGGTGTGGGTGGGAACTCTGGGTTGGTCAAGGCCATCAAGACCAATCAGTGTCCTCAGGGCCCTGACAAGCTGGTTACTTGTTCCCATTTGAGCTAATGTAGAATCAGTTTCTAAGTTTTCAGCTAAGCCTTGTCTAAGCAACTTAATTTTCTGAGAGTTCACTGCATGCTTTTCAGAGAGTATTTCTCTCTGTCACTGATAACACTGGGCACTGGGATGCAGAAAGACCGTTGCTGACACTTATTCCTATGGAAACCATTCCTATGAAATGCCATAAGGGAAAGGAGAAAAAAGGGTCGTAGAATCATAGAATCATCCACTTGGAAAAGAACTCTGAGCTGTACCTGTCCCTGAGGAGCTCATCCACCTGCCTTTTAAGCCCCTCCAGGGATGGCAACTTAATCACTGCTAATTTAAAAATCCCATGGAGTAACTTCTGGCCATTTCCTCTCATCCCATCACCTGTCACTTGGGAGAAGAGCCCAGCACCCACCTCACCACAGCTTCCTTTCAGGCAGTTGTAGACAGTGATGAGGTCTCCCCTCAGTCTCCTCTTCTCCAGGCTGAACAACCCCAGTTCCCTCAACCCCTCCTCACAGCACTTGTTCTCCAGCCCCTTCCCCAGCTCTGTTCCCTTCTCTGGATGCTCTCCAGCCCCTCAATGTCCTTCTTGTACTGAGGGGCCCAGAACTGACCCCAGTACTCGAGGTGTGGCCTCCCCAGTGCCCAGTGCAGGGGCACAATCCCTGCCCTGCTCCTGCTGCCCACACTGTGTCTGACACAGCCCAAGATGCCATTGGCCCTCTTGGCCACCTGGGCCACTGCTGGCTCATGTTCAGCCCCTGCCAACCAACACCCCCAGGTCCTTCTCCTCCAGGCAGCTCTCCAGCCACTCTTCCCCAAGTCTTTAATGCTGCATGGGGTTGTTGTGTCCCAAGTCACATCTGTAGGGAGGAGTGGACAGGAGAGGTGACCCCAAACTGACCAACAGAGGGTCTCATTTCATAACACCACACTCAGCATAAAACTGAGGATCACGAGGGTCAAGGTCTCTTCTTTAATGGCCGGAGTCCAATACAGACCTCAACGTGATCCAGGATCTGTGAGTTCCTGAATCCAGTTCCTGAGTTGATCTCTCTATTGTCACTGAGTACAACCTGGGATGTTTTCTCCGTGCCTGCTCTGCAGCATCTGTGGTGGTGCAGTCATCGATGATGGGGTCATTTTTATATGTTTGTACATATTTAATTATTTGGTTATTATTTATTATTTATTATTATTGTTGTTGTTGTTGTTATTATTATTGTTGTTGTTGTTGTTGTTTCTTTTAATCTCTTATAGTTTTAGTTTCCAACCCAAAAGCTTTTTTACTCTTGTTTCCCTTTCCCTGGGGGGAGATGGAACTGGGAACCCAGCTGCTCACGTGTAGCTGCCACTCATGCTGGGCTGGGGATAAACTGTGACACTGCCCAAAAAGGCCCTGACCACATTTTGGGTGCTTCAAATCAGGTTGCACTGCTGACAGAGACTGTTTTATATGTGCAATACAACATTCAGCCTTCCTTTAAATTCCCTCTGCATCCACCTTTTGCAGACATTCCTTGTCATCAGCTGGTGCGTGACACATCCAGCTGTGACTCAGGGCAGCATCAGGGAGGGCATCTTTTAGGGTGTTGGCTGGTTTGCTGCGGGTGGTCGCTGCTGACACGTCTTGTTGGACAGCGATGAGCTGATGAGCTCCCTGGAGCCAGCAGAGGCCTTCTGGGGCCAGCACCATCTGCCAGAAAGTGTTGAAAATCAAGGGATGCTGACAGGCTGGGCCAGGTCTCATTTGAATGTCAGCAAGGGGAGTCTTTGGGTCATCTTTGGTACTAATAACTTTCCATGATTTTGTGTATGTGCAGCAGAAGGCAACGCGTTATCTCTGAGCACTGGGCAACACAAGCATGAGTGAGCAATGGTCCCATGTGTAGAACAAGGTCAACTTGCCAAGACAAAAGACCCCAGAGAGGAAAGAAACACTCAGTTCTGGAGTCCTCAGCACAGGAAGGACAGGGAGCTGTTGGAGCAAGTCCAGAGGAGGCCATGGAGATGATCCAAGGGCTGGAGCATCTCCTGTACAAGGACAGTATAAGAGAGTTGGGATTGTTCAGACTGGAGGAGAGAAGGTTCCAGGGAGACCTTAGAGCAGCCTCCCAGAACTGAAAGGGGCTCCAGGAAAGCTGGGGAGGGGCTCTTGATCAGGGATTGCAGGGAGAGGACAAGGGGGGAATGGTTTTGAGCTGAAAGAGAGGAGATTGAGATGAGATCTTAGGAAGAAATGTTTTGCTGTGAGAGTGGGGAGGCCCTGGCCCAGGTTTCTCAGAGCAGCGGTGGCTGCCCCATCCCTGGAGGTGTTCAAGGCCAGGCTGGATGGGGCTTTGATCCCCCTGATCCAGTGGGAGGTGTCCCTGCCCATGGCAGGGAGGTGGAACTGGATGGGCTTTAGGGTCCCTTCCAATCCAAACCATTCCATGATTTGATGATCAAGCAGAGGGGTGACCTTTTAGGCCTCAGTGTTCCCTGGGACAGTAAGAATCGACCTGGCAGAGCACTGTCCCTAAACAGCAGCAGGTTTCCCCTGTTGAGCACAGAGTGATTGGCTGTGAGATGAGGGAAAGGCAATGGAAATACCGGAAAGGATGGATAAGCTTTGATAGCAGAAAGGGTGCAAAAAGTCCTTACTTCAGCCTGAGGTCTGAGAAACAGAGCCCAGGGGTCATTACTCCCACCCAGCAGAACTTCTATGTTAGGTGAAATGAATGGTCTCATCTTTTCTTCTCAGCCCCATAAGGTGTGAAATCAAATCTTCCAACATGACTCTACAAAAGTCAGGATCCCTGGCTCTCTTGAGTAGGAAAACGACCAAGGGAATCCACAAAAAAACATGGAACTGGGCTGCACCAAAGCTGTACTCAAGTTTAGATTTAAGTTTGTAAATATTTCTGGTGGAGACAAAGGTATTTCAGATGAAATCATTCCTAGAATGTTAGACTATTTTGCCCATTTTTTTGTCAATGATGTATTTTGATGTTTCATTTTAGATCAGCTTTTTTTTTTTCCCCTGAGGAACTGACCTCTATTTTTATCTAAAAGAATGAGAAAAGAGTTGAACAACCCAAAGATAATGTCCAGCATGCTGAGCTGTACCCAGGCAAGTTTCAAACCTGCCTATTATTTGCACACCTCTCTCCCTGAGCAGGACAAGTGGCTGGAGCAGAGTCTAAGCCCCAGAGAACTTGCTCCAGCACAATCCAACCAGGGCTAGAATCTCCATAGTTGGAAGTTACCTCTTTGCCTAGACCATCACTTTTTATAAAACCTTGGATTTGGTTCTAAAACCCATTTCATCTCTGTGTCCTCCCATTCCCAAAGACTATACTCATCTGACAGATGCTTTGTAGGACACAGATGGGTTTTCCTACAGTGAGCTGGCTGCAGCACTGGGAATATTTTGGCAGTGGGCTCCCAGTTGGAGGTGTGGGCTAATTCACCCAACTGCAGTGCCCTGCAGCTCCAAATGCTTGCAAAACATTGCTGCTACAGCCTCCGTTTGCTCATTTTCAGTTAGTTCAGGTGTCTCAAACCACTTTACTGGTAGAGCAAATGGAATCAGAAAGTCTCAAGATGATAAACATTGGATCATTTTGGCATTTCCTGTTCTTGGTTCTTGGGAATGGAGAACAATCTGAGCGGTGCCTTCTAGGTACCACGCAAACCCTTTGAACTCCGTAGCAATAGAAAAGTTAATAAACTACTTCCTTCATTTTTCTCCTATTTATCAGTTTTCAAGAGAGATTACTTATCTGAGAGCCTAGTCAAAACAAAATGGACACACTGCAGCCCAGCACCCAGCAAGTCAGAGTCACCAGGGACAGATCTGTTCATGTCACCGCCAGCCATGCCATGGGCTGGGCAGAGAGGCCATGGAACCATAGAATCACAGAATTACCCAAGCTGGAAGGGACCCAAAATGACCATTGAGTCCAACTCTGTCCCCACACAGGACACTCCCAACATTCACACCGTGGGACTGAGGGCATTGGCCAAATGCTCCTGGAATGCTGGCAGAGTGGGTGCTGTGACTGCTGCCCTGGGGAGCTGTTCCAGGGCTCCACCACCCGCTGGGGGAAGAACCTCTCCCTGATATCCAACCTAACCCTCCCCTGGCACATCTTCCTGCCATTCCCTCCAGTCCTGTCCCAGGTCACCAGAGAGCAGAGCTCAGCCCCTGTTTCCCCTCCCTCCCTTGGGAGAAGGCAGCAAACAGCTCTGAGATCCCCTCTCAGGCTCCTCAAGGATGAACAGACCAAGGGACTTCAGCCTCTCCTCACACGACCCCCCCTCCAGACCCTTCACCAGCTTTGGGGCCTCCTCTGGACACTCTCCAATAGTTTGATGTCCTGTTTATCCTGTGGCACCCAGAACTGTCCCCAGTGCTTGAGGTGGGGCCGCCCCAGTGCAGAGCAGAGCGGGACAATCCCCTCCCTCTCGTGGCTGGCAATGCCCTGCTGGATGCCCTCCAGGACAGGGCTGTCCTATTGTCCCAGGGCCCAGTATATAATGACACTACAGCACTACCCAATGATGACTTTCCTCAAGACAGTGGACTACTACCAACTAACTGGTGTTTCAGAGAATGATAGGAAGGTTTATATGGTCTGAAGAGAAGCCAGAGTATTTTTGTGGCACTGCCATGACAAAATCCATTTGCAGAACTCATTTCAAACTGTGGAGGTGAGCCAGTAGCTCTTGTACCATATCAGAACTGGGAGAGCTTTCAGTGGCACCAAAGACAGTGACCTACAAGGTGTTTTCAAATAACCCTAGAGCAGGGGTGTCAAACTCAAGGTCCGTGGGCTGAATCTGACCCTCCACCTAGTTTTATTTACCCCAGCACCTTGTTCCTACCCAGCAGCAGTGCCAATCTCCTCTCCCCTCTGCTCTTGCCAGCTCTGGGCACATGTGCAGCGCGTGACGCGCGTTACGCTGCAGGAGCTGGAGCGCTTGAGCTGTGAGTTTGACACCCCTAGAGCAAAGCCCCAACAAGCTTCCCATCTTCCCTTTGGTGTCTAAGTGCTGCTGAGATTTCTTAAATGTTCGTTGTCCCTCAATGGTTAAAATACTTCTCTTCAGGAAGGAAGGGAGAGCATCTCTTCATACCTGCAGAGAGCAGTGCGTGCACCATGTGCTGGTGGAACCTCAGACCCAGCTTGGCAGAGCAGCCACCAAAATACTGAAATATTTTGCCCAATATTTGTCAGTGAAATACTTCAGTGTTTCACTCCAGAACAGCAATTTTTTTTTGCTGCAGAACTGACCTTTATTTCTCTCCCAAGGTATGAGAAAAGGGTTTGAGTAACCTGAAGAACCTGGGACTGAGACCTAGATGGGGACACTCAGATGGAGATCTGCTAATCCAGCTCTGAGCCTGAACATCAGTAATGCCCCAGGGAAGATGCAATGGGGCTGAGGAGAGCAGAAGCCCTCAACATCCTTGCTGCACTGGGGAGGAAGAACAATGGCATACTTTTTTTCCATTGAAAATAAAGGGAAGGGGAGAGACAGAGTGTGCAGGTTCTTTATCAGAGAGTAAGCAGGGGTGTGAACAGAGGGCACAGCAGCCACTCTGGCAGCTGCTAACGAGCACAATCTTATCTAGTGTGAAATGTGAGCTCAGCCCCTCCACACCTCTGCCCTGTGCGGTGTTCCCCACGTTCCCTCTCCTCTTCCACAGTGTGGGTGCGTGCACACATAGCACACAGTTACCCCAGAACAGGTCTCTGCCCTGCCTGCCCCACGGGATGTTGACACATTCATTCCAAAAAAATCACAGGAGATTCCTAAATGCAAGCTCTGGGCATCTTCAGTTTAGATACCAAGTCATTGAGATCCCTCAACGCTCTTCTTGGGAACCTGGATGCTCTGTGCAGATGACACCAAGCTGGGTGGGAGTGTGGATCTGCTTGAAGGAAGGGAGGGTCTACAGAGGGATCTGGACAGGCTGGATCCATGGGCTGAGACCAAAGGGATGAGGGTCAACAAGACCAAGTGCTGAGTCCTGCACTTGGGACACAACAACCCCCACAGCATTCCAGGCTTGGGGCAGAGTGGCTGGAGAGCTGCCTGGAGGAGAAGGACCTGGGGGTGTTGGTTGGCAGGGGCTGAACATGAGCCAGCAGTGGCCCAGGTGGCCAAGAGGGCCAATGGCATCTTGGGCTGTGTCAGACACAGCGTGGGCAGCAGGAGCAGGGCAGGGATTGTGCCCCTGCACTGGGCACTGGGGAGGCCACACCTCGAGTACTGGGGTCAGTTCTGGGCCCCTCAGAACAAGAAGGACATTGAGGGGCTGGAGAGTGTCCAGAGAAGGGAACGGAGCTGGGGAAGGGGCTGGAGAACAAGTGCTGTGAGGAGGGGCTGAGGGAACTGGGGCTGTTTAGGTTGGAGAAGAGGAGGCTGAGGGGAGACCTCATCACTGTCTACAACTGCCTGAAAGGAGGCTGTGGTGAGGTGGGTGCTGGTCTCTTCTTGTATGTGGCAGGTGACGGGACGAGAGGAAATAGCCTCAAGTTGCATGAGGGGAGGTTTAGATTGGATATTGGGAAACATTTCTTCACTGAAAGTGTTCTCAGGCCCTGGCAGAGGCTGCCCAGGGAGGGGGTGGAGTCTCCATCCCTGGGCCAAGCCTTGGTGGTGATGCCAGCTGGTGCAAGGAGCACCATGCTCAGCACTGCACCTGCTGTCACTGATGGGGTTGGGTATACGAAAGCAAGACAACCTGCCAGTGTGGCATCAAAAAAGCTCTTGTCCCAGCAGATGATGCAAATGACAAAGATGTATCTATGAACAAGTTCCTGTGCATGTGTAGCTGCTCTCTGGTGCTCCAGTTGGTGACAAGCATCTCCTCAGGAGCGTGGTGGGTACATGTTAATGTCTGTGTGCCCGTGCCCATGTTGGTGAGCTGTGTGGGGAAGGGGGAAGCATATGTGTCTGCTTGTGTTGAAGGCACACGTCCACACGCCTTCAACTGTGCACCCAGGTGGTGGTGGGTTATTTGGTGAAGTCCTTAAACAACATTTTCTATCTGTTTCCTTCAGCAAAATATCTATGTTTTTAAATTAAAGCTGAAGCTGAATGCAAGTCGCACATTGAAAACAACACTTGGCACATCTGTTCTTCAGGACAAGCCTTGGAAAATAGGGAGTTTCATCTCCAGGCAGGACTCTCTTTGGAAAGAGATCTTGAAGTGTTTTTTGCTTCCCCTGTGCTCTGTGGGAGTTCAGGAAGCAGCCTCGGTCCCTTCTCTCCTGATGGCAAATGTGACTCTTTCAGCAATGTTGGCTTCAAATTCTAAAATGCCAGTTGGTGCCATCTGAAACGATCTCACATTTGAATATATTGGTATTTTTAGTCACTCATTCACATGTAGGGTACAAAATTATGCTGGGACCTGCTCAGAGCATCAGCTAAGAAGAGCACAGTGCAGGATCCAGCCACAGTGGGGTAGTGCATCCCATGAGCTGCTAAGTCAGGACCTTGCCTGTCTCTGCTGCAGCAGTTGGTGCAGAGGCAGCACAGAGTGGGAAACCTGCTGAGGCCCTGGACAACCCTCCAGAAGAATCCCACTTTTTCCCAAAGAGTGCAAAGGGATCAAGTGCTGAGCTGGCCAGCTGGGATGGGAGAGGATGGGCAGAACTCCCAGTGAGATGCAAGTGGAAGAGGACACAGAAGGGGCAGTTTAGACTCGACATCCCTGTATTTCTTTCAAGTGTGCAACTCTCAGTTGACAGGAAGGCTCTCTAAGGATGTAGGGGAGAGTGTAGGCAATATTTTATTCTCTCCTTAACGTCTCTCAGCACAATTGTTCTCTGTCTGCACCCAGAACACTCTGTAGCACTGCTGTGCTTTTAGACTTCAGCATTTATTGCTTTGACTTTGATTTTCCAGATCTTTCTTTGAATGTCCTCTCCAGAGAAGAGTTTAGAACAGCACAAGAAGCATCTTAATGTCCAGACACAGTCCCGAAAGGCTCTTGGATACTTATTTTATCTCAGCTAAAAGTTTCCTTTATAACCTCACCTTTGAGCTCACCTGTGCTCATCTGATTTGAGCCATTCAGCTGCTGCCAAGCAGAAGGCTGGATCTTGGCTGCCACTCTGCTGAGATGTGTCCTGCAGAGGCCCAGTGTTGGTCCTGCAGTTTAAGCAGGGCTTGCAGATTTCTGTGGCGCTGAGACACAAAGGCTGATTCCAGATTGACCACATTGATGCCGACGCCACTGGGCTGGTAGGAAGGGGGAAGGTGCTTGTGCTCAGGCCAAGCAGAGGTACTTTTAAAGCTTTTATAAGAATGAGTAATATTTACCCAACCATCCTGCCTTCCAGCCACGTGCTGTACCCAGGGCCCCCTTCTTGTGACATCTTTCCACAGCTCTGACCTACAATCACAGAATCATGGGATGATTTGGGTTGGAAGGGATCTCAAAGCCCATCCAGTTCCGACTCCCCTGCCAAGGGCAGGGACACCTCCCACTGGATCAGGGGGCTCCAAGCCCCATCCAGCCTGACCTTGAACACCTCCAGGGATGGGGCAGCCACCACTGCTCTGGGCAACCTGGGCCAGGGCCTCCCCACCCTCACAGCAAAACATTTCTCCCTAAGATCTCATCTCAATCTCCCGTCTTGCAGCTGCAAATCCTTCCCCTTCATCCAGCTTTCCTGGAGCCCCTTTGAGCACTGGGAGGCTGCTCTAAGGTCTCCCCAGAGCCTTCTCTTCTCCAGGCTGAACAACCCCAACTCTCTCAGCCTGTCCTCATTCAGGAGATGCTCCAGCCCTTGGATCGTCTTAGTGCCCTCCTTTGGACTTGCTCCCTGTCGTTCCTGTGTTGAGGATTCCAGCACCAAACACAGGACTCCAGGTGAGGTCTCACAAGAGCAGAGTAGAGGGGCAGAATCCCCTCCCTCACCCTGCTGATTACAATTCTGATGCAGCCTAGGATAGTTCTTGTAACCTGTTTTATTGTCCCCATGGTTTCTACACCAAACTCCCAACAACAAGGTATCCCAAGGGTGCCCAAGCAGCCCAAGCAGTGGTCACACCACCACAGCTGCCCATGGAAGAGATATACTTTCCATGCACCCCCTTCTCCCATGGAAACCTGAAAATGGAATTCTTTCAGACCCCGAGAGAATCTCAGATGAAAGAAAAATACAGAAACCTGCCCAGAGGCTTGGGACAGAGAGCACAAATAAATGTGGTTTTGAACTGGGTTCCACTTGTGTTTGTAGTTTTTAGTGGTGCTCCAAGACCCGGGTGCGGAGGCAGAATTCCAAGCAACAAAGAGTGTTTGAAACAAATCTTTGAGGGCTGTCTTTAAAGATGAGCCCTCCAGGTCTCTATTCCCCTCAGAGAGAGAGAGGTGACTTGAATTGCATCTCCTGGCATTAGTTGTGTACATACCTGGCTGTTTATAACCATGGACTCAGAGCCAAACACAGACTTGTATCATTCTCTGTGTTCTTTAATTCCAGAGATGTCATTATTACTCTGTCTTGACTCTATGCACTGGGTAAATGGATACAAACATTTTGGAATAGAGATATTTTTGGCTTTTAACCTTTTCATTTTATTATTTCTTGCTCCCTGAATGTTTAGAGAATTGTTCACAGCCTGATCAGTGCCCGATACACAGGAGCTCACTTCCTAGATGACGAACTCAAACACTGGAACCTCTTCACCACCAGAATACAACACCTCTCTGTAGTTATAAAGCACATGGCTATTGCACCCAGGACTTCAGGACCAGAACCAGTGAGTGACATCAGCATGATCCTAAGCATCAGACACTCAGTGGCAGCACGGCCTGGAGCATTGTCCTCTCCTTGGGTCACACTGCTGCTCTGCTGAGCTGTCACCATGCTACTCGTGGAGCTGTCCCTTTGTGGAATGGGGGTAGAAGTGCTTCCAGAAGGTCTGTATGGAGACAGGGAGCATTTTCAGACAGCTGAGAATAAGCAATTCTGCTTTACTTGGGCAGAGCAATGGCCCCCTGTGGTCTGGTGTTGGGATCTTCACGTTTTCCACACTCCTCCTGGCACTGCCAAGGTTTCCCTGATTACAGTGCACTTACCCCTGATGTGCTTTGGTGCATGAGAGGGTGCCTGAGAATTTCACCATCCTATGAGGAGAGAAACTCATACGAGGTGAGGAAGGAGCCATCTGCCATCCTGTTGTGCCACGAGAATGGAAAGAAATTACACTTGGGCAACCTTCTCGATGGCGTTGAAACTGGAGCTTGTTCTCAATGGGCATTTGTGAATCTCATCCTGGCAAAGCCACTGCTCCCTGGCTTGTTTGATACACTCCAGCCAGAGCTCTCATGTTCCTGGCAATACATAATCTTAGCCAGACAACAAGGCAACCTCACATGAGTTCAGCTTTTAGGAGGGTAAAACTCTTCCAAGCATCTGTAGAGTTGGGTTTACTTTATTAAAGTGATGTTGGAGAGAGAGGATTATTTTGCCCATATGTGGTCCAGGAGAGCTGATCATAGAATCATTAAGGTTGGAATGATGTCTAAGCTCATCCAGTCCAACCATCAGCCCAACCCCATTGTGCCAACCAAACCATGTCCCAAAGTGCCAAGTCTACACGTGTTTTGAACATCTCCAGGGGTGGAGACTCCACCACTTCCCTGGGCACCTTGTTCCAATGCTTGACCAAAGGATGTGGAGGGAAATGTGCCTAAGTGGCAGAAGGAGGCATGGGGAGGATGTGCTCTTGGGTGGACTCCTCCAACATCACCTAGGCTGACAGCTGAGCAAAAGTGTGAATACATGTGACAAGGATGTACACGGGAAGCAAAACAGGACAGCATCCAAGAGCTTCAGAAGAGCTTCAGCTGCTTCGTTGTGAAATGCTATGGAATAAGAAAAGGGACCCAGCTCATCATGCTAGGAGTTTTAATCATTCTCTGGACATGAAGGCTGGGATGGAAGGGGAAGGTATTTTGGCTCATGCCTAAATTAACTCCTTTCTTTGACTGCAAGCACAGGACTTGTGGCCACTACATGAACAGCAACAGGAATGTAATGGATCTGCATTCAGCACAGTGAGGACAGGCAGAGGCCCCACAACCTCACAGGTGTTTTCCATCTCTCTTTCCTCTGACTCCACGACAGAATGAGACAGGAGGCATTAAAAAGACATCTGAAGGGAAAAAGCTTTCCCATTACATCAATAAAAACCAGTGGCCCCAGCGGGAGGAGGCTGTCAAAGACACCCAGCCTAAAAGCCTTAATAAAACCTGGCTGCTGGGCAGCTGATGTTCCTCTCCCTACAACACAAAGCTGCACAAAGCTGACAGCCACGGCAGCACTCCCAGCCTTTGGCTTTGAAAGCTGAGGCTGCTTTGCTGTCAGCTGTAAGAGTTCCTAGGGAACATGAGCTTGTTGAACACTTCCTGTTCAAGTGAAAAGTGCTGACACACCCTGGGTGGAAGGAGTCTTTTTTTCTCCCCTTTCCCCTGCCAGGTCTCTGCTGTCTCACCTTAGCAAAAGGAAGCATCCCAGCCAAGACAAAACTGCTCCTCAGCTTGAACCAACACACCAAATTGATTTTACTTATTGTCCCACCTCTCTCTAAGGATCCAAAGGCCACCTCACCTCAGTCCTTACTTCCACATTACAGCAGAGCCCCTAACCTTCTCAAACATCAGGCAGATTAACCCATAGCAAATAGCTGCAACACCAGCAGTGTGAGGCCATCATGGGTGCAAAGTGCATCCCAGGCTGGCAGTTCAGGGTCAGTCATAGAATTGAGCTGTTAAGGTTGGAAAAGATCTCTATGATCAAGTCCAACCATCAGCCCAACCCCACCGTGCCTGCTAAACCATGTCCCAAGGTGCCACATCTACAAGCTTTTTTAACCTGTCCAGGGATGGAAACTCCACCACTGCCCTGTGTGGACTCTTCCAATACTTCACCACTCTGAGTAAGGGAATTTTTCCCAATATCCAAACTAAACCTCCTCTGGCACAACTTGAGGCCATTTCCTCAGATCCTATCATTTGTTACTTGGAAGAATTCAACACAGTTCATGGGAACACAGTATAATTCAGGTAGAAAGGGATCTTTCGGTGTTTCTGGACCAAGCACCTGATCTGTTGTTGCTTTCCATCACCCACATCAGTGTCTCTGGCTGTTTGTTCCATGGTCAGAGATCTCCAGATGCCTGGCTCAGAAGTATTTTTCTTGGAAGAAGGGAGCCATCGTGTTTGAGGTTCCCAGGACCTTGCAGCCTGGCAAACAACAGCAACGCTTTCACCTCTGTTTTCCAGGACATGGCCCTTTCTCCTCAAGATTTTCCATCTTTCAAATCATTCCAATCTTGTAGCAGCCCTAGGCATGTGTCAGTTTTACCTCCCACCCTCACAATCCTGGTCTTCTGGTCTCCCTTGCTCTCAGAATGAAAAACAAGAGGTGAAGGAACCGTGGTAGAGACAAGAGCCTCCTGCTGTAGGAATCACCCGGTTTGAGGGAACCTGGGGAAGAACCCCCTCCATTTCCAAAACGACCTTCCCATACCCCACCAGAGGTTACAGTCCCCCCTCACCCCTACTCCCATTTCCCAGGGAAATCCCGGAGTGACGAATCTCTGCTGTTCCATGAGAGGGCAGTGTCGTCTGGAAGCAAAGCCTCCACCGAGACCTGTGGGGATATCTGGGCAGGAGGAGGCCAGGACTGATGGAGGAAGTGTCCAAAGCATTTCATAAGGGTGAAGTCAGTCCTGTTCTTGGGGACTTAATAAGACTGCAGACCCCAAGAGTTTACTAGAGATGAGATCCTCTCTTATGTATTCCTAAGTGTGGAATGGAGGTAGAAATCTCCTTGAATCACTGAGGAAGAAAGAATATTAAAGAAACGAGGTTATTTATTAAATTCTGAGGGATGCTTTTGTACAGAGTAGTTTCTCAAGGACTCTGCTGGGTTCTTTTTAGAAATCCTTCTTGTTGAGCTGCCTTAGCTTTGTGCTACCAAAGTTTAATCAGAGGGAACACGCTGATCATTATGTTTTCCACAAAAGCTCACCGATGTTCCCAGCACATCATTACTCCTTCAGATGAAACCACAATTCACTGCCTGCTGGGAGCTGAGGGTGCACAGGAAAATCTAGGCCGAGCACACTGGGAGGGTTTCATCCCTCAGTAGCACTGAGACAGGCAACAGCATCCTAAGTGGCTGAATTCTCTTGGTGTGGATCAGCTGGATTCTCAGCAGTTCACCTACAGAAGTCCTATCCCATCTCCTCTCTGCTGCAAATGTTTTCTGCTCTATAAATAGGCTACAAGCCAAAGAGTTGCTCTTCTTGGGAGAGGTTACACCTCAAGCAGCTGCTGTCCTTCAGCACAAACAGGACTCATCCTCAGTTTCTCTGCTTTCTCTTCTCCACCAAGAAGACACGGGACAAGCATGATGTGGCTAAAGAGGCCAGATACTGACCCTTTGGTACCTCCCATTAGATAGGACCCAAGATGCAGGAGAGGAAGGTGGACTTTCTCCACTGACTTCATCTTTGCTCTGAGACTTGCAACAGAAGGGGATTCTCCTCTGTGCTGCAAGTGGTCTCTCTGGAAAAGGGAGATTTCCTCTTCTGTGGGAGACAGGAAGCTTCCTCATCCCTCTCCCATCGTGAGAGAGCAAAGGGTAGACACCCTCTCTCCTTAACATAGCCCCAAGGAAAACATCAAGAGATCCCTGCTCCCTTGAGCTGCTCCGTGGTGTGACCCCAGGCAGCTGCAGCTCACATTATCAGAGACCCTCTGCCCCCTCAGGTGCCTTCAGACAAGCTGCTGCTCAGGTTCACGATCTTACAAAAGGAACTCTGCTTCCACCTCACACCTTAAAAAAGCACTGAGACCTAGAGAGAAGTGGCACAGAGGGGTAGATATCGTCACTGTGCCCACTGCATGGGTGCTTCTCATTTAGGTGTCCAGCAAGCAAGCCATGGGGGTGCCTTTGGAGATGCCTCTGAAGGCTTCTGCTGGCCGTGTCCCACCTCGCAGCTCGCATGGTTATGTCACTTATTTGCCTCTCTATTTTAAGAGGCCCTGAGGGCACCAACACTCATGGAAAACAGAACAAGCATGAGGGCAGGGAGGGGCAGACAGATGGTCATCCATCCAGCAGGGAGGCTTTCATTTGTCAAACTGCCATGAGGTCACTCTAAGAAAAACAATATCAACAAAACTTGAGGTTTCTTCCATGTTACTGAGCTTGTTTTCAGTGGACGGCTCTCCTCTTTTCATCTTCCTCCTGCAAAGCTGTTTCTTTCAGCCACTGTGCACACTCTGCTCTATAAATTTAAATTGGACATTAGGAAGAATTTCTTCACTGAGAGAGTGATCAGGGATTGGAACAGGTTGCCCAGGGAGGTGGTGGAGTCTCCATCCCTGGAGATGTTTAAAAGATGGGCAGATGAGTTTCTTAGGGATATGGTTTAGTAGGGAGACAGGCACGGTTGGGCTCAATGATTTCAAAGGTCTCTCCCAACCTTATGATTCCAAGATTCTATGATTCTATAAACTCTCTTGACCTTCAGGACTTCAGAGAATCTTTTGGGTGAGTCCATTTCCCTGTGCTGTGAACCTTCTGCCTGCGTGGCCCCTGGGCTCTGGCAGGGGTTGCATCTACCCAGGGTGCAACGTGGCCAGGGAATTGATACTCTTGCCAAGGCTCTCACACATAAACATATGTGAGTTTGCATAAGATTATGCTGACTCAGTTGCCCAAAAATGCTGGAGGGATCCCAAGCCCATTAAGGTCTTGTGTCATGGGTCTTTGAAACTGCAACCAACATCAGTCGTTTCAAATCAATGCTGCTGGGGTAGCTTTTCAAAACACTTTTCAAAGATTTGCTTTTTAAATAACTATGAGGCACTTCCCAGTGACATCTTTCATGTGAGGAGGTTCTGCTGCCAGCAAAGCCCAGATTTTGACCATTTTAAGATGTCAGTTGGTGTGGTTGGTGATAAATTAAAGCAGATGACTGTGCAGTTTGGATTTCCAGAGGCTGGAAGATAAAAATCAAAGCTGGGGAACACTGGAAATGAGTGAGGCTGATCAACTGTTGCCAAACCCCCCTAGTTTTACAAAGAAATACAAAGGACAACAGACTGTCCCAGGTGACCCCAGTAAGCGAGACTATTTTGTAGAAACACCTCCTTATCTTGGTTTGAAGTTAAGTAATAAATTCCCAGCATGTTGCCCACAAGATCCTCTGCTGTTACTCATAACCACAGGATGATGAACACACCAGATTTGCCAGCATTTGAAACCCAGATTGGCAGGAAAAGCCAAATGCAGCCGGGCCCACAGCACATTCCTTGCCTGGTTCCTTAACCTGTGGGCCAGAGCATGATGAGGATGGAAGCTGGGCACAGCTCTGGCTGAGGCACCTCACTGCTTGACCATTAAAGCCATAACCACAAGGCCAATGGTGGCAATACAGCAGCTTCGTGCAGAGAATGAGTGCAATGGCTCTTCTGAACAGGGACTGGAGAACGGGCCTTGTGAGGAGCACGGGAGGGAACTGGAGCCCTTTTGTCTGGATGAGACTGAGGGGAGACCTCATTGCTCTCTACAATCACCTGAAGGGAGGATGTAGCAAGGTGGGTGTAGCAAGGTGGGTCTTCTCCCAAGTGACGGGCTATAGGATGAGAGGAAATGGCCCTAAGTTGTGCCAGGGGAGGTTGAGATCGGACATGAGGAAATATTTCTTCACAGAATAGGTTCTCAGGCACTGGCAGAGAGGTCCCAGGGAGATGCTTGAGTCACCATCCCTGGAGTGGTCTAAAAATGGATGGATGAGGTACTCAGGGGTCTGGTTTGGTAGTGGACACGTATGGTTACATTCAATGATCTCAAAGGTCTTTCCCAACCAGCGATTCTATGGTTCTAACGTAGAGAAAGGACAGTTTGTGGCTCTAAACTACTGAGCCACCTACCAGATATTGAATGGACTATGAAACCCTTTTTGTTTTCCATGTGGTTGCTGAAGAACAGAGCCAGCAGTGAGTCTGGAGTTAAAGCGAACATCAGCGCTAAGCTCTGAGGTTTTCTCTGACCTCTTGCTGTGCTTTTTGTTGGGTATCTGAGCTTCAGTTCACCTTTCCCTCAAGCAATCCTCACTGCTCCAGAGGCAGTGCCTTTCCAGCAGAGAGCTGGGCTCCAGAGGCAGTGCCTTGCCATCTCTCACTTGCTTCAGAAGCATTCCGTTTGCAGCCGTGACTCACTCCTTGGGGCTGTGTTCTTTTCTCATAAAGCTGGGTGACTTAATCATACCTTCTCACTGAACTAATGCTACTGCGCCTTCCCTCCTGGCTAAGCAGGCAGCATACCTGGGGAATAACGTCCCTGCCAGCAGCCTCCTGACTCGTGGGCACAATTACCTGACTGCAGCAAGATGCTGAGCTTGCCTGCTGGGTGCTACTGTAGTAACACGTGTCCCCGGAGCTCCACACGCCTCTGCTCCCGGGAGGTGCCTCTGCTTGCTCTCCGAGGGAGTCGTCCCTACCTAACAGATGGGCAGCAGGCCTGGAGATCCCAAAGCCTGCTCCCTAAGGAGTTATTCTTGCAGACTAGGCTCCCCCCCTGGACTCAGATCCTTAAGTCTCACCAAGATTTTACTTGGCAGCTCAGCAGAATGTGCTTCGAGAAGTCGGCCCCAGCCTGGCCGCGATCCAACCTGCCCCAGACAGCAGCCCCCGAGTGCCTCTTCACCTGGCAGCAAGTGCCAGGGTTGATCTTGCTCCAACCTCTCCTTTCCAGCTCTTCCACTCTCCATGGCTTCTCCAGGAGGAGAGGCTGGGACTGGGCTCTGCCAGCTCTGGGCTTGCTCAGAGGAGAAGAGGAATACTCCAGCATGGGAGCGTGGTGTTTAAGTATCATCAAGAAAACTGAGCTAGAAGGTCTGGAGCTTTTAATAACTGGAAAACCCTCCTTTCAGGAAAAGGAGAATGAGAAGGGTATGTTGCTCACCGGGTGTGACAGCCTCCTTTGAATGCACTGGGATGCTTTAGAGGGGAGGTAGGTAGTGGATATGAGCCATGGCCATGCCAGCCTCCACTGACTCCACCAGTTTCCAACCTATTCATCAGTCACTGCTGGGCTAACACTCATCTCTTTTATCCCACAGTCTATTTTTGGGGTTTTATGTACTTAATGTTACAACAAAAACCACAGAGCTAATATACACATTCTTAAGCTATAAATATTGCTGGAAAATAATCACATCACGCAGACAAAAGGAATTGTTCTGATAATAAATTACTGTTTTTCCCTTATTATGCACAGAAAATCTGTAGCGACTCACTGAAAAGTGCATTGTTTGACTGGAGAGAAATCGCAGGACTGGGGGAGGTTTTTGCTTAAATACCCTTCCAGCTCCCCTACTGAACCATGGGGCAGCTGTGGGTGTGGGAGTCAGGGAGTCACAAAGGCATTGATAGGCACCAAGGAATCATGGAATAGCTTGGATCGGAAAGGATCTCAAAGCCCATCCAGTTCCACCCCCTGCCAAGGGCAGGGACCCCTCCCACTGGATCAGGGGACTCAAAGCCCCATCCAACCTGGCCTGGAACACCTCCAGGGATGGGGCAGCCACCACTGCTCTGGGCAACCTGGGCCAGGGCCTCCCCACTCTCACAGCAAAACATTTCTTCATAAGATCTCACCTCAATCTCTCCTCTTTCAGCTGAAAACCATTCCCTTCGTCCTCTCCCTGCACTCCCTGATCAAGAGCCCCTCCCCAGCTTTCCTGGAGCCCCTTTCAGTACTGGGAGGCTGCTCTAAGGTCTCCCTGGAACCTTCTCTTCTTCAGGCTGAACAACCCCAACTCTCTCAGCCTGTTCTTGCACAGGAGATTCTCCAGCCCTTGGATCATCTTTGTGCCCTCCTCTGGACTTGCTCCAACAGATCCCTGCCCTTCCTGTGCTGAGGACTCCAGAACTGGACACAGGGCTCCAGGTGAGGTCTCATCAGAGCAGAGGGGCAAAAATTGTCAGAGCAGAGACTGAAGACCAGTAATGTCCTGCTCCTCAGCTTCTCCCGGATGTTTAATTGCATAGTGGAGAGACTAGGGATAATATGATGAAGCTGATTAAAAGTGTTACCCTGGCTCAACCAGAACCACATATACTTGGTGTTTCTGACAGTGCAGGGTGAGCTGCTGCTTCTGACTCTGCCTACCTTTAAAACACCGGAGCTTTGAGCCCCCTGATCCAGTGGGAGGTGTCCCTGCTCACTGCAGAGGGTTGGAGCTGGATGGGCTTTAATTGTCCCTTTCAACCCAAACCATCCCATGCTTCTATGATCAGCTGAAAGAAAGCCTTACAGAAGGGAGCAAGGCTACTAACCCTGATCCAGAGAAGGACTTGTCAGAAAGGATCACTGGGATTCCCTTGGTTGAGGCTAAAGCAAGCCCTGCCTTCCCCACTCCCTCAGCCTCTTACCTGCACAGCACAGCCCTGCACGACCTGAAGGTCCTGCACGCTGTGACTGCACTGGCACAGCACTGTAGCCTGGCCAATCCTTTTTTATCCAGGATGGAGCACTGTGCCAGCCCAACAGAGCCAGCTGCACACGCACAACACACTTTGGAGATGATCTGAATTACTTGATCTCTTTTCACGTCACAGACATTATGCAGACTAGATTTTTAATGCGATTACTGCTGCTTCTGTTTCCCATCCTGCCTGGAAATAGCACAGCAGCCAGCAGTGCAATGAGGAGCAGATACTCATTAATAAGGGCAGAGTCTGGCTGTTAAAACACAGAACGCTTCCCCTGCACAGAGGAGGAGGGCGAGGCCCAATGTCAGCTCCTCTGCAGCTTCAGCCTGTTCCACACACATGGAAAGGGAACACTGAGATTCCTGGGGCCAAACCTGGGTATAGGGGAGGGGCTCTGGATCAGGCAGTACAGGGACAGGATGAGGGGAATGGTTTTCATCTGAAAGAGGGGAGATTGAGATGAGATCTTAGGGAGAAATATTTTCCTATGAGGGTGGGGAGGCCCTGGTCCAGGTTGCCCAGAGCAGTGGTGGCTGCCCCATCCCTTGGAGTGCTGGGGGTTGTGAAGCTCAACATGAGCCAGGAATGCAAACGTGTGGGCCACAAAGCCAGCCCCATCCTGGGCTGCATCCAAAGCAGTAAGGCCAGCAGGGAGAGAGAGGGGATTCTGCACTTCTCTTTTCCACTCTCATGAGACCTCACCTGGAGCCCTGTGTGCAATTCTGGAGTCCTCAGCACAGGAAGGACATGGATCTGTTGGAGTGAGTCCAGAGGAGGCCACGGAGATGATCCAAGGGCTGGAGCACCTCTGCTATGAGGAAAGGATGAGAGAGTTTGGGTTGTTCAGCCTGGAGAAGAGAAGGCTCTGGGGAGACCTCAGAGCAGCCTCCCAGTGCTGAAAGGGGCTCCAGGAAAGCTGGGGAGGGGCTCTTGATCAGGGATTGCAGGGATAGGATGAGGGGGAAGGTTTTTCAGCTGAAAGAGGGGAGATTGAGATGAGATCTTGGGAAGAAATATTTTGCTGTGAGAGTGGGGAGGCCCTGGCCCAGGTTGCCCAGAGCAGTGGTGGCTGCCCCATCCCTGGAGGTGTTCAAGGCCAGGTTGGATGGGGCTTGGAGCCCCCTGATCCAGTGGGAGGTGTCCCTGCCCATGGCAGGGGTGGAACTGGATGGGCTTTGAGGTCCTTTCGAACCCAACCCATTCTACAAACCCTCTCACAGCGCTCTCTCAGGTTCCATTCTCACAGCCTTTCCTGCCTCTCCTGCACACCTTGAGATTTGAGTTTGCTTTCAAATGAAACCCCAGCTCTGAGCACCCACACAGAGCCTTGGCACCCTCAGAGGTGTGCAGACATGTTCACTTGTGCACCCTCAAGAGTATTTTCTTTGGACCCATGTCATGCTTGAAGCAACTTTTTCTCTAGCAGCCCTGGGCCAGGTCTCTGTGTGCAGAACAAGGGTTAACTCTGTTCTCAGTGGGGCTCCTCACTCGTGGTCATACAAACAGGAGGAAGAGTGAGGTTTATGTGTATAGTTCATTCTCTTCTCCACTTCATTGTCCTTCAGATACATTAGTATTCAATTTATTGATGTATTATATAATACAACCTTAGCTTCAGGCATTATCTGTCCTCATTCTATTTTTAACAGCCAACCTGAACTTTCTATGTTATTTCCTGAACTAAAGGCTTCGACCTCTTCTCTATCATATTTGTGAATATTTTGCAATGTGCACTTGAAAGATAAAGCCATTAACCCAGGTCCTGATGGTTTCATGATTAACATTGAGGAATACAGGCAATGCATCATGCTGCATCTCCCATTAGAGATACAGGAATGTTTTTCTCCATCCCAGAGTTAAATACTTACATTCAGCACATCAGCCCTGATGGAAGCTCTCAGCAGTGGCGAAGGATTCAATATAGGCAGGAGTATTTCTAAGCTTTAGTAGGAGCAATCTTTTTGGATGACACATGGTTTTCTGTGCACGTGTAGAATGCAACAGGCACTTGCTGCAAGGAGCAGGTTAGACTCCACAGCAATATCTTAGCTGGAACCCTCATGCAAGGTGTTTCAAAACAGCATCACTTTTTAAAATAATTGTAGAATCACAGAATCACGGAATGGTTTGGGTTGGAAAGGACCTTAAAGCCCATCCAGTTCCAGCCTCCCTGCCGTGACCAGAGACACCTTCCACTTCCTAATTTCTAATTCCCACTTTTGCGATGGGAGCATGAACTAAAAGCTACTTCCTTCTTGTAAATTTTATCAAGCAAAAGACCAACCTCTGAGGATTCACAGAGGTAATTCTGTATCTTGAACCCACCATGTGTGAGCTGGAAGGCATTTTTCACATAATATTGCTGTAAGTGCCTCTTGATGTAAAGCACAAAAGCCCCACACTGAATAAAGTGATTCGGGCCCCTTTCCTTTTAGCACAGCTTCTTGATGGGAAAAGAAAAACTAAAAAAAAAGACAACCTGACTTACAGGCTTCTAAGTGTAAAGATAAGATGAAATTCCTCAACAGAGAGGAGAAAATCACTCCCAAAGCTGAACCTTTTTTTTTTTCTTTACCTTCTTTTTTCCTTCATACTTATTACTTAATGCCAAAAGGCTCTCTTTGAATTGTCCAATGTGTTTCAAAGAGTTCAACTTGCTCCCATCTGGGGAAATGACTTATTCATCATGTTGGGCCTCAGGATAAATTGGATTCTTCCTTCCAGTTAACTGACTAGATTGACACAATGTGCAGAGCTATTCCAGCCTTGTGAACATTTTCAGCAGCGGTGCCTCAGCCTCTTATTTCCTCCGATTTCTAATCTGTCAGTTTATTAACATCAGTCAAGTGATTCCTTTTACAGTCCCAGAGAATGTTGTTCTCACTAAAGAAACTTCACTATGAGTGAATGCCAAATATGTCTGCTGCACTGTATTTGTCAGCAGTTAAAGGGCACGTGGGGATTTATATTCTGTACAAGGCTGGAAGATGTTTTGCATTGTCTCAAAGGTATTTGCACAACATTTCCTCTATGATATGAGCTGAGCTATTCTGGAGACCCTGCATATCCACTACCCCATCAGCTGATTGCATCTGGGAAAACGCTGGGCAGCAGCACCAATGGTTTAGCTATGATTTACACTCATGACTAGAAGGTCCATTTTTGGTTGCCTAACCTGAGATTTTGCAGCAATCGTAACTTTCCCACAGGCAGATGAACTGGGCTTCCCAGCAAAATGAGGCATCTCAAGCCCCTCATGATGGAAAAACTTGGCTGTAAATGTGGGTGGCTGGAGCAGAGCATTTTCAGCAGGGGAAGCTGCTGTGGAATTCAATTCCTCCATCGGACAGTGGAGCCAACCTGAACTTCAGACAGGAAAGTGCTGGCTGTAAGGACACATTACAAACCTATCTGTTCACTCAAGGTTTTGCTGAAAGTGTGGTTTGGGCACAATGACTGAGTTAATGATGTGGCCTTGTTCAGTGAGTGTGAGAATTCCCAATTAAAGATCCCAGGAGAGTAATGGTGAAACTCCTCAACCGTTTACAAAGATCAGCAGTGCTATCCTGGAGACATGAGAGTTTTAAATGGTTGGTTTCTCAGAAGGTCCCTTCTGACCAGTGAGATTGGTTCAAAAGAGACAGTCAGGTCACTGATGGGCGACAGAGAATTGCCAAGAAGTGGTCCATGAAAAAAGATGGGTGCAAGAAGTAGAGACACAGACACCAATTGCTGGCTTCTCTAGTATCAATGAATCATACAATGGTTTGGTTTGGAATGAATTCCCTAGAAGTCATCCAGATTCATCCTCCATGCTGTGGGCAGGGACACGTTCCATTAAATCAGGTTGCTCAAAGGCTCATCCAACCTGGCCTTGAACACCTCCAGGGATGGGGCAAAAGGTAGTCTCGGGTGATCCAAGTTGTCCTGGAAATTTGCAGACCTTGGGCTATTCACACAGGGTTCAGTCATCACAGCTGGTGCCCAACCACCATCACTAGGGCTCTGCCTGGACCTCATTCTGTTGGCTGCAGCCTCCTGGCTCCTGTGTTGGACACTTGATGTTAGACAGCCAATGGTGCACTTGCCAAAGCCCTTTGGTTTGCCATTTCTCACCTACAGACACAGCTATTGGCACTGAGGCAAGAGTTCTCATTAAATGAAAGGTAATATCAATATCTCAGCTACCCAAGCGTTTAAGAAGAAAGATTTAACCAGCACAGCTGATGAATGGGTGAATCCTAGGGATGGGAAATATGGGTGAATCCTGGGGATGGGAACCATGGTGTGTAGCACAGGGAAAAGAAAGGAGTGTAATTAGGATCCAAAATTCTATCAAAGATGGGAAAGCATGGCAAGTGCAGTTGGACCAGAGAAATTCTTCACTATTCTCCTCCAGACTGTCACGTTTTGTATGTGAACCTGGGACTTCCCTCCATAAAGAACTGGATATCAACACAGATTCCCCTGTCCAAGAATAGCAACTCACTGCCAGTTCAGCTCCTGCACTCTTTCACTGTCAGAAGAATTGGATGGGTCTTTGGTTCTTAAGCCAGAGAGCATCCACACCAGACTTGCAAATGGGGAAGCACCTGGTCTGGCCTGCACATTACGTACCTCTTTTATCTCTGTCCCTGGGACATTGCTCAGCTGAAGGGTCACAATTGTCCTTGGACAAGAAGCCCTGAAACAACTGAAGGTTGGGTTTTAATATGCATTTAATATGCATGAGATCTCTGGAAATGTTTTCTGGACAAGCTCAAGTCCTTTCCAGAATAGCCCTGTGGTCAGGGTGTTCTTCAGGCATGTGGGAGATGGAATTCCAGTTCCTGCTTTAAATGAAGCTCAGCTGTGGCTTGAACCTGATGTGCCTCAATCTTCACAAATTCCCAGTGTTATTTTGGGGTGACTAATGCCCTCCACACCCTGCCAGAGACAACGCCATGGATCTAAGAAACCATTTTTGACAAGCAAACACTTCTCAACAGTCACAGTTTCTCCTCTGAAGAGTCCCAGTTGCTTCTGGTCCACACCCAAGTGACTAGACTGACAAAGGGAGTAATGCCATCTCATTTGGCAGAGAGGACAAATAGATGTGGGCAGAGTGGAGGTGGAAGTTCTGGGTTCCAGATGCTTCACCAGTTCCTCAACTACAGGGAAATCATTCGTGCAGAATAGGGGTTGGCTTTAAAGAGCAGCTGCTGCTGCTGAGCATTGGTGAGATGCTTAAACACCCTCCTTTCTGACGACATGCGATGAATACTTACACTTTGAGAGAATCCTTACGTGTTTCTGCCTTTGTTGACCTCATAACTCACAGAACACCATGGCCTGTGGCCCAGCCATGGCCACAGCCACAGCAGGGCCACAGGCCATGGTGTTCTGCGAGATATGAGGTCTTGGGTGTAGTTGGCTGTAGTTACCTGTGAGCCCTGGGGCTGATAACTGTAATAAAAAGGTGAAGGTTGGGAGCATGTGCTGCTCTGTCCTGCCCCTTTCTTGCTCCAAAGGTGCTTTCCTTGCAGTGCTTTGTGCAGGGAGGGGAGGTGGAGAGGGCAGTGTGTTTCCTCCCCTTGGAACAGGCGATGTCTCACAGGGCTGACGAGACACCCGGTGCCGAGTGGCAAAAGGGAATGAAGCTGCAGCCACAGATCCTGTGGAATCTGAATACAGTCGTCCTCAGCCTCACAGTGGACGTGTGTCCTCTTCTCATTGTGCAGCAGTTCCCCAGGGCTCTCTCTGCCCTCGTCAGAGGCTGCCAGAAAGCACCATCCCCGTGGCTGCCGACCAAGTCTTCCAGACACTTATCTGATACCGAGAGACGGATAATGAACACATTTGGCATCGACAAATTACCCAAACAGTGTCCTCTTTGTCTGCAGCCCCGCTGCTCCTGGCAGGGTGCAGGGAGGTGACTCCTCCAAGGCAGCTGCCGAGTGACTCTGATTAATTCTTTTGGGCAGGTGCCACGGGTAAGTGAGAGCTGCAGTGCTCCTGGTCACAGTGTCACCCCCCCCAGCCAGGCTGCTTGGCAGGAGAGAGGAGACTGGAGGAAGGGATCTCCAGCCAGAGATCAGCTGCTCGCTGCCCTTCCACTGCTGGCACCCCAGTCCTGCTGGCTCATGGGGTGAGTGCTGCACCAAGAAGTTCATTCTGTTCATTGGAGTTGCTGCAGGGGGTGTGAAGCTCTTGTCATTTCAGCTCTCCGTGCCTGGAGACGCGTTGGTTTAAAATAAAAGTCAAAAAAAACACAGAGGTGGAAAGTGGATCAAGAGGCTGGGCCAGTGCTGCAACTGCAGACACCTTCCAGCCTGTGCCAGGGGCTGCAGCAGCCCCAGGGAGACAGGAAGAGGGAGAAAGTCACCTTTCCTTCTTATTTTCACTCTGCTGAGGCCAACTAGATGTCACAGCATGGCCACTGGACACTCACTGAGCAGCTCCCAGCACACCCAAGCTGGTCGATGGTCAATGGTCTGAAACAGCCTGGGAAAAGCTGGGAAGTGTAGAGCAGGCAATGTAAACCCTTTCCTGTGATAAAGCAATTGCTTCTTTGTTCATTAAACCAACGACTCCCAAACTGGAGCCTCCACACTCCACTTCCCTGCAGGAGCTGTTTGGTCATCTCCAGACCTTGTCCTGGCAATGGCCCGTGCCTGAGAGCTGGAATTGAATGGGATGGGTTTTTTTATGTCAGTCAAGAGCTTGAGACCAGATTTGCTTTTCTTCCCTCTGGAGTTCAAGTTTCACCTTTATCACAAAAGTAGCAGCAAAGGGCCAAACCCTGCAGTGGTGTGAGCAGTGCCATCAGCTGTGGGAATGCACACTGCTTTTTCTTGTACCTGTGATGCAGTTGTCGATCCAGAAGAGCACCAAGGCTTGGCAGAGCACCCTGTACATGGAAAGAAGAGAGCAAAAAGCTCTCTTTACAGTTGAAGATTAGTACTTGTCCCAAGAACTGTGGAAATATGGAATGGTTTGTGTTGGAAGGGACCTCAAAGTCCATCAGTTCCACCCCCCTGCCATGGGCAGGGACACCTCCCACTGGATCAGGGGGCTCAAAGCCCATCCAACCTGGCCTTGAACACCTCCAGGGATGGGGCAGCCACCACTGCTCTGGGCAACCTGGGCCAGGGCCTCCCCACTGTCACAGCAAAACATTTCTCCCCAAGATCTCATCTCCATCTCCCCTCTTTCAGCTGAAAACTGTTCCCCCTCACCTTCTTCCTGCACTTCCTGAGCAAGAACTTACGTGTACTACAGCCTCTCACTCAGATGGACCACAGGTGTCCATGTAACGGCAAGAAACTGGGCCAAATGACATGAAAATGCCAAATCCTTTTTTCTCCCTTATGGTTAAAACCCAAAGAATACACACTCAAAAATATCACTGTTGGCAAAGCAAGGTTTGCAGATCAGGAAGCAAAGCTCAGCCTCACCACAGGAATGAACGTTTTGTGTGATAACTCAAATCATGCTGGACAATCTGTATTCCTGATTATTACAAGAACTATCAAACTATAAGCACTAAGGAGCAAAAAGCATCACTTCTAGGTCGTTATGGAGAATTAGGTGGAAGTCCAGTATTGTCAGGGATTGCAAGAACTTCAGCAGGAGCTGAAGGGCTCCAACTCACCACAGAACCAGATTAGGTCACTGTGGAGTTCCCCCTCTACAGCCTTCAAAAACAGGATATAGAATGTGCCATTAAAAATGAGGAGATGCTGGATTCCAAGTGGGGTGTGGAAGAGGAGAAGGAACAAACAGCACATCAACACCAGTCTGAGATCCAGCCTGTTGAAATAAAAGAGCCAAATTGGTGTTACAGATTCAGTCAAGGAGTCCCCACACCACAAGGGAATTGCTGTTAGCCTACCACCACAAGAAGCCTATGAGCTCACTTCAAATTTTCCTTCAAAACACAGTGAATGAAAAATCTTCCAGTTAGAGAAAGAAGTTCTTTTAAAAATGCCAGGTTTGACTCTATTACCTCAACATGGAAAGTTTAATAAAGTGGGCTGGGTTTTTTTCCCCAAAATGTGCATTTGTATTAAAAAAAAACTTGGACATCATTATTAACAGATTTTTTAAACTAAAATAGACTTTCAGAATCCAAATTTTTGTCAGATTCCATATGTTTTGCAGATTCAGTTTTCAATTATACATAAAAAATAAAATAGTTCAAACTTTCCCCAAAGTACTTCTCTTTTTTCTCCTAAAATGAGTTGCCGTCTTGTAAGCCACATTGCCAAAGAACATCAAGCTTAAAGAGCTGAAAGACCAAAATGCACACCAAAAGGAGCAGAAAAGAATAAAATAGTAGCTGTAAAATATTACTGAAGTGAAATGACATTCAGAGGATGAAACTCTCTGATTCCAGTTCCCATGGGAAGGATAAGAAGCCAATGTAGGACAGAGAAAGGACCACTCCAGGCTTCCTCCTGGAGTGAGATCTCCCTCTCCTGGGAACAGAGATGATCTGTGGTTTCTCTGGGTTTAGCTCATTTGTCTGGGTTTCTGTGAGGAATTTTCTCCTGTTTCCTTCAAAACCAGCAGAATCCCAGGGTTTGACCTTGGAGGCAAAGACAGGCAGCTGGAGTTTTCTAGGACACCACCCCACCTCCATCACTCCAGAGGCAAAGACAACGTTTACCAGGGCCAGGGAAGGCTGAAGCCACATTAACTGTCACCAAGACAGCTTGCAGGGGGCCAAGTGTGACCAAGCCACCTCGTCTGACACACTGTGGGAGCAGAGATCAGGCATTGGGTCTCATTGGGTCATTTCTCATTATCTCCTGACATCCAGAGGGCACAAGACATCCCACCTGCAGCAAGCAGGCTGGATGCACTCCCTCAGGCTGGAATTCCTGGTGCAATGGACCCCCCCCTGGCATTTACAATGCACCTTGGGCTAAGCTGACACTGAACAGGGCACCTGATGCCAGAGGGCAGAGCTGGCTGCTATGACCAATTCATAGCTTGGCTGGTTTCTGCAACCAGACTATGCAGCTCCAGGTTGGATCCACTCAGGAGTCTGCAGGCTGCAAACAGAGCTTTGAAATCCCAGGCTCTGTTGGCTTCAAGTAGAAACAGAAGGCTCAGTATGACAGTTTCTTCAATTGCCAACATTTGATGAAAGACCTGTAAAAGACTACATCACACATCCTTCCATCCCCTGCTGTGCTGGCTGTCCACAAAGTGGTGTTGTTGATGCTCTTCACACCAACTTCAGTCATGAGACTCTCTTCTTCTGTAGGGTTTCGATACTGCAGACTTCTGGATTTATTGTGTTTGTGGTTTAACCTCCATGGTGACAGCTTGAGTAGGGCAGATCTTACAGAAGGAACAGGGAGAGCTGAGGAAGATCAAATGTCCCTCATAGCATCAGGCTCCCATCACCCTGGCTCCTGGGTCCTGCAGGCCCTGCTCTGAGCCCTCAGAGAAGAGTTTTGTGTGTGACATACGTGGCCACAAACGTGCAGATGAGTCAGGCTTGACCCACGCAGGTAAATCACTGGCAAAGGTGACATCAAAGAGTCACTGGACCAGCTCCAGCAAGGAGTTTCCACTGAGCCATGGGAGAGGAATGAAGCGTTTTTCCAAGGACCCATCCTCCTGCAAGGACAAGAGGAAATGGCCTTAAATTGTGCCAGGGGAGGTTCAGATTAGACATCAGGAAACATTTCTTCACTGAAAGTGTTCTCAGGCCCTCGCAGAGGCTGCCCAGGGAGGGAGTGGAGTTGCCATCCCTGGAGGGGTTTGAAAGGCAGGTGGATGAGATCCTTAGGGATATGGTTTATTAAGGGGACAGGTATGGTTGGTCTTGATCTCAGAGGTCTTTTCCAGATGATTCTATGATGTGTCTCCTGGAAATTTAGGAAAAGACACCGTTCTATGGAAACAGGACTCATGTTTCCCAACTCCATAGCCTCAGTCCTTGCTTTCATTACAGCAATGAACTTGGCTTGGCTTTCTGATCCTCCCAGACTGTTTCCTGCCCTGCCCAACACCTTGTTCAGAATGTTCATCTGCCTGCAGCCTTGCCTCTAAATTTTGCTTAAGGGAGTGGATGCCCTTTGGATTTGATTTTATATTTTGGAGCTTTTATTACCCTGCAGAGGTCTTCTCTTCTCCCTTAAGTATTTCTAGAGTTTGCAGTTCTTCTGGAAGAAGAGTCCTCATACTCTCTAGAGCCTTAACAATGGACCTGTCCTCAGCATGAGATTAAACCCTGGGAGCCAAAAGGGGTAACCCTGTCCTGGGGTGCATCCAGCACAGCATTGCCAGCCGAGCAAAAGAGGGGATTGACCCGCTTGGCTTTTTACTGGGGTGGCCCCACCTCAAGCACTGGGAGCAGTTTTGGGTGCCACAGGATAAAAAGGACACAAAACTACTGGAGAGTGTCCAGAGGAGGCTCCAAAGCTGGTGAGGTCTGGAGGGGAAGTCGTGTGAGGAGTGGTTGAAGTCCCTTGGTCTGTTCAGCCTAGAGAAGAGGAGCCTGAGAGGGGATCTCAGAGCTGTTTGCTGCCTTCTCCCAAGGGAGGGAGGGGAAACAGGGGCTGAGCTCTGCTCTCTGGTGACCTGGGACAGGACTGGAGGGAATGGCAGGAAGATGTGCCAGGGGAGGGTTAGGTTGGATATCAGGGAGAGGTTCTTCCCCCAGCAGGTGGTGGAGCCCTGGAACAGCTCCCCAGGGCAGCAGTCACAGCACCCACTCTGCCAGCATTCCAGGAGCATTTGGCCAAGGCTCTCAGTCCCATGGTGTGAATGTTGGGAGTGTCCTGTGTGGGGACAGAGTTGGACTCAATGGTCATTTTGGGTCCCTTCCAGCTCGAGTAATTCTATAATTTTCTGATTCTGTGATTCTATGATTCCCTTGTATCAGGGCAGGCAGAAAAAAGAAACTGTGATGCATCTTAGTCCCAAGGCACAGCACAGGTGACTGGGCAGCTGTACGGACCAGCAGCCGTGCGCCCTGATTCTGCAGATGCAGTGCAAGGAGGAGGAGAGGATGCTCTGGGCAGAGGAAGCACAGTAACTGGTGAGCTACGTGAGTGTGCTGGAGAGCTGCAACCTCAGGCACTCCAGGGCCCATCTCCATCCCATCTAATGCCAGGCATCACCAAGACATGTCCCACGCTAGGCTTGGCAGGTGCCATCCTTTTAGATGACGTTGAATCTTCTCTTTCTTTTACTTGTGATGTTAATTTTAGTGTTGCATTGACAGGAGCTGAACTCAGTGATCCTTTTGGGTCCCTTCCAACTCAGATAATTCTGTGATTCTAAGCCAAAGGGTCTAGACTCTGCTTACAATATCTATATGGGGATGCTTCAAGTTATCAACCTCAGTCACTATAGAACACTAAACAAGTTGTTTTCCCTCTCTGCTAATCATCTTTCCCTTGTGCATTCAGTTTATAAACTAATTGGGTGCAAAGATCTGCATTCTGCATGTGTGTGTTTATAACATCCAGATGTTTGGAGCTTGATCCCAGACAGGACAATGACCAGCCTGTCACTCACCACCTCTGTTGCTCAATGGAAGACACAACAGAGGTGCCAAACATTCCAGAAGGAAATGACATTCTCAGATGCAGCTCCACAAAAAATTGATTGTGCTCTGTGCTTGCTCTATGATTATGGCCAAAGGAACCACTCCACGTGGAAGAACTTCTCAGGAAGCCAAGCAAGTCCTCCAGAGAAAGTTGCTGCCTATGGGGCAACAACAGCATTTCTTCTCTATGGCTTCTTTTCAGGAATGTTAAGTTGCTAAAATAATAAATAGCAGCAGTGTCTGGACACTGGTAGGTAGGTACTTCATCTGAATATTCCAAAACATTGATTGATCCAGAAATACTTCACCCACCAGGGGAACACGGCCCCTTCTGGGCAAGAACATTCCAGAAAACATGAAATAACTGTAATGCTTCCAGTTTGAAGGTATAAGGGGAGTTTAGGCACGCAGCGTGTGCTCATGAAGGGGACTACTTAGCTAACAAGTAATTTGATTACAGTTTATAATGAGCCAGAGGAAAAGTAGATCTCTGATGATATCAGGCAGACAAACCAACAGCAGCTGGAAGCTGAGGCAAGGTTAAAGAATTGTTGATACAGCTTCAGAGTGTGGTGGATTCGCCATCACTTGAAGACTTTTGAGTATAAGACCATCCAAACACGAGCTCTAAACCATTGGGCTGACTCAGTTTCAGAGGTGCCTGACTCTCACTAGAGGAATCGGGGTGATTGCCAGGTTGGATGGGGTCTGGAGCAGCCTGGTCTAGTGGGAGGTGTCCCTGCCCACAACACGGGGTTGGAACTGGATGATCCTTAGGGTTCCTTCCAACCTCAACCATACTAAGATTTTATCATTCTATGGTTTATTCTGATTTTTACCTTATTCCCAGATGTCTCAAAGCAGGTGACATGAGCACCTCTCTGAGTCCACAGCTGATTTCCTGTGCTCATATTTAGGCAATTGCTATTAATTATGGGGTTTGTATTGCCCAAATAACAGAATCAAGGGGTAAGTTGGGTTCCTCTCAGATCAGAGCCATTTGGATTCCAGTGCTTGATGGGAAAACACCCAGCTCTAAAACCTGTGGCCTTTTAATGCCTATGTATTATTTTTAGAGTGTAGGAACCCAGCCTTGCAGCCCTCACTGTGCAAACTGGGGTGCACAACTGAACCCTGCCAGCGTGGGCTCCCTGCTCCATTTCTCCTGCAGAACAGTGCTATTCCTGCAAAGGAGGGTGTCTGTAAAGTGAGGACAGAAAGAATTCCCCATGTAATTAGCACCAGTGGCTCATGCCACTGTGTCAAATCCTGAAAATGAGTCATTGTCAAGGAATGAGAAAGGAATGAACAGAGCCAGGTGCTTTATCTGACTTCTACCCTTGATTCCACCCTCCAAGTCATCATCCAGCAGAAGAGTTCTCAGGCTTAGCAGGACCCTATTCTTCCAGGGCACAGTAAAACAGGAATTTGGATTTCATGAAGACACTGAGGCCAAACCTCACCCTTGCAGCCTGACAAATGACTCGATTTTTGAGTCTCCAGCCTTCAGCAGTGCAAACTGCACCCACTGATTAAGTTCACTCCTACAACTCTATGGTTGTCAAATGCATTTCAGGTGCCAAGCCCTCAAAAAACCTGCTGCTAAGGTATTTGAAATGATCATCCTTGGTGGCTGAGGTATCCCAGCTGGCCCAGGATGCTGAAATGTGCTCTTTGCTCAGAGCTGCCTCTCCTTTGGTACCCCAGCTCAGTTTCCCAGGCTGTGGCAATTTCCTCCCTTCTCCTCGGTCTTGTATACAAAAAGAATCACAGATCCAGGTTACTGCTGGACATTTCTCCTTGTTTCTGCTTCCTTGGAAGTAGCCTTTCTCTTTTCAGACCTGGAAAGTCCCATGGTGCTGGCAGCACCTTCAGGCTACCACCGTTATCCTTTTTTCTGCCCCAAAGGAAATACTTAAAACCCCTGCTGCTCTTGGAATATACAAAAGCAGGAGAGTAAGAAACAGTTCTACCAAGGACCAATTTTCTCCCGACTTCTTTGTCCTCCTTCACCCTCCTCCCTTGCCCTGCATGGTGGGTTTGGAGTTCCCACATCCAGCACTGGTACAGGAGGCTGGAGGACTCCAACCCATGCCATCAGTTGTGTCTTGGCAGAGCAAACCCAGATGGGTTTTCTGACACCAGAAGCAGCCTCCTTCACTAAGCAGCTCTTCCCTTTCAAGAGCTGTGTGGACACCTGCAGAGCCAGAGCAGTGGGAGTGAACATCCCAGGGCTGCAGCTCAATATGCAGTGGGAGGTGAGTCGTGCCTTCTGCATGCAGCTTGGTCTGATCAGGTCAGCTGTCCAGAAACAAAACGTTCTTAAGAAACAGGATGTACAGCCCATTTTTTAAACTACTCCTTATCCAGCCTGAATGACAACCTTGGACAGAGTAGATGAGAAGAATCCCGGCCCAATGTCTCCACAAAGTCACTACAAATACCCCCTGCCCCATGCTTGCTCAACTCAGGATCTTCACATCCCCAGCCAGTCTTCTGGAGCAGGGTTTGTGGGAAGCCCAAGTAATCATCGAGGATCTCTTGGCTGAGGGCTCTGGAGCTCCTGTGAGACAGAGAAGGTGATTTATGGGCTGAATAGCTTAGTCTGTTAGACACAAGCCCAAGGCAGGACAAAGCTGACAAACCAGTGCCAGGCAGAGACCTGCAGCTGCCTGAAGAGCAACAGGAGTCTGATGTCTCTATAGTTTCTCTCCTGTACCAGCAGATCAGTTGTCACAAAATAATAGAATCATAGAATGATTTGGGTTGGAAGATACCTTGAAGATCATCCAGTTCCAACCCCTGTTGTCTTTTAGGTCAGTGGATGCAGCCACAGCCTCAGCGAATGCAGCACAAGGTTGCTGAGCTCCTTAAGCTGCTTTAACCCTGGGAAATGCAAACCCCAGTCTAAAGGATGATGGTGTGTCAATGCTGTGACACAGGGGCTGCCCTCACCTGTGGGCTTCCAAAGGGGGCAGAGAACAGGAAGAGCAGTAGACTCACACCAAGCCAGACCAGACTCATTTTTGCCCCCAGCTCTGGAATGACCACTGTAGCACCTTTTAGAAAGTGTCCATCCCTTAGCAACCCGCACATTCACCATCACTAATCATAATGCCTCCTTTGCACAATCCACATTAAAGTATTTCCACTTAAATATCACAGTATCACAGTATCACAGTACCATAAGTTTGGAAAGGACCTCCGAGATCATCGAGTCCAACCTATAACCCAACACTAACACCAACACCAACACCAACCCATCATCTAGACCATGGCACTCAGTGCCTCATCCAGTCTCCCCTTAAACACCTCCAGGGTTGGTGACTCCACCCCCTCCCTGGGCAGCCCATTCCAATGACCAATCACCCTTTCAGTGAAGAACTTTTTCCTCACATCAAGTCTAAACTTTCCCTGAGGAAGCTTGAGTCCCTGCCCTCTAGTTCTGTCCCTGGTCACCTGAGAGAAGAGACCAACCCCTGCCTGACTACAACCTCCTTTTAGGGAGTTGTAGAGAGCAATGAGGTCTCCCCTGAGCCTCCTCTTCTCCAGACTAAACAGCCCCAACTCCCTCAGTCGCTCCTCGTAAATATGCCTTATTTACCCTCATGTAAATTCACCCAGAGCCAGAAACGTGTAAAACGTGAGCTATATTTAACAGCAAAAGGATTAGATTTCACTCTGCTGTTGGGATGCTCCCACTCAGCCCAGCAGTGGTGCTGGGGATGTATCTGACCCTCTCAACCCCTTTGCTGCACAGTGCTGCTCCTCTGTTACATGGACAGAGCAACACAACAGGACCAGACCCGTCCTCTGATAGCAGCCTGAGGCATAAACTCCCCAATCATTCACCCCACTTATAAATTGGTTTGCTGGAGGTAATGACTGTGACCTTTACACTTCAAGCCTTAAAGCAGGGTAGGTTAAATGTAAATTAAATATAGAGGACAGATGCTCGTAAACGTAGAAGTGTTGTATCTGCCAATAGCATAGGCTGCATCTTGACTTAAATTAGGCTCAGTAAGATGAACAGGAAACAGAAGAGCAGGAAAAATGTCAGATGTCTCAGGAGAGAAAAATAAGTTGGGACTTTCCAAAAGTGCAGACAGCAAATTAACTCTAACTGCAGATAACAAATTATGTGTATCTGCTTGTCTGGTGAGGGGTAATTTTACAGCAGTGATGTGACAAGGAGAGAGGAGCTCCTTCAGTGACAGAGCTCCTCCTGCCCTTAACTGCAGCTGCAATCTGCTCCCAGTCCTCATTAAACACATGGTGCTGCAACAGGGGTGGGTTGAGAAGGCTCTTCTTGGGGACAGCACTAATAGGGCTTCTGAGTCCAGGCTGCTGTTTTGTATCTCATAAGTGATACAATTTCCACACACTAATTAATCAATTCCTATCTATTCCACAATCTTCCTCGTTCACTTGTACTGCATAACCAGGATTTTAATGTAAATGTTCAGTGTGTTACAGCAGACACCTTACTTCAAGTCATGACAAGAATACAACCAATGAGACAGGGGATGGTTTATTTTTGGATACTTAAATGTAATCTGAAAGAATTCCTGACCTAGGCAGTACCTGGGGCATTGTATGACCTGAGGTCCCTGGTAATACGACTTCCATGGGTCTCAAATGCAAACTGACACTGTGGTCAGTGTGGAGTGTGGGCTCCTGCAGATCACCTGTGAAAGGCACCAGCTGGGTTAAGGGGCTTCCAGCACTCTCAGGGTGTCTGGACCCTCATCCAAGCTGGGGGTGAAGCACCAGGTCATTCACAGAGATGGGGCTGCTCTGCAGCCCTCAGCTCATCAATCCTTTGCAAGCAAATGCCTGGAGGTCACGACCTCAGCAGAGACCTCAAGCCAGCAGAAGTCATTCCCATTGCCACGTGCTGAGGAGCAAACCCTTTGCTGTCAAGACAAGGGCTTGGTTTTCCCTCGCTGGTGGATGGGTGACAGTAAACACCTGGGACATCTCCAAAGAAGTACTAAGGTGTCAAAGCCAGGTTGGATGGGGCTTTGAGCCCCCTGATCCAGTGGGAAGTGTCCCTGCCCACGGCAGGGGGTGGAACTGGGTGGGCTTTAAGGTCTTTTCCAACCATTCCATGACTCGATGACTCTGGGTATTTGTTCTCACTCGCTGCCCTGCACAGACCAGATTCTTCACCTCCACTGTGAATGAAACATATTCCTGTGATCTGTCTTCCATCTTTTTCTCCTCAAACAAACTTCCTAATGCACTTTTATGAATAAGTCAGCTCCAAATCCCACTGAAATGATGGAGCACCAAATCTGCACAACTGTTTTCTCAAACTCATGCATATTTTAATTGCTAATTTAACTGCAGCTAGTCCTGAGCTACGGAAGAGATGGCACAATCTTGATGAGTGTGGGAACTTATAAGGAACTTAAGGAAAAATGCTGGAATAACACAACCAGCACAATGACAACACAATCAATGCAGAGGAGGGGAAGCAATCTCCAAATGGAGACCTTTCACTCTCAGATGATAAAGCTGTGACTTTGCAGCACCTTTTTTATCCCCACACAAACCAGGAGCAGTGACATAAAGGTCAGAAACTGCTGCAGGAACCCCAGGGTCTGATCCTACTCTCCCTGATAAGGAGTTTTCCTGGCTTGCAGTGGTACCCATCACTCCCTCCATCAGACCAACTTCAAGGTGGTCTAAGAAACACAGGAGAAAACCCTGTTGCTCTTCAGACTTCCATGAGCAAATTGCTGAGAGCCTGGTTATTACCAGAGTCCTCTAGTGCAAGGTTTAAGAACCACCACACCCTCAGAAGTGAGTGGCTGCTTACCAGAAAGTGGGGCTGTGTCAGCTTTCTCATTAGCAGACATTTAAAGGCTGAAGAACGTGTTTACCCGAAAGCATTGATTTGCAATAATGGAACAAAGTTACAGAAATATAAAACAATAAAACCCATGATTATGTTTGTATAGAAAATTAAGGACTTTCCTTAACAACTTTTGTATCTCAGCCAGTCTTTAAGAGAGGCTGGCAAGGCCTGGAGAGCTCTTACTGAAAAGCTGGTGACAAATATCCATCAGAGCAGCCACAGTGGGCAGCCCAGATCTATCTCCAGAGGCCATACCCGATTCTTAATGTCTTTGAACCAAAGCACTGGATACCCTGCAGCACTGTGGGAAAACCTTGTAGAGGTGTGTTATGATTAACATCTGAATCACTGGGTTGGGTTGGGAGAGACCTAAAACCCACCCAGTCCCACCCCCTGCCAAGGGCAGGGACACCTCCCACTGGATCAGGGGGCTCAAAGCCCCATCCAGCCTGGCCTTGAACACCTCCAGGGATGGGGCAGCCACCACTGCTCTGGGCAACCTGGGCCAGGGCCTCCTCACCCTCACAGGAAAATATTTCTGCCTAAGATCTCATCTCAATCTCCCCTCTTGCAGCTGAAAACCCTTCCCCTTCATCCTCTCCCTGCACTCCCTGGTCAGGAGCCCCTCCCCAGCTTTCCTGGAGCCCCTTTCAGCACTGGGAGGCTGCGCTGAGGTCTCCGCAGAGCCTTCTCTTCTCCAAGCTGAACAACCCCAACTCTCTCAGGCTGCCCTTGTATAGGAGGTGCTCCAGCCCTTGGATCATCCCCCTGGCCTCCTCTGGATGCACTCCAACAGATCCATGTCCTTTTGCTGTGCCCTGCCTCCTCAGAGTAACTTTAGCAATGATGCATTCAATAATCTGCTTTTATTTGTGCTTCACACGAGTCCCTGAAGGAGTCAGCACCTGAACCTACAGACGGGCTCCACAGTGCCTTCAAGACAGGGAGACAGTCAGACACTTCAGCACCTGTCAAGAGAGAAATCCTGTTGGCACTGGGTGTTTTTGCTGTCAGGTGTTGAGCACTCAGGAACCTGGCTCACTCTGCACGGTGAGGTTTCTCCTCAGGAGCACTTGGCCCCACGTGTCGCACGCAGAATTTGCACGGGGCTCCTTCAAGTGGGGATCACTCAGCTGGCAGCCTCAAGAAGGAACTGGCACCTGAAGTTCCTCCTGCTGCCAACAGTCTCTGCCTGCATCAAGTCCAGATTCGATGGCAAATGGCACAGGCAAGGCAGGGCTGGTCCTGAGCTCTTCTCAGCAAGTCCAGATTTGCCAGGGCAAAGTTTGCCCACACAGCACCATCACTCCCAGCTCCAATATTCTGCAAAGCTTCACGCTGCACAGTATTTGCTCTCCATCCATGCTCAGCCCTTTTAATACCTTGTTATCTCAAGGTGAGGCCCTTCAACAGCACCCTATGCAAAGCTACCATGATCTGATAGCCAGATAAGGATGAAGTCAAACACATTCCCATTCCAGCAGGCACCTGTGTGCCAAGTCTGCACACACTGGAGGTCAGGCCAAGCAAAGCAGGGCTCTGGTACAAGAACAAGCCCAGCCACTCGTAATCTGTTGATATTAAGTTATTTATTTAGTGATAGTTAAAGCAATGGACCTGATAGTCTAGAAGTGCATGCTACTACCCTACAAATGCCCAATTTTCAGCTTTGCCAGTGCATCTCAGTCCCCACAACCCTGAGTCCTCCTTCTGCAAACAGGTATCTCAAGCTGTGAACTTCCCTCCTTCTTCCAATCTTAGTCCCCGTTCCAGCAGGGGCTGGTCAGGTTGCTTTTTAGGGAAGGTGATGCTGCAGACTTCACATTTTCTGTGACCACACAACAGGAAAACCAGCTTGCATGAGAAGCTCTGAGGCCCTCTGACCTTCCTTTCTTGTGGTCTTTGTGGCAGACAATGAGGTACAGCTTTGGGTTCGAAGGAGACTAAGAAATCATTCACCTGCTGCTGGCAGGAAGACACAGAGTAGGGTTTGTCATTTTTCATTTGTATCAAAACCCAAAACTTGCATGGAAGAATTTCAACTGTTCTAAACAGAGCATAAATGAGAATATCTGTGACAAAGCACCAGAGGAAATATTGGAGCAAGGGTTAGAAGAATGGCATTTATTGATAAACAAGGTCATGATCAACAGCAACCAGGTGGTAATCACTCAGGAATGTGTCATTTGCATAAAGACCACAGCACTACTGAGTCACCAGGTGAAGGATGGAAGGATGGTATCAGGTGGATACCTGGAGGATGGCAACAAGGTGCAGCGTATGGTGTGTGACGTTCACATTCCTCTGCCTGCCACCCCAACAGAAGACACTCATCAGCCATGAACCTACCCAAAACAAGGAAACAGAGACAAAGGGCAGCACACCCACCTAAGATTCAAGGAGGGTGAAGCACACAAGGCTTGGAGACAAAGGTTGTAAGAACTGTTGGCTCCTAAGTAGCGTAGAAGATGTGACCAAAAGCCAGTTTGTTGTCATCAATCAATCAAGACCAAAGAGACACTGAAGACTCCCCAGTCAGTAGCCTTCATCCTTTATGCCACGTGCAGGTGACCCTGACCCCTTGGATTGGTGTCTTGGTGCTGGTGAGTGGGAGCAAGTGAAATAATTATTTGCTTAAAATATAGCAGATATTACCTGCCTTTTCACTAAGCTCTTGCACTGGTTTTAGTTACATGAATTTCCCCCAAGGAAAAGGAAGAGTCTCACTGGGGCAAAATGGGCATTAGCCAATAAGTAAACTTGCCTGAGAAGCTTTGGGATGGAAAACAGCATCCCTGCCTGAACCCTCAACAGGAAAGGGTGTTGAGAGAAGCTTCTGGTTCCCTGAAACACCCAAACACTTGATGCATAATTGGAAAGAAGCGAGATCTGAGCTTCTGAGGGGCAGCTCATGCAGCTGTAGGAGTGCAATAGGAAGCAGCTATGCCCGTGTCTTTCCTTCAGCTTTGTTGGTGGCAATTGTCCCTTGGGAATCATCTTTTGTTATAGTTATCCTGCCAAACCATAAAGTGAACACAGCACTTAGCCCTGAGTTAGTGACAGGGTGGGAAATGTGTGTGGGAAGTGAGGACTGGTGTAGAATTTGGATGCAAAACAAGGATTTATAAGAAAGTCATTGTAGGGAAGAGAGTCTTTGAGTTGGAGAAATGGGGTGGGATCCAATAGAGTGCTTCAGGCTGATTTAATTCTTAACTGAATTAGATGAAACAGCCCAATGAGATCTGATTTGTTTAGCCATTTTCTCAAAAGGTACCAATCAAAAGACATCCTCTCCTGGAGTCATAGTCCACTACCAGTCCTGGCCAACCTCTGTCTCTGCACATCAGGAGGTCTCCACAGCAAACTACATATTTTAGAGAAAGAAGGACATGGCAATAGCTGTGAGAAGGTGAAATTCAGGACCAGGATTTCTGAAAGTAGAAGTTCAATACCAGCAGGACAAGCAGTAAATCAACCATCAAATGAAGTTGAGGAGGGTCAGGGAAGCTGGTAACTCTCCTTCGTGGTTCAAGCCCTCCCAGCAATATCTCAGTGCAGCTTCAGTCGTTCCATCCCACTGTATTGGTTGCAGTGATAATGTGAATTTTACAGTTGTAGAACTCAGTTTAAATAATAGCATCTTACATATTGTTCTGAGAGCAACCACAAGGTGAGTCAGAGGGTGTTAATTCAACTTAGATTTGACTTGAAGAATATTTTAACCAACATTAAAGCCAACCTTGGGAAAAGAAAGGTAATAAATTTTTCTGAAAGAGTAGCCTTACACTGGCTGTGCTTCCTTCCCTGGTACAGCTTTCCAGGAATAACCACCAACCTGCTGGCCAGGCCACTGACCTGCATTTTCAGGCACACAGATCCTTTCTGGGCACACCTGGAACCTTACCTGCAGCCCACTGCTTGTCTGAAGATGAATTTGGCCCCAAGAACAAACTGCCCATGTGGAAGGGGGAACACATCTCAGGACACTCCTCATGCTGAACCTTCTTTATGAAGTTCCCTGACTGAGAAAGGGTGAGGAAGACACAGTCTTTCCAAATCCCTGTTGGATCTCTCACACTCTCTTGAATATTTTATGAGTTCAGAGAAGAGCTAAACTATCACATAAAGGTTCAAACCCCACCCTTCATGGTTAACCCTTCATCATTTATTATCAAGACAGCCTCTGACTTGAGGATCCTCCAGGTTGGCTGTGCTGGAACAGGGGTATGACGGGGTGGTTTTCTCTTGTTTTTGTGGGAAGGAAGTCAGGTCTTGCAAGTGAAATATGAACAGGAAGCTCAGAATTTGGTCTAAGGATGAGATCTTCTTATTCCAGCAATGAGAGAGCAGCTGGTGCTTTTCAAGGATGCAATAAAAGAGGGGTGACTGCCTGACTCCTGCCTCACACAAGGCGTCAGACTGCAGTGAGAAGGCCCATGCCCTGCAGAGCAGCTGAAACAGGAGCTGCTGTGAACAGCATTGCCAAGGGCACCCTTGCAGGTACGTGGTGGGAAATTCAGTGACTGGAAGAGTTCATCCCTTGGACTGAGAGTGCTGCTGTTCCCAACTGCCTTCTTCCTCCAGACACAGCGAACCTCGGCTTCAGTGGGGATCCCAACATAATCAGTTTCTCCACAGATGCAGAAATGAATTTACTCTTCCACATTCACCTCTCTCCGACACTACATTTGTCATTTCCAAAGCCTGGGTTCTCTTTACAAAACACATTTCGTTCCTGTTCCTTCCTTATTGAGCATGAGACGAAGCGGTTTATCCACGGCGAATGCACGGGACCGTGAGCCCACAGCAGGGAGACAGCGTCTGCACTTCATGAAAAGAGTGATTTTATGGTGCCTGGGGATGGCACAAGTGTGATCACGGCTTAACAAGGCACAGTGCATGCACTGAGCTGTGAGAAGTGTTCATGTATGCTCTTAGCCCACAGCAAATCTGAGCAATGTGGCTTAGTTTAACCTGCCGTGAAAAGAGGTGCATTCCTTGCATTTGCCACGGACAAGGAGCATTTCCACAGCCAGCTACAACCATCCCCTGGCAGCTGTAATCTGCTCAGAGGCTGGAATGTGTGAGGCTTACTGGTTTCAATAGTCCTGGGTTCCTAAGTATTGATGTCACCTCTGAAGGTAAACCTTAGGTATGCTGGATGAATTTTAACCCCAAAGGCACCAGGAAATCATAGAATCATAGAACCTGCCGGCTGGAAAAGACCTTTGAGATCATCGAGTCCAACCACACCCATCATCTGCTAAACCCTGTTCCTCAAAAACTCATCTCCCCGTTTTTTTAAACACCTCCAGGGATGGTGACTCCACCCCCCTCCTTGGGCAGCTGTTCCAGGGCCTGAGAACCCTTTCGGTAAAGAAATTCTTCCCAATATCCAGTCTGAACCTCCCCTGGCACAACTCATGGCCATTTCCCCTTGTCCCATCACCTGTCACTTGAGAGAAGAGACCAACACTCACTCTGCCACAGCCTCCTTTCAGGCAGCTGTAGACAGGGACGAGGTCTCCCCTCAGCCTCCTCCAAGCTAAACAGCCCCAGTTCCCTCAGCCCCTCCTCACAGCAGTTGTTCTCCAGCCCCTTCCCCAGCCTCGTTCCCTTCTCTGGACACTCTCCAGCCCCTCAATGTCCTTCTTGTTCTGAGGAGCCCAGAACTGACCCCAGTACTCGAGGGGTGGCCTCACCAGTGCCCAGTGCAGGGGCACAACCACCTCTCTAAATGTGCAAAGTTCAGAAAGATTGGAGTCAGCTGAGCCAAGGACTTGCAGCCTTGGTAATGAAAGAGAGATAGATTTAGGTTTGATACCCTCCTGTGGGCCACATGAAGGGGTATGAAGCACAGGTGTCCACCCTAAGGAGTGATTTGGGGATCTTTGGTGATGTCTCTAGTTTGCCTACCTGATGGTTGAAGAGAATCTGTCCTTGTGGTGCCTCAAAATAGGTGCAGGCAAAAGCATTCTCCATGTTGTGTTGTCCTTGCAGAGGAGCCGCTTTTGGAGGAACTGCCTGGAATGTGCAGAACTGCAGATATACAGATAGAGTGAAAAGAGAGCAGAAGTTTTATTCCATTTCACAAAAACAGTGAGTTTCAGATAAGAACTAATAATGCAGCTGGCCAGAAGGTACAGTTATTGAAAAAAAATCAGCTGGTGGAGACAGGGTATGATGGAGTTGAATGACTGAAAGGCTTTTCCAGAGATAGAGTTCAAGAGCTGTGGAGCAGCTCCAGCTGTAAAAGAACTAAGGGTTAATTTGACAATTTGACAGAAGCACCCACTGAATGCAAAGGAAGCTATGGGAACAGCTGCCTTTGCCCCATGCAATTGTGCTTCCCAAGGGTAATGAGCTTTACAGATATTATCATCAGATACTTCAACTCATCCTTACCTAGTGGATGTTCGTGTCCAGCAGCTTCTACTCTGCATTCCTCTGGTGTATCAGGAAGCCGTGAAATGAGGCCTGAATAATCTTCTCAAGGATGGCTGGGAGAAGCCACCTTTATCATCTGGGTATTTCCAAAAGAAACCGTAAAATAGCATCATGGGGACTTGAGAATATGTGTGAATATGCATGAGATTCAGTTCAGTTATGTCTCCATGTCAATGGAGAGAAAGAGGAGCACCGAGGGCATGATGCATCCTGCAGCAGGGACACAAAATAGGTGAGATGGATTAAGGGCTGAAAGAGCCAATTTCCTCTCCCCTCCCCTCCCCTCCCCTCCCCTCCCCTCCCCTCTCCTCTCCTCTCCTCTCCTCTCCTCTCCTCTCCTCTCCTCTCCTCTCCTCTCCTCTCCTCTCCTCTCCTCTCCTCTCCTCTCCTCTCCTCTCCTCTCCTCTCCTCTCCTCTCCTCTCCTCTCCTCTCCTCTCCCCTCCTCCCCTCCCCTCCCCTCCCCTCCCCTCCCCTCTCCTCTCCTCTCCTCAAGCATGGTGATGGTATCACAGTATCACAGTATCACAAGGTTGGAAAGGACCTCTGAGATCATTAAGTCCAACCTATAACACAACACCAACACCAACACTAACACCAACCATCATCTAGACCATGGCACTCAGTGCCTCATCCAGTCTCCCTTTAAACACCTCCAGGGTCTGTGACTCCACCCCCTCCCTGGGCAGCCCATTCCAATGACCAATCACCCTTTCAGTGAAGAACTTTTTCCTCACATCAAGTCTAAACTTTCCCTGATGAAGCTTGAGTCCATGCCCTCTAGTTCTGTCCCTGGTCACCTGAGAGAAGAGACCAACCCCTGCCCGACTACAGCCTCCTTTTAGGGAGTTGTAGAGAGCAATGGTCTGTAGAGGCTGATGCAGACATGGATGTGTAGACCCCTAAAGTCAAGGGAGCTTTGCATAGCTGCTCCTTCTCTGTTCAGCCCACACCTGAACCATAGGTGAGGATCAAAATATCGTGTTCAGCTCTGCCTGGTGTCTGCATCCTATTAAAGGGATGTGTGAGAGCCAGGGACTCTCTTATTGTAAAGAGCTGACAGAACCAGGCAGAGCTGCCAAATCAGCAAATGTACCAAGTGAAACTTTCAGACTCATCATCTCAAGCAGACAGCTTCTTTGCCTTCTCTTTTCACCCAGAGAACAGTATCAGGATGAGGCTCATTCCTCACATACTGAGTATGAAGAATGGTGGGAGAGGGCAACTGTGACCAATATTTGTCATGCCACCAAGCCAAGAAACACTCAGTACATCTCACGGATCCTCAACATTTGAAATGCATTATCACAGAGCAGCCTGGTTCAGAACCCACTTTGTTAGCTGTGAAGCCTACTAGAAGTCTGCAGAAGAGCTAAATAAACACATTCATCCACTGTGGGCATCACAGGGTCTATTTGCAGGCAACCTGATTGCTGCAGACACCATGATTTTATTTGTTTATGCAAACAATGGAAAAAAGCCCATATGACTAGAAAGAGTGATTCCTGTCTTGGTGAGGATTCTGGTTTAGTGTGGAAAGGATAACATTGTCTTCCCCAAGTGCTCTTTAACCTGTGTGCCTTCCAGCAGTGTGTGTTAGAGCTCTGAAGCCCTGAAGGATACAGGGATTTGGAGGCTCCTGCAGACTCTTAGAAAATGCAGGCAACATTTTGCAGTGAATTTTCAGCTATTTTACCAAAAACCACACTGCTAGAACAGATCAATATAAACTGAAAGCGTTCAGGCCAGAGTAGGAAGAGCTGTAGGTAGAGTTTATGCTGAAATTCACTGACTCTTTCAACCCCTCAGGTCAACTGAACATCCCAGTGTTTTTTCCTGTTGTAGTGCAAGTTGGGTTCAAGCAGAGTTTCACTCTTCACGGGAATAAGAAGTCACTCAGCTGCTCCTGTGTCCTGTGGATAGGCTGATTCTGGCCATGCAATCCTTCATTTCAAGAATCAGCCAAGGCAAGAAATCATTTTGCCTTGGCAGTTTGTTGAAGGTCTTTCTATTCTCTGCACCACATCTTTAAGATCTGTTCCCCTCTGCCTCCTTCAAAGACCCCTGTCAGAGGTGTTCCTGCCTCTCACTGCACCTCAGGACAATCCTGCTGCTGGGAGACTGCCTGAGGGCCAAAGGCAGGGCCAGGATGTGGAGCTCCAAGTGCTAAAATGTGAATGCAAGCATTTCCCAGCACCTGCCCAGCAAGTTGTGTCCTCGGGAGCTGGGAGGGTGCGGTGGGGATTGTGAAGCACAGCGGGGAGTGCAAGAGCTCTCTATATTTAGGTCCCCACAGGTCGAAACAAGCAAGCAGGAGGTCTCCTTCTTCTCCCCTTCCATGTGAGTTTGCCTGGCAGCAACTGAGGGATCTTAATGGCAGAAGTCAACACATTCATCCATCTCCAATGCAACAGAAGCTTGACAGAACTGAAATATATCATCTCTTGTCACACTTCGTAACAAATCCTCTAATTAATCTCAAGTTCCTTCCACTCTCATTCTATCGAAACCATTACCCTTTTGGCAGTTCTGCTTTGTCCATTTCTGTCTTCCTCCTCTGTTTATTTCTCTCTCCATTCTGTATTTATGACAGGGTTGTAAATCTGAATACTCTTCTTTGGAAAACAATGCTGATACTTTTGGAATTACATCTTGACTGTGGTGTTGTTACCCCCACTTCAGCTTTTAATCACATTTCTTAGTTTTCCCACACTTAACTTCCAAAATAGGGATTGCCAAATCCTTTCAAGATAAAACCTGGAAAAGTGTAAGCACAGAATAAACTTTGGCAATAGAAGATCTTCATTGAAATGAGTTTCCAACTGACAACCTCTCCATTGCCCATGATATGCAAAGGTCTAAAGTTCAATTCTCAAGATTCTCAAAATCCTAGAATCATGGAATGGTTTGGGTTGGAAGGGACCTCAAAGCCCACCCAGTTCCAACCCCCTGCCATGGGCAGGGACACCTACCACTGGATCAGGGGGATCAAAGCCCCATCCAGCCTGGCCTTGAACACCTCCAGGGATGGGGCAGCCACCACTGCTCTGGGCAACCTGGGCCAGGACCTCCCCACCCTCACAGCAAAACATTTCTTCCTAAGATCTGATCTAAGTCTCCCCTCTTTCAGATGAAAACCATTCCTCCTTGTCCTCTCCCTACACACCCTGATCCAGAGGACCTCCCCAGCTTTCCTGGAGCCCCTTTCAGTCCTAGGAGGCTGCTCTGAGGTCTCCTCAGAGCCTTCTCTTCTCCAGGCTGAACAACCACAACTCTCTCAGTCTGTCCTTGCATGTGAAATGCTCCAGCCCTTGGATCATCTCCCTGGCCTCCTCTGGACTCACTCCAGCAGCTCCATGTCCTGCACAGAGTTGAGCTCTTGCTCAATCTGAGGCTTCTTCTGCCTCCCCTGGGAAGAAGCATCACCTTTTCCAAAAGGATGATTTCCCTTTCCATTTCTCATGCTGGGAGATGAAGAGGAACCCAATGTCCCCTTTCCCCAAGACTTTTCATTTTCCTCTGTTGATTTTTCCCTTATCCTACACGAAGTCTCTTTATTCTCTTGTGTTCAGCGACTGAAGTCCTAGACTGACCTTCCAATTCTCCCACCCTTAAAAGTCAACTCTTAATTACAATTACTTTTCAGAACATACCCAGAACCGAGTCCTGCCTCTGCCAAGGGCGCCCTAATTAAGCTGTTTCTCTGCTCAGTGCAGTTCACTCCCCTTTGGCACGCAGTGCATGATTACAGTTGATTTGCTGCTTTTCCAAACTGCCTTGAGAAATAGAGCTTCCAGGAATAAAAGGGACCCAGACTCTGCTCCAAGTGCCCTGAACAAGACAAGTGATGAAAAGAGTCGCCGTCTCAGGGGAGATCCTTTGGTTTCTTCCAGTAACTGATCTTTTCTGCAGTATCTTTCTGGATGTTTTCTGCAGCATCTTTCTGGATGTTTTCTGCAGCATCTTTCTGGATGTTTTCAGCCTCCTTAGACTCAAGCTCTTGCTGATCCAAGATATTATTTGAACTGCCTCCTCCAGCTGGCTGGCATTGAAAGCTGTGAGTGAGACCTGGTGGCACCGTGGCTACAGGAGGTCACATAGGTCTATGAGCTATGATCTGGAGCATGAGCAGCCCTGGCTGCAAACCCTACCCAAGCTGCACAGGTACCTGTATCTCAACAAACTCAGGAGATGCAGTTTGCACCTTGATGACAGGACATTCCCCCAAACAGCCACAACAAACCACATGATACTGAGAAAAGATGATCAGGGAGGACAAATCATTCCACCAGTTGGCCAATAATGAGAAGAAAATGTTTCTAGAATGATTTTCAAGGTTTCTTATGCATAAATCATTGGCTAATCTCATTCTGGATTAAGATGGCTCCTGGTCCAGAATAAAGCTGCTACCGAAGAGGCCACAGATAATCTGCACAGTTCAGGAAGAGATAAACAGGTTTCAAGCCAGATCCCCCACTGATATCAAAAGGCAGAAGATCTTTTCCCGCTCCACTACTTCATGTTGTCATTTCGAAAGTGCAGCCTGGGCCTGGCTCCCAGTGGAGCCTTGGGGGGGAATTGTCAGACAGATACAGTAACCTCTGCTGGAATTCAGGATAGAGTTATATAAAAATATAGCCAGGGGTCTTCAGAGACAGCAACCCGTCACAGCCTTCCCAGAGCCAAATTACACTGACTTAGTTCTGACTCACAGACCAACAAGCCGGAACGCGGCAGCTCGCCCTGCAGCATCCCAGCTTCTCTTGATGGTCTCCCACGTTGTCCTGGATAGTTTGTGGGAGCTGACACACAGCTACTGACAGCAGCAAAACCTCCCCTGTTCGCACCTCTGGGGCTGCCCTGAGCCACCCTGCCTTATGACTGTAGGGTCTCCCTGATGGAACTGCATCCTCCGTGAAGACTTCCATGAACTGCATCTTCCATGAAGACTTCACTTAGGTCAGATCCTTTGTTTCCACAGTGATCCCAGCATGAAGCACCATCTCTGATGCCTTTAAGCTATTTCACAGTATCACAGTATCATAAGGTTGGAAAGGACCTCTGAAATCATCAAGTCCAACCTATAACACAACATCAACACCAACACCAACACCAACCATCATCTAAACCATGGCACTCAGTGCCTCATCCAGTCTCCCTTTAAACACCTCCAGGGTCAGTGACTCCACCCCCTCCCTGGGCAGCCCATTCCAATGGCCAATCACCCTTTCAGTGAAGAACTTTTTCCTCACATCAAGCCTAAACTTTCCCTGACGAAGCTTGAGTCCCTGCCCTCTAGTTCTGTCCCTGGTCACCTGAGAGAAGAGACCAACCCCTGCCCGACTACAACCTCCTTTTAGGGAGTTGTAGAGAGCAATGAGGTCTCCCCTGAGCCTCCTCTTCTTCAGACTAAACAGCCCCAGCTCCCTCAGTCGCTCCTCGTAGGGCTTGTGCTCCAGCCCCTTCCCCATCTTCGTTGCCCTCCTCTGGACACTCTCCAGTATCCTGACATCTTTCCCAAACTGGGGGGCCCAGAACTGGACACAGTATTCAAGGTGAGGCCTGACCAGTGCCGAGTACAGGGGGACGATAACTCCTCTGGTCCTGCTGGCCACACTATTCCTGATGCAGACCAGGATGCCATTGGCCTTCTTGGCCACCTGGGCACACTGCTGGCTCATGGTGAGCTTCCTGGCCACCAGCACTCCCAGGTCCCTTTCTGCCTGACTCCTCTCCAGCCACTCTGTCCCCAGTCTGTAGCTCTGCAGGGGATTGTTGTGTCCAAAATGAAGTACCTGACATTTGGACTTATTAAACATCATCCCATTAGACTCGGCCCAGCTCTCCAGTCTGTCCAGGTCCCTCTGTAGGGCCATCCTACCCTCTAGCAGATCAACCCTTCCTCACAGCTTCCCTCTTCCAAACTGTTGTTTTGGGCTAAAAAGAGAGAAGTGAGACAAAGCGAGACATCATCTGGCCCCACCAAAGCTCTTTGCAGACAGCATCTCCACGGGTGGCTTGGGAACATCTGGACACCAGGCTTTCTCAGTGGAGTGTCCATTCAGGCAGGGAATTACACCCACCCATTTTTCCAACCACTTTCATCTTTTCTGGGTGTCATTTCAAAACATTCCAGATTTATGTATTCATGGATATAAACAGGGCACATTATAAAGATTGAAGCCACTGTGGCCACTGGCCTTAATACCCTTCTGCTCTTCAAGGGTGGGAGAGTGCTAGCACAAATCCAACTGTTACAGCAAGGTGTACAGGGTGATTCACTGCGCTGTCACATCTCTCAGGGGTCACCCCCAGCCAGGGCCACCTAAATTCTGTAAGAAATAAACATTTTTCAAAGGCACAGAAAAGAGAGGGAGAAGAGACATTGGCCACGTGACATAGAATCATGGAATGATTCGGGTTGGAAGTGACGTTATACCTTTACCCAGTCCCACCCCCTGCCATGGGCAGGGACACCTCCCACTGGATCAGGGGGCTCAAAGCCCATCCAACCTGGCCTTGAACACCTCCAGGGATGGGGCAGCCACCACTGCTCTGGGCAACCTGGGCCAGGGCCTCCCCACCCTCACAGCAAAACATTTCTTCCTCAGATCTCATCTCAGTCTCCCCTCTTTCAGCTCAGAACCCTTCCCCCTCATCCTCTCCCTGCACTCCCTGATCAAGAGCCCCTCCCCAGCATTCCTGGAGCTCTTTTCAGTCCTGGGAAGCTGCTCTAAGCTCTCCCCACAGCCTTCTTTTCTCCAGGCTGAACAACCCCAACTCTCTCAGCCTGTCCTTGTACAGGAGCTGCTCCAGCCCTGGGATCATCTCTGTGGTGTTCTCTGGACTCGTTCCAACAGATCCATGTCCTTCAAAACATTCCAGGTAACTGCACAGCTTCTCAGCTCTGAATAACAAAACAATCAACCTTGTTCTCTACACAGATGGTTTTTAATATACACCTGATATTGATCTGAATGTTCTAAAGAACTTCTGTAGAAAGACAAGGAAATACACGGAGTTTGAGCTGGTTTGAAAAACGGGCCACTACTTGGAGTTCTCAAAGCTATGGGAAGGTGAAAATCCTACAGAAAAAGACAGAAGGGTAGGATGCAAGGTAGGCAAAACTAGCATTGCATGTATTTATTATGTAATTCCTAGGTGATAAAATGCACTTATCTCTCATTTTTCCTGCACACCTTCTCCAGGGAAGATTTCCAAAGTCCCAGAGCAGCTTAACTCAGTTAGTGCTTTTACCAAAAATAATGGTTCTCTACTTTCTGAAGACAACTTTTCTCATGGTGAGGGACTTTTTCTGCTAGACTGTGACTTCAGGAGGTAAGAACAGGTAAGAACAGTAAGAGGGAGATGTGGCACTGCCCCAACTTTGAGCTTGTATTCCCTTGTGAATTTTGTGTACATAAAGATTTAATATGGTCTTGTCACCTCTTGCATCTCAGCAACTCCCTTTTGTCAATGAATGCACCTCTTTGTTAACCCTGCCTTACTGTTCATACCCAAAGGCTCCCAGCTACCAAGTACTAATCGTAGATTAAAATCCTGCATCTTAGATTAAAATCACCCTGCAGCAATCAAAATTGAGTTACTTGAAGTCACAGAGGTGCTAGAAGAAGGAAAAGATTTGGGTTTCTACAACTATAAGAACTTCTTCAACTGTTGGGACCTTTGCCTATTAGAAAAACATATTTCCACTCAAAAATTATTTGTAACAGCTTAAAGAGAGGGTGTTCTGTCACAGAACCAGCTGTGTCACTGCCACTGGCTGGAACAGCCTGGGCAACTGCTGGCACGTGCCTTCCCTCCTCACAAAGCTTGGGGTACCAGGGGAGTAGGGATGGGAGACAAAGCCAATAGGAAGATGCAGGGTGTCTGACAGGCCAGGTTTCCTGTTTAAGGCCATCTTCAGGACAGATTCTCTTTGTGGCACAGGTAACGCTGCATAACTGGGAGGGAAGCCAGTCCCTGTGACTGGGAGAGGCTGTGGAGGGAGCTCGAGCACCTGGGCTGCATCAGAAATGTAACCAGCAGGTCCAGGGAGATTATTCTGCCCCTCTGCTCTGCCCTCATGAGACCTCACCTGGAGTTCTGAGATCATCTCAGGAGTCCTCAGCACTGGAAGGACATGGATCTGCTGGAGAGAGTCCAGAAGAGGCCATGAAGATGATCCAAGAGCTGGGGCACCTCCTGTACAAGGACAGGCTGAGAGAGGTGGGGTTGTTCATCCTGGAGAAGAGAAGGCTCTGGGGAGGCCTTAAAGCACCCTCCCAGGACTGAAAGGGGCTCCAGGAAAGCTGGAGAGGGGCTCTGGATCAGGGAGTGCAGGGATAGGATGAGGGGGAAGGGTTTTCAGTTGAAAGAGGAGAGATTGAAATGAGATTTAAGTGAGAAATGTTTTGCTGTGAGGGTGGGGAGACCCTGGCCCAGGCTGCCCCATCCCTGGAGGTGTTCAAGGGCAGGCTGGATGGGGCTTTGAGCCCCTGATCCAGTGGGAGGTGTCCCTGCCCATGGCAGGGGGGTGGAACTGGATGGGCTTCAAGGTTCCTTCCAACTCAAAGCATATTATGATCCCTTGTTGATGAAAGGATGTTCATGGCACCGTGATCAGGACAGCAGGGACAGGCTCAGTGACTCCATACCAGAGAGGGAAGCCCAGCAATGTGAATACCAAAATCTCCTCTCAGTTCTGGTTCAATTGTCCACATTACACCAGTGAAACTTAATTTGTCTCTTCTAGACTTCCCCACAGTCAAACCCTACTCTGCTGCAGCCAGAGATGTCAGAGCGAGGTAGATGAGCTTGGGAGCAACTCAAAATCTCTGCTCCATAGCATCAAGCCCCTCTGTTCATCCCCACACCCAGCCCAGGGCAGAAACTTCATAGGTTCCAGGTTGTATGCACTGAGAGCCAGCATGAGGCAGAGAAGCCACAGCAGCTACAGATCATCCTGCACTGATCCTCCAAGAAACAGCAGGTTTGAGCCAAGAAAGAGCCCTGAAAGGATGCTCAGAGAAATAACCAGTTCTTTTGCTACAAGGAGGTTGTCTCAGACTTCAAATGCTGATGATCTCCCTACAAGAAAATAGTGGGTGTGAGCCATAGCGTGGTACCAGAAGCCCTGTGCTGGCAGAAGAGCAAAAAATGGACAACCAAGTTCTCCTTGTGGACTCTGGTTTCTTTTGACAGCAATTAATCTTGGTCTGCCTGGAGAACTCTGACAAACTTCCCTGAACCCTCCTCTTTTTCAGAAAGTGCAGCATCCTTGTTGTTGCTGTCTTATCTCCATTCTCTGTGATAGGTTAAAATATTCCTTGATAGGCAGATGCTGATTTTTAAACCTGAGAGAACCAATTAGACATCTAGGTTCATTGGAGCTCCATATCTGAACACCCTAAACAGCTCCATGGATTTGAGCCCAGATACCCAAAACATTGAAGCACAAGTTTCGTGGAGACATCAGGATCACAGAACCTCCACAAGATGCTCCTGCACTGCCTTGGAACTGCTCTGCAGGACATATTGACTAATGAGCAGCATCCTGGGCTGAAGAAATGAAACTGAATCTGCACAAAACCCACCACCCAACATATTTTTAAGATGATGCCTTTTTCTTGCAAGCAAATCCCTTTCTACTACACACATGAAAACATGACCTACCTACATGACAAAAATGTACTTAAGGCATCTGACTCCTACTCCTCGAGTCCCAGCTTGTGTTGACTGACAATTTTAGGGATTACTTGGGCACCTAAATCCACTCAAAATATGTCCTTTTGTCCCATGTTGGACAGGTCAAGCCCTCTCCATTGCAGAAAATGCCTGTTCTGCAGTTTGAATGTCCTCCAGTCTGCACTAGTTTTGCTCTGTATTTCTGTCTCCTTTGATTTTCATTTCTTTTTTCCTTCCCAGTGTCTCTGAGGTACCAGACAAGGTTGACAGAAGCTCAAATCTAAACCTTTGCTGCTTCAGACCAGGGAATCTACTCCTGGTGTGAGTGTGTGTGGGCCTCTGAGCCACAGTTGCACCTGGAGCTGTCAGTGCTGTCAGACCCAACGGATGAGGCGCGTGTCCAGCAGACACAGTAGAGAGCTCCTCTTGTCCAGATCAGCTGTGAAGCCAACATGGCACCGTGATCACTTATCTTCATTAAAGATGTTGCACCTCCCAACAGCAGAGGCAGCAGACTCTACCCCAGACAGTTCATTTCCCACCTACAAACATCCTACTTTAAATTAATCCCATTACAATTTCCTTTGCCCCACCTGTTTCACCTGTGCTGCGTGCTCTTACCTCCCTGTGATGACCTCTCCTGACAGAGCTTGCTTTTTGGTATTCAAAAAGTGAGTCCTGCAGTATCCTTAACAAAAATGGGTTGATTCTCAATTTGAAAACATCTTTGCAGTGATTGGGTACAGTGGTTACCTGAAAAGAGCTCAAAGGTTTCTCTGAAAAGCTGTGTTCTCAATAAGAAGACCATACAAACACTCTCCTGCACAGCAGGAACTGGCGAATCGAGTCCAATTACACAATTCATTAAGGTGCTAAACCAAAGCCTTGTTGACCTTCAGCAAGATAGAGCTTCTTGGTGTAGGATCTTCAAAGTGGCTGGACTCTTAAATCCACAGGAGCTGGACATCCATACTCTTCTGAGAATCTGAACCACAAATCCTGAATCATTGCAGAAAATGAGATTCTGGTACTTCCATCACTCTTTCACCTTTGAAAATGTTACTTTTCCATTTCCAAGACTCCTTACAGAATTCTGCATTATTAGGAACAATGTTTGCTCACACATTCTCTGCTCTTCCTCTCCACTTAATGCTGAGTGGACACATGGCAAACTCAACTTTAGTGCTACTGCTTTTGTTGGTGCTTTGAAGTGGACCTCTTTGTGATGGAGAGGTTAAAAACTTTCTTATATAAACAGGTCATTCTTCAGTGGAACCTCTTCTAGTTTCAAAACTAAATCCAGTGGCAAATCTGCATCCTGTGGGCTCTGCTCAGCCACCTGACTCCACACACTGTCCTTTTCAGTTTTCCAGACAGCTTGTAACACCAGACACCTGAAAGGTTCTCCCAGGCATCTCAGCTCTGCCTTATGAGCTGATGCCACCTCCATCTACCTTTATGCTCCTTATAGTTAGATGGACAGAGAAGGGTTAAATGGACTTAAAGGTTTAAATAGGACAAGTTAAGGTGATTTAGCTATGGCAGAAAATATTTTCAGCCACTATGCTGTCAAATAGCTTTTATTATTCATATGAGGGGAAATGAGAACAATGCAAAGTGCATTTGTGTGCTCCCAACAAGGGCACTGGTTCCTGGCCTTGGCAGGTCGTGTGTCTCTGATGGAGCCTCCACCTCCCAGCATGGAAAAGCACCTAACGAAGCAGCACGGGGTTCAAGGCAGCATGCAGTGCCCTGACTCTGAATCAAAGCCCTCCTGCTCATTTCCCTTTCCCTCCTCACGGGCGGAATTTTGTGATTAACCCTGGGTTACACCAAAAACAGGAGCAAGAAAAACAAGGGCAGCCCAGGAGAAAGGCTGGCGTTCACCCCCCTGCTCTGTTTATTTGGCAGTGTTAGGTTTCCTGCTCTCTCATCTGTAAGTCAGGATGTTGGAAGACCAGAGGGTAGTGGGGATTGCTGAAGGAAGGACCAAGTACCTGCTATGAATCACAACAATCAGAGCTGGTATCTGCTCTTAGTGAGCTCAGCATTGACCACAAGCATTCTTTTCTCATGCTTATAGAGTCTTAATTTTTCCTGAAATACAAAAGGCTCCTAATTCAGAGGCACTGAGGAACAGGAGGTACTGGGACAGGTTCCTCTGACATTCCCTATGTATCTCATCTCTCTTTGAAGAATGCAATCCTTGAGATTCCTGACTGGGGTCCAAATTGACTTTGCCTCAGAGTCTGGGAGCATCCTTCCCTCTGTGGGAGTGAAGGGAGAGGGACAAAGAGGGGTAGGGAATATCATGGGGGGCTTTCTTAAAGAAAGATTGTGGGAGGAGGCTCTTTACTACAGAGATATGGCTGAGGGAGGTCACAACTGATTTCAAATTGTATAGAAATTGTATTTTCTGTGGATTTTCTCCATTGCTGAGCATAGGAGGAATGTGGATTGTGTGCTGCAGAGACAACACCCTGGCTAGAGAGTTTCAGGAGCAGAGTCTATTGCATGGTTACAGGATGTCTTGTATTTAGTGAGAGTTTCATCTCTCTTACAGCACACCTTTATAAGCAAACCATGTAAACATCACAGTATCACAGTATCACAAGGTTGGAAAGGACCTCTGAGATCATCAAGTCCAACCTATAACCTACACTAACACCAACACTAACACCAACCATCATCTAACCCATGGCACTCAGTGCCTCATCCAGTCTCCCCTTAAACACCTCCAGGGTCGGTGACTCCACCCCCTCCCTGGGCAGCCCATTCCAATGGCCAATCACCCTTTCAGGGAAGAATTTTTTCCTCATATCAAGTCTAAACTTTCCCTGACGAAGCTTGAGTCCCTGCCCTCTGGTTCTGTCCCTGGTCACCTGAGAGAAGAGACCAACCCCTGCCCGACTACAACCTCCTTTTAGGTAGTTGTAGAGAGCAACATGATATGGATTTGAGTGAGCAGATCCTTCTGCTGTCTCTGCATCCCTCAGGTTAGTGCTTAAAATGACAGGGTTTACCAAGCAATGGTTGCCAAAGCTTGGTCCAGCATTTTCATGTGTCTTCTTGCAAACCTGAAGATGACACAAAGTTGGGACAGGTTTGAAAATGTTTTGAAAGATTAAATCAAAATTCAAAATGTTCAAGAAATTCTCTGGGGATAAAACCCCAACCCAACCAACCAACAACAACAACAAAAAAACTTGAATGTTTTTCTACAGAGCAAAACGCCTCCAGAGATTTGCTTTAAACACCTCTTCTGGGTGAGGTGAACAGTCATCTTGAGAAGTCTTTGTCTCCTGAGTACCTGGTGGGACTCAAAGTGTGGCTGACTCAGTTACATCTCACAAATGGATGTCTAGGTGAGAATCCTGATTATACTACAGGAGAGCTGGGGCTGGGGGAAGCTGAGGAAGGGCTCTTGCTCAGGGAGTGCAGGGACAGGATGAAGTGGAATGGCTTTAAGGTGAAAGAAGGGAGACTGAGATGAGATCTTAGGAGGAAATGTTTTCCTGTGAGGGTGGGGAGGCCCTGGCCCGGGTTTCCCTGAGAAGCAGAGGCTGCCCCATCCCTGGAGGTGTTCAAGGCCAGGTTGGATGGGGCTTCTGGAACCCTGATCCAGTGTCTCTCCTCATGGCAGAGGAGTTTGACCTGGATGAGATTTAAGGTCCTTTCCAATCCAAACCATTCTGTGGTTCTATAAATACCTGCACTCCTCAGGACCCTCACAGGTGCTTCAGGAACACCCGAAAAGCCCAATAATTTTCCGGAGAAGAAGGATCCAGAAAGCTCAAAACCCTTTGTGACAAAAGTGGACTTCTGCGACCTGCTTCCTGGTTTTAATCCTGCAGAGGGAAATGGTTATATCATCTGCTTCAAACCTTCTTGCGGTAACTGCCCTGCAGCACTTTAGCAAGGTAATTAATTTCAGGAGGAATTACCCAACCCTTAATTTTTCTGAGCAATTATCAGCTCAGGTACCAGCCAGGAGTCGGAGCGTTCTTTGCTCCGATGATGGCTGAGTACAAGTAGCTGCAAACTCCTCTGGGATGCTGCAATTTACCAGGAAGTCTCCCGTGGTATCTGTCTTGAGATGCCTTCACCTGATGAGCGTGCCCAGATAGCAATCACAACCTCTCCCTTGTATTTAAACGGGCAGTTTTGATGAACACTGTGAGTTTTGAGCTCTCTCAGCTTGCCATTTGGGGAAATAGTGCAAAGGGCTTGGGCTGCAGAGTGAGTTCAGCCTTCCTCCTCGCCAGGCACAGCAGCAGAAGCAAAGGTGGAAGTGGCAGAGAGGATTTAGCACCAGGGTTTCTTTCTCTGTACAAGTACTGCTCGATGTTGCTGGCTTTCTGTACTTCAGTACATACCTAAAATTATTGTTCTTTGGAATACTTTCCTTAACCCACAAGGGTGTTCCTGCTCCTCAGTGTCAGAGAATTAAATTACTGCTTGGTGTCTGTCTTGGTACTTTCTCAGTTGGCTTCTTGAAGTTGGGTGGTGAAATCTCTGGCCTTCCCAAGTAACCAGAGTGCTTTGGTACCACCCATAAGTGGACAGTAAGATCCCCATGTTATTGCCATAGTGTAAATCAGCTCCTCACTTCTCCTGTCCCACACAGGAAAGAGATTGGGCACCCAGCACTGCTGGTGTCCTCTCTCCTTGCTGAGCTCCAGCTCTTTCTGCACGAACCTCCATGACCCCAACTCAAACAGGTCCCTCTGCACCCAAGTCCTTTCCACCCCACTCCAGACAGAAGATCCTTGGATACTGCTGGCAAAGGCACCTGGAGCCTTCTGCCCCTCCTCTCCTTGACTGATGGTTTGATGTGTGAGGGACTTCTTCCCCACACAGCCAAGCACCCCTATACCCTTCTCCAGGGTCCCCAGTTGATATTGGCCAGGTCCCACATGGAAGCCCCCGAGATGTATTTACTGTTAGCAGCTCTCAGGAACAACTCACCAGCTGGTTTTACATTAATGCATTAACTAATAAAGTGTGTAACCAGACTGTTGGTTCTGCAGGGCTGGGTCATGTTTCTAGTTGGGTTTTAAAACTCTCTATAAAGGATTTGCCGTGATAAGGGACAGTGCTTGTGAGATTGGATGAAGGTTGACAAAGCATTTCCTTATGACAGCATTAGGCACTCCCTGCCATCATCATTCACCTGTGTTTTGCTCCATCCCCAAAGTGAATGGTCAAGGCAAATCCCTGATCCTACAAGTATGAGTGGGAATGGGATCACCTGCAGGCAAAGAGGGCTGCAAAGCCAGGGCTTAACCAGGCTGCTGCACTGCACATCTCCATCCCAGCAGAGCAGCTCCACCCTCCTGCTGGGCCAGGAGATGACAAGAAATACCCTGGAATATTACAGGTTTTGTTAAATATTGACACCCAGTTTACAGGGGGTGGGTGGAAGCTGCTGGGTGGTGGAGGAGAGAGGAGGGTTACATGTTGACTGCTGTACCAAGCAGGCACAAGGGCACAGGCAGAGGGTGGGTGCAGTGGCCAGGAAGAACATCCCTCAACTGAGTAACCCAGAGTTTGGAAAACACTTCTTCCTGAAGGCAGATGATTGTTGGCTCAGCCAAGCTGCAATGAAGTGCAGCAACTGCAGAACTGCAGCAAACACCTTGGTCCCCCCAGGAATAACCCTGGACACAGTCTCCTTGCATTGTTCTGAGACCTTTATTTTGTACACAGATTGGTAAAGCTGAGTATCAATCCTCTAGACCCACAGAAGAATATGGGTCTGTCTTACATGAGAGCAAGGGGAATGGAAAATGAGCTGTTCTCTGTCAGGCTGGGAGATGACATTGTTCCTTTTTGCAGCTCCTCACTGAGCAAGCAGGTGTGGTTGTTGCCTGTCAATGTGATGGTAGTGATGGGCAGACTAAAGAGAAATAACAGCCAGATGAAAATTACTTTGGGGTACAGTGGACTTAATGCATGTATTAACCAGCTGGGTTTGGGGAGAGAGCTTACCTGCACTTCCTTTCAGGTAGGAACACTGTGGTTGAGTGATACTTTCTACAAAGCTTGACTCCTGATTACTTTTTAGCCCCACACGGCCTCACTGAGGACGCCAGAAGTCTTCTCATGAGCTCAATACCCCCGGGGCCCAGCCTGAAGCTGGGCTTTAGGAACACTAGATATTTTTACACGCTGATGCCAAGCCTGTCAAGGAGTTTTTTTGGAGTCTGAGGGCAGGTTAAACCCCTCATGTGGATACACAGTGCTGTCTCCAGCTGCCAGCTACAGACTGACTGCTGCAAAAAGCAACATGAACCTTGCTTGCTTTCCTTGGCTCTCACTTAGAGGTGATGGAAAGAAGATAGAGAAGCTTGAAACAAAGCCTACTGAAGAAGAGGTTGTGTTGGAGAAAACATTCCTTTAATTAACATTCATTCCAGGCCCCCCTGTGCTCTCCCCATACCCTGGTGCTCTCCAAGTAACCTGTGCTGTCTGCTTGGGAGGAAAGATTTCCAACTGTTTTCATGCCTCAAGGTGGACCCACCCCCTCCTTTGGTGGAGCGTTCCTGCATTGTTCAAAAATATTGTAGACTCTGCTACTGGAGAAAAACATCTGTGGATCCAAATAGCACCAAACATGAAGGATGACTTCATCATTCATGATACACAAGGTAGCTGCCTGTGGCTGAGCAGATGTCTCCCATCCTGGAAGCAGGCTGAGGTTCAGGTGGCACCAAGTGATCTGTAGTGGTCATGAAGCTGGTAAATGGTGAGTAATGCTCGTGTCTGAGATCCATTGGAAGGCAACTCCCTCAGCCTACTCGCTCCCTGCGCTTGATGATGCTCAGATGCAGACAGCAAACTCCCTGAGGTGCAGGGCCCTGTTCCACTGGGAATAGGAATCAGCTTTCCAGTGGAAATAGCAAACCTCTTCCACATCAGCACATTTATGTAGGAATTGTAACAATTACAGGCATCTCCACCAAGAACAACTGAGCTCCCAGCAATAACCACTACAAACTGCTGCACTGGGAAGCCAAGTGAATCCAGGACTCATCATACCAAATTATTTTTTCTTGTTTTTTCTTTTAACTAGGGAGATTGTGAGACAAACGTGGCATTTACACAATAAAAAGCATATCCCTCTCCCCAACAAAATGTTGGTTTGGTTTTGCTTTGCTTTGCTTTCTAATATATTTTGGTATCAAGGTTTGTCTTTCCTTGTAGACAAATCCTGCCCACCTGACAGGGAGTGCTCCAGGAATGCCTCACCACAGAGAAGTTCACTTATCTGAAGGGCTGCACACATTGGACCATGAACCAAGGATGACCCTGACAGCCGTGTCCTGGGGGGCATCCAGCACGGCATTGCCAGCTGGGAGAGGGAGGGGATTGTCCTGCTCTGCTCTGCACTGGTGTGGCCCCACGTTGAGCACTGGGAGGAGTTTGGGGCCACAGGATAAAAAGGATCAATCATGGAGAATCCAGAAATCCTCCCTTTTTGCAAACCATTATTAGTTATTAGTTATTAGCTTCCCTGCTTGTGCTCAGTCCATCCCTTTGTGCTCACATGAAGATGACCCTCCACTTTCATCCCATCTTCACTGGCAATTGAGGGTATCTGGTACTTCTGCTGCACTTACCAAAGAGATCACACCTCTTGAGGGACATCCACAAAGACCCTCCTGCCTATTTGGTCACTGTTGGGGGGAGCTTTTTGCTGGGATGCTCTCAGCCTCCTTGAACCAGCCTCATCAGAAACAAAGTGACCATCACAAATATTGGGTTCTCGGAACCTCTTCACCCAGTGCCTGATAATCCTGTGCTGAGATGCTGCTCATCTTAAGAGGGTAGCTCTAAACTGGCCCAGCTGAACTTCTTCTGACCCTTTTGGACCTTTATTTCACCAAGTTTTGCCATGAGGTCAGATGAACTAATTCACTGGGCACCCATAGCTACAGGTATTCACTTTTCTTGTCTTTTTGTGCTACACTCAGGGGGAGGGGGGGGGTGGTTCTGATAAAGAACATTAAAAATGCTTATTTTAGGCATAATGAGGTATTTATGGCTCTCAGACAATGAGTGAGAGAAATAGGTAGACCAAACCAGGTAGAACAGCAGAGAGCCCGAGAAGTGGAGGAGAAGTGGAGACACAGGATGCAGCACAGAGATGGGGTGATAAGGTATGGGGTGATAAGGAATGGGGTGACAAGAGGTGGGGCACAGGCTGGCATGGGAGACCCCACAGTTACGAGCAACTCAACAATGGTCAGTTAAAAAAAAAGGAGATCTGCACTTGGAGAAAACTGGTTTTAAGGATAACAGAAAGAACAAGGAGGCAGCACCTAACAAATGGGAAGGACATCATATGGTTTGAATTTGGCTGTAAACATTACATATTATCTCCGTAGCTAACTCATAAATGCTAGCCATTAGCATGTTAGTGAACATGTAAACACATCTCCAAGAGGATTCTGACAAGAAAAAGAACACAGGCATCAAATTCCTCCCAAAAAAGGACTCTGGAGGCTGCAGACTGCTGTGTTGTCCTCTCCAGTGTCTCAGCCTACTTACTTCAAGACCCAGAAAAGCCCTGGAAGGAGTTATGTGACCCCAAGAGAAAGGAGAGAAACCAAGAGTTGTGTGTTACAATTTTAATTCTGTTATTACTATTAAAGAGACTTTTTTCTGTAATTAAGTAGCCTAACTTGCCCTTGCCCTTTGGAAAGGCAAGGAGGACGCTGGTGGAAGGATGAGCTCCTCCTCTCAGAGAGCTCTGGAGGTGTTGGTCCCACTCCCATCACTGCCCTGCGCTGGCAGTCTTTGAAGGCCATTCATTTCTCCTTTGTCCACACCTGGGAATGCAAAACCAGAGATCTGCCAAAGCTTATTGTATGAAAGTGGACTGAAGGACTTGACACCTGCTTGGAAAGCACTGGCCATGATTCTGTCTCCATTTTTGCTCCATCATATAGGAAAATTCCTTCCCTGCTAAGCAAGAATGGCACAGAACAAATAACCTCGTGTTTATACAGCACTGAGTTATTACAACGTCAGGAATGTTCAATTATTCTGGGCCAAGTCCTTGCCTAGAGGCAACGTGGGGCCAAGAAACCCTAACACCAGGTTATGCCTCAGTTTGGAAGGACTTCTCAAGCACTAAAGCAAAAGATTCCTCAATGTTTACTGTAGAGTTTACTTTCCAAAACAAAAAGGAGTAATGTGAGGTGTGACAAAGCTTTTGTAAAAGTTGCTCCTCGCTTTGGTCAGGTTGCAGAGATGGCTGGAAGGGTTTGGAAATTAAATTTTCAAGGAAGAAAAAGTGAAGGAGAGAGAATTGGGGAAGGAGGTGGTGAGGGAAACATGATTATTTGCCCTATTTTCAAGATCAGCGCTGCCAAATTCCTCGGGTGCTATGTAATTAGCCTGCGATTTGAGCGCTCTGATCATGACAGCACGTGCTTTCTCACCACACCTCAGGCACTATTGCAAGCTTCCAGTCAATCATAACATATTTAAAATCTGTAACAGAAGTTTGGTGGAGAAATGGGGGGAAGGGGTGGAAGGAGGGGGAAAGGTTCAGATAGTTTTTTGATTATTTCCATTTCCAACAAAGTTTTCTCCCTCTCCAGCTCCCTTTTGACTTTCCTGAGTGCCTCTGCTGGGTTGTAGCACAGGTGCTCTGTGGCTTTGCTGCTGGCTAAACCTGTGGTTTGTGGTGTGCCAGCGTGCAGTAAGAAACAGGTTTTGAGGGGTTTTTTTGGATGCAAAGAGAGCTCAACTGGCTCAAGTGCTTAAGAACCTCAAGTTGTGCCAGGTGGAGGCTTAGATTTGATAGTAGGAAAAATTTCTGTACTGAAAGAGTGGCCAAATATTGGAAGAGGCTGCCCAGGACAGTGTTGGGGTCTCCATCTCTAGAGAGGTTCAAAAAAAGTGGAGATGTGGCACTTCAGGTCACGGTTTAGTAGGGATCATGGGGTTGGGCTGATGGATGGACTGGGTGATCTTAGAGGTCTTTTCCATCCTTAATGATCCTACAATTCTCCTGTGATACCATTCCTTCTTCAACATCTTGCAGATATTTTAACAGATTTATTTCTTGCTTGAGTCATCCAGACAGAAATATATATATGCAAACTATTTTCTCTCTGCCCTTCCTTTTTTTTCCTGGTAGCATCAGGTCCCTGGTGCAGAGAGGTTCCCATTCAACAGTCACTGGGGATAACAGAGATAAGCATCATCAAGGTATATGAGGTAACCCAATCAGGTTCCTCCACATTCAAATCTCAGGATCTTATACCACAGATTTTGAAATCCTCTTTTTCAAGGTTACTTTCACGCTGTTTAATAAGCTCTTATCTTGTAAATTATAATAAGGTTTTAGGCCTTAATGCAGTGAGATTATGTTAGGAGGGGAATTTCTTCAGCATTTTAGTACCCTGGGGACAGAACATCCGGGGCCAAACCCAGAGATATAATGAAGTGATGAAAACTGAACCGTAGTGCAGAGCAGACTGAATCCACTCGCTTGAGGTTCACTTGACCTCCCACAACCTGCACCCAGGTGGAGCCGAGCGCTGTTGGAGGAGTGGGGAAAGGTCTGGAGAAAAGGTCTTATGAGGTGCAGCTGGGGGAATTGGGGCTCTTTGGCCTGGAGAAGAGGAGGCTGAGGGGAGACCTCGTTGCTCTCTGCAGCTCCCAGAACGGGAGGGTGGGTGCTGGGCTTTTCTCCCAAGTAAAAAGTGATGGGACAAGAGGATATGGCCTCAAGCTGCATCATGGAAGGTTCAGATTGGGTATTAGGAATAATTTCTTTCCTGACAGAGTGGTGAAGGCCCGGCAGAGGCTGCCCAGGGCAGTGGTGGGGTCTCCATCCCTGAAGGGTTTAAAAAAGCATGTGGCCGTGGCACTGCAGGACATGGTTTAGCAGGCACTGTGGGGTTGGGTCGATGGTTGGACTGGATGAGCTTAGAGGACTTTTCCAGCTTTTACATTTCTGTGGTTCTTAGATTTTGTGAGCAAGCACAGTCCCCATATCACACTTTGGAAGACATCAAAAGTCAGACCTGCAATGCACTTACTCAACATTTTCCCCAACTGATGCAGAGAGAAAAGCAATTTTCCCCAACAGAGGTTTAAAAATTTATCTATCTATCTGATTTATCTATCTACATCTGTATCTCACACTTCTACTGCAGAAAACAGTTTCCTCTGGTAGATTTTTTTTAGAAGAGATAAATTTCCTTCTCTCAGGTGGCTGAAACCTTTGCAGGAATAGCCTGCATCCATTAAGACATCTCAGCTCTGGAGATGGGATTTTTGACCAGAGAAAGCACGGCTGAAATCCAGGAATCTGTCCCACACTGTGATCACTTCCCTGGAATTAGATGAATCTGGGTGATATTCCCAATTTAATGCCAGGGAGGGGGTTGAACCTTTGTCCTCTAAATCAGCAAAAGTGTCTGGTAGCAAAACAATCCCTCATTTATCGGAAGAGGTGAGAAAGATGATCTACAGGTAGAAAATGTTTCCCTGTGCAGTCTAAGTTGAAAATGATATATTTTCAGTGGGAAAACCCACACAGCTACTCAGAATCTGTCTTCAAGGCATCTAGCAAAGCTTATCTCTCTTTGGCTCTTCTGTTTTCCCTGGTCGCTCCTATCCCGGAAGCCGCTTCTGGATGGTTGTGTTGGTCCTGGTGATGGGAACAAACTCACCAAATCTACTTATAGAGCATTGATTCATGCAGAAATTGTACATGTGGGGTTAAAGTTCCCCAAATCAGTTCAGAACTAGGCTTTCCACCATTCATTTTCCCACTTTAGGCAACATTTTAAGACCCTCTGAAAGTTTCATATAAAGTACATAAGCACCGATGCTTGTTTACTCTGCAAAGTTCATCTGAAGCTGGAGAAAGAAGCTATTTAAACCTGTGAAGGATCAGGTAAAAAGTAGAAACCCGGTGCATCCCCTTGAGACAGGGATGGGGGAAAGGAATTTCAACAGGGAGAGGAATAGCTTGGGCTTTCAAAGCATGAGGGGGCAGAGTTTCATTCCCAGTTGAGCTCAGCTCCCCTTTCAGATGTTGTCATAAAGACCCAGAATCTAACTCATGCGTGGGTGATGCTGATGTTAGAAATAAACACTTCCTCCCTCTCCAGACTGTAAAAAGACCTGGTTTCTCCGTCGGCCTACACAGCAAAGCACTTAGCATGGCTGGACTTAAAACTAGTGAGACTTTACTGAACTGTGAGTAATTAACCTTAATGACAGCAAACCAGTGTGGCCAGGCAGGCTGTGAACACCAGATCTTTCTTTGGGCAATGTGTTTTTTCCCCAAAAGTGAGGTGGAAAACCTTCAACCTGAGGCTCTCTGCTCAGACCTTTGCCCACCCCCTCCTACGCAGCCAGCCCAAGGGGTAGAGCTTTGAATCCCCTCTCTGTCACTCTCCCCAAGTAATTCCTGAAAGCTGGACAGCTATGGGAGAGCAAGGGGGGCTGGAAATACCACCTCCTTTGTTTAGTCTCAGTGAATGCGAGGCAGGAAAACATCGCCATCCTGTTTTCCAGGCGCTAGCACGCAAATAAGAATGAAGGAAACATACAGCAGCCTCTCTGACAGGTTGTGATTAATCCTCTTTGTGTCCTGCGTGGAAGAGGTGCCAGAGCTCACCAGCCTGTGTCCCCCCTGTCCACACCAACCTCTGTGGGGCTGAGCCTACGAGGCAGTGCCTGTGCGTGGGGAAAAGGACGACGCTTGCAAACGTAACGGGGTGCCCTGGGGTGGATGCACCCGAAGAGCCCGGTGACCGCACGGCCAAGGGCACGGGGTGATGCAAGAGGGCTGTCAGCAGCACGACGGGCCACGAGCCAGGTGGAGAGGAGGGAGCAGCTCCTCAGGCACTCATCCCTGCCAGCCCGTGCAGCCTGACTCATTGCCCTTGTCCTGTCGCTATCTCCTTGCCACCCCCCAGTAGCTCAGCGCCAGGGAACAGCTGGTTTGCTTTGTTTTCTTATCTCCACCCAGGATTGTCCTTATGGTGAAATACTGCCCGAGTCAGCAGGGGCAAGAGCTGCCAGCTCGTGTGGAGCTCAGGAGTTGCATAAACGTGGTCATGAGAATCCCAGACGGCATCCCCAGGCTGTACACAAACCCTGCAACGCACCTGGGACCTGTCCTAGTGCAGTGCCAGTGCCAGGTGGGCACCAGTGGTGGACAAGGGGCTGATATTGCTCTGCCATTCTGGCTTAAACAGGGCAGCAGGTGCCCTCCTAAGCCAAGGCAAAGCCTGAGTCTTGCCTTGAGAACTCGGGATGTGCCATAATCCTTGCTCAGTAGAATTTCCCCGGTGCTGCTGGTGCAGCTTTTGCAGCCCAACCCCATGTTTGTGTTGCAGCCTGATCAGTGTGAAACACCTTCACGGGGTGCTCCTGGCCCTGCCATGGGGCTGCTGTGTGAGTTTGGAAGAGCCCTTTAGCCCCACTCTCAGCCAGTTATGCTGAAAACCTCAAGGAACAGGGGATTGGCTGCTTTATGAATGCGACACATTACTGTAATAACAGTGCTTGGAAGGTCTCCAGCTCTTTCCAATCACGTTCCTAACTTACAAGTCCCACTGTGTGGGGTAAAACACACATGAGACAGGAAACTGCATTAGCTTCCTGCTTTACAGGCACAGAGAACAGCCTCAAAATTCTTGAACTGGGAACTGAAACCTCCTCTCCAGCTCTCTGTACAAAGCAGCAAAGATGCTGACACGAGGCTGGAGTGCCATCACAGTTGGCTACCAGGGAGGCTGAGGGGCAGGGTCTCAGGGCTGTATTCTGCACTAATATCTGGCCACAGACTTGCTACCTGTGTCCTTCAGTTTCCAGAAGAGTAAATCAATGAGAATTTGTCCTGCTGTTACTCAGCAAGGCACTTCTTTGGTCTCTGTGTGCAGCTGGTGTGTCTCCTCATCATGGTCTGCAGGGGCTTTGAGCAGTGATTGCATTTGAGCTGAGTTACTGTGCAATGAGCCCCACAACCCTGACTAGGGGCCTCTGGGTCCTACCACAATATAAATGCTAAACAACCTAATTAATAATGATATAACCTTGTGTCCTGGGATCAAGAGCGGCTTTACTGGTGTTTGCAAAAACTGTTCTGTGTGATTTGTATTACTCAGGAAATGCAGCTGCCAGAGCCAGAGAGGTGCAATCACAGAGCAGGATGCATCTCAGTTCTATTAGAGGCTGGCATACTCTGCACTGATACAGATCTCTGCACCCTCCAGAGATTCAGTATTTGAACAGTGAAGAAATTCAGATACAGGTTTGAAATGTGTTCACAGAGGTCAAAGTCTCAGGTTTTGGCACATGAATGACCTTGCTGCGTGGCACCTGCACGCTACCAGCAGGGTGTGATACCCCAGGCCCACAAGTCTTTCCCAGTATCACAGTATCATAAGGTTGGAAAGGACCTCCAAGATCATCGAGTCCAACCTAAGCATCGAGTCCTTTCCTAAGCAGTCACCTCTTTTCTTCATGCCAGGGTGGTAGTAATGAGGTGGGAAGAAGTGTTGTAGAAACAGGAGGACGTGGCAAAATCCCACTGTTGTTTACTTTATAGATGAAGCACGTGATTATAAATCTGTGGTGATCTCTCCAGACAAAGGTCATGCAGGGAAAATACAAACTGGAAAAGAGCTATGTATTTTGAGGAGAAAAAGTAGATCATGTATTGGAATAATCTTGAAGGCCACAGAGCCAGTGACAGGTAACTCTCTGCCTGAGTCTGAGAAAATATCCACTGCAAGTCAGCCATGAACTGCTGGCCTCGGCCGGGGAATCACCAAGTGTCATTCCAAGACTGCTGTGTTTGGGGAGGTCAGATGTCATAGTCATAACAGTCCTTTCTGACCTTGCAATCTACAGCCCCTCGTAGTTTGTAATCAGGATACACATTATTTGGCCTTCTGAGTTGAGGAAGGAACTCTTCTGCATCACCTATCTGCTCCAAAACATCCTCTGTTTCACAGCTGGCTCTGTGCAACGTGCAGGACTTCCACCATCCTCTGAAGGCTCCAGTCCAGCAGCACCCACCAGTTGCTTTTACCAGGTCCAGCCTGGCTTTCCCTACCACGGTATCAGTGACACATTCAAATGTTCCATTTGGAGAGGAAATACATTTGGTGTAAGTATTATGGTATGATGAATAACATTGACTCTTCCTTTTATCCTGGTTTAAGCAGGGTGGAGGAAGCCCAAAATCTAGCCAACAAGTTTCTGCAAGCCAATCACCTCATTCATCAAATCAGTTTCTCTTACAAATACATCTCCCACACAGACATAGAGTGAATTTTTATCTGCTTAGAGGGGAGCAGCCACCACAACCACTGTGTGATCCGTCCTACATGGACAGAAACACAGAGGAAGTGTCCTACTCTGCACATTCATCCCTCCAGCTCCCAACACCCTGGCTGTGCTGCATCCATCCCATCACACACCTCTCTCCAGCAAAGCCCTACATGCTGCCACTTTGCAGACATGACTTTCATGCAGGGTTACACATTCATCAGGCCTCAGTGTTAATTAAGGAGTGGAAAAGCTCACCACAGCGAGCACTTTTGATGCAGCCTCGTTGTCTGCTCTTCAGTTACAGAAAACAAAGACAATGTGGAAAATGCCATCTTTTCCACATCCTGAGATTTGCATTTGAATTTATTTATCCCATATATTCCCAAGCAATTTGATTTTAAATCACCATGATTACTACCTGGCAGAAACAGAAAATGCTATCCCTGTCCTTCACTGTCTGCCCTGCAACGAGGGACAGGCAGAAGAACTGCAGAGTTAGAAAGTAACTGTGATTTCATTTCCAAGCTAAGCAGAGAGGACAGGTCTGTAGAGGTTACGAGGCTGCAGGCGCCCCAGGTGTGCAGAGAGGGCAGGAACACGGCTGGTGATTACAGGAGGCTTTTGCAAGGGTTGGTGTGGCTCTTCTCTGAGCTATGTGTTTCATTAATTCAGGAGACAAAAGTGAGAGACATCTCCAGAGGATGAGTCACCCTGTGGCCATGTATTGGGTAAGGAGGAGGAAATTATCTGCCTGCTATGCTACTGCCTATATATCGTAGGATCATAGAATCATGGAATGATTTGGGTTGGAAGGGACCTCAAAGCCCATCCAGTTCCACCCCCCTGCCATGAGCAGGGACACCTCCCACTGGATCAGGGGGCTCAAAGCCCCATCCAACCTGGCCTTGAACACCTCCAGGGATGGGGCAGCCACCACTGCTCTGGGCAACCTGGGCCAGGGCCTCCCCACCCTTATTGTGAAGAATTTCTTCTTAATGTCTAATCTAAACCTCCCCCCTTCCAATTTAAAGCCGTTCCCCCTTGCCCTGTCACTCCAGGCCCTTGTCCCCTGTCACTCCACCCTTTCAGTCCTGGGAGGCTGCTCTAACATCTCCCCAGAGCCTTCTCTTCTCCATGCTGAGCAACCCCAACTCTCTCAGCCTGGAGGTGCTCCAGCCCTTGGATCATCTTTGTGGCCTCCTCTAGGCTGTTTCCAAAATTTCCATATCCTTTTTAAGTTGGGGATTCCAGAACTGAAGCAATACTTCAGGTGAGCAGAGTAGAGGGGTCTGTAGAAGAGCAGAGAGTCCAAGCCAGCAGCTCGGGGTCAAGCCCTGAGCCATGACGTGAGCTCAGTGAACAGTACCTCGAGAGATTAAATCCATGGTTTCCTCACACTCCAGTGCATGTGCTGTTCTGAGGAAATCCACTTCTCCAGCCTTGACTCCGAGCCCTTTGTGCTGAGTATAAATAAGTCTGGGACCTTGGGGGAACACGAGGAGAGAAACGGGAGGATTAGTCAGCAGCGCTCCTGGGGGCTCCTACAGCAGGAATCCGGACAGTGTCTCCTCCGGAGAGCCCGGAAAATGCACTGTACAAAATATTTTTGTGGAGCAGGAAAACACTGCATTCTTTGGATGACAATGTCATTGTGTCACTGTCTGTGACCACAGCCATGACTCAGGCTGTTGCTGGGGAGGGAGAGGAGGGTGAGCAGGCACCGCTCACTGCCAGCCTCAGCTTGTGCTCCTCACTGTACTGCGTGGTTAGAAACTCCAAAGAGCAGAAACTCCAAAGATAACACAGGCTATTGTTTTATTTTTCTATTTTAAAAGGGCTCCTGTTTGCTAGGCCAACAGCATGAGTGCTGCTCCTGGGTCATGTCTACAAAGCAGGAGTACCCAAGGCTTACATCCTCTGGCAGAGATGGACACGCTGCTTGCCGCAGCGTCCGAGGAAGCTGGCCAAGGGGCCCATGGCACGGAGCTTCTGGTTGCACTACAACACTGCTTCCCAAAGCCCTGGTCCCAGGAATCTGCAGTGTCTGCCCCGAGGTGTTACCACACATCTGAATTTGTGAACTTTAAGAAGCAGATTCCACCCAAGCTTGCAAAATCGGAAAGTCCCTGAAGCCTGGCTTTCCCACTTGCTCTCCCATGGGAGACACAGATGGTGTCTATGCATCCTTCTGGCCTTGCTCACACCCTACAGGGATTGGACCACTGCAGAGGGGCCTGAACACAGCTGGTTATACCCAGGGTCTGGTCAGAGCCAGTTGCCAGCGAGGCTCCGAGTGAGCTAGGCTGGCTATAGGCTCTCTACTGCAAACCCCTGGACACGTGTTCCTGCTGGTGGCAAAGCTCCTGCTGGGAGAGGGCAGCTCTGCAGCCTCCCCGTGATGCTCAGCCCATATGAGGTGATGGAGGGTGAGCCAGCCCTGACTCCAACTCTGATGTTCACACTTGGCTGTGTTCCTAGGTGATGACCAACGGAAAATCTGGGTGAGCTCTTGAAGATAACAAGTCTTTGCTAGCAGAGAGGGCATCAAGCACTGCAGGGAAAGCAGCTAACTGGGGAAAAACAGTTAGCAATTGAGTCTTTTATAACTCACCATTCTCTTCTGCAGCCCAGCACTGCTAAGAACCAGCACCCTTCAGAGCTGTGTCTCCTTCTACTATCTGGCCCAAAAAATACTTCCAGTTTTCACTGGTTCCTAGGCATTGTGAGACAGAGAAGAAATGCAGAGTGGACAGCAGGCTGCCCCCTGCCATGAGGAAAACCATAACTATGGACAAGAAATGTGGCACCCACGTCAGGGGCTGCAGTTTGAAAGCAGGAGGAGAAAGGTGGGCTGCTTGCTCTGGGGGAGCCCAAGGTAACAGACACACAGCCAGGAGACCCATCTACTCCATCCTTCGTTCTGACACTTGGGAGAAAGGGAGAGGGAATTCAGCCATGCTTTTACCTCAAGGGAGAGTTTTTGTGCACTCAGAGCTAAGGCAATTGGCATGTGCTGACCAACACACCGCAGCAATGCTAAAAAATTACCCTTCCACTGGAAACCTCTCCTGGCTCCCAGGCTCGCTGCAGGTTTCTCTTCTGGAATGCAACACAGCAGTTTCTCCACTGACTTCTGGTGGTGGAGAGAAACAGGAAAAATATTTCCTTATTTATTTTCCTTATTTTCATATGGATGGTGTGTTTTTGTGCTGCTCTTGGAAACAATTGTCCCTCTGAGCAAAGGGTGTGGATGGAGTTGGTTTGGAGCACTGTAGGAAAACATCTTTCCTCTCCTCTGGCACACCCCCTGTCTGTCAGGCAGGAAATAAAGGAAAGCTTTGAAAGCATTGGAGAGCATTAATTATCAGAGTCCAGGGCATGAGGGCTGGGTAAGAGACACCCTCAGCCTACACCTGCTGCAGCAGAAGAGTGACACTGGGCAAAAATTCTCCATCCTCTGCTTACTTTTGTGTAAATGGAGGAGAAACAAGGTGTTCCATCAGTGTGGAAGAGGCAGGAATGCATTCTTTCTCCCCAGATACCTGAATGCCACATCCAGGGAAATATGTGTGTTCCTTAAACTTCCTGGCACTGATGGTGGTTTTGGCCCTCAGGCTCTGCCAAGGAGCCTGTTCTGTTGTTTGGTGAGAGCTGTCATTTTTCTTTTAACTCTAAGGCATGAAGTGCTCAAAGATGAAGTTTGCTTTGCAAGGAAAGCAACCTGGAGAAGAAAAGCAGCCCCAGACACCTTGAGATGAACTCAGTAACCCACAAGTGAGTGAGCAAAGGGCAGTTCTTCTGCACCCCAGCCCCTGTGAAGAAGCAATTGGGACAATATGCAAACAGCCCCACAATGCCTGCAGCAGAGCGTGGACTGTGAGGTGTTGGTGTGGACAACTTACCCAAACACATGTAACGTACCTGGCTGCTGGAAGCCAGCAGGAAAACAGAGGTCAGGGAGTGCAGGGCATTGGTCCCCACCTCCGTAAGAGCTGGTGTGATCCACAGGAGGGGTGCTACCTTGTTGTGTGAGCAGCTGCTTACGTATCCCGTTCCCAGTCCACACCCCCATGATTTGTACTCTTCCACGCTTGTGTGGCTTTTGGCTTTCTACCTGTGCACAAGGACCTACACCTACAGCTCCCTTCCCATTTAGAATCATAGAATCATCTGGTTGGAAAAGACCTCTGAGATCATCGAGTCCAACCGCACCTGTCCCCTGCTAAGCCACATCCCTCAGAAACTCATCTGCCCGTCTTTTAAACACCTCCAGGGACTCCACCCCCTCCCTGGGCAGCCTCTGCCAGGGCCTGAGGACACTTTCAGTGAAGTCTTTCTGGACGTCCAGTCTGAACCTCCCCTGGCACAACTTCAGGCCATTTCCCCTTGTCCCATCACCTGTCACTTGAGAGAAGAGACCAACACTCGCTCTGCCACAGCCTCCTTTCAGGCAGTTGCAGACAGGGATGAGGTCTCCCCTCAGCCTCTTCCAGGCTAAACAACCCCAGAAGTGGATCTTCCTCCTGGCTGGTGATCAGGCTGTGGAGCTGATGCTGGGCTCCTGCTGTCCTTACTTGGAAGCAGGCAGTTCCCCTGCTCCATGTTTCCACACCTCCTCCCTAGAATTCCTCCAACGAAGCCCCTCTACACCTCTGTGGTTTTTTTCTCAGGACCCTTTGCCTTTGAGGAGAAATAGCAAATAGTGATCCCAGAGGAGACAGGAGGTGCTGATGGAGGTGGGAGCACCCGACACCCACAGGCTGTCTGAGTAGACTCAGCAGTGCTAACGATGGGAAAAGCACTTCTTGCAACACACAGCTCTGCCTGATCCAGGGGATTCAGTCTCCCCTGGCCATGTGGCTCTATCGTCGTGGGTGGTTCCCATGCAAAAGAGCTTTCTCTCCCTCATTCTCCCAAGGGACTGAAGGAACCTGTCCACATGAACATCCATTTCCATTTCTCCACATTGAACCTCCATCCCATATTCCTGCCTAGAAACAACCACAGGTGGTGGTGGTGTGTTCATAGGTGGGTTGTGCCATCTTCTCCCCTCTCCACTCACTGCCCCTGCACCCTCCCTGCAACCTTGGCTCTCTTCTCCCTCCTACGCAGGGCTGCAGAACAGAGCTGCATCTGTTCTGGTCCTGGGATTTTCTACCTGTCCAGCTCTCAGTAATTTGGTTTCCCATCCAATTCCTTTTCAGCCTCCTGGCTGCCTCAGCAGGTTGGCTGGACTCCCTCAAAGCAGTGAGACTGAAGTTGAGGGACCTACTTTGGCCAAAAAAAGCAGCATTTTATCTCCCAGGTATAATTACAGCGATTTGTCCTGAAAATTAGACTTTCAGTGATAAAAGACCTCTCTAATGAGGAAGACTGTAATCATGATTGAAAAATCTCCTTGATTGAAGTTTATGCTAATATATGAGTTTCCATAGGTATGTTTCTATGCAAGTATGTTCATGCATACAAATAGCTATGTTTACTAAACTCTTTCAACCTGCTTTACAATACAGCCTGAAGTTATCTTATCTATATTGCTGATGAAAATAAACAGATGCATCCAAACATTGAAACACTCCTCCGTGAGGAGCTCCTTATCAGACCTATCCTCCCACCCCCACCGACCCACTTAAACCTTCAGTAACTCATTAATTCCTAACTATGGCTTTTTAGAAGTACTGAGCAACTTTCCTATCTGCATATTTTTGATCTTGTGAAGCAGTGAATCCCTGATGTTTTGTTTGCCTTTGCATCCATCCATCCAGCTTTGTCACTGCCTGCCTGCCTCTGCTAATTATCACCTCTTTACCCACACACTGCTTCCCAGCTGGCTAATTGAAAGGAAAGCCCAAAAATGAAACTATCCTATACCTGGAGGCATTTTTACCCTTTATATATAGATTTTTCCTCAAGTAAAGAAATAAAAGGGTCAAGATTTTGGGACATCCCTAAAACTGAGCTCCCTGCTCCCTATCCCAGCTGTAGTAAAGCTCCTAAATTTCCTATCCCATAGGACACATCCCTGCTCACTCATCTGCCTCCTCCAGGTGAAAGGGAATGGGAGAATGCAACAAGAACCAAGGAGAAGGAGACCTGGGTGCTCACTTAGCTGTAACAGTGGGACACTGGATGTAAAATGTGCAGAGATCCTCCATTCAGAGTGTGTGAGCACCTTCCTCTCCTTCCTTAACCCCGGTGGCACTCAGCAGGGACGTTCCCCAGCTGCCTGGAGCAGTCAGACACTTGGGAAGGACAGGACCTGCAGAAAAGCCAGGAACCCCATGGAGCCTGGCTCCAAGATTGGACTCAATCCTTCCCTACCAGCCCTTCTGCTGAGGATCTCTCTGATCACATGCAACCTGAACTCCCCCCGTGTCAGCCAGGCTCTGTGGTTTTTAGGCTGCCCTCAGAACAAGCCAAGCCAGCACCCTCAAACCACTGCTGCAGAACTCCCTCCCTGGCTGGATGCCAGAAAAATGAGATTCAGGTCCCTGTTTATAACACCACAAGCAGAGTGAGGTAAAGGGTGGGAGCGAACTCCTTAGCCTGGGGATATGTAAATTCCTTACTCCAATCCCAGAGACTTTCCCTTTCAGTTAAACACTACTCTTTGGACACTGCACTGCCTCCCCCCAGTCACTGCTGAAAGAATCCATGAGGGTCCCAAATAGGACATCCCTGGACATCCCTGATGCACCGTGTCCTTGTGCACACCAATGACATTGTCAGACTTTGGTCCTCAGAAGCTGTTCATTCTGTGTTCACAGTCATCATGTCCATCACTGCCCTGGAACTCAACCTGTATCTGCTCTAAGAGGATTCAACAGCTCTTGAAGGAACAGTAGGGGTCTTCTTTTCCAGCACCAAATATGCCAAGAAAGAGTTCAAGAACACTGGCTCAAAGGATTCTGTGTAAAAGTGGGGTTTCCAGCTCTGGAAAATGCCAAATTATTAAGATGTGTTTAGTAAAAAAAAAAAAAAAGGCTATGTCATTCACAGGCCGTGCCTTTTTGTTTATATTAAAGTCTTATTCAATTCTAATTCTTCATGGAATATCTGAAGAAGGTTGGAGAGCACAGTTGTGGGCTTCAGGAAAGGATGGGATGTTCAATAGAAGAACCACAGAGACAATGAAAGCCAGGTGATGCCTCCACAGTGATTGCATCATCTTTGGTGACCAGAACTTCCCAAGAGTTTACAGCCAGATGATCAGGACCAGCTCTTGGAAATGGATTTGTGCTTCTGTCCACACCCAGCCAGAACTCTTTGGACCAAGAAAGGACTGAAGTGTTCGTAAGTGGCCACACAAATCACACAACCAGGCTCTGCTGAGGCTTAAATGAAGATCATCAAATTGCTTTCACCAAGGCTTTCTGCTTTATAAAATAAGTGTTCTGAACTTTCTTGTGACCTTGCAATAAAGCAGATAAATATCCCTTCAAAATGGTAAGATACAGTGCACATTTCCATGCAGGGTAGCCCCATTTTTCACGATGTTTATTCTAGGTACATCTTCATGATAAAGGGTTATTTTAAGGACAACATAAAAGATGCTCATATCTGTCTTGATATAAAGACATAAAGAACACCCTCTCAGTCTAGAGCCTCTTACTATCACTCCTTCTCAGCTTCCAAAGGGTATTTCTAATCTGTATTTAAGGTCTAGCATTACCTCAATGACTCTAAACAGGGTCTTGATGGAAGAGGCTTGAATAATAGTGATCATAGCTTAGACACCAGAGAAAATTAACTCATTTATTCTCATATTTACACCAAGGTAGACCAGAAGATGACTCTGCTATCATCTAGCAAAGATTAAGTTAAATCAGCAGCCTCATCAACTGCTCTTCTTGTGGGGATCAGTCCCAGGAGATGGAGAGCAAGTCATCCAGAACCACTGACTGCATGGTGGGATTTGAGCAGCATTAAGCACTTGTGCAAGATAGGCAAATGCAGGGGTTGGGAAGTTGTTTAGTCATCTATGCACAAAGAGAAGCCTCAAAAACCAAGTGAAAAGTAAACAGAAGGAATGTATTCTGAAAGATGGCCTTGAATAGAAGTCGGACTGAGGGAACTTTAATAACTAAAATTCACTGGACAGGCAGGTGTAGTCACCGTCTGTTCTAATAGGAAACGGAATGGTCTTCCTCATCCTTGTAAATAAATAAATAGAATTGCCCAAAAGATACACTTTGGTGCATGTTATCAATATTTTCTTGTAACATTCATATGAACATCCAGCAGGCCTTGGACAGAGGTGAACGTCACAAGCTGGAAAGACTCAATGCAGTGAGATTGGGGTGTGTTTCTAAGCAGATGTTTTCTATTATTCCATTTGGTGATCTTGAAGAACTCACTTTAAGCTATGGGTCTCACAAATTCACTGCCACGATGTGGAAAATGTTGAGCACCAGTGGCTGACACCAGCAAACATTGTTACTGATGAGCTTAACAAAGCATTTGTTAATCTGTTAATCTGTTATTCTGTGCCTTGTAATTATTAGTTGAATATATTCTGAATGTGAAAATAGTTTCAGATCCACTGTAAATACACTTTGAGGAAATTCTCCTTCAAGAAAACTTCTTTACTCCAGTCTGGTTACCCTCATCACATGCTCACGAGCACCGACTTCTGATGGGATCTCCAGAATGAATCATAGAAAGATTTGAGTTGGAAGGAACACTTACAGAGCATCCAGTCCAAGCCCCCTAGAGCAGGGGTGTCAAACTCACAACCCAGAGGCCAAATCCAGCCCTTCACCTTCTTTTAGCCATCCTGGCACCTTGTTTATGCCTGGCAGCAGCACCAAGATCCTCTCTCCTGCCAGCTCTCAGCATGTGTGCAGCGCGTGACGCGCGTTACGCTGTGGGAGAAGGGCAGGAGCCATGGGTTTGACGGCCCTGCCTTATGGTAACCAAGAACACCTTTACCCAGATCGGGTTGTTCGGATCCCCATCCAACCTGACCTTGAATGTTCTAGGGATGGGCTCTCCACTGCCTCCCTGAGCAACCTGTGTCCAAGCCTCACCACCCTCAGGGTAAAAATTTCATCCTTATATCCAGTCTAAATCTACCCCCCATTAATTTAAAACCCTATTCCTTGTCTTGCCACAGTTGGCCTTGCTAAAAGTTTGTTCCCAGCTTTCCTGGAGCCCCTTTCAGTCCTGGGAGGCTGTTCTAAGGTCTCCACAGAGCCTTCTCTTCTCCAGGCTGAACAACCCCGACTCTCTCAGCCTGTCCTCATACAGAAGGTGCTCCAGACCTTGGATCATCTTTTATAGCCTCCTCTGGACTTGCTCCAACAAATCCATGTCCTTCCTGTGCTGAGGGCTCCAGAGCTGGACACAGGGCTCCAGGTGGGGTCTCACCAGAGCAGAGCAGAGGGGCAGAATCCCCTCCCTTGCCCTGCTGGGGCCACTGCTTTGGATGCAGCCCAGGATGCAGTTGGCTTTCTGGGCTGGGAGCTCACATTGTTGGCTCATGTCCACCTTTGTGTCCATTGGCACCCCAAAAGAAGATGGAAACCTATTGTATTGCAGAAGCAGATAAAACACAAGGTGTTCAGGCTAAAAAAAACAGGCTGAAAGAAAACATCTTGCCTGTGTGACAGATGCTACTTTAAGATTCAGTTCCACCTTTATTGTTAACCCAGTTTCCAGGAGGATGCTGCGAGACATTAGGAAGAAAGCGTAGACAGATAATTCCCAAGTAGGGAATGTAAATGAGGGAGACCAGAAACTGAAGAGAATCTTAAAAACTTCAAAATTCTATTGTGTGTTGTTTTGTTTCCCTGTAACTTTCACCTAAGAGGGTAGGGCCAGGTCTGTAAGTAAGTTCCACCAAACCCAAAAGGACTTTGAGGCTTTGAGCACCCTGATGCAATTCAGATGGATTTCAGGTCCCTTTCAGCCCAAACCATTCCATGATTCTGTGATTCTATCACTTCCATCCCTAAATATCCTGATGGTCTTGGGTTTATGCCCAGTACAGAGCTCACTGGAGCCAAAGGACAGATGCCATTTAACAACAATGGGCTTTAGATTAAGTGCTATGTAAGACAAGAAAAAAACTCAATGTTAGCAGAAAGTGTCCCACTACATCTCACTCTAATCATAGAATCATTTCTTAGGGTGATAATGGCTTGTTATCAGGATAGAAAAATAGAAAAAACTGTTATGATGCTGGAAAAGAAGTTCTGATACTGGTAATCAGTCACGCAACACCATCAAGAATAATCAGCCAGAATTATACATCAAATGAGAGCAAACAGAATATGCAATAGTCTCCTAAGGGAAGTGGCAGAAAGAACCAACAGTTGCACGTTTTATGTAGTGAGCTGGAAAACAGATAGCAAAGATGAGTGTGTGTCAGTTGTGGAACATAACGATTGAGACTGTATCAAGCTCACGAAATCCGTGCATTCACGTGGTAAGAAAAGCCCTCACCTCAAAATTTTACATTCAAAATAGGAAAGAGAGAGTGAGAAAAAGACTGTTCTAGCATCAATGTCTTATAGGACCATTTACCTTAGACATTATTTGAACAATATTTAATTCCCTCTGGTTTCTTTGTCCACCATTCCATTCAAGGAATGGTCTGTGCAGAAGTATTAATGACAAGGGGTTTTGTTGTGGCAGTAGAACAGCCTGTGTGAATAACACCAAAATGACAAAAGAGCTTTCTTTATTTCAAAAGTTATAAAATCAAATGCAGTATTCACCAGAAGAAGTGTCAGATCTGCATTATCCAGAAGGCTACAAGGGGTGGGATGCAGTCTGCAATGAAGACTCCTAAAACCCAATGAATCCACGTGCGCTGTAGATCTACGTTTACACTAAAGCCATTGGACATGTGGAGTGTTCTTCACTTTCCTCTACATAGACATCAACTCTAATATAAGACAACTTAAGGTATCCCCAACATCTGCAAGGAGAAAGAATGTTGTAGGAGCTTTGGATAACTCTGCTTTTCTACAGTGAGAGCTGGAGACTGGGTGAGATAAAAAGGTAATTTGAAGTGTCACTAGCAGGGTAAGTGACTAGCAGGCTGAGCCCTTCATCAATGGAGCCTGAAGAGCAATCCAGCTGATCACCTGATTTCTCTTTAGTGTGGACTGCATCACTCTGGTCTCAACTGAGTTACTTGCTAGCTCTCCATTGGCTGTAATCAGACTTTACACCACTCGTTGAGCTATAGCATCTTAGATGTTGACACCTACATTGTTGACTTAACTAAGAGTTGAATCTCCTCCTGGACACATGCTAGTCCACTCTGGTCCTGGAAACTATGGACATGGGCAGTTCAGTCTAATAACCTACCTGGAATTGCAGGGATCTAGCCCCCACTCAAGAGGGTAGGGGCAGCCCACCCATCCAACAGCTGCCAACTAAGAAGAGAACGGGTCTTCTGCAGATCCATCGTATCTGACCCTCCATGCAGACATCTAACATACCTAAGGTGTCTCAAAGGTCAGTAGAATTCTATGTTTAGGCATCTTAATCAAGACCAAAGGTACAGTCATATCAAGGCCAAAAATGTCATCATTATGGATGTGGCTGTTTTCAGCAGAAGGTTATCTGAAATCACATCAAGCCCGCCAGGCAAGTCAGTACTCAGTGGAAAATGGAATGAGGGCACTTCCAGAGGACTGTAAGTTAAGGTAAAGTTCAGCCCACATGTCAAAGCTGGCTAAAATAAGAAGCAATCCAACCCTTGCTGATATCTCTGCCAAATCAACTGTACACTTTGAAGACTGGGATTCCCAAAGGAACCGTAGTATTTAGCTCCTTGGAAATCAGTGGTCAGCTCCTCCCTAACTTCCTTAAACACCGCTGAGAATACAGCTCTGATTTTGTTTATTCCTTCTGCTTTTCATCCTCAGTTCAGCCAGGCTTTGCACCTCCCTGAAGTGGTGCCACCTCTGCAGCACAGTAGCCTGCAGTACGGGTTCATTCCTCTCCAGGGAACACATCACCCAGAGAACAATTGATACCGCGTCTTGCAACACCCAGGTTCTCCTCGGAGGTCTTCCACCGAAGCAGCAAACAGGCCCAACCCTGCTCTGCTCAGGAGGTCTGATAAGATCACTGCCCAAGGTGCCGTGGCTGCAGGCCAGAACGCTGTCCCAATAAACCATTTTCTGGAGGACCACCTTGCCTGGACTTGTCTTTCCACAAGAAGCCAGGCAAAGCAAAGCACTCAGATGCTAAAAATGTGTAACTATTACTGGTATTTGTCCAACATTCAGAGGCTCATAAATCTCCCAGGGGAGATAGAATAGGAGCATGATTAAGAAAACAAGAAACTTTATGCATTGATTCCTCCCCTACTGCTTCGAGACAAACTATTGCCTGTTGATGAAATGCCCTCCTTGAGTGGCTTCCAAACCTGCACCATCCCTGCAAGGGCTCCTTTTCAACTCTTCTGCGTTACAAGAGGCAGACGCAGAGACAGCCCCTGTGATCAAAGAGAGAACACTAATCCATATGCACAGATGTGTCTGAAGGTGGAAGGCAAAAGCCAGCAGCAAAAAAAAAAAAGTGAAGAGACCCCAGAGAGCATTTTCTTCCGCCTTTTCGACAAAGATAAAGCTCCGAACTGAAGAATGCTTTCTGGCACTGGAACTTTAAAAAAATCCTAACTAACACTGCTGGTGTTTTACAGGGAGTGATCTTGGTTGTTTGGAGCAGCTGTGATAAAAGACCCCACTGATCTCCACGCCGTGCTCACCCTTTCTGTTTACATCCATTACCTCCAGACACGCTCTGTATTTCATGCAAATCAGACAGATTGTGCCATGGCAGAGATCTCCCTCCACGAGGAGAACAAACAGCACTCAGTAGGAATCACCCCTGCTGGAGTGTAGCACGAAGGAAAGAACATTTCCTGTTTTTAAGTAGCCAATAGATACAGCAACCGATTCTTTGTGTTTGCTGCCAACTAGGGAAATAGCTTGGACTCTTAAAGGTTTTTTAAGGATGTTGTACGTCCACACAGAGGATCTGATGGAAAAGTGTCACGTAGGAAAGAGAGGAGGACACCTGCATCCAGCAGGGTGCCCAGGATCACACGGTGCAGCTGCACCAGTCCAGCCCTGCTGTCTTCTCCATCATCATCCCAATGGCAAAGGGGGTTCAGAACAAGCAGCCACAATGGGACAGCTCTACAGTGAGAGGGACTGAGATGTGCTGGAAAGAGCTTAGGGTTAAGGTACATTGCTTTACTTAAGAGTTTCCTACCTCATTTGAGATCCCTCCTGCCCTCAGGCTGGAAATGCAAATACGCACTTTCCCTTTGTATTTTCATAGAATCATGGAGTGGTTTGGGTTGGAAGGGACCTCAAAGCCCACACAGTTCCATCCCCCTGCCATGGGCAGGGACACCTCCCACTGGATCAGGGGGCTCAAAGCCCCATCCAGCCTGGCCTTGAACACCTCCAGGGATGGGGCAGCCACCACTGCTCTGGGCAACCTGGGCCAGGGCCTCCCCACCCTCACAGAAAAACATTTCTTCCTAAGATCTCATCTCAATCTCTCCTCTTTCAGCTGAAAACCCTTCCCCTTCATCCTCTCCCTGCACTCCCTGATCCAGAGCCCCTCCCCAGCTTTCCTGGAGCCCCTTTCAGTCCTGGGAGGCTGTTCCAAGGCCTCTCTGGAGCCTTCTCTTTTCCAGGCTGAACAACCCCAACTCTGTCAGCCTCTCATTGTACAGGAAGCACACACTTAGTGTGTAACACAAAGGTTGGTGTTTGTGGAAGACATTCTTTCTTCATCTAAAAAAGTGGTGCAGAGATGTCCCATTTTTCACTGGGTCAGATTGGTAGAGTAGGGAATCCCAGACACACCGCAGGTGCCTTTCAGGGCTCAAGCAGAACCTGCAGTTTTCAAGCTCTGTTTCAAAGGGAAGGAACAAACATGCAAGACAATGATGTCTCCCAGGGAGAGAGTGCACTGGGTGCAAGTTCTTTAAAACAAACCTCTTTGGGTCAGCCCGAAGAGGCCAATCTCCAATGATACTGCTGCTGTTAAGTATTTAAATAGGCAGCACAAGGAGAATTAATCTGTTTTACTAAACAGTTCAATACATGGTGGTGAGAGCTGGGCTTGCAATATATGACAATCATATTGAATACCTGCAAAATCCCAGTGACAGCTGAGTCAGTCAGAACGTTTCCATACAGATCTTGCAAGAATTATTATCCATATTTACCCATTTCACACTTGAAAATACAAACTTCTTAAATAGCCTGTTTTCTGCTCCATATAGAATTAAATATGAAGGCAAGTGGCAGTATCTCTGCCCAGTGAAGTCTGCTGTGCTCAAGAACCCAGCTTGTGCCTGTTGGTCCCCATAGGAGGGCTTTACAACAGCTTGGGAGGCTGCAAAGGGTGGCATGGATGGAAACGTCTATGCCTGCAAACTCTCTGCCCATGAAGCAGAGTCTGTCCTCCCTGTTGCTGAAAGGAGATTTTGGCCTCGTGTGCACAGTTGGGTGATGGATGGCAGAGGGGTGACCAGAACAAGCAGTGCCAGACTCTCCGGGGACCTAAGCAGCCTCACTGGGACTTTCCAAAGTGCCAGGCTCCCCTTGGGGATAACTCATACAAGACCCTAAAAGCTGAAACAAGTCCCCCCAGCTGCTCTGATCAGCAGTTGCTCCTGAGCAGACCTCTACACAGCACTAACTCCATCGTTGGCAGGGAGCTGGGTATGGTGACAGGAGGTTGGTTCCACACAGACTTAGATTGTTGTTTGCCAGCCATGCTGATGAGAAATGAATTCAGCTTGGAGGTGAACTATGGTGGTGAGACTGAGGGAGAACATTGCACGTGTGTGAGGACATAGGAAATGAGGCAGGAGGAGCCTGTTTTCCCATCTGCTCATGCCCACACAGACCTCCACAGCAATAAACTCACCCAGCATGGTCCTGCATCTCCACATTTGCTCTTCCAGCACGGAGGATCACAGCCAAGCCACAAAACCACTCCAGAGCTTCTGGGTTACATCTCTTTGTTCTCTGTTTCCATACAACTCGGCCCAGGGAGGGCCAGGGTCTTGGATAGTCTTTCTTGGCACAGTGCTAGCAGGAAGAGATACAGAAATTGTCAGATCGGCCAAGCAACTGTTGTAACCACCTTTTAGATGTTATGAGCAAAAGTGAAGCCCTTAAGATCATGTGTGATACTGGAGGATGTGTCCATTTTGGCTGTTGCTTCCAGGACTCCCTACATCATTAACACAGACCTCTTCATCCTTGGGCAGAGTCGGCTCTTGTGTGATCACCAAAAGGAGTTGAACCTTGCCAGGTTCCACCCTTTCTACCCTTTCCATGAGACTCTCTCCAGCCTATTGTCCCACCCACAAGCATCAAGTCACCCCTTAACTGTTCCCCTAGACCAAATGCTCTGAACCCCATTCAGGAGAGCACTCCCAGGACACAGGCTTTCATGAACCACAGCAGCAGCCCCAAAAAGACAGTGAGAAGGCAATAAACATTTGTAATCAGAATAAGAAGTGTCTGTGTTCTCTTCAAGGTGCAGAACATTTACAAGCTGTATGTCCCAGCTACACCAGAGCCACCTGGAGATCAAAGAAAGTGGAGGTCAAAAATGGAATAAAACTGAAATACCACCTTTCCATGAGGCACCACATCAACTTACTTGGTCTGAAGAGAAGGTGGGAAGAGATGCCGAGGAGTCCCACAGATGGGTCCCCACAGAAATGCTGCCTATGGAATTCCAAGACCAGCCCTCTTAGATGTTTGTTGAACCTTCTAATGGTGGAGGCTCCAGCACTTTCCAGCTTGGCCCTTCCTGGTTTTCCACATCCTTTTAAGCCAGGCTGCTTTGTCTTAGCACCCAACCTAAATCTTCTTTATGGCAGATTAATCAGATTTCTATTTTTCTTTCCCGAGGAGAGATGAAAAACAGTTCATCACTGCCTTCTTCATAACAAGATCTATGAGCTGGACAATGGTTATCAAACTGCTGTTCCTGTCAAGGAAAACTCTCAAAGGCTTTGCCAAGGATTTTTTTTTTAATTATTGTTTTTCCCATATCCACTAAATGGAAGAAATACATTAAAGTAGTTAGACAAGAGTTATTCTTCATAAATCCATGTCCATGTTTCTTTATCACCTTATTATCCTCTTGACACCATTAAACTGATTATTTGATAATTTGTTCTTGTATTCTTCCATTGCACAAATTAAGATTATTCTCCTGTGCAGCTCTCAAGGTCCCCTTTTCCTGCTTTTAAGGGCTGTAGAATCATAGAATCACAGAATGGTTTGGATTGGAAAGGACCTCTACAGGTCACCCAGTCCAACCCCTCTGCAGGAACAGGAACATCTTCAGCCAGATCAGGTTGCTTAGATCTCCATCCAACCTGACCTTGAACGTTTCCAGGGATGGGGCCTCCACTCCATCTCTGGGCAAACTGTGCCAGTGTTTCACCATCCTCAGTGGGAAAATTTTCTTCCTAATGTCTCATCTGAACTCCTCCTCTTTTACTTTAAAACCATCACCCCTTGTCCTATTGCTACAGGCCCTACTGAAAAGATTTTCCCCATCTTTCTTATCACCACCATTTAAGTACTGAAAGGCCACAATAAGATCATCTCAGAGTCTTCCCCTCTTCAAGCTGAACATCACCAATGTTGTTCCTGCACTTTTTCTTCGGCCATTTTTCAATCCTCTTGGATTTTAGCATCCCCCACCACTGCCTGAAGAGAGTTGGTGTGAGGGAGGACAAGATCTAGTTCTGTTGCACTCTGTGCTAAACCTGGACAGCGTCTCGGTGCCACCCATTTTGCTATATATTTCCTCTTCTTTCTCTGTTCTGATCTGCCCTTTCTCCTGCTCTTACAATTAATTATGGTATCAGGGCTTTCATGAAAGCAGACGCAAGGCAAGCACAGAATACTGAAGGCCACAAGAATTACCTTTTCTCTAAATTGTGAAGTGTGTTTGCAGGCCAGAAAGACAACCGCCTCCTGGGCAGCATCCAAAGCAGTGGGACCATCCCTCCACTCCATTATTGTGAGACCTCACCTGGAACCCCGTGTTCAGTTCTGGAGTCCTCAGCATAGGAAGGACCTGGAGCTGTTGGAACAAGTCCAGAGGAGAACATGGAGATGATCCGAGGGCTGGAGCACCTCCCATACGAGAACAGAGAGAGTTGGGGTCGTTCAGCCTGGAGAAGTCTCCAAGGAGACCTTACAGCAGCCTCCCAGTACTGAAAGGGGCTCCAGGAGAACTGGGGAGGGGCTCTTGATCAGGGAGTGCAGGGACAGGATGAAGGGGAATGGTTTTCAGCTGAAAGAGAGGAGATTGAGATGAGATCTTAGGGAGAAATGTTTTGCTGTGAGGGTGGGGAGGCCCTGGCCCAGGTTGCCCAGAGCAGTGGTGGCTGCCCCATCCCTGGAGGTGTTGAAGGCCAAGTTGGATTGGGCTTGGAGCCCCCTGATCCAGTGGGAGGTGTCCCTGCCCATGGCAGGGGGTTGGAACTGGATGGGCTATGAGGTCCCTTCCAACCCAAACCATTCCATGATTCTGTGATTTGCCTCTCTTACTGTTTTTGACTTGCATACTTGTTTAAATGGCTCCATAAGGATAATCTTGTTGCTTCTGCCGTCCTTCAGCACCAGGATTTTTTTCCCTTTGTCTCTAAGGCAATTTTTTCTTTCTGTTCCTGCTTCAGCCATTCTCAACCCCCTCATTAACATCTAATCCTGCAAACTGACTCCTACGACCACATATTTATTTTCCTCTTATTTCCATTGAAATACATCATACAAAACCTACCTTTAACTTCTGTTGGGTTTTGAACAACTCCACTGGCCATAACTCTTCCATAGATTGTTTCTGTCCCCCTCTGCTGACCTTCCAAAACAGGCTGTTGATCTCCCTGCCTCCACTCCAGACTCCTGGGCTCCCACGACTCTTGGTGTCAAATCAGTCACTGTGTTGGATGGGACTTCAGGTTCTTCTTGTTTATCCTCCCTCCTCCCAGCACCACTGCGCGGGCTTGGCTTTCACCAGTTTCACTTATCACACCCCCTCTGGCTTCTCGAGTTCTCCTGATTAAATTCCCCATTAATGTGACAGGCTGTCAGAAAAAACACTATTTGAACACAAGCCCTGTAGCTTTTGCTGTCAGATGGCTCAGATCTGGAACCACATCTCTCCCGATCCCCATCCAAAAGCCAAAGCCACTCTGCCACGTTCATACTTACTCCCATCAAGCTGCAACTAACCTGAGATATTTCAGGGCAGAAACAGACCAGGTGAGAAAGAAATCTGTTGTTCAGTATGATCTAGAATTGCCTTTTATTTTCTATTTTTGATTTTTGATTTCTTTTTTCTTTCAAACTTCATGATTAGGAATTTAAATTCTTGTTTTGCCAAAATAAACTTATTTTCACCCTTAAGCATGTCTGGCATTAAAGGCAAGTCTAGGTGAAGCTGTGAAATCTGGATTAACACTGTCTTTTCTGAGACAACATATCCAAGCAAAACAGTGTTTGTCCTGCAGCACCTGGGACCTCGACACCAGTTTGGAGCAACCAAAGCTGTTGATTGTGCTGGGCCAAGCTGCAAGACCAGGACCAGGCTTGGCTTGTCTGTTCCAGGTTTGATAGAGTCAGCAGAAAGAGAGTTTGCAAACCCCAGGCTTTGCCAGACACTGGTGCTGGGATAGGATTGCAGCCTCCTTTCATCAGAAGGGGCATCGAGGTCGCTTTCCCAACCAGGTTTGTTCACAACTTATACAGAGCCTGTGGAGCCAGGGTCACAGAGACCCCTCGGCAGCTGACAGAGGACAAAGGGTCCTGGCAAAAAATACTTTGGGACTGACTGTAGAGTCCTCCTTTTAGGGCAGAGGCTGCTGGTGAAGAAACATGTCCTGCTGGTTCCTGGAAGGCCAAAACCTGCTGTCAGGTTCAGATATTTGGACCATAGGTATGAATATCACGGAAGAATAGTGGCTTGGGTTGGAAGGGACCTTAAATCCCATCCAGTTCCAACCTCCATTCCATGGACAGGGACACCTCCCACTGGATCAGGGGGCTCAAAGCCCCATCCAGCCTGGTGATACGGGCAGAAGGGGAGCAAACAAAATCCTCTTTGGAGTGGTTCTTGGGCCTTTCTCTGTAGTCTGGTACAGGTTGGTGTCAGAGCCGAGGTGCTGGGTTGCACGGGGTCTCAATGTGCCCTCATCACAGTTTGAGCACGAGCAGCTGGAGCCAGGATGAGTTTGTGGAGCTGATGCCTGCTGAAGGAACCCTGCATTTTTCAGCCTGAGTGGTTTTCCTCTTGCCTACAAGAGTTGTGTGCAGCTCTGCCCACGCCATCCCTCCACGGCTCTGTGTCAAAGATCTGAAAAGGCCAGAGCTGAGGCAAGGGGGAAGGAAACAAACCCCAGGGCAGGTTGAGTTCGGGGCACAGCATCAGACATACTTTGCATTCCCTGGGCCAGCAACCAGCTGCAACTCATCCCACAGGCAGCAGGCAGGTCTCAGTCAATGTTCACAGCAGGTCTGTGGCTCTTCCTCAGGAACAGCTGAGGGCAGATCAAAAACTGAGGGCAGGCAGCGTTGAAACCAGGCCCAGAAGAGGTCATCTCAAGATCCGAGGCAATGAACATCACTGAAGATCAAAATTACCCTTAGGGGAAATAATAAATGAACTTCACCCCTGCTTTCACTGTGCCTGACACTTGATTAGAATTTATGATGCATTTGTTTTTCTCACTATCACCATCCTCTGCATTTTATATAGAAAGGAAAACTGAAACGCTGATAAGGAGTGATCTGACCTCTGAGATTAGGTGACATGTAAATAAATATGGATCCCAGTCTGCCCACCCCATACCAGCCTCATTCTCCAATCTCTTGCTTTGGGTCTCACTGGGGAAGCAACACCCATGGTTTGGGACCTTGGAAATCATCCACTTCCCACCCCCTACCACAGGCAGGGACACCTCCCACTGGATCAGGGGGCTCAAAGCCCCATCCAACCTGGCCTTGAACACCTCCAGGGATGGGGCAGCCACCACTGCTCTGGGCAACCTGGGCCAGGGCCTCCTCACCCTCACAGCAAAACATTTCTCCCCAAGATCTCATCTCCATCTCCTCTCTTTAAGCTTAAAACCCTTCCCCCTCATCCTATCCCTGCACTCCCTGATCAAAAACCCCTCCTCAGGTTTCTTGGAGTACTGGAAGGCTACCAAATCTTATAACATGTTTTCAGAACCTCTGAGCTTTAATGGAAAAAAGGCATCAATTCACATATACATCAAGACTGCCATTTTCACTACTGACCCTCCTTGACTTTGGGCCACACAGTGGTGGGAAATAGGGAAGTGATTTATCATTGCAGTGAAAAATGAATTCATTAGGGGAAAATAGAGATTATTTTTGAGTATAAAGTTTACAAACCAAGTTGAAACTAAACATTTTTCTTCCACTATCATATACATTTTTCACTACAGAGAGGACAATGCTACCCTCCAGCCAAATCTACAAACAGCTAAAGAAAGAAAATGCGATACGTGCAGTGCAGTGCAGTCCAGAAGAAAAGAGATGGGACCAGCAGACTGAGGGAGGGGATTCTCCCCCTCTACTCTGTTCTGGTGAGACTTCACCTGGAGCCCTGCATTCAGTTCTGGAGTCCTGAGCACAGGAAGGACCTGGAGCTGTTGGAACAAGCCCAGAGGAGGCCACGGAGGTGATCCAAGGGCTGGAGATCCTCCTGTACAAGGAAAGGCTGAGAGAGTTGGGGTTGTTCAGCCTGGAGAAGAGAAGGCTCTGGGGAGGCCTTAGATCAGCCTCCCAGGACTGAAAGGGGCTCCAGAAAAGCTGGGGAGGGGCTCTTGATCAGGGAGGGCAGAGACAGAGGGAGGGGGAAGGGGTTTCAGCTGGAAGAGGGGAGATTGAGATGAGACCTTTGGAAAAAATGGTTTGCTGTGAGGGTGGGGAGGCCCTGGCCCAGGTTGCCCAGTGCAGTGATGGCTGCCCCATCCCTGGAGGTGTTCAAGGCCAGGTTGGATGGGGCTTGGAGCCCCCTGATCCAGTGGGAGGTGCCTATGGCAGGGGGGTTGGAACTGGATGGGCTTTCAGGTCCCTTCCAACTCAGCCCATTCTGTAATTCTGTGATTGGAAGAAGTTGGTTATTGCAGCACTTACAGTAAATTAAAACCACTCTCATTGACCCACGATGCAGCAGTTGCTGAGGATCTGTCATTGCAAAACTGCACTTGCTGGAAGGATCTGCAAATGTCTTGAACCAAATGGTTAGCAATTATTGTTAAATTTAAGGATGCAAAAATCTGTTTGTGGAATCTTACCCAGAAAACACCAGAGTTGTGAAAATGCAGAGTTACAATATCTTTAAGGTTTCAAAATTAATTAATTATCAAATTTCCAAATTCAAATTGAACTTGTAGTTTTCAGTCACTCTGGGTTTGAATTTAAAAAAAATAACATATCAAACTTTTGAAGAAAGCTGCTACTTCATAAACTCAAAGGTTCATTATTTTGTCACAAAAAAGAAGTTTCAGTGAGAGCTTTTCAGCAAGGCACGAAGGCAAGGCTGTGTTATTCATCACTTTCTTGGATGAAGTGCATGTAATAAAACAAACTAAAATTAGCCGAAAAAAAATTTCAAAGAAAAGGCCACTTTCCAACATCCTGACAAATGGAATAAGTGGATCTCCAAACAAAGGGCTAAGAGTACAATTAAGGCAAAGCAGGAACTGAAGGGGCAACGCTGCTCCAGTGGACTTCACATCGGGCCTTTGATACATCAGAGCCCCCCAAAGTGCTTAATCACAATAATGGAAAGCAGAAGGAGAACAGAATGACTTGTGGGCAAAGGAGAGAGATAAATGGAGGTGGTGGCACATATCAGAGAGAGGTAGGGAAGGAGCTTTTCAACATTTCCTCTTACTGAAATTTCTGCAGGTCACTTATCTTCATTTCTTGTCTGGGAAATCACTGCTCTTTTTTTCCCCCTTAAATGAGGTGACAAACTGCACAGCACATTGCCAGCACCATTGATTTATTTAGTAATGTTAGCATATTTTCAGCATCGTTTTTCTGTCTCATTTTTCATACAGCCCATCACCACATCCATTCTTTCCTTTCTGCTACCACCAAGCTTCTAGTGGAGGGGTCTGACTGCACGTGGCTTTTCTTTGCCCGGCAACACACACCAAAAGCTCAAGTTGTTCCTCCTAACCTGGCTGCTTTCCACTTTACATTTCATCTGACGCCAACCTACCCACTCACCTGCCTTTGGCAAGTCCACCTGGAGTTTTTCCCCTTTCTTCCGAGGTCTTGACTGACCTCAATAATTCTGTGTGATCTGCAAGTCTTTTATTGTTGCTTTCTTCTCAAGATCACACGCGGTGCCGCCGAGGACGGTGTCAGACTCACGAGTCAAATGTGAAATGGCATTCACCCAAAACTTAAATCATGTCCACATGTAGTGCCAACCTAGGAAGCTTGAAAAGAAAAGCATCCAAAAAAATAACATAACAGCCATCCTTTATTTTATCAATTATTTAGGGGTCTTTTGGTTAATGGTTTACTTTTTCCCCTGAATGTGGAGGAATATCAGTGTATAAAAGAGCTGCATTAACACGACATTAATGGAGCTGCACAGCCCACATTAGAGGTGACATTGTGCCATGGAAGGGCTGAGCCAGCACGTTCATGGAGGAATGACCTTGCTGTCATGTCCTTGAGCTGTTTCATAGAATCATAGAACCTTTTGTTTGGAAAACACCTTTGAACATCTTGAACATCTCCAGGGATGGGGCAGCCACTGCTTCTCTGGGTAACCTGGACCAGGGCCTCCCCACCCTCACAGGAAAACATTTCTTCCTAAGATCTCATCTCAATCTCTTTCAGCTAAAAACCATTCCCCCTTGTCCTGTTCCTGCACAACCTGATCAAGAGCCCCTCCCCAGAGGGTTGGGTTGGAAGGGACCTTAAGGATCATCCAGTTCCAACACTCCTGCCATGGGCAGGGACACCTCCCATTGCACCATTGAGTCCAACCAGACCTAATCACTACTAAACCATATCCCTGAGCACCTTATCTACCTGTCTTTTAAACACCTGCCTTGGGAGCTCCTCTTGTCCTTCTTCTATGCACCTTGAGGGGTCAGTTCTGGGCCCCTCACTACAAGAAGGACATTGAGGGTCTGGATATGCAAAGAAGGACAACAAGGCTGGTGAGGGGGTTGGAGAATGAGCTCTACGAGGAGAGACTGAGGGAATTGGGGTTGTTTAGCTTAGAGAAGAGGAGGCTGAGGGGAGACCTCATCAAAGCTTACAGCTCCCTGAAAGGAGGCTGTGATGGGGTGGGTGCTGCTCTCTTCTCACAAGTGACGAGCGACAGGACGAGAGGGAGCAGCCGCAAGTTGTGCCAGGGCAGGTTTAGAATGGACATTGGGAAGAATTTCTTCACTGAGAGAGTGGTCAGGGATTGGAACAAATTGCCCAGGGAGGTGGTGGAGTCTCCATCCCTGGAGGTGTTTAAAAGATGGGTAGATGAGTTTCTTAGGGATATGGTTTAGTAGGGAGACAAGCACGGTTGGACTTGATGATCTCAGAGGTCGCTTCCAACCTTATGATTCCATGATTCTATGATTCTTCTGACAGTCCTCTGGATCTACTCACAAGCCTGGCAGGTTTCTGTGTTCTTGTAAAGGCTCCCAAACTTTACAGCTTGCTTAAGTGTGCAAAAATATATTGCATATTGTGATTGTAAAGCCATGTGCTGCTGAGTCCTGGTTCACACTCCCGTTGGTGTTTACTCTCCCTCCCACCACTCAACCATCAAACTGTTTTTTCTCTTTCAGAATGGCAGGTTGAGGTTCCGTGCTATGATGTCATGGGTCTCACAGCTGACCTGTGATGTCATTGGTCTCACAGCTGACCCACTGGGAACAGTGGCTTTAAAATAAGAAGCCTTGCCTCAATCTGGGCGCACTGGAAGCAAGAAGAGCCATTGTGTACAGACCTGGCACTGGGAGAAGTGACAATAAAGTGAAAGTGGCACTGCTGTCTGTCTCTGGTGGGAGAAATTACAGAAAGAATCAAAATTCTTTAAAATAGTTGAAATAACTGGAGTTTTTATCCATTCATCCTGAACTAAATGTTTGTTTCTCTCCAAAGTGTCTATTTCAGCTTTTTCAAACTTCCAAACAAATCAATAAAGAAGAAAACAACTATTTAACAAGCTTTCAGATTTTTAGAAATTAAATTTTCTCTCCTTCTGAGGAAAGCCAACAGCCTTTGTTCTGAGGGAATTCAACTGTCTCCACTCAGGAAATTTTCCAATTTTTTCCTTAGAAGCTTTGTTTAGTGTTTTGCTTTTTTTGCCCTTAATCTCCAGTGCCTGACCTTTCCTCCAAGCTCCCTCCTGCTCTCCTTAATCTGTAACCAGCACTTTAATAGGGTGGTTACTTGGGATTTTTATGTTTTCCTTGAGAGTGATCCATGTCTCTACAGTGAAGACAGTGCTCCTGCTTTCTTCCTGAAAGGTGAATCTAATTCCTGGTTTTACAGCCCAAATTTCAAGGTATTTAGGTGTTGCTCAGTTCAGCATTGTAGAAGCTGAAGCTCATGTTGTGCTATGCAGGTTCTCAGTGACTCCACTAGAAGTCAGGGATATCTGAGCTGTTGTATGAACCACCTCCATCTGAGATTCAATATCCCTGTGTGCAGAAATGAAGAGTGATGCTTGTGCTCCGTGTCTGTCCTTCTAACGTGGATTTTCCTCTCAGTTCCACTGACTGTTTCTAAGGGTCACTAAGAAAATCAAGCTTGGAATAAGTAGACTAAAATCTCTGTTGGGACACCTCTATCGAGGACTGGTTCTGTAGCTCTTCCACACACAGGAGAGGCTGGAGATCATTAACTGAGAAGCAGAAGTTGTCCCCAGGAGTGGAAATCTCTGTATTGTACCAGGCTGTGTTGTTACAGACTTGGGGAGGAGAAAAGCTAGGGACTGGGACTGAGACTGGGACTGGGACTGGGACTGGGAGAGACAGACCTCCTTGTGTCACAACACCAAGAGGGAACAACACCAAGAGCAGACAACCAGCCATCTCCTCCCCACCGTGCAGATGCTGAGAAGAACCATGAACAGTTATCTCTATCAAACCAGCAGGTACAGTTTGGAGCTCCCTCTGGAGCTGAGGCTTCTCACCTGAAGTGTCACACTCATTTCAAGCCCGTTGAAACACAGGTTTTCTACTTCCTGGCTCCATGGTGAGTGAGGTGAGGTCTCCCTCTATCCATGTGATTTAAACATAGAATTATTGGGTTGGAAAAGACCTCTGAGATCACCGAGTCCAAGCGTACCTGTCCCCTTCCTAACCCTGTCCCTGAGAAGCCTGTCCCTAGGAAACGGGCATCGCTGTGCCCAGCAACAAGGCACACTCAGAAAGGAAGAAGCAGTAGCAGGGACAGATCCTGCTCCCTAAATTATTTGTATTTATGAAGATGGCAGCGCTGGTTTGTGAAGTACAACAGGTTGGAAACTGTAGGGGAGATACAGTATTGACAGTGAGAAAATGACACTCTTTTTGAGATGGTGTTACAAAGCTTATGGAGTATCATAATGAGAAATAGTCCAAAAATGGTACAGGAAGCACAAATTTGCCTCTTTGGTAGAGGCCTGTCCTGGATCTGACGGAGTACTAAGATATGAGCAAAAATCAGAAAAAAAAAATAGTTCATAACAGAAGATAGGAAGAGCTTATCAACTCTCCATAGAGAGGGAAAAGGCAAGGGCACAGATCAGGCAAGGACTGGGGTGAGTGGAGAAGGAAGAGTTAATCACCATGGGGTCTACAGGGGGCTGTAGTAAGAGATGGTGCAACACAGCAAGGAAGACAAAGAACCTGGATCCATCCTCCCTCAACTGCAGAGGCTTCCGGGATGAAGCTCAGGAAAATGTGAAAGGGAGTAAATCAAACAAGGCAAGTGAAGGGTCTGGAGGGGAAGTCGTGTGAGGAGAGGCTGAAGTCCCTTGGTCTGTTCATCCTTGAGGAGCCTGAGAGGGGATCTCAGAGCTGTTTGCTGCCTTCTCCCAAGGGAGGGAGGAGAAACAGGGGCTGAGCTCTGCTCTCTGGTGACCTGGGACAGGACTGGAGGGAATGGCAGGAAGATGTGCCAGGGGAGGGTCAGGTTGGATATCAGGGAGAGGTTCTTCCCCCAGTGGGTGGTGGAGCCCTGGAACAGCTCCCCAGGGCAGCAGTCACAGCACCCACTCTGCCAGCATTCCAGGAGCATTTGGCCAATGCCCTCAGCCCCACGGTGTGAGTGTTGGGAATGTCCTGTGTAGAGACAGGAGTTGGACTCGATGGTCCTTTTGGGTCCTTTCCAACTTGGGTAATTCTCTGATTCTATGAAACAAAGGGGGATGGGATACACATTACCTAGAGACAGGGAAGGCTTGGGGTGCCACCCATGAGACACCCAGCTGGCTGCTGGAGTATTCAGTGACACAAGCAATGAGCTTTGGAGGAGGTCTGACATCATTCCACAAATAGCGGTGTGGAAGAAGAGGAAAGATGAGCACCAGGTGGAGCAAAGGGTTCTTCAGTAGAAGCAGCCACCAAGAGGGTGCTGCTGGGAGTCGTGTCCCCTGGGATTCCTCTGCACCCATCACTGGAGTAACTCTCAGCGTTGTTCTTGTTCAAACAGCTCCGTTCAGACAGCGGGGTGAGTCACTTCAGCATATTTAGATCCTTACATAACCAGTGCCAAAAGGCAAGGTGTTACAGCAGTGCTTCCAAAACAAATGCCCAGGGACCAACTCCACACTCAAGAAAATGAGTAAGCACCCCCTCCAGAGCAGGTTGAGAACATCTCTTAGACATTATTAGTGCAGTATTTTGCAACAAGGCTGAGCTGGAGCTCCGCCTCTGGTGGCAGCTGATTTACCAAACGCAATACTGGAGGGGCAAGGGTGGAAAAAAATAAAATAAGGGATATTTCTGTGTTCCCAGCACAAACCCCAATCCGTGGAGTTATAGATTTCTCTGAGCACTACCCATTGGCATGTTCTCAGCATCACATGTAAAGTGATTACCTAACATCACAGAGCCATTGAAGACCCTAGAGGTACTGCTGGGCATCATTGGAAACCACTTACAAACAGGAACCAGAGATGTAATCTCATAGAATCATAGAATGGTTTGGGTCAGAAGGGACCTCAAAGCCCATCCAGTTCCATCTCCCTCCCACTGGATCAGGGGGCTCAAAGCCCCATCCAACCTGGCCTTGAACATCTCCAGGGATGGGGTCTCAATGTGTGCTTTTGCAAGCACAATTCATTATTAAATTGTATCAGGAAACTTCTCTTAATTCAGTCAACCATGTTGTCTCCTACTGAGTTGCAGGGGTCCCTCAAGCTTTGTGCCAGTGAATTATTGTGAAGTGGCCTTAAAAGAAGGCAGCATTCTACCACATTCTCCAAACTCTCCATCTCACTTGGCTGCCCAAAGCAGCAGCTGCCTCACACCTGCCCCCTGCAACAGGGGAAACTCCCCTTATTAAAGGTTCAGTCCCCAGGAAACAGAATGACACCATTGCCTTGCAGATACATACCACACCCAGCACTTAATTCTAACTGGGCTGGTAACCACTTCAAAGCACCACTGCCCTGAGTAATACTAATTCCTGAGAGGGTTAAATCAACATTTCCTAAATAAGAACACAGAGCAAACCCAAAGACTCCAGCTGGGTAGAGATCTGTGCTAAGCATGTCTGGCTGTCTGACCCAGAAAAGACTAAGAAGTCTAAGGGCCAGGTCCTGATGCCTCTCTGACATCTGAAAAGAAAATCCCCAGCTGATGTGTCTCCTTATGTTTCAGAATAAGTGAAGAAAAGCTATAAACCTGCCAATTTAATTTTAGGGAAGCTTTCTTACCCCAAACCCATGTATTAGCGTGGGGCCCTGTACACATAAGGAAGTGTTTGAGGGGTCTCTGTCACTTCTTCGGGGATTCTTTAGAGAAGGTAAAAGAGAATTCATAACCCACAAGCAAAAATCAAGTTACAGATCAGCCCTGAAGCATGAGATCAGATCAGAAGCACTGTTGTACCACAGAAATCACATTTCCTTTGGGAGGGACTTTGTATCTCCACCCTCTCTTAAAACATGCAAACCCAAGACAGAACACCAGCGTGTTTTGCCAACAAGGGCAAAAAGCTGTTCTTGTAAAACATCTCCTTCTGTTCAAGGTCCTACTCATGGCATCAAGTCCACTTGTCAGCTCTTGGATTATCAAAGAGAAAACTCATTTTTTTCAAAGCTAGGTTTGTTCCCATCCCACAGACTTGGGTCTGCTCCAAAATTAAAGCTACACTTCTTTATTTACCTCAAACCATCCATCTGACTCCAGGCAGCAACTGTATGCACTGCTCCTCAAACTTCAGACTTCGGCAGGTTTCAGGTCATTGCCTAAATAAAACAATATATTACCAAAGTGGTCTCTTAAGATCTCGTTTCTTCTCCAAATGGATTACCCAAAATCTTGGCATTCTGCTCTGAATTTCATGATTGACACATTTCCATGGTGACTCTGGGAAAGAATTGAAGCTCAGTACCCCACAAACCTTGGTACTGGAAATGCATTTCTTACATCTCTATAACCTCACCACCACCACCCTCCCAAGCCTCCCAAGGCAGGTGCGGCGTTCTTGGAATATGATTTCATGTGAGACCAAGAACAGAACTGGGGATCATCAAGAACATTTTGTTCTGTGAGCAAATGCCTCTGATTACCTGCTCCCTGTAGAAGTTAGTCCATTTTCACCCATTTGTTCATCGTCAGAATGGCAAGAGGCTCTGTAGAGAGCAGAGTTGGAGCTCAAAGCATCTCAGGCACACATTTCATTCATAGAATTGTAGAATCTCTAAGTTTGGAAAAGCCCTCTAAGCTCATCCAGTCCAACCATCAGCCCAACCCCGCTGTGCCTGCTGAACCATGTCCCAAAGCACCACATCTATTCATTTTTCCAACCTCTCCAGGGATGGAGACTCCACCCCTGCCCTGGGCAGCCTCTTCCAATGCTTCACCACTCTGTCAGCAAAAAATGGTTCCTAATGCCCAATCTAAACCTCCCCTGGCACAACTTGAGGCCATTTCCTTTCATCCTATCTCCTGCTACTTGGCAGGAGAGCCCAGCACCCACCTCACCACAACCTCCTTTCAGGAGCTGCACTGAGTAATGAGGTCTTCCCTCAGCCTCCTCTTCTCCAGACTGAAGGACTTCAGTTTCCTCAGCTGCTCCTCAAAAGATTCTGCAAACACTGCTGCTACTGAACCACTTGCTCTTCACTTCAGGCACTCTCTGCTGGGTTTGGGACAGTCAAATAAGAGTGTTCTGATCTATGCAGAAAGGTGCTACAGCCTTTCAAAGAGGTTTAAACTCTCATTTTCTTCTTCCTCCATCACCACCATACACCAATTAACATGGCCAAAGATTCTTACCAAGCAGTATATTACAAAAAATATCTCATTGTCTACACTTGAAACTGCCTTAAAATGCTTCAGTGAACTTTTCTTTAAATCATGTGGGCGTAAACCAACACTAAAAGCCAGGACAGAATAAATGCACTGGTCTTGGCACTGAGATAATCCATCTGCCAGGAGTCTATGTTTCATATGTATGTTTTTATAAGAGTGTGTAAGTTAAAGTATTACATACAGAACAGTTAGAGCTTTAATACCACTCACAAAACAGCCACATAGAAAAAAAGCATGATTTCTTTTATGTTATTTCAGAGTAAGTCAAGCCATGAAGAGCATTTGAGGGAACAGTTTCTGGTATCTCCTTCCCTGGTGATGGCACAGGTTTTAAGAGAGTAAAAGGAAGACTCGTTGAACTCATTTGAAAGTTTTCAAGTGAAACTAAAGATCATTTTCATTTGTGAAGGGCTGGCTCAGCCTGTTCTGCATGCTGTGGATGTCAGTGAGGAGGACTTGAAGGTGTCAGAGTTCTGCTTTCCACCATGACAAGTTCATTACTGCTTGCAAACTGTGTTCGAGCTGCAATCTTCTGCAATAAATGCAAAAGCCAAGAAAGCCAAGGCTTATTTCATTGTTACAGGTCCAATTCAGGTAGCTCTTAGCAGTTGCAGGTGGCTACACTCTACACAGCAGGTGCCCAGCTCTTCCAGTAACAAACACAGTTTAAAAAAGGCATAAAACTCCTTCAGGCTACAGCGAGGCCAATGAGTTAATCATTCACAGCCTCAAAGCAGGACAAGAGTTAGAGTGCTCGACTGATGATAAAACATAATAAATTTCCTTGAAACACCATCCCTTGCTTTGAATTACTTCTTTAAATACCAGGTATTTAAATCAGTGCCACAGGTAGGGCAGCAGAAGGATGAGCTCCTTGCTGTCACTTCACTCCTGGCTGGTTACAGCCATAAGCCAGACACAGTTTCAAACTCTCTCACCAGTTTCAGAGTTGCCTCCAACACAGCAGCACCAGGCTTCCCCGTGCTGCAAGCAACAGCATCCCTTTTCCACCCCTGGAAACATCAACTCAAGAGGAAGTTGAGCCCAAAACAGCTGATGGATCTGTCTGAGAGGCTGAAGAGAAGGTTGGTCTGATGTAGTATGTCCAATAGACTTTCAACAGCCTCTTTTTCCCGGGTAAAGACAACAACTGAAATGCAGAAGGCTGTGCAAACGTGGATGGGCAGGAACTAATGGGTGGCAGTAGGTAGGGAAGTGTGGGGTGTGATTCAGGAAAGCTTTGCTTGGAAGTTCAAGGCCCTTGAGATATCCTAGAGGATAAGAGTTTCAGGTAGAAATCTCCCCACACACCTTCTGCCCATAATGAAGAGTATTCCCAGATCTTCACAACCCAAGATACGTTGGGGTGCCGAAAACAGGCAACTCTGTCCCTGGTTCTCCAGCTTGTGGGAGCCTACATTCATTGCAGGACTTGCCTTGGGAGTGGGACTTGCATCCTACACAGAGTCTCAGCTTTGCAGGAGGGTTGGAAAACCCTTCCAGCTAGAAAACTTCCCAAAATTATGGTCAGGCCCTTTGGAGAGGCAGGTTTAAACCTTCTCGAGCAGAGAAGTGTCTGGAGGTTCAGGTTAACCAGCTCCTCCAGTCAGTCAGTGATCTAAGCAGGGTATTAAGCTGCTGGAGAGGACACAAGGAGGAACTCACTTTGGCAGAGAAATGCATAGGCTGGGCAAAGCATCACTCAGGGTCCAAATCCACATCTCCAAGCAACCCTGAACCTGGTTCATCCAGAACATTCATGGTGTCCCCCCTGGGCATACCCTACAGAGCAGGCTGTGCACCTGGATTCTGAGGATTCTCAGTCCCATCCAGGGTGTCTCCCTCCACCTTGCTGAGTCCAAGGTGCTAAACAGGGCTCAGAATTTCCACCCCTGTTTAGGCAGTGCAGCACCAAACCTCATGATGATTAATGCCTTCTGGGGGACCAGTGCCAAGACACAGAGACACCCCCCCCGCCCATATGCTACAGACTCCACCACCATCCTCCTTCCCACCCCACTGAAGCTATGGAAGGCTATTTCCATATGCTGGGTATAAAGGTTCACTTAAACCTTTGACTGAGAGCTGCACAGTGTGGAATGATCCAAATAAATCACCTTCCTTTTGCCCACCACATGTGGCTTCTTCTAAGGCAGAAGACACCAGGACCAACAGGGCCTGTCTTGCTCTCTTTCCCTAGCAGGGATGCTTTGGGGCAGGTGTGAAGGACACACCAGAGTGTATAAGATGATGATCTGTGCTGCCACCTGGTATCAAGGGGTTCTAAAGAAGAGAGCTACAGTGATCAATTCAGGTAATTCAGTGCTGTAAGCAGGCTCTCAAGGAGGACTGGACATCTCTGATGGGTAGCAAACATCTGTCCTTCATTGCCAGGTTTCCAAGGCCTGCTGCTCCTTCTCCTCTCCAGATGACAAGTGTTATTCTCAGCCTGTGAACAAGCTGATAAAAATAAAACACGTGCACCCTACATTAACATTAGCAACAATATTTAAATTGGAGTGTAGAGGCTGATTGCAAAAAGTGCAAAGGTAACACAGAGCGAGCAGCCCGTGGAGAAAGCATCAGATGTGGAGGTGTTGTTCCAACCAGCCCACACGCTCCCAGTCTCTGCTACCCCTAATCCTGAGAGGGCAGATCAAGCAGAGTTCAGACAGAGGGGCGCTGGGCACCCAGCTTGTCAAATCACACATCCAAGGTTGAAGGTCTTCACAAGGGAGAAAAGTGTTTTTCTGTTTTCAAAATGTACACAAATAGCTGCCCGGTGGGATTAAGGCTCCAGGTTTCTAACTGGAAAAAAGAGTCCCTCGCCAAGACCAGGATGTGGCAATCGGTGTTACGACTTGGATTTGACATCTGCCTTAGATCCACAATTCCTAGAGTCCTGGTGTGATGTGAGACTCTGTTCTTTTCACAAAGTTTAAAATATGCTCCTTGCTCCTCTGCCGAAAAGCTCACTTCAAACATGACGTTTGCTGGCTCAACATCAAAAAAGCAATTAAAAAAGACCCACACTGACATTTTTCTATACAGGCAGATGTTGAAAGTGATGTTGTACTAAAGTCATTTTCATACAGATTCACCATCCTTTAAATTTCTGACCTTAGTAAGAAGTACTCTACAAACCCCTCTTGGGATATGATCTATAAAGTAGTGGCTGAACTTTATACTTCTTAGCATCTAAATTTTTGCAGCATCCTTTGCATAAGTAGAATGCACATCAATCTTTTCCATTTCCCATACCTTGCCTCAAGCTTGTGCCAGAGTCTCAGTCCTAGAAGCTCTCCAGCTGCCCCCAGCACAGCCCTCCACATCTCTCAGGTAGAGTTGAGGTTCTCCTCAAGGTGAAAAGGAGATGGTACATAGGGGCAACAGCTTTAGCCACTTTGGTTCCTGTTTTTACCAGGGAAGGCATGGTCAGAGCACACCAGGGTACCCAGCAATGTCTCCAGGGATATTTCCTCTCTGTATTTAGGATGTGTGTGAGTGTTTGCTATTTGCTTAACATCTTTTACAACAGGCTTTTAAACGTCATACAGCACTTGGGGAAGGAATAAGTCCTCAAGGGGTAGAGTTTGACTGTCCAGCCATTCACTTACAACCTCTACCTCTCTGTCCAAAGGACCTCTAGGTGCCTGTCACATCCATCTCTGCCTGTGGCTCCACCACCCCACAGGGGATGTTCTTTCAGCATTTGGGTGTGATCCTATAAGAAGAGCAGGTGGGGTATCGATCTCCGTGTGCAGGTTTAATGGCAGCATCCAGCCCTCCCAGAAGGAACAGCACTGCAGTCCTGAGGTCATTTAGGCAGAAAGAAGGAAGGACAGACACACTGCAGCAGCACAGTGACCATCCACAACTCTGAGGTCTGGTGAGAGCATTCCCCAGGTCGACACTTTGCAGGGATCCACAGTGACTCACACTGTGCTCCATAGCCAGTGGAAGGTCTCCATCCCAGCACTCACCATTCTCTGGCTGGTTGCTTCCTTTTTCTCTTCAACTGCACCTTCAGATGTCTCAGTTCCTCTGGGCAAGGGAATTCATGAAACTCCATGCAGGTGCTCTGTGAAGGACAGGTAACCACCACGCTGGTTTGTGGTTTGTGCTGCTTTTTTGATGGTCCCCTGCATCCTTGGTATTAGGTAATGGTAACATCAGGAGTGAAGGAGAGCTCTGGCTGGACCCAAAGTCCCATTCTGACATCCTTCTGAGCATCAAGAACTGGAAACAGCTGTGCACAAACTGAGTTTCTCTACTAGAAGTGATGATGCTACAGTCCATGTTTTGCCTGTCTGTGCTTAGAGTGCATTGGCAGAGCGAGGGGAGTTGTGTTTAGAGCCTGGATCTGTACCATTTTGCATCCCTGCTCCCATTCCCTTGAAAACGTGTGTAAATATTCCTGTGCCCCCATGTGTCAAGTACCAGACACAGAAGAATGTGCCCAGTCTCCTGCCTGGCAGTGAGAACAGATGTGAAGGAAGATATGTTCACCCTTTTCCAAATGTTGGCTCTGGGAACAGCTCCAGGAGTAAGCTGAGAGCCCTGCCTATGACCATTTCTACAAGAGGACTCAGTCCTCTAATTGTTGCTGTAGCAGCTAAGGAAAAAATAACATTTCTTCTCAAAATAAATCATTTAGGCAGGGTGAAGCCTCAGCTGCTCCCCCAGTAAGGCAGCAGCATCCTGTCCAAAGTGTCCCTGGGGGATTGCCGATGGCTCCTGGTCCTGTGACTCTGTGAGGAAGGTGATGCTTCATACTTATTCTCAGACATTGAGGCCGTTGTGGGCTGTGGTTTGGTCAGTTTTCCCAGGAAACTAGGGTAAAAATTTACAGTGATGGTCCTGGATCTGTGCTTGATCCTTCAAATCTGCCCCCAGCCCCTGCAGTCCCAGTGTTCTCTCTTCTCACTCGTGCCCCTCTGTTAAGAGCCAGGAGGGATGTTTATTTGCCAGTTCATCACCTCCTCCACTCTCACCTGGCTTTGCTGTGACATCTGAGAGACTGTGAGGTTGTAAGGACCAATTTGAACCATTTGACCCCTTGTCTATCTCAGGCTTGAGAACTCACTCTGTTCTCTATCACTGCTCCTTTCAGCTCCCTTTGCTGGACCCAGCTCTTGTTATAGCTCTTCCCTTCCCTCAAGGAGAATTAGGTCAAGTCTCCTTCAGCCATCTCCATGAGAAGCCCGTGTCTCCTCAGAGCCCCCTCCAAGGCTGTGTTCAGCTGATTTATACCTCCTATGTCTGTGCTGTCAGATGCCTCAGATTGCCCTCTCTGAAACAAAGCAGATGTGGTTCTGGGAGCAATGTGCTCCAGGGACAATGTTGGGCTCCAGGGATGACTCCAAAGCAGGCAGCATGGATCAGACTGTCCTCCATCCCAATCTCTCCCAGTGAGCTGGGTGCATATAAGCTCTCCCCCATGTCCCCCTGCTGGGTTTTAAAACAGACAGCAAACATCCTCAGCATTGTGCTACAGAAACATCACTCTGCACCGAAGCCATCATCAGGAGTTGAGAAAGGACTACAAAAACAATAATATTTTTAAAAAAACTCAGGAAAAGGCCTTGCTGAACTGTCTGGACACAACCACTATGCCCTGAGGAACGCCCTGAGCACGGCGACGTGAGCTGCTCATCCCCACTGGGCCAGGGGATGAGAATCTGCCTTTGAGAGGGTGCCCTTAGCAATATAAATGTAGACACCATGACAAGTTCATCTCATCGCTTATCCCACAGGCGTGAGCTGACATTGAGCTGCCCTTTTATCTGCTTCTCTCTAAATGTTATACATCTATCTTGACATCTCTCACCCACCCCTTTTCTTGCCCTGATGTCCTCTTTTTGAGTTAAACCCAAAATCTCACCTCCTGAGGAAAGTAAAACAGAAGAGAGAAAAGAGCAGAGAGGAAAAGGAGAAAGGAAAAAAAACAACAGATATAATCATGGCTTATTTATAACAGCAAAAAATAAGAGTGCGAAGGAAAAGGGAAGGAAAAGTAGAGCAGGGAACCACAGTCATGGGGTGGAGATGGGGAAAGATGTCCAGAGAAAGAGTGGAAAGCTTCAGTGAGGGAAATGGGGAAATAGAAGAGGGAAGGAAAAGGCCAGCCAGGCTGGGGGAAGGCAGTCACCCCCCAGGGAATGCAGGGCAGAGATCAAGGCAGTGTCACACAGCTTGAAAAAGCCAGAGGATGTGTCCTGGGTCACACAAACAGCAGGTGCCCAGGTGGGCACAGCAGCACAGTGAGTGCTGAAAGCTTCCTACAGGGGTGACCAGCCCGGGGAGCCTGACAGCAGCTGCCACGCAAGAGACAGCACCTTTTAGCAGGGCATTTCCCTCAATAACTCAGACATCTTCAGCCCCACTGGTCAGACTGGTTGAGTCCCAATTTGTTCACACTTTCTGTGTGCTTTATCAGTCACTGATTTTGCCGGTCTCCTTCACATCCTGTCCCTTCGAGCTCATCTGTTTTCATGTCTTGGAGAGGAGTGCAGGGTCATTTCTGCTCTATCAGTCATTTCAACACCATCTCCCAGCAAGCTTCCCCAGGGAGGCAGTGACAACACAGAGCTGAATGGCTCCAGCACAGTCAAGAGAGATGCTCAAGGAGCACTTCAGAGGCTGAGTGCTGTTTGTCCTTGCTAGGGCTTGGTGTCAGCTCTGTAGGACCCAGGGTCCATAGGACCTGACTTCATGCCTGCACCGTGGCTGAGGCACGAGCAACAGCTTGGCCCCTGATCACAACCCTGCTCAGAATTCTGCAACTTGAAGGCTGGTGGTGATGGACCCATTCCCACCTAAAAATACCCCATGGAAGGCAGAGAGCAAAGGTGCTTTGGTGACTGAAGAAACCACATTTGTAAATTAAGACTCCATTCCATTGCTTAAACTATGACTGGGACTGGTGATGTTTAACATCGATGTCACAGACATGGACAGTGCGATTGAGGGCACCCTCATCAATTTGGCTGATGACACCAAGCTGTGAGGTGCAGTCGACACGTTGGAGGGAAGGGATGGCATCCAGAGGGACCTGGACAGGTCTGGCAGGTGGACCTGTGCAGACCTCATGCAGTTCAAGTGCAACGTCCTACACCTGGGGTGAGGAAATCCCAAGCACGATTAGAGGATGGAGAGAGAATGGAGTGGGAGCAGCCCTGAGGAGTGGGATTTGGGGTGCTGGGGGATGAGAAATTCAATATGAGCTGGCAACATGTGCTCACAGCCCAGAAAGCCAGCTATATCCTGGGCTGCACCCAAAGCAGTGGCACCAGCAGGGGCAGGGAGGAGATTCTGCCCCTCTGCTCTGCTCTGGTGAGGCCCCACATGGAGTCCTGTGTGCAGTTCTGGAATCCTTAGCACAGGAAGGACCTGGACCTGTTGGAGAGAGCCCACAGAAGGCCACAGAGATGATTCAAGGGCTTGAGCACCTCCTGCACAAGGACAGGCTGAGAGAGTTGGAGTTGTTCAGCTGGAGAAGAGAAGGCTCCAAGGGAGACCTTAGAGCAGCCTCCCAGTGCTGAAAGGGGCTCCGGGAAAGCTGGGGAGGGGCTCTTGATCAAGGAGTGCAGGGACAGGATGAGGGGGGACAGTTTGGAGCTGAAAGAGGGGAGATTGAGATGATATCTTAGTAAGAAATATTTTTCTGTGAGGGTGGGGAGGCCCTGGCCCAGGTTGCCCAGAGCAGTGGTGGCTGCCCCATCCCTGGAGGTGTTCAAGGCCAGGCTGGATGGGGCTTTGAGCCCCTGATCCTGTGGGAGGTGTCCCTGCTTATGACAGAGGGTTGGAACTGGAGGGGTTTTGAGGTCCCTTCCAACCCAAACCATTCCATGATTCTATGACATGTGGACACCATCGAACCCTCGTACCTCTCCAGCAGATTTACCTGGGGGAGGAATAATCAGCTAATTAGCCTGGCATGCACACGGCTCCATCACGGGAAGGTTTGGCACCAGGGCCGATCCCAGCACCAGGGAGCCTCTGGGAAGATGAGCCCCACCCTTCAGGCTGGGATAATATTTTTCTACTGCCTTGCAGTGGTTGGCTTTTGTTTTGCTGAGCTGTTGCTATGCACCTGAGGCTCCGCAAGGGAAGTCGGCTCTCCAGAGGAAACAACACCGGCAAAAAGTCACCAAATCATTGTTCTGGCTGCTTTCTGTGTCATGAACAAACACATGAATCTGCACTTGTTTATCGGGAGGCACAAGGGCAGGATTTTGCTGGTTATCCGCCGAGGTGATTTGTCTGATGGACCTGCTGGTCTCAGTGGCAGCAGTTTAGCCCCAAAAAACAAAACCAGGAAGAGACTAAGTGTTCCCATACAACTTCCAGCACAATCGGCGCCCTCCTCGAAAGCTCCTTTTTAAACAAGGATTGGGAGAGGGAAAAAACAATTAGCACCAGAGATTTTATTCCAAAAAAAAAAAAGGAAATTTTTCCATTAATCAGAGCCTTATCAGAGCAAGGTGATACAGAGCTGGGGTTTAATTGGAACGGAGCAAATGTGTTTGTGCTGCTGTGGAGAGCCTTGTCTATGTGAGCAGGAATGTGGCCTGCATCCTGTTTTCTCTACCAATGGGGGAGGAATCCACTCTTCAATTCCTTGAAAGGCTGCAGTGTGTTTTCCACCAGCTCCATGCTGGGTTTGTGAATTAGGTTCCTGCTCCTTAGCATCCTGGAGAGCAGCTTTGTGCTCAAAGGGATCCCAAAATACCAGCTGCGTTTTGGAGGAAAAGAACTGCCGTCCTTCCATTGGCTGCAGCAGGTGCCTTGGCTCCCTTCGTACTCCATCCAATTCCTCCACTGGCAGTGGACAGAGGGACAATTCCCAAAGCAGGGAGATCCTAGTGTTGGTTTATTCACTACTCACTGACCCCAACATTCACTTGTGCCTTTGCAAAGGGAAAGAGAGGCAAAACTTGAATTGTAAAGACTGTGGGGGTCAGGAAGAGAAAGCCCAGTGTGTGTTGTGCTCCATCCTGGAAGAGGGGAGAAGTTGCCTGGGGGTGCTGAGTCCCCTCAGCTCTCAGGGAGACCAAGAGAAGGCAGCAAGGATGGGAGAATCCTCCAGTCTCTCTGCTCCTGTTATCCCATGATGTACATTTGAGGCCTTCTTCAGGGTAAATACTCAGGGGTGGTGTTCAACCTCTGTCAACTCCTCAGCTCCATCTCCAGAACCAGGAAAGGGTTCTTTGATTCACCCAGGGATTTCCTGTCTTCCAGGGGTGCTCTCTGCTTCATTACATCAATTCCTTTTCCAGAATAGCACTTGGCTAAGGCATCCCATGATGCTGTGTTGGGTGCTTCGTGAACATTCACCCTGTTTCAATACCATGACATTAAATATTAGGATATTTTTAACACCAGAATACATCAAATTTATAACCACATATTCTCCTCCTCTAAGCCCCAATCTCTCAAAAAGGGAATGGGAGTCATAGAATCATAGAATGGTTTGGGTTGGAAGGAATCTCAAAGCCCATCCTGTCCCACCCTCTGTCATGGGCAGGGACACCTCCCACTGGGCTCAAAGCCCCATCCAACCTGGCCTCGAACACCTCCAGGGATGGGGCAGCCACCACTGCTCTGGGCAACCTGGGCCAGGGCCTCCCCACCCTCACAGCAAAACATTTCTCCCTAAGATCTCATCTCGATTTCCCCTCTTTCAGCTGAAAACCCTTCCCCTCATCCTCTCCCTGATAAAGATCCGTGACTCCCTCCTGGTTTTTGTCGCTGTAGTTACTGATGGATGAGCAGCCCCAGCCCAAACTCAACAGCCTTTTCTGCATCAAAAACTCTAGCAAGCTTGGATGGAAATGCCACTTTCCTGCACCGTTCAGGACTGTCCTTGGAGCACTGACCATTCAAGTACAAAATCTGGCTTTCCTAGGCAGGAATGGGAATGTCACCCAAGAGCAAGCTTGCAGGAGTGTGGCAAATTCACCCGGCGTCGCAGCCCAGCATAATTAAGCAGCATTCTCATTCACGTCATCTCCTGGCTTTGGCAGAGCTTTTATTATAGTCATTACAAAGACAGATATTACTTTTGGATTGACTCACTTGATGGGTTGATCAGCACTTTATTGTAGCCTCCAGTTATAGCACATTTTATGGCATCCAGAAGAACTTAACCATTAGCACACTATTAGGAGGAACACTGGCAGCTGATTAAGTTGCTGAAGGTCAAAGACATTTTTCTTAATTGCTCCATGTGTGCTCCCTCCTCCTCCCCCTCCAACGGAGCTGGAGGGAGATTATTCTGTTTTAATAATAAAGTCACAGAAGCATACCTCGTGTTTGCCATCAAACCTCCAGGGAGAGGGTTATTCACCATTTAAGACCTTGTCTAAACTGTTATGGTCTCACTACTGAAATGAAGTCTTGGAGATTTGCATGGCATATATTGAAAATTATGGAAAAAGAAACCCATCAGGGAGACTTATTGAATTGTTTAACACATATTGCAAATAATGTGCTATTAGGGTCTTGATAAAATGAATGTGTGGAGATGCTGAAGGGAGGTTTCTGTCTTTGGGAGGAAAAGGAAGACCGTTTTCTAGCCTCTGATAGACACTCACTACTCCTGGGTACATTGCCTGAACAACCTCATCAGAGATGAGACTCTGGAGTGCATGAAAGTTTTTCTGATCAGTCTTGTCATTCTTGCCTTTGGAATGCTGCACTTCAGGTGATTTCCCATTCATTCCCAAGGTGTTCATATCCAGTCCTCCAGACTACACCAACTACACACCGAGTTGTTCTTCCAACGTGCTCCAAATGCACCTCAAGGATGATGATTTCCAGCACAAACTCTTTAACTGAGCCAGTGGTGTTCTCCCTCACCTTCACCAACACAAGTGGAGAAATAAAGTTAGTTTAAATCAGAAAACAAGCAGTTTCCCCTCAGTGCTCCTCCTCTTAGCAGCCTGCACCCTCTGGGAGCACAGCAGAAGGTGGAAGGGCTCTACACTACTTCCAAACAATTCCATATCATGACAGCAGCCACCAGCCCTGTGCTCCTGGAGAGGGTGCACGTCCAGTGATGGGACATGGCTCTGCTGTCCTGGGTGGGCTCCTACATTTCAGTGGCTCAGCCAGATGTTAAGATGCTCATGGGGCATCACCTTTCAGCTCCAAACTCACCTGACCCACCTAAATTCACCAAACCATCAGAGCCTCCTCCCTTGCTTCTCCTGAGCTGGGTTCCTACCGGTTCAGTTTGCCCACGGGGGTTTAGACCAGCAGCAGCACCAATGCCATGGGGGGAAGAGAGGAGCAGGACTGAGAGTGCAGGGTTGACCCATTGCAGGATGTTAAGTCAACTTTGACACTTCAAGAAGGCTTTCCCTTAGGGAGGTCAGTGAAAGCATTTTGCTTTTGCAGAGCAACCTGATGGAGCAGTGCTGTGAAAAGAACATGCTGTTGCCTTTTGACACAAGAGTGGCTGTAAGGTCTCCTCAAAGGAATTGAGTGCAAGTTTGGGGATGGCACTAAAGTGAGTGGCAGTGTTGATCTGCTTGAAGGAAGGGAGGCTCTGCAGAAGGATCTGGACACGTTGGATCCATGGGCTGAGACCAACGGGATGAGGGTCAACAAGACCAAGTGCAGAGTCCTGCACTTGGGACACAAGAACCCCCACAGCGTTCCAGGCTTGGGGCAGAGTGGCTGGAGAGCTGCCTGGAGGAGAAGGACCTGGGGGTGTTGGTTGGCAGGGGCTGAACATGAGCCAGCAGTGGCCCAGGTGGCCAAGAGGGCCAATGGCATCTTGGGCTGTGTCAGACACAGCGTGGGCAGGAGCAGGATTGTGCCCCTGCACTGGGCACTGGGGAGGCCACACCTCGAGTACTGGGGTCAGTTCTGGGCCCCTCAGTACAAGAAGGACATTGAGGGGCTGGAGAGCATCCAGAGAAAGGAACAGAGCTGGGGAAGGGGCTGGAGAACAAGTGCTGTGAGGAGGGGCTGAGGGACCTGGGGTTGTTCAGCCTGGAGAAGAGGAGGCTGAGGGGAGACCTCATCACTGTCTACAACTGCCTGAAAGGAGGCTGTGGTGGGGTGGGTGCTGGGCTCTTCTCCCAAGTGACAGGTGATGGGATGAGAGGAAATATCTGTAAGTTGTGCCAGGGGAGGTTCAGACTGGACATCAGGAAACATTTTTTCACTGAAAGCGTGGTTAGGCATTGAAACAGCTGCCCAGGGAGGGGGTGGAGTCTCCATCCCTGGAGGTGTTTAAAAGGCAGGTGGATGAGTTCCTTAGGGATATGGTTTATTAAGGGGACAGGTACGGTTGGACTTGATAATCTCAGGGGTCTTTTCCAACCAGATGATTCTATGATTCTATGATAAGGTCTTACAGAAGTTAGATGGGTCAGAGACACACAGAACTCATCGGTGAGCTGGTACAAGGTTGAAGAAACGGCTTCCAACAGGCTCATACAATGCTCCTGCTGGGTGTCGGAGGAAGGTGTGACAGATGGAGGTGTGCTTCACCCATTAGCTTCATGCCAGCTCCACCCCCCTCAGTGTTCCTACCAAGTCACTCTTAAAGGAAGTGTTTAAGGGTTCAACTTGAGACCTAGTTCCCACAGGAGGGATTTCAGTGTTTTATACTTCACTGTTGCCTGGATCAGATAAGAGAGGCTGTGGCTGGTTACTGTGGTGCCTAGACCTGGGCATGACAGCCAAAGAGTCAATGGCTTTCCTTGCCCCACAGCTACAAGATCCTGAAGATATAGCTGACCACAGAGAGCTCAGCAGCCTGTGGCAAGAGGCATGAATTATGGAGCTGACATCCACTGTAGATCCCCCTGCTCCTCACGCCAACCGGCTCAAGACAACTAACTTTAAACACAGAAGTTTAATCAAGCCCTGTGTTTCCTTGGCTAGGACTTCCCACTGACACTTGCCATGTCCTGCTCTGTCCTGAAAGGTGAAAGCCAAACACATGGCTACACCCTGTGCAAAGCTGAGATGACTGGAGAAACTCTTGGTGGTGGAGGAGACTGAGAAGATTCCATTGAACTTCGTTATTCTAAGCTTGGCATCACCTCAAAAGTGCTCACAGGAGGTGTTTCCCACAGAGAACACCTTTAGCAGAATATCTGCCTTAATGCCTTAAAGCTTTGGCTTTAGACACGTGCAGGAGTGAAAGGTTTCTGCAATAGATTACCTGGAGAAGAAAAGGCTCTGGGGAGACCTTAGAGCAGCCTCCCTGTACTGAAAGGGGCTCCAGGAAAGCTGGGGAGGGGCTCTTGATCAGGGAGGGCAGGGATAGCATGAGGGGGAAGGGTTTTGAGCTGAAAGAGGGGAGATTGAGATGAGATTTCAGGAAGAAATGTTTTCCCATGAGGGTGGGGAGGCCCTGGGCCAGGTTTCCCAGAGCAGTGGTGGCTGCCCCATCCCTGGAGGTGTTCAAGGCCAGGTTGGATGGGGCTTTGAGCCCCCTGATCCAGTGGGAGGTGTCCCTGGTTGTGGCAGAAGGGTTGAAAGGGTTGGCTTTAATATTCCTTCCAATCCAAAGAATTCCATAATTCTATGAATCCACAAACCCTAGAGAAACACACGAGCTGCTGGAGAAGCCACCAGTACAGTCGGGGGGTCTGTACTGCTGGACTATATCCAGCCTCAACAGAGCCAATGACCTTGTTGCTCAGGCCAGAGCTGCTGAAATCAAAGGCACGGGCACCAGCTGCTAATCCATGACCCTACACTCATCTTTCAGTGTCACTTCCTCTCCTGTTGTACCTTAGGTCTTTTCCCATAAGGCCCAGCTCTTCTGCAGGGCAATCCAGACCAAAAGAGTGCAGGTAGGAAAAACATAGCAAAGCAGGTATCTGCCATGGACAGCTTCTTCCTTCCATGGGAGCATCATAGGCCTGGCCTTGAAAAGGCATCCACTTAGATATCCTTCACTCAAAGAATCCTTCTTTGTGAAGCATTGCCAGAGGCTGCCCAGGACAGTGGTGGAGTCTCCATCCCTCGAGACGTTCAAAAACCATGTAGATGTGGAACTTCATGATGTGATGTAGTAGGCAGGGTGGGTCTGGGCTGATGGTTGGACTGGGTGAGCTTAGAGGTCATTTCCAACCTTAACGATTCTATGATTCTAGTTTCATGTCATCAAATCTTCTCCTGAGCAGAACCCATCAGTTCAATGAATATGAGATGTAAACGAAGTCCTAACAAAAAAACTATCGCCTAACCTGATGAGAACAGACCTGCCCCATGGTGCAGAGGAAAAGTCAGCTGTCCATGGGCCAGCTGGAAAGGACTCTTCTTCAGGAGCTCCTGCTCCAGAAAAAAATGCCAGAGTCACGTGCAAGGCAAAAGAGGTCCATTTGAACATGAATTTTCAGTCATAAAAAGAAGTGCTCCTAAAAAGCTGTGTCTTGGGAAAGATACCCTATCATTTATACTTAGAAATCACTTTGGAAATTGTCTGCTTTCCTGGATTTTCCTGTTAAATAACACTTTGTTTTTCTGTTCTTTCCTGTTATGTGTGAGAATTTATAAAATATGCCTCCTTCAACCTACTTCAGATGAATTCAATAACCTCAGACTAAGCACCATCCTCTCTTTTCCCTTTTCACCCTAATTGAGATGCTCTTAAGCATCTTCCTTCTCTTCTTCTCTCAGATGATGCCTAATTAGCTCCTGTAATTAAAAATGTACCCGAAGGGCTGGGCTTTGCACAGGTGTTGGTGTTGTTCCAGGCAACACCACGGGGTTACTGCCAGGCTCAGGTTGTTCCTCAGCACTTGGTGGGACACCTGAGGGGCCACGTCCTAGAAAGGAGGTCTTCTGAGGTGTTGTGATCAGGGCCTTGGGGGACTTCTCTGGATTTCTGCCCTGTGGTATTTTTAAACTGTGTTTTCAGATATGTTGACTTTCAGCTTTTCCTTCTGTAGTTCTCACATTCCCCAAGTAAATGTGGATAAGCCTGACCTGGATGGTTTTCCATAATTCAGCCCTGTGTCAAATTTTCCTCTGTTTATTGATCTTAGGTCCATAAAAAAAAACCCTAAACAACCCACACCAAAATAGTTTGATTCAAATTTCCTCTTTCCCTCTTTGGATATCTTGCTTCAAGTCCATGTACTGTAGAAGAACTGGAGAGGATTCTTTATGGCCCCACCTCCAGCAAATGTGATGCTCTCCTTGTGCTGGGACCCTCCAGCTGCCTAAGCAGGGATGCTTTGTTCTTTAAGACAAAGGTCTGACTGACATCAGAGCTCTTTTTTGACTTAAGAAAGACAAATTAAAGGCTGGGCCCAAGTCTCAATGACAATTCAGATGATGGGGAAATCTTCCCTGCAAAATGTGTGAATTTCCAACAGCCCTCCTGCTCAGTCCAAGCAGGACAACCATGGAAATGACCCCAAAATATGCAAAATTTTCAGGAACAAAGTTGAACAGAAGAGGCAAGAATTGCACTTTAGATAGGAAATTTGCAGTACTCCTTTTTCCTGTGATTCAAGGTCTTTTTTATCATGGACTTTTATCATTGAAGTCATAGAAACTATGACTTATTGTCAAGAAACATCTGAACTAAACTGATTTTCACACACTGACACCAGGTTCAGGGTGGAGGTTTCCGTGGGAGATGAAGCTCAACTGAGACAGCTGGGCAATTGGAAAGGATGGGACTTGAACTACTGTTCCCAAGAAGGCATGGAAACCAGGAAGGAATGCAATGGTTTCTGGGTATGGGGCAAGCACCGTGCTGGCTGTTACCTTAACATTTCTTTTTTATTCCCTTCTTGCAGCAGCTCCGTGAAACTCACTGAGTTAACTACAGGAGAATAATCTATAGTGTGGTCGTCATGCAAAGCCCAGCATCGAATGGAAGGTGGCTTTTTAGCTGTATTTTTAAAAAAATAAAACAAAACAAAACAAAAAGAATTGAAAACAATCAGCAAAACTCAGCTCTGAACGTCGGTGGGCACAGGGAAGGTTGTGTGGTTGCTCTGTCTGCAATGCTGATACCCCCAGTCACAGAGCTGGGAAGAGGATTTCAGGCAAAGGACTCAACCATGGGAAAATGTGGATCAAAAGCAGTGGGACCAGCAGGGTGAGGGAGTGGATTCTGCTCTTCAACTCTACTCCTGTGAGACCTCACCTGGAGCCCTGTGTCCAGTTCTGGAGTCCTCAGCAGAGGAGGGACAGGGATCTGTTGGAGTGAGTCCAGAGGAGGCCATGGAGATCACCCAAGGGCTGGAGCACCTCTTGTACAAGGACAGGCTGAGAGAGTTGTGGTTGTTCAGCTGGAGAAGAGAAGGCTCTGGGGAGACCTTAGAGCAGGCTCCCTGTACTGAAAGGGGCTCCAGGAAAGCTGGGGAGGGGCTCTTGATCAGGGAGTGCAGGGATAGGACAATGGGGAAGGGTTTTAAGGTGAAAGAGGGGAGATTGAGATGAGATCTGAGGGGGAAATGTTTTGCTATGAGGGTGGGAAGGCCCTGGCCCAGGTTGCCCAGAGCAGTGGTGGCTGCCCCATCCCTGGAGGTGTTGAAGTCCAAGTTGGATGGGGCTTTGAGCCCCCTGATCCAGTGGGAGGTGTCCCTGCCCATGGCAGAGGAGTTAGAACTGGATGGGCTTTGGGATTCCTTCCAACCCAAAGCATTCCACCATTCTGTAATTAACAGGATGCCTTGGCACAGGGATTCAAGCTCTCTCTCCATCCACAGCCCTAAGCACCACAAGCTGGGGGTAAAACACATCTGTGTTCCTATGGACATCTAGAAAGGAACAAGAGGTTTATTTTAAGTTAAGAAAATGTTTAAGTCAGCTGGATGGATTCACTTTGAACTGAGCTTTCCTCAGGACCATTGTCCAGGTGACACAGCCATCCTGTTCCCAGATCTGCTGCCCTGCTCCCTTCAACACTGCTCTTGGCCATCTGCATTCCTTTCATCTCAACCACCACCATCCAGCCATCAAAAAAGGAAGAAATACAGTATTGAATTTTGTCATTTTTTTATTACAAATTAAATTTTGCAAATTAGCTTCTAAAAATAATCAATAGATTTAAATAAATATACAGATTTAAGGATGCTACATATGGGACGTGTGCAATAAGTCACATAAAGAGGAGACATTATACACACAAGGAGATATACATAGTACATTACAGCAGTAGTTTTATTTTAAATTACTCAGCTCACATTAAACCATGTGCAAAGGTTCCTTTGGAACAAACCCTTTCAGGATTTTTCTTTTAGAATGATCCAAACCTTCAGAAGGTCAAATATAAAGAGAGATTCTCTGCAGCTTTGAGGACCAAATGATTAGTCTGCTGTTTCATTTATGATACAATCAACTGGTCTCATTTCCCCCCTCCCCTAGGGCTTAAAGCAAAATCAAGGAAATATTTTCTATGCCCAATGGGACCACACTTGCAACAGCCACAGATTTTGGTCCATCACCAACTTCAAGCATCCTTTTTAAACGCTCATACGTAATACTGGATTGGGCAGCACAGGGGACCCAACAGTGGTTCCAGGAGAGCAATTATTTATCTGCACTAACCAGATGACAGCTGCAGCCACAATTTATATTAGAACTTAATCTGCCCAGGCAAACCAAAGTGCATTTGTGATACAGCTCCAGAGCCTTGAAATTCTGTTTGCCTACAAGCCTGGTTTCTAGGTCCTGGGCTCAGTGTTTGGATCCAATTTCTTCCTTCCCTCCTCTGGGCCAGGAAGCTCTGAGCTGCTCCACAGCTGGAGAAGCAGCCAGGAGTCTGGCATGGGTTTAAATCCAAGCCTTTCCTCTAAAGCTATGCAGACAGTGCTGTGCTCTCTTCTCCACATGAATTGCACCTGGCTGCCCCTTGCCTAATGCACTCCCCAGGCAGGTTACACTTCTCACAGCGATCCATATCCCAGCCATCTATGTAACAAAGAGTCCAACTCAGAGACCTGATCTAAGCAAAGCAGCAAGCAAGCCTTTGTGTGCTATTTTCCCCACCACCCACCTTCTTTGCCCCTAGCCTTTCCTTTCAGGCAGAGAAGAAAGCAAGCTGGGATATTAGGTTAAGAGCTGGAAGTATTAAGGCTAAGGCTGCGTCCAAAGGGATGAGACAGATTCACAGCACTGAACTCATCCAAACCAGCAGCTCAGCTCTGCCTCCAACCCCCCTGCTCTAGGCATTGGGGGGCTGCATGCACAGGGTTACAGCTCCATGGCAGCCCCCCAGCTCCTGCTGCTGGTGGCAGGGGTCGTGCTTGGATTTGATGCAAGCTCTGGTGTAAACAAGCTCTCCTCCACCCAAACAAGAGCCACTTAAGGACGGCTCTTTCTCAGCCAAAGAGCACCACTGACTGCTCAGTTGGCTTTCCAGCTTCTAGATGATATATATAGATATTTAATAAAAACTGGGAGCTGTTTTAGCATGGGAGTCTCATTCGTGTGCACATCACACTGACAGGAGGAAAAGTGCAAAGGTGGGCTCAGGCCACCACGCTGGAGGCAGTTTAACCCCAGCCACACCACCTCAGAACAGGGTCAAGCTGGAACCGTGCTCAAATATGGCTCAAAGGCAGGGCAGACCAGGCCAGGGATGTGGGCTCAGTGCTGCGGGCTCAGTGCTGCCAGGTCCAGAACTGCTCTGAGCCACCTCGTTTGTACGTGATTCAACCACCCAGCATGGGCTGACCCTCTGCCTCGGCCTCCAGTGCAGAGTTAAGCTTGTACTCTACCAGCAAGACCCTTGCCTCATCCAAAAAGGCACAATTCAGCTCCATGACACATCTATGACTGTATAGAGAGACAGGTTTCCCTTTACAACAGTCTCTGGAATGCATGCAGTACTGGTTCACACTACAGGAGCATGGAGACTTCCACTTCTTCCCCCTTCCACTCGTGGCCTTTCCTTCAGCTCTAACTACTGACAGCAGAGTTAGTGGCACCCACAGGCCTCCGAATTCTTCTGGTGTACTTGGTAGGCACCTGTTTCTTATCTCTTCTTCTTCCAGATGTTTTTCTTCCACGGCAAAACCGCTGGCTGTGCGTTCCTCTGAGGACGGTGCTTGCTGAACCTCAGGCTGGAGACAGCAAGATCCCTGTCAACAGAGGAGACACCGTGTCAATTGTCCAGTCCATTTTCCTCCTACTCAGCAACACGTATTTATTTACCCCTTGCCAAGATTTATTTTGAGGCAGAAGATGGGGGAAGAGGGGGAATTTCTAGCTGCAGGTGTACTAAGCCACAGCAGAGATCCCTATAGCCCAATATCCCCTTTCCACCAATGGCAGAAGATCCAAGGATTCCTGCAACCAGGCATACACCAAGAGATGCTTCCCCAAATCTTGTCTTTCAGAAGGTGTTCCCATTGCATCCAATTTAACTGCCACCAACAGACCAACCCTCCTTCAATTCGCCAACTTCCTTTAACTCGTTGACACCCCTGGAGCCCACGTTTTTGGAGTTCCACAACTCCAAAAAGCTCTTTTCTTTGGCCCAAAGTTGCTGTTCAATCAATTGTTCTCCTACATGATGCGACCCCTCTCCCAGTTTTTGTACATCACCCATTTGCTTGTCCCATATCAGAGGAACTTCCCACCCCGATCAAGAATTATATTTTATGTAATATTCCTCTGGTTTTAGAAGGACACAAACAACCCTGGTTCCCTGGAGCTGTTGGCCTCCAGTTCCACAAAGAGCAGAAATACTCATCTACTCATTTAAAGGGAGACAAGAAGGGGCAGTCAGGTCAAATCCAAGAGGTAACTTCAGTCTGGGGAAGCAACCACAGATTTCAAAGTGCTTATAAAGGACCTTCCGAGGGGTTTTAGGTGGGGTGCTCACCTGAGAGCTCTCAGCAGGCCACGATGGGAAGGCCTCACGCCACCACTCTGTGGAGCCTTCACTGATGTTCCAGAACTTGCTGGGAGCTTCAGACTCTGGAGGTACCTAGGGAGCAAGAGGAGATCCCTGAACCACTCACATCCAGCCATGAGTAAGTACTGGGGGAGAGCTGCTCCACCAGTGACAGACTGAGACAGTGGAATGCATGGTTTTGAAGGGTTAACTGCAGCTATTTGAGAGCTATTCATAGCTCACTTTTACTGCTACCCTCTTTTGTCAGACCTCACTCTATTCATAGTCATATTTAATGGCTGGGGATGTTAACTATTGCCTTCCCTTAATGACAGATCTCTGTAGTGACTTTTCTCCCCACAGTGTGTGCCCTTCTCTGAACAAAGAGAACCCAGAGCCCATGTGCTCTACAGGAAGAGGTGGCTGCAGAAGGTATTTGACTTCCAAGTCCCAGCTCTCAGCATTCCTGTCCTCCTGTAGCCTCTCTCACCTGAGCTATGCAGGACACATTGATGTCCCAAAAATTTACCCCCTTTGTTTCCCCCTCTCCCAGCACGCTGCCAGCTCCTCCCTTCCCACCAGTGCCCCCAGCACTTCCTCAGCCTCCTGGCAGCAGGAGGGGTGCAGGTAACATTGCTTCATATCAGCTAGTAAAGAGCCTATTGTACAACAAAAACCACCCCAGGGACACCTTGCCAGGGCCTCCTGGGAGGGGTACAAAAGCCACTAGACAAGTTCCAGCTGTTTGCAAAGAGCTTCACAGCCATCCCCGGGGAGGCTGCGGAGTTCCTCCAGCTCCTAAGCTCCATCTGCCTGCTGGCACCATGGCCCAGCAGCCCCCAGGGGTGCCCCCAGGACCCTCCTGACTTACCCAGGCTTCGCCTGGCAGAAGGTGGCACAGATGCTGTCCCTGGAGTGCGAGCACTCGCAGCGGCTGAGCGATCTCCTGCGCCGCCTTGGCGGGCTTCCCAAGCCATAGGGAGCGGTGTGGCTGTGAAAAACAAAAGAAATCAGCTATGCAACTAACTTTTTATTAGCCAACAAGTTTATAACACGGTCCTGGGAGGCAGCCAAGCCAGTGCCAGGATAATAAAAGACTCATCTATAGACACAAGGTGAAAAGGTCACTGATATGTCTAAGCCTTTAAACTCCAGCTCCTCTCCCACCTACTGTTTTTTCCCCACCCTACCCCTCCCTGGGAGATTGCTGTGCCAGTGTGTGCTGGGTTGCAAGTGGAATTTTCTCTCCTTGCAGCCTCCCAGGTGCCTGTGCAAGGGTCACCAGCACACGAGGAGCACAGCTGCCCTGGTCCACCAGCACCAAAGCAGCAAGAAGAGTTTCTCAGGCACGGAGATGTCAAGGCTTTCACTCCCCCCTGTGGGTTTTAAGGCACGGGACAGCCCAAATCAAGATGCCTTGGGGCTGCAACAGGTCCTTCTGATCACGGCATGCTTTCAGAGCTCTTAGCACGTTCTGGCTCCATCTCTGATCGCAATCTACTCTCCCAGAGGGTTTAGGATTGGCAGCGACTGTAACTATTCTCTGAGCAAGCAGTGAGTTGTAATTGCACGTTAGGAAGTGTGATTATAACCACACCTGAGCACATGTGTTTTGCTCCAGTGTGATGGCCATTGGTCTGAAACGGCTCCAAAAAGTTGTTTTAGCATTCTTGAGGGCAGGACTTGGCAGCCACGGGACTTTAGTGCCAGCCCACCACTGTCTCATTAACAATACTGGCAGTTTGCAGTCAGGGTTGCACTGTGAAGCAGGTAGAGTAACTTTCTGCAGCTACAACATCTTGGTGTTGCTTTCGGCTTGCAGAGATACAAATCTCAGGAAAAGGTGAACCCATGAGGAAGGAATTATAGCATCATGGAATCATAGAATCGCTTGGCTGGAAAAGACCTTAGAGATCATCGAGCGCCCTGGGCTTTCACCCTGCTCCCCTGTATTGTCCCCTGTGTCCCCCACCCCTATTATCCTGCTCAAACTCCTGAGCAGAAGCACACCTTGTCCCTGTCCAGATGTTGGAAAGGACTGGACTTGCCAAGCTCTGCAGAGCAAGTGCTGCAAGAGCCTCGAAGCACTGGGACTCTTCCTCACCTTCCTCTAATCTAATCCCATCCTTGATCACAAAGTGCAGTCGCTTACTCACGGAGCCACCCCCCCCCCTGAAAGCCACATTGATGCTCACCCAGGAGTGTTGACCCAGATGATATCCAGGTGACAGAAGTAAATGCATTCCTTATCCAGCCAGCTGTTGCAGGAACATCGCTTGGTCCTCAGGTGCGCAGCGCTGGCCGTGGCCAGGTGGGACTTCGGCGGAGGATGCCCCATACCTGCAGCAGAAGGAGGAAGGGATGAGTTGCAGGCTCTGTGCAGAGCCTCCTCTTGTCAGAGCGTCACCTCCACGGTTGCTCCTCCAGTAAGGAACACGGTGATTCCAACACACAGAAAGGTGCAGCGCTGCTGCTGAAGCTGCACCTCCAGTAAGGAATACGGCAATTCCAATACGCAGGCAGTTTTAGAGGAGCTGCAGCCTCACTGATGCCCTGGGGGCTCCTAAAGGACTTTCATAACCCCAGCAGCTGCAGAATCTGCCCCCAGAGCAGGGGCACGAAGCCACCATGTGATGCCTTTCACCCTACAGAAACCACGCACCCTCTGGCACCCGCAGAGGGTGCACCCAGGGGGTGCAGAGGGATCCCCCAGGGGCTCGACCTGCCTTCATCCCAGGGCTTACCGTGGTCCAGGAGGGCGCAGAGGGCGAGCACCAGCAGCAGGGCACTGGTGGGTTGGCTGGGCATGGTGGGTGCGGAGAGTTGGAGGTTGGGGGGAGTTGTTTTCCCTCGTGCTTTACTCTTTTTTTTTCCTCCCTCCGGGCTCTCCCGCTGCTTCAGCCGGAGCCGCCGCGATGTGTCTGGAGCCGCCGGGCTCTGCAGGTGCTTTATAGCCCCGCGTCCCGCCCCGCTCCGCCCCAACGCCGGGAGCCAGCGGGGAAACAGCGGGGAAACAGCGGGCACGCGTGGAGGGAGTGGAGGAGGAGGGCTCTGAGGAACAGCCCCTGCGGACACAGCCCTCATGACCCCCGAACTCACACCCAAAACACGCGTGGGCTCCGTTCCCCCCCCTCACCCATCCGAGATGGGGACGGTGCGGGACGCAGATACAGCATGGGATGGGGAGACAGCATTTGACCCCGCATCACCCTCTCATTCAGCCCCAAAACACGCGTGGGATCACCCCTCGGGGTGGTGGGGACGGTGGGGAACGTGGATGCAGTGGGAGAAGGGAAGGAGAGGCGGCACTCAAGGGGCGACCCCCGCAGGCACCGCTCCGCATCACCCCCTCTCTCAGCCCCGAAACACGCGTGGGAATCCCATCCCAACCGTGAGGATGGTGCGGGAGGTGGATGCAGCGTGGGGCGGGAGTGGGCACTCGGTGAGGTGGCACCCGCGGACACAACCCTGCATAACCCCCGTACTCAGCCCCGAAACACCCGTGGGGTCTGTACCCCGCCAGGATGGGAACGGTGCAAGACGTGGATGCAGCGTGGGACAGGTTGGAGGGGCAACTCTTTGGCCCCTCATCACCCACGCACGCAGCCCCAAAACACGCGTGGGACCCTCCTGGGGGTGGTGGGGATAGTGCCGGGCATGGATGCAGCGCAGGGCGGGGATGGTGCGGGACATGGATTCAGTGGGGAACAGGGATGATGCGGGAGGTGAGTGCAGAGTGTTTTGGGAAGCACCCGGCTCTGCGCCTCGTGGAGGGGAGCACGCGTGGGAGCTGCTCCTGCGTGGCTGAGGCATTTTCCCTCTGCCGCCGGCAGATGGAGCGGGAGCGGCGCGGGGAGAGCATCCCGCAGTGGGAGCACCACGCGTGGGGATGGTCCCAGCAACAACGCGCCGACGGCAGCTGCACCGTTTGCCTTGGTCTGCACAGGAGAGCTGCTCTAACCCAGGTAAACTAGCAGAATTCAGGGTAAAGTAGCTAGGATTGGGGGTAAACCAGCTAGAATTCAGGGTGATCTAGTGAGGATTCAGGGTAACCTTGCTAGAATTCAGGGTAAACTTGCTAGAATTCAAGTTAAATTTCAAGTACAATTGTTAATTAAAGAAAATACGACTGTTAAATTGAAGTCCTCATTTTCTCTCTCCATCTGTTTTGTTTTTTTCTATGATGAAATCAGTTTAAACTCTCTTGCTAGCTTGAGCAATTAAACTTTTATGCGATAAAACTTCCCGACCGCCGATTTTGCTTCTTCAACATTGATGATGGCATCCTCAGAGCCACCTGCACATTTTTAGGACACAAAGAAGGTAAAATTGAGCAGCTTGGGGTAGTGGGAGGTGTCCCTGCATGTGGCAGCGGGAACTTTAAGGTCCTTTCCAACCTAAACTGTTCTATGGTTCTATAATTCCATAGAGAAGTCAACTCCTGGCATGCATGAGGGGAGAGACAAAGCATCTTCTTCTTGCCCATAGTTTGTGTCATGCAGAAGTAGGAAGCTGTCCTCCAGGGAAGCGGTGAGTATGGACCACAACAGGGATGGATAACAGCTTCCAGGCACCCCGAATCCCATGGGATTCCCACTTCAGCTCCTGGCTTCACACATCTTGGGTAAATCTTGGGAGCTGAGTACGACTCGGAGCACGAGCAGGTTGGAAAAGCCAACAAAGAACTCCTACACTTGACTTTCTCAAGATGTTTTTAAAGGTTTCATAGGAAAGGGAGTGCATTTTTATTTGTTTACACTGAGCAGTTCAGCGTTTTACTGCGCTGTTGTCATGAGCAGATGCAAGATGATGGCAATTACAGTGAAGCAGTGTGAGGTCTCATGCAAAGTGTAGCATGTGCATGGGGAATGGAAAGGAAAATAAGAAGTGCAGTGAGCCAGAGTGTGGAAAACTGCTTTCATTGGAGCAATAGCTTCTGCTCACAGCATCGTGTGGAAGTAAAATGAGTTATGGTTGCATTCCTCAAGCAATAAGAGGCTTTAACATCCACTCAGAGCAAGCAGCAGTGTGAATCCCTTGCTGTATCCATGCAAAACGCATGCAGAATACAAGGAAAAACCCATAGTATGGTAAAAATAATATACTCAGGGTTAATTATTGCTGTATTCACCAAACAACTCTGACTATGATCACATGTGGGAGCATAAATACTGATATGGGCTCCACTTACTGAGTGGGGATGAAGTGAGGGGGCACGGGAGGCCAGAGCAGATGAAAAAAGTACATCTGGGAATGGAGCTAAAATTGCAGGGTAAAGGACACTTTAGGCAGAGAAAATCAGGAATAATGCAAATTTTATTTTAAATTAAAGATATATCTGATAAAAATAAAGCTTCAGTTTGAGAGGCAAACACTTAGAGGGAAGTTTTTAAGCTCTTTACCAATCTCTAGAGAAAACAGGGATGTACAATAGCAGCATTACCTGTCACAGCCCATATTCCAGCTGTGCCAAGTTTCAGAGTTATGTCAGAGCTCGGATCTCTGTGACATTCCAGATGCCAATTCAATGATACAATAAATCTCCCTTAGCTCCAGTTTCTTTGATCCTCCTTCTGGTCACCGGAGGGTGAAAGATGATATCCTCGACGTGGGGAAGGTAACGCAGCAGTAGTTACCCACATGGAGGAAATGCTGCGGAATAAATGACATCATTTAACTTAAAGAAGAGGCTCTTTCTTAGAAAAGGTGGTGCCAGTTGTTTGTTTGAGGTATGAGAAAGAACCACAGCAATATTTGGCTTTCCAGGATTCACTGACTGAAAGGAGTAGCAGAGAACTTTGTCACATGAAGACCTCTCATGTCTCCAGGAAAGAATTAATGTTTTTAAACTAAGGAAGGGGAGATTTAGACTGGGAAGGTTTTTTTACAATGAGGGTGGTGAAGCACTGGCACAGATTGCCCAGGGAGCCAGCGAAGGCCTCATTCCTGGAGGTTTTCAATGTCAGGTTGGATGGGGCTCTGAGCAACTTGATGGAGTTAAAGGTGTCCCTTCTCCTGCAAGAAGATTGGACTGGTTGACCTGTAAGGGTCCCTACCAACCCAAACCATTCTATGATTCTGTGAAGAAGAATCTCAAGTTAACCTGAGGGTGTGTAGCTCTGGGTAAAAACTATTTCCTTTCCTGGACTCCTTTTGTGGCCATAGCTTTGTCCCTTTCTTTACATTTCCAAGAAGTGCCTGAAGTTACATTTAACTGCCTGTAAAAATCTCTTACTGTAGCTAGAAGAAGACAAGTGCCCAGATACCTGCAAGTATCTGCCTTTACAGCCAAGTGCTGAAGAAACCAGACCTTTCATTCAAGATTTCTCACTTGTTTTCTTCTTCTCTCATAAATCCCAAGAGATTTACCCTGTTGCAGAAAATGGAACAAACGTTACACCCTCTTGTTCGGATGTGCCCACTGAATGGACTTTGAACTGATCTATTTTTTTCTCCAGGAAATACCCTGCTATGTGGAGCAGGCACCAACCTGACCAGCACATGGATGGATGTTTGGCACCAGTGTTTCAAAGATCTTAAAGGATGTGGGGCTGTGGACGCAATTCTCTGTTTGTTGTAGGGATGTAGGAACCCTGCAGAGAAGAGGTGGGGTTGGGACTGCATTGACCAAGACTGCTTTGAACTGACCCTGCTTTGTCCAGTGGAAAAAATACCCCCAAAACAGCGATTTTTTTAGAAGTAATTTACCTTTAGGGCCTTCTAAGAAGAATGTCCAGATATAGGGTGAAGCAGCTCTCAGCATCAGCCACCCCCACAGAGAACTGTTGTGGTGTCTGACTCTGGTGGGTTCAAGGGTAGCTCATAGCACCCTGATCCAGTGGAAGGTGCCCAGGGCAGTGGGGTTGGACCTGGATGGGCTTTAAGGTCCCTTCCAACCCAAACCATTCTATGATTCTCTAAATGCCTGCACTCCTCGGGACCCTCACAGCTGCTTCAGGAGCACCAGAAAATCGCAGATTCCAGAGAAAAGCAATCCAGAAACTCAAAGCCTTCTGTGACAAAAGTAGACTTTAAGGTTCCTTCTGGCCCAAACCATTCTATGATTCTGTGATTTCAGGCTGAATGTTCAATCTCTTTTTGTTATGTGTTGAGGGGTCCAACTCAGACCGGGAGGGGTTGCTCTTGACCTCCTGGACACAGAGAAGCTGCTCCTGAAACCATCTCTGTTCTCCTGACAAAGCGCAGGAGCCGCTGCTCCTTAGGGCCACTCCTTTTGCCATTATCGCCGTGCTAAAATCACTAAGAAAAACAAGAGGCTGGAGCAGGGGTTTGTGTGCTACACAAACATCACTTCCAAAGAAGGAACAAAGGCGGACGCGGGGTCCGAAATGCCAGAGATGGGCTTTGCCTCCTGCAGTTATTTTTTCCCTTCTGCTCCCGACCGCAGGAATACATTGTTCGCCTCATTGTGAAGAGTTCCAGGCAGACATGACGAAAGGGACAAAACAGCTCAAGAAAGGAGACGTTCCGTGCAGCATTCATGAAGTGCACTGTTTGGAAACAAGGAATGGGCAAACAGGAAAGCACTTTAACCATTGAGGAGACGGCATCCCAGCATGTTCTTGGCACAGGCGGGAACAATGGAGTGATGTCACGAGACAGAATTCCCCACGGCAGATGGAAGCCCAGCAAATAATCATAATTCTTGTCCTGGGACATTAGCAACATTCTTCCACAGTTGGTCATCCCATACCGAGGCCCTGTTAGGAAGTATAGGAAAGAGAACATTGTCAGGGGAAGCTTCCTTTGGGAGATTCGTCGCCCTCCCACCTCCCAGATCAACGCGGCGGTTGTTATAAATCACTGCTTTCTGCTGACTCTGAGGAATTCCAGTGGTGGTGCCGGGAGGGTGAGCACAGGGCTGCCTGGAGGATGTGTTTCATGCAGTGAAGAAGGGTTCATGCAAGGGGCTGGATACTCAGAAAAGCAAAGGGACAGAAGTCCCAGTAGCTCTCCAGGGCTTTGAGCCGACACAGCGTCAGTATGGAGCATCGTCCTTGCAGCTCCAAAGGTGCTGAGAAAGGCTTAGGAGGCCAAGTCTTGCACTAACAGTGGTGTCTGGAGAATTTCAACTGAGTTTAAGGCTACTGAATGACAAGGGGAGCATAGAACCATAGAAAGTCCTGATTTGGAAGGGACCCACAAGCGTCGTTGAGTCCAAGTCCTGTCCCTGCATAGGATAACCTCAACATTCACACCGTGTGTCCAGATGTTTCTGGAGTATTGTCAGGCTTAGTGCCATGACTGCTTCCCTGGGGAGTTGTTCCAGTGCTCCACCACCCTCTGGGGCAGAACCTTTTCTTAATATTCCCAACCCTCCCCGACACATCTTCCTGCCATTCCTTTAGGCCCAGAAAGAAGATTTCATCGCCTGCTCCTCCTCCTCCTCTTACAAGGAAGCTGTAGACCATGATGATCTCCTTTCAACCTCCTCTTCTCCAGGCTGAGCAGACCAAGTGACTTCAGCTGGCTTTCTTTCTTTTTTTTTCACTTAAAGTCAGCTCTGTAGAGGGTGACCTGAACTTGACTTGCAGCACCCAGACATTTTATGAAGCAGCTCTTGAATTCCTCTTTGCTCCTTTCTTGTGACAGTCCCATGAGAACTGGGATAGCCAGGCAGTCTTCCCAGGTTGTGATGGCTTTCAGTCATGATTGTGCTGTTACAGAATCACACAGAATCACAGAATCATTTAGGTTGGAAAAGACCTTTAAGACCATCAAGCCCAACCATAAACCTTACACTGCCGACTCCATCACTAAAGCATGACCCTAAGCACCACATCCACATCTTTTAAATCCCTCCAGGGATTGTGATTCCACCAGTTCCCAGGCCAGCCTCTTTCAGTGCTTGACAACCCTTTCCATGAAGCAATATTTCCAGGCTGCTCTCACCTCCCCAAGATTTGCTCTGCTTCTCTGAACCCCCTCTGGGCTGCCCTTTTATTTTGCTGCATGAAGGTTGTTGGTAGTGCAATGTGGAGGTGACACTGCTTGGCTGAGCTGGACACAGGATTACTCTTTGGACAGCACAAAGGACTTCATTGAGTCTAAGCCAGACATGAAATGGCATCCCTAAAGAAAAGAAGCATTAAGACATGAGTGTTTGTATGGTTTACTGATAAGAAATTTGTCCCTGTTCTGTGTTTGTCTGTGTTTGCATTACCACTGCCTGAAAACACCACGAGACATTGTTTACTCTGATCTGCTTCCAGATCAGAGTGTGTTTTCCCCATCCTAGGGGTTTCCAGAGGAATCCAGTGTCCCTCACCAGTGTGGGGAGAGATAGCCTGGCCCCAGGCACTGGGACTGCCATCCAAAACTGCTTGAGTCTGTCTCCCCATGTCAGAGACAGAGGCAGAAAACTCCCCAGGGAAGAGATGAGAGTAGGTGGGGTCTGACAGGAAGGTGAAGACTCTGCCCTGCAATCCCCCTTTTCCAGTGAGGTGAGAAGAGGACAAGTGGCAGCAGCTGGGCTGGCCTTTGCAAGGACCACCTCTCATGTCTAGGAGAGCCACCTCTCACATCCAGAAGACATCTCTCACATCCAGAAGACACCTCTCACATCCAGGAAACACCTCTCACATCCAGAAGACACCTCTCACATCCAGAAAACACCTCTCACATCCAGAAGAGCCACAGAAGAGCCAGCCTGCAGAAAGCACTCATCCCTACGAAAGCACTGACCCCTTGGCAGGATGCTGCCCTTTGCCTATCTTGCATGTGCCTTGAGCCAACCTGTTACAGCAAGGCTGGTGTCTGCCTGGCATCCTTCCTAGCAAAGCACAGGAGTAAATTATCTCAGAATGCATGAGGAAGAGACAGAGCCACAGGCTTTGTTCTTTAAGGCACAATTCTTCTCTTTCCTCCCTGAGAATTGAAATTTACAGTGGCCACGAGTGGCTACGAGACACCAAAAGGAGAGGGCAGGCATCAAGTACAACCACACACCCTTTCTCTGCTCCATCTGGAGGTCTCAAAAGGCACTTGAACAGGGCAAATTTGGTCTCACGGGGGTCATGGCAACGATGGGCTGCCTTGGGATCCCTGTCAGGCAGAAAGAGGCCTCTGCAACACTGCTATCCTGGAAGCTGCTAGTGAAAGCTTAAGGGCAGTGACAGGGAGGTGTGATTCTGGTGGTTTCAAAGGAGCTGAATCTCTCAGAGACCTTTGAAATGAACTGTGTCTGTAGTCTAGGGTGATTATCACTCTGTTGCACAAGTGTCATTAACTTTATAACAAAGTAACTCGTCCTTTAGTAAAATAAAAGGGGGGGCACGTTATTTATCTCTAGGACATGGGTCTGAATTAACTCAAGGAAGGCCCTGGATAAACTGGGGATATTGTGAATATATGGATGTGTGATCAGCTTTGGAGGGACATTCAAGTTCACATGTCAAAGCTGTTCTTTTATATTCAAGGAGCAGGCCATGTGTGTCCACTTTCCTCTTCAGCATCTTCTACTGGTTTCTGCCACGGATGAAAAACATGATCTGGTCCTGTTTTGCAATTATTTAAAAGCCATAATAAATGTGGTCCTGGTGGCAACCTCCCATGCTGCTCTGGGAGCTCTTGCAGGGAGAGGCACCAGTAAAAACTTCCAGCTCCCTCCCATCAAGACATTTGCTGAATATTTTCAGCACAAACTATTCCTTCTTCCAAGGACTCCAAAGGCTGTGAACTCATCCTGTTCTTCCCTCACTGCCTGGGAAGAAAAGCGTGTTCACTCCTTCCCTGTGGATGGAAAAGTTGCACAAAGGGGAAGATTTACAGGTAAGAAGAGGGTTTTTTTGTAGAGTTAAGCTGAATGACAATTACAGATCTGTCCTGTGTGCCTGTCTGATTACATATTTTCTGTGCCCAAAGGGCAAGAAGAGTGTTGTGTATGTTTAGGCAGCCCCATGGAGACATTCCTTGTATATTGGGTGTTCGTTGGAACACTTTAATATTGATGTCTACATTTACTCCACCCTGATGGCTGAACTCCTTCAGTTTTCCAGAACGATGAGTGACCTGGAATTTATAATTACAATAGGTGTAATGTAATTAATCACCACCTCGGAGCTGTCTTCAATTGCAAACTGCTTTATGATACCAATCCTTTGCAGCAAGTGCATTGAGAACAGCTTGTGTAACGCAGCACTTTCCAGCTGAGACAAGTCCTGTGGGGTTTCCACCACCCGGAGAGGCGCGAACACCCCTGTCTGCAGCAGCTGCTTTCTGCAACTGCCAAGGTGTCCCAGGCTGAAGACACAGCAATATTCAGGATCCACACCAGCAGGTGACACATGTGCTTCAAGTCCCTTTTAAACAACTACAGCAACTTATATCCACTCCACATCTCTGTGCCTAGGTCATTCGTTTTGCATCCAGTTCTGGAATCCTCGAGATAAGAAGGAGATAGATCTGTTGGAACGGGTCCAGAGGAGGCCACGAAGACAATCTGAGGGCTGGAGAACCTCTGCTATGAGGAGAGGCTGAGAGAGTTGGGGTTGTTCAGCCTGGAGAAGAGAAGGCTCTAGAGAGACCTTAGAGCAGCCTCCCAATACTGAATGGGGCTCCAGAAAAGCTGGGAGGAGCTTACTACAAGGGCTTGGGGTGATGGGATGAGGGGGAATGGCTTTAAATTGGAAGGGGGAAGATTTAGATTAGACATTAGGAAGAAATTCTTCACAATGAGGATGGGGAGGCCCTGGCCCAGGTTGCCCAGAGCAGTGGTGGCTGCCCCATCCCTGGAGGTGTTCAAGGCCAGGTTGGATGGGGCTTTGAGCCCCCTGATCCAGTGGGAGGTGTCCCTGGCCATAGCAGGGGGTGGAACTGGATGGGTTTTAAGGTCCCTCCAAGCAAACCACTCTGTGATTCTGTGATTCTGTATTCAGGGCATTTCTCCTCCTGCAACTGCAAAACTCAGTCAGAGACAGAAACCCATAGAAAGAATAAGGCAGAAGTTAGATATGGTCTGAAGAATCCCAAGAAAAGCAAAGAAAATGCAAGTCTGTGCCCTTTAAACCTAAACACTTATATACATGGTTAATTATTAATTATTGTTATGGTTTATTGATGTATCAATATATTGATTTGTGCCACCTAGAGGACAGATCCCATTGTTCTGAACAATGTGCAAATCCCTGATAGAACCTGGGGAGTTCATTAAGGTTTCCCAATGAGAAGTGCAGATGCTGGAAAGCTGAAGAACTGAAGATGACTCTGTTTGCTCCCACCCCATAATTATGAGTAAAGTAAGAAATTAAGATCTTTGGAATCAGAAAGTTTGTTACACTCAGTAAATCTTTTTTCAGCTCAGAGTCTTGCAATTCGATGCCAAATGATTGAATTGATTTCATATTCTTTACTCAGGTGCTCAAAACTGTAATGGAAAAAAATCTGTCAAAATGCAATATTTTAATCAGATTTGCAACTTTAAAAAAATCTGTTTTTTTAAAGGAAATAAAAAATACTTGAATTGAGGGGGAAAATAAAAGAAAAAACCCACACCAAAAACATTTCCAGCAAACTAAGGTCAGAATTTCCATCCAGCCCTATTTGCAATTTTGGTAGGAGATGAGAGACTTCAGTCTGCAGGAGCAGATCATTTGGGGAAGGAAACAACGAAAGTTTTACAAGAAAATTTAATTAAAGTCGGAGTAATTAGGTGCTGAGGAATCACAACACAAAGCTGGCAAAGGATCAGTCTGTGCTCGCAGTGTCTTTTCACTGGATGGCTCTGCCCTTGGACAGATATAACCATAATTTCAGTTATAGGTTAACTAGCCCACGATGAAACTTCATTCTTAGAGGCTTTTTTATGCTGTAACTATTGGTCTCTCACTGCAAATCCAGAGGGATCAGAGCTGAGGGTCGTAACCAGGATTTCTGCTTCACTGGGAATTCAGTAATTTTCAATGCCAACCTAAAAATGATGTAAAAATATTAGGAATTTCATATTAAAAAATAACCCCATAAGTAATATTATCTCAGGCTGCGGAAATATATTATTGTGAGCAAATGGTTACAATTGTTTGGAGTCTTAAAAGGAATTTTAGGAAATTAAAGCAGAGGTTTCCCTTTGAAAAATAAATTTAAACAGAATAGCAAAATAACCCAATCCAAAGCTGTGGACATGAGACACTACAAATCCATAACAATGCTTAATTTTGTTAACTCTGCTGCTGATTTGTTGGTTTGGGTACATTTAGTGTATTTGTAAAGGCTGTTTCACAACACCAGCTGTGTTTGTGCTTCACCTAAAGTTGTGTTTCTTTGTCTCAATTTCCCAGTTCTTAAGTGGGAGAGGAGAGGAGAGGAGAGGAGAGGAGAGGAGAGGAGAGGAGAGGAGAGGAGAGGAGAGGAGAGGAGAGGAGAGGAGAGGAGAGGAGAGGAGAGGGAGAGGAGAGGAGAGGAGAGGAGAGGAGAGGAGAGGAGAGGAGAGGAGAGGAGAGGAGAGGAGAGGAGAGGAGAGGAGAGGAGAGGAGAGGAGAGGAGAGGAGAGGAGAGGAGAGGAGAGGAGAGGAGAGGAGAGGAGAGGAGAGGAGAGGAGAGGAGAGGAGAGGAGAGGAGAGGAGAGGAGAGGAGAGGAGAGGAGAGGAGAGGAGAGGAGAGGAGAGGAGAGGAGAGGAGAGGAGAGGAGAGGAGAGGAGAGGAGAGGAGAGGAGAGGAGAGGAGAGGAGAGGAGAGGAGAGGAGAGGAGAGGAGAGGAGAGGAGAGGAGAGGAGAGGAGAGGAGAGGAGAGGAGAGAAGAGAAGAGAAGAGAAGAGAAGAGAAGAGAAGAGAAGAGAAGAGAAGAGAAGAGAAGAGAAGAGAAGAGAAGAGAAGAGAAGAGAAGAGAAGAGAAGAGAAGAGAAGAGAAGAGAAGAAGAGAAGAAGAGAAGAAGAGAAGAAGAGGAGAAGAAGAGAAGAAGAGGAGAAGAAGAGAAGAAGAGAAGAGGATCTTGTCCTGTTTTCTTGCTGGTGGTTGTTTTGTCTATTTATTCTACAAATGCCATGGCTGTCTGTGATGGGTCTGAGCTCTCTGACCCCCGCTCAGAAGACCAAGTCTCCAAGAGCAGCTGCTGAGCAGGGAGCACAGTGTGGGCATAGAGCAGTTTTGCTCTGAAGGCCAGATGTTAGTTTTGCCTGACATGTCTTGATGCCACAAACCATCTCCTTTGTTACTGTTGATAACAGAAAGGCTGAGAGAAAACAAGGCAGATGAGTAGCAGAAGAGGTGAGGACTCGGCACCCGCAGAGCTGTTACTATTTATAGTACAGGGATTCCTCAAAGTAGCCTCCACTGTGTTTATGGGGTGGTTTTCTCTGGCACGGATCACACAGAGACACGTGTTCCTCCTGCTCAGCATTGCCCACAGGTCATGGGGTCTCACCAGCTGGTGGAGGAGCTGAACGCTGGAGGGACACTGGGGAAAAGAGATTTCATGGTGCCATGAGGAAGCACAATCAAAACCATTCTTGGCCACATCCAGGCAAACTCCTCTCTTCGACCACTGAGGCTACGTCATTCTGTCATTTGGGAATGAGCCCAAACCTGCACCCACTTTGATTCATCTCCTTCCCACTTATGGCCTGGCTGATCCCATGTGCTGGAGCTCCTCTGGATGGAGAAAGCTCAGCCCCAAACACAGGCACCAATACTCATCAATATGGCCTGCAGTGATAAACCAAGGGGTGGCTGAGCAGGCCAGTCCCAGCCTATCCAGGAATGCTTTTTCATCTGATCAGGATGGATGCTTAGAACCCAAATGCATCTTAGTGTGCTGGATGGAGAGTACACCTGCTTAAATCCCATTTCATCTCCAAATAGGGACATAGCCTGAGAAGGTGCCAGAAAAATCAGCAGACCTTGAGGTGGTCCCTGCCTCAGTTTTTCAGGTTCTTGCTAAGGAAAGATTTGGATACTTTCACTGAAAACCAAATAACAAGACAGCAGACTGAGCCATATCTCCAGCCAGACTTTCCATAATCCCCAGGAACCTCTGTTGAGCTCCTCTCCACTTGGCTGTGGCTGCATGGCTTCCCTTCTGCAGCTGGGTCTAGGCAAACCCCATCCTTCCATCACCTCTTTCCCTTCCCTTCTCACAGACACATCTCTGCCTCCTGCATGGCCTCAAGTCAAGCTCTCTCACTGTTTTCCCCAGCAGGCTTGGATTTGGCTTGGCTCAGCTGTAATTCACATGTGCTTCTCACTGCCCTCCCATAGACCCAAATTTCCACACCTCTTCCTTTCCCTCTCTGCAATAATCCTCATCTCTTTGCCACAGAAGTTGTTAAACTTGTGAATTGATGACTATAAAGTGCTGCAAGTCCACTACACAAGAAAACTGAGCTCAGTCCCATTTTTCCACCACAAGTTTCCTCCAGGGCCCTGGGAAATGCCAAAATATAGATCTTAAAATATTAGGCAAGAAGAAGATCCTTTAGATACATGAATATTCTTGGTGCTTTTGTCTCAACTGGTAAATCCACAAAGTGCTGTCACACTTAAGGGGTAATCAGGACTCAAAGAAGACTCAGTTTGAACAGAGAACTGCCTAAATTAGTGGGAAATACAGAGGAGGCCGATGAGCATCCAAGAGGATTATTAATGCTGAAAGTTCCCTAGAAGTTCAATACAAGAACTGGTCAGGTCTTTCCCATGGTAAATGAGGTCCTGGAAGAAAAAGATCTCTCCCTTCTTTCTTATTCTGTCCAGTAGCTCACTTACTGCCAGAGTGCTCCTTTAGTCAGTATTTAAGTAGCCTACAGAGAAGATCTTGGTCAGGGAGTGCAGGGGTAGGATAAGGGAGAATGGTTTTCAGCTGAAAGAAGGGAGATTGAGATGAGATCTTAGGGAGAAATGTTTTCCTGTGAGGGTGGGGAGGCCCTGGCCCAGGTTGTCCAGAGCAGTGGTGGCTGCCCCATCCCTGGAGGTGTTCAAGGCCAGGTTGGATGGGGCTTTGAGCCCCCCTGATCCAGTGGGAGGTGTCCCTGCCCATGGCAGGGGTTGGAACTGGATGGATTTTGAGGTCCCTTCCAACCCAACCCAGCCTATGACTCCCTGATTAATTAGTAGATAAGGAAATCTTCTAATTAATTAGAAGATAAGGAAATACATGCAAATCCCATCCCAGACACCCTTGCTGTGCACCATGAGGGCTCCGTGTTTGGTAGCCACAGTGTAAAACAGGTAAAGTTATTCACGCTTCACCTCTCCCACAGCCCAGGGAAGTGCAGCAACCACTGGCCTTTCAGTCTACTCATACACACACACGTCTGAGGGCTCGTCTCTGCTGTCTTTTGTGTGGGTTTGGCAAGCTCTGCACATGCCAAATGGATCAGGTCTTGCCAAAAAAAGAGAGAGTGGGGAACGCCTTGTTTAAGAGCCTCTCCAGGGCTTGTGCACAAGCAACTCACCATGTCCAAAGAGCTAAATCCAGAGGGGATTAAGTGCTCAAACCTAGCGTGTAGGCACCCTTGAGAAACTTAAAACCTGAGCTGCCACCTAACACTGCAGGGACTTTGGGTTCCTGGGTGCTGACGTTCCTCCAAAGGAGCGCACACAAAACTGTCTACACCCCAGGTGTTTTGACACTCATATTTCTGCTGCTGCACAGCAGACACCCTACACGAGGTACGTGCACTTCTCCATGGTGTAAACGTTCTCCACCACACTCAGACTCTTCTCCTCTTTCCTAAAACAACAGAGTTGTCCCCGTCGATTTATGACAATTTGGAAAGGAATTCAGCAGGACATCGAAGGACACAGAACTGAGCAGGGACAAACACTGATAACATTGGCAAAGTGGCAAACAGAGTGGGTGTTTGATAGCTCCCCAAATACAGACTTCCACCCTCTGCTTAATGATAGGAAAAGTGTAGACAGGATATCCCTGCAGGGTGTCTCTTCAGGGGAGTTGTTGGCAAAACATGTGCTTCTCCCTGCACAGTGAGCAAAGGTGCTTTGAGCCAGAAAGATTTTTTATTGTGTAAGAGAACAAAACAAGAAAGAACAAAAGTAGTTTTCATGAAAGAAGTGTTTGAATGTGTGTGCGTGTGCTTCCTCTGTAATAATCTGCAATGAAGTGAACACAAATTGGCTGCCTGGGTCTCTGAATTGAACTCGAACCTCGCTGTAGACAATACCTGTCATAATAGACAGGGAGCTCCACGTGTGAGAGCACTTCTTTGCTTCCAAATCCCTTAAGAAATTCTCCATCTCTGGAAGAGTAGAAGGTTCGTGTTTGCAGGTGTAATGCAAAGCTGGTCTGTTGTGGGGGACTAAATTCTCCCCCCCCAGGGTTAGAGAAAGTAAGGGGAAGTCAGGCTTGTGGGGGAACACACAAGAAAACACAAGGAGAGGCTTAGGATAAAGCTGGTGTTTGTAGAAGGCCATGGATGCTTGGGCTGCAAATCAAAGGAAATCTCTCCATGGAGTTGATTTCTGGGGGAAAGGTGGGCTCGTCTTCCCCTTTGCAGTCCCACCACAGGGTGAGAGTATTGAAATTAAAAGCCAAGACCTTCCAGTGGAAGAGCATCTGCAGGACACCTTGTTCCTGGGGCCAGATGAAGCTTTATTGGCTGTGAAAGGAAGGGGAAAAATGGGTACAGAGAAGAGTGATGGGTGTTACTACTCATTGCTCTTCAAAATCCAAGACTTTTTCAAGAGCCTATGGCAAAGAGGGCCCAAGAGTCTGGACAAGAAGACTCTATCCAAAATTCTAATCCTACCATCAAAAGGACTGAAGAGTTTGGCTGTCGCTGGTTTGAGTGTCCAGTGATGGGGAGCTGGAGGGACTTGCCTTCAGAGGGGTCTGTCATTGCTCCAAACCCGTGTTCCTCTAAAATACTGGACAGCTGGGAATCCAAACCTTTGAAACTGCCGCTTTTGAAGGTCTGTCCATCATGTAAAGTTAGTTTCAGAAAACTCTTTCCAAACTCAGTTTTGATATGACTTGGTACAAGAAGCACAGAAGGTCAGCTTTTCCTTTCACTCATAGCCCTGCAAATTCCAGCACAGCTCTGGTGCTCTCACCATTCTCACAGAAGGACCAAGTGCTGTTGCCTGGGCATAGCAAGAAGGAAACCATCCCTGGAGGTGTTTAAAAGATGGGTAGACAAGTTTCTCAGGGATCTGGTTCAATAGTGGACAGGTAGGGTTAGACTCGATGATCTCAAAGGTCTTTTCCAACCAGGTGATTCTATGATTCTAAGTTTGTATGAAAGGAGTCCCCTAGGAGGAACCTTTGAACCTGCTGTTAGCATTTGCACTGAGTTGTGAGACGAGAGGGTCTGTTAAATGCTTTGGAGCCTCAGCTCCAGCTCAGTCATTTTCTGCTCTGCTTTTACAGTTGTTCAAATCACCATATTTTTAGGCTCAAACCTTTGTAATTCGGTGCCAGCGGGACAGGCTGCTTTGCACAGCTAATTACAGGCAGCAGCAGATGCCTCATTGTGCTAAGGTTGCCTGGACATGATACAGCAAAGCCTCGGCCGAGCTATGTCAGAGGCATGAGGAGGAATACCAAGAGGAGGATCTGCCCGGGGTTAACAGCATAATGAGAGAGGTGTGAAAACTGTGAGTTGTGGAGGCATCTTATTTATGGCTGTGGTGACAGATGCCACCTAAAGAAGGGGCATATGTGCTGCAGACAGGTGATGTAACACAAAGCTGAGTTAACCATAGGCACTTTTAACAATAACTGTTCAGATGGCAGTTCATGGAGGGCACACGTTCCTGCAGGTAGAGAAGCTGAGCACAACCCACCCAGCTCTGGAAAAGCAAGTCTGAGGCACAAACCTACAGAGGCACAAAGGTTTTCCTGAGAAGGGTAGGTTGCACCCAGCCCTTCATTGTTCCACAGTGCACCTGGGCTGTTCCAAAGGTGGTTGAACCAGAAGCCATGAGCACAACATCACTGTTGGAGGCACTTCCTCCACAGCCATGTCATAGCAAGAGTAGACTGCATCCATGGCGAAGAAAGCAAGATGTTCTAGAGTGTTCTCTCCTCCAATTAAGGACTGAGAATGACTCTGATCTTGAGGTTGTTTGTCATGACTTCTGCAGCCATGGAGTTGTCATTTCGGGCAATAAAGCTGGGGAAGGTCTGGAGCACAAGTCTTATGAGCAGCTGCTGAAGGACCTGGGGTTGTGTATCCTGGAGAAGAGGAGGCTGAGGGGAGACCTCATCGCTCTCTGCATCTCCTGAAAGGAGGTTGTGGTGAGGTGGGTGTTGGTCCCTCCTCCTAAGTAACAAGGGATAGGATGAAGGGAAACAGCCTCAAGTTGTGCCAGGGGAGGTTTAGATTGGATATTAGGAAAAATTTCTTTTCTGAAAGAGTGGTGAAGCCCTGGCAGAGGCTGCCCAGGGCAGGGTGGACTCTCCATCCCTGGAGGTGTTCAAAAATGTGCAGATGTGGCACTTTGGGACATGGTTTATCAGGCACAGCAGAGTTGGGCTGACGGTTGGACTGGATTAGCTTAGAGGTCTTTTCCAACCTTAATGATTGTGTGATTCTATCATTCTATGTCACTCTTTAGTAACCTGAGGCACCGTAGTTTCAGACCAGTCTCTTCTGGATCTAGTCATCAGCATCAGGTGTAACCAGGAGCACCTCACCTTTTCTAACGTGCTACCCTGTGCCAGCAGAACAGCCCTGGGGAAAGCACTGCTTTGTGGAGTAATTGCTCACCTCAGAAACAGATCAGCACCAATCATAAAAGTAAGATGGCAAACCTTATGAAAGTCTTCCTTAAAAGCCCAGCCTCTGGATTCAGGTGATGCTGTGAGAATTAGAGCTTAGATGGTTTGAACGGAGATTCCTTAGTCTGTGCAGCTCAAAAATAAAACTGGAAAGCTTAAATCCTAACTCAGAAAAAACAAATTACGTGGAAGACCTTCCTCAATGATTTTAGAGAAGGGGCTGGGAATGCAGCCTGGAGATGACCACCTGGATTTCTTCTGGAGGAGCACCTGTGGGTGCTGCAGTGATGCTACCTAAGAATCACCACTGCAGAACACTGTCTGTATATCATGAAATAGGGGTGGTTCATGGCCTGTTAGACACGAATATCTCCCCAGCGTGCAGCCCCTCTACTCTGCTGCTGGAATATGTGTTTCTTGTCTTAATATCAGCTGGAATTGGGCAGAGCCCGAGCAGGAAACTGCTCAGTAGCACCGTTCCACTACGCTGCTTTGCAGCACGTAGGGGTGAAAAGGGATGTGGGATGCTTTCACAGTGCCACTTGCCAAGAAGCAAATACCTCCATGTGGTCAACCAACAAACGCTGGATTTTAATCCACTGAGATACCAGCTTGGTGAAGTCTTTGGGGAGGAGAGGCCAGATGGGAGGATCCTCTCTATAGTTTTGGGAAAGGCTCTGTCTTTGCAAACGTTCACTCACAGAAATGAACAAAACCAGCTTTTGCTGTGAGCTCTGCCTGCAATGAGCCTTCTCCCCAGCTCGCTGATATGCAAATCTCACCACATGCAGCTGGGCTGGAGGGTTGCAGTTGGCAGCATTTCTGTACCAATTTTGGTAATAGCTTTCTACGTGACTCGGGTCTGACTAAGCAGAAAGGAATTAGTGGGGACTCTTTGTTCTGGAAGCTCAGCCGAAATATGAACGTGTTGGCCTGACAAAAGCACGGGCTCTTTGCATAAAGAAAATAAAGAGGTCTGGAAGGTTAATGAGTGACATAATCAGCTCGCTGGGAAATGTGCATAGCCAAGGAATGAAAACAATGTGCAACGGAGATAATTGATTACCCACAGTGCTGCCCTCACCTGTGGCAGTGTGGATTTCTCAACTCACTGATAGAACATGGCTTATGGGGTCCAGTGAGGTGGTAAAGTCTACAAAGGATTCATCCAGGATCCTCAGCACAGAGGTTGTGCTCAGAGAAGAAGAAAGGCTGGTTCAGAAGGTGGGTTTTTGCAAACAGGCTGCTGAGGTGTGAAGTCTGCAGGTAGGCAATGTGTGCAGGAGGAGCAGGGAGTGCTGTACCCTTTCCTCACCCCAGTTTTAACCCAGGTTGTAGCCTCTGTTAGGGATGGAAAAGATGCGAATTCCCCTTCTGGTCACCAGGTGCCTAAGTGAGTCTTTGAAGTTCTGAGTTACTTCCTAAAGCTGGAAAATAGCCCTTCAGAAAGCCCTGTCCAATAGCAAACACAAAGCCCTTGTGTTATATTTGAAATAAGCAGTGTCTGCTGAAGCTTAGGGCAGAGATTTCTCTTTGGGAAGAGGAATTTCCCTGTAGTTTTCCCACATCTCTATAGTCAGTGAGCAGCAAGAGTTGAGCCACGCTCATCGTTTTCCCCCATGGCTGTCTCTAAGCAGCCTTCAATCACTCAGCTCCAAGCAGCTAAATGTTTGAGGTTACAGCACTCAGTGCTTACAGAGCCTGAATACCATCATTTACCTGTGATGGAGCCTGGAATACCCCTGTGGGGTGACAAGGACATAGAAGGAAGCTGACCTTGCATTGCTGTGTGCTGTGGGATGGCATGGAGCTGTCAAACAAGGTGTGCAACTGAACTTGCAGCAGATTTTGTTCAACTGATTTAATCTGTATCATCTGTCTGATAGAAACATAGAATCATGGAATGATTTGGATTGGAGGGATCTTTAAAGCCCATCCAGTTCCACTCCTCCTGCCAGGAGCAGGGACATCTCCCACTGGATCAGGGGGCTCAAAACTCCATCCAACCTGGCCTGGAACACCTCCAGGGATGGAGAACTGATTGACTTCCCACAGCAACCTATACCAGGGCCTCACCACTCTAATCATGAAGAATTTCTTCCTAATGTCTAATCTAACTCTTCCCTCTTCCAATTTAAAACCATTCCCTCTTGTTCTGTCACTCCATGCCCTTGTAAAAAGTCCCTCTCCAGCTTTCTTGTAGGACCCCTTCACGTACTGGAAGGTCACTGTAAGTTCTCCCTGAAGTCTTCTCTTCTTGAGGCTGAACAACCCCAACTCTCCCAGTCTTTCCTCATAGCCAAGGTGCTCCAGCCCTGGGAGCATCTTTGCAGCCTCCTCTGGTTCCAACAGTTCCACATCTTTCTTACTTTCTGGATTCCAGAACTGCTGCTTTTTGTGAACAGATGAAGGAACAATACATGAACAGAGTTTCCATCCAGCTGCTGAGCAAGGGTGTGAAATCCTATGTATCACTCTTGAGAGATCTGCTGAGCAGAGGACAACAGGCAGGTCCAGGCTGTGACCTCCCTGGGCAGGTCCTTACAGCAATGGACCAAACCCTCTGCTCGCTTCACTCAAGGAGCCTCCCATCCCAGGCTGTGGAGACTCAAAGATCAAGAGGTCTGTGGACGTTATTTTAGCCTAAATACTTCAAAAAGAAGGTGAACACACTGTCAGGAACAACACCTGCCCAAAGGACAGGGTGATCTCAGTGGATTGCAGAAGACAGTCTTGTGGCTGCATGAAGGACTTGCCGTGCATTGGGCAGCACACAAGGACATGAAGAGTCATGTCCCTGCAGGAGTGAGTGCCCAGGAGGCTGGAAGGCAGGACACTATTGTTACCATCCTGACTTTATGGTTTTGTTTGCTGTTCTCACAAGAAATGAGTAACAGATCAAGCTTGTTTCCTAAAAGGGTATTAATCACTTACGGTTGTTGCCCCACAGTCTGTTCTCTGCAGCTCCTGTAAAATGAGCTTCCAGGTCTGGGAATGTACATATCTGGGGTTTATACACAGTTATCTGTACTGACATCAGTAAAGACTGCCCAGGAAATCAGAGCACTGAGTTTCACCTCTCTTGGTCTGTCACAGCGTGGCTGGAGAGTGGCTCAGTTCTCCAGCTTCAAAGAGAGGGTTGTAGCACTGCCCTTTGCCACGGGGCACAAGGGAGGGTGGTGAGGATGTCAAGTGGAAATGTGGCCAAGACAGGGATGGCCACTGCACATCCCCATGGGGTTTGTATCTGTTGTCTACACTGATCTTTGATACTTAATTGTTGTGAGCTGCCTCATTCTCAACAGGGACAATATGATGCTCGGCTCTCAGCTCATGTCCCTGGAAGCCATCTGTGAACCCACTCCCATTCACACAGCCTGGGGTAGCAAAGCCCACCCTCCTCCCAGTGCATGCTATCATTTATGAGTGTCAGTGAACATTTCTACCTCTGGTAGTGGCCTCAGCTCCTTGGTAGGTGGCTCATTTGTGTGAAAATGTGTGAAAGAGCCTTACTCTGGGACCTGGGAGATGAGGATCTGGAGCACAAAATCAATACAATCAGCAATATTCTTTCCATGGTCATGCACAGGAAAAGTTTAGTGGAAGAAGGAGGGATATGGTGATCTCCATTCCCATTTTTTTTATGTCAGAGGGGACCATTTTAACCATCACTGTCCAGCTTTAACCCTGCTCAGAGTGGCAAATCTCAACCTGATTTTTATCCTCTTTCAGCACCTTTTCCCTATGTTGAATGTGATAATACCATGTGCAGGAAGCACCTTTGCTGTTTGCTTTTGCTGGGCCTGATCTACCTTATTTAACAGTCTTCCAGGCCTGGAAATCCTGTGTCCTCCTGGGCTCTCAGGCCAGCAGCAGTCACCATTATTAATACATCAAAGAGTGAAGGTCAGCTAAGTTGAGCATTGTCCCCTTCAGCATGAAATCACCACTGTGTGTGCTGAGTCCCTGTGCAGGACTCTGTGCCCTGAACAGTCTCTCCTCTGAGCCATCTCCACCCTCTGGAGGTGTCTCCTGCTCACCACTGAAGCAAAGGTTGACACTCAGGTGGATTAATCCCATACCTGATGATTCTCCAGGCTGGGGCTGAGAACATTTCTGGGCTTGTGGTCCTACCAGGGTATAGGCAGGTCCTCTGGCCATGCCAGACTTCCTCCTTTCAACCACCACCCCAAGATGAAAGCTGTTTTCCTGCATGTATTCCTGTCTGTGTGGGGGATTCCCTGACCACTGGAATGCAAACCATGGGGTATGAATCAGCTGTCTTGAGACTCTGCTTCTCTTCAGCTCATTGAATTAGAGTAGGGGGGAATTCTTTGGAAGCTGATAAGTGGGACCCAGTTGAGTGGAAGCCTCATTAACGCCTGGGGTCATGAGAAGCTCAGAACAGTAGCTCTAGCTGAAGGATTCTCAGGAAGATAAACATCAGTCCTCGGGGAATACTCAAAAGAAGCCCCCTTTGGAGTCTCACAAATGCGTGCCCACTCTTTCCTTTGCTCCTATTTGCTGCCTGCTGTTGGGTCTTTGCCATCGTGGCCCTGGAATGTGGTCACACTCTGCTCATCAAGTGGCCGCCGCGCAGTGCCCTCCGCAACCCGGGCAGCCAGGCGTGGGAGAGGGAGGGAGCGGGCGGCGGGGAGAAGGTGCGTGCTGCAACGGAGAACCCGAACAATCTGCCACGATCTGGGAAATGCATTGGCAAAGGGTCAGAGAAAACAGTGCTCAACCCAGTGGCCTCTCCCATGGCTCCTTGGAGAGGCTCCAGCCTCACACCTTTGTTAGGCTCTGGGCAGATTTCAGCTTTGCCTCTGTCAACACTTCCTGCTCTCCAGCATTGCCCTCATCGCCTCAATTGATCACCATCTGTGTCTCCTCTCACCTGTACACGGGCTGGCACCACATCCATTCCTTAAATCAGCACCTCAGAGAAGTTGTGGCCATGTCTGTAAACAAGGTGTAGGGCTTTTAGAGGGAGCACAGTTCATCCCTTGGAACCGTGTTGCAATGATGGATTAACTTGTGATCACCTGGCATCCACAAATGAACCCAGCGTGATAGGGAGCCATGGACCACTGAGGAAAAGAGCAGGGCAGAAGAGTCTTCAGTCTCCTACACACAGCCTGGACTCCAGCTACCCTGAGCAGCTGCCTTTCAGGAGGTTAAACCAGTCCTGCAGTTGGACTGCATCTTCTTGCCCTGCCTTTCCATGTAGGAGTTGGAAAACAAGCTCTGCTTGGAGCAGTTTAACCATCACAGACTCGAGGAGATCTCAATGGCATCTGCCATGTGCCCGGCCTAGCAAGCACAGCTGTCCCTCACCTCTGGTGTTGATGCACTTGCTGAAAGCCTCACCAGAGCTGCTACCAAGATTTAACACAGGGAGATCATAGCTGACCTGCACAGTTTATTCCTGCATCCTTTTTGCAGTACCTGTGTGTCTGAGGGGCAGTGGTGGCTTTACCCTCACACACCTGTGAAGCAGGGCAGGCTTCATTTTGCACCCTCATTTTGCAGGTGAGGAACAAAGATTTGACAAGTAAAGGTCCAGATCCACATAAATAGGAACCAAACTCCTTTTGAAGCCCATGCTTCCCCACTGAAACCAAGAGGCAGATCAGGATAGACACCAGAACAACCTCACATCCTGCAGCTCCCCCACATCCAAGTAGTGATGGGCTCTTTAAGGGAACATCTCCATGGATAATCCAGTGGGCAAAGTTAGGAGCCTTCTTCCCTCAAGAATCCTTTTGGAGACAGTTTATGGTAACAGTCCTGTACCAAGAGCCCTTCCCCTGGAAGTGCCACGTCTCCCTCAGCAGGCTGTGCTTTCCCAGTGGAGGGAGTTTTCCCTGTTTGCACTCACCCTGGTGTTGCAGAGCTGCTGGGAACTCGATGGAAAGTGTTGGGGCAGGAGGAGAGGGCTCTGGCTGCCCTGTGGCTAAAGGACTCCTCTGCATGGGGTCAGAGGAGGGTCCAGTCTCAGCTCCAGTGAATGTATTTCTCTTTATTCCATGCAAAGGGGGAAAAAACAGGCAGGCAGAAGGGCTGCAGCAGCAGGTCTGTTCCCCTCAAGTGTGGGACTGGAGAGGTGATGATGTCTGAGATGTCCAGCATCATCTTCAAGCAGGAGCAAGGCTGGCTCCCAGCTGATGAAAACAACTGCTTTTTCCAGCAGCACAGTGGGCAGGTGGACACATCTGGAATTACTTGGGCAATGTGCTGTCCACAGAGGGAGGAACAGCATAATTAGGGTGCTTGGCTTGTTTTTTTGCAGATTCCCCAAGACAGTGGCCTCTCCGCTGGCTGACAGAGTTCCTCACAGTATCACAGTATCACAGTATCACAAGGTTGGAAAGGACCTCTGAGATCATCGAGTCCAACCTATAACCCAACACTAACACCAACACCAACCCATCATCTAAACCATGGCACTCAGTGCCTCATCCAGTCTCCCTTTAAACACCTCCAGGGTCGGTGACTCCACCCCCTCCCTGGGCAGCCCATTCCAATGGCCAATCACCCTTTCAGTGAAGAATTTTTTCCTCACATCAAGCCTAAACTTTCCCTGACCAAGCTTAAGTCCATGCCCTCTGGTTCTGTCCCTGGTCACCTGAGAGAAGAGACCAACCCCTGCCCCACTACAACCTCCTTTTAGGGAGTTGTAGAGAGCAATGAGGTCTCCCCTGAGCCTCCTCTTCTCCAGACTAAACAGCCCCAACTCCCTCAGTCTCTCCTCGTAGGGCTTGTGCTCCAGCCCCTTCACCATCTTCGTTGCCCTCCTCTGGACACTCTCCAGCATCCTGACATCTTTCCCAAACTGGGGGTCCAGAACTGGACACAGTATTCAAGGTGAGGCCTGACCAGTGCCGAGTACAGGGGGACAATAACTTCTCTGGTCCTCCAGGCCATCTGTCCCTCCTGACCTTGAGGCAAGGCAAATAACATTTCCAGAGGGCAGCACTTGAATTAGACACCTAAATCACAGAATTATAGAACCATCTGGTTGGAAAAGACCTCTGAGATCATCAAGTCCAACCGTACCCGTCCACTACTGGGCCATCACTGAGGAACTCATCTACCTGTCTTTTGAACACCTCCAGAGGAGGGACTCAACCACCTCCATGGGCAAATGAGGCAAACTGCACACAGCCCCAAGGGACTTTACCTTTCAGGTCCTGTGTGCCTTGCCAAACCCTCCAGGACACGCGTGGCCAGCACTGATCACAGCTCTGATAGGAATCCCACCAGGAGATAGCTCATATTTTCCTCCTATGCAAGGCTGTGGCTGCAGCAGTGCTGTCAGGATGGCTCTGCTGGTTTCATGTCACCATGAAATCTCAACCTTGTTGTTAAGGATCAGAAATCATCCACACCTGACTTCTGCTCTGTAATCAGGGCATCTCAGTCTGGTTTGCCTGCTAGCATTGCAGGGCACTTTGAGGCTCTCAGGGTACTTTGAGGCTCTCAGGGGGTGGTTGTGCATCTCCAGCTGAGCTTTCTGCCCCAGTCAAAGAGCCTGGGAAAGCACATTGGCAGAGAGGTGCCTCCCCTTTGTCATAGCTGACATAACACCCAGCCTGAACCTTGCACTGACACCTCCAGAGGTCCCACGGAGGGCAGAGGATGGGTGAGACACCAGAGGGGATGTGCATTCTCCTGTCTCAAACACTCATTTAGTACCAACCAACTGCAGGAAGCTATTCAGCTCTTTCAGCCTCATGCTGGTGGTGGTCACACAGCAAGAGTCTCCATCCCACCTGGGGATCTGCAGGAGCCAGGGTAAATAACAGCCTTTTTGGAGTCTTGCTTGTCCGGGACTCACACTTGTTCATCTTGTAAACTCTTAAGAAAGAGAGGAGACTGAGATGAGATCTTAGGTAGAAATGTCTTCCTGCGAGGGTGGGGAGGCCCTGGCCCAGGTTGCCCAGAGCAGTGGTGGCTGCCCCATCCCTGGAGGTGTTCAAGGCCAGGTTGGATGGGGCTTTGAGTCCCCTGATCCAGTAGGAGGTGTCCCTGCTTATGACAGAGGATTTGAACAGGATGGGCTTTAAGGTCCCTTCCAACTCAAACCATTCTATGATTCTATAATTATACCATACAGTATTTATTATTTATGTAACAATTAAAATACTGCCATGCAGAAAATGTCCAGATGTTTAAAACCTGTCTCCTTTTTTTGACGTCAGAGAAACCTTTCACCTTTTAGTTACTGCACAGCTTGTTGCTGGAGTTAGCTCACTGCTGGACACCTTCACCAAGGAGCCTGTGAAGTCTGACCAGCAAAGGGAGCTCCAAAATCACAGAAACATTTGAGTTGGAAAAGACCTTTAAGATCATCAAGTCCAACTATAAACCTAACTCTGCCAAGGCCACTATTAAACTATGTCCCTAAGTGCTACAGCTCTACATCTTTTAAACCCCTCCAGGGATGGTGACTCAACTGCTCCCCAGTGCTTGACAACCCATCAAAGGCAAATGATTTTTTCCCATGCCATCTTCTGGCTGAGACAGAGGATTTGGGGGTCTTGATAGTGGGCAGAAGGATGGAGATTTTAGCAGCACCAGCGTGACCTTGGTTCAGCAGTTCAGCTGGAGGGAACAGAGCTGGGAATCCTGCCCTGGACGTGCACGACGTCGGGTAGCGGAGGCTGAACCAAAGGCTGTGGCGGAGAGTGGCTGCCTCAGATGGCAACAGGTTGGCAATCCTTCAAAGAGGCTTTCTTTGTCTTCTTTGTGGGAGGTGTAGATGAGTTGAATGGAGACGCCGAAGGCTTTCCCGTGCCAGTTATTAGCAATCTCACTTCTATATATAGCTTCTGCCTAACTTACTGGGGGTGAGCAAACACCGTGGCATGCGAGTTATCGCTCTTGTCACGTTCGCCTCTCAGGATTACACACATTTTGTTTGCTCTCTATCATGGTGATGTAAGGCAGGCTAAAAGAGGCTGCAATGCTGCACAGCTTCAACGTGCTGGAGCTACAGGCTCCAGGCCCCAGTTAGGAGCTACCTGAAGTGTTGGTGCACCAGGGGATCCCAGCCCTGGGACAGGGAGCAGAGCTCCAGGCAATCCTCCATGGAAAGGTCAGCAGTTTCTGAGCTCTTTCTCCATCTCTCCAGCCCAGCAGTTTTTTCCTGTGCAAAAAGAGAAGCAATGGAAGAGGAGGAAACATGCACAAGGGGACAGCAGGGAAACTGCTTCCTGTTGCCCCTCATAAAGCAAAAGCAAATCAGTCAGATGTTTTTCAGAAGTTTCATTAATTTGGGGGCTCTTTATTAGGAAGCGTAGTGATAGGATGGAGGGAATGGTTTTCAGCTGAAAGAGGGGTGATTTACATGAGATCCTAAGAAAAACTATTTTGCTGTAAGGGCTGTGAGGCCCTGGCCCAGGTTGCCCAGAGCAGTGGTGGCTGCCCCATCCCTGGAGGTGTTCAAGGCCAGGTTGGATGGGGCTGTGAGCTCCCTGATCCAGTGGGAGGTGTCCCTGCCCATGGCAGGGGGGTGGAACTGGATGGGCTTTAAGGTCCCTTCCAACCCAAACCATTCCATGATTCTATGATTTTCTTTCTCTTTTTCATTTCCCTGCATTCTGATCTGGCACCAGAACATGACAAAGTCATTTCAAAGAGCTCAACAGTCTCATTGATCTCATAGTATTGCAGCTCTCTCAGGGGACAATGCAGAAAAATACCCCATGCACCACCCTGTGTGTTACCAACTCACTCCAAACCTGCCTGCTTTGTACAGATCAGCAAAATCTATTTCCCTTCTGAGCTGCTCCATTCCCTCGACCAAGCAACATTCAGTTGAAGGTGCTTTCTTGCCGTGCTTTTTGAGGGGCAGCAAGGGTGGCAGCAGCTGGGGCTTCACACAGCAAGCAGAGATGAGTCAAAGAAGTTAATTAGAGAGAGCAAATCTGGGACCAGTGCCTTGCTCCCTCATCCCAGTCTCAATTAGGGATCAGCCTGAGGGCTGATCCCTCTCTGGGTCATCTGTGCCAATGCAAAAATGCTGTAGAGCCTTCCCAGTCCAAGTTTAGAGCAGGTCCCTGTTGCACACACCATTCCAAACCAAGTTTAGAGCAGGTCCCTGTTGCACAAACCACCTGCCATGCTCGTTTGCACTCACAAAGTCCTGATGATGCTGGTATGTAAGGACCATGGATACCAATCAGCCACCTCTGGTGGTTTTGTTCTCTCTAGGTCTGGGAGTAGCTTTCCCAGCCACTTGGCCCAGGGATGAAGGAAGGTTGTGTGCCACCACTCACACTTATACAAAGCCAAAGGTGTCCCTGCTGTGATTGCTCTTAGCAAATCCCATCTGGGTGCTCTACTCTTTGCATGGTCTCCCCATGGGAGCAGATGTTGGCAGTTGGTACCAAGCAGGGCCCCTCCATCATATTCCCATCTAAGCCTGGGTGCTGATGCCAACAGTTCACAACATCAGCAGGCCCCTGGGGCAAGTTTTCACACATGCAGACCAACACCGAGCCCCTTGGAGAGCTGAGGGGGGCGTGTGTGTGTTGGCAGAATCAATTAAAATTCTTGGATCACCACCAACAGCTTTGACTCTGTTTGGGCCAAATTCCCAAAGGGGCCCCGTCGCTGCTTCCATGTTGGCTGCAGCCAAGGTCTCTTGAGAACAGACTGGTCCAAGTTGGAATATGTTTTAGATAAACAGTGTGTAAGGTTATGGCATGTGCCCAACAGCCTGAGCCAGCCTCCAGTGCAAACCCCATCCCTGAGCCCAGCTCTCCTGGAGAGATGAATGTGGACCATGACGACAGCTGTGGGACCACCATGGATGGAGTACAACATGAAGTCCTTAATCCCAAAGAAAACCTCAGCAGAGAGGCTATTTTTCCTTTGATTGTGGTGTTCCACTGACCATCTGCTCCTGGGAATCATTTTAAGGATGAGCAGGATAACTCCAGGTGATGACCTTTTAGACAAAGCAGTGGTGGTGATGGGTTGGTGGTGACTCACACCTGCAGTATGTGGCTGTGCTCCCTTATCCACACTGCTCCGTGGTGTTGTTATCATCAGCCTCATTGAGAAGAGGAACTCACTTGGAATAAATTAAACAACTGCTCTTTTCTTCCTCTACAAGGGAAACCTGAGCAGGAACTGCCTGAGTGGAGTGAGAGGCTGACATAAATGAATAAACACGGAGCCTTTTCACAACGAAGCTCCCCCGGGCACCAGGACCATCTGAGGATGAATTACAGTAGACCATGAGCAGCCAAAAGTACAGAGACAAAAGCCAGAGCCAAGCTAAATGTTTCCAAGCCCTGTTATCCCACTTGGGAAACCAAATTGCCAACTGGGTTTGGGATTCAATGAAGCTTTTCTCTCTCTCTCCCTTGCATGGGGCCATACTGGGTAGGAGGCAGAAATGCCACAGAGGAGACAACTCTTGCTGACCTGAATCAACACCCTAAAGTGTTGCCAAGCCACAGGGTGGGCAACCCCTGTTGCCACACAGCCGTACCCTGGGTCTGATGCTGCAGGTAGGAATTCCTGGGGGTAGGGACAATGCAGGTGTGGTCTTTATCCTGATGGTGAGTGTATGAATAAAGCCAGAGAGATAGCCAGGTACCTACCTTTGTCAGCTTCTCAGGGCTTGACTCAGCTCTTCCTCAGATGAGCCATTTGTGGGTGGTGATTTGAGTAATGAACGAGGAGAATATGATTAATGCTATCTGAGTCTGACACTGACAGGGAGACTGGACAGACAGAAGGTAGTGGACACAGCACTGCTCTGGGAGCGCCACCTTTCTCATTTCATTTTAAAAGAAACAAGGAATTCACAGTCAATTTTTCACCAGAGATTTTGATAAACCTTTTTTAAGCCTTCAGTCAATACGGGCTGTAAGCACGAAGAGAGTGCAGAAGGGGAACCACCTCTTGTGAAACTCTTGCTTCTTCCAACAGCCAGAATGATGGTTTTAGATGATGGTTGGTGTTAGTGGTGGTGTTAGTGTTGGGTTATAGGTTGGACTTGATGATCTCAGAGGTCCTTTCCAACCTTATGATACTGTGATACTGTGAATAAGTCAACCACCCACCAACAGTTCTAGAGAAGGCAAAATAATTCAGTCCAGCAGATATTCTGCTCTGTATTTTTTAAATATCAGAATAATGCACCATATATATATGTCAGGGGGGATATGTATGAGGTATACATATATGTATATACATCATATATATGAGTATATATATATAAGATATGTACATACACTGCTTAGATCACAGTGTCCTACTTTCTATTTAATACATAAAAGTACTGTAGCTACAATGATTATTCTATCACAAAAGTATTTACTTTTCAAAACTAATGATTTTCCAGGAAATGAAGTCTCTGCCCACTGCTTGATGGTGTTCTCTTTCAAGAAAATGTACAGGTGGCCAGATCAGGTGCTCACTCAGATGCAGAGAGCATCACTGACCGCTGCTCTCAGGGCAGATCCCTGGAAGATGCCTGCCCTGTATCACTTCTCCAGCGTTCCTCGGAAGGAGCATCCTCCAGCTGCTCTGTACCAGCCAGCAGAGAACAGCAGGCCCCACAGCTGGCACAGCTGGGTGATGCTGTTAGAACAGCTGCTGAGTGAGAAGGGCTGCAAAGATCCATATGGTAAAGGGAGAGACAGAAGAGTCCAGTGAAATCCTGATTGTAGCTTATGTTTCTTCCAAAGGGCTGAGACACCTGCAGATTTAAATTTGACCCTTAGCAAAGCACTGGCTTTTTCCAGCTCCAACTCCTTTATTGTTGGTCTCTTCTTCTCTCTGTTGTTAGACTTATTATTTGTAATTGGGCTTGTAATGTCTGGACTTGTAATTTCCAGACAGGTCCTTTCAATGCAGCCCAGCATCTCCTATGACTTATGGGGACCTCCAAGGACAGAGTTAAGCTGCAAGAGGGGAGATGGAGATGAGATCTTAGGGAGAAATGTTCTCTTGTGAGGGTGGGGAGGCCCTGGCCCAGGTTGCCCAGAGCAGTGGTGGCTGCCCCATCCCTGGAGGTGTTCAAGGCCAGGCTGGATGAGGCTTGGAGGCCCCTGATCCAGTGGGAGGTGTCCCTGCCCATGGCAGGGGGTGGAATTGGATGGGCTTTGAGGTCTCTTCCAACCCAAACTATTCTATGATTTAAACAAGTGCAACCCCTCTGTCACACAAGTCAGACACACAGAGGTGCACGTGTCACATTCATGGGGTGAATGTTGGGAGTGTCCTGTGTAGGGACAGCAGTTGGACTCTATAATCCTTTTGGGTCCCTTCCAACTCAGGTAACTCTACAATTCTATGATTCTATGATATAAGCACTTAAAGGTTTAGAGAAGACTGAGCCATTTCTACAGGGTCTCTCACAAGACAATCTCGATCTTACAACACTTATCCACCCTGTAGTACCCCTTATTTACAGGGACCTTAAAATACAAGTGAAAACGTGCAATATTTTCTTTGGGGAACTTCCACTCTAAATCAAGATTGATAATGTGCCAGAAAAATGCAGATATTATGAAAAGAAAGGAGATGCAAAAATACAACTGGAAAGGAGCTGCTGGGAGAGTGCACAATAGGGAGTATTTGCATTAATTAGCTTGTTTTCTCCTCTCAGACACGCATCAAATCTGTGCACAAGGCTGCATTTTTTTCAAGGGAATGGAAATACGGATGATAAACCAGAATCCCACTAGATGGCACTCCGTGGACAGGCATTATTCACCCTCCGAAGCAGGCAGAGCCCTCTGCCAAGCGGGAGCTCGCTGCAGCTTTGCCGCAGAGCTCAGCCCGGCGCGGCTGATGCAGCGCTGGGAGCGGGGGAGCCGCGGGCGGTCCTGAGCATCCGTTCTCGGTGCCAACGCCTTGCTTCTGCCTCTGGCCTTGACATCACGACAGGTTTATGTCCGTGTCGATTATGCCAGGGTTCTGCTTTCACCTTCTGTAGCTGTGGGTGCTGCGATTTGTGTTTCCTGGGTGGGAAAACCGAGCCTCGAGGCAAGGAAAGGATTTGCTGAAATGAAAGGGGTAATTGTGCTGGGAAGAAAAGCCCTGAAATGGTCATTGTCCCAGTGCTCTGGTCAAGGAGCTTCAGCTGGCCAGGAAGGATGGCATTGCAGTGGTCTCTCTGCAGGGTAACCAACATCAAACAGCTTGGTGCCAAGGAAACAGAAAACTTAAGTTACCCTTCCATCAATACCTTACATCAGGAAGCTGCCCTGTGTAGGACAGGGATGGTGGAAAGGGGGATTTTCCTCCTCCTGTCTCCCTTGCCCAAGGAGGCACAACCAGCCTCCTTAGCTGAGGTGACCCAAGTGGGGCACTTGGCCAGAGGAAGACCAGACTGGGCACAGCCTTGTATTGCTGCTGGGATAAAGGGAGCTGAATGGGCTCGTGTTTTGCTTGGGGAGTATAATTATCAATGATGAGATGGTCTGGAGGCTTCCTGGCCCCACAGCATGGTGCCAAGGCTGTGAACAGGGCAGAGGGGATCACTACACCCTGCTAGGGAAACCTGCTGCATGCTAAGAAGATGTAGCTTGGGACAGAGTAAAATGTAGTGCAAGCCAAGACTCAGTCCTTTCTTCCATATGGCCTCAACCCCTTTATTTCTGTGCCAGCCTCAGGGGTGTCTACAGGAGCAGCTGAGCCCATGAGGATCTTGTCTTCTCCTGGGTGATGCTCTTCACCATGGGCCCTCCCTCGCTGCATCCAGGCAGCCCTGTTCCCAGTGCCACCCCCGTGGGGGATAACAGTGATTCTGGCTCCTTCACGAGCATCACGAGTACAAAATGTTGGTCTGACCAAACGGCTGTTTGGCAGCAGGACTGTAACTCAAGGGGTTTGACTGACAGCTTCCCCAGGCAATTTCATTAAAGAGATGAGAGCGCTCGAGAAAAATCATTAAGTTCTCTTAAAGAGAAATCTTTGCCGAACACACCTGCCCGATGCAGGGCTGTGAGGAGCTCCAGAAGTAATTGGCATGACCACCCACCCCCCTGCTAATCCAATCTTTTCATGTTCCATTCCAGCAAACTCATTTTAATACCATCTGTCAGCAATCCCATCCCCTCTTATCGCCGCACGAAGACCATCCAGCCATGAGACAGAAGCAATGACGGGGCCGGAGGGTGAACACAGCCACCTCTGCTTGGGCTCCAAACCCTGCTGAGCTGCCAAGAAGTCGTTGTGCCTGGGACAGCAGCAATCAGCCCCACTTTGAGATGACAACATCTCCAATGGCATCCCCACTGCCCTGCAGAAACAAGGGAAAATGTGTTCAGAACTGCCAGGGGCGGATAGGGCCCTGTTGGCGCTGGGGATGGCCGTGGCTGGTTTGATTCTCAGGTTGCCCAGAGCAGTGGTGGCTGCCCCATCCCTGGAGGTGTTCAAGGCCAGGCTGGGTGGGGCTTTGAGACCCCTGATCCAGTGGGAGGTGTCCCTGCCCATGGAAGGGGAGTGGGCTTTAAGGTCTCTTCTAACCAAAACCACTCAGTGATTGTGTGATAACACCAGCAGCTCAGCCCTGCACAACCCTCCCGAAGACCATCAGTGCCTCTCCCCTTCATCTTGATGTGGAAAAGGCTGTAATGAAGGTGCTCCTTGCTTCTGGAGCTCCCTTGATGCACCCCAGGACCAGCGATGGCTTGCACTGCTACCCAGCTTAGCCCAGCCCCGTGGCCTGGAGCCCAGGCAGGTCCCTGCCTGCCCACCTCTAAAATCAAGGTCTGGCTGCAGTTTTTTGCTGGCTTCAATTATCAGCAGCCTAAAATGGGAAACACAGCCCCTTTTCATTGTGCTCTGCAGTCAGGAAAACCGAGCTACGTTTTTGCCTTGGATGCTCTCAGAGCTGCCTTTTGGGAATAGCTCACAGGCCAGGAATGTGGCTCCTCAGAGCACGAGTTAGGATCACTGCTATTTTCCCACTTAAAACCAGAGGAAAACAGATCAAATGTTAATTAGCAGCAGGGGAACCTGCTGCAGGTTTATGAGGATTTTTCCCTTCTACACAACCGTCTGGCTCATGGACAGGCTGCAAAACCCCATCATACTTTCAACACTGCTCATTTCCTAAGAGCACAGCCAGTGCCCAAAAGATGAAGAAGTCGAGGCTGGGGGGGAAGGATGGTGAAAGGGCAGAAAAGGAGGACTTGAGTTTGCTGCAAGGGCTGCTGAATCTCAAGCAGCATCCCTTGTTCTGCCTGTGGCTCACAGTGAGATCCTTGCACAGGCGCATCTCTGGCTTGGTTCTTTATCTGTAAAATGACCCAACCCCTGAGCTAGTTTAGGCTGTAATAAAAAGGCTGGCGGCTGGTGTGAGCTCTCACTGGTATCACAGCAACAGCAGGAACATTTCAGAGCAAGCTCAGTTCAGCCACAGCCTCTGGGGTTCTGGGGAACAGCTCTTTAATGTCTGCAAAAGTGCTTTGAAACCCAGGGATGAGAAACGTGGAAGGGGAAGGACGGTGGTTGTTACAAACACGGCGGATTGTGCTTCCAGCGTATCTGGATGCAACAGTGCAGAGAAATCTCGTCTGGAGAGCATCAAGTGAGAGAGCTCAGCTCAGATTTCTCCTGACAGATATGACTCAGAAATAATCCACAAAGACCTGGTCAGCTGCGTGACCTAAAGGATGCTTCAGGTGGGACGAAGCCAGCAAAAAAAAGCAAATGGGCAATTCTTGATGACCCAACTGCACAGAAGCTGTCAATGCAAGGGCAGAAAGACCTCTTATTTATCCCACTCGCTTGGCAGATGGAGGTTAAGAACCATGATGTGCTCTGGGCTCCCTCTCTCATACTCAGAGCTGTCTGCATGGCCCCCAGAAGGATCCTGGAAACTTCTGTGTTTAATCATCCCCCCAAAAAAAGTCCTCTAGATCTCTAATAATGCCCTCTGGGGTTTGCCTCAGCCTTGCTGAAAGGCAGAGTGGGTTTTATGGCTGCAATTTCAACCCACAGGAAGAAAGCAGGCAAGGACAAGGTCATTGCTACCTCGTGCACATCTCTGGAAGGGGAGGTAGAGAGAAAGGAGAGCCCAAATATGAGTCACACTGCCTGGAGGGGACGTGCTTTGCCATCCTCAGGTGTGCAGCACATCACTGCATGGTTCAACCACGCTCAACACCTCCTGCCCTTTTGGGTGCCACAGGATAAAAAGGACATCAAACTACTGGAGAGTGTCCAGAGGAGGCCCCAAGGCTGGTGAAGGGTCTGCAGGGGAAGTTGTATGAGGAGTGGTTGAAGTTCCTTGGTCTGTTCATCCTGGAGAAGAGGAGCCTGAGAGGGGATCTCAGAGCTGTTTGCTGCCTTCTCCCAAGGGAGGGAGGGGAAACAGGGGCTGAGCTCTGCTCTCTGGTGACCTGGGACAGGACTGGAGGGAATGGCAGGAAGATGTGCCAGGGGAGGGTTAGGTTGGATATCAGGGAGAGGTTCTTCCCCCAGTGGGTGGTGGAGCCCTGGAACAGCTCCCCAGGGCAGCAGTCCCAGCACCCACTCTGCCAGCATTCCAGGAGCATTTGGCCAATGCCCTGAGTCCCATGGGGTGAGTGTTGGGAGTGTCCTGTGTAGGGAGAGGAGTTGAACTCAATCATCTTTTTGGGTCCCTTCCAACATAGGTAATTCTGTGATTCAATGATTCTATGTCACACAAATCCACAGGAGATGATCCAGCGTCGCCATTCTTCCATTTCAGCCACTTCTGGCACATTTGGGAAATGTCTGATGTTCCAAACCTTTCTTGCCAAGAGCACAAAGGGCTCAAAATGTTAAAATGGGACCTCCGATGTCTACATAAGAAGTTCAGAGGAGAGACTGTAGGATTTCACAGCTTCTCCTCCTTTCTTCAGCTGTACCCCTGGGTTGTTGCACTTATAAAATCAGGAGCTGTAAAGCAACAGGATAAATAATAAATTGTTAGAAGGAAATAAAAAATAAATGCCACCCATTTCAGTTATTAGTCCGGATGAGTAAATTAGGTGTTGAAACAGCAGCTTTGAAGTTCAACTCATTAAATCACACACCAATTCAGCACTTATTAGGTCTCCAGTCAGATATATAAAAGCACCAGGCAGATAGGTTTGCTCTTGGCAACAATCATTACTTTTTCTGCTGAGAGTCTCATGCTCTTTGTTTGTTTGGGAAAGAAGAAATTAAAGCCCCAGCTCCCTGTGCCGTGTGAGAGTTTGGGAATTGTGGGGGCTTGTTTCTGAAGAAGGAGTTCAGAAAGCGGGTGATAAATACACAAAGAGTCACAAAGGAGGGGGGGGAGGGCATAGAAAATGAGCTGGGAGGAGACTTTCTGGTCTGTCTGTCTGTCCTACAGGAGAATCCGGCTGGAAACACTGCAGAGTTTACCTCAAGAAATCAGCACCACAGACCCACAGTTGGAAGGCTTTCCCCCCTACCTCGGTCCATCCATCCATCCATCCATCCTGGATGTCCTCTTCCTTGTGCATCTCCTGTGTCTCTTCCCCATGAGCCATATCTGGCCTCCTGCCAGCTGGCAGGGGTGAGGAGGCAGCAGCCAGGATGCTCCCGTGCCCTCGCTGCTTAAGGCACCAGCTGGGTGATAGATGACCCAGACCAAAAGGACCTCTCAAAAATATGAGAAGACCTTCCTTGAGCACAGTACTTCCCTTAAAATATGGCTTGATTTATCCAGCCTGACTCCTTTAATAAATTTGCATCCTAATGGGTTATAGAGCTCCAGCTCAGAGTTCAGACACAGCACGTTCTGGTGCCTCTAGAGAATCATGGAACGGCTTGGGCTTGAAGGGACCTCAAAGCCCACCCAGTCCCACCCCTTGCCATGGGCAGGGACACCTCCCACTGGATCAGGGGGCTCAAAGCCCCATCCAACCTGGCCTTGAACATCTCCAGGGATGGGGCAGCCTGGGCCAGGGCCTCCCCATCCTCACAGCAAAACATTTCTGCCCAAGATCTCATCTCAATCTCCCCTCTTTCAGTTGAAAACTCTTCCCCCTCATCCTGTCCCTGCACTCCCTGATCAAGAGCCCCTCCCCAGCTTTCCTGGAGCCCCTTTCAGTCCTGGGAGGCTGCTCTAAGGTCTCCCCAGAGCCTTCTTTTCTCCAGGCTGAACAACCCCAACTTTCTCAGCCTGTCCTCGTACAGGAGGTGCTCCAGCCCTGTGATCATCTCCGTGGCCTCCTCTGGACTTTTTCCAACAGCTCCCTGTCCTTCCTGTGCTGAGGACTCTAGAAATGAATGCAGGGCTTCAGGGGAGGTCTCATCAGAGCAGAGCAGAGGGGCAGAATCCTATCCCTCATCCTGCCGGTTACACTTCTTCTGATGTAGCCCAGTATATGGTTGGATTTCCTATGTATTGAAAAGTCCTAAGTGAAATCTTCAAAGTTATGAGGCTAAAATTATAATACAATTTGGATTCTTATGTTAGGAAATATAAAGAGATGATTTCCAGCTTTTTTACACAGCCACGATATTTTGAAAATTATTTTCACAGTGAAAATTTGGATTCTCAGTGAATAACCTGAGTCCAGGAACAAGAAGCTGTAAGAGAAACATATTGCAAGGCAGAACAAACCAGCAGTGGCATGTGTGTGCCTGGGAGCTACCAGCACTCACACATTTATAGCACCACAGGTTTAACCATACATTTGGACCACAAACCCAACCACCTCTCTGGAGGTTTAGAATTTCCTCTCCTAACCCAAATAGTTCAGCTGGAATATTGCATTTTGTTAGGACTACAAGGACTGGGCACAGCTGAGGCCTGAGCTGTCCTTCAGCTTTCAGCTAAAATGGGGAAAGACCTTCTGAGATAAATAACACACAATGTGCTCTCACCCACAGCTGCCTCTTGCTGAAACTGGGTTCTTTTTTTTTGTAGTTGATCTGTCTTTCAAGGAAGAATAAAGCTGACTCATCTCATGGGCTTTTTGTGAGGTTTAAAGTTGTTGCTGGTTACCTGGGTAAAGGTGTGACATGAGGGCAATTTCTTTGTGTCCTTTTAACACTGTGGCTTGGAGAGGGCAGCAGCAGTGGAATGTGGGTGATGCACAGAGCCCCAGGCTTCTTGGTACAGGGGTGAAGGAGCTGGCCTTGCCTTCACCAAAGCTGCTGAGCACCTGGAAGACCTTAACCTATTAATGGACACACTTAGCATCATAGGATAATTCGGGTTGGAAGGGAGCTGAGAGCAGGGTCAGACCAGGTTGCTCAGGGCTTTAGCTGGTCTGGTCTTGAAAACTTTCCTTATGCTGCCTTTAGAAAAGTCAAGGCCACGTTCCTAAAGGATGTGACCAAGTCTCACAGGAAGACAGTGGCAGAGTCATGAACTTCAAGTGGGTGTTAATCCCACTTGGCAAGCACCAGGGCCACAGCTCCAAGTTTTCACAGTTTCACAGTATCACAAGGTTGGAAAGGACCTCCGAGATCATCGAGTCCAACCTATAACCCAACACCAACACCAACACCAACACCAACCCACCATCTAACCCATGGCACTCAGTGCCTCATCCAGTCTCCCCTTAAACCCCTCCAGGGTCGGTGACTCCACCCCCTCCCTGGGCAGCCCATTCCAATGACCAATCACCCTTTCAGGGAAGAACTTTTTCCTAACATCAAGTCTAAACTTTCCCTGATGAAGCTTGAGTCCCTGCCCTCTAGTTCTGTCCCTGGTCACCTGAGAGAAGAGACCAAGCCCTGCCCGACTACAACCTCCTTTTAGGGAGTTGTAGAGAGCAATGAGGTCTCCCTTGAGCCTCCTCTTCTCCAGGCTAAACAGCCCCAACTCCCTCAGTCTCTCCTCGTAGGGCTTGTGCTCCAGCCCCTTCACCATCTTCGTTGCCCTCCTCTGGACACTCTCCAGCATCCTGACATCTTTCCTCCCTAACCCAGAGGATGCGGATGTTTGCTTCTTTCTAATAAGGAAAGCCAAGGTTTTCACTTTATCATCTGGGTCCAGGAGCTGTGGTTTTACCACAGAAGTGTGTGTTGTGAAACACCTGATTAAAACAAAAAGGACAAGCTGACACCACCTGACAGCTTCCTGCATCGCTTGATTTTCTGGAGACCCCATTTTGGGCTGGAGAAGCTGGGAGGTGTCACTGGTGACTCCAGTAGAACACAAAACTTCTTATTAAGTGACTTTTTTATTTGTCTTGCTAAGAGTCCAAGTAATGTCTGTAAGGAGAACGCAGTCATGCTTCGCCTGCCAGTGCTCCCCACAAGTGCTCTGCTGCAATAATCTCTTATATCAGGTGCTATTTTCCCAGTCTTTGCCCACTGCACAGGTCCCAGCAGCTGCACGTGTGGTGCTGATGAGGTTAAGCTGCCAGCACGCAGCACTGCAGGCAAGCCCAGCCCCTTCTTGTGCTCAATGCCATGGGAGAAGGAGCAAACCCCAACCCTTCCTGATGCCCCTTGATGGCTGCATCCCTGTGGTGTCCTCAATCCCATGTATGCTAACCCCATGCCTCTACCTGACCCTTTGCTGGCTGAGATTTTCTCCATCACCACCCCTTTTCTTTCCCTTCCTCCCCTGTTCCGCTCCGTGCACAGCATCCTCCTCCCGTTGTCATAACAACAAGCATCAGCCCGTGGCGGCCGTGCCAGCCCTTCCAGCAAAGACACCTCCTCACGGGAGAAGACACCGGCTCCCGGCTCCAGACCATCTGCCCGCAGTGGTGCCCCCCGAGGAGAGGGATGGGGGGGCTCCCTCGCCGCACCCACACATTTTGCCTCGGGCCGTTGTCCCCAGCACTGGGCGGGGACACACACACACACACACACACACGTAACCAGCCAATCTCTGCAGCGCAGCCTCATCTCATGTGTCGGCTCCTTGCCACCACCCTGCTCGCTCCGTGCTTGCCCAGATCCTTCTGTATCACAGTATCACAGTATCACAAGGTTGGAAAGGACCTCTGAGATCATCAAGTCCAACCTATAACCTAACACTAACACCAACACTAACACCAACCATCATCTAGACCATGGCACTCAGTGCCTCATCCAGTCTCCCTTTAAACACCTCCAGGGTCGGTGACTCCACCCCCTCCCTGGGCAGCCCATTCCAATGACCAATCACCCTTTCAGTGAAGAATTTTTTCCTCACATCAAGTCTAAACTTTCCCTGACCAAGCTTGAGTCCATGCCCTCTGGTTCTGTCCCTGGTCACCTGAGAGAAGAGACCAACCCCTGCCCGACTACAACCTCCTTTTAGGGAGTTGTAGAGAGCAATGAGGTCTCCCCTGAGCCTCCTCTTCTCCAGGCTAAACAGCCCCAACTCCCTCAGTCGCTCCTCGTAGGGCTTGTGCTCCAGCCCCCTCACCATCTTCATTGCCCTCCTCTGGACACATTCCAGTATCCTAACATCTTTCCCAAACTGGGGGGCCCAGAACTGGACACAATATTCAACGTGAGGCCTGACCAGTGCCGAGTACAGGGGGACGATAACTCCTCTGGTCCTGCTCCCCACACTATTCCTGATGCAGGCCAGGATGCCATTGGCCTTCTTGGCCACCTGGGCACACTGCTGGCTCATGTTGAGCTTCCTGTCCACCAGCACTCCCAGGTCCTTTTCTACCTGACTCCTCTCCAGCCACTCTGTCCCCAGTCTGTAGCTCTGTCTGTCTGTCCAAGCCACAGCAAGGGGATGTGGGACAGTGTAGGAAGGGCCGTGTCTCTGCCCAGCACCCCCTGCAGCACACATCCATAACCTGCCCCAGCACTCCCTCCTCCCAGCCAGCTCGCTGGAGTCTCAAGACCCTCTGGACCTTCTCAGCCCTTGGGTGTCCTCTGCTCCCTTTATGATAAAACCCCAATATGCAGCACCCCTGAGGCACAGGCAGGATCAAACAAGGCCAACTCAGGGAGTCCCATGCTCCCTGTGGCTTAGGATGTGCTTGTCCAAGGGGAATCAGGACCACAAACATAGCCAGAGCTGCTCCTGAAGGCACCAGGGTCCATCCTGTGTTCCAGAAAATCCATCAAGTCCAAGTCCTCACAGGCATTTCTCCTTCTAGAAGCCTGTGGCCAGCAATGGATTAAAGCTCCTCCAGACCAGGCTGTTCAGAGATGCTGCTGCACTCAGAGGTGTGTAGGAAACAGAGCACCAAGACAAAGCAATGAAGATCTGAGGTTTACCCACTCCTTTCCCATTCCTCATAAGCTTTGCATAAGCTTCATTCAACCCAGACTCCCTATGCCGGGACTCAAACCCAACACCTGCCCTTGTGATTCTCAGCCTCTCTTTCCCAGCTCTTTTCTAGCAAGCTCTGCCAGCTCCACCCCTCAGGGGAGGGTGCACAGCCCTTGGCACTGGTGCTGCTGTGGAAAAGCAAAACCAGAAACCAAACAAAATCTTGCTGACAGGGCTGGATCTTGGTGTGGACACTTGCTCATGCCCTCTTACTCTGAATTCTCCCCAGAGTCTTCTCTTCACCAGGCCCAACTCTCTCAGCCTGTCCTCGTATGGGAGGTGCTCCAGCCCTTGGATCATCTTTGTGGCCACATCTTGCAACATGGTGCAGCTAAAACCCACCCCTTGGATTATCTGGCTCCTTCTTAGAGGTTATGGAGTGAAGATTTCTGAAGGTCCTTTCATGCTTGTGATGGACGTGAAGTCCTGGTTATCAGTGGAATTTGTCTTTCCAGGTTCTCAGTTCAAGCTGCTGGGCTGCTGGGAGGCTGCACCTGGGGAGAATTCACCAGGGAACTCGAGTATTTCAGAAGAACAGCAGAAATTTCAGCCTCCCTAAGAGGGCAACTGCTCTGAACTTCCTACAGGGCTGTCACAACCTTCCCCCTTTCCCACAGCGATCGGTAACCATTTTTCAGAAGGTAACTCGTCTGTAACATCAGCCAAAGGCTTCTTCATGTTTTGATAGTACTTTTGGCTTCCCAGGGGAGGTAATGTCTTGTCTTCATGTCTAGAAAACAAAGATTTTTTTAGGGGAAAGAATTTCTTGGGACACCTGATTAATTGGAGCCACTCTGGAGAGTGGTGTAAACCAAATTGGTTCCAGGTTTGAGGGATTAATGGTGTTCAGCTGCAGTTCTCCAGACAGATCTGGCTGCCTTTAAAGCATTTCTGTTTTTAAGCATCAGAGAAACTATTTTTTAAAAGGCAAACTCCTTCCTCCATTCAGTGGCTGAAGCACACACTGGAGGGGCTGGCAGCGTATCTGGAACAAGCGTCACCATCCCACAGCCTCCAGCCAAAGCTCGTTGCCTTCAGCCACCATAAAGGAAAATACAGGTTGTTATTCAGGTTGTACAGGACCCAATCTTCCCCAAGCCCTGGCTCTCTCCTTACGCCCACAGAGGTTCTGTGGATGCAGGAATCAAAATGCTGGGTCTACTTCTACTGCACCCAGTTGAGTCGGTGCAGGGACAGCAGCAGGAGTGGGAACCCCAGGGAGCAGAGGGATGCAGAGCACAGCACCCACCACACAAAGCTTTCCAAGCCTTTCTTAGGCCTTAGTTCAACTCGGTGAGGATGTGTTGGGGAAAAAGACCCAGGTGTGCCCTGGGGTGGGAAGGGTGGTCTGGAGGGATGTGACAAGGAGGAGGTGAGGAAGGGAATCCTCTCGGCTGGCTGCTTCCCTTGGCGGTGGAAAGCCCAGCCGGAACCCCCGAGCTTGTGTGGCCACCACTGGATGCTGTGCAGCAGCCCAGGTTTGGAGGATCCAAGAAGAACAGGCACCTCTTAAAAACCAAGCCCAGGGATGTTTCCTTGCCTGCTCAAGGTCATGCAGATGGTGTCTGATCAGTGCACTGAATCCTGCCGGGTCCCTGCGGAGCCCATCGGAGCATCTCTCGCCTCACTTTGCCTCCCTGCCTCTGCCCTGCAAGGGGGAAACACTGTAAAGAATGTTTGTGGCACTTGGAATCATAGAATCACTAAGGCTGGAAAAGACCTCCAAGCTCATCCAGTCCATGTCAGCCCATCCCCACTGTGCCTGCTAAACCACATCCCAAAGTGCCACATCTAAATGCTATTTTAACCTGTTCAAGGATGGAGACTCCACCCCTGCTCTGAGCAGCCTCTGCCAGGAATTCACCACTCTTTTGGTAAAGCTTTTTTCCCATATCCAATTTAAAACCCCCCTGGCACAACTTGAGGCCATTTCCTCTCGTCCTGTCACCTGTCACTTGGGAGAAGAGCCCAGCACCCACCTCACCACAGCCTCCTTCCAGGAGCTGCAGACAGTGATGAGATCTCCCCTCAGCCTCCTTTTCTCCAAACTAACAGCCTCAGGTCTCTCAGCCACTCCCAGAATGTTCTCCAGCCCCTTCCCCAGCCTCGTTCCCTTCTCTGGACACTCTCCAGCCCCTCAATGTTCTTCTTGTTCTGAGGGGCCCAGAACTGACCCCAGTGCTCGAGGTGTGGCCTCACCAGTGCTGATTACAGGGGCACAATCCTTGCCCTGTTCCTGCTGTGTCTGACACAGCCCAAGATGCCATTGGCCCTCTTGGCCACCTGGGCCACTGCTGGCTCATGTTCAGCCCCTGCCAACCAACACCCCCAGGTCCTTCTCCTCCAGGCAGCTCTCCAGCCACTCTGCCCCAAGCCTGGAATGCTGTGGGGGTTGTTGTGTCCCAGGTGCAGGACTCAGCACTTGGTCTTGTTGACCCTCATCTCATTGGTCTCAGCCCATGGATCCAGCCTGTCCAGACCCCTCTGCAGAGCCTCCCTTCCTTCAAGCAGACCAACACTGCCACCCAGCTTGGTGTCATCTGCACAGAGCATCCAGGTGCCCAAGAAGAGCGTTGAGGGATCTCAATGACTTGGTGTCATCTACAAACTGACTGAGGGAGCACTTGATCCCTTTATCCAGATAACTGATAAAGATATTAAACAAGTCTGGCCCCAACACTGGGCCCTGGGGACACCCCCTGTGACCTGCCACCAGCTGGCTTTAACTCCATTCACTCCGTGTTTCCCCTGCAAAGAGCACCCTTGGCCAGGGCAAGCCCTTCCCATGGATCCAGGGAGCTCCAGCAGTGATGGATTGGGAGGGGCTGCTCCAACTTAACCCTGCTTTATTTAATTTGCCTCCCTGGTTTTACAGCCCAGGCCTCTGCACTAAATAAAAGGAAAATCAAAGACTGCCAGGCATGCACGTAGTGATATGTTGGGACTTTAAAATTTATTCCAACATGCTTATTTTTTTAAAAATAGGCTCAGACCGAGCAGACAATCTGAGCTGTAGTAAAGGCAATATTATACTGTAAAAACTCCTCATTCACAGTACAGATGTCATTTACAATAAGGGTCACAAACATCAAATACTGAGTAGTTTTACTTCTTTTTTTTTTGTTGTTTTTTTTTTTTTGTTGTTGTTTTGGTTTTTTTGTGATTTTTTTTTTTAATCTCAGACTGTGCTTTTACCTGCATTATTTTTTTTTCTTTTTTGCACTGATATAACCATACAGACATTGCAAGATGCAAGTGTAGAAACTGGAGTTAAAATAAAATTACAGGCAAAACTACCAAATTACATCGTACGCTGTACATATTTACAGTACCTTTTTGGAATGTATTGCCATTTTAAGAACATATAGAAACTTTCTACAGACTATCCCACTTACAGAATACATACACCTTTTAGAAAAAAAGGCAAATATTTATCTTACATGAGACCATGTATATTAAATTTGCGTACACATTATTATTATTATTATTTTACATTACATTTTCTAAAGTGATCGTAAGTGCCATCATATCTCAGGAATTAAAACAGATTGGTTTGAAGCCATCAGGACTGATTTATTTTTATTTTTTTTTAATTTCTTTTTTGTATTTTTTTTTTTTTTTGTAAATAATTTACACTCTGGTTTTATTTGTAAATACTGTGCAATCCGTGGAAACACTGAAAATAAAAAGGAAAAAGAAAAGCACATGATGAAACCAAGTCAGCAAATGGAAAACTATTGCAAGAACAGCAGGAAAGGGCTAGATCAAACCATCCAGGGTTGTGCATGGAAACTGGAATAACTTTAATGACTTCTGCGTGACCGAGTATATTGCTTGTTCAGGAGTGGTTTCTGTGGGTTTAAAATGAAAACCAGGTAAAATGAAAGCTGGATTGAGGGACAATCAGCTCGTTTGCAGATATTTTCTTGGTGGAAGGGATGGAGAAGCAATGAAGAAGGAGAAGCCAGGCCCGACACCGCTCCGATGGAGCTGATGGCCAACTGGAAGGTGCTGGGGACCACAGATCCAACTCTGCCCACCAGCATCTCCCTCCTCCAGGACCTGGAGAGGGCCTGAGGGCTCGGGGTTTTTGGATTGGTGGAGGCTTTTATCAGCAAGCCCGAGCGCTGTCTCAGAGTGTGGCTTTATAGCCAGCAGGGGTGGAAATGTCACCTCTTAGGAGCAGGTGATGAAATACATTTCCCAGTCAGAAGCCGTAAAGTCACAGCTACTTCATCACGGCTTTGAAGAGTTTCCTGCTGCAGTTCCTGGGTATCCAGCCAACAACCTGGCAATAATTAGAGCTGGCAGGGATCTATTCCAAGGCACTGGGTCGTCTGGGGGAGCCAGTGCCCCCCCTCTTCTCCTCACACGGGCTGCTCAGTCCTGCAAGACACCAAGCCCTGTAACCTTGACAGAAGAGGCTAAAGTCATGCTTAAGCACAAAGTTGTTACAGAAATCCAGAAATGCTGAAGCTCAAGCCAAGGTAAAAATGCTTTATGAGCTCTGGATGCTGTAAGGCTTGGTACTTCACAACTGCTCTGAGGGGTTATTTAAGAAAGTCAGCCAAGTCCTCTGTGCAGAATGGCTTCTTGGGTGCCAGAACATCCATTTGCCATTGAGTACCTGTGCCCATGGAGCTGCACAAAGAGTTTACCAGGTACCAGCACAGGGCTCTGGTTGATTAACCAGCTACCTAACGAAGAGGAGGCCACGTGCCTTCATGGACTCTAAATTTAAGAACATCTGCCATAAGAAAAGCAGAGGGTTTTATTTCCACCTGCTGATGGATAGGAAGGCCTGGGCTTTGGCTTTTCATTTGCATTATTAATACATTCTCTTCCAAATAATGCTGCTAACTGCTCTGCCAAGCATCTGTACAGACACAAACTTAGCCACTCTGCAGCCCTTGTGGAGGATAAATCAGGATTTACCATCACCCCTGTTTCACAGACAGAACAGACACCCAGAGTGATGTTAAAAGCTGTGACCTGCGAACAGCTTTCACCAAGAATGACCCAGGGAAGCCAGCGGGTGCCCCACGTAGGGAAGGCAGCCAAGGGTCCTCACCCCCACTGTAAATAGTGCACAACTCTGAAAATCGGTGGGCCTGTGCTCCTTGGCTGAGGATGAGGCAGAGGGGAGACACGATTCACACAAGGTCACGCTCTGATTTTGCAGCAGGGCTGGGGCAGCCCCTCAGGGACGCCCACCCTGCCCACAGGCAGAGATGCCGGTGCCGGCGTGGAGGAGGACGCCCTTCCCGTGGAGCTCTGAGCTGTCAGTGTGAGAATTAGCCCTTAAATATACAATGGTTATTTTTTATGACCCTTTTTGCCTATCCAGTAGGCCGTATTGCGCCCGTTAGGTACAGCATGAAGCACCATTTGTCCCCCACCAGAGCATCCTCTGCCGTGCCCACCGAGAAGCCAAACCAGATCAAGACTCAGCACAGTCTTGGGGTTTGTTTTGCCCATCTCCTGAGTTTTCGAGCAGGGCATGACCTGGAGAGTTCCTCACTGCTGCACAGCCCTTTCCCAAACTCCTTTTCCTTCTCTTTTCTGGCTGTGGGTGAAAGCATCCAGATGGTCAAAGGCAGCCCTGCCGCACGCAGCTCCGGCTGCCAGCGGGTGCAGAAAAGCTTCAACTCATCACACACACAAAACTCATTGAGCTGATGGGTGGACTGGATGATCTTAGAGGTCTTTTCAAACCTTAGTGATTCTATGATCTTGAGCTGCTGGGAAAAATTTCAAATAATAATAATAATAATAATAATAATAATAATAATACCAACCACAACAAAGCAAAAAACTAGAGTAATGAGGGATGCCTGGGTTTTGTTGAGCCTTTTTTTTTCCCTCCCCTGTCCAGAAATGACAAAGGGAGGAAAAAAACCCAAACCCACGCCAAGTATCAACAGGACAAGGATTAAGATATGGTTATAGAAAGATGCTGAGGAAATTTGATCTAGCCCAAAGCTCATGGCAAATGCACCTAATGAAACCAGGATGCAGAGTGCACAACTGCTGCATTGTTTTTCTTTATGTACAATATATTTATATATATATATATATAAAAAATTAAATACAAAAAGCTACCTTGGAATAATCTTAAGAGTGTGACAACGGCAACGGGGGAAAGTGGCAGGAGCCAGGAAAGTTAAAACTGGTGCTCAGGTTGGTGGATGGTTTCTAGGGATGCTCTCACCAACCCTGGCTGAGCAAGGGGCTCTGAGTCAGCTTAGGATTAAGCACACACTTAAAGCCTGAGTAGGATTTCAGCTGGTGCTTAAGTATTTCTCTGAACAGAGATTTTAATGTGAACTGAACTCCCAGCGCCTGCTCCTGCCATGGGATCTGAAAGTAGGACCAGGTTCCAGGCTTGGGGCCAAAGGGGGGGAGATGGGCAAAATGGAAACTTGATAAAAGTGCTAATTAAGGTCTAAATGGGTTCTGGATGTTGGTTTGGTCAGTGTCACAGCCTTAATGGTATTTCCATGATATCTTCTGTTGTACTGAATTCCCTTTACAAGAAAAGAAAAAAAAAATCACAGAAGATTATTAAAAAAATTATATAATTTGCCCGTGAAACGGGAACAGTTCATAGCTCGTCAAGTCTGGCAAGGAAATGTTCTCAGTCAGGGTTTTATTTGATTTCTTTTCATTTATTTTTATTTAATTTTATTATTTTTTTAAAAAAAAAGCTTATTACGTACCCGATAAACTGGAGCAGCTCTGAAAGGAGAAAGAACTGGTCCACTGGTTAAATATTTCTATTTTTTTTCTTTTTCTTGCTGTTTAAATAATTAAAAAAAGAGGTTTGTACAGCTTCCATAGCACAGAAAACCCTCTGAAGTAGTAAAGAGCCTGCTGTCTGCTAGAACAAACATGTACTGAACATTTGTAGTTTTAAAAAGTGTGTTAACAGAGAGGGCTGACTCCATCGGGTCTCTCTGTATTTGGTATCTATTGGCAGTAGAGGCCATTGCTCTGCTATGGATGCTCAGAGTTCAAAATCTGCTCTGGAAAACGTTCCTGTGCATGCAGAACAAGCTGATTGCAAACATGAACCACTCAGCATCGAAGCTTTCTGCTTCCAAAACCACCAAAAATAAAAAAGGAAAAAGAGCCCATCGGCACAACGTGGGCTGCATTTGGGACATTCCACTTAAATAAATAAATAGAATTAAAGTAAGAGCCAGAGTCACTCGTGGGACACAGAGCTGCAGGCACGGAAAGGAGCGGAGCACAAACCCCTCCTGCATCCCTCGAGCTCCCAACCAGCCAGGACCGAGCGGGGACGGGATGGAGGGAGCTGGTCCACAAGTCAAAAGTTGCAGAGGAGAAAAACGGTTGCAAGGCTGAGTTTGCTTCCACTCTTAAACCAAAGGAGGGTGTTTAGAGAGGGCTTCCAACCCCCCCAGAGCAGAGGGGCTCTCAGGCACAGGCATGACTTTGCTGGGGCGATGCTGGGGCGTGGCGGAGCGGGATGGAAGGATTAAAGCAAGCAGGAGAGCGGCTCGTCCAGCGAGAGACACCGTTCCCAGCACTGGCTCTACATTCAATACATTCCTGCGTTCTCGCAGTGAAATCTTTGAAGAAGAACCATTTATTTTTGTGTGTGTCCCTTTTTTTTTTTTTTTTTTAAGAAAAGTGCTTTGCTGGGTTCTGCAGGAGGGAGGGATGCTCAGGATTTTTTTTTTTTTTTCTCTTTTCGAGTGACAATTTCTCTCCCTGGAACAAACTCCCCCTCCTCAGGGAAGTGCTAGGTTCCTGTACAAGTTCAGGGTAAACACGTTTTTGTTTCAAATGTAAAGCAGTCTCAACTGTTTAAAGCACAACCATAGGCAGAGGGATGCGAGGAAAAAAAGAAAACAAGCACTTTGCGAGAATTAAATAAAGCGTGTAATAAATACGAATCATAAACTTCTGTACACAAGGAGCAAGGGTTTGGGGTGTTTTTTTTTTTTTAATCATTTAATCAATATAAAAAAGTTTTTTTTCTGTTTTGTTTTCGTTTTCAGTGCATCTTCTTCCTCTTAAAATGCTTAACCCTTTCCTTTCTGCATCTCTCAGGCCCATAAGAACGCACACCTCAATGGCAAAAAAAAAGAAATGAAATAAAAGACAAGGTCTAACAAACCCCTTCCCCAAAAAACTCTAAAAAAATATTCACAGCCTCAAACATTTTTGTACATTTCAAGCAACAAAAGGTATAGAAAAAGGCACGAGTAACTGCATACATGTGGAGATAATACCAGACTGGGACAAAGAAAACCAGGAATCTTCCATGGGTTTGGTCATTCACTAGAGTGCTCCGTACAGCGAGGATTATACTAAAGGGAATAGTGTTGAAAATGTCTGTTGATTTTACAGAGGAAGCCTAAAGGTGGAACAGATGGTGGAGGTTTAAGTACTTCCCGTGTTTTCCTCCACCTTTGTTTGAGTTTGACCTAAATCTGCGCGTGGACTGCTCCTCCTGGAGGATCCCTCTCGGCGACCGGGCTCTCCGGAGAGGTTCCTCCTCCGGCCGGCGAAGAGTTGGGCGTGCGATGAGGGCTCTGAGAGGCAGCCAGTGCTGCTGCTTCGGTCCAACGGCTGGGAGGGGAGATCTGAGATGAAAGTGCAGGATGATTCCAAAGAAGTGCTCGAGCTGCCCGATTGCTTCTTGCCCGTTTGTTTCAAGGGTTCTTCCCCACTCGTCGAAGGCTTTGGAGAGCGCTCGTCCCTTGGGCTGGGGCTGCCTGGGGACGCCGAGCAGCCTGCCTGCTCCTCGGGGCTGGACTCAGCGAACATTTTTACCCTGTATTCCTCCTGGTCTGTCTTTTCCTGGAGCTCAGTAGTCCTCATTTTCTCTTCTGAGCAACCACTGCTCGTAAGCTCTGGGGACAGTGTGTATTTAGAAACCTTTGCAACCGGGGACACAGATGCCGCCGACGGCTCCCGCGGGACCTGCGGTTCCTCGTCCCTCTCAGGAGCCTGGCTGAACTCTGCGAAGCCACTGCCACCAGAGGCAAAGTATCCTGCTTGCAGGGACACAACTGAACTTGGCACCAAGCTGGGATGGGCACTCGGCCTCGCCTGGACCATCTGGATGCCCCCGATGGGAATCATAGGATACGGGGTCCTCGTGAGCTGCTGCGAATGCAACGGGAGGTGGCTGAAGACGTTCTCCTCCCCTCGGCTGGGAGCGTGGCCATGGAGCTCATGAGGTGCCTGCAAAGGTCTGGAGCAGACGGGCTGCGTGACACCAGGGGAGCGTGGCGGGCTTCGTGGTTCTATCTTCTGCACCAGAGAGGGAAAAGAAACAGCCCAATCAGTGCAATGTATAAGTTACAGTACCAATACCATTAATGCTCGCTATAAGGATTGGTTTTGTTACCATTTTATCCTAATTTGAGGGACATCAATCAACCGAGGAAGATCTGGACTTCCAAACCTTTAAGGTAAGGAGCAACACAACCCACAACGTTTGCCCTCTGGCTACAAATATGCCCACAGTCTGTTAGGGCACAGATCCAGGCCTTTGTTCAGGTTTGGATCATTGAATGATTTGAGTTGGAAGGGACATTTAAGGATCACCTGCTCCACTCCCCCTGCAGTGAACAGGGATGCCTTCAACTCAGTCAGGCTGCTCAGAGCCCCATCTGACCTGACACTGAATGCTTCCAGGGATGGGGCATGATGGGGATGATTCTCCACCCTCATTGTAAAAAATATCTTCTTAAATCTACACTGAACCTGCCCTCTTTTAATTTAAAACCATTACCCCTTGCTCTATTTTAAGAGTTGCCTCTGAAACCCCAGCCACCTGAGCCACTTTGGATCCCTTTCAGTCCACAGGGTTTCTGAGGGCCCAGAATAATGTGATTTATTTTCACTTTCTTAAAGCAGGATCCATCCTTACAGCTGCCAAGTGCAGGGATGTTTTGGACCGAGCGAGACACGGCATTAACTCTCATTTAACACAAAGCACACCCATCAGTGTGGTCCCCACCACCACCACCCTCATGGTGTGGTCTGTAGAAATCAAGGGTTAATTCCCTACCATTTTACCTTTTCCTCTTTCTCTCTCGGTGCTTCACATAGTTTCCTAATGTACATCATGGAGAGATATGTGGCTAAACAGAAATGGATTAATTAGTGATGAGGTTACAACTAAACCCCTAAACAGGACTCCCAAGAAGAGGAAGCAACAGAAATTGAAATCAGCTTTCCATTAAGCTGGGTTTAGCTATAAAATCTGAGAATTCACTGGAGGGACTATTTCTTTGTAGGGTTATGGAGAACTGCCTGACCCTGTGAGCTGGATCTCTATGAAGAGGCCACAGAAGAAGGCAATGAAAGAGAACAGAAGAGAAAGCAGGAGCCACTGAAGATAGTGGTTAGTAGTTTCAAGCCCAAAGAAGGTTTATTCTCACTTATCCCACACAAGGTCTTGCTAGGATCACTATAGGGATGCTGGGAAACCCCAAAACAAGACATCTCATTGGGGCAATGGCCTCCAGAAGGAGACACAACCTACTGTGAGAGCCAATGGGAAGGGCTGGTCAGAGTCAGGCCCAATGCACAGACCTGGCACAAAGCCTTGCACTGAAAGTAAGCTAAGATCAAGCTTCTAAGCCATGCATTGGGCACCAGTTTTGAGCACAGCCCTCCATTTGGGATCTGATAAACCCACCTCTGATCTTTCTGTCTCTTTTAGCCTGACCAGGAATGTAATTTTGCAGTGAAAGCCCAACTGCCCATTTGATAAATGTAAAGATTCCTATTCAGGTGTTTATTGTTGCTTTGGAAGCACATGAGAAAAACTAGAGTGAGTTCTCTGGGTGTGTAAAAGGAGTAGGAAAATGGAGCAAAAAGGGATGTGTGTGAGAGCTAAGTTAGAAGGTGTGAATGGGCAGATAAGCAGGGGTAGACAGTACTGTCTCCTCCTCTGGAGTAGGAGATGTGCTGCAAGTAGGGGCAGTGGGCAGTTCTCACACTTTGGAGTTGAAGGACCAGGCTTCCCACAGCCCTGAGAATGCCCACAAGAAGTTAATTGGCAGGAAAGGGAAATTGCATCAAACGAAGCAAAAGTTTGGCCTTAACCCAAAGGACAGTGTCTGAGAAAGTGAGCCCAACAGTCACAGCAGAAAGCAGAAGGAAGGCAGCACCCAAAGCCAATACGTTATCACAGACCTTGAAGAAACTCACACTGGGCAGTGTGGCTTTTCTGGAGAAGACCTGGGTCAGCATCTGCTGTGACAGGGTCTTTAGAGTTGGCACAAAGGCCTCTGACTTCCCAATGCAGTCCCAAAGGGTTTGTGTCCCTCCACACACCAGTTTCACAGCAACTGGATCTCATCACATCAGCAGAGATTACAGGAGAGTCAGGCACTTCAGGAGAAGTGGGAAACGTTCAACCAAACCCAGCATCTAACTTGCCTGTGGCAGTGGGAACAAGCAATTTTCCTTTACCCACAGGATTTGATATGTCCTGCAGAGAGATTAAATAATCTTCTGGACCCAGTGGGCAACACCTCTCTGTGCTGGAGAGATGAAATCAGAGATGTCCAAACAAACATTGCTCAACAATTAATCTAACAGGGTTGGCTGAGTAGTGCAGGAGCCAGCAAGGATTGCAATGGCAAGTTCAGATCTGGTTCAGGGCACTGACCAGTGAGAAATGGTCCCAGTTTCACCCCAGATGGGGAAATCTCAGAAATGGGTATGAAAATCCCAGTAAAAAAAAAAAAAAAAGCCTTTTAGTGGCAAGCAGTCATTACAAAGTGGTCTTGTATTTGCTTGTCTCAGGAGACTGGTTGGGTCAGGAGTGTAAACAAACCCTTGGAGAAGGGACAACTGCATTGCTGTATTGCCCCAGATGAGATGGGCAGGACCAAAATGGGTACAAAACCCAAAGCTGTCCACTGTCATAGAATCACACAATCACAAAAGCATGGAATCATGGAATGGTTTGGGTTGGAGGGACATCAAAACCCATCCAGTTCCAATCCCCCTGCCATGGGCAGGGACACCTCCCACTGGATCAGGGGGCTCAAAGCCCCATCCAACCTGGCCTTGAACACCTCCAGGGATGGGGCAGCCACCACTGCTCTGGGCAACCTGGGCCAGGGCCTCCCCACCCTCACTGTGAAGAATTTCTTTATAATGTCTAATCTAAATCTTCCCCCTTCCAGTTTAAGGCTGTTCCCCCTCTGGGTTACCTGTGACATCGGTCACAGCCAGAGTCACCGTGCACTTGCAAGCTTCATTAGAAACCAGAGCAGAGAAGGTAGTTCAAGGACAGAAGGCAAGAAGAGCTTGAACTTACCAGCTTGGACTCATAGAGCTGTACGTTTTTGCCAAAGAACCTGTGAGGTAGAGGCATCGAAGATAATATCCCATGGTGGGCTTGGTAGGAGCTTTGAATTTTGTCATCTGCTGATTTGCTAGTGCCAGGCAAGTCCTCTTTCCCAGGGGATGGATACCTTGGTGACTCCGAACAGCCCGGAGACAAGGCTTTCTTCAGTGATAAATATCTGACTGATGACCCCTCTCTGCTGGGTGAGGAGTGCCTCGCAGGGGAGGCTTCTCCTTCTGCTGGAAGGTATGTTCTTGGGGACAGCTCTCTTCTGGGGGAGAGATGCCTGCTGGGTGACAGCTCAAGTCTTGGTGACACGCATCTCAGTGGAGATGCCTCCCTTCTGGGAGAAACTCGCTGGCAAGGAGACAACCCTCTCCCTGGAGACAGACACCTTAGAGAAGACAGTTCTCCAGTTGGTGAAAACCGTTTGGGTGAAGTTTCATTTTTGGTTAATAAGTGCTTTCTCGTTAGCATTGGCCTGCTGCTGCCACCACCTCTGCCAGAGTCCTGGCTTGGAGACCACCTTTTCCTTGGGGAGGCTGACAGGTCCATAACTAAGGACATCTGTGGCCTTGTGACAGACTCTCTTTCAGCAGAAGCCAATTGTTCCATGGAGGTCAGAGCTGGTCTGTGGAGATTCAGGAAGCTGTGGCACACAGCAATGTCACTGCTGTCTGCTGACCACTTCGTTTCCAGCCCCAAGGAGGAGGCCTGCTGGCCTTCACCTACTTTTTGGCTGCTGGAAACAGTTTCATGGGCTAAGGACAATGCTGTTTCAGTGCCTTCCTCTTGAGAAGATGGAGAGCCACCTGAAGAGTGTATCATCGGGACGGTGGGATGTTTGACTTCCGGCAGCTTTAAAGGTGGCTCATCTTGGCTCTCCTCTTCCTCCTCATCTTCATCGTCTTCGTTGTCATCATCATCATCAGACTCCTCTAGGTCTGAAAACTGGTGTTCCTCAATTGGCTCAGATCCCTCCTGCCCCTCAGAGTCCTGGAATAGGTCTTCACTGGTTCCTGAAGGGATGGACAAACACAAAACAGAGAGTGTGAAACACAAGGACGGGGACTATTTTTGTGCTAAACCTGCTCAGAAATCCTAAGGGGACAAGAGGAGAGAGGAAGAGCTACTTCCTAGATCTCATAGAATCATAGAATCACCCAAGCTGGAAGGGACCCAAAAGGACCATTAAGTCCAACTCTTGTCCCTACACAGGACACTCCCAACACTCACCCCGTGGGACTGAGGGCATTGGCCAAATGCTCCTGGAATGCTGGCAGAGTGGGTGCTGTGACTGCTGCCCTGGGGAGCTGTTCCAGGGCTCCACCACCCTCTGGGGGAAGAACCTCTCCCTGATATCCAACCTAACCCTCCCCTGGCACATCTTCCTGCCATTCCCTCCAGTCCTGTCCCAGGTCACCAGAGAGCAGAGCTCAGCCCCTGTTTCCCCTCCCTCCCTGTGAGAAGGCAGCAAACAGCTCTGAGATCCCCTCTGATCATCTTGATGTGATCATCTTGTCTCGCCTGCAGTCTTGTCCTCTGTGCCAGCTCCACTCCTGATGGTCCCAGTGGATCCCAGTGAATCCCAACCTTGGAATCTCCCACCCTACCCTCATTTTAGTTCCAGCCATTGCTCTGTCAACACACACAGCCTTTGGTCCATGTTTGTGCTCCACACCTTCACACAATCTGAAGGCCTTTCTCTAGAAACACAAGAGGGCTCTTAATAAATGGGGACCAGAGCAGTGCTACCATCCCTTAGTGGTTTCTGTGCCTGTTTGGTGCAATGCTGACTACAAACCATCTACAGCTGCTAAACTATGGGAAAGTGACAGTAAAACATTAGTGAGAGTGGCCTTCTATTAAGAAGCAAACAATAGAGTTGGAAGAATCACTGTGGGTTTTCCTTATTTTGATAAATCCTGGCTGTGATGCAGATGGTTCTCTGTGGCAGAGGCTTTGTGGTCTGTCTGTGGACAGCCTTGCACAGGGATGCTTTTTTTTTAGCAAGAAGGTGTAAACAGTGAGGAGTATGCAGAAAGCAGACCCTAAAGGATCTGGAATATTTCTGCAGGTAAAGAATCCACCATATCTCGTTTACTTTAAGAGCCAGCAGCAGCTTTTTGCAGTGGGTACCAAGGTCCCAAGCTGGTCCCTGCAGGCTCTTCTGCTGCACTGAGGAAAATCTGCATTTCCCAGCTGTGCAGCAATCCCGGCAGAAAGGCAAGTTCAGCCTGAAGAGGTCCATCGGGAACAGCCACTGGATGTCACTGTAGCTCAACAAAAAATCCCCCCCGTCAGGAGGCTTTCCTGCAGCTCCCCACTGCTCCAACCCTGTTGGTGCCAAGCGCTGAGACGGGTGCAGAGCTGCTGGGAATCTGGCATTCTATGATTCTGTGACTTCCTTGGTCCAAGCTTTGAAAGAGGAGAGTTTGGATGCTGCTTTGACACCTGTGTGAAGCCAGGTAACTGATTGCAGCCCCTCTGGCCTCTTTTCCCCACCAGTTCAGCTTAGGACACTGTTTCTCCTCTGATGAACACCGAAACCAGTTGCCCCCCAGTCTGGGTAGGATGTTAGGATACTGGAATGTGTTCAGAGAAGGGCAACGAAGATGGTGAAGGGGCTGGAGCACAAGCCCTACGAGGAGCGACTGAGGGAGCTGGGGCTGTTTAGTCTGAAGAAGAGGAGGCTCAGGGGAGACCTCATTGCTCTCTACAACTCCCTAAAAGGAGGTTGTAGTCAGGCAGGGGTTGGTCTCTTCTCTCAGGTGACCAGGGACAGAACTGGAGGGCAGGGACTCAAGCTTGGTCAGGGAAAGTTTAGGCTTGATGTTAGGAAAAAGTTCTTCCCTGAAAGGGTGATTGGCCATTGGAATGGGCTGCCCAGGGAGGGGGTGGAGTCACCAACCCTGGAGGTGTTTAAGGGGAGACTGGATGAGGCACTGAGTGCCATGGGTTAGATGATGGGTTGCTGTTGGTGTTGGTGTTGGTGTTGGGTTATAGGTTGGACTCGATGATCTCAGAGGTCCTTTCCAACCTTGTGATACTGTGATACTGTGAAATGGTTTTCCAGTTAGAGCTGCCATCTGTCAGCAGGATGAGCTGGAGGGGAAGCGAAACGGAGCTAACAGAGGCTGGACCACACCTGCCTGCAGCACACAGGGAGGTTTTCAGAAGGGGTTGTGACCACCCAGTGAGAAGTCACTGTGCTCCATGGATAAAAAGCCCAATTCGGTTGACTTTGTGGGTGCCTTACTAGTGGGTGCTCTTTATGCAGTTGGCAATATGAGTTAAATTAGACACGTATTTTGCCGTGGTAGATTATCTACCCAAGAGTCAGTCTGCAAAGCATCTCATTTCCTCCCCACCCCGTTTCAAAAGTATCTGTTAACCAGTCCACCAAGAGAGCCCTCCCACAGGACTCACACCGCACGGAGTCACAGGCAGCAGCTCCCCACCAAAGGCTGAACTTGCATTGTGAAAGCTTGTCTAATGATGGGCTTTACTGGACCCAGGATCCTGTGGTGGGTTGTTTGCAAACTCCCAAAGGAATTGAGTTCAGAGCAAATATTATTCCAAAAGACCAGTGCTCCCAGTTGTAGGGTGAAATGTGCATCTTTCTTGCTTGGAAAAGGAATGTGTTTCACCACCAGAGCTAAGAGCTGTTCCTTGCCTCTGGATTCAGGGTGTGACATCTCTGGGCTCTGGGATGGACAGGCAGTGACAGACTCTGCCTGCCCTGTGTGGTGCCAAGAGCCTTGACATAGAATCAGGGAATGGTTTGGGTTGGAAGGGATCTTAAATCCCACCCAGTTCCACCCCCTGCCATGGGCAGAGACACCTCCTACTGGATCAGGGGGCTCCAAGCCCCATCCAACGTGGCCTTGAACACCTCCAGGGATGGGGCAGCCACCACTGCTCTGGGCAACCTGGGCCAGGGCCTCCCCACTCTCACAGAAAAACATTTCTTCCTAAGATCTCATCTCAATCTCCCCTCTTTCAGCTCAAAACCCTTCCCCCTCCTCCTATCCCTGCACTCCCTGATCAAGAGCTCCTCCCCAGCTTTCCTGGAGCCCCTTTCAGTACTGGGAGGCTGCTCTAAGGTCTCCCCACAGCCTTCTCCAGGCTGGACTACCCCAACTCTCAGCTTGTCCTCACTGTCCTGTGTGGTCTCCTTGTCTGGCCCCATCACACAGACAGCCAGGACAAGGTCAGAAGTATGGAGTGAGGGAAACATGAAGCCAGCTCACCCCGGGGAGTTGTTTGCATTTGCCACCGAGGGCATTTAGTGAGAGCTGGGACAGCCCAAAGGGAGTTTGCTTTGGCCTCCTTGCAGGCAGAAAGAGAGCTCAGACCTGAACCCTGGCTTCTTGCAACTGAACTGCATTTTGCTGAGCTAATGAGCAAGGAAAGGGCAAGTCAGGAGAAGACAGAGAGGGAGGGAGAGGTGGGGGAAGGGAGGAGAGAGGGAGGTAGTGAAAACCTGCCCTGTCCCTGGCTGTGTCCGAGGGCTGCATTTCATTACACTCATGTTATTCTACCAAACTGATGCAATCACACCACACAAAACCTATGCAGGAGTGAAGAATTCCACTCCAGTCTCCTTTTATAGCAACACCCCTTACTTTCTCCTGTCCCTTAAATAGGAATAAAAACAATCAAGTGAAATAGGACTCTGGTTTAAAATAATCCAGGGAGTTTTAGGAACTGCTGCTCCCTCCCTGCCAGCCCCCAAAGGAAAGCACAGAGATCTTCCTGCACTGGTTTCTTGTCACATGGAAATAGCCATGTTTTACTTTTTATTTAAAATATCCTTGCTGGGCTCTGTTCTGAGTCTCTTTGCAAAGAAGGGAGAAGAAACCGTGGTGACACTTTGCAATGCACTGCTCTGAGCGCAGCAGATGCACAGGACAGCTGGGCTCTCGGATTCCTCATGTACCTCCCTCTCATTTTTACATTATTTTCACATCCATCCAAATATCCCCAACCATTAGAGTAAAAAATAGGATTCTCTGAACACCTTCTTGGCTGCTTTATTTAGTGTTACTTAGCATCTGTGAGCAATGGGCCTCTTTACTCATGGGGCAGAGTATCTGAAATTTCAGAAGTCCAGTGTTAGCTTTAACCAGGAGAAAACGAAGCTGGAAGGAAAGAACCCCATGGCAGGGGGTTGGAATTGGATGGTCTTTAAGGTCCCTTCCAAGCCAAACCATTCTATGATTCTATAATTCTATGAAAGGAAATGTCCTCCACACTTTCCTGGTTTCACCTTCCTGCACTCCTTCCTGGCAAACCGTCCCCTTGACACAAACACAAATGGTCTCCATCAATGGGAGGAAACAGGGTCGGTCTATTTTCTGTAATTCTAAAATTACACAGCTTGTTTGCATAATGCAATAAAGCTCAGACATCCCAACACATTCCAGGGAGCAGCCACCCAGCCAACAGCAACAACGGGAGAGGAGTCCCCTCCGAAAGCTAACGCGTTCCTGTCCTCTGCAGGCCAGGCAGGGCCTTTCCTTGCTGGGCTGAGCTGGTGGCCAAGCACCATGTGTTCAGCTCTAAGCAGTCACAGACCAGTGATGGCCAAAAAAATGTCCCCTAGCTGGTAGTTCCATCCTTTCCACTGAGTGCTCTCCCAGCTCATCTGGAGATGCAAAGTAGATTTTGCTTGGCTTCGGTTTAGACCTGCTCTTTCCATTTTTCGTGAGATCTTAGGCAGAAATGTTTCCCTGTGAAGGTGGGGAGGCCCTGGCCCAGGTTGCCCAGAGCAGTGGTGGCTGCCCCATCCCTGGAGGTGTTCAAGGCCAGGTTGGATGGGGCTTTGAGCCCCCTGATCCAGTGGGAGGTGTCCCTGTCCATGGCAGGAGGTGGAACTGGGTAGGCTTTGAGATCCCTTCTAACCCAAACCATTCCATGATTCTATGACTCCATGACCCCAACTCAGCCTCATCACCTGTCAGACCTCAGTTTTCCCAAGCAGAGTGCCTCCATCAGCTTTTTCACACCACTGCTGAGTGCACCTCTGTTAACCCTGTATGAGCCCAGGAATGACTGACTGAAGGAAACCATGACTGAAAGCATCCCCTGGACCACTGAGGTGAGGCCTTGCAGTTCTACTCTCAGAAGCCTGCAATTACATAAAGAGGACTTCTGCTTTGCAGCTTTCCAAAAGTGACAATTAATATGGTTCATTAGTTCTAATTGACTATAATGGAAAGATTTAAAATAACAGTTGTTCCTTTCAGAGAATCAACATTTCGGGAGCATCTTCCCTCCTTCCCTATCCTCACCGACAGGGAGAGATTTCTGGAGCCCATCAGCTTATCAATTATTTTAAGTGTGTTGCTGGGCTGAAGGAGATCTCCAGCAATCCCACATGGGAGAGGGCTCCCACTGCTCACCCCACGCCAATGCTTCTCCCTTGGGGCAGCTGTGGCAAAACCCCTGAGTAGGCTTTTTCTGGCCATGCCCTCCTGTGGAAAGGCCACGGCCGAGTGCAGTGTGTCTCTGTCTGATTGAAAGGGTGCTCTGAAGAGCTGGAGAAAAGCCAGGAGTACAAAGCAGACTGAAAAGGAAGGAAGCCATCCCTCCAGGTAGTGGCATGCTGGCGGCCAGGTCAGATAGCCTTAGCCTTGGGTAGATGTTTATTCTGCGCGGCCTTTTGTAACCCTGTACCTGTCAGGAAAGGCACTGTGAGAGGGGCACTGAGGCCTGGGAATCACAGAATCACAGAGTGGTTTGGGTTAGGAGGGACTGTAAACCCATCCAGTTCCAACCCCACTGGATCAGGGGGCTCAAAGCCCATCCAACCTGGCCTTGAACACCTCCAGGGATGGGGCAGCCACCACTGCTCTGGGCAACCTGGGCCAGGGTCTCCCCACCCTCACAGCAAACCATTTCCCCCTAAGATCTCATCTCAATCTCCCCTCTTTCAGCTCAAAACCCTTCCCCCTCATCCTGTCCCTGCACTCCCTGATCAAGAGCCCCTCCCCAGCTTTCCTGGAGCCCCTTTCAGTACAGGGAGGCTGCTCTAAGGTCTCCCCAGAGCCTTCCCTTCTCCAGGTAATCTATTGCAGAAACCTTTCACTCCTGCACGTGTCTAAAGCCAAAGCTGTAAGGCATCAAGGCAGATATTCTGCTAAAGGTGTTCTCTGTGGGAAACACCTCCTGTGAGCACTTTTGAGGTGGTGCCAAGCTTGGAATAACAAAGTTCAATGGAATCTTCTCAGTCTCCTCCACCACCAAGAGTTTCTCCAGTCATCTCAGCTTTGCACAGGGTGTAGCCATGTGTTTGGCTTTCACCTTTCAGGACAGAGCAGGACATGGCAAGTGTCAGTGGGAAGTCCTAGCCAAGGAAACACAGGGCTTGATTAAACTTCTGTGTTTAAAGTTAGTTAGATCAAGAGCCCCTCCCCAGCTTTCCTGGAGCCCCTTTCAGTCCTGGGAGGCTGCTCTAAGGTATTCCTGGAGCCTTCTCTTCTCCAGGCTGAACAACCCCAACTCTCTCAGCCTGTCCTCATACAGGAGGTGCTCCAGACCTTGGATCATCTCTGTGGCCTCCTCTGGACTCACTCCAACAGATCCATGTCCTTCCTATATGCTTGCTCTTTCCCCTATGTCTCCTCCCCTGACTGCAGAGTTGACTCTACCTGGCCAGAACCAGAACCCAGAGCTGAAAGGCCATGGTATCTCTCCAGTGGGAGATCCCTGGGGTTCAGGTCTGGTGAGGCAGTGAAACTTCTCAGATACCTCTTACAGGTTCTTTGCTGGCAAGTTGAGCTGTGTTCTGTTCAGGTCAAGGACATGATCCTTCCATTTGTCCCAGGACACTGACACAAGCCCTGCAGATTGTTCTGCACCTCTGTGCCTCCAAAACAGGGTGGTTACATCAAACCTCCTCTGCAGGAATGGTTCCAGGGCCATGCCAGTTCCCAAACTGTGCTCAGCAGCTTCTTGGCAGTGTGGTCGATGGCCTGAACCACAGATGTCTTGTTGATTCCTCCTGCAGTTGAAGCTGAGACAGTGGCATTCCAGCGCCAGAACGTGGCCCCCAGCACAGTGTAATTAACCAGCACGGAGATACCCCAAGGACACAGCAAGGATCAGCATTTTTGAGCTTTGAGACCCAAAGCCTGAGATTTACAGCACCTGGGAGGGTGCCAACGGCCAGGGCTGCCTGGTGGGCACAGCCAGCACCAGCACCACCAAATCCTGCTGTGACATGAAGGGCTGGAACTGCCACGGAGCAACCCCATCCCCACCAGCAGGGAAACCCCTATAGTGACTGTTAATTGCCTATGAAGCAGGGAGCATCTGGCACTGCCCGTGTCCCAGGAACCAGCCCCTTTCCCCATAAAGCCTCTGATGGACTTGCCCTCAGCAGGGGACTGGGGTGATAAGCACTGTTTGTTGTTCCTGCCCAGTTAACATTCCCTGGCTCCCAGCACCGTCTCCAGTACTTGCTCAGCTGATGTTCACTTTATAAAAATAACCCTGGCGCCGTGTGTTTTATGAAGTTCATTTTAACCCATTGTCAACAAACCCTTGTGGGCTGTGGCAGAATGAATCCCAGGGATGGGGGGAAGCAAAATTGTTTGGGGTGAGACCAAGGGGAACAGGAAACAGGGGGGGGGGAATAACTGAAGGCAGCCACAAGAGCTGCTTTCAGACTGGGATTTCTGGGGTGGCAGCCAGGAAGGGTCAGTGGGGTCATGATCAGCCTGCAAAGCAATGCAAACAGAAAGCACCACCCTGCTCTGTGGCACTGAGTGTTTTAGCCAGGAATAAACACACTGTGACAGAGACAGACCTGTGCTCCCACAGCCTCTCTTCCCTCCATAGCTGCCACGTGCAAGTGTTCCCTATAAACCCAACCAAATGCAGATGACCCAAAATTTCATAAGGACTGGAGATCTGCTACCCCTAAGGCTTCTTCCCCATCATTCCTGCACCGTGGCTCCAGCCCAGAATACTCAGGGTCTTGCTAAAAGAAACAGAATAACAATCATAAAATCATCTAACTGTTCCCTGGGGACACATAACCCAACCCTTCACAGCTGTCAGAGAGCAGTTTCCAATGATTTGGGTAAAATAACACTTTTTTAGCTCAAACAGCTTAGTAGACATGAGATTTCCCCATGTTCCTTCATCTCCCAGCTTGGAGAAGTTCCACACCTTTCCCTCAACATTTCTGATGGAGGCAGGAGCAGTCATCACACTCCTGCCTGATGCTGCCCAGGCTCCCAGGAGGAGACTGGCTTCTTGGGATGGCTTCAGGGAAATTCAGCTGCAGATACTATAAACCAGGGAGGAAATTACTAAATAGGAGAGTCATGTGTCCTTCTCACAGCTCAGCCAGACTCCTGGATTTACAGAGCCTTGGACAGACTTTGTCTCTGTGTGTGTTTGTGAAAGAAATAAGCAGGTGAGTCAGGCTAAATGTATCTTCTTGTAAAGTGCTCAGAATAATGACATTAAATGTCAAAGCACCACGTTATTTTAGTTTTGTTGGCTCCTTCCCCTGCTAAGAAGTCTTCCAGATAATTTCTGACCTAGGAGATTCACCTTAACATGGAAAAGATTCATTAGAGTGAGGGATGAGGGAAGCAGCTGCATCCATCCTGCTCACACCTCATCCTGGTGCACTGAGGTCTCCAATGGGGGTGCAGGGTCCAGGCTGGGGCTGCCTGAAGAGATTGGAGCAGCTCCTGGGTGCACCAGTCCCTCCAGGCACAGCCCAGGTGATTTGGGGGCTCCTGAGATCAATCAAATACAGTAAGATGGGCAGATCCCTTGAAGATGATCCTTATGGAAAACTCCTTCTCTGGAGGTCCTTTCAGGAGGAAGGGATGCCCTGAATCATTAACACTCCTGTAGTGCTGGAGTGCATCCCCTCTGCAAGAACATCACCACAGCCTGCACAAGCCATGCACCACAGGGTCACTCCCACACTCATGCTCAGCACCACAGCTCCACTAAAATGCGCTGTCAGATCCTAACCAGGGCTGCCAGGGCTGGATTGGATCCTTCACCCACCAGGACCAGCTTGCAGCAGTAAAGAGGGGGTTCACAGCCTCATGCAATGCATGCTCAGGGATAGGTCTCGTTTTGTTGCTTTGGAGACTCCCTCTATGGCCAAGAGAGACCCTGGCTCTTCCAGAGCACAGCAGTCTGGCTTCTGACTCCCACCTCGTGATCAGAGAATCATGGAATGGTTTGGGTTGGAAGGGACCTCAAAGCCCATTGTGTTCCAAGGCCCTGCCATAGGTAGGGACACCTCCCACTGGATCAGCCCCATCCAGCCTGGCCTTGAACACCTCCAGGGATGGGGCAGCCACCACTGCTCTGGGCAACCTGGGCCAGGGCCTCCCCACCCTCACAGCAAAACATTTCTTCCTAATGTCTTATCTAAATCCTCCCTTTCCAATTTAAAGTCATTCCCCACTATTTGTCCTTGTAAAAAGTCCCTTCCCAGCTTTCTTGTAGGGCTCCTTCAGGTACTGGGAAGCAGCCCTAAGGTCTCCCTGGAAAGTCCTCCAGAAACACCACGAAGCCCCTTCTCACACCACAGATCCACTGCTCATTCCCACGTGTGTATCTCCCCTGCAGAGTGCTGGGCCAAATGCACGATGCTCCCTACCCATTTGTTCACTCTTTTTCCTCCATGCAGCCAACTAAAATACTTCAAACCAGCTCAACGCCCAGCAGGAACACCTTGGCTCACATCCCACGGATGCAACCTCCCAGCACGGCCCTGTAACACACCTCATGCAAGCAGAAACACCCCCTTGGGTGCTGGAAGGAGCCTGGGATGAACAAAACTCTTCCACATCTTTGAAAGGATCCACATCTCCTGCCTGAACAGATATTGCCCTCTCTTAGTTGCAACAGCAGGTTTATAATGTGAAAGATTTTACCTTCTTCGGCTTCCAGATCCACCAGTGAAGATACCAACACACCCATCTCCTGACACTTTTTGCTGTGGGCCTTTGACTTCATGTGTTTAGTCAGATTCCCTGAAAAGAAGCAGAAAACATTTTTTTAGTCAATAAGGCTCTTTTTTTCCCCCTTTTTTTTTCATTATGCAAGCTCAGCAGTAACAGGTCAATAATTTGGCTCTGAACCAGGCAAAGGAGTCTCTGACTCTCCCCAAACCACTGCTCATTGCAAGTACCCCAAGACATAAGGGTAAGTCCTCCCTTTCCTGCTGCACTGGGGTGGAAGAGGAAGTGCTGTGCGACCTCTCAGGTGTTGTGCAACCTTTAAAAAAAACCATTCAGAGCACACATTTGAGTTTAGGGGCCAGAACAGTCGTGGATTGCTTTTAGCTGTGATGGTGCAGCAATGAAAAATGGTAGGAAAGCAGGGAAGAGAAGCACATTCCAATCTAGCATCACCTCCCAGAGCATCCCAGCACACAGGGTCACCTGCCTGGAGGTGAGGAGCTCCTTAGCACCACAGACTGGTGCTACTAAAATGAGTGTTTGAGATGCCAGCAACAGGGAAAAACCCTACAACCACCCTCTCCCCACAGCAGGAAGCCTCTGGCATGCACTGAAGTGCCAGGCAGAGGTTCTCAGCTCCCTGGAGGAATGGGTGCCCTCTGAAACCCCGTGCACCAGGGTCTGGCAGCACTGAAAACACCTGATTGGGCACTAAGGAGGTGTCCTCAGGGCAGGGATGGAAAGATCAGTCCCTGCACAGGGGAGTCTGGGATTGGGGGTTGGGGGGCACTGATTACTGCTGTGGGACAGTGATGGGATAACTCGTGGGCACACTGGCCTCCCAGGGCATCTCTCTTAAGTCTAACTCCCTAATTAGAGTCAGGTTAATTAGGCAGTTATTAACCCTACTTACATCTGAAGGAAATGCTGTGGGAAAGGTTCCAAGGGGAACATTTGTTGAGGGGGAAGAGGAAGGTAATTGGAAATAAAGAGTAGGAGAAATAAAGAAAAAATGCCCCACTTTTCTCTTTCCTCTCCCACCCCTCTCGATGGGCTGAGCTGATGAGGAGAAGAAACCTTGCTGGATTTCCCAGGACAGCCCAGGAGCTGGCTGAGCACTTCCAATTCACTGCAGCAATACGAGGTGCCACCAGCCTGGCTGTTGGCTAACACTGAAGAGTGATGCTGCACACCAGGCTTCATTTTCTCACCTCCCTCCCCCCCAAAAAAATAAAAATTGAGGAAAAAAAAATGAATTCTCACACTTTTTCCCAACCTTTAGCTGAGGACAGAGGTCCTGCAATCCACAGAGTCCCCCGAGTCCCTGGGTGAAAGCACAGAGGGTCTCTATCAACCTCTCCTCCCACTGCTTCAGGTAGTATAAATAAATAAGCAACTATTTGTTGGAGCAGTGAATTACCCGTGATGCCCTCACAGCTCAGAAGAGCCATAACCATCTTCCTACCAAATGAGCTTCTCTTTAGCCCATGAATTATTTCTTTAGCCCATTTTATATGAAATGGAATAGCTCCAAGAGGAATGACCAAGGGAGACAAAGGCTGACTATATATCCTGGTGTATCTGGCGCCCATCTAGGATGTGGACTCAAAGGATATCTAATAATTTAAATGCAGCAAAACAGCTCCAATAAGAGAGATTTATTATTTTTAAACTTCATGGATAAATACCCTTAGCCCCTTGGTGAGGACACTCGGGTATGAGGATGAGGCCAGCTTGGCTCAGGTCCTTGCTCTGAATCAGACCTCTCTTTCTCCACTTTGGGCCAGGAGCTTTGTTGTGGACCTAAGGACACCCAGTCTGCTCTCAGAGACACCTCTGGTTCCAGTGAATCACCATTGTTCTAAAGTAAAAAAACTGTTTCACCCAAAAGTAACCTAACGAGTTCAATTGTGGCCTCATGGAACTGGAATTTAGTTTTGGACTTAACTAGCAAAAAGACAAACTGACTCAGTCTGTGGAAATCAAACCCTGCTGCTGCCTGTCCATCACTGCACTTCACATCTTGACTGGCAAAAATGACCCATCTTTGCTCAGTTCCCACCGTAAAATCCCTGATTGGATCCCCTCCAATGATAATAAACACAGAAAACAAGCCCAAGGAAAAGCCTGGTGGGAGCAGGGGGTTGGTGGTTAAACCACAGGCTGTGGCACCTCGGGAATGCAGCTGTGATTCCCCGTGCTGGGAGGAGTGGGGAGGGGAGGTCCACCCAGCATTTTGGTGCCACCACAGCCCCAGAACAAGCTCATAAATCCACTGTGCTGCAGGCACCTGGCTTTGGCTAAACTGGGAGGGCATGAATTACCCGGGGAGGGCTGTTGAATTCAATGTGTTGGGCAAGACTGTGGCCACCCTGTACTTGAGGGAAGGACTCTGCTCCTCAGAGCCACACAGCAGCCTCCTCGCCCACTTCAGATGCTCCAAGTCTGCTTTGTTTTAGTTTTGCAGGCTCTTTCCCTACTAAGAAGTTTTCCAGGACATTCACCTTCACCCTACACACGGGAAAGCCCTGTACAGTGAGGGATGAGGGAAGGATCTGCCTCCATCCTGCTCACACCCCGTCCTGGTACACTGAGGTCTCCAGCAGGGATGGGGGTCCAGGCTGGGGCTGCCTGCAGGGATGGGAGCAGCACATGGACCTACCTGTCCCTCCAGGCACAGCCCACTGGTAATTTGGATTCTCCTGGCATCAACCAAATACAGTAAGATGGGCAGGTCCTTACAAGGTGATCCTTATGGAAAAGTCCTTATACACGTGAGTCCTTCCCACTGCCTTAGATGCAGTGCTGTGTGAACCAACACAATCCCTTCCCTTTGCTGCCACAGGATGTGGTCAGACCCTGGGAGCCCAGCTGGCCACTTCTGCAGCCCCCAGCCCCGTGCCCATCACTTTATTGCACCCCTGCTTTGACTCAGCTCCACCCTGAGCAATATTTCGGGTTGACAAGTTCTGCCAGAAACCATCAGGGTCACTTCCTTTTTCATTTTCCTTCATTGGAGGCAACTGCCCTCGTGCAAGGCAACACTGTGAGTCCTGCTCTTCCTCCCCACCCAAGCTGTCTGCACAGGAGTGAGTGGGAAGGCACTGCCCAGGCAATGCCCAAACCCTCTGTGAGAATGGGTTTATGCAAAATACCAAATGACGAAAGCACAGAACCATGGAGTGGTTTGGGATGGAAGGGATCTTAAAGCCCACCCAGTTCCACCCCCCTGCCATGGGCAGAGACACCTCCCACTGGATCAGGGGCCTCAAAACCCCATCCAGCCTGGCCTTGAACACCTCCAGGGATGGGGCAGCCACCACTGCTCTGGGCAACCTGGGCCAGGGCCTCCCCACCCTCACAGGAAAACATTTCTTCTTAAGATCTCATCTCAATCTCCCCTCTTTCAGCTGAAAACCCTTCCCCCTCATCCTCTCCCTGCCCTCCCTGATCAAGAGCCCCTCCCCAGCTTTCCTGGAGCCTCTTTTAGTCCTGGGAGGCTGCTCTAAGGTCTCCCCAGAGCCTTCTCTTCTCCAGGCTGAACAACCCCAACTCCCTCATCTTGTCCTCACAGCAAGTGTTGCTTTCTTTCTCATTCTCATTTTTTCTCCTCTGCTTTCCATCTGCCTCCATCCTCACTTGGCTGGACAAGGCGATGCTCACATGTGTTGATGGACAAGATGTGCCTGCAAAGCTCTTGGTGCAAACTCCCCTGGTCTATCCAAGCACAGCACCCTCCACACACCCCCAGAAGGAATTCCAACCAAACAGGGCTGATGCTGTCCTGATGCTGAGGAGACTCAGTGGGCCGGATTCTCATCTGACCTAATTTTGCATCCTTTGAAGGAAGTTACAAGCTTAAGGCTTATTTACACCAGCTGAGAAGAGGAATTATCATCCTGGGAGCAATTTGGAGGACAATGATATTTATCTTAGCAGGATTCTTCCTACAGTTTGTGTTTTTAGACCCCTTAATTATTGCTGGCAAGATTAAATGCTGAAGTCCATTGGTAAATTTCCAGTCAAATCAACACCACTTTGCCTAAGTAAAACCTGGATATGAATCCTACAAGGAAGGACTCTGAGCTATTTGCTGCCTTGCTGACTTCTGGCTCCTAACTTAAAAAAAAACACCCAAACAATGCATTGCTTCCTTGGAAACAGGGGAAAAAAAAAATATATGAAGGAGCAAGAAAGAAATGAGCAGGTGGGGAAGCTGGATTTAAATAGCAGAGCAGTTATATTGAATCCTAAGCATGTAAGTGATCCTCACTGAGGATTGCTTACCAAAACATTCCCAATTTTGAAATAAAGTGGCTATATCTAAAAAAAACCCTTCAGGAATCAGTGGGAATAGTGACCCCACCCCAACTGTTGCTGCACTGGAGAAGCACAGGCAGGGTCAGCACAGCGCTCGCATTACGCCTCCTTAGAACTAAGTATTACCGGCTGCTTAAGCTCTTCTGATGTTGTGAGGTCTTATTCTGGACTTAAAGCAGCTTAAGTACTCGTGTTGTTTTGAGAAAGTTAAAACTCTAGTGTTCCAAAAGCACTTAAAGCAGCTTAATAGGGATTAGGAGCGATTTCCCATTTAAATTAGAAGAGGGAAATTAATTTTTCAGCATATCCATTCTCACGTTTCAAAGGTGACAGAGCTAAAACGAGAAGCAGAGAACAGAAACATGAAGATCCCTGGAAAAATCATCCTGTCTGTATTGGGCACACACCGTGCTTTCTACTTCTTCTATTAAATGTGAACAATTTAACAACAACAATAAAAGAAACCCCAACAAATGACCAACTGCGTGATCTCAGCGTCCAATACGACGCTGGGATGCAAACACTCACAGCTTCCCAGGACTTCAGTTTTCCATAGAATCACAGAATGCTTTGGGTTGGGACCTCAAAGCCCATCCAGTTCCACCCCCCTGCCATGGGCAGGAACACCTCCCACTGGATCAGGGGGCTCAAAGCCCCATCCAGCCTGGCCTTGAACACCTCCAGGGATGGGGCAGCCACCACTGCTCTGGGCAACCTGGGCCAGGGCCTCCCCACCCTCACAGCAAAACATTTCTGCCTAAGATCTCATCTCAATCTCCCCTCTTGCAGCTTCAATAGCCACCACTATTCTCATTACTCCTGTTGTAAAATAACATGCAAGGAGAGAAACAGCTCCTCAAGAACTCCCACACTGCTGGGAGATGCAGTCCCACCAGAACCAGCCGTTGGCCAATGCTCTCCATCCCAGATAGAGCCTTGAATTAGCTTTTATGTATGACTTAACATGTGGACCTTGATTTAGGTCTCTGCATGGAGATAATGTCCCCAAGTGAGACTCCAGGAGAAGGAAAGCTTTGATTTATAGAATTTATTGGGAAAATATTTCAATTTTTAAAAAAAACTTATTACTATCTTTTATACTTATTGACAAATATTAAAGAAGAGAATCTGAACATGGAGCCTGCCTGCCTGCTTTGATACAGGCTATAAAAAAAAACAGTCATCTTCTGGATGAAACTTATCTGCCTGTGTTAGCCAAAAACTAATCTTCCAGAAAGGTAGACAGGCTGGGTTTGCAGATTGCAAAATGCCAAGAATGAGAGTGTTGCCCACTGAGGCTGGTGCTGAGACTTAATAGCTGCTCTGTTTAAAAAAATAGCAGCTAATAATTCCACTGGAATTTGCCAGTCTTGGACTTCCAGCCTTTATTCCTTATTTTTTCCCCTTTCACTGGGCAGTCAAAGAACCCTTTTTCTCACAGAGTCTGGACCACTGGGTCCTTTTCTGTTTCCCAGCCCCACATCTCACTCCCCATAAGGGAGCAGGCAGCGAATTCCTGACTCTTCTCAGCCCATCAGAGGTTTGTGACATCCTGAGGAGTGGGAGGATTAAAGCCTCCTCCCAGTAGTGGCTCCACAAGGATGCTCCTTCCCTCTTCCCAGCTGCTAAAGAAGGGTCCCAGCACACGCAGGGTCATTTTGCAAATCTGCACATCAATCTGCCCTGCTGTAACAGGAGTTAATTCTTCAGGAGCTTTCTGCCAGTTGGACCTGCTCTGGAGTTTCCAGAAGAGGCTCAGCAGAGCACTGAGACTGCTGGAGCAGTAATAATAATAAACTGTGCAGCCATAACCTTTCCTTTAAGGGCTGAGGGAGTGATGCATTTAATATATTAACATGTTCAATAACCTCAGTGCCTGTCATGTGCTGATTTAAGGAACTGCAACCTAATTTATTAAAGGAAGCCTATGGCTGAGGATATGAAGAAGTCTGGTGTCTGGAAACTGTGAGTGGACCAGACTATCAAATGGATATCTTCAGCCAACAGGCACTGATGTCCTTTACACAAGCACCTTCTAAATTAATATGAAGCTCCTTGTCCCTTCTGACCTCTATGCAAAGGCACAGGGACACAGGGAGCTGCTCCATAGAGTTTATCCAGATATCTTAAGAAACCTTGAGCAATCAGGACGTGAGAGTCTGACACCAGTGTGAATGAGAGCAGAAAACAGCTGTGAAAAGGACAAGGTCTGCACAGGAGTGGAATTAATGTGCCAACACTGACCCACACCACTACATCACCCAACAAAAGGAGTGAGGAAAGGGGCTGAGCTTCCCCATGGCAGGAGGATGTGCCAGGGGAGGGTTAGGTTGGACATGAGGGTGGTGGAACAGCTTCCCAGGGAAGCAGGCACAGCCTGACAACATTCCAGAAGCATTTGGACACATGGTGTGACTGTTGGGGTTGTCCTGTGCAGGGACAGGAGCTGGACTCGATGATGCTTGGGATTCCCTTCCAACTCAGGATTCCCTTGAGGGTCTGGAGAGGAGTGGCAAGGGAAGGGCTGGTGGTTCCCTGTCCCCTGTGAGAAGGTGGTCAAAGGAAATCTCTCCCTGACCATCCTGAAAGGGAAAATTGTCAGACTGCAACTTTTTCTACTTTTCCTTCCTGGTAAGAAAACAATGCAGAAGCTGCTTTGCTTCTTTCAAAAAACCTCTTGGAAGCCACAGGAACAAATGTCTTTGGAGTCTGCTACTACAGTGGAGGGAGAGACACACTGAAGAGGCACGTTTACACCTGGTGCAGAGCCATAATATCAAATAAATCTTTACAAACCGAATTTTCAAGGCTGCTGTTTCCATCAGCAAAGGGAACACAGAAAAATCTCATGGACTGGCTTTAAAATAATTTTAAAAAACCCCATTTTTCTGCAGTTCTGTAATCCAAAGGAACAGCTTCACTTACAGTGACCGAAAGACACAAAAAGCAGACAAACAGCATCAGTAGTGAAAATATTCAAACCTCTTTCTTTTGCAAAATATTTCCCAGATTGTGGAACATCAGCTTTGATTTGGGGGGTTGGGGGTTACATTTTAACCAGAAAAAGATCCTCCTTAAAAATCACAACAAAAAGGATCTTTTAACTGCTTCCAGCCTGTGTGAGAGTTTAGAGCATTAGGTCGTGCTGGAGAGATCTACCACAGCCAAGATGAAGGCAGCTCCACAGGTTTTCCCTGGAGTCTATGCTGGAGGCTAAAATTAACTTTGGAAAGCTGATTTCTAAAAGAGTTTTGACTCAGCTCACACTTTTGCAAGTGCAGCCCAGTAGCAAAGTTCCAGCTTCTCCATTCCACAATTAACTGTGGTTGTAACATTTCACACCAGGAAGGAGAACCCCAACAAATCAGGGCACAAACTCCTTCAAGACATCTGCAAAATAAGCTGTGAAACCTCCAGTTCTGCAACCCCCTGGACCCCAGCTTTGAACTCCATCACCAGTGATGCTGGAACTAGACTTTGATGTCTTTTTCCTCACTCTCCAGCAACGCTCCCAAAGGTCCTCGTGTCCCCATCAGCACAGCCAACAGCTTTTACCCCAGTGCTGCAAAGTTACCTGCAAGCCCACGGGACAGCCAGGGCTCTGACTGTCACTCCCTTCCAGCAAAAACCCATTTCCATGCAAAAATGTTACCATCATGCAACTAACTTTTCCTGAAATCACTGGTCTGGAGAAGTGTTTCCCCCCACATGCACCCACAGGCCAATGGGTAGTTTTGCATTCAAAACTCAGTGCTGTTTTTTTATTGAAGGAAGCATTTCCACGCTGCCTTCTTCATGCAAGTTTCCTGCAAAGCTGAAGAAGGGGAGTCCCTTAGAAGCAAGCGATGTGCGATCGGCACAGTCAGTGCTGACAGGTTGTGTGCTTCAAGGGGGCAGAGATGAAGAGCAAAGCAGCTGGAGAGATGGTGAAAAGGATGGTTTGATCACAGCATCCTGAATAAAAGCCTAACAGGAGCATGGCGGAAAGCAAGGTGAAGGGATGGAAGAGGTTGAATGGATTCACCTCTCAAAGGAAAACCTCGGAACAAAGTAATAAAGCAAGAGGGAAAGAGAAAGAGAATGAATCAGAAACAGCTCCAGACTGGGAGGGAGAGAAAGAACCGTTTCTTGGATCTGCTTCATGACTCTGAGAAGAATTTGGCCTCCAATTCAGTATCACTTCCCCATTCTCCCGTACGCCCAGTGACTACCAACACGTTGTTACCCAGAAATTGCCCACCAGCTTTACCAACAAAGCCACCAGCTGAAGGCACTGCCCACCCTGAATCACCCCATCTCTGGGTCACTTGTCTAGCAGGAACATCAGCCCACGCAGCTCCCAGTGCCTCCTCCCCACACCCACACCCTGCTGCCTCCTTGACTAGCGCTGGTTTTTTGGAGATGATGCCCTTCTTCAGTAATTAACTCTCCCAGCTGCCTCATCTTCTGAGATTTGCAATGATGGAGCTACAGACAATTTATATTAAACTATAATCAAGAAACTGAACTTGACATCTTTATCACAAGACTTGCAATGGAGTGGAGATCTGTCCAAACTACAGTGCCAGACTCTTAGGAGAAGTTAACGGGACCTGAGAACCTCTGGCACTTCTGAAAACTTTAACCACAGCCACTTGGAAGAGACTTTACTTTTCACGTGGTTTTGCACGTTCCTGATGGAGCTCACTCACACCCTTACTGAGGCAATGATGAAGGTTGCTTGCAAAGAACATCTGGTGATAGTGAGGTTGTGGATCACTAATGACTGGATGTCCTGGAATGGACGTCTACAGAGAAAAGGTCTGTTGGTATGGGAGAGAAAATGTCAAAGCTCCATGCAACTGCGAAGGATGAAAACGTGCAGCGCAAACAGATCTTGAGAGCCCCAGCAGAAAAAGCTACCCCAAAGATTGTCTCCAGGTATTCACTCAGTTTGCCTGTACCCAGGAGCTCCTGCTCTCATTCTGGGGTGCTTTTGTTTATAAATCCCTGCCAGAGAAGCTGTATTTGAGGATCATTCCCTTTAAGAAGGACAAATAGGACGGCGAGGATGCTCTGCCGCAGGCTGGCACGTGCAGCCAGTGCTCTCCATCACCTTAACACAGGGCTGCTCCTCTGATGACAATTCCAGCCAATTCAAGATTCCTTCATCCCCCTCCCTCCACCTCCTGGGGTTTAACAGACCCTGGGAAGGCCTTCCCTTCCCCTTCTCCGTCGCCCCCAGGAAGGCTTGTAAGTCAACATACTGAGCAGAGGAGCTAGGAGCTGGCTGTCTCTTACCTTTGGTTTTAAAAGCAAAGTTACAGTACTTGCAGACGTATGGCCTGACGTCTGTGTGCGTGCGAATGTGTTTCTTCAGCATGCTGGGTTTCTTGCAGCGAATTCCACACTCCTCACATACATACTTCCCTCTTCCACGGCCTCGCACATACACATACTCTTCGTTTGATTTGTACCTACGAGCAACAGGTGTCATGATAGGACAAAAAAAAAAAAAAAAAAAAAGAAGATTCCCACTGCAAAAAGTAGTCACAACTTTCCTGGATTAATTCAGCATGTTATGGACACCACCGGCCTCGGTTACCGTGCGCTCGCTCTCAGCACTGAGGCTAAATTCAAAATCTCTGCTAAAGGATTTCCCCAGATGGCTTCTTGATTCCTGGAATGTGTTTGCAGGTCCTACATCATCTGTGCAGACAAATAGCCCAAGGTCTGACATCAGTCAGAAGGGCACCCAAAGGCCCTGATTTTTCCCCATCCTCAGACACAAACTATGGCACTCAGAACAGTCTGAATAAAGCACAGAATAAAGGAATGGTTTGGATTGGAAGGGGCTTCAAAGCCCATCCAGTTCCACCCCCCTGCCATGGGCAGGGACACCTCCCACTGGATCAGGGGGCTCAAAGCCCCATCCAATGTGGCCTTGAACACCTCCAGGGATGGGGCAGCCACCACTGCTCTGGGCAACCTGGGCCAGGGCCTCCCCACCCTCACAGCAAAACATTTCTCCCTAAGATCTCATCTCAATCTCCCCTCTTTCAGCTCAAAACCCTTCCCCCTCATCCTATCCCTGCACTCCCTGATCAAGAGCCCCTCCCCAGCTTTCCTGGAGCCCCTTTCAGTCCTGGGAGGCTGCTCTAAGGTCTCCCTGGAACCTTCTCTTCTCCAGGCTGAACAATCCCAACTCTCTCAGCCTGTCCTTGCACAGGAGGTGCTCCAGCCCTTGGACCATCTCCATGGCCTCCTCTGGACTCACTCCAACAGCTCCAGTTCCTTCCTGTGCTGAGGACTCCAGAACTGGACACAGGGCTCCAGGTGGGGTTTCACCAGAGCGGAGCAGAGCGGCACAACCCCTCCCTCACCCTGCTGGTCCCACTGCTTTGGATGCAGCCCAGGACATGGTTGGCTTTCTGGGCTGTAGCACACATTGTCAGCTCATGTTTAGCTCCTCACCCAGCAACACCCCCAAATCCTTCTTTTCAGGGCTGCTCCCAATCTATTTTCCACCAAGCCTATAACTGTGCTTGGGATTGCCCCAACCCAGGTGAAGGACCCCGCACTTGGCCTTGTTGAACTTCGTGAGGCTTGCACAGGCCCAGCTCTCCAACCTGTCAAGGTCCCTCCCTGGCTGCCTGAATCATCTCTCTCAGCCTATGCTGTGTTTTAAAACAAGCACAGTCTGTCACGGTGCTACACAAAGTACTGAGAAAACACATCCTCATCCTTGATATAACCTTGCCCACCCACTGGGGCAACACTGAAAGCCATCTGAGAAGATCATGATGCCACAAAGCGAGTTGTGGACCCTGCACAGACACCCAGAATGGAAACAAAGAGAAGAAAACATCCATCTTTCAAACTTATTCTGCTACCACTAAACGTAAACACCACAGGCTCCAGGTTCTTCTATCTTTGGCTCAGTACCACAACTTAGGTTTACCCAAGAGAATGAGACTGGTCATCCTTCCTTTATATCATATATTCACTGATTTTCTGTCCACACATTACTGCACAGGGAAGGCTGCATGGCATGGTATGAAATACATTTGTGAGAGTGAGACAAAACACTTAGCCTCCTGCTGTTTAGCAAATAGAATCCGTAATTCCCTGTACTTGCAGCACAAGAAGAATAAGGTAACACAAAATTGGTCCCTTCAGATTTTAAAGAGGCCACATTTTTGAAGATTGGTACTTCTTGCAACTCAGTTTTTTTCTACCCACTATGAATTATGTCCGGTCTCCAGAAATCTCCAAACATCCACCTTGAATAATCAGGCCTTGTGAAGCATCTTAATAGGGGACCTGAAGATACACAACACTATCTGTCATCTTTTAGTATCTTCCCAATAAAGCCTATTCCAAACCAGAGTGGTGAGAAAACAGACTGAAGAGAAACTGAACAGAAAGAGCAACACCAGGGGTCTGAGCACTGAAATAAGTGAAGGTAGAGTAAATTCTAAAAATTGTGAAGTATTTATAGATATGTGCAAAACAAATCATTTGAAACTGAGTTAAAAATACACAAAAGTCATGAATCCAGCCCTGAACTGACAGGATGAAACTGGCATGGTCTGCAGGGGATGCACCCAAGAAAATACATCCCAGGTACCCTCAGTGTGGATTTGTAAGGTCAATCACACCGCATGAATTCCTCCATCTCCCACCCAGGCAGAACACACCTGGCCTTTGTTTCGTTCCCTTAGGAAGTGTGCAGGTGATTTCAGCTCCACGTGGGTGTTTGGGGCACCTACTACCCCTGAAATTCAGAGCAATCTTCTTCGGTGCCACCTGGTAGATGTGAGCTCTGGACTAAACCCTTCCTCTCCTGCCAAGTCCCACACTCTCTGCCTCAAGGTGTCATCTGCAAAAGGCAGCCTGAGCCACTTCTTTGCCAGGGAAGATGTGAGGAGATGCTTAAAAGATGATGATTTGCTCATACATTGAGGTGATGAGGTCACAGATCATCTTTGCAGGTTTGACCATAGACTAAAGAAGAGAGAGAAAAAACGGGTGTCTAGATAACCCCACCCAGCTTGAAATACCAGTAGCAGCACCAGCAAAACCAGCTCTTGGTGTCCAACAGCTACATGTGGGGAATAGCTTGGATTTCTGTCTTTCAACATCAGCAGAAGTTCTCCAGACCATAACCAAGGTCATACGGCCCAGATACCCCCACCCTATTTCCTGTAACAGAAACCACAGCAAGGCCTGTGCCTTTCCCCCCAGAAAACCCCAACACCAAAACCCCTTCCCCACAAGGTTCTCATCATCCAGCCAGTGGGCTCTGAGCTGTGTCTGAAGAGCACACACTGACTGCCAGCTCCAAGGCCAGGGTGTCCAGCTCTGTTGAACTATAGAGGTACCAGGTACACATAATTAAATGTTAGGGATCAGAGAAGCAGAGACTCATAGAATGGTTTGTGTTGGGATGGACCTCAAAGCCCATCCAGTTCCACCCCCTTGCCATGAGCAGGGACACCTCCCACTGGATCAGGGGGCTCCAAGCCCCATCCAACCTGGCCTTGAACACCTGCAGGGATGGGGCAGCCACCACTGCTCTGGGCAACCTGGGCCAGGGCCTCCCCACCCTCACAGCAAAACATTTCTTCTTGAGATCTCATTTCAATCTCCACTTTTTCAGCTGAAAACCCTTCCCCCCTCACCCTATCCCTGCACTCCCTATGGATGGCCAATGGCCAATGTCTTTTCTTCATTCAGTCAGTGACAAAGCTAAAGCAGCAAAAGGAGCAGAAGGAACCCAGGAATCCTGATTTCTCTTAATTCGTATTTGAGTCTTCCTCCACCCTGTCCTTTCTTTGGTCATTACACTGGCAATCACCTCGCCATTTCAAAAATGAAATTGCTCCTTTATCAACCTTGTGCTACCCTTAATTACACTCTTACATGGAGATACCTAAGCAAGTTCTTTGTGTCCAACATTCCCTTCATCAACCTCATTAAAGCTATCTGGCCTGGCTTTTCCTGGATAAAAAGTGACATATGATTTAATCTGAAATTAGGCACTGCAGTTCATCTGACATCCTGTGAGACTGAGCCATCCTTCAACACAGATATTTTTCCACAGCTCCCTGTGACCATGTGTGAAACACAGAAGGAGAGGGGACAAGCAGAAAAAGAAAGGCAACCTAAGGAAACACCAAGCCAAACAGGAAAGAAAGCAAAGGAGGTGATACCATAGCAAAGGCTGCTGCAAATGCCCCCTGTCTACATTGAGTGTTATGTTTATGGAGATAATTACTGCAATATGACACTGGTTTCTCTGTGGATCTATGATTTGCATCAGAAATACAAACCAGTGAGAGCTCACTTCATTACCCTGGACAAGGGACCCTCCTGCTCCGTAACGTTTGCTGTAACCAGATCCCTCTGATATCCACAGTTGGAGTTTGTGTCAGCATGTCTGGGCTTCTCTTCCAGAGCAATGAGGAATCCACAATCCTGTAGGCAGCAATTCACACCTCCTGGAGTGCCACAGCCCCACCTAATACCGAGAGGATTTGAAGCCCAGGAGGGTAAAAACTGGCCGTTACGAGCCCAGAGTCCTATTTAGAATCAGAAACATTTAGGTTGGGAAAGACCTTTAAGATCATCAAGTTCAACCCTTAAACTGGCACTGCCAACTCCACCACTACCCTATGTCCCAGAGCAAATACAAGTTGTTCTTTCAAAGTAATGACCGACTGGAGGAGCCACATTTGGAGCACAGGGGTTATGGGGAGCGGCTGAGGGATCTGGAGTTGTTTAGGCTGGAGAAGAGGGTGAGAGAAAAATGGCCTCAAGTTGCACCAGGGGAGGTTTAAACTGGATATTAGGAAACATTTCTTCACTAAATTAGCTGTCAAGCAGTGGCAGAGGCTGCCCAGGGTAGTGGTGGAGTCATTTAAACACCTCCAGGAATGTGTCGATGTCCTGCTTAGGAATGTGGTTTAGTTGTGGAGTTGGACGTGTGAGGTTTAAAGTTGGACTTCATGATCTTAAAAGTCTTTTCCAACCTAAATAATTCTGTGGGACAGATCAGGAAAGATGAAATTTTACCTGTTTAATGACGTTTTTAAAAATCATTATCATAACCCTTTACTGTGTCCTGCAGGCAACTGCACATCTGCTGAATTTAATGCAACCACTACAAACACTTTTCAGAGCAAAAGGAAGTGGCAGCATCACTGTTACCATAGGCAGTACCAGATTTAGACTCAATGGCCCCAAAATGAGCCATCAGTGTCTGGACGCACAAGAAGCCGCACAATGGGAAAATATGAACCTAGAGAAAGCTTTGTTTCAGCTCTTTCCCTTAAACTTAGTTGAAACCTAAAACCATGAAGCATGTATTGTTCCTTTGCAGACTTCAGGAGGCTCAATATTTGCTGTTACAGATATCTGATTATCCTTTTTAGCCACAAACACTTTCTTCCCCCCTCCCCTGTGCTCTGAGCCACATCCAAAACCCTCCTGTGGCTGAAAACCACACGATAAAACCTTGGAGAGAAGAAAGGGAAGGAAGTTTGGTGGTTCACAGGCAGGAAGGGAGTGCAGGTTCCTGGGGAACTCATTGCTTCACCGTGAGACCCCGTGGGGCTGAATCACCCCTGCTTCCCACAACCACCAGGAATTCACCTGGTCCTGTAAAGCCTTTGGTGGTCACAGCCTGAGCACAGCAGCTGAATTCTATCATCTGCAAGTCCCACACAGGCTGCCTGAGGGTGTGAATTGCCAGTATTTGTAAGCCCAATCACAAATTTTGGTAAAAAAACACCCCAGGGTGATTTTTCAGCAACCAAACAAGCATTTCCTTGACCGTTTTTGACATTTGTTAAACTCACTTGTTTGCTTTTTGGATATCTGGTACACAGTAGTAGGAATCAGAGATCTGATCTCTTTCCTGAGCTGCTGCGTTTAGTTTGCAGTCAAGGGAACTGAGTGGCTCCAGTTGTTGCCTTTGGTGTGAGTATTGTGGGTTTATTGAGGGCACATTTTATCTGCCAGCAGGCTGCCCAGTCAGCTGGCCTGGCTAAACCCTTCAGAAGTTCCAGGCAGTCTGCCCTGGTACCAACTGATCTCATTTATGGTTTATACCACCTGTAAAATTTGCCAGATCACTGATAATGCACAACTATTATAATGTCACTAATTACTAAGTGACTTTATTGGTCTCTTCTCACAGGTTACAAGTGAGGAAATGGCCTCAAGTTGCAGCAGGATTGGATATCAGGAGAAATTTTTCACTGAAAGGGTTCTCAGGCACTGGAACAGTTGCCCAGGGAAGCAGTGGAGTCCCCATCCCTGGAGGGACTTAGAAGGTGGGCAGATGACGTGCTCAGGAATATGGTTTAGTAATGGACAGGGATGGTTGGACTCGCTGGTCTCAAAGGTCTTTTCTAACTAAATGATTCTCTGATCCCATTGCCTTCCTCACAACTCCCTACAAGATGATGAGATCACTTGTTCCACAACAGCACCCACCCCAAAAATGCATGTGCAGCAGAAATCCTCAGAAATCCTCATCCTTACCCCTTGCATTCCCCAGGGAAACACAGCGTGGGAGAGCCTCTAAGACTGCAGCCCATGTTCAGGACCACCACGCACAGAGGTGTGTCCTTAGGGCCAGACAGTTACTATGAAATCTCCCTTACCTCCAGCCAAGCTACAGCAGAACAAACAGGATTTCTTTACAAAATCCAGACCAGACAATGTCTTTTCCAGTTTCATAAAAGCATCATAAAATCTTCCAGCATCCAAATTTACCAGACAGGGATATTGCACCAAGACAAACAATGAACTTCCAAGGAATGATACAGCAAGACAGAGAAGGGACTGGGTATGGATCTGGGAGGACTTGGCACAAAAATCCCCTCTTCCCTGTCTGGAGCAATGGATCTTTTGCAAACAGCACTTGCCAGTCTCCAGTGAAAATGCAGAAGACATGAGGCTGAGCTGGGTGAGATGCTGTCTCCCAGACTAGACCTGTGCTAAGAAGCCTGCTGTGGTGTTACTATGAACATCATCATGCCCTTGAACTGGGTATCAGCAGCTGAAATATGATTTAAAACTGGAAGGATTACACTGTCAAAGGTGATCACCTCACAGGCAGCAAACCCAGGGCTCCTGCTTGGTAAAACTTTGGGACAGGGACTCTTCCCTGCCACAGGCACAGCCCGGTGCCTGGAGCAATGGGACCCTCACATTGAGAGGGTGTTAATTCAGATAACAAAATAGGATTGATCCAATAGTAAATAGCTTGGACTCATGGGGAATCCTACAGAGGCTGAGGGGTATTAAATCATTCCTTAACCTGGCATGGGAAGAGTGACTGGGCAGCCACTGCTGCCATCCCTATGTGCTGCAAGGTTTGTGGAGTACAGAGCTCTCTGCTGATGCAGAGATGGATGGATGTGCCCTACCAAGAGCCCTCCCCCTCTTATGGGTGTGAGAGGACAGCAGATCAAAAATTATGGGCACAGCTCCCTCCCAGGGCTACTGCTCTGATCAGCTTCCTCACACACTCCAGGTCCATGGCTGCTTGTGGTTGCAGGATGGAAGGGCAGAGAGACATCAGGATGAACCTGCCAACTGCAGACACTCCGTGTCTGATTTGAAAACCTGCAGCTTTGATGATGTTTCTTGTGCAAAAGAAGCAACAAGAAACATGTGGAAAATCAGTATAACTCAACCCTCAGCTTCCGTGGCCATTCCAAGATTGCTCATATTTATGGAGGAAAGAAGTAAAGTCTAAAAAACCACAGCTGAGAAAAGGTTGGTGTCTGAAGGCTTCTGTAATTTGTGTTTTTAAAATAAGGAAAGATGTGGGTAAATGTGATTCATTTACTCAGAGCAAGGATTGGCAAGAGACAGCATGGACTGGTAGGTAAAGAAATGGATGAGGAAGGAGGAAGCAGGAGCAAAACGAGGTACCTTCAGATGCAGAACAGGGAGCTGGACTGGCTAAAGAGCCATTGGTATCTCCACTTACTGCAAGTCTGAAAAAAGAAATGCAACTGGTACTCAGCTATGAATTTCCCAGATTTTGGGATGAACTTCCTCTCCATCCCAGCAGACATGGGCTAAATTCACACTGGATGCTGACACTGAAAGGTGTCAGCTCTCCCTATGCTCTCATCCACATTATCTAAACAGATACAACCAGAAGTGTTGCTCAGATTTGCAGGGCCAGGTCCCAGAGGTGATTCAGATCCTTGCACCCAGCAGATCAAGCAAACCAAAGGCAGGATTTCCTGCTCTCCCTTCATGGGCCACTTTTAGCTGGGACTAACAACTGCAGAAGTGTCTCCTGGACTCTGAAAGACATCCTGGGGAGATTATGAGCTCACCTGTGGGGAAAGAGGCAAGGTGTGAATAAATATGGTTGTGAGCTTCTCCTGTCCCTCCTCCCCAGCCCTGACACGCTGAGAGAGGAGATGTTGGTGGGGCTTGGGGGACCTGCTGACACATGAAGGGTGTGGCCAGAGGGTGGGAGAAGGGAGATGGTCCTCACTTTCTTCAAGTTCTCTGGTCAATGCCTTGGCATTGGCACCAAAGAGCAGGTCTTGCCGTGCTTCCCCATTGAAACTGCACTTTATGTCCCTGCATAAAGTGAGAAGGATCACAGTTTGTCATGGGGAGCCGTGGGGAAACACATTAAAACTTGCCTGTATTTTTTTCTTCACATATAAACGACTGAGGATCATCTCTAAAACCAAAACCTCTGTGAAGCTGCCATGCCAAGCACACAATAGGAACTGTTGTTCCAAGCCCAGGGCTGTTTCCCAGGTTCTATTAAACTTTTCATGGCACACTAACGAATATTAGCAGAAACATATAGGTTAGCAACTCATTTTAGTAGATTTAATACAAGAAGTGGGAACCTCTTCACAACTGCTCTTTTTCTCTTTGTTAGCAGCTCAGGACTTGCTTATAATTCACATTTATGTCCCATTTACAGATGTAGCACACACCAACTATTTATCATTTATCAGGAATTATATTAATGCAATAATTGGGAAATATCGAAGAAGAAGGCCCTAAACCTGGGGCACCCGGGGCTGTTTAGTCTGGAGAATCATAGAATGACAGAATTACCTGAGCTGGAAGGGACCCAATCATCGAATCAAACTCCTGTCCCTACACAGGACACTCCCAACATTCACCCCGTGGGACTGAGGGCATTGGCCAGATGCTCCTGGAATGCTGGCAGAGTGGGTGCTGTGACTGCTGCCCCGGGGAGCTGTTCCAGGGCTCCACCACCCACTGGGGGAAGAACCTCTCCCTGATATCCAACCTAACCCTCCCCTGGCACATCTTCCTGCCATTCCCTCCAGTCCTGTCCCAGGTCACCAGAGAGCAGAGCTCAGCCCCTGTTTCCCCTCCCTCCCTTGTGAGAAGGCAGCAAACAGCTCTGAGATCTCCTCTCAGGCTCTTCTTCTCCAGGCTGAACAGACCAAGTGACTTCAGCCTCTCCTCACACGACTTCCCCTCCGGACCCTTCACCAGCTTTGGGGCCTCCTCTGGACACTCCCCAGTGGTCTGATGTCCTTTTTGTACTGTGCACCCAAAACTGAACACAATATTCTAGGTGGGGCCACCCCAGTGCAGAGCAGAGGATACTGATGGGGGAGATCTCATCGCTCTCTGCAACTCCCTGCGCTGGTCTCTTCTCCCAGGTAACAAGGGATAGGACAAGAGGAAATGGCCCCTGGCTGCACCAGGGGAGGTTTAGATTGGAGAGCAGGAAAGATTTCTTTACTGGAAGAGTGGTGAAGCCCTGGTAGAGGCTGCCCAGGGCAGGGGTGGAGTCCCCATCCCTGAACGGTTCCAAAACCACGTAGCTGTGGCACCTGTGGACATGGATTAGTAGTAACGGTGGGGTTGGGTTGACAATGGATTTGATGATCTTAAGAGGCCTTTTCCAGCCTTAGTGATTGTATGATTAGCAGATGGAAACCCCATTTGCTTGCACCAGGAGAGGTACCAGCTGAGGACATCCTGTTGCTACCTTTAAAATCTACCAGAATTGACCAACCTTGCTTAAAGAAGAAGAAGAGGTGAAGTTACATGGCCACCCAATATTTCTATTGCTATCCCGAGCCATATCAAGAGATCATAATTTTTCAAGAAATCCTTCAAAGTATTTCTCACAGGAGCATCTTCAGCCTCCCCAAAGTGCAGCACCTCGAAGAGGAAGGTGTTGTTTATGATAATCCAATCTATTTAGGTAAAATAGTTGATGATGGAATAACCATCACATTTCTTTCACGCAAACCCCATCTGAGCTGGAATAGGCTGAGCAGAGCAGTGGTGGCTGCCCCATCCCTGGAGGTGTTCAAGGCCAGGTTGGATGGGGCTTTGAGCCCCCTGATCCAGTGGGAGGTGTCCCTGCCCAAGGCAGGGGGTTGGAACTGAATGATATTTAGGGTCCTTTCCAACCCAACCCATTCAATGATTCTATGACAGGCACAGCAGTTGTGCCCAGGACAACATTTCACATGGAAACCACCACGCCTTGGCAGTGCTGCTGTCCCACAGAGCCAAACATCCCCATGGCTTCCAGCAAAGCTGATCACCACGACTGCAAAAATCACATTGATTTAAGAAGACCCTCTAAAGGACTAAATTCATCCTGCTGACTTCCTCTCTGCACAAATCTGAGCACAGATAGGAGGAAGAGGAATTTCATGGCACTGCAAAAAAAAACCCAACCCATCAAAGGCCTGAGTTACCCTTTCTGTATTTTATAATATCCTTGGTGGGTTCTCACAGCTCAGATTTTACCTAAGGCAATTTTCCATATTTCCTTGAAACAATACAGTGGGAGTATCCCCACAGTGTGCTCCTTGTGATCCCAGCTCTGTCAGCGCGACCCTGGTGGCACTGGGGCTGTGTGGGACATGCCAGCTGCTGCTGAAGGGGTTGTAGCACCATGGGTGGCCAAGGCACTGTCCAAAGGCAGCTCAGTGGTTCTCCAGTCTGCCTACAAAAAAATAAACACTGGCAGACCACATATGTCATTGAAAAAAAAGTCACACGAGTTGTTTGCTCTAGCACTGCCCTGTGACAAGGCAGCCAGGCCAGCAGGGTGTGTGGACATCCTTGGGGAAAGATCAAGTGAAAGGAAAACCCTCTTGATGTGATCCCATCTGGGACCCTGGGTCCGAGTTTCTGTGTTTCAGAATGCAAAGGTTCCCAGCAAACCAAAAAGAAAGGGGTGGGAAACGTCCTCTCTGGTGAAAGAGGATGGATGCAAAGATGAGCTTCATAGAATCATAGAAAGTCCTGAGTTGGAAGGGACCCACAAGGATCATCCAGTCCAACTCTGTCCCTGCACAGGACAACCCCAACATTCACTCTGTGGGGCTGAGGGTGTTGGCCAAATGCTGCTGGAATATTGTCAGGATGTGACTGCTTCCCTGGGGAGCTGTTCCAGGGCTCCACCACCCTCTGGGGGAGGAACCTTTCCCAAATGTCCAACCCAACCCTCCCCTGGCACATCTTCCTGCCATTCCCTCAAGCCCTGTCATTGGTCACCAGAGAGGTGAGGAAGGCAGGGAGGAAAGCATATAAAAAGTTAATGATTCAAACATCGTACTGAACCATAGACAGTGAAAGGTCTAGGGACCAGCTAATGATCTGGAAAGATCCACGTGATGGTCAGGATGGAGAGACATTTATTATTGACAGTTAATCCTAAGAACTACAGAGTGAAACCAAGAAATGGAAAATCCAAGCTAAATGTGAAAGCAGGTGGGCAGTGTCTTCAAGTAGGTTTACTCTGCCCAAAAGAGCAGAGTGGATGGAAGCAGTTTAACACCTCTTGGATGTTCAGCCTTTAAAGCACCTTTCACTGAACTCAGCTTCTTGCTGTAAATCCACTAGAAGAGCTGACAAGAGTTTTGACACCTCTGAAACACACAGAGCCGTGTCCAGAGGAGGGAAAGCAATACAGAAAACACACATAAACAACCCAAATCCACACGAGAAGCTTTCACAAGCATAAAAACACAGGCCAGAGAATGACTTTTCAAGGTCTTTCTCCAACAGCAAATCCTTTTGACAGTAGAGGCTGTTTTGAGGATGTGCTGAGGGCTACAGAGACAAAGAGGATCTGTGACTGTGTGAGCTGGTCTGCACCAGCAGGACTTCACCAAAGGATGCACCATCTGATCCCTCATCTTAGAGCTGGCTCTCCACCAGTGTGGTGTGGCCAAAATAGACCATGGGATTTCCTACAGTAAAACCAATCCAACACAGAGCAAGGAGAATACCAACAAACGTTGTATATGGATGTAAAACTGTAGAAACAGAGCAGTTTTACATCACTCCTCCAAGTGTTATGCTTGAGTGAAAGCTTGATTGAATTTTGGGTTGTGGCACCAGGCATTTTCTAGTCTATTAGAAGTAAAATTACAGCTATGCTCATTATGGATCTGTCTGCTGTTATGGAACTTCACCCTCTCTATGCTTTAATCATCCAATTCTCATTGCAATCTGCTATAAAACCACTCTATTTCAAAAAACCAAAATCAATGTAAATAGTACTGTGCTGCTTTATGCAAGCCGAAAAGCTGGCTTTGATTACTGAAATGCAATTAGAGGTGAAACCAGACTGAAAATGAGAGTCCATTTATTGCAAGGTGCAGGTATTGCAGGGCAACACGTGAGCATCATCCCTGCCAGGTGGTCAGCTCAGCCACCTGAGCGTGAAGAGAAGTGGAATTACACTGATTGTGTGCACAGGCTAATTAGTCCCTCCTGGGCTTCCCTTCCATTAAGTCCAAATGCAAGAGGAGAGAGGTAATGCAAAAACTTCCACAGCCTCTCACTGCTGCTTTAATGATGTGGCCATGTGTCCTTGTCCTCAGAAGATGCTGAAGACAAACAGCTATCGGAGAGCACGTGCGAACTGAACACCTTGTTCCATCATCTGGGTTAAGAACTGGTTGGATGGCCAGGCCCAGAGGGTGCTGGTGAACAGGGCTGTGTCCAGCTGGTCACCAGTGGTGTCCCCAGGGATCAGTGTTGGGTCCAGTTCTGTTTAACATCTGCATCAATGATTTAGATGAGGGGATTGAGTCCATCATAAGCAAATTTGCAGATGACACCAAGTTGGGAGGGAGTGTCGACCTGCTGGAAGGCAGGAGGGCTCTGCAGGGGGACCTTGATGGGCTGGAGAGATGGGCTGAGTCCAATGGGAGGAAGTTCAACAAGGCCAAGTGCTGGGTCCTGCACTTTGGCCACAACAACCTCATGCAGTGCTACAGGCTGGGGACAGAGTGGCTGGAGAGGAGTCAGGTGGAAAGGGACCTGGGGGCACTGATGGACAGGAGGCTAAACATGAGCCAGCAGTGTGCCCAGGTGGCCAAGAAGGCCAATGGCATCCTGGCCTGCATCAGGAATAGTGTGGCCAGCAGGGCAAAGGAAGTGATCCTTCCCCTGTCCTCGGCATTGGTGAGGCCACACCTTGAGTCTTGTGTTCAGTTCTGGGCCCCTCAGTTCAAGAAAGAGATTGAGGGGCTGGAGGGGGTCCAGAGAAGAGCAACAAAACTGGTGAAGGGACTGGAGTACAAGTCCTGTGAAGAGAGGCTGAGGGAGCTGGGGTTGTTTAGCCTGGAGAAGAGGAGGCTCAGGGGTGACCTCATTGCTCTCTACAACTGTCTGAAAGGAGGTTGCAGTCAGGTGGGGGTCGGATTCTTCTCCCAGGCAGCCAGCAACAGAACAAGAGGGCACGAGCTTAGATTCTGCCAGGGAAGGTTTAGGCTGGATATCAGGAAAAAGTTCTTCACAGAGAGAGTAATCAGGCATTGGAATGGCCTGGCCAGAGAGGGGGTGGAGTCACCATCCCTGGAGGTTTTTAAAATAAGACTGGATGTGGCACTCAGTGCCATGATCTAGTAATCATGAGAGTGTTGGATTAAGGGTTGGACTTGATGATCTTGGAAGTCTCTTCCAACCCAGGTGATTCTATGATTCTATGATCAGCACAATAGCAGAAATGGGAAGGAAAAACAATATTAATGAGCTGCTGCTGTGTTTTGTCATGACAGCGACATCACAAAATGTCACATCTACCTCCCATCTCTACGTGCCTCTTCCCAAAGATCTTCCTATATCAGAATAAATTAATGCTGAGCGACTGCTAGCACCAGGCTGGGCTTTTTTTTCCCAGCACCAGTCAGACAGGTCAGGTCAGGATACAGAAGTCCAGAGGGTTAAACACACACACGCTGTTCCCAGGGCATTGCTCCAACACCGCCTTTCCCTTTTGAAGATCGAATCCAAACAGAATAAAACACCAGATAACAAAGACCCAAACACCACAAACTCACACAGCTGATTCATAAAATATTCAAGGAGAAAATCTAGCATGGAAATCCCCACAGACAACCTGTCTCAATCCCAGCTCTTCCTCCTCCGCCCCCATCAGGACTGATTAAACACTTCCCAGAGATCCTGACATTGATGGCTCCATCCGACTGTACATGACTCTCGTCTGACACAGTTGCTGCTTCTTCTCAGAACAGCTCTTTCTGCTACTGTTTCTCTAAGTGCTACAAGGGGTCCTGATGCCATCACTGTTTTAATTACAGGCTGCCTTCTGGTCCTTCTGTCGCTTGGCGTGTCAAGGAGGAAGGACTGGGTCTAATGGTCTGCTCCAGGGCTTTAACTGGAATCACAGAATCATAGAATAACCCAAGCTGGAAGGGACCCAAAAGGACCATCCAGTCCAACTCCTGTCCCTACACAGGACACTCCCAACACTCACCCCGTGGGACTGAGGGCATTGGCCAAATGCTCCTGGAATGCTGGCACAGTGGGTGCTGTGACTGCTGCCCTGGGGAGCTGTTCCAGGGCTCCACCACCCACTGGGGGAAGAACCTCTCCCTGATATCCAATCTAACCCTCCCCTGGCACATCTTCCTGCCATTCCCTCCAGTCCTGTCCCAGGTCACCAGAGAGCAGAGCTCAGCCCCTGTTTCCCCTCCCTCCCTTGTGAGAAGGCACAAACAACTCTGAGATCCCCTCTCAGTCTCCTCAAGGATGAACAGACCAAGTGACTTCAGCCACTCCTCACACGACTTCCCCTCCAGACCCTTCACCAGCTTTGGGGCCTCCTCTGAACACTCCTCAGTAGTCTGATGTCCTTTTTATACATATATATACATATATTTCTCAGGCCTAACTGTGCTCCCTGTATTTCTGGAGGCATACTATGGCCTGTAACACTAAGTAGATCATCAAATTCTTCAATCATATAACAGAATCACAGAATCACAGAATGGGTTGGGCTGGAAGGGACCTCAAAGCCCATCCAGTTCCACCCCCTGCCATGGACACCTCCCACTGGATCAGGGGGCTCAAAGCCCCATCCAACCTGGCCTTGAACACCTCCAGGGATGGGGCAGCCACCACTGCTCTGGGCAACCTGGGCCAGGGCCTCCCCACCCTCACAGGAAAACATTTCTTCCCTAAGATCTCATCTCCATCTCCCCTCTTGCAGCTTAAATTCTTCAAGAAACTGCTTTGGACCGAGGTTGGTTACAACTCAAGAATTATTTCAAACTGTACTGAGGATGCTGAATGAAAAGATCCAATCACCTACAGCAAAACCTTCTGCCCACCACTCCTGTTGCGTGGTCATTACCACCTGGATCTTTCCCCCCTCTCTATTTTGAAGCTGTTAGCAATATAGTCTAGAGTTTGTCAAACAGTCAAAGAAATTCTCATTATGAGGATTTGGGTTCTGAGATGCCCAAACATCAATGCATTTTGGTGGTGCATTCATGTGCCTGTTTAAGAACCACCTGTTTCTGACACTTTTGGGGTACAAACAACTCCTCGTTCACCTTGGACACCGTCACATCATATCGAACTCTATGTTTATTTTGAGCAGCTTTATTCTACACCATTTACTGAAAGGCTGATGCTATTAATTAGCATTTATTAACATTTGCTCACTTTTTGAGAAGCAGAATTTTCAGGAGCCAAGGAGAAATCATTTGGCCAATGCCCTCAATCACAGGGTGTGAATGTTGGGAGTGTCCTGTGTCGGGACAGGTCATTTTGGGTCCCTTTGAACTCAGGTGATTCTGTGATTGTAAATCCAGTCCTTTGCAAAGACAAGTCCACTCCCCACAGCAACCTTGATTTGGGCCGGTTATTGCTAACATGGGCAAATATCATCAATGCTTCATTCTCTAATTAGTCCATTTTTTGACTGCTGAAATGCACACACTACAGACTGAAGTCAGCCTGTGATGTAGAAGTCAGTGGAGCCTTCTGAAAGCCATATTCTGGCAAAAATACTTTGCTTGCTGGAGTGACACTTTCTTGTGACTCAAGGTTTATTCCATTTGCAGATGGATTTTCTCTGGCTTTCAGTCCCCTCCTGGGCTGATAGGGATGTGAAGAGGATGTTCAACATCTCTGGGCCTGATACATGGGCTGGTCCAGTAGATTTCATTTTTGAGGCCTTCTTCCCAAGGCCAATCTCCCAGACATGGTTGTCTCTCCTCAAGCTCTTCGCGCTGTGCCTGTCCCATTTTGAGGGGTTCACAGTGCTCTGCTTGCCCCGCTTTTGACTACAGAAGCCTTTTCATGTTAACAACCATTGAAACTTGTTACTTTCATGTGGACAGTGCAATATTTTGGTACTGAGAGTTTCTATTTTGCCAGACACTGTCATTTTTGTCATTAAGATGCAGCAGAGGGGAGCGCTGTTACCAGAGTGGCCGTAGTTACCTGACACAAGTCCAGGTGACAAAAGCTGCCATGGGACAAGCTGAGCAACCACTGACTCCAGTGACTGCATTACAGAACTGCATTTTCTCTTCTGTCACAACATCAGACACCAGCCTTGTTGTTCTCCAGCCTATTAGAAATGAATAAATATCTGATTTACAACTTACACCTTAAAGGAACTGGTGGGTCTTGGGAACAGGGACAGAAGAAAAATCAGTGCTGCCCCTGGGTGCTCTCCATTGCTGCATTGATCAGTTTTAAATTATTAAGAAGTGGAATGTCACCATTTCACTTGAGAAACAAAATCAAATGAAACGGAAGAGAAGGCTGAGATGGAAATTCTCTTCTAACATTCTGTCCAAAAATATATTTACATTGTTTCATGCAATTATTGCTTAATCTTCTGCAAATAATTGCTCTGCTTTTAGAGTTCACTGACCCACAAACAGAGCTGTCCCATCCACGGTTACTGGAATTACTGGTAGGGAGGCAGGGAAAAGAAAGTCATCTACTGGCATTTACAAGCTGGCTTTTAAGCTCCTGGGCTGCATCAAAAGAAGTGTAAACAGCAGGTCAAAGGAGGTAATCCTGCTCCTCTAACTCTGCTCTCATGAAACCTCACCTGGAGCCCTGTGTCCAGTTTTGGAGTCCTCAGCACAGGAAGGATCTGGAGCTGTTGGAGAGAGCCCAGAGGAGAACACGGAGATGATCTGAGGGCTGGAGCACCTCCTGTGCAAGGACAGGCTGAGAGAGTTGGGGTTGTTCAGCCTGGAGAAGAGAAGGTTCCAGGGAGACCTTAGAGCAGCCTCCCAGTACTGAAAGGGGCTCCAGGAAAGCTGGGGAGGGGCTCTTGATCAAGGAGTGCAGGGACAGGATGAGGGGGAAGGGTTTTCAGCTGAAAGAGGGGAGATTGAGATGACATCTTAAGAAGAAATTCTTCACAATGAGGGTGGGGAGGCCCTGGCCCAGGTTTCCCAGAGCAGTGGTGGCTGCCCCATCCCTGGAGGTGTTCAAGGCCAGGTTGGATGGGGCTTTGAGCCCCCTGATTCAGTGGGAAGTGTCCCTGCCCTTGGCAGAGGGGTGGAAGATGGGCTTTAAGGTCCCTTCCAACCCAAACCATCCCCTGATTTTATGATTGTATAAATCTGCAGTGCAGCAGCTAATTCTGCAAGGTCTTTTAACATAGAAAATATTTTATGCTCAGTCTGAATGCTAATTGCTTTTGTGGTGAGACTTATACAGCTGAGAATTGATGAAGTTGCTTGTTTCTTTGTTAAAAAAAATAACCCAATGCTGCACATTTTCAGACAAAAACACTGTTGTGTTAAAAAAGTCGAGTTTCTGCACATAATGAAAAACAGTAATTAAGATGAACACCACACAAGGGAAATTTAGCTGCATTGTTCTGCTCCTGCTCTGGAGCGAGGCGCTCTGAGCCCAGCTCCCTGGTGCCCCATCCTCATGTGATTGTTTACTCCTCCATAGTGGGAATACAAACAGGGGGCACAGCCCTGCTGGACCTGAGAGGTGAATTGGAAAACCACTTTACACTTCATTAAGCAGGACAAGAAACAGCAAGGAAACTCCAGACTGAGATCCACAATGTGCACTGTTAATTCTATAGGGTGGGGAGGCCCTGGCCCAGGTTGCCCAGAGCAGTGGTGGCTGCCCCATCCCTGGAGGTGTTCAAGGCCAGGTTGGATGGGGCTTTGAGCCCCCTGATCCAGTGGGAGGTGTCCCTGCCCATGGCAGGGGTTGGAATGGGATGGGCTTTATGGTCCAAACCCAAGCCAGTCTATGATTTTATGATTACTGGAGGGCTACAAGCTGCACCATGGCCAAAACAATTGAATGGCCAAGAAGATCTCAGTAATAACAAGGAAGACTCAGGAGTTAAAAGAATTGAACAGAGCAAACTTATGCATCCTTTCAGTCCCAAGTTCAATAATGCCTCATCAGAATGATGCCATTTTGTCCTGACAGGTTAAGGGGAGCCCAGTCTGAACCAGCATTTCCAGGCTGGTGTGATGGGATGGCCAGGACTGTCTGCCTATGCTACTGGAGCCTTGTGCAAGGATGTCCACCAGCCCTGCCTCATAGGACCCTGTCTTATGGGATCCTTGTGTTTCCTTATCGTTTGGCCAGGCCACCCACTTAAATCCTCTGAGTACTCCAAGTGAAAGAAAGGAAATTTTCAGACATTCTTATCTGAGTAAAACTTGTAAAGCATTTCACAAGACAAAGAAAAGGTATTTTCTGGTCCAGCTGACTCACTTGAGCAAATTTCAGCAGCTCCCTGCAAGCAGTGGAGATGCTCCTCCTTTATGTCAGAGAAGGTTGCAATGTAATACAGGGATTGCTGGTTCTTTCCCTTTAGCATCAGCCAACTTTAGTAATGTTAATCATGTTATTATTAAGATATATACAGACAGAATAAGAAGAATGCATTCTTCTGTATGAGAGTCACATAAATGACTCAGATCAAACCCGCTCGCTAGTGGATGTCTACTTTGTCACATCTGCTTTCCTCTTCTTGTCTCATGGGGCTCCAGTCCATCTTCCTTATTTCTGAAAGCCTTTGGCAAGAATGCCTTTGCAGTGACCTCCTACATCTTCATTCCCACCACTGGGTCAGGGATGGGGTCAGGAAGCACCACAGGAGGAATCCGTAAGAACAACAGGAACAGTGAAAGAAAAGAAAACTTCCTCTCGAGTTCCTCCTCCACCACTGCCCACTGGAGAAGTTTTCCTCAGGGAACACAGTCTCCCTCCCTAGTCTGGAAAAAGGAGCTACTGTAAAAAGCACTCAGCTCTCACTGTAGGTGTGGGGGGGGTGGGAGGGGAGTGCTGTTCAGGAACTGTTTTCATCCCCATCCTTTTGTTACTTAGCAATAGAAACCCAAACACGGCTCCTCCAAGTGTAGAAGGCTTCCAGCAGCTCCAGCAGGAGCCCTGCAGGGAGTACTGGATTTCATTCCCTTCTTCACCAGGGATCTGAATACCCACCCATAAACTGCTGGCACAATAAAAAGTGAAGGTCTCAGCCTGCCATTAACAACAACACAAACCCCATCCAAGGGGCGGCCGGGTTGTGCTTTGAAATAACAGGAAGTGCCTTGATTTCAAAGCCTCTTGGACCTGAACCTGATATCCTGCACATTATGGGATAACTTCTTCAAGACAAACTCTTGATTTCCAAATGTCTTCCTTCACAAGGCAGCCCAGACAGCCCTGCTGCCAGGCCCATGTGAGGCTTCAGCAGAAGCCAGGGAGCTGGTTGGGAGCAGGAGGGTGTTTTTGCAGGAGGAAGGATCCCCTTTGGGAAGACTTGGGTTAAGAAGGCGCATGGGGTGGGACTGGCATCATCAGCTGAGACCTTCAAGGCTTCCTGCAACGTGCATTTCCATGGGCTCAGCCTGTGGCTAACCTCAAGATGTTGGAGAACCTCTCCCTCCCCTCCTAGCAGGATCCTGGGGGAGTCTCCTGCCAGCTGATTCTCCCAAGTCACACACCTCAGCTCTGCCTCCACCACTGGAAGGTGGGGTGGAATAGACAGGTTGCATCGAATCAGACACTTCCCACAGTGGGGTCCCACTCCCCAGTGAAAGCCCTTAATAAGTAATAGCAATAAATAACAATAATAGACCAGATTTATTTCTATAGCACAGAGGCCAAAAAGCCTCTGGCTGTATTGAAATGTAGTCAACAAAAGCAAGTCCAGCTGCCTGGTCTCTTTTTTTTCCCCAAAGGTAACAAAGCTGTGTACAAAATGATAGTAGAAACAACCTGAGAACCACTAGTAACAAAAATACCCAATAAGTGTCACTTTCCAGTCTGTTCCTGCCCTTATCACCACTGGGTAGTGATGGTTGATGAATTTCTGATCTCCAGATATAAATACCACTGACAAAATACCCAAAGCCACTTAGGTTATTATGACATCTTGACATCCCAAAGGAGCTAATGGATTGGGCTTAGATTATTACCTACAAGTAGACCATCGTGTCAGCCCTCTTTCTGCTCGACAGGACCTAAGGGCTGTAATTATTAATGGAATTCTGTACATTAGAGATAGATAGAGAAATGCTTCAAGGAAATGTGAGCCTCAGACTCGTCCCAAGCCTTTACCCATCCTTCAAACTGGATCCGAGACAAACCAATTTGTAAGAACTGATTTAATTATTTCTCATTTCCTGTGTTTCCTGTCTCCTGTCAAGGCCAAGCAAGGAAATGAGGGATAATCCCAAGGAGGCCTGAGATATCATCAGTCCAACTGGACAGCAGAAACACCAGGAACTGCATAAGAAAGCTCTGCCCGACCAAATTTCAGATTCTAGAGAGGTAAGAGATTCCAGATGAGATGAGTGAAGTGTCTCGACCCTCAGGCATTCATCTGGACCAGCAGGATCAGATTTTAATCCCTGCTCTTCTCCAATAGTGACAAGGAACCACCATCCCACAGGGAAGGACGGGTGTTGTGAAACACCTGGCAAGAGGCAGTAATCGTCAGTCCCACTGGATCTATGAACACTGGAACACATATTGTCAGCAAGATGCTCTCTTACTGCTTCTAAAGCCAAAATATGGGCCCCAGTCCACCCTGTCCTCAAGCTCCTGTCAGAGCATGGACAGAGGCTGAGAGCAGGATCAAGAAGAGGTTTGCTTCAGAGGGCATGAACCGGTTCCACGCACAGTAAAGCAATTGTTGACCAAGCCACTGAGCTCTTGACAGCTGGGCAGCTCGATCCTCCAGCCCCAGGGATCTGAAAGGAGTTTGGTCCTTGCTATTCTCACATCTGTAGGAAATGACAGGTCCCTGAGGACCATCCTCCACCAGCCATGCAGTCTTCAGGCAACATTTTCAACCTCCCCGTGGCTTTCCAACCGCGGGCTGAGGGTGCCCCTTCCCACCTCACTGCCCTCCCCTGGGGCATCTTCACAGTCAGAACTTCTGCCTTCAGCAGCTGAAAACAGTTGGTGATTTTCCTTTTCTTCTTATATTCCTGAAAAACCCAAGACAGCCCAGAGAGAGGGAACTGGATCCTGTTCTCTCTTGCACATAATCAAAGCAATGATTTAGGCAGCTTCAGTCACACAGGCAAAGATATTGAAGGAAACAGGGCAGCACAAAGGTAACCAGGGGTAGAGCCTTCATTACCCATGATGATGTGTGAGGAGGTGAGCAGAGCCAAAGCTGTGCTTGCAGGACTTATGGTTCAACCCCCTCCTCTTTCGACTTGGAACTGGAGCACGTTCGATACCACAATTATTGAGGAAAAAATCTGGAAAACCTGTAAAGCTATTTTCCCAGTCATTTTTTCTGCAGCTGAACTTTAAAAAAAAAAGGACAAAACCCAGCTCTCTCTCAGGCATCTGCTTTTAGCTGGTGCATTAGATAATTGCTGTGCAGATGTTCCAGTCTATAATGATTATAACAATAATAAAAGATAGGATTATGCCAAGAGCACTCTCTTCTGTACCTTAAGCAGTGGCTGTGCATGCCCTGAGTGATTTCTTTCATAGAATCACAGAATGTCCTGGGTTGGAAGGGTCCCACAAACCCAACACTCACACCATGGGGCTGAGGGCATTGGCCAAATGCTTCTGGAATATTGTCAGGATGTGACTGCTTCCCTGGGGAGCTGTTCCAGGGCTCCATCACCCTCTGGGTGAAGAACCTCTTCCTGATATCAGGATTTCAGAAGTCCCTAAATATTCTTCATGGCGTAGTCTCACATCCTGCTGGCTTTACAAACCATTTCTGCAGACACAGTTCTACAACTGGAGATAACAGAGCAGTGTCAGGCAACTGTTTTTCTTAGCCCTGGAAGCAGAGGGGTTCTCACGGGACCATCGTGCAGCGGGAAGAGCCGTGCAGGTCTCACCGCTCCAGTGGAGAGACCCTCACTTTTCAAGGATGCAACACAACCCCTGCAGTCCTGCAAGGGCCACGGGACCAAGCTGGGCTGCCTGTTCCCAGATGTTGGTGCTCTGCTTGGGGGTCAGATCAGAGCCACAAGCAGCAAAGCAGCTGGGAAATGAGTAAGGCAGGGACGCAGCCCCCCCAGTCGCCGGCACCGAGACGCTCTGGCAGCATGGATTTCTCTCCAAAGGATGTGGAGCTCGTGGGAGGAGGAGACCAGCTCCCAAGTCACTGAAGGAAAATGCCACGGGTCTGGCCACCTCCCCTGTGGGTTGGAAGGGACTGTGAAATAATCCCTCCTTGGAAAGTTTCCCATGGAACTCTTGCAGAGACAGCACAGAGAGCACCGGTGTTTGTGTGTCCGAATGGCCGAAGAGCGTCAGGTTTGGGGGAGGGGGGGGAGTGTTTGAACAGGATGAAAAAATAGATATTAAAAACCAAAAAGTCCTCTGGGAGCCTCAAGGTGTGCTGGTGACATTGAAGGGCTTTTTCTTTGAGTCTCCAGCTCAACATCCAGGTTGAAAGCTGTCCCAGCACGGCAGCTTTCTGGTAGCTCACGGAAGAAAGAAGCTGGTGACTGCAGCTCCTCTGGGCCATCTCTCTGCACTGCTCTCATCAGCTTCCCTTTACAGGTCAGAACAAGTCTTCTACAGCCATGCCACCCCCCCTTCTGCACACAGGGACTTTGTGACCCAGTGCTGCAGGTCCAGAACCTTGCACACATAAAGCAGGAATATTTTCCAGGACAGGAGGCCAGGATTTGTCTCATCGTGGTGCCCACTCTGCAGGCACTGGCACAAAATAAAAGACTGGTTTCCACCCTACAGAGTTCCTGCCCCAAGGCTGGATGAAGACATGACAGATGGGCACCAGGGGAAAACAAAAGGACAGAACTGGACACTGTGATGTGCTGAGATGTCCTGGCACAGCAGCCTAAACGTCATCATCATTTCTGCAGCCAGCTCAGAGTAGAGGTGAGATGAAGGAGGAAAAAGAAGGCTGGCAGATGTTTTCAGAGAGCTCTTATCAGCAGGGGAGAAAGGTTTGAAAATGTAATACACGGGGAGTGGAGAGCATTGGCATCGTTCAGAGGCAGGAGAGGACATTTTTGTAATCAAAAAGAGAAACAGGCAGGGTGGGACCGAGCTGTGGGGAGTCATTAGTGACACCAGCTTGTGGCTGATGTGACAGCGAGGAGCAGGCAGTGCAAGAGGATGCAAAGAGGGCTCTGTGTGGACAAAGCACCATGGAAATGACTTTTTCCTTTCATTTACCAAAATGGACTGAGACAGACCCAGATTGTCACTGTCAGTGTGCACAACAGGACACAGCAAAGGAACTGGATGAGCACCTGATGGATTTTGCTTCTATATGGAAAAATTGGATTAAAGGGGTGGTGCAGGAAAACTTAGTAAAATGTGAACCCAGCCTGACTGTACCAGAGGAAAGCTCTCCCACAGGGAGAGCTTCCACCAGGAAGGTGGTGTTGCTGACTGCAATCATGCAAATGTGCTGAGGATGGAGACCTTGCAGCACAGCACGTTTCTTCCAGGTTGAACTTGAGCTGATGCTTAGTGCAGGATTCCCCATTTCACCCCAGACATCTCCAAGCTGCCTACCCAAGCCAAATTAGTCCTGCAGGCAGGAACGCTCCACAGGCCTGAATACTCTGGTGGCATCATCTCATCCACAGCTGCTGGGTTTGAAGATGTTCATCAAAGAACAAAGTCAGGCTGCATCACCTGTGCTGCCTTTCTGCAGGGCATCAGTTATGTGACAACAAGGACAAGCAGCTTGCAGCTCTCTCCTTGCTGCTGAAGAAGCTGTTGCCCACCCAGCAGAAAGAGTGGGTGCCAGAAGCCAGAACAAACCCTGAGGAACAGGGAAGAGGTCTCTGTTGGTGTAGGGAGGTGATTGTGCCCCTGGACCGGGCACTGGGGAGGCCACACCTCGAGTACTGGGGTCAGTTCTGGGCCCCTCAGTACAAGAAGGACATTGAGGGGCTGGAGAGTGTCCAGAGAAGGGAACAGAGCTGGGGAAGGGGCAGGAAAACAAGTGCTGTGAGGAGCAGCTGGGGGATCTGGGGTTGTTTAGCTTGGAGAAGAGGAGGCTGAGGGGAGACCTCATCACTGTCTACAACTGCCTGAAAGGAGGCTGTGGCAGAGCCAGTGTTGGTCTCTTCTCCCAAATGACAGGTGATGGGACAAGGGGAAATGGCCTGAAGTTGTGCCAGGGGAGGTTCAGACTGGACATTGGGAAGAATTTCTTTACCAAAGGGGTTCCCAGGTCCTGAAACAGCTGCCCAGGGAGGGGGTTGAGTCACCATCCCTGGAGGTGTTTGAAAAATGGGGAGATGAGTTTTTGAGGGACAGGGTTTAGCGGAGGATGGCTGTGGCTGGACTCGATGATCTCCAAGGTCTTTTCCAACCGGAACATTCTATGATTCTGTGTTCCCTCCTTCGAGATGAGCTGTCGCCTGGAAGTGCATCTTGATGAGCTCAGCAGCACATGGTTTACTGCAGACGAGACCAAACCCATTCAGAGCGTGTTACACTCAGGAGCAAAGACCATTTTTTCATGTATTTCAGGAAACCCTTTCTGCACTAACACTTCAGATACTTTTTCTTTCAAAATAAAGATTGAAATATCATGTAAATCCCTGCTCAGAACTCCTTCTCTCTGTATTTTCCATGTGTGCAAGGGAGTCTGTCAAACGTACCAGTACATCACGCTCAGTTTTGCTGAGACCAAAATACATTCTAGTTTATCTCCAGCCAGTTACTAAACCAGCCAGCCTTGCTTATCTTACAGTGGTGGCACTGTTCCCAAGGCAGGGAGGGACGTGCAGGCTTCTGGGGGTCTCTCATGCAGATGTCTTCACGCGGCACACGTGGGCTTGCTTCCAGCTAAGCCTCTGCTGGAAGACGTGCTGCTGTCTGAAGATGAGGTGGCACTAAACCCTGCAAGAATCCGAGGCAACTCCTCAAAACCACTCGTCTTCCCCTCTCGTAGATAAACACTGAGGGGGCTGGAGGCTGCCAAGAACCACCAGCACTCGTGGGATCACCATAGAGCTGGGAGTTCCCTTGATGGGGCCGTCTGCGGAGGGATTTGAAGCCATCTGATCCCAGGCACGGTTCACGAACCCTTGGCTCCAGATGTGACCTCAGCTGCTGGAGGCTTCAGTGGTTCTGGTGACACAACTCACGCTCCTTAAGAGGCAGCAGGAAGGCCGCAGAGTATGCAAAAATAACTGGCTGTCCTTACTGGTCTCCAGCGTTTCCAGACTCTGCAGGAAAAGGAGGGCCAAGCAATCCCTTTTGGAAGGAGCAGGGGCAGAGTTAGAAGCTATTTTAACTCTGCTCTTCACTGCCAGAAAGAAAAACCTCCCAAAGTTTCAGCAGAGAGCCCCAGGAGTGCTTTAAACTGAGAGAGCTGCTGTGCTGCACATCAGGGATGCACCACGGCCCAGCAGTGCAGGGGCAGAAATCACTGGCACCTTCACACAGCATCACAAGGTTGGAAAAGACCTTCGAGATCATCGAGTCCAACCTATGACCCAACACCAACACCTACTCTAACCCATGGCACTCAGTGCCTCATCCAGTCTGTTTTTAAACACCTCCAGGGTCGGTGACTCCACCCCCTCCCTGGGCAGCCCATTCCCATGGCCAATCACCCTTTCAGTGAAGAATTTTTTCCTGATATCAAGCCTAAACCTCCCCTGACGAAGATTGAGTCCCTGTCCTCTTGTTCTGTCACTGGAGAGACCAACTTGCCTGCCTACAGCCTCCTTTTAGGTAGTTGTAGAGAGCAATGAGGTCTCCCCTGAGCCTCCTCTTCTCCAGGCTGAACACCCCCAGCTCCCTCAGTCGCTTTCTCTGCTGGTAAAGCCAAGCTGCAGATGGCAAATGTTCACAGGAGCTACAGACAGAGCACAGCATGGGACTGGCATCTCTCAGAGCTCCTCTGGTTTTGTAGGCTGCCACCACCTACAAATACCCCTTGCAAAGGACTATCACTGTCCACCAACCAAGGCAATGCCATAAAAGCCCCTTCCTCACCACCACCCTGCGCATTGTCTGAGTACGCACATGCCAAACGCTACTCGGTCTTGAATCCTTATTATTATCTGATCAGCCTTTAGCCTAAACTCCCCAAGGCTCTGTTTCATGCACTGCAGTTCTCCAGCAGCACGGTGCTCCCCTGACACTGACACAGTGACCTTGTGCACTACAGTTCCATTTCCAGTGACCAATTCCAATTACCCGACAGCCTCCAGGTCCCTCAGCCTCAGCAGCTCTCCTGCCAAGTACAGGGCTGTATTTTTAGTAACAAAGGTCTTTGCTGAGTTCAAATTTTGGAAAGGTTCTTAAGCTGCAAGAGGGGAGATTGAGATGAGATCTTAGGGAGAAATGTTTTGCTGTGAGGGTGGGGAGGCCCTGGCCCAGGTTGCCCAGAGCAGTGGTGGCTGCCCCATCCCTGGAGGTGTTCAAGGCCAGGTTGGATGGGGCTTTGAGCCCCCTGATCCAGTGGGAGGTGTCCCTGCCCATGGCAAGGGGTGGAACTGGATGGGTTTAAGGTCCCTTCCAACCCAACCCATTGTGATTCTATATCATCAGAACCAGTCTGCAGGCACAGGCTGCTCTGACACACTTCAGGCCAGTGTTTTGCAGATGACCCCACACTTGGAAGTGCTCTTTGGTCTTGTAAGAAGACTGAAATGCACCCAGTCAAATCTCAGAAAAACAGCGTAAGTGCTCAGCTCTTGCAACCTTGAAAACCACATAATTCTGCCATTAAATAGTTTGTTTAAGTAAGAATGGCAAGAAATTCACAAACATTGAAAACCACTGGTTTAACTGCTGATCTAAAACATCTGCAAGAAACATCCCCTCTTTGACAGCACCACTACTGTGCTGTGAACCCAACCAAGAGTTACACAAACCAGTTTAATCACAGCTGGGGTCTACAAAAGCCACAGCACCCAACAAGGAGAAAGGTTTAGAAAAACTTGGCTACGGAAAACTGATGATTCCCCCATGTTAAACATACCAAGACCTGCATAAAGTTTAGAGATTAGAGCACCCAAGCATTCAGAAAAACATGAGCTTCCAAGAAACTGAACCACTGTGCAGAGATGCCAGGTGAACATTGTCCCAAGAGTCAGCCAAGACCCTCCCACTGGAGCACCTTTGCTTCCAGTTGATAGAAATCCTGTCATTCCTCAGTCTTATCTCGACACCAGGAAAAGCATCAAAAACAGAGCAGTAAAAATATCTTATTAGGTCACTTTGCCTTTTGTCTGAGGTTCTACACACGAAGCCCACAGTTACAGTCAGTCTGGATTCATATTTTTTAACATAAATGCATGAATTTTGCACGTGTCTTTAAAGAGCACACACACCCCCTCCCCCCCCCGCACACCTTTTCACCCAGTTTGTGCAGCTGCCTGGGCAGCAGCAGGTCCTTCAGGACAGAGAAATGACTTCAAAGATCTGTAGTGAGTAATCAGAGCTTTTCCCCACTCCTCCATCCTGGAGAAACTGAGCTGTGCTGACAGCTGCCTTATAGCACGTTGTGATCCAGAGATCGTGGCACTCAGGTTGGCTGCAGGTTTGAGATGTGTTTGTTTGCAGCACCTCCCTAGGGAGCTCCTCCTCAAAAAAAGACTAAAAGCAAAAAGCAAACAGGCTTTATCATACAATAAAATGAAAATATATAGTGAAAAGCAACTTGGGAAGGTGGAATAATACCCAAAAAAAAGTTCCTAGGCAGTCCTGCCCACCACATCCTTGCTGCTGGATCCTTGCCTTCAGCAACTCGTTGAGCAGCAGCAGGCTCTGCCCATTCCCTCTGGTCACACCAAGTCTTCTTCCCATCTGCTCCTGCCACGTTCCACTGTCTCTCAAACCTCTCCCTCCTCGAGCAAGCCCAGTGGTGTCCCACGAGGAGAAATGATCTCACCTTCGTTCCACAGCATTGCACCTCCCTCGGTTGTGCAGATGAACAATGATATTCATAACTCCCAAAGATCTACTGACATCATGGGCTACAGCAGGACAAAGCTGAGCTGATCCCCTTCCAGTAGCAAACTGGGAAGAACTGGAAATCCTTCTTAAAAGCCGAGTCTGGCTCTTGCAGTCCCAGTGCTTAAGGATGTAACAGGTTTTACTCCGTTACATCATTCTTACCATCAACTGTGCTCCCTTCCAAATTATGCAAAAAACTAAGCCTTTTCCAAAGGCAACCTGATCCAGTAGAAGATCATGGCAGGAGGAGTGGAACTGGATGGGCTTTAAGGACCCTTCTAAGCCAAACCATTCCATGATTCTATGAAAAGTAAAACTTGAAATCCAAACTGGGAGCAGGGAGTGCTTAATTCTCAGTCTCAGGAATATAGTTCCTCTCTAGGTGCAAGAACTATTGTGTAGGTGGATTTCATAGGATTTATGCCCTTAAATGGATGTCTTGTTTTTTGAGAATATGGTTTAAGCAAAAAATACCCTCAAACCTTTTTCAATATACCCTCAAACCCATTTCCATTGTGCAGAACGTTCTCAAGAATTTCACATCCCATCTCTCATCACTGGGGTCCTCTGGTAGTCAATACTAAAGAGAATTGAAAATCAGCTGCTACATTTGAAAAGACTGAAACTAAAAAACCCAAATAAACAACCACCAAACAGGAAGCAGATTAACATCTGCCTCAAGAAGAGACCTGTCTCCTCAAAACTAATGTTTTCAGCATTAGAGAGGAAGTCCCAAAAAGCCAGTTCAGGATTGCATTCTCAGTCATCTTCCTGCCATTTACCTCGTGGAATATGGTTTGAGCAACAGGCACTCAGGTCTGGGTCTGTCTGTTTAAACATCAGGTTTCTAATGGATTGCACAGTTCTTGGAATCTATTGAAAGGCTTCCATAAATTACATTTCTGTATAGGACAGCCTGCCTAGATATGCAGATGTTAAGACCTAAGTAAACCTGGTAAAAACGTTTGCCTTCTCCATTTTTCCACTGAATTAATTGCAGAGATTGTGTCACTGCATCAATAAAGTGAAAACCCCACAACCTTGCTGTTTGCCACTGGCTCATAAAGAGTTTGCTAACACGGAGAAGTTACTCTTCCAGACATTTGGCCCATATCAAACAGCAGCTCAGAACAAGACATTGTGTCCTGTCTGAGAATCCGAGCTGCAGAAGGACAGCCCAGCTGATCGTGGACTGCAGGACTTCACACAGATTCGTTTACACTCTCATTTTCACCCCCCTGACAAAAGCAAGTGTCCAGCTTGCCTCTTACTAAATGACACAAGAAGTTGCTTACTCTGTGAAACTTCTCACCTTGAATACTGTGTCCAGTTTTGGGCCCCCCAGTTTGGGAAAGATGTCAGGATACTGGAGAGTGTCCAGAGGAGGGCAACGAAGATGGGGAAGGGGCTGGAGCACAAGCCCTACGAGGAGCAACTGAGGGAGTTGGGGCTGTTTAGTCTGGAGAAGAGGAGGCTCAGGGGAGACCTCATTGCTCTCTACAACTACCTAAAAGGAGGTTGTAGTCGGGCAGGGGTTGATCTCTTCTCTCAGGTGACCAGGGACAGAACTAGAGGGCAGGGACTCAAGCTTGGTCAGGGAAAGTTTAGGCTTGATGTTAGGAAAAAGTTCTTCACTGAAAGGGTGATTGGCCATTGGAATGGGCTGCCCAGGGAGGGGGTGGAGTCACCGACCCTGGAGGTGTTTAAGGGGAGACTGGATGAGGCACTGAGTGCCATGGTCTAGATGATGGTTGGTGTTGGTGTTAGTGTTAGTGTTGGGTTATAGGTTGGACTTGATGATCTCAGAGGTCCTTTCCAACCTTATGATACTGTGATACTGTGATACTGTGAGGGCACATTCAACCTTGGAAACACACACACACACAATGGCCATTAACTTGGTACCTGTGTGAACTCATTCCTATGTGATTTTCCCTCTCCTACGCTCATTTCTAACCCTCATCCTCTCTTCTTTGCTGGCAACAACTTGTACCACTTTGCTCTCCACCTCACACCCCTCCTCTTTGTTGTCCCAGCCTGACCCTCTCCAGCTTGGAGAAACACAAACTCTCATCTTCTATCTAATTTCTACCTCTCTCTATCCCTTTTCAGCTGCCAAAACTGTCTGTCTGATCAAATCCCACTCTTCATTTCCACTGGCTTCCCCTTACCTGTGTGACCAAGGCATTGTGAGATGGTCTTCCGTGTCCTTTCATCTGCTCTTGGATTTCCTGATTTCTCCCACCCCTCACGCACAGCTTTGCTCTCAGCAGCCCTGCACCTATAACAGGCACTTTCTGTACTGAGTGCTGTTTGTCCAGGTTGCTTTGTAACTCCTCTCTACCAATGTGTGCCAGCAAGCTCACAGGTGACATCCTCAGATGCTCCCGCCCTGGGATGACAGCGTTATCTTCCCCATGTTTCTCTCCTCCCCCTCTGAGACCCCCCACACTTTGTGCCCTCCCTGTAGAGAGTGATGCCAGAGTAGCTCACGCAGGGTTTCCTGAGGGGACCCTGGTATCAGAAATGAGACCAAGTTGCACACAGGTCCAGGGAAAAGAATCTTGCGGTTGGAAAAGAACATCGAGTCCAACCGCACCCATCCTCCGCTGAACCCTGTCCCTCAAAAAGTCATCTCCCCATTTTTTAAACACCTCCAGGGATGGAGACTCAACCCCCTCCCTGGGCAGCTGTTCCAGGACCTGAGAACCCCTTTGGTAAAGAAATTCTTCCCAATATCCAGTCTGACCCTCCCCTGGCACAACTCATGGCCATTTCCCCTTGTCCCATCACCTGTCACTGAAGAGAAGAGACCAACACTCGCTCTGCCACAGCCTCCTTTCAGGCAGTTGTAGACAGTGATGAGGTCTCCCCTCAGCCTCCTCTTCTCCAGACTAAACAACCCCAGGTCCCTCAGCCCCTCCTCACAGCACTTGTTCTCCAGCCCCTTCCCCAGCTCTGTTCCCCTTCTCTGGATGCTCTCCAGCCCCTCAAGGTCCTTCTTGGAGCGAGGGGCCCAGAACTGACCCCAGCACTCGAGGGGTGGCAACGCTGCAGACTTGTGGAATGGTCTAAGCAGCCCCAAGGAGAGACATGAGGTCTAAAACCAAAACACCCACTACTGCCACCCTCAGCTTTACCCCGGGTTTTGCAAAGGGATGACTGAGACAGGGAGAAGGAAGATGATCTCCAGGGTCACAAGTCTCCAGCAGGGCATGGAAGAGATGCTCCAGATGAGGCAGTGCTCCCTGTCTGCCTCTTTGCTTGTAGTGATCTGAACTCATCTTTCCACTGAATAAAGAATAAACTGAATAAACTGTGCTCTCTCACCCCAGAAACTCACTTGCTTGTTGGTCTCAGAGCCCGCAGAACAGGGATTGCTCCTCTTTATCTACCTGCACTGATTTTTGGGTCTCCAACAGGTTATAAGCAAAATAGTTGTTAGAACAAATGCAATTATTAGTAGATTTTTAATTCATGAAGTGCTACAAGAAGAGACTGACAAGCCTGGCAGCTGGAGCAGGCTTCATTCCCAAAGTAAGACACAGCTCAACACAGACAAGGGAGGTTGGTCCTAGCCCCCAGGAACCTGTGCAAGGCATCAAAGTCACTTTCTTGCTTAATACTACTTATTAAATCTGTATTTTCCATGATTTGAACTGAAAGCAAACGAAAATTCTTGTCATTGTGTAACACAGAGAAGATAAAAGTCAGGGTGAGTGGAATAAGAGGCTGGGAGAACTCTATTGGGAATGCTTGGGTCCTTCCAGGCAAGGAGCACCCTCAGGTTCTGCCCCACCACAACCATGTCACACTGGGGAAGCCCATGGGCTGGCTGGCTGGATGCTTAGAGAGATACTTACTTTGAGGAAAGAAATCCATGCAGAAGGTTGAGCATCCCACACAAGGGCAGAGAGGAAACTGGAAATCACATTTTTTAATAATTGGCTGTGGGAAATTAGCATCAAGCTGCATCAAAAGTGCCTGACAGCAGGATGTGTCAAGAAAGCCGGCTGGCTGTGCAGGCAAAAATCATTCAGCAACAATAATAAAGCAAACCAGACAATAACCTAGACTAAAACCTTTTCTGTTTGTCAACCAGAATAAGCTGCAGAATGAAGCTAATTTGCTGAGTGAAGTGAGGAGACATTAAAGACAGGAAACTAACAATTCCCAGTGAGGAACTTCAAAGATATTTTAAAGACATACCATCACCAGGCTTAGCAGGAGGAGATTTTGTGTGTCCCCTCTCACAACCAAGGAAATTTAATTGTAGAGAGGAGAATGAGTTATCCCACAGTCACAGCGAATCACCAGTCCACCAGCCCCAAGTCCCATTTATCTGCTGTAACCACCACCAGTCGCTGTCTCTGGGATACGTTCAGGAGGCCAAGGAACAGTGTGTTCAGGAAGTGCTCAGCACAAACACAGCTGCTGTTAAAGGAAAACGGTCCCTTAGGCTCCGAGCGGCAGGGACACGGGGACACCCTGCGTTTGGGAGCCAAGGTGGAGGTGGTGCAGGGATGGCCCATCATCCCCACACCCAACCAGGAACTGCACGGGGACCCACGCACTTGCAAATGCATTTTTTATAGAATCATGGAATGGTTTGGGCTGGAAGGGACCTTAAACCCATCCAGTTCCACCCCCCTGCCATGGGCAAGGACACCTCCCACTGGATCAGGGGGCTCAAAGCCCATCCAACCTGGCCTTGAACACCTCCAGGGATGGGGCAGTCACCACTGCTCTGGGCAACCTGGGCCAGGGCCTCCCCACCCTCACAGCAAAACATTTCTCCCTAAGATCTCATCTCAATCTCCCCTCTTTCACCTTAAAACCCTTCCCCTCCTCCTATCCCTGCACTCCTTGATCAAGGGCCCCTCCCCAGCTTTCCTGGAGCCCCTTTCAGTCCTGGGAGGCTGCTCTAAGGTCTCCCCAGAGCCTTCTTTTCTCCAGGCTGAACAACCCCAACTCTCCCAGCCTCTCCTCGTACAGGAGGTGCTCCAGCCCTGGGATCATCTCCGTGGCCTCCTCTGGACCCAGTTGCTTCTCATCCAGCTACATCAAAGCTACAATGACAACTGAGAGTGGATCTGTGCCTTGCTGGCCAAAACACGTGGAGGATTTATATGTTTTTTCGTATGTGTATCCACAAAGGGAAAGCAAATGAGGTAGCAAAGTGTAGGTTGAACATGAATGATGCTGATTCACATTGAAACCCTTGAGAGATGCTCAGGGGAAGTAGCAGCTCACTGGGTGCATGTACAAAGCAAGGATAACATGAAGTGCTTCAAACCCTGAGCTCTGTCCCAAAGACACAACATTTGGGGTCTTGCACGAAGCTGCAGGAGTTGTTACACCACCAGAAGCCGCTCCTGACAGAAATTAATGACCTGTTTTAAAGTTTATAAGCCGGGGTTACTTCTATATTACACAAGGTTACTTACACAAGAGCTCCTGGCACACAGCTGAGTGACAGGAGTGAGAACTGGAGCTGCTGCAGAGCCAGCCCACACTCTCCCTCCAAAAGGAAACCTGTCAGCTCTCCTAGACACACGGGCTCTTACCTAACACATCTCAACTCGAAGCAAACTGAGGTGTCCAAAGTCAGAGATAAGCAAGTTACACCATTGCTTTGCTGCTCCCTGCCCTGCCTCCACCTGTGAACTTCTCCCTTTCCTCCTTTTCCATGCACTGTTTCTCTTGTTGCTTCTGACTCCAGAAAAGATTTCCGGAACAGACCACTGAGAAAATCTGATTTTTTCAGTCTGGCTCCTCCCTGAATTATCAGCAAAAAATATTCTTTTTCATTTAAACACAATATTAAAAAGAAACAAAAAAAGAATCCAAATTCTCATGAATTATTATGAGGGAAAAGCATTTATATAAAGCCAAATCAAACTTTTTTTTCATATTAGCTTTTAAAGATATTTTAAAGCAAGAATGCAGTGGTTTTCCAAGCAAAAGCACATATTCCTTTCATTTTGAAAATATTTTCTCTCCAGTTGCTATTTTTCTCTGCTGCTATTCCTGAATGAAGCTTTCAAGCTGCCTCTCTCCCTGCCTGCAAACCTGTCTCTTCAAACAATTTCTCCTTTCATCTTATCAGCATTGGTAACATTCACAGATCCCTCCTGCCTTCAGTTGCCACCCTGTCTCTTGTCTTCTTTGGATTGTTGGTGTTTTAGGATGAAAATGTGCTTTGTTTGTGCTAAGGGGGGGAAAAAAGAGAGTGTAAACGTTTGGTGCTCAAAAGAGCCCTTATGTTCTTTGAATGGGCATGAGAATTAGAATCATAGAATCATCTGGTTGGAAAAGATCTCTGAGATCATCCAGTCCAACCACACCTGTTACCTTACTAAACCCTGTCCCTAAGAAACCCATCCACCTGCCTTTTAAACACCTCCAGGGATGGAGACTCCACCTCCTCCCTGGGCAGCCTCTGCCAGGGCCTGATAATACTTTCAGTAAAGAAACATTTCCCAATGTCCAGTCTGAACCTCCCCTGGCACAATTTATGGCCATTTCCCCTTCTCCCATCACCTGTCACTTGAGAGAAGAGACCAACACTCGCTCTGTCACAGCCTCCTTTCAGGCAGTTGTAGACAGTGATGAGGTCTCCCCTCAGCCTCCTCTTCTCCAACCTAAACAGCCCCAGTTCCCTCAGCCCCTCCTCTCAGCACTTGTTCTCCAGCCCCTTCCCTAACTCCATTCCCTTCTCTGGACACTCTCCAGCCCCTCAAGGTCCTTCTTGTTCTGAGGGGCCCAGAACTGACCCCAGTACTCGAGGTGTGGCCTCCCCAGTGCCCAGTGCAGGGGCACAATCCCTGCCCTGCTCCTGCTGCCCACGCTGTGTCTGACACAGCCCAAGATGCCATTGGCCCTCTTGGCCACCTGGGCCACTGCTGGCTCATGTTCAGCCCCTGCCAACCAACACCCCCAGGTCCTTCTCCCCCAGGCAGCTCTCCAGCCACTCTGCCCCAAGCCTGGAACGCTGTGGGGGTTGTTGTGTCCCAAGTGCAGGACTCAGCACTTGGTCTTGTTGACCCTCATCCCGTTGGTCTCAGCCCATGGATCCAGCCTGTCCAGACCCCTCTGCAGAGCCTCCCTTCCTTCAAGCAGACCAACACTGCCACCCAGCTTGGTGTCATCCCCAGACTTGCCCAGGGTGCACTCGATCCCTTTGTCCAGATCACTGTTAAAGATATTGAACAGGACTGGACCCAGCACTGAGCCCTGGGGACACCACTCATCTCTGGCCTCCAAGTGGATTTAATTGAGGGCTGTCCTTCGCCCCAGATGCAGCATGTGCAGCCCCCAGCACCCACAAGGATGGATCCTGGAGGTGGGCATCACGATGTGAAGCCTCACAGCCCTTCCAGCCATGCCCAAACCCTGTGGGAACGAAACCCCAGAAAGCCAGCCCTCTCCAGGGAAAAGGGGATTCCTGGAGAGGTGCCAGCTTTCATCACAACCTCTCTATTCCCACATGAGCATTAACAAGCTCAGGGGATGCTCTTCCCTTCCTCTCTCCCCATCACAAGCTGGTTAATCATTTTCAGACCTGCCCAGGCAACCGGGTTGGCCCTTCTACTCTTAAACAAAGTGGTGTCAAAGCTCTCCTCTCCATTTGGTGTAAAGTCCTCTCTGAAAAACACACAAAAAATTCCATATAGAACATTTCTTTTTTGTTTTTAAGGTCCTTTCCAGAAGCAGGATAAACACCTGTGCACAAGCACTTTAAAATCACCTTTCAGAGAGCAGATTGAGACACACAGGACCTGGTTTCTCTGTGCAGCCACAGGGCTGCCTAAAGATAGCCCAGCAACGCCTGCTCAGCACTTCCTCAGACAGGGAAAATCCAGCAAGCAACCCCCCCGGATGCTCACAGGGGTCACTCTGGCACCACAAAGCTGCCCAGTCTCAGGAAAACCCCTTTCACTGAAAAATGCAATTCCAGGAATTCTTTGGGTTTACCTATGTCACAGTTTGGTCCCAGCCTGGCCTAAACTGGCAGCTAAATGTAAGCAGTTGTGTCCACAGTTGCCTTTCCCCATGGCCCCAGGGAAAAGGGAAATAAGAGGAAAAAGACTTGTGGGTTTGAAACTAAAACTAAAAAAGCTTGAATGAAATAATAATAATAGTAATAATAATAATAATAAGGTGATGAAGAAAATGCTACCAATAAGGAGATAATAAAATATATAGAAATATATGTTTGCCTCCCTTGATGACTGCGTCACCACAAACGCTGCAGAGCAGACGTGGGGAAAAGGGGGAGTGGCAGGAAGGAGCTGAACTCAGGAACTCAATTCAGGAACACATGGATCTAGGATTGGGGTAAAAAGACAGAAATGATCTTCACTGGACATCAGGCATGAAAGAAGAGAGAGTGACCCTTGTGATGTCTCAGTTCTAGCCCGAGTGTGATGTCTATGGGATGGAATGCTCTGTCGGTCAGTTCAGGGTCACCTCTCCTGTCCATCCCTCTCTCCCCTTTTCCCTCCACCAGCTCATGGGTGGCCTTGGTTTCTATAGGAATAAGTGAAAGTAATGGCCTTTCTGCATCCCAGTGCCCCGTGTGATCCTTGCTAGAGAGGAACTCTGTCTGAAAAACACACAGCTAACTGTCAGAAAATGAAGTCACTCAGACAAGGTTGAGCTGAAGTTAGAAAACTGATTCTACTTTAGCTCAAACCAGAACAATCTAGGAACAGAGTAAAATATGACTGTTTCACACCAGCCCTGCTTTGTACAGATTTAATCCCATTCAAGGCAGTGTCCTGGGGCTGTGAAGTGAGTTCACCTCCAGGATTCCAGCAGGTTTGCAGGTTAAGGAAGGAGCACTGGCTGTGAACTGAGGCCAGGCTTGAGACTTGAGCTTGCTCCCATCCCTCCTTTGCTGCTAAAGGTCGTGCTCAAGCGAGCGTCCTTGGGATAAACGGCTCCTTTCCAAATGAACGTGGTGAATTCTTAGAACTCATCTAAGCAGCAAAGGAAATCCCCTGAACAAACCGGGTCCAATGCAGGGGTTTGGAGTTACACACTGAGAAATACTGCTTGTTTAACAGAGAGAGCCTTTCTCCAGGGTAATAAAACTCTCGCATTGCTGTGCCAGGGATTTTCCAGGAGGTGTTGTGTCAGCGGGCGGTGGGAGCTGCAGTTTCTGTGGCCGGTCATAGAAATGGAGTGAGATCACCCCAGAGAAGCCAACCACAGATCCCAGTGACTCCACAGCTGGGAGGAGAGCTGGGGGCTGGGAGCTCTGCACGCAGCTAAGGGGTTGCCCAAAGGGGTTTAACTTTTTATCCATTCATTAATTAACAATCACGTTCAAGTCTGACAAAACAGTCCCAAGGCTGAATTTCCCTTCAAGCCAAGGAAAACTCTTGCTAGACAGGCTAAGAGAGGCAGAGGTATGGCTCCCTCTTCTTCCTGCCTGCCTAAAATCCCATCACCAGCCTTGCTACATGGAGACAGAGGAGAAGACAAGGCAGCAGCCTCTACCCCACCAGCCCCCCTGCGCTCTCTAGAGAATGCAACAGTCACACCTTGTGCAATCCTCCCCTCATCTGTAGTGCAGAGACAGAAGGGAGTTCACCCAGCCTCAAGGGAGCAGTGATTTAAGATTGCTGTTCATGACCCCAGTTCAGACGATGCCATGGCTGGTGAACCTGCAACTCTCTCTTAACTACTGGTGAGGACAATGAGTAACACACCTGGATTCATCTCTGAGTCAGACCAAACTGAAGTCTACAGCAGCCTGGGTCACAACAGCACTATGAGAATCTCTCTTGATATTAAAAGATACATTTCATTGCATTGTCCTGGGTTCTTGTTGCTCCTGTGGGGATTTGAACATATGGGATGGTGCCAAGGGGAGGGCCACGGAGATGATCCAAGGGCTGGAGAACCTCCTGTATGAGGACAGGCTGAGAGAGTTGGGGTTGTTCAGCCTGGAGAAGAGAAGGCTCTGGGGAGACCTTAGAGCAGCCTCCCAGAACTGAAAGGGGCTCCAGGAAAGCTGGGGAGGGGCTCTTGATCAGGGAGTGCAGGGACAAGATGAAGGGGAACGGTTTTAAGGTGAAAGAGGGGAGATTGAGATGAGATCTTGGGAAAAAATGTTTTGCTGTGAGGGTGGGGAGGCCCTGGCCCAGGTTGCCCAGAGCAGTGGTGGCTGCCCCATCCCTGGAGGTGTTCAAGGCCAGGTTGGATGGGGCTTTGAGCCCCCTGATCCAGTGGGAGGTGTCCCTGCCCATGGCAGGGAGGTGGAACTGGATGAGCTTTAAGGTTCCTTCAGACCAGAACCATTCTATGATATGATTCTGATTTTTTTTAAGGTGTGAATGCAAGGATACTCGGGTCTGCAACCATAAGGCTGCAGCTGTAAGTTCTGCTCCATAAAGAGGGAAAAAAAAAGAACAGTTTTCCAAAGAGAGCTTTCCTTTTGATGCAGTGTTCATTTTATACAGCACTGCTTTGGGGATGTCAGTTAAGGTTAGTGGTCTTTAACCTCCTTTATCTTGATATTGCTTCCCCTACTAGTTGCAATCAAGTAGAGTAATAAACCAACTGGTGGGGCCACATAAAAGCACAGAGAGTTATGGCCATGAAATAGAAGAACAAGTATTGACTGGAACTACCCCACTGCTATCAGATTTCATCACTGTAATGCTAATGCACAGTAAACAGCAACATTTCCCTGACAAGATCATGACACCACCACAGACCTCACTCTCAATTTGGGTCGATACTGATCTACGGTTTCATGATGTAAGATTTCAGAATGGGCCTGGTGGCTCCAAAGCACCAGAGTGGATTGATGAAGGTGACACAGAGCCACCGAGGAACCACGACACTTCTCCTGAAGCAGTGCTGGCCAGCTTGACTTTCAAAGATCATATTCACTGCTCAAAACTACCAGAATATCCCTCAGGACGAGTCCAAAGGATATTTTTATTGGCTCTTTCAGGAGTACGAACTTTGACCTGGCTGCTTGGTTGAGCCAAAATAGCTTGAGATGCCTCCAAAAGATTGGAAACCAACTGCATCCCACTGGAAGGATGGGTCTAGCTGGCAGGAGAGAAGGTGAAACCAATGAACAAAGAGAAGAATGAGACAAGGAGGACATTTTTAGGGAGCAGGGGAAAACGGTGAAATAACACCTTGAGGCTGGATGCACTTTTTGTAAACCATTTTCAAGAGATGGCCAGGAAAGGGGTCTGATCCATTCCAGCATCTTGCACAAAAGCATTGGTTACCCTCTGGATTCATTTTTCCAAGAAAATACCCTCACAGTCACAATCTGCTGAGGCTGAACAAGTCAGAATCCTTGTGGGAAGCAGGCACGGACCACCAGGTAGGCACCGAGTGCCTCTGGAGAGCAGCCTGTCCTGCCTCACCCCCGAGCAGTGTGTGTGCCACGTGATTGCAATACAAAATTTGTATCAGCAGCCTGGGGTGTGACATCAGTGCTGTGCTTGGCATTAAACAGTCCCTATACTCTGTGTCTCATCCAGAAGGATGGGTGCCTCAAGTCAGCGCTACAGGAACTTTAAAATAAATGATAGCATACGTTCAGGATGACTAACGCGCTCCCCGATGCTGGCTGATACAGAATGTGTTGGAAAAGTTGCTTTATTTTGTGTCTGTCATTTAGAAAATGTGACTCCACATCCGTTGTGCTGGGCTCGGGGATGCAGACAGCCTCGTTGTGGTGGGAGCAGCCAGGGAGCACCCAGCACCCCCGTGTCTCTCCCCAGAAAAAGCTCCGCGGAGCTGCTCTGTGCAGAGCTGGGTGATTTTCATTCATGTTAACTCTGAGCCTCTTTAATCACATCTAGGAAGGAGTCCAAGAGTACCTCTGAAACGGCTGCAGCTCCAGGAGAACCCAGCCAAGGGGAACAGAGCCTTCCCTGGGCTTTAAGGCAATAAAAACCAGGGCTCAGACAGTCCCACGGGCCCCATCAGGAGGGTGACAGCATCGTGCTGAACCCATCCTATTTCTCAGCCTGTTGCTTTCTTGCCATCCCTCGGCTCCCTCCCGAAATCACTTCAGGTCACAACCATCACAGGTTGTCCCTGATGAGAACACGATGGGGAAAGGCTCTTCCTTTCCTGGTGTAGCTCTCTGCACTCCCCACTGACTGCCGACGGATCCAAACCCGAGCCGAGCGCACGGTGCCTACGTCTGGGTGAGAGGTGAGATGGCCTGAACAAACAAGCAGGTTTCCTTTCCCAAAGCACTATTTTACTCTTTTGGTTACCTGGTTTGATCATCTGCTAATGAAATATTTTAAAATAAAAGCTGACTTCAACCAGTAACAGCAGAAAACCACAACCACTGACTAATTAAAGGCTATTTCTAACACACAAAAAAACAAGACCACCCAATGGCAAGAGCAGAAGTGATGAATCCTGCTAGGGATTTATTACATCTCTTTGGTCTCCTCTGCAACAGACAGGAAGGATGATCTTGAGTAATTATAACCCACAAACATGCTACTTATTAACTGATCTTTTATATTTTAAAAGATAAACAGTAATATTAGACCAATGCTGAACTACTAAAGAGGACTCTGAACCACCTAGAGCCAAGAATTAAGATATACATCAAATTTAGAGCTTGCATCCATTTTGGTTTGAGCTGCTTTGGTTGGGTGGGATTAAAATCACATCAATGCAATCCTGTTTTTCTCCCCCACCCAAAACCATCAGAAAAGAAAGATCTCCCCAGTTCTTCATTAGAATGGTAACCACCACTAGAAACATCATTTTCAGGAGAAGGCTCTGGAAAGATTTAGAAGATACGGAGTACACTCCCATCACATCAGAGACAGCTACAGGATGTATTTTGCTCTTTAGCCAACTTGGCTCAACCACCCACTCAGAAAAGAGATAGAAGTCCTTGCTAACTTGAAGACAACTCAGAAAAAGAAACCTAATGCAGTCCAGAGTATCTCCTGATCTCGAGGTTCAGGTTTTTACAGTGGCTGTGGAAAGTAAGCTAAAATCCAACTAAATCTGGCCTTCTGCTCACCTCCACATGGTACCTTCACTCACTTGCCACCATTGTTATCAATGACTCCTACACAATGCAACACAAAGAGAGAAATAAAATGAGACACTTACCCTCCTTCAAAGATCTTGATCCTGACTGGCTCCCCTCGTTTGGTTACAAGAGCCTCTTCTTCGGATTTTCCTCTTTTATCCTCTTCCTTCTCAGCTCTAGTTATATCTTTTCGACCTTCATTAGAAAGGAGCGAAGGCAAATGAACCTATCTCCCCAAAAGAGTAAAACAATCATTGATTACATACAAAATCACTCTGAGGAAGACACAGACCAAACACTTGAGGCTGCCCAGAAAGAGCCAGCACCCTACTGCACGTGCTGCTCCTGACAGCTTAGTGCAGTAATCAGAACATCCTCCTAATAAACAGGGCCTCTGCTTCTGGATTTTGAGCCCTGGTTGTTATAATTATTTACAGTGACCATTTACAAGTTTTTAAATCACCTCCTGCCCATGGTGGCTCAATCTTATCCAGGTCTTTCCAACTGGAAAACTGAGGCAGGAAGAAGTGTCTTGGCTGGGGTGATTTTGAGCATGTGGTGGGGCCAAGGGGTCTCTGTCTCCAAATCCACTGTTCTGTCCTTCGATAATCCTCTCTCTAATATACACATCTACAAAGTTCTAGAGAGGAGGCATCTGGAGAATTCATATATTGAACCCTTTTCCCCCGCAAACACGCACATTCACACAAGTTTGGACTTTATCCATCTCAACTGGATATAAATCACTTGACAGTCACAGCTCTCGGGTGATTTCCTTTCACCGAAATCCCGTTGCCAAGGGTACAGCACAGAGAAAGCCACAAAACCAACAGGAGAAAATAATCCTCAACCTCCTCAGATGTTCCCATGGTGAAATTTGCTTTTTCATTGTTAAACTTGCCACCCCTTGTTTAGACCCATGTTTAAGCCATGCACTGACTGGCATGTTTAATGCTATTTGTTATAGGAGATGGAGCTAAACACTAGAGCTGCCTCTCTAGCTTTGTATGATGGAAAGGGAGCTCCCCACGTCTGGAATGATATCTTGGGATGTTGCTCCCCTACAACACAACAGTACAAATAACAGGGGTCTCCAAAGTTCTGGAAGAGGAGAGCAGATTGCCTTTTCACCCACATTCCTTGTTACACAAACGCAATAATATCTCTGAGGTTTAACTGAATTACCCATATCCTACTTTAGATATAATTTATGGGAAAAGACTGAAGGCACTTGAGACACCAGGGCTGTCAGAAGGAGTTTGGCCTGAATGTGAACTGCAGAATTCTACCCTTGACTCTTCACAGTTGCTGGGAAGAGGGGCAGCTCTCAAGCATCACTTATCTTCCCTACCTTGGACATTTATCTTAAGGAGGGATGAATCACCCAAGAGGTGCCTCTTTGTCTCCGGTGGTTATAGGGAAAGTGACTGACTGGTGGAAACTGAGACACACAAACTTCAGTGGAAGGTAACCCAGCCTCTGCAGCAGGAAGTTGCTGGTATGACCATGCATGCAGCAGGAGGAGGGGTGGACTCACTCCAAAGCAGCTTTGCAAAATTGAGGTCAGCTATTTCAAATCTACCCAGCAAGTTCAGGAGCTCCACACAGAGCATTAAATGCACCCAGGATGGCGCTCTCTGTCCTCGGGGCCAGCTCACACAGATTAGCCCATGTCCACACAACCAGACCCACACGACCTTCCTAGATGCTTCCTGAGAATTGTCTCTGCAGTCCTTTCTCCCTAGATGTGCCCAGGAATTGCTCTGGAGAGGGGTGTCAACCCAGGACAGAACTGTACCAGGAACCAGTTTAACAATTCAAAGGCAAAACCAGGCTTGAGCTGGTGTCTCTGGGCATGGAGGATCTGAGTGGCAGGAGACACACCGAATACCTTCAAAAATTAAACCTTGGGCATCGTGACTTCACCTCCTGATACGAGCTACACACTTGTAACAATGCTAGTGAGAACCTTCCAGTTCAGTCCCTTATTTACTGAGGAATACAAAACAGTTGACTTTCTAGGTGTAGCACGAGTTTTATTTATTGTCACTTTAGAAAGCACAGAACACAGACAGATGAAAGGCACCAGAGAGCCACAATCGTACAGTCACTACTATCCCCTTGTACAATCTCATTTCATTTACAAAGTGTGCAAGCCCGATACAGTGCAATTCCCCATCCCTACATGCACGCTGGAGCCTGCATCACTTCAAGAACTGATCTGCTCAGTAAATCCCACTGGTAATTTAAAAACCAAGCCAAGCACGTAGGCAGTATATACAGTTATACTACTGCTGGTAGCTTGCTGCATGCATAATTGTACAAAATATTAGCTCTGGTTTACATTTTCTGTTGTGTTGACTGACGACTTATAGTTACATAAAGAAGAATATACTTAAGGGAAATATCTAGAGTTAACTGAAGGTTGAACTTTCAGTCGTTGATTGATGCTGCTACACAGCTCCTGTCAATCGCAGCTTCCGAAGTAGCCAGCAATGCCACTTCCTAATCTGTGCCAGTCACTGGGACCTCAAAAGCTAAACCAAGGATTTCACTCCCACTGATCATGTAATGAAAAATCATTTCTTTGTTTGGTATAAGGTCAATTTATCCATTGAAATAAACATAATTTCATAAGTATCAAGTATTAATATTAAATTTAGGCTGCACCGTATTCGAGGTGAATTTGGCAGGACAAATCCTTACCTTTGCAAATTGTGCCATGAAAACCTTTACCTTCACCACCTTATAGGGTTTTGTCTAAAAGGTATTTGAGTCTTTTGAGCAAATCATAGAATGGTTTGGGTTGGAAGGGACCTTAAAGCATATCCAGTTCCAACCCTCCTGCCATGGGCCCAAGAACACCTCCCACTGGATCAGGGGCTCAAAGCCTCATCCAGCCTGGCCTTGAACACCTCCAGGGATGGGGCAGCCACCACTGCTCTGGGATAGAATCATAGAATAGTTTGGGCATGCAGTGAAATATGAGTTTTGATGATTATGGGCTGAACTATTCCTATCCAGAGTTTGACCTTTAACCTCAGGTTATGAGGATCTTGGATTTCTGAAATACACTCTTGGTGTGCATCTTAGCACTGCATCGAAGAACAAAGCTGAGAGGAGCACAGACACTTCTGTTAGAGAATGAAATAAAGGGTGGTACGGCACTGCTCAGATAAAATCCTTTGAAAAAGAGGGCATAAATATCAAACAGTGGGGTGGTTATTGCACTGCACAGGTAATTATCTGCCCCCATGTCCCTAGAAATTCTGCCTTTTGGAGTTCTGCGGAAGAATGATGGAAATGCTGAATAGAAATAAAGATTTATTGAATCAAAGTGGCTCTAGTGTGTATTTTAAGATGTATTTATAAGCAGCAGCTGCAGCAGCGATTATGATAAATTTAATATTCAGAGTTCATTTCATGATACAGAAATAAAATGAATAATCCATCAATATAAATTGACTCGAGATGAATATCAAATTGCAAAATCTTTAGAGCAATTCTGTTTGCTAATCTACATCAACATGATCTGGATTAAAGGAATCTGTATGGTTCAGCATTAACCAGGAGCGGAAAAATCTGGCCTCAAAATGAAATCCAAACCCCTAAGCAGATACCAAAGTGTCTTAAAGCCTCCTGTGCCCGCATGGCCGATGCCCCTGGTAAGCTCTGTCCCTCTGAAGCCTTGCTGCCCTCCACTCTGAAGTCTGGCAGAACATATCCTTAGACACCTGGCCAAGCAGGTAGGCTGCTAAAGCCATGAACTAAATGGACTAAAGACAGAGGTGCTTTAACAAGACTCTGAGTCTCACCTACCAGGGCACTTCTACAAATGCCACCTCACACTATTCTGCTTCTTCAGGTGCCCAAATACACTTGCAAATCTCCCTTTAATATTTTTAAACGCTTTTAAGCATGCCTCTCCATGTTCATTAAGATCAGTAGATGCACGGCCAGACAGAATCCCATTTCCCCAAGGTAATCCTTTTTTTTTCTGTTCATTTCCAACATGCAAAGTGTAGGGAATTAGAACAGCACGGATAAAGGGAAGTCATAAAGCTATTTGAAATATCAAGACGAATGCAAATCAAGGCTAATCCTTTGTGCTTGAGCAGTTCACGGTGTGGTGGTGATTCCTACACGCTCTTTTGATTACAAGGCAAGTAGAAACTGGAGAAAAGGAACATGGCACATTGCCCTTCTGAGCTGGGTTTCACTTTGGGTTACAGTGGGGTTTAGCTTCTTCATTCTAAAAGTTTCACTGCGAACAAGCGCTTACCGAACCGCGAGAGGGATGAATAAACTCCTATCAACCTCAGAACAGCAACTCCCCGTCCCTCGTCCCCCTCTTCCCACGTATCCAAATGGATGAGGAGAAATATATAGGATTGCATTACCTCTGTCATTTTTGGCTTCCTGGAGCTGGATGGGACAAGCCTGCCTGCCTCTGGACGTGGAGCTGTAGCCATGGTGTAGGTTTCCTTGCTCACCTTCTGCTTGGACCTCAGGAGGGATAGGGCTGCTTTAGTGGATATCCCTGGAAGATTGGGATTATACAAGCTGATACACCAGCTGGCATACACCGAAGACCGTCGATCGACTTGCTGGATATGATTTGGCTTTATGTAGTTTAAATAGCACCAACTAACATTAGTGGTTGTGTGGAGACTGGGGAACTGAAGTACCTTCTTCGTATCTGTACCTTCGCGAGACTTCATTGCACTAGGAGTGACCTCAGACAGAGGCGCAGGGCTTGGGGGGTTTGGTGGAGACTGCTCCACCTGTTCTTTGGAGTCTTCTTTCTTCACGGGTTGCAAAGGTGCCTTGCTGAGGAACTGCTTGCCAGCCGGCTGCTTATACTCTTCCAGTGCCTCAAAACTTGGAGAACCTGAATGGGACACAGCTTGCTGCAAAGTACTTGGGATTTCCTTTGGCTCTGACTGCTCTGAGGACAAACTTGGCGGTGTTTCAACCTCAACCCTGCCTTGGCTTTCTCCAAGAAAGTGAGATTTATCCTGCTTTTTTCCTTCTTCTATTGCACTGGGTGGCTTCACCACTTCCAACTTCTCTTCTGCTTCAGACACTTCCTCCTCCTTTACTCTCTTCTGCTGTTGTGTTTCCATCGTCAGCTCCAAGCTACCAGCTGGAGAGAGCATCCTTTTGCTTCCACCAACTGTTGATGGGCCTCCTTCCAGTCCGAGGATGCTGTCTGACGGGGAGGTGAGCGGCATGTAGCCTTTTCGTTCTGGTAGGGGCAAGGGCACTCTCAGATACGGGCTCTGGAAAAGGCTTCTTTGATCCTCTGTGATCACCTGTGCCAGATCGAAGCCCAGTCCGTGAACGTCGGCGCTACAGACCAGGGTACCCTTGGGCTGGCGATCATCGAATTTTGGGAGAACGATAGAAGAGGAACTGCACTGGGATTGAGTGACCAGAATCTGGGAAAGCGTGGTGTACATGGCGCTCCCGTAGGACGGCATGTTCGTCTGGATGCGAACGGGGACAACAAGTGACACCATTGGGTCTGACCGCGTAGGAACAACGAGCTGAGATGCGGATATGGACACCGAGGGACTTGTTGTGCGGGTCAAAGGATGCAACCTACTGTCCGAGCCGTATTCTGTGCACGGGGAAAGACTGGAGGTTCCTGCTGCTGGGAATAAACTGGATTTGATCTGTGGTAAAAGTTCACCAGCTTCAGCCGGCAACTGGAGAGCAAACTGAGGCTGTAGAGGCAGAAAAAAAGCTGAAGAGATTGGTGAGGAGCCAGGATAATGCACTGGCAGGAATGAAGGATGCTGCCTGAACGACACCTCGGCAGGGTGAGACATTAAGGGAGGAGCAATATGAAGTGGGCCTGGATGGATGAGCGTTTGCGGGAGAGGCAGCGGTGGGCTCTGAAAGATGGAAGGAGGAATCTGAGGCATGGTGAACTGAGCAGAGAGGATGTCAGACATGGTGTGCGCGGCGAAGAGCTCTGCTGACTGCCCTGGCTGAGGCAGGAGATGCTGGTAGGGAAAGATCGAAACCTGCGGGGACATGAACTGCTTTTCATGGAGCGTCAGCTGCGGGATGGGGTGGTGGAACACTTGCAGAGCTTCTGTGTATGGCTGGGTGTATGTTGGCTGGGGGCTGTCTTTTGGCTGACTCTTTTCACTTGGGTAGGAACCACGAGAAGGCAAAGGGGATGAAGACGGTGGCTGATGGGGCAAACTTGTTGAAGGAGATTTACTTGAAGAGGGAAGTGGATCTTCTGCCTCTGGCCGGCCCATCGGGGCCGGGTCTGGCTCATGCTCTGGGTGTCTGGTGAGGGACGCTTGCCTGACTAGAAAGCATTTCCTTCTCTCCTGTGGGGCTGAGGAGGTTGAGGGGCCGGGGGTTGAAGCAGGAGTGGATGACAAGCTCCCATAGTCAAAGGATTTACTGCGGGTCTCTGACATCTGGGAAGGATGGGACACATTCGGTGTCTGCTCAGAAGCAGATCTCCGCATTTCCCTGGAATGATGATGGTGGCTCGGAACCATCAACATGTGTGAGCCAACGCCAGCAGGCTTTGGGTGGGATTCAGAGGGCTGGCTGGTTGACTCCGGCTTGCTGTGGTCGTCACGATCAAACGACACAGAGTGGCTGGAGCCGTGGGATACGCTGCTTTCCTGACTTGGGCTTCGGGTGAGAGAGACCGATTCAAAACTGGACTCTCCGGAGGACTGAGCCATCTCCGCCAGCCGCAGCCTCTTCTTTTTTGGTGGGAGTTTCTCTGCAGGGAGCTGAGAGAGGGTCTGGCTCCTCTGTGGCCACTGAAATTCCTCTGTTTTCTCTGGCTCTTTCGGAGGAGGCTCTGGCTCCGTTTCTGGTCTGTCAGGCTCTTCCGTGACCAGAATCTCTGGGACCTGGATGTTGGGCTGGCGAACCAGCTTGGGTTGCAGCGAGTGAGGCGGTCGACTGTGTTGGGGTGTTGGCTGAGATGAGTACTGTGACAAGGGTTTGTCTTCTTCCAAGCTGCCTGGCTGCTCGATAGAGTCTGACTTCTCAAAGGAGCTCGTATGCTGGATGACGGAGATCTCCTTCGAGGTTGTTCTTCTCTCTTTGCCCTCCGCACTCGAAGCCGGTTTGGTATTCCTGGAGTGAAAGCTGGCACTGACATCAGAAGATGTGGATTTACTTGGATCTGCTGGTGACTTAATGGACTCACGGGTTAGGTTTAAAGTGACATCAGATGATGCCGGGTTTGCAAACTGAGTCCCTGGCCCAGTGCTGGAGGAGGGAGTCTCGGACAACTCAAAAGCTGGAGGTTCCTCATCATCACCGAGACTCTTCTCCTTTCGCCTTTTCCGGAGCGGTGTGAGCTCCAAACTGCTCCCCAGCTTGTAATGCATCACCTGGGGCCACGTGTCAGGATCTGCCACGCTTTTCTCAGTCTCTGAGGAGGTATGGGAAGTGGAAGAACGAGGCTTGGAGAGCTGCAGTTCTGAACAGTAGTATTTCTTATGGGCTTCATAATTGTCCCTTTTCTTATACCGAGCGCCACACACGTTACACTCGTACATGAACCCTTTAACTTTGGGGCCCTTCCGAGACTTTTTGGTAAGATCGCTTTCCTTGGTTTCAGGCTCCTCAGGAGGTTTGGAAACAGTTTCTTTGTTTGCAGAGCTGATGTCCTCTGAGACATATTCTACCCCCAAAGGTAGCTCGATAGCTGGTTGTCGTTTTAGCATTCGAGGATGGGAAGAAAATGCTTGACTGCGGCTTAAGACTTCAGGCTCCATGATGTGATCATCAAATGAATAGCTACCTCTAAAGGTGTGTGTGGAGCTTATAGTGCATGCAGCAGAAGGCATTGAGTGGCTTCTTAGGAGAGGCACTGTCTCTGTGGCACTGTGGGATTGCTGAAGTGACAACAATGATTGTTCGGGCTTAATTTTTTCGCTGTGGGATGTCAACCCTTTCGATGCATCCAACTGACTACTGGAACCAGACTTGATATCAAACTGAAACGGGTCTCTGTATAAACCAGACTTTGGAGATTCAATGCTGCTACGTCTAGATAAAGAGCTTCTTCTAGGCTTAACGCTATCTATTTCACTGGTATCTACAACAGCTTCATTAATTGTAATTAGCTTAGTGATGTGTTCAATAACCTGCGTTCTAGGCACAGATAATGGTACCATGCTAGGCTTCTCCTCGGTAGACAGGTGTGGAAACCCCTGGGTTGTGTTTGCACCTAACGCTGAAGTCCTTTGCCCAATTCTACCACATTTCCCCAAAATGATTTCTGCATAAGATTTCGCGTTGGTATTTGGGGGGCTGATCTGCTGCTCTGCGCTTTCTGACCGTGAGAAATAGCCCGACTCAGTACTCCCTTTGCTCCCAGGGCTCAGGAAAGCTTGTTCATCTATGACTTTCTTCCGTTCACTTAAGCGGAGTGCAAGTTTCTGCTTTATAGTGTGGGTATCCTCAGATTTATGGCTCAGAGCGTGGTCTGACGACGGCTCCGCAAACTGGGTGCTGTCCTCAAGAGACTGAGACATACTGGAATGAGACAACGAACACCGGTCGTGGCTGGAGCCTTGGCTCCCACCACTCAGCAAGCTACTGGACAACAGGGTGTGCTTCTGCCTGGGTGAGAGCTCTACCGAATGGCCCGACATCGCACCCGTTTCCTCCTCCGAATCTGTGCTTTCTCCTTCTGTTGGCTCTTCAAAGTCCTCCCCACCAATCCTTTCCATTTCCAAGCTCGACGGATACATCTCCGCTCCGATCCCTGAGGCCAGCCCAGCTTTTATTCGATGAGCATGAGATTTCCTATGTTTATACAAATTGCTCTTCGTCTTAAAAGAAAAGCCACATGGAATGCAAGGGTATGGCCTCTCACCCGTGTGTGACCTGATATGTTTTTGGAGAACGCTTGGCTTTGCACAAGGCCTGCTGCAGTACTGGCAAATGTATTTGCCTGGTTTCTGAGGTTTCTTTTCCTTCTTGTGCACTTCCTCAGCTTGTTTTAAGGAAACCTGCGAAGGGCGAGGGATAAAGACCTTTTGAACGGACGGCAGGTCCTCTCCAGGAATGATCGGTGAATGGGAAGGTAAGAGCTGGCCGTGGTGAGAGTGAAGCCCAGGTGATGAAAAGGAGCCAGAGGGACCTGGTCTTACTGGATCAACTAGCTGCCATGTGGGACCTTCAAGGACATGCTCTGGTTTCCCAGGAGACATAAATGCTGGTGACAGTGCCTGCTGCTGAAGCTGCGAAACGTGGGGCGGATGCTCAAAAGAGGAAGGCTTAGGTTGCTTCTGATGTCCAGTCTTCTCCTGAGACTCCTCTCTTGGAATCGGCAAAGAACCAGAAAAGTGCTGCTGCGATATGATATCTCGGAGAGGGGCTCCTTGGGAAGAAGCAGAGCTGCCCTGGTACGTAGCTGAGGATGAAATACTGGCTTGGAAAGCCTCTCCTTTGGGAAGCCTCTTTCTTGGACTTTCCTCAGCCTTTTTTGTGCTCTTCTGGCTTTGTTCAGGATCCATGACCTTAAAAGGGTCTTTGAATGCTATTTCGGGAAGGTTTTGGCAGGCTTCATTTACAAATAATAAAGGTCTCTTCTGTAGATTCCCTGTTTTGCCTGCATTTGCTATGAAGCTGGAGCCGCCAGGAGATGGTTGTTGATTTAAGATTTTACTAAAGTGTCACTAGTTGCTATTTGATTCAAAAAAAAAAAAAAAAAACACGTTTCAAGGTCAATAAAGTTCACATTGGTAACACATGACAAACTACTTCAAAGAGAGAAAACTTTCCAAAACTTTTAGTCCAAATATTTTCCTTGTGAACTTGGTTAAGGCTTTAAACCTTGCCATTTTATTTCAGTTGACAGTGGCAAGCCTTCAAAGTCAAGATGCAACCCACAATGTGTCTCTTGTTTGTTATGCAAACCTTTGAAAACTTGAGACTTTCGTGCTCATCTCATAACGATCTCTCTTTCCTGTGCAAGGAAAATAACACTGAACGGTGTGTGTGTCCCTGTGTCTTCCTTCTGTTCCACTTCGGAGTTCAAAAGCCTTGGAAAAGGTTTTCCCACATTTCTGTAATTACATCCAAAAGAAAACAAACAGGAAAAAAATTACTTCAGCATTTGTATTTAAGTGATTAAATGCTGCTACTTTTATAGAGGATAAGACCAAATAGTTTGCACAAAAGAAATTCAGAATAACTGTTTGAATGCCTAATGAGATGTTACTTTTAATGGTAATCTAAACCAAAATTGTGCACGGTCAGACCTCATGGACTCAATTTAATGCACACATAACCCAGCTCTGGAGCAGCAACCAAAGACTTGAACACGGGCAGTTGTGACAAATGTTATTAAAATGGGTTCAAACTCGAATTCCTTCCGATCTCCTGCAAACATTTACGGGGTTACAGTTTTTATAATTACATTTTCCTTTCAAACAGACTGCACAGCAAAGCTGACTAAACACAAAGCACTGCTTAATGTTGCACATGCAGCCACTGAGAAATAAAAAGCAAGCCTTTTCTGCATAAAATCTGCTCTGAAGTTTGCAATAATCTCCTGTGTCATTCACAACAACAGCAGGTAAGGAGAAAGCACGCACACTATTTGACTGAAATGTTGCCTCTTTAATTTCCTGCCTTTTGCTACCAAACAATGCTGCAAATCCAACTCCTGTAGCACATATTTCATCCAGGCAGGATGTTAAAATTGGCTGTCTCAAAAGAGGAATCCTTCTTACAATGGATTTGAATGGGAGGCTCTATTAAACCTACTGCCCTTGTCAGTAAATACAGCTATTAATGAGATACTCGGGGAGGAAATCCTGTGATTCCACAGAAACAGGAGAGCATCACCAAAAAATGGAACAGAAAATGGGTGAGAATCTCCTAAGGAGAATAAGGATGGTGATTTTAAGTGAAACAAATTGATATGTGTAATTTACAATGAGAAAAGAAATATCCTCCTTCATTACAAAGCTATTACCTGCCTCAGGGTGCAGCGCAGTGCTAGGACAGAATTGTACTGGTTTAATTATGGGAAATTGCTTAAAAGCCTGCTGCTTTGATCATGGAATCAGAGAATCAGAGAATGGTTTAGGTTGGAATGGACCTCAACCCATCCAATTTCAACCCCTGCCATGGGCAGGGACACCTCCCACCGGATCAGGGGGCTCAAAGCCCCATCCAACCTGGCCTTGAACACCTCCAGGGATGGGGCAGCCACCACTGCTCTGGGCAACCTGGGCCAGGGCCTCTCCATCCTCACTGTGAAGAATTCTTTCCTAATGTCTAATCTAAGTCTTCCCCCTTCCAATTCAAAGCTGTTCCCCCTCAACCCATCACCCCAAGCCCTTGTAAAAAGCCCCTCCCCAGCTTTCCTGGAGCCCTTTGCAGTACTGGGAGGCTGCTCTAAGGTCTCCCCGGGCGGGACCTTCTCTTCTCCAGGATGGACAACCCCTTCTCTTCTCCAGAATGGACAACCCCTTCTCTTCTCCAGGATGGACAACCCCATTTCTCTCAGCCTGTCCTCGTAGCAGAGGTGCTCCAGCCCTTGGCTCTCACAGACGGGTCAGAAGTGTAAACTCAGTAAAACAGAGAAGCACTGAGATTTTAGCGGTACAACAGCCAACTTCATCCTGAGGAGCAACAGTGAAGAACCAGCAGCAGAGGTTGGTTGTGTCCAACACGAAGTCCTCCAAGGATTACCCATTCCTTACGCATTCCTACAGCCCTGTGGATGCTCCACATTCAATGAGAAATGAGAGGCGTGGAATATAAGGTTGGTTTAATTTAGCAGAGTCTGAAGACACAATGACACCCTAAGATACACGACGCTCAGCCAGACTTTACAAAAGTGGGTAAAAACTGGCTATTCTTTGGGCAGGATTGATTTTACATGACCTCAGATGGCCAAAAGTCAAGGTTCAGGTCCTTAGACACACCTGCCTGTGCTACCACTGATGGGCAGGTGCCAATGAGGGGGGCAACACATCCCACAATAAGGTCTCTGTTCAGTGGGATTGATTGCCCTGGGATGTCATTGCTTATTGATTGAATTAGTGGCTTGCTTGGCCAGCTGTGACACCCACAGCTTAGGTAGATGTACAGAAAATCAATCCTATCCTTAAACTTCACTTTTCTTTCCCCAAATATAGGTTCTGCTCCCCTCCAGCATGAGCTTTGCATCTTCCCAGGGCCCGCAGAGCACCTGCACTTGCCCCAACTTGCTAAGAAAAGTGCCTCATTTTTATGGGCTCGTTGCTATGAGCAGTAATTAATTACATTTTGAACCCCCCTTGATGCTGACTTACACTGATCATGGGCTGGGCTGGATTTAGAGCACTGTACTCACAGCACAGGACTTACTAAAGACCAAAGACAGCTGTGGAGCTGATCTATCACATTGATTTCTCCTCAAGATGCTGTTTTAGCCCCTCTCATGCCACACAGAGCAAATCAGCTTGGTGGCAATGGATTTAAGCAAAGACCTTTTGAGCAAACACTAAGTGTATGCTGCCTCCCACAAGCTTGAGCACTCACATTTAAGAACTGCCAACTCTAGAATGCCTGAAAAACATTTCAATAGTGTGTTTCCTCCTATAGCCTCCATATCCACTCCTAAGTGTATAATTACAGTGGTGAGGAAGCTTCCTGAGATGATTCAATACCATCCCAAATGTTCAGACCATCCTCAGCTTTCTCTGATGAACACGTGGGCCCCAGCTGATTTTGTTAGGAACTCAACACAAAAGTTAACATTTAAAGAATTGGTCAACAAACAATCCCACCTGCTGCCTACAGCAGCGAGCAAGGCCATTCTGGGACAATTCAGGCTACTTTTACACATTTTTTCCATTACTGGGAACGCTTCTTGAAATGGTAATGGCAAAAGATAACTCTCCTAGCTGGGTGTAGTTACTCCAGATTGAGAACTCTGTGAGGAAAATTCAATGGGGCAAAACAAAATGGAAGAAAAAATTAAGTCCATCCAGCTAAAAACTGTAGGAGGGGCTTCTGCCTTATAAACTGAAATCTCAGGGAGAAATGTTTTGCTGTGAGGGTGGGAAGGCCCTGGCCCAGGTTTCCCTGGGTTGCCCCATCCCTGGAGGTGTTCAAGGCCAGGTTGGAGGTGGCTTTGAGCCCCCTGATCCAGTGGGAGGTGTCCCTGCCCATGGCAGGGGGTTGGAACTGGATGGGCTTTGAGCTCCCTTCCAACCCAAACCATTCCATGATTCTATGACAATATGACACTTCTATTCATTACATCTTTCCCAATTCTGCCATTTCTTCTCAGAAAAGGCACGTATTTTGTTTTTACTCCCATCTCCTCCTCCTCACAACCTAAGTTTCACCTCTGCCATGTGTTATGCCCCCTCCTATTTTTGCTATCACTTTCCTCTCAGCACATATTCTCCCTGTGCACTTCAGTAAAGCTTTAAGCAAAAAGTCACCTGGGTTTCCTGGCACATGGTTTCCAGCTGCTAACATCGCTTGTCTGTGGCCAAAAGCAAAGTACAGGCACTAAAACTGGGGATTCCAGCTATTATTTCTATTCAGACCTAATTTCTTAGGGTTTTACTTGAAATGCAATGGAACAAATGTGAACGTAAATGCCTGTTTTATTTGAAATGGTGGAAAGAAAACCTGCCACTCTGATGAAAGAAAACAGTGACAAAATTCCTACTGGTTATAATGGGACTAGAATTTTACCCTAAAGCCTGAGATAAAATGCTTAGAAATAATTAGTCACAATTTTTAGCATTTTGAATTCCCTTTTTACAGCTGAAGTGGACTCCTGCAAAGAGGCCCAGGCACTCTCCCGGTGCTAAACCTCACCTAAGTCCTCCTAAAGGGTCTGAAGAAGAGCCAATCAATGTCAAACTGGTCCCTCTGTGCTTGGGACAATCAGCCCATGCACCCAAACAAGCTCTTTACCATTGGATTTGGGATTGAGATCTTCCCTAAGTGGGAAGAGAATGCTGCAGGCTCCACCTGACCCCTGAGCCCCAGGTGGGAATATCACTGAAAAGACATCTGGAGGCATCAGGCCTTTCTCTATATCGTGATTGCCCTCCAGAATTCATTCCTTTCAAGTGCCATGGGGCAAAGTGCAGTCCTTGGGTGGCTGTCACTTGCCTTTTGCTTCCAGGATACAGAAACATCTCATTACAGTGGATCCTTAAAAACCTCAGTGGTGGCAAACCTCTTCTGTTTGCAGTACTCAAGGAGATGGAAGGTTTTTCTCTGCTGTTTGGTCCTCTCCCAGCCAGACTGAGATTCAGTGTTATTAGTGGAAACCTATTGCACCTCTACCTTGTCTGCACTATTCTAACCACAACAGCATTTTCTTCTATACACTAACTTTAAGCCTGTTCTTAAGGATGCCAGGTTTATGTGAGAAAGCCTGGTGTGCTACTAGAAAATCCACCTGCTTAGTCCACATAATAACTTTTAAGCCATTTGGCAATTTTGACCAAATTTAACCCATGACCAACAGATCTGACATTAGTTAAAAATATTTAGAAATCTTACAAGTTTTGTGAAAGTGAGTGAACCAGACAAAGCACAAATTCCCATTCCTGCTCTGCTGAGGGAGAGCTACAGCTCTCTTTTTGCCAGCAGCCACTAAAACATCCTGTCTACAGAATATCCACATTCAGCATTTACCCCTTTATAATCCACAGATGAATCAATCCAAAAAGACACATCTGTGGGAAACCAGATCCCCTTTTTCAGTAGCTCACGATGTTCCTCAGTTCTTACAAAAACCTGCAAGTCCACATTTTATAAGAGCAGGTGAGGTGATGGGCAAAACAGAGGGTGGCACAGTGTTCTGCTGCCTGGAGATCATGAATCACAGAATCATAGAGTCATTAAGGCTGGAAAACACCTCTAAGCTCATCCAGTCCAACCATCAGCCCAACCCCACCGTGCTTGATAAACCATGTCCTGAAGTGCCACATCTACATGGTTTTTGAACCCCTCGAGGGATGGAGACTCCACCACTGCCCTGGGCAGCCTCTGTCAGTGCCTCACCACTCTTTGTTTTTCTTAATATCCAATCTAAACCTCCCCTGGTGCAAGTTAAGGCCATTTTATCTCATCCTGTCACTTGTAACTTGGGAGGAGAGCCCAACACCCACCTCACCACAACCTCCTTTCAGGAGCTGCAGAGCAATGAGGTCTCCCCTCAGCCTCCTCTTCTCCAGGTTGAACAGCTCCAGATCCCTCAGCCATTCCCAGAACCCCTGTTCTCCAGCCCCTTCCCCAGCTCCGTTCCCTTCTCTGGATGCTCTCCAGACCCTCAATGTCCTTCTTGTACTGAGGGGCCCAGAACTGACCCCAGGATTCAGGGTGTGACCTCACCAGTGATGAGTAGAGGGGACGACCCCTTCCCTGCTCCTGCTGGCCACTCCACAGTTGATCCAAGCAACGAGGTCCCAACTTTAGCTCTGAACAAAAGGGCAGGTGCCACCTCAGACATCCAAAGTGATTTGTGACTGAGAGGGGTTCACAATGCAAACAGCGAGCAGCAATAGCAGATATCCTGCCACTGCCTCTTGCAGCCAGAGTCAGGAATATAAAATGCTCCTGCAGTGCTGGGAGGACTCACCAGGCAAAAGTTTCTCAAATGTGTTGAAGAAAAAGCAAAGTACACAGAAAACCAGGAAAACAAGTCCTGTTCCCAGGTTGAGTCCACTGCAAAGGGCAGTGCACGTGTCCAGGATAAGTCACCAGGGAGAACACAGAGATTACTTACAGTGGACTTGGAAGGCTGTAATTTTGATGGTGTCTCTCTTTTGTTTGCCCAGGGTTTAATTCAGTCTGTAAAAGAAACAGCGCGTTGGAATCGCAATGCGGGTGTTTAAAATGCCACCTCAGCAGTGAGCACACAGGACTTACATCAGGTGCCCTGATGGAGAGGATTGCTTGGTAACCAAAACAGTACACAAACTCAGTCCCAACAGCTGGAGAAGCCCTTGGTGATTGCCTTTACCTCCCTCAGTGTGTTTACCCTGATGGTGACACGCTCGCTCGTAGCCAACACAGCACCACAGGGCAATTCCTCCTCCTGGACGCAGCTACGAGGGGAACCACAGCCTGGCTGGTCCAGCCAGGGGCAGATGCAGTGCAGATGAGACCAAAGCTCCTCATTCTGGTGTAGATTTCAGGTCTGAGTATTCAGATCAGCACACAGGCACTGCAGCCCTTCCTCCAAAGCTCATATTTTGTCCTCAGCTTTGCATTTTGACCACCTTTAGTTTTAAGTAAAGCGTTCAGTTCCTCCACTCCTACCTTCCACAAAGCTCCTACCATGAAGTCATTGAACAGGCTCAGGTAAAGGAAAGCAAGATCCCTAATGAAGATCTGCTTCAAAAGATAAGCCTGAGCACAGACCATGCTTACATGAAAAGGAGACGTTTCCTTCACAGACACAAACACTGCAATGCTATGGGAGAACATATGGTTCCTCCAAGTTGGTGTCTCCATCACCACCTCCTGTCCCCAGTGGTGCTTGCACAGGTCACTCTGCAGCAGAGGGGGCTGAGCTGCCACCCAAGCACAGAAGAAGTGTGCTTCTTTAGCTCAGTCCTAAACACCTCACCACATGGTCACGGTGTTTCTGAACCACTGAAGGAACAAAGGGTGTTCCTAGCAAAGCACCTCCAGAACACAATTCCAGTTGCACAGAGACCCTGCTTTTCATAAGCAGTTCGAGGTCTCTCACATTTAGTGACAAACTTGGGTCATAGGTTGGACTAGATGATCTCAGAGGTCTTTTCCAACCTTGTGATACTGTGATACTGTGACACTTGTGAAAGTTTCAAGGAGCTTTGTGTTCAGAGACTCCTTCCACAACCGGCTGGACGATCTCTGACTTTGTGGCTCACGTGTCCAAATATTCCCAAAGTTCTGAGCTCTCCTGTCACCCTCTTCAACTTTTGCTCAACCACACCTTGCTGCCACCTGGCCTTTTGCTCATATTGGGTCCAGTTCTGGACTGTGCCTTCGTTATCTCTCCAACTTCCTGCTACCACAGACCCAGTGGTGCTATTCAGATCTCCCCCTCCCCATCCTTTTCCTCTTCCTGAGAGAGAGCCTTGGAGCACTGTAAGTCTCAGTGCCACCTTCCTGTGCCAACAATAGTTGGGTAAAGGTGAGGTTGCAGCAGGAAGCCACTTCACCAGCCCACTTCTCCAGACAGCAGAACCCCTGGGCACTTCCCAGGACATCCTGATGGGACACAGGCACCTCTGTACAGAGACACCAGACAGACAGGAACACACAAACATCTAAAGAAGAATGAGCTTGGAAACTAAATGCTTTGGCAGGCAGCCTCCTCTCACCTGAGGAGTGTGCCCAGCCATGAGGAGAAGGTTTATTTTCACCACTTAGGTTTTCATTCCAGTTTTACCATCCAGACTCCCAGAAGCTGTAAGTTCAGGAAGAACAAAGCAGTGGATGGATGGTACTGCAGTGCCTGAAAGCAGCCCTGTGTCTCCTCCTAAATCCCAAGTTTGAAGGGGAAACAAATTTGGTGAAGTGTTATAAACTCCATTTGAACCTTGAAGCCACCACAAACCCTGGCACAAGAAGCACTCGTTTGCCTGGGAAGAGGATTGAAATTCCAACTGTCTTGGGATCCTACCTCCTAAAATCCAGCCAAGTCTCAGACAACAACTCAAACCACTTAACTCCTGTAGGTATCTGAAATCAGTTGGTGCCTCCATGCTGTGGTATAAACACAGCATCCATGACACAAGTGCCCTGAGCTGCCAAGAAGCAGGTAGTGATGAAATGCAAGACTTGGTTCTCCTGCCCCTTACAAAGCTGGATCCCACATCCCATGTCCCAGGTTACTGTCCCAGCACCACTGGGGTCTATTTTGTCTTTCCAGACACAGAATCAGGAGCACAGCAGTCATGAGAGGAGAAACAAATGGGACCTTCACTCTGCAGCTCTGTGATGGTGGAGAGAGGAGCACACTTGGGTCCTGCTCCCACCTTCAGCCCAGTGCTTGGAGTTGGGCTCTGTGGGTGAAGAGCCATAAGCTCAGATTCATTGCTGAGCATCGTGCACCAAGAGACCACGAGCTCCACAGCTATTTCTTGTTTCTACCCAGGGTCAATGAAGGGTTTGGACCTTCAGCTACTTCCACAAGGCACAAACTGCACGTCCAGTGATGTGCTCAGTGCCAGATACCATGGCAAACAAATGCTGCCAGGAGCAGGTTACACACCAGGAGAGGGAAGAGAAGATGAGCTCACAGATGGAGATGAGACAGATGTGGGGTAAAGCAGAGCACGTGCACGGGAAAGCCACTGCAGGAGTTAAAGCTGAGGGGTCTGCAATGTCCCCCTGCCCATCTCTGGGTCACAGAGCATCACCATGTCCACAGTGCCTGCTCTGCACAGCCAGTCCTCAGGTCACCCCCTGAGTCAGCAATTCCTCAGGCTGCTGCCAGCAGTGGCTTCAAGCCAAGTAGGAGAGCAGCTTCCAGATTGAAGGCAGTAAAGAGCTGTGGAGCTCTATAATCCTCCTCTCCTCTTCCCCAAATGGCCATGGACAAGCAGTGCTCCTCAAAAAGCCAACACGTGCTTTTTGCAGCTCTATGGGAACTGAAGTTGTTCTGAGTGGAGCCACCGTGGGGTGAGCACAGTCCCATGCACGGGGGCAAGGGGACCTCCAGGATGACCCCTGTCCCATGCTCTGGGGCAAATGCTGCTTCCCTTGGTGGGTACAGCTGATTGAAAACAGGAAAGAAAGCCCCTCATCCATGGCTCAGAGCAACACTGGGACTGGCAAAAGGTCCCTCCTATGCTACCCTGGCTCAATGATAAAACAACTGTATCCATAAGAAGTGTGAATATTGCTCAGGTGCTTCATAGAATGATAGAATCATAGAATTATCTGGGTTGGAAGAGACCTCCAAGATCATCAAGTCCAACCCTTAATCCAACACTCTCAAGATTACTAGATCATGGCACTAAGTGCCACATCCAGTCTTACTTTAAAACCCTCCAGGGATGGTGACTCCACCCCCTCTCTGGCCAGGCCATTCCAATGCCTGATTACTCGCTCTGGGAAGAACTTTTTCCTGATATCCAGCCTAAACCTTCCCTGGCACAGTCCGAGCTCGTGCCCTCTTGTTCTGTTGCTGGCTGCCTGGGAGAAGAGTTCAACCCCCACCTGTCTACAGCCTCCTTTCAGGTAGTTGTAGAGAGCAATGAGGTCACCCCTGAGCCTCCTCTTCTCCAGGCTAAACAACCCCAGCTCCCTCAGCCTCTCTTCACAGGACTTGTGCTCCAGTCCCTTCACCAGTTTTGTTGCTCTTCTCTGGACCCCCTCCAGCCCCTCAATCTCTTTCTTGAACTGAGGGGCCCAGAACTGAACACAACACTCAAGGTGTGGCCTCACCAACGCCGAGGACAGGGGAAGGATCACTTCCTTTGCCCTGCTGGCCACATCATTCCTGATGCAGGCCAGGATGCCACTGGCCTTCTTGGCCCCCTGGGCACACTGCTGGCTCATGTTTAGCCTCCTGTCCATCAGTGCCCCCAGGTCCCTTTCCACCTGACTCCTCTCCAGCCACTCTGTCCCCAGCCTGTAGCACTGCATGAGGTTGTTGTGGCCAAAGTGCAGGACCCAGCACTTGGCCTTGTTGAACTTCCTCCCATTGGACTCAGCCCATCTCTCCAGCCCATCAAGATCCCCCTGCAGAGCCCTCCTGCCTTCCAGCAGGTCGACACTCCCTCCCAACTTGGTGTCATCTGCAAATTTGCTTATGATGGACTCAATCCCCTCATCTAAATCATTGATGCAGATGTTAAACAGAACTGGACCCAACACTGATCCCTGGGGACACCACTGATGACCAGCTGGACATAGCCCTGTTCACCAGCACCCTCTGGGCCCGGCCATCCAGCCAGTTCATATCCATGCCTGGCCCCCTCCCCTCTATCCCTGCTTCCAGCTGGTGTCCCATGCTGTGTTTCTCCCACTGCTTGTCCTCAATCTGCAGGCAGCACAGGGAGGAGGCAGCAGGGAAGGCAAAGCAAGGAGGGGAAGCTACAAGACCACAGGGGGAGAGGCTGCAGGCACCAAAGGGCTACTCAGCGATGCCAGGGAGGATGGAGGGTGGGATTGCAAAAGCCCTGGGGAAGCAGTCGCCGTGGCACAGGTGAGCAGGAAGGGCAGTGCAGCAGGAGGCTGGATGTGCTCCCCCAGGGAATGCTGCTCAACACCTCTGAATGTCATAGAATCATGGAATGGTTTGGGTTGGAAGGGACTCACAGCACTCACAGTCCATCCAGTTCCACCCCCTGCCATGGGCAGGGACACCTCCCACTGGATCAGGGGGCTCCAAGCCCCATCCAACCTGGCCTTGAACACCTCCAGGGATGGGGCAGCCACCACTGCTCTGGGAAACCTGGGCCAGGGCCTCCCCACCCTCATTCTTCCTAATGTCTAATCTAAATCTTCCCCCTCCCAATTTAAAGCCAACCCCCCTGTCCTGTCACCACAAGCCCTTGCAACCCCACTGCTGCCTGACCTGCTCGGAGCACTCAAACCCTGCCTGACTGAACCAGGCTGCCCAAATCTCCCTTCAACCCAGGGGCAGATGCCCACAGCAAGTTTTGTTTCTTGATTGTCAGAAAACAAGTCATTTTGTTTAAAAAAAACCTTTTTTTTTCTTTTTCTTTTTTTTTTAGGAAGCATTTTTTTTGTTTTAAAGCTACAAACTCAGGCACTTTCCAACTCAATCGACAGGTTTGATTCCTAAACCAATCTCACACGGGCAGCATCTGCTGAATTGCTGTGGACCTGCCGAGGGGAGAGGACAACCCAGTGCTCAACCCAAGTCACTTGGGCTCAATTCCCACTTCAGTTACACATTTCCTGTGCGAACCCAGGCGAGTCACACCAGCTATGGGCAGCGTTGGGCCCAGTTTCTAAACTGGGGACACTTCCTTATTCCACAGATGTGTTGTGAGTCATCCATTAATGTCTGCGAGCCCCTCGGATACTACGGGAAGGGAGACACCCACAGAGATAAACAGGGATCCATATAACTAGAACCAGATGGGAACACATCCAGGAGACTTCCTCTGCTCATTAAAAAGTCTAGGACTGTGCTTATTAATTTGGACTTCTACCCCACGTGGTTTCAGCAAGTTCTCACCTACCCAGGCAGCAAAGGGCATCGGAACCTGCACCACCAGGAGCACAAACTAAAGCAGTTCTGCATTTTGCCAGCAAGGCGTGAGCAAAGGTTTCATCTGTTTTCATAGCTTAAAGAGGATCTTCCAGAAAAGCATTTGAGTCACAACAGTGTAATTATTGCAAAATCGGCATATTTTAGAGCTCAGTATTCCCAGAAATATCACCATTGAAAAGAAAAGCAAACAGCCTTGTGCAGCCTGGCAAGCACCAGAGATCATGGAATCATGGAGTGGCTTGGGTTGGAAGGGACCTCAAAGCCCATCCAGTTCCTACTCCACTCCCAGGGGCAGGGACACCTCCCACTGGATCAGGGGGCTCAAAGCCCTGTCAAACCTGGCCTTGAACACCCCCAGGGATGGGGCAGCCACCACTGCTCTGGGCAACCTGGGCCAGGGCCTCCCCACCCTCACAGCAAAACATTTCTCCCCAAGATCTCATCTCAGTCTCCCCTCTTTCAGCTCAAAACCCTTCCCCCTCATCCTGTCCCTGCACTCCCTGATCAAGAGCCCCTCCCCAGCTTTCCTGGAGCCCCTTTCAGTCCTGGGAGGCTGCTCTAAGGTCTCCCCAGAACCCAGACATGGCAAACAGCAGCTGAGAGCTCCTTTCCTGCTGATCACACTGATGAAACACAAAAGACACAGCAGTTTCTTCCTTCCTTAGGTGCCAACACTCAGGTGCCAACACTCAGCTCTGCTTCACTCAGTAGAACCTTTGGTACACTTTTAAGGCAGAGCCAGCTCTTGCTCACAGCCTCACACTTGCAACCTGAACCAGGTCCTGGCTGCTCTGTTCCACTGCAGACAAACACATACTTGGGATCAGGAGGTTCCAGTAATATCATTTCCATCACTAAGAGCAACTGGGATTTGCAGTCAGGCTCCTGCAGACAGGCAGGACATGGTAATGTACCATTCTTATATCCCAGAGAGCTTATTGGAGGTTTTCTACATTCATAATGAACCTAACCCTGTTTCCTTGCAAGCAAAACTCAAAACCCCACGTTCTCTCACCATGTTTAAGACAACCTTCAAGAACCATTCAACGCTGGTGACTGTGAAGAGGGATTATGTGCATCACCATTGCACATCCTCCAGAGGACTGTAAAAATCTCTGCTGCTTTCACTTCTCACGTGCTCACTGGTGCAAGAAAGTCATTAGTAAACTAATATTTTGAAACTACTGCTGCGTAATGATTCTTTCAAAAGGCATCTGAATTGAGAACTCCAGGCCTGCCAAACCAAGAGTGGGAAGCCAGCTATTGGCGAGATGGTGGTTCTTTCCAAAGCAATGTGTCTTGCACACAGCTACAGCAGTAATTGCCTTTCCCCGACGATATGTTCCCCCTGCTGAGACTTATGGTTAAACTCATGCATTGAGAAACCTTCCAAAACGTTTCTACATACTTTCAAACCACAGGAGTGGGGGGAAAAAAAAAAATCAAAAAAGAAAGGGACAACTACAGTTCAGAGGGAGTTTATGATTTCTGCTCAGTCTCATAATTGCAGGGTGAATCAGTGGGGGACGAGGTTACAGTCAATACCACAGCCCCTGGTCTCATGGCCAGGAAGCTCTGTAGAGATCAGCTGAAAATGGTTTCCCTTGACCCTCCTCTGACTTATTGATGAACTTCACCTCAGAGACTGTCTTGCCTTTCTTCCATGGATGCACACGCTGAGCCCAAGAGTCGCTCTGCACTGGCTGCTCACTTCTCCATCTCCATGGATAAGGGAGGTGTAACGCAAACCCCAGGCACATATAGGGAGTATTTCAGATTATTCTGCTGTATGAGAAGCAGAATTTTGCTTCAAGATGAAGTTTGCCCTTCTGCAGAGAGCACACACAAAGCCCAGACACTGAAATGAGCGAGGTCCTTCTGTGTCACTGGGTCGCCAAATTCATCCTGGCTCTTCTTATTTCATAGAATCAAAGAATCATGGAATGGTTTGGGCTGGAAGGGACCTTAAAGCCCATCCAGTTCCTACTCCACTCCCATGGGCAGGGACACCTCCCACTGGATCAGGGGGCTCAAAGCCCCATCCAACCTCCAGGGATGGGGCAGCCACCACTGCTCTGGGCAACCTGGGCCAGGGCCTCCCCACCCTCACAGCAAAACATTTCTTCCCAAGAGCTCATCTCAGTTTGCCCTCTTGCAGCTGAAAACCCTTCCCCCTCATCCTGTCCCTGCACTCCCTGATCAAGAGCCCCTCCCCAGCTTTCCTGGAGCCTCTTTCAGTCCTGGGAGACTGCTCTAAGGTCTCCTCAGAGCCTTCTCTTCTCCAGGCTGAACAGCCCCAACTCTCCCAGCCTCTCCTCATGCAGGAGGTGCTCCAGCCCTTGAATCATCTCCGTGGCTCTCAGTTCACTGGTATAACAACAGCCCAGGTTGCTCCAGTGTTGGAGGGTGGAGGTTTATAGCTACAGCTGGGCACTATTCTGCTTCTCCTACCCTGGGAAACTGACCCCTCTCACTGTCTGGTGAACTCAAAGTCTGGAACAGAGCAGAAGGAACTGCAATATGGGAAGTTAAACAAAGAGATGAACTGCAGTGGAAGTCAAGACATCAGAATGTCAAGAAACTGGGAACAGGCCATCTTTCAGACATCACGCTCAATGCTGTCTCACAGCAGTCAGAAGAGACTTGCAAGCAGCATTCAGGACAAGGTGGGGGTCCAAGTTTGTTCCATTGCCCCCTTGCAGCCAGGTTGGTCTGCAGACCTGCAACAAGGGGATCTCAGAGCTGTTTGCTGCCTTCTCACAAGGGAGGGAGGGGAAACAGGGGCTGAGCTCTGCTCTCTGGTGACCTGTGACAGGACTGGAGGCAATGGCAGGAAGATGTGCCAGGGGAGGGTTAGGTTGGATCTCAGGAAGAGGTTCTTCCTCCAGCAGGTGGTGGAGCCCTGGAACAGCTCCCCAGGGCAGCAGTCACAGCCTGACAATATTCCAGAAGCATTTGGCCAACACCCTCAGTCCCACGGTGTGAAAGTTGGGAGTGTCCTGTGTAGGGACAGGAGAGGGCCTCGATGGTCCTTTGGGTCCCTTCCAATTCAGGTAGTTCTGTGATTCTATGATTCTAAGTCAGATGAAGCAGAGGTCATGAAGTTGCTGTGCTGCATCTGCAGGAGTCTGGGCTCACTGCACACAGCTTGTCAAGCCCTGTGTAAATACACACCAGACCCAGAACATTGCAGGCAGAGAGCAGCATCTGGATTTGAGAGCCTGAATTAACACTGCAGGAACACAGCAGAGATTTCAACAGTCAATGAAAAACAATGGTCCCTAATCAGAATGGAAACAAGTTCATCCTTGCAGTTTTCATATTTCATTTTATCCTGCAGCCATAGAGAGCAAGTCCAGGGTCCTGGCTCCTGCTCAAGCACCTGGACTGTGCTGTCCATAAGGCACCAGATTTGGAATCTCTTCTCTCATTGACTTCAGGAGAACAATTAATGGAGTAAGGGGCTACCCAGCAGGCAGGCCTGAAGCTACTTAAATTAGATAGTCAGTTAATCACTACGTAACACAGAGCAGGACAGTACTGAATGAGAAAAAAAGAGAGAGCAACAGCAAGGAAGTCAGGACTGTGCAAAAAACTGACATTAATTCCTATCCCTTGCAGAGCACTCTGCAGGGATTCACACACGGATTTTACCACCCATGAATTAGACCCCATGCCAGGCTATTTCACTCCTACATGCTTTGCTTGATAAGGACACAGAAAGCTCAGTGAAAAGGTTGCAATTGTGCTTTTTTCACATTGGTCCCAGTAATACCTCATCCAGCCTTCCCCAGCTGTCCCCAGCAGGGGTAATGCAGGCACAAGCCTGCATGTCCTCGCTCCTTGCATGATGCTCACCAGCTGAATTAATATAAGTCCTTTCCAATTTATTTTGCATTTCATGGGATTCTTCAGAGCAGTGTTCCCCTCAGGACACACTAAAGAAACAAAATTTGGGGTAAGAAAAGTAATAAATGCCTTGGGGTAATTAGCTGCATTGTTAACTCAGCTTCTGGTTTTCTGACAGCTGGTTACTGCAGGAGCTGAAGACATTCCACAATAAGGAAAACAAGGAATTGTGGTGTATTGCATAGACACGAGAGGGCTGCTGGTGGCTGACTGAAGTGACCAGAAATAAAGCTCTGGCAGGGTGTTCAGGCAGCGAGGTGTTGCCTTGATCAACTGTGAGCAGGGCTGCAGCCCACCCCACCCCATGGAGAACTCATCCTTAGTTTGCCCTCAGGATGTACTTGCAGGACACAGAGGGGTCACTGATGCTGCCTGCAGGGCACAGCAGGTTCCTAGGACTGAATAAAACCCAATGAGGAATTTGAAGACAATGGAAACAATAAAAAGAAACTTTTAACATGCAAATGCCATCTCTGCTCCTTGATAATTTTACTCTGTGAGCTATTACACAAACTGCTTTCTGTCTCATTAACAGTAAAGCAGAAGCAATTAGGTAAAATGCAATAAAACTTAAGCAAAATAAACCAGGCTTCAAGATTATTGTATAACCTCACTAAAATGACAAAATGATCTTTCAAGCTGACATGATAAAAAAGCTTCCAGTTTGCTTTGAATACAGAAGCAAGGAGAAGAAATGATACAGAAAACATCTCTATACAAACATCTCTCATCAGGAGTGGAGGTCACTGGCGGCTGCGAGCAGCGTTATCCTTTATCTCCGTGCAGAGTTACTGTCCAAGCCCACAATAAGGCTTCCTCTCTTCACAGTTATAGGAAAATGGGGCAATCATAGAATCACAGAATGGTCTGGATTGGAAGCAACCTCAAAGCCCATCAGTTCCACCCCCCTGCCATGGGCAGGGACACCTCCCACTGGATCAGGGGGCTCAAAGCCACATCCAACCTGGCCTTGAACACCTCCAGGGATGGGGCAGCCACCACTGCTCTGGGCAACCTGGGCCATGGCCTCCCCTACCTCACAGCAAAACATTTCTGCCTAAGGTCTAAACTATCTTAATATCTAAAGATTAGATTAGGATCTGCTCCTGAATGTATCTGCACCCTTATGTATATCTAAATGAACACCTAATATGCAACAGCAGATAATGCTCAATCAATTCACTACTTTCACTGACAAAACAGAAATTAATGCTAAGCTTTCACATATTTTGGTGTGCCATTCTTTCAGTGCCATCATATACAAACACCCAGACTGATGTCCTTTCCTCCAATGACTTAAATTTTCTTTCCCTGATGAATTCATTCATGCAAGGCTATAAAGGAGTTTTGGTTTTCCTACCCTCAGACACACATTGAGTCTGAAAACCCAGGTATTCCTCAAGCCACGTGTTCATGAGATGGCAGAACTGGGCAGCAAACAGTGCCTTGTAAATGCTCTGTCCCCAGCCTGCAACGTGGCCAACGGAAACCCTGATCCAACACCTGAAGACAACACAATGGTCTGTGATCCAGCCACCTCCCCTCAGCCTCCCCCTCCCTGCACACACATTCCTGAAGCCCTGCAGACAGAAGGACATCTTTCCCCTGGGTTCTGTAATTCATTCCTGGTAGCAGATGAAGATGCTCTGACAGATGCTGCTGGCTGACACACAGGAAAGAAAGCAGAAACCAGCTGAGCTGAAGCAGGAGCATCTCCTGCCTGAGCCAGGGCTCCACAGTTGGCAGATGAAGCATCTTGCATCCTGTCTGGATGGCACAGAGGGGACCTCTGCTATAATTCACCAAGAGGCAGCAGGTTCATGTCTGTGATGTATTACCAGCAATCCAACTCTGATGTCCATACTTTGGTTTGGCCAGGCCACACACAGTTTCTTTCCTTTTTTCCCCCTTTTCATGTTTTCTGGTTTATACTTCTTAAAAAAAATCATTAAATATCTATGGGTTTTGTCATTTCCTTCTCTGAGAAAACAAAGTAAATTTACAGGGCTTTAGCAAACTCTCAGAACATGCCAAGAGCTGCATCCTTCCAGAGTTGAAATGCCAGGCCTGGTAAAGGTGAGAGGCATTTGAAAGGCAGCCAGGAAAATCAAGAGGATAATATTTGCTATGGATAATACTGAAAGAAGCCAAAAGCACACAGGCCACAAAGCTCCTCCCAGAGAGGATTGCCTGGCCTGCTCACCACAGCATTCCCCCACAGCTCCAGCAAAGCCAACAGATGCTCAGCAGAAAGCTGCCACAGAAAACAGGAACAGCTTTGCCCTCTCAGCTTGCTGGATTTTTTCTTCCCTGTCAAGGAAAGAAGAGGGGGATCAAGGCTGACAAAGTACTCCTGCAATGAAGCTCCCTGTTGCTCTGGCTTTAGAAAACACAGTGCTGATACAGGACCAAAGCTGAGCTACTCCTTGCTAAATCAATCCCCCAGCCCCACCTTGCTAAGCCATCACCCCAGGGTGCTGTGAGAAGGGAGGAGAAAGGAGGAAAGCACTGATCATACATGCAGAGAGCAGAAAGAAATCACTTCTGTCCAATAAACAGCAGTTCCTGTGGGAATGCACCTACCTGTGCTTAATAATAGCCCCCTCCCCTCAAAAAAAAACAAACACCAAACCCACCATGAAAGAAAGCAAATGCTCATCCTGACTGCACAGGCACAGGGTACTCCTGGTGATGGGAAGCAGACAGCAGCAGGCAACATTCTCTGCCTGCCCAGCTTCAGTAAAGGTTGTGTGTTGTTACCTCCAGAAAAAGGACTCAGTTACACCCTGGGGAGCACAAGAGCCAGGCAGAGCCAAAGGTGTTTGCATTGCAAGGTCTTGCTACCTCAGCTAGGGCAGGAGCTCCATAGGAGTGGATCCTCTTCTCACACCACTCAGCAGTTGAGCCGTTTCCACAATACACAGTGAGTTACTCAGTCTGCAATTCAGAAAAGGACAACTCTCCACAGGACAACTCTTGGAGGGACAACTCAGTGCATGGAAAGTTATCATAGAATGAGAATCATAGAATCACCTGAGCTGGAAGAGACCCGAAAGGACCTTCGAGGGCCTCTCCTGTCCCTACACAGGACACTCCCAACACTCACCCTGTGGGACTCAGGGCATTGGCCAGATGCCCCTGGAATGCTGGCAGAGTGGGTGCTGTGACTGCTGCCCTGGGGAGCTGTTCCAGGGCTCCACCACCCACTGGGGGAAGAGCCTCTCCCTGATATCCAACCTAACCCTCCCCTGGCACATCTTCCTGCCACTCCCTGCAGTCCTGTCCCAGGTCACCAGAGAGCAGAGCTCAGCCCCTGTTTCCCCTCCCTCCCTTGGGAGAAGGCAGCAAACAGCTCTGAGATCCCCTCTCAGGCTCCTCTTCTCCAGGATGAATGGACCAAGGGACTTCAGCCTCTCCTCACTCGACTTCTCTTCCAGCCTTGGGGCCTCCTCTGGACATTCTCCAGTAGTTTCATGTCCTTTTTATACTGTGGCACCCAAAACTGCCCCAGTACTCGAGGTGGGGCTGCACCTCAGGGTTTGAGTTACAGCTAAGTTCGAGTTACAGTTAGGGTTTGAGTTAGGGGCTCCCCAACAGAGTTGTCCCATGGAGACCTGGCCGTGAAGAGCTGTGCTGTGGAGAGATGCCCATGTTAGCCATGGAGAGTTGTCCCACAGAGGTCATGAAGATCTGTCCTAGACCCACTGCAGTTTGCCCATAGGCTCAGAGCCAGAAGAAAGCAGATTTCTCCTCCATGCAGCAAAATGCATATATTTGTGCCTTTCTTCCCCCAGGTGGGCAACCCCTGCTGCTGTGAAAAGTCCACATTGCTTCAGGTCACGACCTCACCAGATCTCACTGGCTACATCAGGATCTGGAAAATGCTGGGATCTTGTTGGGAGCCCTGCAGGGAAATCCAGGCAGAGACTCAGCAGACGCCTGCCCTGCCCACGAGGAGCAGCTACATCCATGAGTGCAGGCCAGGAGAGTGATGCAAGTTGGTGACTGAAATCTGAGGACCTATCATTAAAGATCCCATAAGCCCTTCTGGGTAACCACAGCCTGAAATTCCCACGCTGTTGGACAGGAGGGTTCTCTTCCCTTGCTGCCCTGCAGTACCGTGCAGGGGTGCTGCACACTCTTGCCCAGCTGCCCTCTCTTCATGCCCAGGATTCCAGCACCAGAAGTGATGGATTGAGTTAAAGTTCCTAAGTGCACTAATATCCAGTAAGGATAGAAGATACTACAGAAACAGCATCATAGAATGGTTGGGGTTGGAAGGGACCTCCAAGCCCATCCAGTTCCTACTCCACTCCCATGGGCAGGGACACCTCCCACTGGATCAGGGGCTCCAAGCCCCATCCAACCTGGCCTTGAACACCTCCAGGGATGGGGCAGCCACCACTGCTCTGGGCAGCCTGGACCAGGACCTCCCCACCCTCATGGGAAAACATTTCTTCCTAAGATCTCATCTCAATCTCCCCTCTTTCAGCTTAAAACCATTCCCCTCATCCTATCCCTGCACTCCCTGACCAAAAGCCCCTCCCCAGCTTTCCTGGAGCCCCTTTCAGTTCTGGGAGGTTGCTCTGAGGTCTCCCTGGAGCCTTCTCTTTTCCAGGCTGAACAACTCCTGTCCTCATATGGGAGGTGCTCCAGCCCTTGGATCATCTCCGTGGCCTCCTCTGGACTCTCTCCAACAGCTCCATGTCCTTCCTGTGCTGAGGACTCCAGGACTGAACACAGGGCTCCAGGTGAGAAACACAAACACATTGTCATTTCTCTGAATTAGGACGATGCAAAAGCAGGATGTAGATGGGGGAATTAACATCTCTCTGCAGTCCCTAATAACAAAAAAAAGCAATGTCAGATCTTCCTAAGTAGAATGTTACTTTCTGGACACAGCACCAATGCACAACACTGCATTATGCCAGTCTGTACCTTATTTAACCAGATGCTGAAAGATTTCTTCTTTAACTGACAGTGAAAAAAACCCCTGGAATCTCAATGGAAATAATCCAACAAGAAAACTCTCCCCCCCCACACACACCTATTCAGGAGCAAATACAATGTTTTTTTTCCAATCTTCAATGAAAAGAAAGTCAGAAAGAGAAGAAAATGGTCCTTTTATTCCCTACAGGCAAAACCAGAGCTTCTGATCCTATCACCAGGCTGGCAACCTCCTATTTACAGAATCAATCTTGTCTCCTTGGGAGCATATAGTGAAATTCATTTGTATTTTGTCACATAAGAGAAATGTTGATAAAAAACAGCAACACACATCACACACCGAGCAAGTTCTTGCCTGTCCCCAACGCCACCCGCGTCTCGAAAAGCTTCCTTGATAAAGACTTTGCTGTGTTTTCGTTACGTGGCAGGGGAATTGGCAGATGAGTCGGTTTAATTAACACAACTTTTTTTCAAGATAAATATTGTCTCAGGCATCACGGAGCTGCTGAAACGCCGCGCACCGGCAGCTGAGCAGATGGAAGCCGACCTAGCAGGGATCCACCAGCTGCAAGAGATGGTGCAGCTCGTACAGTTTCTCCTCCCCAGCAACACACCTCAACTCTCACTTCAAAAAGATAACGTCTATCCTGCAGATGTCTCTGCACACACACATCCGGGTACATCAGGGATTCTAAATTCCAGCTCTCTGCAGGCAGCTAGGAAGGGAAGAGGAGGCTCAGGGGAGACCTCATTGCTCTCTACAACTCCCTAAAAGGAGGTTGTAGTTGGGCAGGGGTTGGTCTCTTCTCTCAGGTGACCAGGGACAGAACTAGAGGGCAGGGACTCAAGCTTGGTCAGGGAAAGTTTAGACTTGATGTGAGGAAAAAGTTCTTCACTGAAAGGGTGATTGGTCATTGGAATGGGCTGCCCAGGGAGGGGGTGGAGTCACAGACCATGGAGGGGTTTAAGGGGAGACTGGATGAGGCACTGAGTGCCATGGGTTAGATGATGGGTTGGTGTTGGTGTTGGGTTATAGGTTGGACTCGATGATCTCAGAGGTCCTTTCCAACCTTATGATACTGTGATACTGTGAAGGGTGAGAGGACACATCACCATTGGGAGAGCTGAGTGTTCCTCACACCAACTTCAGAGGGAAACGTCACGTTTCAGAGCTCTCCCACTGCCAGGAAAGGCCAAGCCAAGTCACAAAAAGCAGAAATCATTTTAAATCAAGATACACATTTGTTCAGCCGGAAAGAAAGAGAAACCATGACTGAGTTTGGAGGGAATGTTGTTAGCTTTGTAGGAAGAAAAGAATCAAGTCTGGACAGTGTTTGCTTCCTTGTCATCACAACCTTACAAAACTCCCTTGTATGCACATACAAAAATACACCTTATTGCCAGTGAAATGAAGCAGCATTTAATGAGAACCAGAACGTGTTTTGGTTAATTGCCAGGTGATTGGGCTCCCATTAACAGATACTTTTTGTAGATGAATGCAAATATTTACGTAGGGACCCCATCGGCTCTGTGTCCATCTATTCTGGTTTTTCCCCTCATAAACCTGTTCCTCAGGAATCCACAGCACCAACACTTGCTGAGAGAAAACCCAGAGCAGGATTTTCCACATCCTCACCACCCCAGACAGGATCTCCTGTGTATCAGGGAGTCTCCGCTCTTTTAAACCCAATGAAAGTATCAATCAAAAATTCCATATCCCCAACTCCTACCTAGGGATGTGGCTGACCAAATATTCACATCTGCTGCTTCCAGTCACCTGTTGTGGCTCCATTCAAGAGCTGAGGTGGTTTGGGATGGGGAAGCTGCTTTTTGCTCTTCACCAAAATGAAGACCCAGAGATTTCTGCCTGTGCCTGAGATCTTGCAGGTGTTCCTAGACTTAAAAGTCAATTTAAAACCCAAGAAACCTGGCTCTACCTTGCCCTTTTCTTGCTCTGAGTCTCCAGGAGGCTTCAGACAATGCCATTTCCTTACATTTTCCTTCCCCTTATCTCTGTAAAGGTTTGAGAGCTCCAAATGGGAGCACACTTCAGGATGCAGATGTGGGGTACAAAGCCACAAGTCTACCACAACACCTAGGTGAGGGCTATAGGTCATGAGTGAACTTGGAGCTTAGGACAAGCAGGAGGATCCACCACAGATGAATCTGCTCGATGAGACTTCCAGCCTCACCCCACTCCCAAGCAACTGTGCAAACACACCTGAACTCTATAGGACAGGAATGACATTGGTGACCTTCATTTGGGGCCACCTGAATACACCCTTTGGGAAACCTGACCTAGGGTTGGATGTCCCTGCTCATGGCAGGGGGGTTGGAACTGGATGATATTTAAAGTCCCTTCCAACCCAAAACATTCTATGATTCTTCAATTCTATAATTGATCAAAGGAAGAGCCAATGTGTGAGATTTTTGTTTGTTGCATCCACTGTAGGGCAGTTACTTAGACACGTTGGTATTCCTGAGAAGCAACTCAATTTTTGTGCCTATTAATGTTTAATTGGCCAATGCAATTAGTTTGGTGAAGGAACCTGCAGATGGAGGTGGTAAATTGAGAGGTGACATTGAGAGTCACCATTTTTGCCAAAAGCAGCTCCGAAGTGACAGAGCTTACCCCAAATCAAAGGGAAAGGGATCTTATGGACAGTCTAACCTTCCACCAACATTTATTTCAGCAGAAACTATGTGTGGTGCTATCGTATCCACAGACCGGATAAATTATCCTCATGTATCAAAGCCATAAGCAAAATGACATCTTAATGTAGACTGAGACCACTTCAGTGCCACAAAGCTCCACTCTCTAGTCCTAATAGACCGATGGAATTTGTTTCTAATAGCTAATGAATTAAGAATCAGCCAATTATGTGTACATTTATTATTGTGCTTCTAATGAAATAACGTCTGAACTTCTGTTTAATTAGAAATGAGCTCACGCTGGTGACCAGAGACACCTCTAAAATAACTTCCAGCGCTTCGGAACCGAGCTCATCAGGGCTTCAAGTTGGAAAGGCATGAGGGAAATTATAAAGAGGTCAAATTTTGAAGATCTCAAGGCAAATAAATATTTTTCAAAGCCTGGTCCCACATCCCTAGAAAAGAAGGTGGAGATATCTGTGTGCTCAGTCATCCAAGAACTTTGAAATCACATTCCTTCTGCTTAGCACAGGGCTCAACAGAAACTGGTTCAGCTTCAAAATGTTTATGTGGTGATATTTTTCAAAGAACTGAAAGGTCTTTGGCAGGAAAAAATGGACAAAGGTTTACATTAATACTTCCAACCTGATTTTTTTTTCTTTAAAAGCAGGTTACCTTTTTCTAAGAAATTAAAACACCAGATTTTTAAGCTGCAGAGAAACTGGATCCAGAAATTACTCATGTGCCTCAGCTACTCATCCAAAAACCCTCCTGCTTTGCAAAAGCTTCAGGAGGAGGAATGCTTCAACAACACTGAGCTAAGATGAAATCTCATTGATTAAACAGCTAAGAGATCACAAAACACAAAACACATCATTTTAATGCAAGCAAGAAATTCTTCAAAGATCACATTGAGTTACACTGCTGATCTCAGAGTAAGTGGCTGCTCTAAAAAACAAACAAAGCCAACGTAAAGCCATCAACTCAACACCTGTTTCAAAAATGGACCTTCAGCCAGCACTCATCTCTCCTGACTGCTGGCCCAGCATGAGAAATAACAAGAGAAGTTTATGAGTGTACTGACATGAAGTTTATGTCCTCATGCTTTGGTCAGAGGTAGGAATCCTCGGGTCTGGACTCACTTTCCTGGTGTATCCCAGAGTAGCAACAATTGAATGCAAAATATGGTCTACGAAGCACAGCACTAAAACTCTGAGCAGCAACTCCTTCTTTAAAGGACTCCTAAAAACAAGTCATGACCACATTTACCTTAACATAAATCACAGAATCAAAGAATCACAGATTCATAGAATGGTTTGGGTTGGAAGGGACTTCAAAGCCCATCCAGTCTCACCCCTCTGCCCTGGGCAGGGACACCTCCCACTGGATCAGGGGGCTCCAAGCCCCATCCAACCTGGCCTTGAACACCTCCAGGGATGGGGCAGCCACTGCTTCTCTGGGCAACCTGGGCCAGGGCCTCCCCACCCTCACAGCAAAAAGATCTCACCTCAATCTCCCCTCTTGCAGCTCAAAACCCTTCCCCCTCATCCTGTCCCTGCACTCCCTGATCCAGAGCCCCTCCCCAGTTTCTTGGAGCCCCTTCAGTCCTGGGAGGCTGCTCTAAGGTCTATAATGACCGCTTTGATTATTCATAGCAGGCTGCTTCTGCTGGGTCCAGGGACAGACCTCTGCCTGTTAAACTACCCTGCATAGAAGAACCAAGTGTTGTAACAAGACTTCTGTCTCTACCTTCCCCTCAACGTGCAAAACAATGTTTGTTGATGAGGCAAGTCTGAAATTGCCTCCAGACTCTTTAGGAAAGATTAAAAAAAAATATATATATATATATATGTATATATATATATATAAAAGACATGTATAGGGGCCAATATTCCTGCTTTAAGCCTGAGGAAAAGGAAAAAAAGAATAAGAAATAGCTACAGGCCTTGACAGGAACGAAGCAGACGTTCACTTCCCGGTGTCGCTCTGCTTTACGGCTGCTGTCTCTGCAGACACTGCTCACTGGCTTCGGGCAGAGGCCGTGCTTTGTCTGCTGAGCAGCTGAACAGGACAGTTTTGTCAGTACAAGTATAAAACAGTGGGAGACAGGTTCAAAAAAGGTGTTGGACAAGATTTCTGTGCTTCCCCGAACAGACGGCTCCAGTCACATCTTGTTAAGGAGGGGAATCATACAATCACAGGATGGTTTGAGCTGGAAGGGACCTCAAATCCCATCCAGTTCCACCCCCTGCCATGGGCAGGGACACCTCCCACTGGATCAGGGGGCTCAAAGCCCCATCCAACCTGGTCTGGAACATCCCCAGGGATGGGGCAGCCACCACTGCTCTGGGCAACCTGGGCCAGGGCCTCATTGTGAAGAATTTCTTCCTAATGTCTAACCTAAATCTTCCCCCTTCCAATTTAAAGCCATTTCCCCTCATCCTATCACTACAGACCCCTGTAAAAAGGGAACTCATGGATCTCTCCTTAACGTGCCAAGGCCAGGCTGGAGAAAGACTTCACAGCTTTAAATAGACCAGTTAATGCAGTTGGAAAAACCCAGACAAGCTGTCAGCCCCCCCAGCCCTGTTGAAGGCCAATAATGACTTTTGCAACAGCAAGTCAGTAAAATAAATGAGTGGCTCCCGCTCTGCCAGGGTGGGAAAACGACGTGAAGCAGGAGAAAAGTCCCCCCCCCCAGCACGATGTAAAAGGACAGGGAGGTACCAGATCTTCTACTTTCTCTGCTGCTCACCCCTTGCTTGGCAAAGAGCCTGCAAGGTCAGTAATTCTCTCTGCATGGTTCCTCTCGGTCGCCACCGCGGGCTCTGGGTGCACGGGGTGTGCCCCGGAACTGGGGGCAGGATGTGGGCCCACACAACACACAGCACCCCAGTCACAGCCCAGCACCCTGAGGGCTCGGAAACCCTGCAGAAAAACCTGGCATGAAGGTTGCTCAGATTCCTCCCCAGCTCCTCCACCAGCTCAGCACCTGGCCATGAGCCGCCCAGGAGCTTCAGTCCACTCCAAGTTGCAGCTAGTGAAGAGAACCTCTATGAACACCTCCCAGCACATTTGCTGCAACACCCACAGATCTTCCACCCTGCAGGACCTCGGACCAGAAGGTGGTGCTGCAAGAATGGTGTTGATGCAACCACCTGCCATGAGCTAGGGTGGAAGATGCTGAATCATCCTTTGGGCTTCATAAAGCCCTACCGCCTACCAGACCTGCTCACCTGAAACCAACGGGGTCCAGAGCTGAAGGGACCCAAGCAATTGATGAGCCATCTGGGGAGGAGGCTTCTTCTGAGGAACCTGAAATTACAACTCGGGTTTTCTGCTGTGCAAAATTTTCCTCTTTGAGTCTTTTGCATTCATTCATGAACAACAGGACCATGGGGGTGGAGAGCCATAAATATAGCCCTGCTCTGGCTGCAAGGAGAGGTTGCTTGGGCAGACAAGTAGCAATCTGACCACACACCCAAAAAAACACAAGCCTGTATTTTTTTTTCTTCCCCCCCTTTTTTCTCATAAAAGTCAGTTTGGAAGACACTGCTCCTTCCCACAGCACAACTAAATGGCATTTTTATAACCAAACCTGGAGTTTAGGAGTCCCAGATATAAAAAAAAAAAAAAGATAATGCAAAAAAGAAAGAAGTTTAAGCCTGAATGCAAAAGTGTTAAATTAAAAATACACAAACTGCAAGATAATTGCACAGCAGTTTATTTGTTTACACAGTGAGCTTCTGCACATCTCACAAACCCAATACTACGACCTGTGGGGGCTCCATGGGCGATGCAAAGTCCTGACAGCAATGAACCAGTGCAGAGTTAGTCCAGCATTTGTCTTGGGAATCCCCATTCCCAGCCCTAGACTGACCAGCAAATTACATTCCTGCTCACATTTATGGGGCACTGCAGACAGAGAATCTCAGGAAAACAATTACCCTGTAGTCAAAGCATTTGATTTTCTGGAATAAGCATTTCCAGGAAGATTAAAAGGTTAAAAGATTTTCAAAAGGTGATCACAGAATCATAGAATGTCCAGAGTTGGAAGAGATCCACAAGGATCATTGACTCCAACCCCTGTTCCTGCATGGAACAACTCCAAAAAGATGCCACAATCTCATGTGGGCTTTAGAGATCTGCAATTGGTAAGACCAGAAGACAGAGTGGAAAGTGATAAAACCCAACCTCCTGCTAAACCCAGGCTGCAGAACCTCCCAGACATTCTGCATCAAGCTCACTACTTGTCCTTGAGCTTCAACCTCTTAGGAAAACAGAAAGCCAGTTTGAATGTAAAGGTGGTAGAAGAAGAAGTTCTCCATTAAGACTTTCCAGTGATGAATTTGTTCTCTGCTAAGATTCTGTTCCTTTTTTTCTAGGCTCACTTTGTCAAGCTTCATTGCCCAAACCCTGCATCTAGAAAACTAAATACAATCTTTGTTGTTGTTGTTGGTTTTGCTCTTCGAAGACAAATACTCTGACTTTCATAAACCAAGAACAGATCTTTGGGGGCCCTTCCTAAAACCAGCCCCATATGTTGTAATTTCCCACCTAAAATTACTACTTGAGATCTATTTGGGGTAAGAGAAACATATTTAAAATGTTAGACCTCAGAAAACCCAAAAACACAGAGAATTCTTGGAAACGTTCTTCTTTTCAACCACCTTCCTCTATATCTTACACAAACTTTCTAGCTGCAACTGCTTTTGCGGTCTGCAGAGGTTGGCTGTGACACTGTGGAGTGGCTTTTGATGAGCAGCAATGGTCAGGAGCCAGAAACCATCATCATTTTCCCTGATCATTGAGAACCTACGGTGCTGAAGGTCAAAGGGAAAAATAAAGAGTTGTTTCTATTCTTTGCAATCAAGTTGACCTGGGTATCAATCAATGGCAAAACTCGTATTATTTTTTCTGTAGCAGCAAGATTTTGAAAATGTTGTTCTAAGGTACTGCAAACAATAAAAAAAATGTATTTTTTTTCCTTAGCAACTGCAGGGTTCAGTAATCACAGCGTGCTCAGTAGCCAGGACTCAAAATTCAACTCAACCCAGTCATCAGCCCCTGCAGTTTCCCTATTAGCGTCGCAGTGCACGGCCTGAACATTGGGTACCTGGGATTCTGCTTTTATGACTGTGTTCCAGCTTTTCATCATAGAATCTGGAACAGTTTGGGTTGGAAGGGACCTCAAAACCCATCCACTTCCAACCCCCTGCCATGGGCAGGGACACCTCCCACTGGATCAGGGGGCTCAAAGCCACATCCAACCTGGCCTTGAACACCTCCAGGGATGGGGCAGCCACCACTGCTCTGGGCCTCCCCTCCCTTACAGCAAAACATTTCTGCCTAAGATCTCACCTAAATCTTCTCTCTTGCAGCTTAAAACCATTCCCCCTCGTCCTATCCCTCCAATCCCCAACCAAAAGTCCCTCCCCAGCTTTCCTGAAGCCATTTTTCAGTTCTGGGAGCTGCTCTAAGGTCTTCCCGGAGCCTTCTCTACTTAAGGCAACAATAAATCTGCAGGGCTATTATATCAATTTAAAAAGTAAACCTAACAGGGTAGGAAATGTAGCAGCTGTTCCATCTGGCTGGAAGGTAGAACAGAGCTGAGCTGCCCTTGCTATTTTAGGAGAGACTTGGAGCAAGGTCATCCATGAAGACCAACTCTGGAGCCACTTCCCCAGGCAGCACGGAGGAGCTGGTTTACTAGAAGACACTGTCTAAATATTTTGCTGAGCTGCAAAAGGAAGAAGCTTCCCTGGCCCCAGCCTGACATGTGTCAGGATGAGTTCCCAGGCACAATGCTCAATGAGTGCTATTATCCAAAAGGGTGTTTATTTCACATTGTAAAGTGGTGCCAGAACACACAATCCTGCACCTCACCCAAGCACCCCGCAGACTGCCAGGGAGAAACTCTTCTCCCAAAGAGAATGAGATGATTGTGTTGGGATTAACTCTTTGGCAGCAGCAGTGGGACTTCCCCTGGTCCCTGCACTGCTTCAGGTCCTGACCAAGCAGCACTGGGGACACAAACGTCACCACTGACGTCCCTCCCACAGCCTGGGCAGCTAATTAAAACTCTTAATCTTAGTGCAGAGAGGTGCAACTGGGGCTCTTTCCACTTCTTCACTGGTGTCATTATCTCGCTCGCTCTCTGGCTTTGATGCTCTGTGGATCATAGAATCACGGAATGGGTTGGGTTGCCTTAAAGCCCATCCAGTCCCACTCCCCTGCCATGGGCAGGGACACCTCCCACTGGATCAGGGGGCTCAAAGCCCCATCCAACCTGGCCTTGAACACCTCCAGGGATGGGGCAGCCACCACTGCTCTGGGCAACCTGGGCCAGGGCCTCCCCACCCTCACAGCAAAACATTTCTCCCTAAGATCTCATCTCAATCTCCCCTCTTGCAGCTGAAAACCCTTCCCCCTCATCCTGCCCCTGCACTCCCTGATCAAGAGCCCCTCCCCAGCTTTCCTGGAGCCCCTTTCAGCACTGGGAGGCTGTTCTAAGGTCTCCTCAGAGCCTTCTCTTCTCCAGGCTGAACAACCCCAGCTCTCAGCCTGTCTTTATAAGGGAGGTGCTCCAGCCCTTGGATCATCTTTGTGACCCTCCACCTCAAGGCAATGCCACAGAATCACAGAAACACTTGAGTTGGAAAGGGACCTAAAAGGATCATCGAGTCCAACTCCCATCCCTACACAGGACAACCGCTGACTGAACCTGCAAGTGCTGCACTGTAGTGCTGGGCCAATGTAATCAACAGTTGAAAGGGATTTATTTCCTGAGGTATTTCATTTTCTCTCTGATTGTCATTTTCTTAATGAAGACAAATGAAGGAAGCACCAGGTTAACGAGTCACTGTGCTTGCAATGAAAGCAGTAACGCCTGTGCTCAGCCTCAGCACAGGGCCTGCCTTGCACACACTTGCCTTATAAACAATCCTGATTCTTCTTTAACTGTTTTTTACTTGAGTGACTGCTGTATTTGAGGCAGCCACTCCTGAAAGGCACAGTTAACAAGACCAGAATTAGGCCTAGTCTAACCCTCTGCTCCTATCCCTACTGCCAGCTTGAAACTTAACGGATTTATTGAGCAGCTTGTTTTATTCCAGGATCCCAAGTCCAACACCAGCAAATCCTGACAGCCTCACAAAACCAGAAGTGTATCTTTCCTGAGAATCACAGAATGTCCTGACTTGGAAGGGACCTGCAAGGATCATCCAGTCCAACTCCTGGCCCTGCATAGGACACTCCCAACATTCACACTGTGGGACTGAGGGTGTTGGCCAAATGCTTCAGGCTGTGACTGCTTCCCTGGGGAGCTGTTCCAGTGCTCCACCACCCTCTGGGGGAAGAACCTCTCCCTAATATCCATCCTAACCCTCCCCTGGCACATCTTCCTGCCATTCCCTCGGGTCCTGTCAGTGGTCACCAGAGAGAAGAGCTCAGCCCCTGCTCCTCCTCCTCCCTTGGTGAGGAAGCTGCAGACCACAATGAGGTCTCCCCTCAGTCTCCTCTTGTCCAGACCAAATAGACCCAGTGACTTCAGATGCTCCTCACACGGCTTCCCCTCTAAAGCCTTCAACAACTCTGTGCCCTCCTCTGGACCTTCTGCAGTAGCTTTAGATCCCTTTTATCTGCCCAGAACTGCCCCCAGTGCTCAAAGCATTGCATGACAAACCAGTATCTCAGCTGTTCTGTTTTGCCTCCTTTTATCATGATAAGCTTCTCTTTTCCCATTCTGAAAAACCTTGCTGTAAGTAAGCAATGATATTTCCCTCCCACTTCCCCTGCAGCAATCTTTCCCTTGAATTGTGTGGTGGAGCCTCATCATTTCTCACAGAGGGCAAAAGGATCTCTGTCTACTTCACTGCCACGTGCTGCAGGTTAATGCCACCATAAAAAGTTCCAGGAAGCAAGAGGTCCTGAGGGTGCTCTGAATGGCATATTCATATGAGAAGGAGAGGAGGTGGAAGATTACAGACTGGCATCCAATTCTCTGACACTGAGAGAGCTCTCACCTCAACGAGAACAGGATCCAACTGTGTGTTTATGATGTACATTGCCACACAACCTTTCATTTCTGTGATCTGCTTTCAGCAGTGAAATTTGCACATCTCCATATGGCCCAGACTCCTTTTGTCATTTGTGCCACACAAGGGTACCAGCAAAGTCATCAGTTGATGTAATAACTCTCCTCTGTGCCTTTCCATGAAGTATTAAATTTCTGTAACACCTTGGTGCCACAGCAGAGGTCAGGAGGATGAGAAGTCAGGTTTGCAATTTCTGGGGACAGGCTCTTTCCTTGCAAAAGTTTGGTACAAAGTCACTCTGAAACACGACTGAACATCTCAGTTGCAAACAGACCTTCTTCAGCTTGTGTTTCCTTCTGCCAAGGTGCACCAGTGGGAGGACAAGACAGACTGGTTGGCTCTTGAAAGAGGCAGGCACTAAGTTCAACCTGGCTTCTAGGAGGAGCCTGAGGAGATGTCTCGTTAGTGCTGGCAGCACAAGACCAAGCTTTCTGAGTGGAGTTCTGACAACCTTACACCTTCCACAACCTCAAACCAACTGTGTGTGTCTATGTGAACCCTCTACAGGAAGCAACATTTTCTCTTTTGTCCCCCATACTGCTAAATCCTTTCTCCTTACTTCACACTCATCCCTAAGTGACAGAGTATCTGAGGAGATGGAACATCTTAGCGTTGGACAAGAGGCCAAATGTTTTCTTTGTGAGCTGCTTGGCTGGGCAAGGGGAGATTATGAAGTAGCTCAGCAGAGAAGACTTCTTCTTAACATTAGAAACAAAGAACCCATTTCACGCGCCGGGAGCTGCTGCAAGGAAACCATTCCCTGCAAGATCACACTATCACAGTATCACAGTAACACAAGGTTGGAAAGGACCTCTGAGATCATCAAGTCCAACCTATAACCCAACACCAACACCAACACTAACACCAGCCCACCATCTAAACCATGGCACTCAGTGCCTCATTCAGTCTCCTCTTAAACACCTCCAGGGTCTGTGACTCCACCCCCTCCCTGGGCAGCCCATTCCAATGGCCAATCACCCTTTCAGTGAAGAATTTTTCCTCACATCAAGCCTAAAGTTTCCCTAACAAAGCTTGAGTCCCTGCCCTCTAGTTCTGTCCCTGGTCACCTGAGAGAAGAGACCAACCCCTGCCCGACTACAACCTCCTTTTAGGGAGTTGTAGAGAGCAATGAGGTCTCCCCTGAGCCTCCTCTTCTCCAGACTAAACAGCCCCAGCTCCCTCAGTCACTCCTCGTAGGGCTTGTGCTCCAGCCCCTTCACCATCTTCGTTGCCCTCCTCTGGACACTCTCCAGCATCCTGACATCTTTCCCAAACTGGGGGGCCCAGAACTGGACACAGTATTCAAGGTGAGGCCTGACCAGTGCCAAGTACAGGGGGACGATAACTCCTCTGCTCCTGCTGGCCACACTATTCCTGATGCAGGCCAGGATGCCATTGGCCTTCTTGGCCACCTGGGCACACTGCTGGCTCATGGTGAGCTTCCTGGCCACCAGCACTCCCAGGTCCCTTTCTGCCTGACTCCTCTCCAGCCACTCTGTCCCCAGTCTGTAGCTCTGCATGGGATTGTTGTGTCCAAAATGATGTTGAGATATTTGGTGACAGTGTGGGAAGGCAGAGCTGTGATTTACTCTCTAGATACTTCCATAATGCCTACCTCTGTCCAATATCTCCAACACTTGTACTTCTTCCCTGAGCACATGCAGCATGTTTTAAATCTCCACCCTATTTCCCAGAGGAACTCTCTCTTTCTCCATTACTTCCCTTAGCCATTATTTCTCATTTAACGTTACAACATCATCAGCTCTGCAAAGCACCGTGGGACACTGTCCACATGCAGAATGTGTTGTATCAGCTAGAAAACACCTCCAGGAGAAAGAGTTTGTCCAGTGTCTAATGTGATTCTTCAGCCTTAGGTCAAAAACGAGCAACACAAACCCTAATTGGAGTCCTTGTGGCAGCACAGACCTTCATGTATGATCAGCAAGTCATCTCTGTTGTTTCACCCCAGGGTAAAACTGGGAAAGTTCACCTTCTTTCTATGAATCATCTTAGAAAAACAGCACCAATTAAAACACAAAACATCGCTGTCACAACACCAATGCGTGCGGGAAATTATTTTCAGAAGCAGCTTAAAATAGAGTGTGAGTTAAAAACATCACCTCTGTTTGGGTAAAGGATGACATAAGAGCCACGATAAGTGCTGTGGGCACTCCACGCCCTGTGCCAGGACTGCTGCCCACCACCAAGCTGAGAGAAAACACTGGAAAAAAAAAAAAAAGAGGGGAGGAAGTCCAAAACTGTCCTTAACAACTCCCTGCCAATGCAAAACAATGCCAGGGCTTAAAGAGAGGGGTGTAAAGAGATGAGAGAAAGAAGATTTTGGAAATAACAGTGTGATTCCCACTAGAAAAAATGACAAGAAAAAGCTGCCTATAACTTTGGGGAAGGGATTTGATTTGTGACAGTAAACCTGGGGTCTGAAGGAGGAGGTGTGGAGGAGGCCATGGAGTTGGTGAAGGGTTTAGAGGGGAAGCTGTATGAGGAAAGGCTGAAATCACTGGGTCTGCTCAGCCTGGAGAAGAGGAGACTGAGGGGAGACCTCGTCAGGGTCTACAGCTTCCTCACCAGGGGAGGAGGAGGAGCAGGTGCTGAGCTCTTCTCTGGTGACCAATGACCCAAAGGAACGGCAGGAAGATGTGTCAGGGGAGGGTTGGGTTGGACATTAGGAAGAGGTTCTTCCCCCAGAGAGTGGTGGAGCCCTGGAACAGCTCCCCAGGGCAGCACTCACAGCCTGACAGTATTCCAGAAGCATTTGGCCAACACTCTCAGCCCCATGGGGTGACTGTTGGGGTTGTCCTGTGCAGGGACACCTAACCCTGCCCAGGTACATCTTCTGTGTCCCAGCTGCTGCCTGTGACTCCACAACATAAAATCTTCCCATTTAAGCAATGAAGACAGAGTGTAACGGGCACAGCATCCACAGTTTCACTGTCTTTTAGACTTGTAAATCTCAAAGCCACCGTAATGTTTTGATCGAAGCTTTCCAAGGAAGCTCACTTTGGAGTGATGAATAAATGTGAAATGAGTACAGGGGGATGAATCTGATGGAAAATTACCTCCTTTGACAGATACTGCTCTGCAGCCTTCGCTATACGCGGATGCATATGGGCGAGCACATATGCAATGGCACACGGCTTTGTTTGGTGAAAAAGCTGAACAGCTTTTCAGAAATGGAAAACAGTAAAGGAACGAAGCAGTAAAAAAAAAAAAGTGATGGGAAAAGTCTGGCATATGGAAGTAAGAAAAGATACGGCTTTTGGTGAGACACACAAGTGGAAAATTACAAGATTGTTCCAGAGGGAAAAAGTCACACGTAGGATGCTACACAGATCATGGAATGGCTTGGGTTGGAAGGGACCTCAAAGCCCATCCAGTCCAACCCCTGCCATGGGCAGGGACACCTCCCACTGGATCAGGGGGCTCAAAGCCCTATCCAACCTGGCCTTGAACACCTCCAGGGATGGGGCAGCCACCACTGCTCTGGGCAACCTGGGCCAGGGCCTCCCCACCCTCACAGCAAAACATTTCTCCCAATATCTCATCTAAATCTCCCCTCTTTCAGTTGAAAACCTTTATCCCTCGTCCACACCAGAAGATCAGGAGCAAGAACAGGCTGCTGCCAGAGGAGAGATTTGCTACAACTCTCAATAAAGGAGCTGCAAGAAGAGAAGAAAGAAGTCTGAAGGCATGAGCACAGGGGTAGCTGGGCCACCTACAGATGGGAAACACAGGAAAGGTGACAGGAGATGGATTTGCTGACAACAAGAGATGTAAGAGGAGATGGAGAACTAATGGCTGGTTCTAAATGCTGGATGTAATATAATTCTCCCTAAAAGGCCAACCAGCCAGAGACTGACACATTGCACCACGTGAAACCAGTCAAAACTATTACTAATAGGTTTTCAACAAAATTCTTTAGACATGTCGTTTTTATTTCACATAAATAAAAGCCAGACAGAGAAATTAATCCTAATTAATCTGATTAGGATTATTGCAGCAGTAAGAATCACTCACCAGTACTTTTTTCCCCTCTCTCCAAAAAGAATTCCCTTTGTGTGCCTGCTTTTAACACCACCACACTAAATTGCACCTCCAAATACTCTTCCATTATGGCTGGGAAAGATTTCATCCACTCAGCGAAACGCAATGAATAAATACAAAATCATCCACATTATGTACTCTCTGCAGTGATATTTAAGGCTTTCTCCCCCAGAGCAAATCTGTTTTACGCAGAGACCTTAAAAATATCAAATTGCAAGTCTCTGCTCCCAGAACTTCTTTTCTTCTCAAATTCTTTTAACTTTGGGAAAGACATCCAGGTCATAGAGAAAGGGAGTAGAGATCAGTGCTTCTCACCCAACCCAACACTGACCTCCCGTGCCTCAGCTTCCCTCTTTGCAATGTGGGAAAAGCACTTCTAGCCCTGTGACTCAGGTGCTGGGAATCATAAGTCCCTATTCCCATCTCTGAAGTCTGAGGTGAAAAGCAATTACTGATTATTTTTCCTGTTTAAGCCTAAATTTCCAGAAACAGCTGTCACTGAGTTTGAAACCGAGAGCTCTTCTGACCAACACATGCTGAGCTGCAGCTAACACCAAAAAAACAGCTCTAAGCTCCTCCTGAGAGAGAAACAAGAAATTCTCAACTGAGTCCATTTGCAACTAATTACCTTTGGGGTCCATCCAACAGTTTTAATTTCTGATGTGTTTAACACCAACAGCTCAGGGACACAAACAGGGCGGCCACAAGCAGCCTCTGGCTCTGCCCCTTTGCAGTGTAAATACAATCGGGGTCTATAAAGCTTCATTGATAAGATAACAGGGACATTCATAAATCCTGGGCTACTACAGTCTCCACCATCTCCACTAAAAGGACATGTGTGATATCCACTGATGCAGAAATGTTGTGTTTAGAGGCACAGAATCATAGGATCACGGAATTATGGAATCATGGAACAGTTTGGGTTGGAAGGGACTTCAAATCCCATCCAGTCCCAACCCCTGCCATGGGCACCCGGGACACCTCCCACTGGATCAGGGGGCTCCAAGCCCCATCCAACATGGCCTTGAACACCTCCAGGGATGGGGCAGCCACCACTGCTCTGGGCAACCTGGGCCAGGGCCTCCCCACCCTCACAGCAAAACATTTCTTCCCAAGAGCTCATCTCAATCTCCCCTCTTTCAGCTCAAAACCCTTCCCCCTCACCCTGTCCCTGCACTCCCTGATCAAGAGCCCCTCCCCAGCTTTCCTGGAGCCCCTTTCAGTCCTGGGAGGCTGCTCTAAGGTCTCCCCAGAGCCTTCTCTTCTCCAGGCTGACCAATGCCAGGACACAGACCACTGACTTGGACCCAAGCCTGCTGCCACTCCCAGCAGCTCCAACACATCCCCAGCATCGCCCACAGCTCCCGCCTCAGTTTATAAGTCATGAAACAAACTGCATTTGCATCCCTTCCCTCTGGATCTCAGCCCCAAGCACACCTTAATAAATGAGTATTTGCTGAGCAAAAGGGCAGCTACGAGGAGGAAGGTTGGTTCTCCATCAACAATGAAGGAGAAATAGAAAACTGTAACAAATACATAGGAATAACTCAACTTGCTGACTTTCCAAGGAAGCACTGCTTCTGCTCTCTCAGACTCCTGGCCCTGCACATACCTGGTCTTGTTCAGGCACCACGATGGTACACACACTTATTTCACGTTACAGATCTTCAAAGGAGCTGATGAAATCTCTTGGTGTGGGATACACATTATCCCAAGGTGCTGCTTTGCCTTTTGCACCTTTTCCAAGGGGAATGCAGCATTGCAGGATGCTGCCACAGCACACAGGGCCAAAGGGAAGCATGGATCAAAAGAAATGGGTGTCCAAAGCATCCCAGCTCTGGCACAATTCAGTATATTTATGATTGGTTTGAATGATGGAAGATAGAATGCTTACTAAAATTGCTGCTGATACCAGGCTGGGAAGGGCTGCAAGTACTTCGGAGGCCAGGATTAGGATTCAAAATGATCTTGGTAAATTGCAGAAATGGTCTGGAAAAAAAAAAAAAGAGAAAAAGAAAGAGGTAATTCAGGAATGATGAGTGAACAGTGTTAAGACAGGAATAATTAATGACATGGTCACAGAGGAAATAAATATCAACTCAAAAGGGGTTTTTTTTGGAAAAGGGTCTCAGGATTACCACAGGTCACAAACCAAACAGCAGCTGAACATTGTCACAGTGCTTTAATAAAACCCAACCCAGAACCACAGAATGGTTTGGGTTGGAAGAAACCTTTAAAGATCACCTGGTCCGACCTCTCTGCAATGAGCAGGGATATCTCCAACTGGATCAGGGGGCTCAAAGCCACATCCAACCTGGCCTTGAACACCTCCAGGGATGGAACAGCCACCACCCTCACTGTAATTTCCTCCTTTTATCATATGCCATAGATAGAGAAGGAGACTGCCCACCAGAGGCACAAAGGGAGCTTTGGGTTTATGCAGGTTGCCCAGAGCAGTGGTGGCTGCCCCATCCCTGGAGGTGTTCAAGGCCAGGTTGGATGGGGCTTGGAGCCCCCTGATCCAGTGGGAGGTGTCCCTGCCCATGGCAGGGGGGTGGAACTGGATGGGCTTTGAGGTCCCTTCCAACCCAAACCATTCTGTGGTTCTATGACCGAGGTATCATTCAAGTACCTGCAAACACCCTGCTTGTGACAGCATAATAGGATATGAAAACAGTTTGATTTTTGAACAAATCTGCCTTCCCCCATGGCATGCAAAGTATTTGTTAACAGGTGAAAGATTGCAACATAAATGCTCAGAGTATTAATTTCCCATTAGAAGTAACCTGCACAGAATAACGATGGGGCTGGAGGGCAAGAGTTTGATGGTGATGAGTGAAAGCAAGTATTTTTAGCCATGTGCACTGAGTGCATAAATAGATTTATAATCAGCTGCTCTCACAGCTCAGCAGGATGCTCACAGAGGGTGCAGCAGGGCCCCTCACCTGTGCTGGCAAAGGGCCTCACAACTTCCTTCCCGTGGCTGGGGCACAGTTTGGTCCAGGCTCACCACTGAGCCACAAAATCTTCCCTCTGCACTCCCAGTGGACGGGCAGTCCCTGCTCTCTGCAGAGACCTTCACCACCAACATCCTGAAACCAAAAGGGGCTCTGTGCAGCCCCCACTACCTCCCAGCATCACCAAGCCCTCGCTGTCACCTGGCTGTAGATAAGCCAGGAAAATCCAGGGCCAGAACAGTCTTTACAGGTGCTTTTAACTGAAGTGAATTTTATTTTAACAGGAAAGTTTAATATACATATATAAAAAGAGCATTTCAGTGATGCCAGCCAGTGTAAAACTGCCCTGGTTTTAGCAGAGCATTATTGTTGTGTCACTCCTTTACCACTGAGGTCTCTCCAGGGCAGTTCCAATCACAAAGAGCAACTGAATTGCCAATGGGAATAAATGCTGCCTTGCTGATGCATAAATATCTAAACAGATTTCCTTCTGCACCATCTTTGAGAAACTCCAGCCTTTACCCCAGTGTAGTTTGGGAGCATCCTAAGAAATAGCAGGTAGACTCCTACTGATAAGCTACATCAGTCTGAACCAGGAGGTGTCTGTCCCTTCTGGGTTTTGATCAAAGAATATCAGATAAAAAGGAAAAAGAGGAGTAAAAAAGCAGTGGTCCAGGCACTGGATAAAGGAGCTGTTATCACTCTCTCTAACAAGGCTGCAGGTTTTCTATCTGCAAGCAATGACTTTGTAAAAGCAGTTTGAACAGAAGTTAGGAGTTCATATCCAGGTTGTGCTGTCCTTGCTCGGCCAGGGGAGAGTTTGAGCTCCTCTGGCCTTTCACCACCCAGATCTGGAAGAAGGTACCACTACCAGGTCCACCAGGCAGCTCACTGCTCCAGCCAGCCCCTCGGCAGGTGTCTGCAGACAGGGAAGCTTCTCCTTTCTTGTTGAATAAAACTTTGCAAACTCCTTTGTATTAAAAAAAAAAATAATCTCTATTTTGGGTTGAAAGCAACTTTATACATCACAAAACTCATCCAGCATGGAGATCCCTGGCAAGTCTCCTTCACAGGGCAATAGCACAGTGTCAAGCTCTGATTTCTGATGAAGCAGTGGGGTCTGGAGTTCCTGGCAGGATTTCATCCCATCTCCCCCCCCCAGATTCGCAGGACTCGATGATCCTTTTGGGTCCCTTCCAACTCAGAATTCTATGATTCTATGACAAGATGCAGCCAATTAAGTGAGCAACTGAAAGCACCCAGAGTCTTGACTCAGCAGCTGAGAACAGGTACCAGCAAGGCTGTGGTTCTCAGGAGGTAACACAGTGCTGAGGAACTAAATTTCTGTAGTGGCTACTCATCCACTGAGAAAAAAAATAATAAAATCCATCATTTATGTGCTATTTCACCCTGCTGACAGGAAAGAGCTGGAAAGGGCCATTGCTTCAGAGCTTAATTACATCCAATGCTTCTAAGAGGGAGGGAAAAAGAGTACTTTCATGAGCCAAACCCCAAAAAGTTAATATATTATACTGCAGCAAGAACCCAGCATCTTCAAAGCTTTCCCTCCCCACACCCTCAAGTGTCAAATCAAAGATTTTTTTTTCTCTCAGTAATGCTTTTTACTCATTTCCTGCCTGGCTTCATACTCTTATAACAATTAATCAGGACTAATTAACATCAATGTCAAGATTAAGATGATGCCTAACCAGGCCTTTTTTTTGTCATCTTCTAGGAAGTTAAACTAAAGCCCAGGTAATGATGGACCACGCTTCCAGGTCGGGGTAAATCTGCTCATCCCTGGGGCTGGTGCTTTCAGGTGCAACTTAGAACAACTCTCTGGCTCTGGGGAAACTCAGACCATCTCCCTAAGATTGTTCTTTGTTTTCCAAGCACCTCTCCTAACCCCACCATCACCATTTGGGGCTGGATGGGGCGTTGAGACCCTGATCCAGTGGGAGGTGGCCCTGCCCGTGGCAGGGGGTTGGAACTGGATGGGCTTTAAGGTCTCTTCCAACCCAAACCATTCTGTGATTCTATGATTTTCACATTCCCAGGCAGGAAGCAAGGCTGAAGCTGTGGTTGGAGATGAACAAGATGCACTTTCATCATAAGATACTGCAAGCCACAAACAAGTATAGAGAGGAAAAACAAGTCCAGCAGCACATGGTGCTCTGAAGTCACTGATTAGCTACTGAGAAGGAGATTTCTCAGGAATCTTCTCCAAATAGGAAGAAATGTTGTGCTGTGAGGGTGGGGAGGCCCTGGCCCAGGCTGCCCAGAGCAGTGGTGGCTGCCCCATCCCTGGAGGTGTTCAAGGCCAGGCTGGATGGGGCTTTGAGCCCCCTGATCCAGTGGGAGGTGTCCCTGCCCATGGCAGGGGGGTAGAACTGGATGGGCTTTGAGGTCCCTTCCAACCCAAACCATTCTATGAAATATACTCCTCTGACCTTACCAGGCTCCATATTCTCATCAGGTCGCTCAGTATCAATTAAACTAAGAACTTATTTTCATAATACACAATATCACAGTATCACAAGGTTGGAAAGGACCTCTGAGATCATCAAGTCCAACCTATAATCCAATACTAACACCATCACCAACACTAACACCAAGGACACCAGGAGGTTTTGTCTTTCTTCTGCTCAGCAGGCACTGCAAATTCAAGCCAAGTGGTTCAGCAAAAAGATGGTAGGAAAGAGCGGGATGCAACCTCCCTCTAGGGGACAGGATGTCCTCCTCAGAGAGGCAAGGACCCTTCCAGCCTGTCAGGGATCCTGGGAACTGCCTCTGCAGCCCCCACGACGAGGTGGAGAGCTGCAGCATCACAAGCACGGAGATGTCTTTACTGGAAGACCCTCAGGAGATGCGCGGCCCCTGCTTCCCAAGCTTTGTGCAGACATTATAAACACAATGTTCTCAGAAGCAATCTGCTGTCAAGCATGACACACTGCTCATGGCAGTTTCTACAGCTCCTCATCCATCTCTCCCACAGCCACATCAACAGCGGATGAAGAAGAACAGAAAAATTATTGATGTGGCTCATTCCTGGTGCTCGTTGGGTTTATTTTACTTCAATATGGTATTCAAGAAGTTTTTCAAAATGTTAAAAAGTGCAATATTTGCTTTAAGAAATCATTAAGAGAAGCAAAAGGAGTCACAGGCCTGAGGAGGTGGTAGGCACTTTGACTTTTTGGCAGTTCTATAAAGTCTTCTGCTGAGCTAAAGGAAGTGGAGGGAGGCTTTGAACTGAGATTGAACCAGATGTAAGGTTACGATGCAACCAGTTATAGGAAAGAGTATAAAAAGGTAAACAGTCTCTTTGCAGAACACTGGCCTCCATCTCTGAGCAGAAAGCACCATACAGGCAGCTATTTCAGTATAAAATAAGACAGCTAAACATATGTACGAGTGACTCATAAAGATAAAAATCTCTGCTTCATCTCCACAGCCGTGCAAAATGAAAAATTTCACTTTCCAGTATCCAAAATATGAATATCCAGGCTCCTCCCGAGAGCCCACAACCAGAAACCTCACACCACCCCATCACAGAATCACAGAACCATTTGGTTGTAAAGATTTGAGATTGAATCCAACCATTCCTGTTCACTACTAAACCAAATCCCTGAGCACCTCGTCTGCCTTTCTTTTAAATCTCTCCAGGGATGGGGACTCCACCACTGCCCTGGGCAGCCTCTGCCAGGGCCTGAGAACTCTTTCAGTGAGGAAGGGAGAGATGTGGAGGGAAATGAGGGAGGGAAGTGAAACAGGGGCTGAGCTCTGCTCTCTGGTGACCTGGGACAAGGACTGGAGGGAATGGCAGGAAGATGTGCCAGGGGAGGGTCAGGTTGGATATGAGGAAGAGGTTCTTCCCCCAGCAGGTGGTGGAGCCCTGGAGCAGCTCCCCAGGGCAGCAGTCACAGCACCCACTCTGCCAGCATTCCAGGGGCATTTGGCCAATGCCCTCAGTCCCACGGGGTGAATGTTGGGAGTGTCCTGTGTGGGGACAGAGTTGGACTCGATGATCCTTTTGAGTCCCTTCCAGCTCAGGACACTCTATTATTTCTATGACCACATCTCCTACAGCTCCAGCCACGCTCTGTTCAGTCACGTTGAGGTCCAAAGAAGACACCAGAACCTTCAGGGGCTTTCAAGGCTTTAGCAGCCTGCAAAAGCTACCCTATGGCAAGATGTCATAGCGTGGCCAACAGAAGCTCATCCCCACATTGCACAGGCTGAAACAGCACCTCACAGGTCAAGATGCTCCTACACTTTTAGCAATTTCTATGCTACCACTCGATTTCCTCAACCTGCAGGACCACACAAAAGTGCACCCTTGAACACAGCATCCAATATTAACTGCAATTTTTAAATTTCACCCATGTCACAGGCACCAAGCACAGCTGGAGGAGGGGTTGCTTTATGAGAGAGAGAGAGAGAAAAAAAAATAATTAGCAATTCTCTTCTGTGCACAGCAGTTCTGCTGTACTTGTGCTGGATGACACACACCAAAGAACCACAACTGCACAGCCCAAAGGAGACAAACGGCTGATGCAAACGGAAAACAATGCAGCAAAAGGAAGTCATTCTGTAAGGCAATTACTTTGTTCTTGCAGGGGCTTTTTGGGGTATCTTCTTTCCATAGTAAGTTTCCACTACAGTTATTTAAATGAAACTCATGTATATTTTTGTCCTCAAACCCATGGGGCTGCATAGCAGGAGCTCTGCTAAAAATCAGTGAAACAACACACAATCGTGTACAGGTCCAGCTTCTTTGGTCAGAAACAGAGAGGAAAGACAAGGCCCAAAACCAACTAGGCAGGCATTTTCTTAAATCAAATCCTGGTAAGATCTCAAGATATCATTTAGCAAAGCACTTGGGATGGTTTAGGAGGAACAAAACTGCCTGCAAGCATGTGAAAGTCACCATCCCTGGAGGTGTTTAAAAAACGAGGAGATGAGTTTTTGAGGGACATGGTTTAGTGGAGGGTGGGTGTGGTTGGATGATCTCAAAGGTCTTTTCCAACTAGAAGATTCTATGATTCTATGAGAAGTGAGACTCCAAAGGTACCTGCACATGTGCACACATCTTCATGGGATGGGGCAACAGAGGGAAAGGGAAGGGAATGGTTTGGGTTGGAAGGAACCTCAAAGCCCATCCAGTTCCAGCCCCCTGCCCTCTCCCACTGAGACTGCTCAAAGCCCCATCCAACCTGGCCTTGAACACGTCCAGGGATGGGGCAGCCACCACTGCTCTGGGCAACCTGGTTGAATGGACATTAGGAAATCCCTCCAGCAAGAGCCATCCCATCACCTGAAACATCTCAAGGCTGGACAAACATCCTCTCGCTCTCGGGTTGGAAACACTCCTTTCCAGGATACAGATTTTCATTACCATCATCTCCATTTTGGGCTCCAGTAGCCTCCAACATGGGGGAAAACATCACCACGCAAGAGAAGTGCAGCTTGGGTCAGAGTTTTAGACCTGAGCCTGCACCTCCTGGTGATGTTGGGATGTCTGTGCCAGCCTCCCGTACGCTGCCACCCTTCCCTGGAGCGTGCAGATGGCTGAATATTAAAGCAGCTTCTGCTTCCTGGCACTGTGCAGCAATGCAGTGGCACAAACACAGCATAGAAAAGACCATTTCTGCAGAAGATTTACAATCCACCCTTAAACCCTCTAAAGGGGTTAAACAACGCGGCGAGCACGGGTTTCTTGTGGAAAAATGACTCACAGGAAGGATGGCAACAATGCACTGCTATAAAATATTAAACATAATAGGTCTCTCTGCCCAGGACTGAAAGAATAAAAAACAAGGTAAGTGGACCTGTGTTTTTCTCCTGGTTTTTAAAGTCACTAATGGCCCTCTGGGTCTGGGAACAGATGTCGACAGCGTAGTGCAGGTACCGCAGTTTACTCACTGCAAATTATTGCCTGGCATTTAATTAAACTTTTATTGTGGTGATTCCCAGCAGCTCTCTCCACAGCACCAAACGGAACAGGCTGGAGAGAAAAGTAGATCTTTCGGAGCAAATGAGCCCAGTTCATCAATAAAATACTGTAGCTCTGAAAGAGGAAAAGAAAGCGTGTGGTTATCTGATGTTTTTACCCCGTGCAGGGGCCCTGCGGTGCTGTTCCCAGCACTGACATGAACCAGTCTGAAGCTGGCTGAGGGATGAGCCCAGGGCATGGATCATGTTTTCCTGCTTGGATTCATCCCTTGTCACCAGCATCACTTTAGGAGCAGAGGATGGAAGAACCAGACTCAACAGTTTCTTCGTCCAGCCTGGGAGGAAAGCACTTTTTTTACAAAAGGCTCCTTATCCTCCAATTCAAGCACTTTTTAGCAATAATCCCAGCCTGGTGGGAGGATCTGTCCACCTAATGGAGACTCCTCAATTATTTATGCTTTTATTTGCCCTAAAACCATGAATGACCATTCTTGCTCCCATTATTATAGCAGTGGGAGGAATCAGGGAGCTTGAGGGACAGATGTACCAAGTGCTTCCAGTGGATGAAGCAGAAGGACCAGGTCTGCTCAGTCCCAGAGAGCTGTTCCACTGTGCCCAGATCTTTCACAGTTTCAGCTGGAATCTGGATAGCAGGATCACCTTTCCTCCTGTCCTGCACATTTTTCTAGTGGCTTCTATAAACACCAATAACCACAAATGCAGGAGACTTGGCAACTGTGGGATTTACACACAAGGTCCCACCTGTCCCAGAGGTCCCAGATGTGCCATAAATTGTGAGGGAAGCAGAAAATCCCACGAGTATCTCATGAAATACCTCCTTATGGGTCACAGATACAGTGAACCCGAATCTGAGAACAAAACAACACAGTCAAGGAAGGAAAGAGTCGCACCCATGAAAGTTCATGCTTGATAGCATCAGATTATCCTAAACCTCAGTGTCCTTCTACCAGTTGAAGCCACCCTTGGGAGGAAAAGCCAAAAAACAAGACAAAACATCCTTAGATGGTTGTGCATTTAGAAAAACTGCCCTCCTGATACCTGCAGACCTTGTCTGAAAGCCCTGAAGCACAAGACTCAAGGAAAGCAGAGCTTCCATGCCAAGCTGCAAGTGATGGGAGATGCTAAGAAAAACAATGGCAACTCCTCTTTGTCTACAGACAAGGAAAAAAAGGCTTATGGACACACCAGCTCCAGGGCCAGGATGGATTAACACTGTCACCTGCCCTACACCCACAGCACTGGGGAAAACACAGCTCTTGGGGCTTAAAACAAAGAATCTCTGAAGACCTGAGATGCCCAAGGGCAAAGCAGATATCAGCTCCTCTCTGGAGCCTCAGGGGTTACCACAGGAACCGCTGAGCTGCTCTAAATCAAGCTGCAAACCTGCCCCCTCCAAGGTATCTGTTGATGCTTCACCTCCCCTACAACAGCTCTGGAAAGTCAGGGGAGAGAGAGCCAGAATGATGGATGCAAAATTAAAAGCTCAATAAATAATTAATCGCTGAGGTCATCAAATCATACGAATCTGTCCATCTCGCTCTCCCTTTAATGGGAGGGGTCTCTGTTTCAGTGGTGGGTGAAGTGGTCCTGGAAGAACCATAATTCCTGCACAACGGCTGCCACGAAGCTTGGACTGGGTGCCTTACGAATCGATAGCAATAAATCACTTGCTGAAGGCTGTAAAGAATTTAGGAGTGTTAAGCAAATACAATGCCTCCAGAGATCCCCAAATAAAGTGAGAGGCGAGTTTGAGTAACTTATCAAGGTAATTATCAAAATGCAAAGCATCAAATATGCACAGCACAGACAAAACCTCCTTTCCTCCTTCCGGCACCAGCTTCTCCACAAATGCCAAAGGAGAAAGAGCACTCTCCTGGACCACAAATAAAATACAGGGCCCAGCTATCAAATGCATCCCACTGCCTGGCCACTGTAACCCTTTCCCTTCCTCCTTGTCTTTATTCCCTCTGAGTTCTGCCCGTGATGTGGAGCTTCCTGAAGCTGGGACCACCCAGCTAATTTTTCCGATAGGAGTAATTTCCAGCACGTGATGGTGATATTCTGATTATAAATAAGCTGTCAATGACAATGAATGTGAATTCACAGAATAAAAGGAGATTATCCTGCAGAAAGGAATCTGGGGGTTGTGGCTAATGGCAAGTTGGACAGGAGCCAGCAGTGCCCTGGCAGCCAAGAGGGCAACCGTGTCCTTAGGGGCATCCAGCAGGGCATGGCCAGCCAGGAGAGGCAGGGGATTGGCCTGATTTACTCCATACTGGGGCAGCCCCACCTTGAGTACTGGGGGCAGTTCTGGGCACCAGAGGGTAAAAAGGATCTAAAACTACTGGAGAGGGTCCAGAGGAGGCCATGAAGTTGGTTTGGAGGGGAAGCTGTGTGAGGAGTGGCTGAAGTCACTGGCTCTGTTCAGCCTGGAGAGAGGAGACTGAGGGGAGACCTCATCAGGGTCTGCAGCTTCCTCACATGCGAAGAAGGAGGAACAGGATCTCTCCAACCCCAAAGAAATGGTAGGAAGATGTGCCAGAGAGGGTTAGATTGGACATTAGGAAAAGCTTCTTCACATGTGCCACTGCCTCCTCACCCTCACAGGAAAATACTTCTTCCTAAATTCTCATCTCAATCTCCCCTCTTTCAGCTGAAAACCCTTCCCTCTCATCCTGTCCCTGCACTGCCTGATCAAGAGCCTCTCCCCAGCTTTCCTGGAGCCCCTTTTAGTATCATGTGGTTTCCTCCCCCAGTCCTGCCTGAACCTGGGAGAGCTCCACCACACCCAGAGGTGGGACAAAAACTCTCATTAATGGATCTAAAAAATCCTACCACCACAAATCACAACCATGTAACTCATATTTCTCTGAAGGTCTAGACCGCCCATCTATCTTCAGACTTTTTTCTTCTTCATAATAAAAGCTGACTTATATTACTTTTTTTTCCTGAAACACCATCAATACAATGCAGAATCAGAGTCCAAACACCAAACTGCCCCATTTTCAGCAAACTGGATGCTCTTCTTCACCAGCAGGTTGCCCAGAAAAGTGGTGGCTGCCCCATCCCTGGAGGTGTTCAAGGCCAGGTTGGATGGCGTTGGAGGAAAAATGTCTCTGTCCAAATGCCTCAATAAAGTCCATCCAAGTTTAATTAAGACTCAGTTCTGTCCTGTCCCTTGTTGCATCTTTTGTGACAAGCAAAATAATTCTTATCAGAAAGGTGATAAACAGAAAGAATCACACTGGCCCTGGCCCAGGCTGCCCAGAGCAGTGGTGGCTGCCCCATCCCTGGAGGTGTTCAAGGCCAGGTTGGATGGGGCTTTGAGCCCCCTGATCCAGTGGGAGGTGTCCCTGCCCATGGCAGGGGGGTGGAACTGGATGGGCTTTGAGGTCCTTTCCAACCCAAACCATTTGGTGATTCTATGACTTTGCTTTAGCCATTTCTTGACTCCACCAGAAACACAACCAGTAAAAATCCCGTGAAAACAGTTCCCAATTAAAGTGAGCCCTTATGAAACCAGTATCACAGCCATTTGCTTAATGTATTCCTTCCTAGAAGAACTTACAGTGTTCCCTTGATGAACCCCCAAGCATAACAGTTTCCACAGTGATTACAGAAAAAGCAGCAGAGCCAGAAATAACACTGTCAAATGGAAAATGTCCCCTGTACTTGCTCCATGCACACACCCAGCAAGCAAAGGGGCTCACCAGCACCGGGGACAATTCCCCACAGTGAGAGCCCAAGTACTGAGTAGTCAGCCCAGTGCAAATGCAAACAGATGGAAATTGAGTTAAAATATCATACTTGGGCCACAGAGATGATCCAAGGGCTGGAGCACCTCCTGTACAAGGACAGGCTGAGAGAGTTGGGGTTGTTCAGTCTGAAGAAGAGAAGGCTCTGGGGAGGCCTTAAGAGCAGCCTCCCAGTACTGAAAGGGGCTCCAGAAAAGTTGAATGGTTCTTGAAGGTTGTCTTAAACATGGTGAGAGAACATGGGTTTTTGAGTTTTGCTTGCAAGGAAACAGGGTTAGGTTCATTATGAATGTAGAAAACCTCCAATAAGCTCTCTGGGATATAAGAATGGTACATTACCAAGTCCTGCCTGTCTGCAGGAGCCTGACTGCAAATCCCAGTTGCTCTTAGTGATGGAAATGATATTACTGGAACCTCCTGATCCCAAGTATGTGTTTGTCTGCAGTGGAACAGAGCAGCCAGGACCTGGTTCAGGTTGCAAGCGTGAGGCTGTGAGCAAGAGCTGGCTCTGCCTTAAAAGTGTAGCAAAGGTTCTACTGAATGAAGCAGAGCTGAGTGTTGGCACCTGAGTGTTGGCACCTAAGGAAGGAAGAAACTGCTGTGTCTTTTGTGTTTCGTGAGTGTGATCAGCAGGAAAGGAGCTCTCAGCTGCTGTTTGCCATGTCTGGGTTCTGGGGAGACCTTAGAGCAGCCTCCCAGGACTGAAAGGGGCTCCAGGAAAGCTGGGGAGGGGCTCTTGATCAGGGAGTGCAGGGAGAGGATGAGGGGGAAGGGTTTTGAGCTGGTGTGCAACAGCACAGCCCTTACAGAGACACAATCCCTGACCATATTCCAAAAGCAACTTCCCAAGTACAATATTCAGACTATTTTCCCTAGCAAGGAGGGACAAAGCAACCCCTCCGAATGCTGGGGAAGGACATTTCAGCTCTGACACAGACCTGGTGCAAAAGCAGGGATGGAGAGCACCAAGTATGGGAGCTTCTCTAAACCATCCTCCTCAGCACTCTCATTCATTCAGTTATTTAAGGTCTAAGGCAGGTGAAGCTGCAGTTTCCATTCAGGTGGAACTCTGTGTGTATTTGTAGGACACTCCCAAGCTCCCCTTCCCCGGCTGACACCATTACCTCTTACTTGCCTCATTTATTTACCAAAAGACAGAGAAGGCTTCCAACTAACACTTTTCCAAAGCTCTTTTCTGCAATAAGTGCCCTCACCAGCTTCCATCTCCCCACTGGCTGATGGTGCTCAAGAAAACAACAAAATAAACTGTTTGGATTTTTTTTTTAACTTCAACTTTTTCTCACCACCAAAGCATCAGTTCCTGCCCTTTCTCCACACCCCTCACAAGTGTCTTCTCCTTTTAACTCTTGGTCCTTTCAGAGTCCTCACCAGTCAGGATCATTTTTTTATTCACCTTGGGAAGAACTCAACACACTTGTCCATCATTGTAAGAAAGGACCATGTTCATCACCGTGATTTGCATTAGAAATTATTAATGCACACGACCTACTGTTCGTGTAGGAAGGCATCACTAATTTAAGATGGCAAAAACGGGTTCAAAGAGAAAAAAATACCCTAAACAACAATGCCCACCTGCAATTTTGTTCTGATAAGCTTTGTGTTTGACATGACTGACACATCCACAGCCAGAAACAGGCAGATACATTTAAGGGTTGGACTTGATGATCTTGGAGGTCTCTTCCAACCCAGATAATTCTATGATTCTATGATTCCATGATCCCCAGTGATGACTTAGCTCGGGGAAAACGGGATTTGAGGATTCCTGTTTTACCCACACACTTCATTTCTGCATTCACTTAGAAAACTTTCACTGGTTTAACACTTTGCCACACCACCTCCTATTTTCTGACTAATTCCAAATTCTGATTAATGCAGATAAGAATGCAAAGTATTTTCTAACTGTGCAGCAGAACCCCACAGGTTGATGACAGCTCAGAATCTGACAGCAGAGGACCATGTCTATGGCAATAAATTACAGGTGGAATCAAAAAGCAACCTGTTCCATGGGCAACCAACACCTCAGCTGGGACTTCCCCTCAACTTCTTTTAAAGACCTAAAACCTGCATAACACAGCATAAAACCAACACTGCAGGCGGCTTCTTCAGCACAAAACCACCCCTCCTCTGCCTTTGGGTTATGAACTCTTCAGGTTGGCAGTGGTGGGTTTTGCCTTCCTCCCTTTATTGTTCCTGAACACAAACGGCGCCAGTCAAAGCAGGTTTGCAAAAAAAGCAGTGAGGGTTCACTTTTAATAAGTGCTCCTTCAGTTAAAAGGGATTGCTGTAGGAATGATACAAACCACAGCAGGAAACTCATTAAACAGTGAGTGATTAGTGTAGAATCCTAGAACCTCAGAGTCACTTGGTTGGAAAAGACTTTTGAGATGATTGAGCCCAGCCGTACCTGTCCACTACTGAAACAGATCCCGAGCACTTCATCCACCCATCTTTTAAACACCTCCAGGGATGGGGACTCCACCACCTCCCTGGGCAGCCTCTGCCAGGGCCTGAGAACCCCTTCAGTGAAGAGATCTTTTTCTGATGTCCAGTCTGAACCTGCCCTGGTGCAACTTGAGGCCATTTCCTCTCATCCCATCACCTGTCGCTTGGGAGAAGAGCCCAGCACCCACCTCACCACGGCCTCCATTCAGGCAGTTGTAGACAGTGATGAGGTCTCCCCTCAGCCTTTCTTTCTCCAGGCTGAACAACCCCAGCTCCCTCAGCTGCTCCTCACAGCACTTGTTCTCCAGCCCCTTCCCCAGCTCCGTTCCCTTCTCTGGATGCTCTCCAGCCCCTCAATGTCCTTCTTGTAGTGAGGGGCCCAAAACTGGACACAGGATTCAAGGTGCAACCTCACCAATGCCAAGTACAGGGGAACAATCACTTCCCTGCTCCTGCTGGCCACACTGTTCCTGGTCCAAGCCAGGATGCTGTTGGTCTTACTGGCCACCTGGGCCACTGCTGGCTCATGTTCAGCCCCTGCCAACCAACACCCCCAGGTCCTTCTCCACCAGGCAGCTCTCCAGCCGCTCCTCTCCAAGCCTTGGATACTTGGATGCTGTCGGATGCAGGATACTGTGGGATGCCATCCAGCCTGTGCTGTGGGCAGGCCTGGTACACAGCAGGGAAGGTTTGGGGCATTTCTGGGATGTGTTTTATCCAGTTTTTTAAACTGCTCCTGGGGCATCAGTGTTAAAAAGCATCAGCTTCCCCAGCCTCGAGTGCTTGTGAACCGTAACTGTGAAACGTATAACCAGAATATGTTTTTATAGTTATTTGCAGGCAGTCACTGTAGCATGAAGCACTTCAAGTATTATTTAAAATAGGATCAGCTTACTTTTATTTAGCATTTTTGACACTAGTGGAAAAAACTCTGTGGTGTTTCTCAAACTGCTGTGGAGGGAGTGTGGCAATGCTCCTGGGAGGGAGGGGGAATATTTTCAACCCCCTTTTTACAGAAGTGGGAACCGAGGCACGCACTTTTCCACAGAAGGATATTGGCCAGAAACACTTCTGAATTCTTGCACGGTAACTTCCAGCAGAGATCCTCACTTCCAGAAGAAATGGATGCTTATTCCCAGCTACAGTGGTCACACTGTTGTGTCTCAGCCAATTTTCTCATGTAAACAGAGTGGTGAAACGGTGGGGAAGAGTGATTTCGCTTCAGGTTTTGTTAATTTTAGCCTGAGAAAGTCACGAAGGAAATACCTGAGCACGACAGGCCAGTCTGTGGGAGATAATTAAACACCCAGCTCAACTTCCCTTCCAACTCAGAAAAGCCTCACCTTCTCCTGTAGATATCTACAACCCTATTTTCGCACTCAGTTCTTGCCTGACCTTTCATTGCACCGTTTTGTTCCGAAGTCAATTCTCTACATCTTCAAAATGCAGGCATTTGCCTTTTAAATACAACCAAAACTTTATCTTTCTCTCTAGAACAGGCAAAGACCCAACGTTTCTGGTGGGTTCACACACACACACAAGAACACTTTTTCCTGCCCCTACAAGCCCAGACATCCCCCCACAACAGAAACCTTGCATTTGAGAGCAGCACTCCAGCTGGGAAGCCAAGAGGCTTTAAATTTGAGTCAAGAAATCCCTTAGCTGTTCTCCCATGGACACAAAATAACTGCCACGAATGGCTCTGCTAAGGGGAGCTGCTCCGGAAACACCACGCACCGCTCACCCTCCCAGAGGATGCACCCCCTAAGGAACAGGCTTTACTCCTCCATCCCTCCTCACGTCCAGTCAGCTCAGCACCCTGAATTTGCTCCTCTGCAGTCACTACAACCTGGTGTGGCTGTTGTGCCTCCCGGGGAGTTTATGAGATTTACACCCCCGCGGCCCTAGGGTGGAAAATGTAAATCACCAGCGCTTTACGGAGTCACAGCTGCCCCAGCCCAGCAGCTGCTCTTGTTTTACAGGTGCTGGGTGACATCCCAGTGCTTTCTGAAACACGTGAACTTTATGAAACTTTTAATTTCTACTCAACTCATTTTAGCCCCATCTTCAGTTCTTCTAGAGCTTGAATTGACATTAGTAAATCTCCCCCAGAAAGGAACAAACCCAAAATCTGAACAAAGGGCAGGAGGGAGCACAGGAAACCCGTGGGCAGCTATTTAAAGAGTCAGCGATGCCTCATGGAAAACTCTGAAACACATTCCCGTTAGTGACAAACCCACTTTTTGGCCCCAGGTCACTCCCTGCATCCCTTGGGCTCCTCACTGCTTCACCCTGAACAGCAAGGAATGGGGAGAGCATTTCTATCCTTTTCCTGAGCATCTCCCAGCAGCTTGGGGTGGAAGTCTGAGGCCCCAGAATGTTCCTCCTAAACCCCTTGAAAGCTCCTAGAAGTTCTCTGAGTTTCACAACCTATTTGGTGAACCCTGTACCCCATCACTAAAGTAACAATCACACACTCACCTTCACCAGATGAAATTGCTGGAGATGGTGACGCAGACCTCATCCAACCCACAGCTTATCTTACTACACCACTTTTGGGGAGCACGTGTCCAGTCACATGCTTATCTAGTTGACCTTTTACCCCATGACCATACCCTACCCTGAGTCAGGAATGCAAGCAGCTCAGAGTGCAACATCCCCAGGGTCCCTTTGTCACCACTGGCTCATGGTTTATTATGATATTGATGACAGATGGAGCTATCAAGAGAACAATCGTACACCTGAAGATGAAGCAGGCCAAGTCCATGGATACCTGAGACTTGAATCAACTTATGAATAAAAATTCTTATGAAAAAGGACCATAGGTGGTGACAGAATTAACAGTCAGGTATGTTTTGTGCCTTTTAAATTCTGCAAAGTAGTGAACTGCACATCAGGAGAGACCATCTCAGCAATGCAGAAGTTGGATTTCAATCCGGACATGGTAGCGCGGCAGTAAAGACTTGAGGGAACTACTCCACTTAAAACCAGATTTGCTGGGAAAAGAGCCAGGCTCAATTTCATTGGATTCTCCTGAGGTTTCCCCTCTAAACTGCACGACCAAATGAGGGCTCAGCAAATCCATCCAGGTCTCGATGCATCAACAGAGAAACCCAATCCTGTGTCTGGATTCAGCTGGATCTGGCCATTTTTTGACACACCTTGCCTTCCTGCCTGAAACCTGTAGGTCTAATGGAGAAGCAGAGCAAAATAACTGAAACCCCAAAGCCCCTTAGGGCTGCAAAACCTGAATAATGGTTTAATGAGACCCTCCAAAGCCTGAGGAAGGAACAAGGGAAGGTGTGGGCTGATGGCGTGGAAAAGACAACTTAGGATCTGGAGACTGAGGAGTCGGTGAAACTGAAAACCTCATTTGCACAAAACAGATTTCTAGATTATCAGAGTACAGAAAGGCTTCCAGCAATGTTGAAGACAGAACCATAGCGTTGTTTGGTTGGAACAAAACCTTTGAGATCATCGAGTCCAACCGTACCTGTCCACTACTAAACAACATCTCTGAGTACTGTCTACCTGTCTTTTAAACCCCTCCAGGGATGGAGACTCCACCACTTCTCTGGGCAACATCTGCAGTGCCTGAGAACCCTTTCAGCAAAGAAACTCTTCCTAATGTCTAATCTGAACCTCTCCTGGTGCAAGATGCTCTGCTCTCAATTTGTACCCATGACCAACCCGCCTGCTCGCTCCTACAGAGATGCCCTACAAGCACTTTGTGCCCACAAGAGCCAGCAGAAGGGCTTCAAGGCACTGAGGAACAAGCAGTCCTTGCTTACAGCCAGTCCATTTTGGGAAGGCAGGAAAACCTGATCTCATGTTTTCCTCTTAGTTATCCCTGATTAAAAGCCACGACACAGTTCCCAGAAGGAAAGTGCCCTAAACCAAAATTTCTGTACCAAAAAAAAAAGAAAAATTGGGTTACCAAAATACCATCTAGGTGTATTTAAATGGGGTAATTACTGCTCCTATCAGGGAAAAGGCTGCTCAGAAGATGATTTCCATGCAGTAAATGCTCAGGGACGCCTCTGCTCACCTCCTTCAGCTCCATAAGGCTGATCTCTCCACCTCACCCTGATCCAACCCCAGCTTGCTTTCTCAGACAGCTCAGAACAGCAAGAAGTGGGACAAACCCAGCACTACACCAGCCTGGACTTCCTAGGGAGAAGGAGCTGGGCTTGGCTCAGGGCTGTGCAAAGAAAATGAGGCAATGCAGTGGCTAAGGAAGATTTATTGCACATTTACTTTCCCCAAATGTTTTTTGAATGAGTGAATAATCCCCCCATCCCTCTAACCCGGGCCCTCCCTGACACACAATGCCTCTTTTGATGCTCATTAAAAGGTTCACCTTCTGCAGGAGCGTAATTAGAGCTGGGCAGGATGAAAATCTCCATTCTGATTACTGCAGCGATTACAGACGGAGATCCCAGCTGAGTGTGCAAAGCCAGCCTGGGAAAGACCATTTCCTTCAATTCAAGTCGTGGCACAGCAGGAGCGCCAATCACAACCCTCTCCTTGCAAGGTGGTCTCAGTAGAGCCCAGGAGAGGGAGCACCAGTGAGAAATCGCTCCAGATTAACAAGCGAAAGGTGGGAAGTGTTCAGCAAGTGTAACAGGCAGGATGGAAAACAGAATAACTATTTCCCTGCATCCCAACCAGCCCGACTGACTGGAGATCCCAGCAGAGCTGTAAAGCTCTGCTAACAAGCAGCCTTTTTAAAGAGACAATGGTGGTGAATGTATATTTTCAATAAATTGCTTTCCTTTCCAGAGGGTTATTTTTATTTTTATTTCCTAAGTTTGAGCCCCCCCTGGCCAAGAAACCGAATGCTTTAAAGCCAGTCTGCTGAAACACTTTCTGCATTCAACATGTGCAGCCAAACACGGCCAGAAGTTCTGACGGCAGAGCTCCTCCGAGCTCAGAGTCAGCAGGAGCCTTGGGGATTAAGGAAGAGAGAGGAAGCCAGAGGAAAGCCAGCTTTCCTAACACAGAAGGAGCTACCCCGACGTGGCTGTGGGACTTTGCCAGTGACGTATGGCAAGGGAGTTCCCTGGAGCCCCTCAGTAATGACCTGCCACCCAACCAACGCGATGGCTGCGGTGATTTCCCCAGCTGGGATTCACTTCCCTGCTCTTGCTGACTGCTGAACCCCCCCATGGCAGCGATGCTGGAGCCCCACAGCTCCAAAAAGCTTTCTCAGCATTGTTCACTTCGGAACAAATGCTATTTTTGAACCCTTTTCTCTGGGGACTCCCCCCACCGGATCCCCTCCATAGTCCCCCACATCCGATCCCGCTCCCACACGCTGCAAACCGCGCGCGCCGAACACTGAGCCATTCTACACACGGCTGCCCTGTATTTTTCAAGAGCAAACTCCAAACATTTCTGAGTTTACTCACCCTCCCCAGCCCTGGTTCTGCTCTTTCCTCCACCCTGGCTGCGAGAACGTGCTTTTACTCCGATGGGAAAACCAAACGAGCGGAGCCTGCGGTCCTGCCTCTGCTTTTTCTGCCACACGTGCACCTGGGCAACCACTCATCAGGGTAAGGGGGGGGAAGAAATCTTGTGAGGGTCCCTTGTTAAGATGCTAAAAGCACAGCAGAGACACTGCAATGGGGCATACAAATGTTTCTGAAATAAATGATGTCCCACACGGAGAAATTAAAAGTGCTCATTGCAGATTAGGATGAAAATGGTCACTCACAAATAAGTCCCCCTCCTTTACACTCCCAGGAGAGGAGCATTTCTCAGGGGCAGCACCACACTTCCACGTGTGCTGAATGTGTCCCAGAGGACATAAAGCCCAGCCCTGCTACAAGCAGTTTGGTACTAACACTCATTAATTATAGTAATCAACTGGTAATTTCTGGAAGTTTTTAATTCAATGCACAGTTTACACAAGTCCTCTACAGATTTTGCTTCTCCTTTCCTTAATAAGGACTGCAGTGAAACCTTCAGCAGTCTGAGCAGCACAATGGCAAGCCTTGGAGGCATCTTCTCAGAAACAAGTCAAGACAGCACAGATCAACACCCCCCCCCCCCCCAATTCCTACACTCTATCTCTGCATCCCCCACTGAAAGATACTTCTCTAGGGATTCAAAAAACTGTATTTCCTGTATGCCTTCAGTTTGACCTGTCTGCTAAGAGAAGGAAGGAGATGGGGACAACTCAGTGAACAGGCTTTGGAGCCTTCTGACGTTTGTGAGCCCAGTGAGAACCACAATGTCCCACCCCACACGACTCCCAGCTATTCCTATTGAGGAAACACACTCTGACAGCATTGTGGACACTTTCCTACAAGAATCAGAATGAAAAGATCCTGAAACACTGAGATTTTGAGAAAAAAAAAAAACACAGTCCCCAACAAGCCTGAACAGTTTCCTAGGGGGATCACAGGAGCCCAATAAAATTAGAGAGATAGGAGTAAGGACAAGGGGGTTATCAGGACATCCAGACACCAAAGGTTAAAACTGGCTCTGCACGCTGCCACTAAGAATCTTTCAGCACCAGGGAAACTAAAAGCCTGGAAGCTACAGGTTATCCTCTAGCAGCAAAGAGGGGTTTGGATTGTATTGCTCACACCATAAATCACAGTATCAGCTGCCCTGGCCATTTCCACTCGCTGGAGTGCAACTGGGTAAAAAGCTATTGCTAATTGCCATGGTCGGGCAATTAGCTAACGAATAAAGATGGGGAGGGGGGAATAAAATAATGCACAGTGCCTTTTTCTGGAATAACAATCCACACATTTGCATAGAGCAGCTCAGAGCGTGTCTGCCTTACTGATCACACCTCTGGGTGCATCAAAAGCGTTATTAATTTCCATCAAGGAAGATTAAGAAGCTTAAATCGTTAGCACTCATTTACTCAGACTTAATGCATTTTTAAAGCTGCCTCATTTCATGCTGATGTGCAGGTGCTAATCAGCAGTGAGAAAGACTTAAAAGGGATAAAACACCCAAAGGGTCAGCACCAGGCAAAAGCCCTCCTTGTCTGCATCCAGCAGGTTCAACCTCTTCACCTGCCTACAGGTCCATAGAATCATAGAACGGTTTGGGTTGGAAGGGACCTTAAAGACCATTCAGTTCCAACTCCCCCTGCATTAGGCAGGGACACCTCCCACTGGATCAGGGGGCTCAAAAGCCCCATCCAACCTGGCCTTGAACACCTCCAGGGATGGGGCAGCCACCACTTCTCAGGGCAACCTGGGTCAGGGCCTCCCCACCCTCACACCAAAACACTTCTTCATAAGATCTCATTTCAGTCTCCTCTCTTTCAGCATATTTTGGACTCTGGGATAGGAAAGCCAGTTTGCTGGGAGCTCAGGCAGGGATTTTACCAGCACAGATCCTCGCTTACATCACGTGTTGCCCAAGAACAACCCCTCCGCTCCCCACTTGCTTTCCTGTACAAGTGATAAGGAGGAAATCCGTCCCAGACAGACAGACAGACAGCTCAGCCCCGCCACATGCTGCAGCCAGCGAGAGTCCCCAGCTCTCAGCACCTTAATTAGGAGGTGGTGCCAATTAAGAAGTGGAGCTTCTGCCTGTGCCAGCACAGGCACCCGTGCTGTCTGGCGGTGGATCAAGAGCAACAACCCCTCGGTGTTTGCAGTCTACAGTAGCCCAACACCCAGTAACTCCCAGTTACTCAGCCCAGTGACCTCACCACCCGTGGGTTAGGAGGGCGCTTAATTACACCTCATCGTCCGCTCTCCCCTCACACTACTGCCCTAAACTAGAATATAGAGATTTTCCAGCACAGACACACACTAAGCCCTGGATGATGCTGTTGCCCCTCGTTACCTGCACTCGCCCCCCGCTCCACCGCCGCTCGCCCATGGCTCTGCCCGCTGCCAGGCTGGGACCCCGCGGCTCCAGGGGGCTCTTCTGCCGGGCTGCAATAGAAAAGGTTGGTGTAAAAGCTCCTTATTTGGGCAGTGATGTAAAGGGAAGTCGGCCGGGCAGCGCCACCCCCTTTTTCCATTCACTACACATTGTTTCCTGTTGTCAAAAGCAGCAGCCGCGGCTCCCGGCTCCGGAGAGGGAATCCTGGTCCTAGGGATGCTTCCTCCCCTTTCCAGCCCCAGCGATGCCATCACAAAAGCGGCTCCTTGCCTCCAGGGGCCGGTGCTCCAGGGGCACGGAGGGAGCGGCCGGTACCTCTGCCCGCCGGATCGCCTGCCTTCAGCCCGGCTCCATCCCTCCCTCCTCACTCCATCCCTCCCTCCCTGCTCCATTCCTCCCTCACCGCTTCCTCCCTTCCTGTTCCATCCCTCCCTCCTCACTCCATCCCTCTCTCCCGGCTCCATTCCTCCGTCTACACTCCAATCCTCCTCACTCCATCCCCCTCTCCTTGCTCCATCCCTCAGTCCACACTCCATCTCTCCCTCCCCGTTCCATCCCTCCCTCCTTACTCCATGCCTCCGTCCTCACACTATCCCTCGGTCCTCACTTCATCCCTCCCTCCCGGCTCCATCCCGCCCTCCTCACTCCATCCCTCTGTCCACATTCCATCCCTCTTTCCCAACTCTATCCCTCCCTTCTCGTTCCATCCCTCCCTCCTTACTCCATGCCTCCGTCCTCACTCCATCCCTCGGTCCTCACTTCATCCCTCCCTCCCGGCTCCATCCCTCCCTCGACGCCTTCCTCCCTCCCTCCCTCCCATCCTCCTTCTCCTCCCCCCTCGCTGATCCAGCCTCTCCCGGGGGCTCCCGGCGCTGCGCATAACGGGGGGGAGCGCGCTCCCTTCCGCTCCCCAGCACAGGAGCCGTTTCCCTCGGGATGCCTCTCGGGAGAGGGGACGGGGAACACGGGGACACGGACAGCCCCGGCGGCACCGTCGGGAAGTGAGGGGGGGGGGATTGCCCTCCCGGAGGGGACTGTGAGCATCCCCGGTGGGTCGCATGAGCAACCTCCGGGGTGACCCGGGAGCATCCCCGGGGGGAGCCGTGAGTATCCCCGGGGTGACCCGTGAGCGTGCCCGGGGTGACCCGTGAGCATCCCGGGAGGAACGGTGAGCGTCCCCCGGAGGGCACCCATAAGCATCCCCGGGGGGTGCGGACCTGCGAGCATCCCCCGGGGGTACGTGAGTATCCCCCGGCGGGGGACCCATGAGCATCCCCCGCGGCTGCGGGAGAGACCGGCGAGAAGCTCCGAGCTCACCAGCCACGGCCACGGCTGGAGCCGGCACCGCCCCTTTCAAATGGGCTGTTTTGTCCCCCAGACCGACCCCGTTTTGGGTTTTTTTGGTCTTTTTTTTCCTGTTCTTTTTTTTTTTATATATAATTTTTTTATCTTTTTTTTTCTATTTTGGGAGGATTTGGGGATTTTTTAATCTTTATGTTTTTATATCTTTTTTCTTCTTTTTTTTTTTTGTTTTCTTTTGGTTTCTTTTTGGTTTGGGGTTTTTTTTTGTCTTGTTGTTTTTAAAGTTATCACTCCTGTAACAAACTACCAGCCTGAGCCTAAAAGGGGGAGACAAAGCTCTCCTTCAGAGGCTGCAAGCAAGGCAAAACGATCAGACAGGCGAGATGTGCAGAGCCCATCCCTCTTCCACGTGGTGATGGCAAAACGGTTCCAGTGGCATTTGTTCTGGCTGCCAGGCGGGATCCCCACTCCGGGCAAACCCAGATGAGCTCAGAGGACAGAGTGGAATAACCCTGGGGCTTCAGCCAGGCAGCTGGGAAGAAGCAAGCTGGGTTTTTTTAAGAAGAAAGCGGGAGAGCAGTCTTGCATCCCAGTCTGTGTTTACATTTAAAATATATCTGTGTATTCAGCAAAATATTTTCTGCTTCTGTAGTCATTAAAAGTGCTACTCCAGGTAGGGTTTTATTGGCAAAAATGAGAACTCTTCCCAAGGTTATTTATATTGCTCAACTCATCAGTTCATGCTTGATAAACTTGTATTGGCACTACACACCCAGCTGGTAAACCCTGCTGTGGGGAAAGCAGCTATAGGTGGGATATCACTTCCAGCAAAACTGCACCTGAGCCTTCCTTTTGTAACACAGGCTACACACAGACAAAGAAAAACACTACCTTAAAAGAAAAGAAATCACAGCCTCCTAAAACCCCAGGTCTAGGGAAGTGATTCTCCCCCTCTACTCTGCTCTCATGGAGCCCTGTGTCCAGTTCTGGAATCCCCAATATAAGAAGGATGTGGAACTGTTGGAACGGGTCCAGAGGAGGTCACGCAGACGATCCAAAGGCTGGAGCACCTCTGCTATGAGGACAGGCTGAGAGAGTTGGGGTTGTTAAGCCTGGAGAAGAGGGAGACCTTTGAGCAGCCTCCCAGTACTGAAAGGGGCTCCATGAAAGCTGGGGAGGGGCTTTTTACAAGGGCATGGAGTGACAGGACTAGCAGGAATGACTTCAAATTGGAAGGGGAAGATCTAGATTACACATTAGGAAGAAATTCTTTATGATGAGGGTGGGGAGGCCCTGGCCCAGATTGCCCAGGGAGGTTGTGGCCACCTCATCCCTGGAGGTGTTCAAGGCCAGGTTGGATGGGGCTTTGAGCACCTGATCCAGTGGGAGGTGTCCCTGCCCATGGCAGGGGGTGGAACTGGAAGGGCTTCAAGGTCTCTTCCAACTCAAACCATTCTACAATTCTACGATTCCGTGTTCCCATCTAATTCCAGACTTCACGAAGGCAGGTTTAAACCAAAAAAAAGTCACCTAACAACGAAATAACAATGATGTGAGGTCTCTGTGATGGAAACAATTGTACTGGCAGCTAATCAAGAAACTTAGCAGGATGTGCTTTTTGGGGTGAACATCAACAGAGTTGTTGTTTCTCTCAGAGAAGAACACGCTGCTCTTCAGGAGAATTAATGATGGGAAAGCTGCTATTGAAACACCAGCCTGGCCCATCTCCAACCAGCCCCAGAGCAAACTCCACGTAAACTGCATCCCCAAAACTACTTTGGTGCTAAAACCAAGAAAATACTGTGTAACACATGCACTTTTTACGAGCGTATCACTTCCTCAATAACCCAGTTTCACACCCAATTTCAGCTTCTCTCATTCCGGATAGAAATGAGAATCAGAGCGTAATGTAAAGACGTTTCATAGTTTCATTTGTTTGATTTTGCTCTCATGCTGCCCTGACTGTGTCCTCCCCCCAAGCCTGAGTCACTTTGGTGAAAGCAGGTGCTGTTGCTTAAGGTCTTTAAGGAATTGGACGGATGCAGACACTGGATATGCTCACTGGCCCACAAGGACTGTCAAGGAGCACACATGGAGCAGCCTTTACCCTCCCAAACCTCACCTGATAAACACTGGAACTGGGCTTGTTTGCCCCTCGAGCAAGCTTTCCCATCATCCTGGCTGCAGTTACAAAGCTGCTCTGTCCCAGCCACCGGGGTCCCAGGTCCAGCCTCCTCCTGGCCACAGAGAGCAGATCACACCTGGAGCTCTGCATGGACCAACTGATGGGCCAAGAGCAGTAAAAGCAGGTTTGTCACTTAAAGGCCAGCTAATGTGACCCAGACTGAGCACGGGGACGGTGGCAACAGAAGGGACTGGACATGGCAGAGCATCCACTTCTTCAAACTAGACTTGAGTATTTGAATGGACATGTAATAAATGAAGGATAACTCACAGGAGCATGTAAAGAAACACAGGGACCCCTCACCAGAAGCAAAAGCAGTGTCTCATTTACTCCACGCAAAAGGGAAAAATCTGTTATATCAGGAGACTCCACCTGGAGTATTGTGTCCAGTTCAGGAATTCCCAACAGAAGAAGGATATAGAACTGTTGGAGTGAGTCCAGAGGAGGCCACGGAGATGATCCAAGGTCTGGAGCACCTCTGCTATGAGGAGAGGCTGAGAGAGTTGGAGTTGTTCAGCCTGGAGAAGAGAAGGCTCTGGGGAGACCTTAGAGCAGCCTCCCAGGACTGAAAGGGGCTCCAGGAAAGCTGGGGAGGGGCTTTGTGCAAGGGTGGGGAGTGACAGGATGAGGAGCGATGACTTTAAACTGGAAACTGGAAGATTTAGACTAGACATTAGGAAGAAATTCTTCACGATGAGGTTGGGAGGCCCTGGCCCAGGTTGCCCAGAGCAGTGGTGGCTGCCCCATCCCTGGAGGTGTTCAAGGCCAGGTTGGATGGGGCTTTGAGCCCCCTGATCCAGTGGGAGGTGTCCCTGCCCATGGCAGGGGGTGGAACTGGATGATCTTTAAGAACCCTTCCAACCCAAACCATTCTACAATTGTATCATTCTCTGATGTCAGTTACTCAGACTCCAGCAGCAGCCTCACGATGGCTATGATTTCACTAGGCCAGAGAGATGAATCAGCCCCTCCTGACACATCCACCATCTTCCTTCCTTTCTTCTCACACAGGGAACAACAGAGAACTGGCTGTGAGAAGCATTTAGTAAAATATCACCTTCCAGTCTGGAAGGGCAAGGGCTCCCAGAGTCCCTTTGAGAGGCTTCAGCACCTCCGCTATGATCAACTCTCTCTGCTTCGACAACACAGCCCCAGGAATGCATGAAAATAGTAGCAAGGTACAAATGTTGCTTTTGAAGTGCATCACACATGGGCACATTTAAGATTTTCATCCAAAAAATGCTATAATTTTGTTTATATATTTGTTTTTAACCAGCATCCTTGAGCCTGCCCATCACACCAAACACCCAAGCACCCTCTCTTCCCAGCTACAGAAGTCGATCTCTATGCTCCAACACCCAACAACACTAAAGGTATTTTTCCCCTGACAGTACAAATGCAGCCATTCAGGGCAACCAACACAAAGGTGTTTGCCTTGTGCTGGTGGCTTTTCCTACGTGGAAAAATGTGGTTTGGCTTAAATGGGTAAAGGAAGGGCCAAGATCTTCTGAGACTCCTCTTCAGGAACTCATGGGATTAAGTTCAGGCCATGGAGAGGAGTTTTGTGGAAAACCTTTGTTAGAAACCAGCATTTAGTCAGGAAAGGGACTGTCCCCAGGTCAAGGATGGTTAAACTAACCACATCTCCCTCCCCATTTCAAGGTCAGATTCTTTCTCCCCTCAGTGTTTCGACAGGTCACGCTGCCTCCCCCCAGCCCTGGTCACCCCACCCGTGGCCCAGGCTGTGCAAAAATGCCCTGCTGGTTGAAAAGGCCTCTTTGAAACTCTTCCCACTTCTTTTCTTTTTGAGCTCTGTTGTTTTCTTCCACCTGTGCAGGGGTTCCCAGTACCCCAGATCACCCTCTGGTTCTCCACATGCTTCCAGGTGCTCCCTAACTCATCCCTCTCTTCCCTGCTGCTAAAACACAGTAAAAGAAGCCAAAAGCAGAGCCAGGGCTTTCAGCTTTTCCACACACACGACCGTCAGAGCTGCTGTTTGAGCAACCCAGTGGGAAAAGGGGTTCCCCCCAAAAAACTGCTGGGCTACAGAGTGGGATTTGAGAATTTTGATACAACCCACGGTTTCAATACACGACGGGGGATGATGTGACTGGGAGCAGCCCTGAGGAGAAGGACTTGGGGTGCTGATTGATGAGAGGCCTGACGTGAGCCAGCAATGTGCACTCACAGCCCAGAAACCCAGACGAGCCCTGGGCTGCATCAAAAGAAGCGTCACCAGTAGGGCAAGAGAGGGGATTTTTCCCCTCCATTCCACTCTTGTGAGACCCCACGTGGAGTATTGTGTCCAGTTCTGGAATCCCCAAGATAAAAAGGATATGGAACTGTTGGAACAGGTCCAAAGGAGGGCTAAGAAGGTGATCAAAGCGCTGGAGCACCTCTGCTATGAGGCCAGGCTGAGAGAGCTGGGGTTGTTCAGTCTGGAGAAGAGAAGGCTCCAGAGGAATCTCATAGCAGCCTCCCAGTTCTGAAAGGGGCTCCAGGAAAGCTGGGGAGGGGCTTTTTACAAGGCCTTATAGTGATAGGATGAGGGGGAAAGACTTTGAATTGGAAGGGAGGATATTTAGGTTAGACATTAGGAAGAAATTCTTCACAATAAGGATGGGGAGGCCCTGGCCCAGGTTGCCCAGAGCAGTGGTGGCTGCCCCATCCCTGGAGGTGTTCAAGGCCAGGTTGGATGGGGCTTGGAGCCCCCTGATCCAGTGGGAGGTGTCCCTGCCCATGGCAGGGGGGGTGGAACTGGATGATCTTTAAGGTCCCTTCCAAACCAAACCATTCTGTGATTCTGTGATTCTGGACCAGTCCTCTCACTAATTTGCAACTACCAACAAGTCACTTCACCTTTCTGTGCCAACGTCTGCCCATATGGGGAAACCACCTGGAGATCCACAAATGCCATTGGGGGTTTGCCTTTATTTCTTTGGTTTTTAAAGTCCCTTTGCCCAAGTCTGAACAATCACACCCTCGACTGAAGAGGGGACAGGAACTACGGTTTTCATGTCATCCTTCCCCCTGGGAAGGCTGAAGCAGCAGAAAGCTGTGAATCAAACACATTTCAGACGTATGCAACAACCTTTTACAACCTGAGCTGTAAATCCCTACAAGTGAAACGAGAGCTTCACAAGTTTTAAGCTCAGTCAGCACCACCAGCAAGCCCTGAGCTCCCCCTGCTTTTGGGAATCCCACCAGGCACTTTTCCTGAGGTGTGTTTGGTTTGAACAGCCTGACCCCAGAAGCTCCCATCCCTTTGGAACCATCCCATCAGCAGGAAGGAGCTTAATGCCCTCTGAAGGGCAATGACTGTTGGGATGCCTGGGAGTCTCCATCACCCCAGCTGTGGCTCAGCTGCCCCCCAGCCTGGACCTCAGGCACCTCAGGAGCTTTGCCTTTTGCTTTCAACATCTGCAAAAATCAGAATAACAGTGTTCCTGAACTCAAAAGGTCCCTATGCTCGTTAAACATTTCAAAAGCATGCAGGAGAATCTTCAATTATCCCAAAAAATCACTGCAAAGTTCCATTATTATTCCAACACTTACATTAAACACACACATGTCCTGGTAAGTAGCAGGCAGGAGGAATCATTATGCTAATTTTAGACAGAGCATCTGCTCAATGTTAAATCTGAAACTTTGTCTCAAAGAAATCATTTGAATTCTTTTTCTTCAGAATTGACATTTGTCAAACAATATGTTGTGCAGAGAAGTCACAGCCAACTATGAGTAATCCCAGCGAGCACACGCGCTCCACCACGGCGGAAAAGCACTCGGGAAGAGAGGCTGCTGCATTTTGGATGGCAGGAATTAATGAGTAAAATAGCTGGGCTGATGGGCTTCCTGCCTCCAAACCATCCCTGCCAGCTCCTGCCAGGAACACAGACCCTACCGTGGGGCTGGGTGTTCTCTGTCTGCCTGTGCCCCTTCCTTCTGCCTCCAATCGCAGCAGCCAGGGCTTCCCCAGCCTGCCAGCTCCCTGCCTGCATCCCAGATCCTGCTCAGCATCTCCCAGAGAAAGGATCAGCTGGAAACCTGGGACCTTTCCCTGCCAGTTCCCTGCCTGCACCCCAGGTCCTGCTCAGCATCTCCCAGAGAAAGGATCAGCTGGAAACCTGGGACCTTTCCCTGCCAGCTCCCTGCCTGCATCCCAGATCCTGCTCAGCATCTCCCAGAGAAAGGATCAGCTGGAAACCTGGGACCTTTCCCTGACAGCTCCCTGCCTGCACCCCAGGTCCTGCTCAGCATCTCCCAGAGAAAGGATCAGCTGGAAACCTGGGACCTTTCCCTGCCAGTTCCCTGCCTGCACCCCAGGTCCTGCTCAGCATCTCCCAGAGAAAGGATCAGCTGGAAACCTGGGACCTTTCCCTGCCAGCTCCCTGCCTGCATCCCAGATCCTGCTCAGCACCTCCCAGAATAAGGATCAGCTGGAAACCTGGGACCTTTCCATGCCAGTTCCCTGCCTGCACCCCAGGTCCTGCTCTGCACCTCCTGGGAAGAGGGGCAGCTGGACCCCTTCCTGCCAGCTCCCTGCCTGCATCCCAGGCTCTGCTCAGCATTTCCCAGAGACAGGATCAGCTGGAAAACTGGGACCTTTCCCTGCCAGTTCCCTGCCTGCACCCCAGGTCCTGCTCTGCATCTCCCAGGGAGAGTTGCAGCTGGAAACCTGGGACCTCTGTCCTGCCACATCCCTGTTTGCATCCCAGCTCCAGTTCATCATCTCTCAGGGAGAGGGGCAGCTGGACCTCTCCTCAGCCACCTCCCTGCCTGCCTCCCAAATCCTGCTCAGCATCTCCCAGAGAAAGGAGCAGCTGGAAACCTGGGACCTCTCCCTGCCAACACCCTGCCTGCACCCCAGGCTCTGCTCAGCATCTCCCAGGGAGAGGGGCAGCTGGAAACCTGGGGCCTCTCCCTACAGCCATGTGTGCACCTAGAGACCAAATAGCCTGGTGCCATGCCTATTGCACTGCTGCAATAAATCACATGCACCATCTTACCCTGCTTTTATATTTTTGCACAAGCACCTGAGCTTCCCACTCACTGAACCCACTTCTGCCAAGCACCTGGGGGCAGGAGGTGGCACCTTCAGGCCCATTAGCCTGGACACTCAGAGCTGCCAGCTCTGCACAGGGAAGCAACTCTGCTACCATCCAGTACATCTTTTCCCCTTCCCTTCTGTTTTTCTCTACAGCCTTTCTATTAATTTTAGTCTTTTCCAGCATGCCTGGGGAGCCCTGGGGATCCAGAGGCAGCTTCTATGGGGTTTGTGAGTTGTAACTAAGTAAAGCAAACCCTGGAAGCACATATTTGCTATGCAAATGAGTTTACTCCACTGTAAAAATGCAAGATTTACAAATCAAAAAAAAAAGGCTGGAAACCACTGACACAGACCAATATGCAGTAAACACCCCAATAACCACTTCAACACACACCAAACAGGGTGTTACAGAGCAGGTCCACATGGAGCACAATGGGTGCCTATACATAACTTAAAAATTATATAAGCCTTTTTACCATATATTTTGAATGACACTGTATACACAGGAGCCATCTCACCCCCAAAACAGTGCAAAAATAAAAGTTTTATTTTCCTTTTAAGAACTTAAATGGTCACAAATAATCATAATGTCTACGAGATAAAGGCTTTTGAACTCTGCCTGCTAGATCTCCCAGATCCCATTAGGAATTGCTCATCTTAAATGTCCTAAATGACTGTAAAATCAGCCACCTGTCCCCAAGTCACCTCATTTTTGGCAATTCAGTATCCACACAGGCCATGAGTATCTGTCAGTGTTTTAGACAAAAGATCATAGAATCATAGAATGGTTTGGGTTGGAAGGGACCTTAACACTCACCCAGTTTCACCCCTGCCATGGGCAGGGACACCTCCCACTGGATCAGGGGGCTCCAAGCCCCATCCAACCTGGCCTGGAACACCTCCAGGGATGGGGCAGCCACCACTGCTCTGAGCAACCTGGGCCAGGGCCTCCCCACCCTCACAGCAAAACATTTCCCCCTAAGATCTCATCTCAATCTCCCTTCTCTCACTTTAAACTCTTCTCCCTCATCCTGTCCCTGCACTCCCTGATCAAGAGCCCCTCCCCAGCTTTCCTGGAGCCCCTTTCAGTACTGGGAAGTTATTCTAAGGTCTCCCCAGAGCCTTCTCTTCTCCAGGATGAACAACCCCAACTCTCTCAGCCTGTCCTCACAGCAGAGGTGCTCCAGCCCTTGGATCATCTTTGTGGCTTCCTCTGGACCCATTCCAACAACTCCCTGTCCTTCCTGTGCTGAGGACTCCAGAACTGGACACAGGGCTCCAGGTGGGGTCTCACCAGAGCAGAGCAGAGGGGCAGAATCCCCTCCCTCTCCCTGCTGACCCCACTGCTTTAGGTTCAGCCCAGGACACGGTTACTCCAGTGAAGTGGTAACTGAGTAACACCCACCCAAAATTTTTAGTTCCATCCTCCCTCATCACGTGCCTCGTTGTCCGGTCACACCAAACACTCAACCACCAGCAGCAGAGAGTGGTCCAATCAAGTCAGCCTGGTCCAGGATGTCCAAGCCCTTTGGGAAAAACAGCTCTGAGCTGTTCAAGAGAGCAAAGAGAAGCCGGTGGCACCCAGGCTGTTCAAGCTCAGGGGACGTGTGAGCTTGGCTGGGAGAGCCACGTTATTTGAATGCCCTCAGGGAGACAGGCTCTGAGACTGTGGATGAGCTCCAGATTTCAAGTCACACATCCCAATCCACTGATGCTCGGACACGGATACTCCACTTGCAGCTCACATGCCTTGCTGTGTCTCAGCAGATTGCAAGGATGTGGTGGTGTAATCACAGTCAGGATTAACCCAAATGTTGCCATCACTCATGTTTTAGAGGAAAACCCCATGCAAAGCTTCTGGCTGCTTCTTCAGCCCCTCCAGGTACATCCCACTGTAGCTGCCGCTGGAGGCACCCCGAGAGGAGGTGCTGGATGCAGGCAGCATGCCCTGTCTTGGACCTTTGACACTGGATCACACTCTTCATTGAGAGAGTGGTCAGGGATTGAAACCAGTTGCCCGGGGAGCTGGTGGAGTCTCCATCCCTGGAGGTGTTCAAAAGATGGGTAGGTGAGTTTCTTAGGGATAAGGTTTAGCAGGGAGACAGGCACGGTTGGACTCGATGATCTCAGAGGTCTCTTCCAACCTATGATTCTATGATTCTATGATTCTTCTCCCGTACCAGCTCCCTCTCAGGCAACCCAGCTTGTCCCAGTCTAGGGGAAGCCGCAGGAGGAGCGGTCAAACTCACTTTTCTGTTCAGCCTGAAGAAGGAGACACTGAGGGGAGACCTCATCGTGCTCTGCAGCTTCCTCACCAGGGGAGGAGGAGGAGCAGGCGCTGAGCTCTTCTGTGGTGACCAATGACAGGACCCGAGGGAATGGCAGGAAGCTGTGCCAGGGGAGGGTTGGATTGGACATTAGGAAAAGGTTCTTCCCCCAGAGGGTGGTGGAGCCCTGGAACAGCTCCCCAGGGCAGCACTCACAGCCTGACAATATTCCAGAAGCATCTGGCCTCAGCCCCTCGGTGTGAATGTTGGGGTTGTGCTGTTCAGGGCCAGGAGTTGGACTGGATGATCCTTGTGGGTCCCTTCCAACTCAAGGCATTCCATGACTCCACCCTGCTGACACAGCAGCAGAGGGGGAAGCCGGGTGCTGCCCAGGGAGGCTGAGGGACCTCAGTTCAGTTGCAGGATTTGTTCATTTGCTCCAGCTGAACTGGCAGGTTCTACTATTTTTAGTTTTCTACTATTCTTAGTTTCTACTATTTCTAGTTTTCCCTTGGGCACTCAGGCCTTTGGATGAGTGCTCTCTCCATGCCATTAATATGTACACAGAGAAACAGGCAGGTTTGCCTCACAATTTGCCCTTTCATTTCCATGGAGTAACTCTGAGGTTGAATTTGGCCCCAGATTCCTGTTTAAACAGGACAGATTATGCTGAACATGGACTACCCAGGAAGAAGTAAAATAACCAATGACACAAGAAACAACAAATAATACATCCTCATTAGACAGAAACTAGATGAATCCTCAAGTGCAGCCTTGAATCGGGCTACATGATGAGACAAATGAGTACAAGGTGTGGATGGAGCTGGAAAATCACAGAATCATAGAATGGTTTGGGTCAGAAGGGACCTTTACAGGTCATCTAGTCCAAAAAACAGCTCTTATTTTCTCCTGGAGACAAAACACTCCTGTATTCCCTAAAACTGCTTCCTCTGCTCGGACCTGAGGATAAACGAACAGCTTTTAATACGGTTCTTCCAAATCCAGTCATTATTGAGCAGCAATTAAAAGCTCTCAAAACCTTTAAAGCAGCAACTTCAGCTCTGTGTGCTCGAACTGAAACTCCACAAACATCCATATACTGCAAAGCCAGGTAATAACACTGCAGTGAATTTTCTTGGACGAATTATTTCCCATGACGAGAGCCCTACCAGAAGCTTTTTGCTGCTCTTTGCATTAATTGCATTGCCTCAGTTCTGCTTCTTGCTAAGGAAACATTTTGTCAGCTCATATTCTCTCTTTTCAAGTCAGAATTAGCAATAGAAACCCAAAACAGTTTTATTAGTGGACTCTGTCCTTTTAACAAACTTCAATACATCATAAGTTTTGTGGCTGAATGCAACAGGACCAGGGGGGGTGGATTTGGCCACAACCAGCATCTTTTGATGGGAGCTCAAGGGAGGGCAGGCAGCAGCTGAACAACACTGAAAAAGGGGAGGAAAAAAAGCATCATCCAGGCAACAACCACCAGAACTTTATCGTTAAGAGTCAGCTGAGGTTTTTCACATTTGTAAAGCACGGATTTCAGTTCTTTGATGTAGAAGAAAATGCAGACAGCACAGCTCCTCTGAATTTATAGCATTTGTTCTTTAAGTGCAGAAATATGCATCCACTCAATAATGATGCTCAAAGTGGTGCAAAACCAGTTCTGCAGTAAGCTTGTCTTTGTCCTAAGCAATCCCACAGCACAGTAACAGCCCAGCACGGTAATGCAGGGCCTGAAATACTTCATGCAGAGTTAAAACTTAATAAAATCTTAAATCTAGACTACAATAGGAAAAATATAATAAGCAAAATTATCAATGATTGTTGTATCTGTTCAATGTGCTCACCTGTGTTATTTTGGATACTTAACACAACATCCCTGAAGCAGGGCTGTTATGAGGCAAGAAATAGCAAAGTTTTTCTTATTCATGGCCACATATTCACCAGTGGCTGGGAAAAATGGACAGGAACAGCAGAGCATGGCAGCATTCTCATTGCTCACTTGCCACCACTTGTTAAGAACCTGGCTCCTTGGTGGTTTGAACACTGGGGACTTCAACATTGCCAGCATTCTTGGTTCTTTGCTTGGCATCTCTGTGCACTGCTAGCACAAAGGAAGCCTGTAAAATGCAGAGAAAAAGGGGGCTGGGGGTTCTAACCCTGCACACCTTTTCCCAATCTGCTCTCCTCAGCAGCACCAGCCTCTAAGCTATTGCTAATAAAAATATACTAATGTCTGTCTCCTGCAGGCTGCTTTCTGGCTGGAATTCATCTCAGCAAACTTCAGATTTCTACAAAGTAAATACCTCCACACCTCCTTTTATGGAGGAAGCCCTAGAGTTGATTCACTTCATTGCAAGATACACATCTAAAGTAGGAGGTGAATCATGTCCTGGAACATTTCTTTCCTCTCCACTGACTGCAAAGGGAGAGTGGATGACTGCTCAACTGGAGAGAGATGAGAGGAGTCCCAACCCTGCTACTCCCACCGCGCCGAAACTCCAGTAGCGTGCTCTTAAAAGGCTGTGTGTGAGTGAGTGCCTGAGTCTGCACTGCTTTGCAGTTCTTCAACCCACTACAACCATCACCTGACTGCCCTCCTTGTGGGGATTATTTGCTACTTCATACATCCTGCTGCAAATCGTTCACTAACGAACTCCATGTCAAAAAAAATATACATTGCAGGCAAGGAAATATTAGGAAGAAATGTTTTGCTGTGAGGATGGGGAGGCCTTGGCTCAGGTTGCCCAGAGAAGTGGTGGCTGCCCCATCCCTGGAGGCAAAGCCACATTGGATGAGGCTTTGAGCCCCCTGATCCAGTGGGAGGTGTCCCTGCCCATGGATGGGTGGTTGGAACTGGATGGGCTTTAAAGTCCTTTCCAACCCAAACCATCCTGTGATTCTATGATTTCTGGGAATAAGGAGAACATCAGTGAGACTCCACAAAACTGAAGTTCAGCCTTCAGAGTGGGGATTACCTGGACTCCTAACTGAGCCGTACGCAACGGTCCTGCAGGCCACCCGTCCCAGGTCAACAGAAACAACCAAACCCAGGCTCTGGGCTGCCTCAGAGTCTCCTTACTGTGTCCAGTTCTGGGCCCCCCAGTTTGGGAAAGATGTCAGGATGCTGGAGAGTGTCCAGAGGAGGGCAACGAAGATGGGGAAGGGGCTGGAGCACAAGCCCTACGAGGAGCGACTGAGGGAGCTGGGGCTGTTTAGTCTGGAGAAGAGGAGGCTCAGGGGAGACCTCATTGCTCTCTACAACTCCCTAAAAGGAGGTTGTAGTGGGGCAGGGGTTGGTCTCTTCTCTCAGGTGACCAGGGACAGAACTGGAGGGCAGGGACTCAAGCTTGGTCAGGGAAAGTTTAGACTTGATGTTAGGAAAAAGTTCTTCACTGAAAGGGTGATTGGTCATTGGAATGGGCTGCCCAGGGAGGGGGTGGAGTCACCGAGCCTGGAGGTGTTTAAGGGGAGACTGGATGAGGCACTGAGTGCCATGGTTTAGATGATGGGTTGGTGTTGGTGTTGGTGTTAGTGTTGGGTTATAGGTTGGACTCGATGATCTCAGAGGTCCTTTCCAACCTTATGATACTGTGATACTGTGATACTGATCAGAGCAGGTTCTGTGAGGGGAAGATGGGGAAGGTTCACACAGTTTTGTATCTGTAGTAGAGATGCTGGCAGACAGGTTTTCTTTGTGTGTGTGGGTGCACAGATGTCTTATTTCAGAGATTCGTCTGCTCTGCCTCAGGATGCAATGAGAATCTTTTAGAATTGTGAAAGCTGGAAATTAGGAGGAAAAATCTCTCAGTGGACTTGAATTAATTTGCTGTTTAAAGTGTTCAGCTACAATGAGGGAAGCTCAGAGGAGATCCATTTTAATCTATCCAGGTGAGCATCCTCATAACTTGGCAGGTTTAAGGCAGATCATAACCCTCTCCACAGTTATTCATTGGAAAGAAAAATCAAGTTGGGTTTTCCATGTATCAAAGCAACCAGCAAGAATAAGGTTGTCCCACAGGTGGGACCCAGCTAAGCCTGACTCTGCTGGGGATTTCCCAGGAGTTTCTGTAACAGATTTCTTTCCAGATCTGAGAAAATCACAGTCAGAACTGGGATCTTTCTTCCCAAATATTTGGGAAGATAACAGGGATATTTCTGTTTGTGTGGATCCCAATTTTCCTGCTGTTCCTGTGCTCAGGACAGGCAAGCACTGATCCTCACCCTCCCAGCACACAGTGCCAAGGGTGTAAAATTCATAGAATCATGGAATCATGGAGCTATTGGGGTCAGAAAGAACCTTAAAGCCCATGGGCAGAGACACCTCCCATGGGATCAGGTTGCTCAAAGCCTCATTAGCCAATAGGTCACTTTGGTTATTTTATTGAGCAGAGAGAGAAGTTAAATACTTAAAAGTCCTCTCTCTTTGCCTCTATTGCCACAGGAGGTCAGAAGGACAAACCTTGATGCTTGGTTTTAGTTCAGACCTCTTCTTTCATGAAATGGAAAAAGAGAAAAGCATTTTATGCACCTGAGCTCCCCTGACCAAGGCAAAACTGGAGGCAATATCTGGGTGATAATTCAGCCATTTACTGTTACATCAGCATTTTGTGAACTTAGGGCTTGTGTATCTGTGAGTTTTGCAGGATGAAGCCACTAAAACTCCTCTGCTCACCCTTGTTAAATTTCCCACTGTAACTCCCACAATCTAAAAAAGATGCTGTGGTCCCTTCCTGCAGCCCCTTGGAGACCCCAACCAAGGGAAAACTGGTGAAGCCTAAATGTAAAATCAATGCTTTGAACTCAGGAGGGGTTGAGAAGAAACCCAGAGGGGCAGCATTACTGGAAAAGGGTGTTTGGGCTGTGAAGCACATATGGTGGCCAAATAAAGGGGCACATTTCTGTGAGAGCATTTCTGAGGTGCTTGATGATTTATTTCTAGATGCAGAGAGACAGGACAGGCACACAGTGAATTTCAAGGCAGAAAAGGGCTGTTGTAAATCAGGTTGTCATTTTTCCTATCTTCTAAAAAAGATTCCCAGAGAGGTTAATTTAAACAGCAAGGTATTTTTCCCACTCTCTCAATTTTCTTCTCTCCCTCATGGCTCTGTGGCAGAAGTTGTGTTATTACTTAAGGCTACGGCAGGAGAATAGAAAAGGACTTCTGCTGGAGATCAGCCAGCACTCTACACTGAGTATTAGCAGGAGATGGAGAAAATAGTTGAGCTTTAGGTGATGTCCAGATGTTTTCACATCTGGTTTGGCATCTTTAACTGGCTTTGGCACGTGATGTGGCAGGAGGGTTGAGGAAAGCAATCCAGACATGCCATTGCTTAACACTGCAGATGCCTAAACTTGACCAGAGGCTGTGTAGCACCTAAAACAACCCTGGGTGCTCCCATTCAGGCACCCACATGTGCTCAGAAATTCCCCAGGAGCCGGACACCTTGCTCATACCTCATCAATGTCTTGATCCAAAGGCAAGGCACCTGTTCCAACACCACCCACCAAGCATGGGCAGCCCTCAAATTCAGCACAGAGACACAGAATCTTTTAGGTTGGAAAAGACCTTTAAGATCAATGACTCCAACTGTAAACCTAGGACTGCAAAGTCCACCACTAAATCCTGTCCTTAAGCACCACATCCTCATGTCTTTTAAACATCTCCAGGGATGGTGACTCCACCACTGCCCTGGGCAGCCTGTTCTGGTGCTTGACAACCCTTCCCATGGTGAAATTTCTTCTAATATCCAATCTAAACCTCCCCTGGTGAAACCTGAGGCCAATTCCTCTCATCCCATCACTTGTAACTTGGGAGAAGAGCCCAGCACTCACCTCACCACAGCCTCCTTTGCTGCAGAGGGTGATGAGGTCTCCCCTCAGCCTCCTCTTCTCCAGGCTGAACAGCTCCAGAGCCCTCAGCCGCTCCCACAACCCCTGTTCTCCAGCCCCTTCTCCAGCTCTGTTCCCCTTCTCCAGACACCCTCCAGCCCCTCAAGGTCCTTCTTGGAGTGAGGGGCCCAAAACTGACCCCAGGATTCAAGGTGTGGCCTCACCAGCGCTGAGTGCAGGGGGAAAGCTTGGAGAACAAAAGCTGCTCTTTGATCCAGATATGAGAGGTGCTACCTGAGACCTGCTGGGGGGCAGCCAAGTCCTTCCAAGAAGGAGTTTTATGTTATCTTGGACTAGAGGTTTACTGTTTGCCTTAGAGACCTGTTCCTGCTCACCTCCCTCTAGGAGAGGCAGGAGATGTCACCTCACCTGCCCATTTGGTTGAGGCAGCGTGCAAGGTCGTGCCAGGCCATGGCCATGACTGTCTTGTTCCCCTCTGTGGCCAATTGCAGGTTATGTGATAAAAAATCTCACCTGCACACTCAGAAAGGAGAACAGAGAGTACATTGCAGGTGGGAAAACCAAATAACACCCTGCCCAGCTACTCCCAGGCCCATCCCAGGAGCCATCAGCCCATCCCAGGCCCACCCGCACAAGCCCAGAAGAGGACAGGGCACAATGGCAGGTGGAGACCCAAATTATGGGCTCAGAGGAAAGGACACCCTGCCTGGCTCCTCCCGGGGCTGTCCCAGGAGAGCCACAGCCCCAGGACACTGTTGTGAAACCCAGTGAGTCAACTGGAGCTCCTCAGGGACCCAGGGGGTGTGGGACCATGTGGGTACGAGGGAAGAGGATGTGGGGATTGCACAAGACTTACAATGGGATGTTTTGGGGACAAACCACAACTGAGGAAGGGAGGGATCAGGATGGTTTGGGGAGGGACGTATGTGGTAAAACAGAGGGATAAAGAGATAAAATGGGTCATCCCTGTGTAAACAGTGGTGGTCAGCATGCTTGTCCAGCCATGCCCTGAGCATGATGAGTGCACCATGTCCTATCTTCTATTAAAATTAATTTTCAACTCTTTTCAGGGCTGAGGGGCTCTGTTCTGCCTCTGTGTGTGCATTGGTCTGGGTGCAGTAGCTGGACTGGGACCAACGTTCGGGGTGAGGCCACTAGCAAATACCAAGATGGACTACCTGGCAAGCAGGTGAAGATCCTACACAGTGGTGTGTGTGTGTGCCTCTACAGGTGAGACCATAGGAAAAATTTGCTGCCAGAGGGACTGGGGTGTCCTGGCAGCTGCTGGAGAGAGTTGTGCATGGAGATGTGGGTGTGTGAGTGGGCCAACGCCAACAACTGAAGTTGCTGCAGTGCTGCACAGGACCAAAGTCAACTGCAAAACCTCAGCTCTGGAGTTTCTTTGGTACACTGTGTGTTTAGAACAGCAAAACTGTTCAGGTACCTCTGTGTCACCCATTACAACCAACCACCTTGAGAAAGTGACAGGCCTCACCTTGAATATTGTGTCCAGTTCTGGGCCCCTCAGTATGGGAAAGATGTTAGGATACTGGAATGTGTTCAGAGGAGGGCAACGAAGATGGTGAGGGGGCTGGAGCACAAGCCCTATGAGGAGAGACTGAGGGAATTGGGGCTGTTTAGTCTGGAGAAGAGGAGGCTCAGGGGAGACCTCATTGCTCTCTACAACTCCCTAAAAGGAGGTTGTAGTCGGGCAGGGGTTGGTCTCTTCTCTCAGGTGACCAGGGACAGAACTAGAGGGCAGGGACTCAAGCTTTGTCAGGGAAAGTTTAGGCTTGATGTTAGGAAAAAGTTCTTCACTGAAAGGGTGATTGGCCATTGGAATGGGCTGCCCAGGGAGGGGGTGGAGTCACCGACCCTGGAGGTGTTTAAAGGGAGACTGGATGAGGCACTGAGTGCCATGGTCTAGATGATGGTTGGTGTTAGTGTTGGTGTTAGTGTTGGGTTATAGGTTGGACTCGATGATCTCAGAGGTCCTTTCCAACCTTGTGATACTGTGATACTGTGATACTGTGATAAAAAAAACTTGTTGTCCATCCAAGAGGTCCAAAACCACAACCTCCTCCAGAAGGCTGCACTGTGCCACCAGCTCAGCTCTGCTAATCTTCCTTCCTTGACTCTGCTTAGGTGTTTAAAAGACTAGCTTGGAAAATTTTCTTCCGTATATATTATTTTACAATTTCAATTCAGCAGAGAAAGCTCCTAAAATTTTCCTTCAAGGGCTTAAATCTAAGTAATTACAGGCTTCAGTCACACAGTATATGCTGGCTGCTAGAGCCCTCTTCACTGCCAGAAAAGCAGGTCAATTATAAGCAATGAACTACATTACCAGCAGAGAAAGCTGGTTTGAATTCTGCTCAATTAGTGCTAAAACTATCTTGGAAGAGAAAGGTAAATTGAGCTAATAGAGCTGTGCAGGGAGATCTACACATCTTAGCACTGAGCACGGACAGCAACGGCTTCATTTCTGAGATGACAGAAACTAAGGATGTTTTGGCATCAAATCAACTTCAGAGCTGCAGGGTGAAGTTGGTGAGGTTCCAACCCGGGCTCTTCTCACCTCCAACTCAGGGCCGTGATTGAAAAATCCTGCCTGCTTAGGAAGGGTGCTGAAACACCTAATTAACTTTAAGGATGTTCTTACATACTTTCCCAGAGCGAGGCTGACGACAGAGTGTAAAGAGCTGCAGTGTGTAAGGGCTTGCTGGGCTCCTGCCATTCCCATGACTGCCACAACCAGGGAGGAAGAGGAGGAGGAGCAAGCACAAAGGTACTTCTCCTCAGGTACTCAGGCTGGAGCACCTCTGCTAGGAGGACAGGCTGAGAGAGTTGGGATTGTTTGCCTGGAGAAGTGAAAGCTCCAAGGGAGACCTTAGAGCAGCCTCCCAGTACTGAAAGGGGCTCCAGGAAAGCTGGGGAGGGGCTCTTTAAAAGGGCAAGTAGTGATAGGACAAGGGAGGATGGCTTTAAATTGGAAGAGGGAAGATATAGATTAGACATTAGGAAGAAATCCTTCACAATGAGGGTGGGGAGGCCCTGGCCCAGGTTGCCCAGAGCAGTGGTGGCTGCCCCATCCCTGGAGGTGTTCAAGGCCAGGCTGGATGGGGCTTTGATCCCCCTGATCCAGTGGGAGGTGTCCCTGCCCATGGCAGGGGGTGGAACTGGATGGGCTTTGAGGTCCCTTCCAACCCAGACATTCTATGATTCCATGACTCCTTGCAGAGGGCTGGTTACCAAACAGCCTCAGGACAAGCTCCAGCAGCTCGAGATCTTTCTTGTCCTCTGCCAGCAGCATCCCCACATCACACCCCTGCCTCCCCTCGAAACAAAGCTCCTCTCCTTACAGAGCACAGGACAGGACCCAGCCACGAGCAACCTCATCGAGCATGAAACACCCACCAGATCATGAGCTGCCACGACAGAAACCATCAGCTGGTCACTGCACATCACTGCTTGGATTTGCAGTGACAGAAAGCTGATTAAGAAAGGAATCAAGGAGTAAAGCTTTGCCTGGGCACAAATTGCAGACAGAGGACACCAATTTGGTTGGACAATGTCCATCCCATTTACCTTCTCCGTGCGTTTTGCTCGGGTTAACTCTAGCACAGAGCGAGGATTGTGAAAGCCCAGGAATACTCAGAGGTTGCTGGCAGCCAGCTTTATTGGCCTGTTCACTCCTCCATCTCTTCTTAAAAAGCTCAAAAGCAAAACAACTGCAGCTCAGACACCCAGAGCCCCACGGAGCCCCACGATTGGCTGTTTACAGGTAAACCACTACAGAAACACCCCACGTCGCTGGAAGACTCAACACCTTCTTCTTCACTCTGTTAAATGCTACGGTGACCTTAAAGAGCATGGGTGGTCTCAGAAGTGCCTCAGCTGACCTGCTGCTTATCTGAGCAGCTCCCTAATCTCCTGGTTGGAGCTGCAGGACCTGCCCATGGACCTCACTCTCCAGACATCTCCCCCAGTCATAGGCATCAGCACCTTAAAGGCAGTGGAAATCAGAGCATAATAGGAGAAAAGATGCTTCCTTTCTTGGGTCCCTCACTACAAGGACATCGAGGGGCTGGAGAGTGTCCAGAGAAAGGCAACGAAATTGGTGAAGGGGCTGGAGAACAAGTCTTATGAGGAGCAGCTGAGGGACCCAGAGTTGTTTAGCATGGAGAAAAGGAGGCTGAGGGGAGACCTCAATCGCTCTCTGCAGCTCCCTGAAAGGAGGTTGTGGTGAGGTGGATGTTGGTCTCTTCTCCCAATTAACAAATGATAGGACGGAGGAAACGGCCTCAAGTTGCAGCAGGGGAGGTTCAGATTCGACAGCAGGAAAAATCTGTTCACTGAAAGGGTTCTCAGGCCCTGGCAGAGGCTGCCCAGGGAGGGGTTGAGTCCCCATCCCTGGAGGGGTTTAAAAGACGGGCAGATGAGGTGCTCAGGGATGGTTTAGCAGTGGACAGGAATGGTTGGATTGGATGATCTCAAAGGTCTTTTCCAACCAAGCAATTCTACAACTCTGTGATTCTCCAACTTGCACGTGTAGGACTATTTCTCAAGCAGCTTTGCTTTTTTATACCTGTCGCAGAACAGAGTTTTATTAATAATAGACATGTCTGTCTCTTTTTTAAATGTTATTAAGATCCACTCAAAGATTTTCCTTGGCAATGAATCCCAGGGCCTAATTCTGCACTGTGTTAACAGGCTTAGTGTTTTCAAATGTAATATTTAATCTCATTAGAGGCCACGTGCTCTTGCATTTTCAGAGCAGTTTAAATAACAAGAGCAGCAATTCCTCTCTACCTCTAGTGTCTCTTGTATTGCATTGGTCACATTTCCGTGCGTCGGATCCATCGCCGCTGCGACGCATTTCCAAACAAGTCACCCTTTCTAAATGTCCCACTCATTTATTTTTCTATAGAAACCCTTCACATCCATCTCAATTAAAGCCAAAAAAACCAAAACCACCTATTGTTCCACACTCATCTCGATAACTCTCCCCCCATGATTTGAGGAAAAATGAGTTTATGGACAGATATTCTTCAAACAAATACTTCATGTTGGCTTTTGTGCCACCACAACCAGCAGATGACAACATGCTATTGCATGCAGCATAAACCACGCTGCCATAGCAGGGCTGCCCGTGCCTAACAGCTTGCAGACAGCTTTTCCCAGTAGTTTAAGCTGGGTTAACACATGTGCAGTTGGGTTTACACAGGCAAAAGGAGTGTTGTACACAGGGAGAGGTTTCACATCCACCTCCCAACCAAGATTTCTCACCAGGTTCCCCATCATCACAACAAGACAACAAGGTCTAATCCTATTAAAGATTAAATATGTACACAGACAAGATTTTCTCTTCTAAATACCACTCATTGACGTTACCCAGAATCACAGACTGTTGTGAGTTGGGAGAGACCCACAAGGATCATCACATCCAACTCCTGTCCCTGCACAGGACAACCCCAACACTTCACAATCCACTCTGTGATGGAGCAGCCCTTGCTTTCAGACACAAAGCATGAATAACGATTACCCTGAGTAATCTTGCTCACCCACTTCTTGTTGAAAGGAGAGGCTTTCAACTGCAAAGCCCTTAAAGCTAAACCATAAAGTGTAAGAATACTTTTTTTCTCTGGATTTACAGAGCCCATCCAAATGTTCATAGAACCATGGAACGTCCTGAGTTGGAAGGGACCCTCAAGGATCATTGAGCCCAACTCCTGACCCTGCACAACAACCCCAACATTCACCCCCTGGGGCTGAGGGTGTTGGCCAAATGCTTCTGGAATATTTTCAGGCTGTGACTGCTGCCCTGGGGAGCTGTTCCAGTGCTCCACCACCCTCTGGGGGAAGAACCTTTCCCTGATGTCCATCCTAACCCTCCCCTGGCACATCTTCCTGCCATTCCCTTAGGTTATTGATCACCAGAGAAGAGCTCAGAACCTGCTCCTCCTCCTCCCCTGAAGAGGAAGCTGCAGACTGTGATGAGATCCCCTCTCAGTCTCCTCTTCTCCAGGCTGAACAGACCCAGTGATTTCAGCTGCTCCTCACACAGCTTCCCCTCCAAACCCTTCACCAACTCCATGGCCTCCTCTGGACCCTCTCCAGGAGCTTTGGATCCTTTTTATCCTGTGGTGCCCAGAACTGCCCCCAGGGCTCCAGGTGGGGCCACCCCAGTGCAGAGCAGAGCAGGACAACCCCTCCCTCAATCAGCTGCCCATGCAGAGCTTGATGAACCACAGGACACAATTGGCCCTCGTGGCTGCCAAGACCTGTTCATAACCAGGTCCTTACCAGAATGTTTTTAACATTCACACCCTAGAGACAGAATTGTCTTTCTTTACCCAGAACAAACAAGAAAATGAACTTAGCCACCTCACTGCAGGAAGATGCTATTTATTCATATACTTAATTTTGCCTCTGTGTTGTTATAATAATAAGAAGAGAAGAAATAACAAAACAAGCAAGACAAAATAATCACATTTTGTTTATCTGTGTCAACACGAAACTGAGTTGGGAAACATCACTCTTAAAACTCAAGTACCTTTTTGAATTTAAAAGTTACTTTATCTTCCAGGATTCAGTGGTCACATGGGACTACAGCAATCCCAAAACATTAAGAAGTGCTGACTACCTGGCTATCTGGGAGAAGATGCATTTTTATTCATACAAACAATGTAAGAATTCAGACTGAGCAAACACAGATTACAATTGCTCCTAAAGCTACAGAAAACAGTTTGAAATATAACTCAAGATGACAATGCATACTGGAGATATACTTTGTTAAAAGCAAAAGTCTTCAACAGCTGAGAGATCCCACCAATGTCACCAGCAGCGAATTGTTCCTCACCACAGGATTCTCACTCTGTAATGCCCATGTGAGTTTAACACCCACTTGAACACTCGATCCTGGAATGGTTTGGGTTGGAAGGGGCCTTAAACCCATCCAGTTCCACCCCTTGCCATGGGCAGGGACACCTCCCACTGGATCAGGGGGCTCAAAGCCCCATCCAACCTGGCCTTGAACACCTCCAGGGATGGGGCAGCCACCACTGCTCTGGGCAACCTGGGCCAGGGCCTCCCCACCCTCACAGCAAAACATTTCTTCCTAAGATCTCATCTCAATCTCCCTTCTCTCAATTTAAACTCTTCCCCCTCATCCTGTCCCTGCACTCCCTGATCAAGAGCCCCTCCCCAGCTTTCCTGGAGCCCCTTTCAGTACTGGGAGGTTATTCTAAGGTCTCCCCAGAGCCTTCTCTTCTCCAGGCTGAACAACCCCAACTCTCTCAGCATCTCCTTGTACAGGAGTTGCTCCAGCCCTCAGATCAAATCCATCACCACTCACTTCACCAAGAATTGTTCACATTGACTGAAGATGACCCATTGCACCCAGATCACGTTAAAGGCTCTGGTTCATTTCTTCAAGAGACTCAAATATCAGAACATATTAAAAATGTCAGTGCCAACCCTTGGCCTCTTTTAGACCAAGCTGCCTCCCTGTCACTCCTCTCCAATAGCCTGTATGTCAGTCATGTGAGTGTGTAAGGAGACCTTATCCACTGAATTTGACTGGGTATGGATGTTCCTCTGCCTAATTTTAGTCATTGCATTTCTAAACTTTGCAAAGAATAAGGGATCCTTTGAGCAAACTGGTACAAGCTCCACGTACGGAGAACTGTCTTAGTAAAATGCACATGGAAACAGTTTTGCAGAACATCTTTGAAATAAAATCCAACAGAATCAATTTATTACAAAATGCAAAGAATTTGTGAGCATGGTATGGATGAAGTGCAGTTGAAGGGCTGTTGTTATTCTTTCAAACGCATGCAAGTGTATTTAAATGATTATGGATGAAAGACAATAAGATATGAAGAATGACATTTGAAAAAAGAAGCTTGCCTTTCCCTGTCTGTGCTATTTGGGACTCCATTCAGTAGGACTCCTTTTGTTCTTTTTGGATTCACACAGCATTCCATTTCTTAAATGTGGCGTACAGGAAAGCTGGGGAGGGGCTCTTGATCAGGGAGTGCAGGGATAGGGTGAAGGGAAAGGGTTTTCAGGTGAAAGAGGGGAGATTGAGATGAGATCTTGGGGAGAAATGTTTTGCTGTGAGGGTGGGGAGGCCCTGGCCCAGGTTGCCCAGAGCAGTGGTGGCTGCCCCATCCCTGGAGGTGTTCAAGGCCAGGTTGGGTGGGGCTTTGAGCCCCCTGATCCAGTGGGAGGTGTCCCTGCCCATGGCAGGGGGTGGAACTGGATGGGCTTTGAGGTCCCCTCCAACCAAAAGCATTCTGTGAATCTCTACTATGATACCTTGCAGAGCACAACACCACTTTCCTTAGAAATACATGTCTCACCCTGAATCTTCTAAGTACCTTTCATCTGAAAATTGGAATGAATCATAGAATCGTTTGGGTTGGAAGGGACCTCAAAGCCCATCCAGTTCCCACCTCCCTGCCAAGGGCAGACACCTCCTACCAGATGAGCTTCAAATACCCCTGTCTTATGAAAGGATTTTCAAAATAACAAGGCAGGGTAGAGGTTTCACCAGTGAGTTACAAATGCACAACCAAACCCATGGGCTCATTCTCTTCCGTGATGAATCTCTGCATGGAAACAGAGTGCTGGTCTCTGCTAGATTACTCAGAGGTGCTTTGCTGGCTGAGGGCCAAATTACTGTGATTAAAAATGCTAACATATATTTTAGGATTACTCTGTTGAGCTGCTCAGATGAATTGCCACCACAACAGCATTGGCTTAGTGCTGTAGTCAGGATTTGGCCAAATAAAAGAAGACCCTTTCCATACCTTAATACTGGAATTTGTCAAATTATGAAGTCCAAGCAAGACACACAGCCAGGAATATCTCACACATAACCTGATCTATTTTGAAGAGCACAATCCTTTGGAATCTCTGAATTAATACTCATTTTAACATGGAAACCCCTGGGACAACTTAGTACCCCAGCTTCCCAAGCAACTCACTGTAATATAGAGAAGCATCTTGGGAAAGATGCTAAAAATAGGCCCTCTGGTCACCACAGCAAAGAACCCAAACAGCAAAGAAATATTTTTGTGCAAACAGAACCTGGATTTCACTTTTTTCTACCCCTTTTCCCAAGAGCATAACGAATCATGGTATGTGACAGGTACATATAATTAAAATTCAACCTCTTCTCTCTGCACTGACCTCTCTCTGTCTCTTCCACCCCCTTTGAACCTCCTTGGCTCAGCACTACCCGGTGTTTCAATTCAGTCAAATGGGCCTTTTCGTACCTCTGAATGAAAAGAAACCAACAACTGCCTAATTTTGGACCCGTGAACAAACCTCAGAGCCCAGGCACTCTCCAGAAGACCAACTGACATTAATAGCTGCACTCTGCTTCTACAAACCTCCTCGGCCCCAGGATCTTGGTAAGCTTTGCAAATACCAAATAAGCATCTGGATTTCCCCATGAGAAAGGCATTTCTGATTACAAGGCTAAGATTAGTTGTCAAGGAACATCTTCTGAAGGGTGACATGAAAGCCATGTGTGGCTGGACGAGGCTTTCAGCTCTTGAATACAGTTAAGAGAACTTTAGCATCTTTGCTTGCTCTTCAGCTGTAGCTTGAACAAGGAGTATGCACATTTTTTAACAATTTCTGCTCTCCAGGGATGAACACTGCTCTCTCTGAAGGACCAATCCCAGGCAGAGCTGGCTCTTTTGCATCATCTTCCGCTCTGCTCTGCACTGGAGTGGCCCCACCTTGAGCACTGGGAGAAGTTCTGGGTGCCGCAGGATAAAAAGAGTGTCCAGAGGAGGCCCCCAAGGCTAGTGAAGGGTCTGGAGGGGAATTTGTGTGAGGAGAGGCTGAAGTCCCTTGGTCTGTTCAGCCTGGAGGAGACTGAGAGAGGATCTCAGAGCTGTTTGCTGCCTTCTCACAAGGGAGGGAGGGGAAACAGGGGCTGAGCTCTGCTCTCTGGTGACCTGGGACAGGACTGGAGGGAATGGCAGGAAGATGTGCCAGGGGAGGGTCAGGTTGGATATCAGGGAGAGGTTCTTCCCCCAGAGGGTGGTGGAGCCCTGGAACAGCTCCCCAGGGCAGCAGTCACAGCACCCACTCTGCCAGCATTCCAGGAGCATTTGGCCAACGCCCTCAGTCCCACGGGGTGAGTGTTGGGAGTGTTCTGTGTGGGGACAGGGGCTGGACTGGATGGTCCTTTTGAGTTCCTTCCAACTCGGGTGATTCTGTGATTGACCAGGACTTCGCAGCACTGGGGACAAACAGCAACAGTGACCCCACTCCAGAAGCCAAAGCCCAAAAGCACTTGTTTTGAATACACTATTGACTTCACCTCATGCCACGAAAAAGCCATCCAAGTCAAGATCTTGCAGAATCAGCTCTTACAGTTCTCGGAGCCAATGGGATAAATGAGCAAGGCTGGAGACAGATGGGAGACACAGCCTTCTTCAGACAGAGCCCATGAAGAGGTGAAAGTCAGACCTGAAACCACCAACTTGACTGAGACCCTGGACCACTACCCCCTTGCTGCTGAAGAGGGTCTTTTCCCAACCTACTTATTTTCATTGCAGTGTTCTACTAATGCTTCTCCAGAGAACTGAATGGTGACCACCAGAGCCAATGCCCTCCAAACTCCAAGTGGCAGGAGCTGCCAAACTGCTCTTAAAAACACATGTGCTTTGCAAAGCTGTGTAGGGAAGGAGCATGGAAGGAATTCACCAGGACTGAGCTCAAAACAACACTCCAAAGTCTAAAAAATTTAACCCCAGAAATTGTTAGAAGAAAATTTTCAGAGCTTCCTTACTTGGCCTTCACACGGAATTAAAGGCAGTCCAGTAAAAACACAGCCTTATCCTGGTAAGAAATCATCCACACATTTTAATGTGCCACCTGCACACACTGCACAAATCTATAAGGTCCTAAATATAAACAGCCAGCCCTTTCCTGGCTGTTAAAACGAACACTACCTCAGCTTGTTCTCTGAATAAGCCAAAATTATAGCTGCTTGGAGATCAGAAACGTTTCAGGGCAGGACACTTTCCCCCCCCCACGCTCCTTTTTACAGTGTTTGTAGTTTTATGAATAAGGCATTCAATGTGCCCAAACCCCAAAGATATCCACCTTGGAGGGAGAGCTAAAATTAGGATGAAGTATATTCCTGAAACCTCGTGTGGGATGCTAGGGATTCGGCAAGCAAAACAGCACCCCAGGAAGGCTGGGTCCTGTGCTGCACCTCTTGTTGGAAACACACCCCAAAACCACACTTGTTTACCTGCCCAAAAAACTTAGTTATTCCTGCAAAGTCCAGCAGTGTAAAGTTGTGCCAGCACATACACACCTGAGCAGGCAGCTCCTGGGAGCAGAGTAAGCATCAAGATGCAACAAGGTGAGCAAATACTTCCTGGAATTCAGAATCATAGGACTATTTAGGTTGGAAAAGATCTCTAAGATCAAGTCCAATCATCAATACAATACATAAACCATGACCTTAAGTGCCATATGTACACATTTTTTGAACCCCTCTAGGGATGGTGACTCCACCACTGCCCTGGGCAGCATTTCCATTGCTTAATCACTCTTCCAGTAGAGAATTTTTTCCTCATATCCAATCTAAACCTCCCCTGGTGCAACTTGAGGCCATTTCCTCTTGACCTCTCACTTGTTACTTGGTTGAAGAATTTGCATTCCAGAAGACCCTAAATCGTTTCAAAGGTAATAAATATGGAGATGACCTCCCTTATTATGAAACAACAGGCTGGATAAGCACAATGTGTTTATCAGCACAGGAGGAGGAGATAAGCAACTAAAACCCCTTTTCTCTCCAGATGATGTTAGGGAGTGCATGGCCAGAGATTCCCAGCAGCAGGACAGAGGGATGGGTCAGTCCCTTCACACATAAAAATCCAGACCAAGTGAATAAGGAAAACAGAGCCTCTCTGATCACCCTGGCTGGAGTGAAACTGTTCATATCTGTGGTTCATGGTGTGAATGTTGGGGTTGTCCTGTGCAAGGGCAGGAGCTGGACTCGATGACCCTTGTGGGACTCTTCCAGCTCAGAATATTCACAGTATCACAGTATCATAAGGTTGGAAAGGACCTCTGAGATCATCGAGTCCAACCTATAACCCAACACTACCACCAACACTAAAAATTATGTTCCATAATTCTCTACATATGTGTACATATATAAACCCATTTCTCTGTCTGTAACCTGAGCAAGCCCCCGTGCCCCGCCAGTGAAGGGCACGCCTGGCACATGCCCCTCCTTCCCCTTCCCAACCTTTGCTTACATTTCATCTACTCTACTCAGATTCCAAGGTTTAATAAAATTTAATCCCAGCATGTCTCACATTAATTAATTAGATCTCGTTCCAAGCCACCGTGCCAATTTCTGCAATTAGACTGTTACTCACAGGAGAGCCGGAGCACGGCTGCATCCATCCCCCGAGCTGAAGAAGCCACAGACCAACCAGGGGAGTCACTACACAGCAAAGGGGTTCTCTTAAAAGCACTTCCATTTTTCTCCTCTCTTATTTCCCCACTCACCACCCTCAGCAGCAGCGTGGAAGCCCTGTATTGACCAGTTCAGGCTTTACTCATCAGATTGGTGAGTTGGGACTAATGGGGATACCTGGTATCATCCCATGTATGTGCTCCATCCACAGCTCCTTTGCCCCCATCCTGTGCTTCTGAGCTTATTTTCCTCTTCAGATCATCCTCAGTAAAGGATTTTTTTCATTCCCTGATTCAAAGAAACCACAAAACTGTTGTTTTCACCAGGAACAAGCAATGGGAATTCAGGAAAAATGGGGATATCTTGACAGGAAAGCAGCAGTATTCCCAGTACTGATCTTATCTGATAGATGACTTCCAACAAGTGTGACATCCCAATGGAACATCCTCAACCTGAAACACCCAGACAGCCCTTCTAAAATTTTTGCCTCTCTCTGCTCATCTTCTTCCCTGAGAGGAGAAGGCTTAGTGGAGACCTTATTCCCATGTACCAGTGCGTAAAGGGTGGCTACAAAGAGGAGGGAGACTCCTTTCATACAAGGAGTCACATGGAAAACACAAGTGGGAATGGGTAGAAGTTTCTCCTGAGGAGATTCCAATTGGATTCCAGAAGAAAATATTTCCCCATGAGGAGAAACATTGGAATAATCAACCCAGGGAAGCGGTGGATTCCTCTACACTGGGCACTTTTAAGGCTCAGCTTGACAGGGTTCTGGGCCATCTCATTTAAACCACAGACCACCTAAAAGGTTGGATCAGACATCTCTCGAGGTCGCTTCCCACCTGGCACGCTGTGATGCTGTGACTCTATGATTCAATCTCAGGTGCTGAGCGCCCACAGCGACGAGCACAGCATAAACGAACCAACACAGCCCACACCACAGGAGAGGTTTCCCACTGCCTCCTTGGCTGTTTCACACCATTTCCTCGTGGTGTAATTAATTCTGATCTCAGAAGAGTCCCCTCAGCTTTGCCTGCTGCCAGCGTGCTGGGCAGGGACCCGGCCGAAGCGCAATCACTTACAAACATGTTCAAGTGTATTTCACAGTTTCACTGTATCACAAGGTTGGAAAGGACCAACCTTTGTCCAAATGTCGGGTACTTCATTTTGGACACAACAATCCCATGCAGAGCTACAGACTGGGGACAGAGTGGCTGGAGAGGAGTCAGGCAGAAAGGGACCTGGGAGTGCTGGTGGCCAGGAAGCTCAACATGAGCCAGCAGTGTGCCCAGGTGGCCAAGAAGGCCAATGGCATCCTGGGCTGCATCAGGAATAGTGTGGGGAGCAGGACCAGAGGAGTTATCGTCCCCCTGTACTCGGCACTGGTCAGGCCTCACCTTGAATACTGTGTCCAGTTCTGGGCCCCCCAGTTTGGGAAAGATGTCAGGATACTGGAATGTGTTCAGAGGAGGGCAACGAAGATGGTGAGGGGGCTGGAGCACAAGCCCTACGAGGAGAGACTGAGGGAATTGGGGCTGTTTAGCCTGGAGAAGAGGAGGCTCAGGGGAGACCTCATTGCTCTCTACAACTACCTAAAAGGAGGTTGGAGTCAGGCAGGGGTTGGTCTCTTCTCTCAGGTGACCAGGGACAGAACTAGAGGGCATGGACTTAAGCTTCGTCAGGGAAAGTTTAGACTTGATGTGAGGAAAAAATTCTTCACTGAAAGGGTGATTGGTCATTGGAATGGGCTGCCCAGGGAGGGGGTGGAGTCACCGACCCTGGAGGTGTTTAAAGGGAGACTGGATGAGGCACTGAGTGCCATGGGTTAGATGATGGTTGGTGTTAGTGTTAGGTTATAGGTTGGACTTGATGATCTCAGAGGTCCTTTCCAACCTTGTGATACTGTGATACTGTGATACTGTGACCTTTGAGATCATTGAGTCCAACCTATAACCCAACACCAACACCAACACCAACCATCATCTAAACCATGGCACTCAGTGCCTCATCCAGTCTCCCCTTAAACCCCTCCAGGGTTGGTGACTCCACCCCCTCCCTGGGTGCTCATTCCAATGACCAATCACCCTTTCAGTGAAGAACTTGTTCCTAATCCATTTTTTCAAACCCATTGGTCCTCGTTCCAGCTGCCCAAGTACTTTTCACTCGGCTCCTGGACTCGGCTCAGGAATAAAAATGACAGATTGCCAAACAGGACAGAGACAGAGGGGTGGAGGGAAGGAGGGAGGGATGCAAAGTGGCCAGACAGCACAGCAGATGAATATATTATCCCTCTGCCTCTGGGAACGGAGGTCAGATGCCGGCCCAGGCTGAAGAAACACATTGCAAGAAACACTTGTGAAATTAAAGGTCAGCAAGATAACGAGCTGTAACTGCAGCCGAGCAAGAAGCATTCTCTGATGGAGCCAGGTCTGAGCTCTCACACTGGAGTGTGGCCTCCTGCTGCTCCCAGGGTGCAAAACCTGTCCTCTTCAATTAGCACTCGCTGATGAGCCGAAAGACCTGGCTGTGTCGCGCTGGGGCAGCTGCTCTGGGAAGCTGTGCTTTTCCTCCAGTGCCTCTCATGCTATTTCCCAGCCAAAAGCTTTGCCCTGAGAAAGGCTGTGGCTTCTGCAGCATCCCCACCTCCCCCAACCCATCCCAAGTGGCTTTCCTGCCCTTTCTGCCCATGCTAAGCCCACCACATTTTAACTCTTTATTAAAGAGTTAATTTACTCATGAAAATAATCCATGGCTGCAGAGCTGCCACGTGCTGCTGGCTCTGTGAACCTGGCTGCTGTGGGATGTGCATCCCTAGCTGTACCCTCTAAAGCATGGAACTGACAATTTTTCACTCAAGGACTGTGTTCTCTCTCTCTCAGTCCTCAAAACCCACCCAACACAGGCACCTGACCCCAGGCTGCCCTCTGCATTGTGCTGATGGCCAGGGTCAATATCCAGCAGTGCAGCACCTTCTTTTGGAGGGTTGAGCAAGAGCTCCATGAGCAGTATTTTATTTCCATGAACTTCCTCAAAGCTGGGCAAGCAGCATCCCTCAGGAGGGTAAAAAAACCAGTAATTGAAGTGGCTTTGTGAAGGTTGCAAGAGAAAAAAAGGCACAGCTGCAAGGGACAGGGAGAGCAGGCAAGGGGGGGGGAGAATTTGAGCACCTCCTGCTCATGTCACCCAGCTACAAGGGGAGAGATTCAACAGTAGCTTCTGTTTCTAAATATTTTATATTAGGCAGCTGCTGGACCAAGGGCCAGAAAGAAAATCCTGGCAGCAGGAGAGGCAACCTCCACCCAAGCACCACAATCCACATCTACCAGGATCAGAAAATTCCAGAAGCACCTGTATGGAGCACAGGCTGCAGTGGCACACTGGAGACAGAAATAAAACACAAAGCCAAGATCAGCAGCCTGGATCAGACTTTGCCCCTCAAAATGTATTTTAAATGCTCAGTGACCATACGTCTGCTCTTGGAATTGCAAACCTCCACGACTGTGCCACCTCGGAGGGGCACGAAACCTGCAGACAGCAAACCTCCCATCACGACTTGAGGCAGTGTGGGCACAGCCTGAGGCCCTGCAGCACTGTGACCACAGGCTCTGTGGTTCCTCGTGCTCCCAAAGCACCAGAGCAGGTGCTGAAGAGATGGTTGAGCCTCTTACCTGGGGACAGGCTGCTACAGGTTCATCTCTGCGACGCCTGGAGGAGACTCAGGTGTTCATACAGTGACCTGGGAGAGGGAGCCTGGGGGAGAAAACATGACACCTTTATGTAATAAGGTATTTTAAATGAATGCCATTTATAGCACAGACACAGTCACATCCTCTCCAACTGGGACAGCAATTTAGATATTTTTCTCCTTGCTCCCATCAAGACATTAGAGCTTTTCCTTACTAGCTCTTTCCCTCCTTAGCTGCAATCCCTCTGCCACTGTGTTGGCCTAATCTTGAAGGCATTTTTCTCTCTGCTGTCCTCCTCTCACATGGGACCTGGACATGAAAGCAAATAATTTTTGGAGAATAACATTGCAGAGATTTTTCTTTACATGTGAAATGATTCATTTCCAGATGTGCAAAGACAAGGCACAGGAGAATAGCTCATGACAGGCTTTCTAGTTCCCCTAAAACCAGACCCTGAATGCAAACTGGACCCCATCCTGACTACTTCAGAGCTGGATAATAGACAGAAGCACTGCCCCAGGCTGCCTGCACCCCCAGCCCTGTCCCAGGGTGAGCTGCTCAGGGCACAGTCGAGGATTGATCATTTATTCCAAGATCAGGGCCAGTGGGGCTAAGCCTTAATAGAAAACTAAAAATCACAATGGGTTATAGGAAGGTACCCAGGAAAAAAAAAAGTGTTCAAAAGGCTAAGATTGGCTTAAAGCAGAGCTAAAGAACAAAGTTTTCCATCTGGATACAGATGAAGGAAGCTGCTGTTGGGCAGTGCTTGTGGAACCACCTGCAGCCCCATGGGCAGCAGCCCCAGGCAGGGGACCACAGGCAGCATCCCTGTGGTGATGCAGAGCATCCTGAGCTGTGGATCCTCAGGCACATGAGTGAGCACCAGAGGAGCACCTGGAGCCTGCCAAACACCAGCATGCAGGGGGAGAAAAGCAGCTTTGCCTTTGCACGATTCCTGGAGCTCTCTGGGCAGTTTGTAGTCAACCATTCATTCTCATAATTCTCATTTCTCTCAAAAAAAAAGTGGATATACAATGTGCTAGAGAGCCCAAAGGTAACAACTATGTGTATTATACAGAGAGTCTCTGGGGAGCCCTCAGAGAAGCCTCCCAGTACTGAAAGGGGCTCCAGGAAAGCTGGGGAAGGGCTTTTCATAAAGGAAAGCAGAGACAGGATGAGGGGGAAGGGTTTTCAGCTGAAAGAGGGGAGACTGAGATGGGATTTAAGGAAGAAATGTTTTGCTGTGAGGGTGGGGAGGCCCTGGCCCAGGTTGCCCAGAGCAGTGGTGGCTGCCCCATCCCTGGAGGTGTTCAAGGCCAGGTTGGATGGGGCTTTGAGCCCCCTGATCCAGTGGGAGGTGTCCCTGTCCATGGCAAGGGGTTGGAATTGGATGGGCTTTGAGGTCCCTTCCAACCCAAACCATTCCAGATTCTAAGACAACCTCAGGCAAGCAAGAGACTGATCAGCCCCATTTCACTGATGGGGAAACTGAGGCAGGGAGGGCTGCCCTGGTGCCAATGCAGAGCCCACACAATTGTCATGATCTGCTCTCAGCACCACAATTCTTCCAGGTCCTTCAGAATCACCCATCTATTGCCTCTTTCTCTCTTTAAACTTACTTTTCTCATTACACAGGAGGAAATAAAGACAGGTCAGGCTCTGAGGGTTTAATGGAACTAACTCTGTTAGGCCATACAGCAATTCTTCATAATATCTCCCCCCCCTTCCCATGCCTTCTGCTGCCAGCAATTAGCTTAGATCATTTTAGATCTGTCTCCTTATTAGTGGCTTCTCCTGAAAGCACTCTGGCACACACATGAGGATGCAGAGCTGGTATGAAGCCACAGAACACTCCATACAATGCTACTGCAAGAGTGCACACGCACAAAGAAATGCAATAGCAGGAGAGGATGGAATGTGAACACTTAGAATGATTTAAATCATTGAGAATAAAAAGCTAAAAGCACGGATAAAACTCCCTTCTCAATAATGCCAGACAAAGAAGAAAAAAAATTATATGTGAATCTTGCAACTGTCTTAGAAGAAAATGTTGTTTTAATTTCACAAGACCAAAAAGTGCTACAAAATCAGCTTAACAACCCATAGAGGTCATGAGTAGATGTTGGTTTTAGCATGAGAACACAGCACCATGGACATGGCTCAATCAATTCCCAGCACATGTACAATAAACAAACAACCCATTTGCTGCTAAATTTTGTTAAGGGGCTTGATGTCCCTCTCCTAAACACAAATTTACCTAAGGTTTTGCAGAGGTCTATAAAGTCCCAACTCAGGTCTCTGTTATGTTCTCCTCGTTCCCCCATGCTGCTCCTGGAGAGTCAGCAGCATTCCTAAACCACCAGAACACCCACTGCTCACTCATTCTATGCATACAAAATTCCACTCCAGCAAATAAAAAGACAGCTCACGGGTGCTCCATGATATTACAGAACCCCTTCTCCCTCCCAGCTTCCAGAAGGGAAACAAGGAGACATCTGTCCCACTCTCCCGCTATGGCCAGGCACTCGCTGTGAAAGAAAATCCCCCAAGCTCTGGCAGATCCAGAGAGATCCCACCCTGCATTATTTCTACTCAGTCCTCAGCCTGTGTTCCTGTTGGTTTCTTTCCTTCTTTCCCTTTTGCTTCCTCAAAATAGCAGCATCCATCAAAGAGGACAGTGGGGGACCCCGAGAGGAAGGCACAGGTCCACCTCTGCACCTCTTCTCCTCCTTGGCTGGCATCTTCCTTTCTCACCTCCCTCCTCCAGAAGTGCAGGAATTATATAGCAGGCTGCCAAACTGGAGGAACAAGTGAGGATGGAGAGCTCCCCAGGATAGGACAGAGTGAGGAAAGGGCCGTATCAGGTGAGCCCCATCCTCTAGTGCATCTTCAGCTGGGAGCTGCAACCCTAAAGGGATGAGCCCTCCTTAGCCTGAGCAGGGTGTTGGACACAGGCAGATGGGCCAAAGTACGATGCTCCCCCCTGCAACTGTCCCTTTGTCCCAAAGGGTTCCTGAGAAGCAGTGATATCATGACATTTGCTTGACAGTTGCACCATGAAGCACGATGCTTACGATGCTGAGAGCATCCTGATCCATGCTGAGATGCACCACTCCGCCCCAATTCAGACCCAAAAGCTCTTGGGCCACGTTCATGCAGCAAGTCCTCCCTCCACAGAAGCTGCAATGTGCAGATCAGGCAAAGAATCAAGCAGACATCACCAAAATTGCTTTGCACAACAGTTTGCAGCCTGTGCAGCTGAGATAACAATCCCAACTCTTCCCCTGAACGTGAGCTGAGATCGGGGCGGGTGTAAACGCTGCAGTTGGGGCGAATGTTTTGCTGCTTCGTTCATCTCTTTCCCCTGGTTTACCCCCCCTGCTCTCTCTGTGGTGCCAACCCTCACCTCAACCCAGGCTTTGCCAGCCACAGTGTGGGATCACACACACTCCCTGTGCTGCCCCAGGCCGTGCCTCAGCACAGGGGAACCGGCTGCAGCTGCGGGGCTGAGGTCCCCATCCCCCTGCTCCATCCTTCTGGTGACCAATGCATTTAATTACCATGGAATCATAGAATCACCTGGGCTGTAAGAGACCCAAAAGGACCATCGAGTCCAACTCCTGGCCCTACATAGGACACTCCCAACATTCACACCGTGGGGCTGAGGGCATTGGAGCTCATACTGCACATACCTCAGGTGTACTGGGTCTGTGGGTGATCCTTAAGCATAGACAAGACTTCACAGAATCACAGAATGCCCTGAACTGGAAGGGACCCAAAAGGACCATCCAGTCCAACTCCTGTCCCTACACAGGACACTCCCAACACTCACACCGTGGGACTGAGGGCATTGGCCAAATGCCCCTGGAATGCTGGCAGAGTGGGTGCTGTGACTGCTGCCCTGGGGAGCTGTTCCAGGGCTCTACCACCCGCTGGGGGAAGAACCTCTCCCTGATATCCAACCTAATCACGTGTCTGTGAGCACATGTGTGAGCTCCTGCAGGCTCTGCTCAGGGAACACATGGAAAATGGGGCTCCAGTACAGTGCTGCTCTATTTTACCTTCTTTACTGCCTTGAAAAACATTTGGCCGTTGCTGGAGAGAGCCGGGCTAGACGCATACATTACAGCACTCCAGAAATAGCACACGCTGCCCTGCACAATTTTGCAGCTAAAAGGCTTCCTTTGAGCCCAGCAGCTGGTCCCTGGCTGTGGAGCAGCTCTGGAGAAGGGAAAGCAGGGCTCTGGAGCCTGTGGCTGCGGGATGAATCATTGCACAGAGGTTTCAGGACTTCATCGCAGATGAATAAAGCGTGAGCAGGTTTGATTTCCTCTCCCTCACTGGCAGCTCCTCTCTGTCTTATGCAAAGTGTTTAATGAGCTCATCTGTATGATGGGGAAGAAGCTGGATGTCAAGTTGTACATTAGAACCATGAAGGTGATGTGAGGGCTGGAGAGTTAGGATTCTTTGGCCTGGAGAAAAGAAGGCTTCAGGGAATGGTTTGGGTTGGAAGGGACCTCAAAGCCCACCCAGTTCCACCCCTGCCATGGGCAGGGACACCTCCCACTGGATCAGGGGGCTCCAAGCCCCATCCAACCTGGCCTTGAACACCTCCAGGGATGGGGCAGCCACCACTGCTCTGGGCAACCTGGGCCAGGGCCTCCCCACCCTCACAGCAAAACATTTCTCCCTAAGATCTCATCTCAATCTCTCCTCTTTCAGCTTCAAACCGTTCCCCCTCATCCAATCCCTGCACTCCCTGACCAAGAGCCCCTCCCCAGCTCTCCCACAGGCCAGGCTACCCGAGGCATTGGTGTTTGCAGCAAGGTAATCACAGGATCACAAGGTATTTTCTTCCCTTATGTCATGAGCTTGGACTAGAGCTATGACAATGCAGCACAAACTTTCCTCATTAAATCAACACTTGAATGATTATATAGCATTTTAAGAGTGACAGGACATGTTTTTTCGAGACAGTTTAACAACTTTTGATGAAACAGAATCACATCCCTCATATCTGATGGCCCAGGATCACCTGCAGCCCCGAGGACCCAGCAGAGAGCAGCAGCTGGTGGCTCCAAGGCAGAGCTGTGAGCACGAGGACACAAACCATGCCATATTAGGTCCTGGGTTCCATCCTGAGCTCTGCCCCGAGGCACTTTCTGCAGCTTCTGTGCCACCTCATTCACGGTGCAATGGGAGAAGAGTGCCACCCACCCCTGCCTGGCAGGACCCAGCCCCAGCAGTGGGCTGGGTCACAAACTGCACAAGGAAACCAAGCGTTGCCTACAAGGGAAACCCAGACCTCCCTGGTCTCTGTCAGGGCTTGTTTTATGGGTAAAGCTCACTTTCAAACACAAGATGAAGGCCAGCACTCAAGGGCCATCACACACGTGGATATCCTGCAAAACCCATGCTGTCTGGTAGCTACATTTCTCCTGCTTTCCCCTTTCTCTGAGAGAAAACCCTTTTTCAGGAAGACAACACTTCTCAGTGTGTCCCCATCATTCAGAGAAATAGGAAGAAACACACAGTATTGGTACCAAGCCTGCAACAGGAGCCAAATGCCATTATCTAGACATTAGGACCTTACTCAAAGCCTGCAGCTATTGCAAAGGGCCTCCTGTGGCCAGTACAGGCCCTTGGCTGCTCACATCCCTTGCTCATACCCTTACCTGATGGCTGCCTTGCAGGTTACAGCATGAGTTTGCATCATGAAGGTTGCAAACGACCTCTAAACTCATCCACTCCAACCATCAGCCCAACCCCACCGTGTCTACTAAACCATGTCCCAAAGTGCCACATCCATACATTTTTGAACCCCTCCAGGGATGGAGACTCCACCCCTGCCCAGAGAAGCCTCTGCCAGGGCTTCACCACTCTTCCCATAGAGAATTTTTTCCTCATATCCAATCCAAACCTCCCCTGGTGCAACTTGGAGCCATTTCCTCTTGTCCTATCTCTTGTTACTTAGGTTGTGAGGCTGCAGAGATCACAACCTTCATCCACGACTTGTCATTTACTGCCTCTTAGTGACACCAATGGCTTGACTGGTGGCACCACTAAGCTGTGATGTTTTGGAGACACCAAAACCAGCATTTCCATTTCAGTCTTTCCCACTGTGAACTGGCTGGGCTGATCCAAACAGCAGAGTGGCAGACAGAGCCCTGGCTGTCTCTCTCTTTTCCTACTAAGGCATTGCAGACTCTTTTTGCATCATTAACCCAGACATTTTGCCTGGCATACTTGATTTACTGCTTTATTTAGAGACTTAAAAAAAAAAAAAAGACTGAAGGCAGCTGTTTGCCTCCTGGATTGCAGCAAAACTTCGGTGCTTTGCAACCTGGAAAACAGAGTCCAGCATTTTTTGAAAGTCCTGGGTGGTTGTTATAGCAACATATGCACGTGTGGATGTGTGTGCATGTAAAATAGACTCAAACCCAGGTTGTCACGGGCAACACGAGTCAGCTTCGAAGTCACACTGGCTTGCCTGGTGTCATCTGAAGGCAGCAGCCAGCTCTGACAGGGACTGGGAAATATCCTGATGTCTCCCTGCTGGTGCCAGTCGCTGGCTGAGAGCTCAGAACTGTCTCACAGCTGATTCAGCTCCTTAAGGAGAGGGTAATTTTCTTTATCCTGTTTGCTTCCTCCTCCCTTGCAGGCTGCCACAGCACCTTAACCCAGCTGGGTAAGACAAGTTCATGGCTCCCTCCCAAACAGATGGCTGCAAGGAAGGTCCAAAAATAATCTAACCCATTTGCCTGGGAGTTTTGAGCCTGCTTTGCTGATTGGCAGACCCTCCGGAGACCACCAGAAGAAGCAGATGGTCAAGACACGAGATCAGAGCTGGAGACAGAGATGTCAATCAATAGGTTGGGGTGCCAGGCTCCAGGATGGGGAACAAAGCAGGCAGTGCTGAGGAGGCAAAGGTGCATCATCTCAAAAGGATGGAGGTTTGAGTAATAAGATTGGCTGCAAAGTCTGGTTTTGCTTTTGAAAATAAAATTGAAAGCCTTGTCATGCTGCAAGAGTCAGCCCTTATATTGTTCCAAGCTGAAGGATGTGCTGAGCCTCTGTCAATCCCCCCCAACAAACTCTCAAGCAGAAGGAGGCAAACAAAAAGAAGTGACAGAACGACCACAGAAACAAGAGCTGGGCAAAACCACAGGAAACCAGAGCAGTCGTGACGCCAGCTGGTGGGGTCTGTGAGGGGTTTTCTGGGTTAAAAAAGATTATTCAGTGTATCTTTGTGGATGTTGAGCACTGGCACCATGGATCAGAGGATGGTTCAGAGCATCCTTCATCCCTTTACAGAGGTTTGTAGCAAAATGTCCCAGGGTGATGCTGTTCCACAGCACCCTCAGCACAGGGCTGTGACACAAAACCTCCGGTCTGGTCCCAAAGCCACCTCAGGGTGAGGGATTCTTGAGGGACTGATGCTAAAAGATGTGGTTAAATTACCATGGGTCCAGGAATCAGCAATGCAATGACTGGAGTCTGGAAGCACTGATCGCTTTGGAGAAGTTAAAGGAGCCAAATTCTCAGGCTTCAGGAAAAAAAAAAGGTGTAGGAGGCAATAAAAGTTTGAAAATAATTGATGGGTGTAAACGATTGAAAAGAAAGTATAGAGAGAGTGTGTTTTCCTAGTGAAGAATGACAATGAAAAGGATAATTTAGCCCCAGTACTACAAAAACAAGCTTCCAGAGTGAAGAGACATCTCTGAGGCTGGAACATCTCCTCTGGAAGGTGCCACAGCCCCATTAATGCATCTACCACCAGGCTGGGCAAAGCTGTGACACGCACTGTCTGTGAGCACTGGCTCCTGGGAGGAGGAGAAAACCTGATCTAACCTGCTTCTTCCCCCTCTGGTTCCTGGATTTCCAGCAGCTCCTTTCCCCACTGTATTTCTTAATGGCAAGGCAGATTTTCCTCTGTCTGGGTTAACTGTACAGCAGGACTCCCCACCCTTGGGAATGTCAGCAGCAGCTCCTGGCCATGCACAGGACTGGCTCTGTGCCTCAAAACAGCCTGGTTACCCCCAGCAGGATGCAAGTCACAGCTTGTAAATCCCTCCTCTAGCAAGAACCTCATCTGCATTGTCAAAGACAGCAAAGAAAACCTGAAGAGAGTGTGTTCATATCACTGGGGCATCCAGCAGGGCATCACCCACCAGAGGGAGGGGATTGTCCCACTCTGCTCCGCACTGGGGAGGCCCCACCTGGAGCCCTGGGGGCAGTTCTGGGCACCACAGGATAAAAAGGATCCAAAGCTACTGGAGAGGGTCCAGAGGAGGACACAGAGTTGGTAAAGGGTTTGGAGGGGAAGCTGTATAAGGAGTGGCTGAAGTCACTGGGTCTGCTCAGCCTGGAGGAGAGGAGACTGAGGGGGGATTTCATCACAGTCTGCAGCTTCCTCTTCAGGGGAGGAGGAGGAGCAGGTGCTGAGCTCTTCTCTGGTGACCAAAGACCCAAGGGAATGGCAGGAACATGTGCCAGGGGAGGGTTGGACATCAGAAAGAGGTTCTTCCCCCAGAGGGTGGTGGAGCCCTGGAACAGCTCCCCAGGGCAGCAGTCACAGCCTGACAATATTCCAGCAGCATTTGGCCAACACCCTCAGCCCCATGGGGTGACTGTTGGGGTTGTCCTGTGCAGGGCCAGGAGTTGGACTCAATGATCCTTGTGGGTCCCTTTCAACCCAGAGCACTCTGATTCTATGACATAGCTCACACCTTGAAGCACCCATGAACTTCACTGCAGTGCTACAGTGTCAGAGCAGGCACAGCTGCAGTTTCATTTAAGTCAACACACATCATTTTAATTCTCTTCTGTGACTTGCTCCATGCATTCAGTGTTGATACAAAGTGCTGCATGAACAAACTTGGAAACAGAAAGTCTTTTTATCAGAAAATTCATCTTTACATAAAGCAAACAAACCAGAAATCCCTTGCACCACCCAAATCCTCTTATCAAATTCTCAGGCTGTGGCAATACTTCAGCAATACAAAAGGCACGTAGGCTTTGCACAGAAAAAGAAAAAAGGTGGATGTCTTGTGTCTGTAAGGAATGCCTGGGCATCCCACTGTGACCCCTGAACCCCTGACCCCTTCAACTGAAGCATCCCTGCAGGTGCTGGAGAAGCTGTCTGGAAAAACCACTGCACACACCCGCTGTGGCTGACAGCAGCTTCGTGCAGACCCTGCAGATGATGCTCTTTGTGACTTGGAAGCTGGAGGGTTGAGAGCTGCTCCACACACCTCTCAGCACCAGCTTCAGGCAGCAATTTGCAGCAGAGAAGCAAAACATCAGCTCTCATTTTTGTCCAACACTTCCTCTTTTAAAGGCTTGTGCTTGCCCTTCCATCAAAGCAAACAAGGACTGAACACGTCAGACAGCCCCAAGAAGTCTGAACCCCTTCTCTTGTAAACCAGAAACTCCCCAATCACACGCTCCTCGTTTGGAGCCAGACACAGCTGACCAGGTAATTCCAGCTATCTGGAGCATGCCAGGAGATGACAACATTTCTGAAGAACCATCTGGAGGGATGTCTGCAGGAACAGCAGCAGAGCTCCTGGCACCGCCTCCTTATTGGCCAGGACAGAGGGGACCCCACTGAGGTGCATTGGTTTGTACCCCAGAACCACAGGCACAGGCAGCACTTACAAAGCCTCTTTCCAAATAAAGCTGTCATGAATGCAGACGTTCGTTTGCCTGCAGCTTTATTTTTCAACCCGCAGTGCAATGTTGCTGTAAGAAATCGGATACTTGAGCATTAAGTATGTGTTACAGTGCTGCCTTATACAGCAGCAAAGTGATTAATTAAAATTTACAAGAGTAATCCAAATGCCTAAACATGTTTCTTGGCGGAAACTCCTACAACCCCCTGCCAACAACATCTTAAACTAACAACAACCCCAAAGTCAACCTTTGGGAGCCGTGAAGAGTCCCCTTGCACTAAGCCAGTTGGAACAAAGAGATATGCTAGGGTGAGGGGGAATGGTTTTCAGCTGAAAGAGGGGAGATTTGGATGAGATCTTAGGAAGAAATGTTTTCCCATGAGGGTGGGGAGGCCCTGGCCCAGGTTGCCCAGAGCAGTGGTGGCTGCCCCATCCCTGGAGGTGTTCAAGGCCAGGTTGGATGGGGCTTTGAGCCCCCTGATCCTGTGGCAGGGGGTGGAACTGGATGGGCTTTGAGGTCCCTTCCAACCCAACCCATTCCATGGTTCCATGATTCTAACTTGGTGTCACCCAGAACCCCCAGATTCCATCCCTGGAGGTGTTCAAGGCCAGGTTGGATGGGGCTTTGAGCCCCCTGATCCAGTGGGAGTTGTCCCTGCCCGTGGCAGGGGGGTTGAACTGGATGGGCTTTGAGGTCCCTTCCAACCCAACCCATTCCATGGTTCCATGATTCTAACTTGGTGTCACCCAGAACCCCCAGATTCCATCCCTGGAGGTGTTCAAGGCCAGGTTGGATGGGGCTTTGAGCCCCCTGATCCACTGGGAGGTGTCCCTGCCCATGGTAGGGGCGTGGGACTGGATGGGCTTTTAGGTCCCTTCCATCCCAAACTATTCTATAATTCTACAATACATGATTCTTCAGCAAAAACAAAGCACGTGAATACAATAGTGTCTGGGATGTCTGTCTCTTGCACTGGGAACAGCCCTATCCCAAGTCACAAACACTGGGAACAGCCCAGGTTCCTTAACAGTTACGCTGGGGCGTTGAAAATTCCATATAAAAGAGTGCAAGAGCCAAGTTCACATCCAGCTCCGTGATCTGATGCTGAGCGCTTCCAGCTAACACCGCGCCGTGCCAAACACTTTGTAAAATCAGAGGCTAAATGATTCCCTGGGAGGATTTCTTCATAAAACTCCAGAGGACAGAGATATTGATCATTCTTCTTCCCTGCTCCCCCCAGATCCATTTGTGGGATATAACCCAATAACTTGATACTTTGGGCAACCCTTGAAAACCTAAAATTAAAATTTCCCAGGGGCAATATTGGAGACTAAAGTAGAGTCAAGGGGGGTGAAACTGGGGTTAAAGCTGATGATTTAAATAGAAAAAAAAAGATTCAGGAAAATGTAACATTTGACTGTGGAAGGTTAAAAGTGGAACCCTTCGGAGCTGGTCCAGTCACTGGAAGCTGATTGTATAAATTGGATGAATGAGAAGGGAGAGACTTTTCAAAGGCTGATCTTTGCAATGTGAAAATAAATATAAAAACTTTTAGGGTGCTGAAGTCATCTCTGTTGGCTGTTAGAGCAACTCCTTGTGTTCAGTGCTCATCACTAAGTGATTTCAGTGTTTCCAAAGCACACTTCTTGCTTGCTGGTAATGATTTCACTGCCATGAAATAAACCTTGCAATGTTGAATGGGAATCTTACTCATGGAAACACAGCTCATTTATAACTTGATTTCAGATACTGAAATTAGTAAGGATCAACTCAGTCCTACTGGAGTCATAATTTTAGGAGCAGAGTCAAAAAACAAATGAAAAATAGAAGTAGAAATCATGGTGCAGAGCAGAGCCCTCTCTGCTCCCTCCTCCAACTGGAAATTTGTCGTGGCAGAAGTACTGGGTTGAGGAAGGAGATCTTTACAGCTCCCACAAAAATTCACTCCACTCTGCCAAGTTACACACACCTGAAAACTGCCACCTGCACTAATTTGGGGCTGAAGCCTCCAGCCCCTCCTTACCTCCTGCATCTGACCCTGGGGCGTGGGCTGCCCTGTGCCTCACAGGGGGGCACAGGGATCGTGTCCTGCCTGCAAACAGCTCAACAGCCCCTCTGGAAAGGAGCCCTGGACTACAGAAACACAATTCCACAGGCTGTAGTCCCACCTCCTCTAGAAACCCACGATAACACCATGATTTCCACTGCCTCTAATACTGAGCAATGTCTCCTACGGTTCTTAAGAGCCAGGCAAATCTAATTCAAAACTCCTACAAATAAGAGAGCAGAGGAATTGCAAAAGATCAGTTCTGGCACAGCTGGGAGCAGACTCCAAGATTCTGAATCTGGCAAACCTCACCCAGTCAGATCCACCCTGCTGGGAGCTTGTGCCACCTGGTGCTGCCAGACCACCTCCCCAGAGGGACTCCTGGTTTTTACCAATGCTGGGAGCTGACAAAGAGCTGTTTCAGCTAATTAGCAAACCTGAGCTCTGCTCCCCCACAAACAGATCAGCTCCTTTAGAGAGGCCAACTCGAAGGGCAGCAGCGAGGCAGGAACAGGAAGGTTCCCAGTTCTGCAGCCAACGTTGCATTACCTCTGGTTGCTTTTCTAGAAACAGAGAGATGAGTTTTAATTAAAGAATGTTTATTAGTAAAGTCAAGAAATGCCAAAATCCACAAGCTTAATTTGTTCCATTATGTGCAAGGACCAGGTTTTAGAGACACAAAAAGGTGTTCTTTTCTCTTTCTCTGTAAGTTTTATGGGACTTCTGGCTTCTTCTGTTCCTGGATGGCCAAGGAGCAAGGTGGAGCCCGCCAGGAACCCACGGCCAGCACTGTGTGATATCAGACAAGGCTGACCTATTATCTGGAATATCTTAATGTTTTTTTAATGTTGTTTTCATGCAATTGCACTTAAATTGTCAGATAATCTAATTCAAATGGGAATATTTCTCCTCCTAAGCAATAGTTCATTGTCCTTAAAAGCACCAACCCAGGGATCTGCTCAGCATAGAGGAATGCCAAGGACTGACAGACTGGTGGATAAATGGTCCTCAGGCAAACCCAGGCTTTTTCTCCACGGGCTGTTAACTCTTTAAGTGCCCACACACACTATTGCATTAAAATGTAGTATGGCTGTTAATTCAGCACAGTCACTACGTGCCCAGAGCTCAGATCTTGTCCGTAGCCTCGGTATCCCATAGCAGCAGATGCTGTGATTGTGACTCAGTGCACCCTGGGTGTCAACATCTGCAGAATTTGCCTATCTATAGCTTTGAAACCATGTCTGACGTTACTCAGCATCTAGAAGACTAAGCTTACAGCAGTTTTTACTGCATTTTTGGGGCATTCTTTCTTGAAAAAGGAGAAAAGTAAGGTTGCACAGCCAAACACGACCATCCTTTAGTGCAAAAGCAGGACAAGATCATAAATTAAAGTTAATGTGATAAATATCTGGGCAAGGAAACCTTACTGAGGGCAAAGAATTACAACAGTCAAAAACAACAGATGCCTTCATCCCTAACCATGCTTATGTTCAGCGTAGTCCATAATGTTCACTTCTAACATGTCCAGTTTAAAAAGTCCTATGGATGCTGGAGGGTTTACACCCTTACACTAAAATACAATCCCATGTTGAACCTCCTCTTCCTGCACTCAGCTACTGGGTTTTCGCTTCACACTCTCACTATGTCCATTTATTTCACCACAGTCATGATTTTCCTTGCCCCTGGTGTTTAGAAGATCAAGTCTTCCCACATCCCTCCATCCTGCCTATCAACCCTTAACCCCCAGGAATACTTCTCTCTCCTTTGAACCCAGCAGCCCAGGGTGGGAAGCAGAAGTGGTCCCAGGCAGCTGGGGATGCTGCCTGACCCTCCCAGGCACCTGCAGGTAGGGCTCTTATTGTTGCTATTTATCACTCCTTTACTGTCACAAGGGCATTGTGTCAGGAGAGCCATTTAAGCCCTATTATAACTCCTTTTGACTGACAGGCAGAGAGTAATGAGTGTCATTGCCTGAGGAAGGCCAGACCAAAAGGAAGCCCTAAATAGACCTGTCAGAGAGACGTTGAAGAGACTTATACATCAACTAAATCAGCCCCCAATACATAAAAATCTTTTAATCTACCAGTCTTTCAATTTTAAATGTTTACCAAGGCCCAGCATCTAAAACGCTGCAAGGTAAAACACTTTTTCGTGATAAATAATTGTAATGACCCTTCCAAGGATATGCCTGGATTTCTTTTCATGAAAAACAAGAAAAAGAGGAGGAGAAAAGCAGCGGCAGGCTGCCAGGGATCCGAACGCTTCAGTAGCTGACAAAAGACAAGAGAATTTGGGCTGATTTTCTTTTTTTCTTTCTTTTTTTTTTTTTTTTTTCCTTAAAAAAACCAAACCAGCTTTGGAATGATGAATTCACAAGTTGTTATGGGAACTGGCAGCACAGATGATGCCCCAAAGGAGCACCGAAGAATGTCTACAGGATCTGGAGGGATAACATTATAAGACAAACGCCTGTAGTAGGCATGGATTTCACCAAAATTATATGACAGTTTGTAACCTCACCCTCACAGAGCACGGTGTGGGTGCCAGCACCAAGCCAGAGCCCACCCAACATATCAGCCCCAAACTATGTGGCTGGGAAGGTTGCTGGAGCAGCTCTGGCCCTGCCCCAGCCCTCCTGGCCATCAGCAGACTGTCCCTCCTTGTTTATTTATTTACTTTAGCAGCACATTAATTTTCCTTCACACTACATCACATTTTCCAGGATGAGTGCACTTGTAAACTACTGTCCTTGGAGGGAGGAGCAGAGGGGAGTCGGCAGCTGCTCCAAGCAGCACTGGGGGATGCTGGGAGTGAGGAGGACACGAGGGGCAGGTTTTATTCCTTTGGAGGGTAACGAAGCCATCACCTCCACACAGATAATGTGTCCACCTCTCCTTTCCAACCTCCTTTTGCATGGTAGGAGAGGAGAGGAAGTTTGGAGGAAGTCTGACACGCTCTGACCTCACTCCTGCCAACTCCAAGAACAATGAGTAGCTGTAGAATCACAGAATTACAGAGTCATAGAATTATAGGATCAGAATTACAGAATTATAGGATGATAGAATCATAGAATCATAGAATCATAGGACCATAGAATGGTTTGGGTTGGAAGGGACCTCAAAGCTCATCCTGTTCCACCCCCCCTGCCATGGGCAGGGACACCTCCCACTGGATCAGGGGGCTCAAGGCCTCAAACAACCTAAGTATCACTAAGGTTGGAAAAGACCTCTAAAATCATCAAGTCCAGCCACCAACGCAACACCAACAGGCCTGGGGCAGCCTCTCCTCAAGCACTGGAGGCAGTTTTGGGTGCCACAAAATAAAAAGGACATCAAACTACTGGAAAATGTCCAGAGGAGGCCCCAAAGCTGCTGAAGGGTCTGGAGGGAAGTCATATGAGGAATGGCTGAGGTCTCTTGGTCTGTTCATCCTAGAGGAGACTGAGAGGGGATTTGAGAGCTGTTTGCTGCCTTCTCACAAGGTAGAGAAGGAAAAAAAAGGGGCTGAGCTCTGCTCTCTGGTGACCTGGGACAGGACTGGAGGGAATGGCAGGAAGATGTGCCAGGGGAGGGTTAGGTTGGATATCAGGAAGAGATTCCTCCCCCAGCGGGTGGTGGAGCCCTGGAACAGCTCCCCAGGGCAGCAGTCACAGCACCCACTCTGCCAACATTCCAGGAGCATTTGGCCAATGCCCTCAGTCCCACGGTGTGAGTGTTGGGAGTGTCCTGTGTGGGGCCAGGAGTTGGACTCGATGATCTTTGTGGGTCCCTTCCAGCTCGGGTGATTCTATGATTCTGTGATACTAAGTGCTGGGCAGACAAAGGGTTTTCCCAGCACTGAGACAGCTACAGCCTGTGGGTTGATTTCAAAATGGGAAGATATAAGCATCTTCCTGCGTATTTTAGCTTCTAAAGGACATTTACAACACAAGCTGCACAGAAGAGCTCATACTGCACATACCTCAGGTGTACTGAGTCTGCAGGTGATCCCTAAGCATAGACAAGACTTCACAGAATCACAGAATGCCCTGAGTTGGAAGGGACCCAAAATTGGATATTGGGAAAAAATCTTTAATGACAGAGTGGTGAAGCATTCCAAGAGGCTGCCCAGGGCAGTGGTGGAGTCACCATCCCTGGAGGGGTTCAAAAAGTGACTGCAGAACTTTGGGACATGGTTTAGCAGGCACAATGGGGTTGGGTTGACAGTTGGATTTCATGATCTTAGAGGTCTTTTCTAGTCTTAATGATTCTGTGATTCCATCCATGGATTGAAAAGAGCTTGGCCACGCCATGGAAGACGCAGGATTATAGACATAATGCTGAGGTGTTACTGAGCTCTATCAAAAGCACTCTAAGAAGTGCTCCCAGAGCTCAGCCCCACCTGCCAGCACAGACCCTGAGCTTTGTAACAACAGCCTCTGAGATATCCAAAGCTCATGGGAAAATGTGAAAAAAGGAGTTCACAAGAGTAGGGCAAAGTCCAACATCCCTGCATGTTATTTGTTCAATATTGATGCTTACAAGATGGGAACCAGCTCAGCAACTGGGCTCACTTTTCAGGTCCCTGGGGGCTGTGGTCTGGAGATAAGAACAACCCTCACTGTGCTTCCCCTGGAGCTGCTGCTCACATTTGGAACGAACTCTAGTCGAACTGTGAAGGCACCTCTTGATCTGCCTTCCAAAAACCTCTTTCAAAATGCACTTTGCTGAGCTGTTTACACAATCCTCACCTTGACAGCACACCAGGGTGCCCTCAACCACGCAAACCAGAGACCCCTCCTCCCCCTTGCACTTCTCCTGCTCAGTTAGGCAGGGGCAGCCCAGAGGGAAGCCACAAGACAAGCCACCTCCTTTCCATGCTGCACACCTGCACCGTGGGCCTCCCCAGCACACACTCTCCAGATTTATCCTTAGAGTACATTTAGATTTGGGTTATAAATAAAGTGCATGGCTTGCCATTCAGTCCTATTTCTTGCCTTCCTTTCACCTGCTCATCCAAGGCCATTACCCTCTACTATTTTTCCAACTGTCCTTTCAGGCTGTGCCAGGAGAGGGCTCTTGGTCTCCTTCCCCTTGGTAACCTCCAGCACACCAAAAGGTACAGCCTGCATCAAATGAGCACAAAGGGGAACATTTCCTGCACCAAAAGCTTGCACAAGCCATGTTAGGGAGCCCCGTTACTTGTACAGAGGATAGAAGACTCATTAATCATTTTAATTTTTCTACACTGAAAGACTTTCCTGGTGTCTGGGAGAACCAGAGAACAGAGGGTTTTAACACAGGACCTGCAGTTCACATTTACCTGGTGATTTTCTGGAACCTCCTGCCAAATGTCTGGCTGTGTGCTCTTCCAGAGGTAATAAAAAGCCTGCACCATGCTTTCTCTGCAGAACTACTTAACTAGGTTAGGAGGTTTGTTCTCAATTTCATATTAGCTCCAATCAAGGGTACATACTCTCAGTATTTGCTGTGCTTTCCTCTTTGTCCAAGCCACCAAGCCCTGCTCTGCTCTCCACCAGCAAACTCAGCTCTCTCTTAGAGCCTTCTGCTCCACCTGTGGTTGTGTGGCCTTTGTGTTTCCCTCCTCTCCAGCTCCTTCTTCTCTCCTGAGGCTCTGCCTCTCACCCAGCCAACTCAGCCAAAGTGCCCCAGACAAACCTCTCCAGCACAACAGCACAACTGGTCTGACTCTTCACCCTCTGCCCTTACACACATCCTCTCCACTGGTTCTACTCCAGTCCCTCACAAAGAACAGGGAGGGAAAGACATCCTTTCCAGATGGGATTCACAGATGTCATAAACAGTCCACATCCCTCCTGTCTTCCACAAAAGCTTGAGGAAACTTGGCAGAGCCCAGGTATCACCACCTCTAAATTATGATCTGAGGACTGAGCCATCCCAGACTGGGAGGATTCCTCAAGTCATGTGAAGTTGCCATGACCACACTCATCTGCTTGACCCGGGGTGCTCCAGAGAGAGTCCAGAGGGTCACATTTCAGGTTGGCCAGCTCTTGCCTGCTTGGAGATGATTTTCAGGCTTCTTGAGTCATGTAAGTCAGGAAAGAAGCAGATGCTGTGCAGCAGGACAACCTTTGCTGCTCTGGTTGATGCTGGACTTGAACCACTCACAACCACTTCCCACACCTCACTCCAAGCCAACTCTACAAGAAAGGTTTCTCCACAGACCTATCCTCCTCAGGCAGCAAAACAAGCTCTTTCCATGATCTGCACTTTTTACTTATGCCTGAAATCCAAAGCTCCTGACAAAACCCAGCAATCATAAGTGTTATCTATCAGAAAAGTTATTTCTCTGTTGCAGCTCCACAGGACTGTGTTGGATGTGCTTCCTGCAGCCACAGCTCTCAGGACCTGGATCAACTCACCCCAGAGTCCTCGGGTCTGAGCTCGAAGGGAAAGGGAGAGCTAAAAGGAAAGACAATGGCTGCTGATTTTTTGGAAATCTGATGTTCAGGCATCTTCCTTACCAAAATTTTTTCATGCATGTGCACAAGTTCACAATATCAGTCTCTTATGGTGTGAATGTTGGGAGTGTCCTGTGGAGGGACAGGAGTTGGATTCGATGATCCTTTTGGGTCCCTTCCAACTCGGGTGATTCCATGACTATCATGGCCTTTGGACATGTTAGATGCAAAAGGATGTAAGGAAGCATTGCCCTCAAGTAAGGAAAGGAAGCAGGGGATTCCCATCCATACAGTGGAAATCTCAGGGTTACCAAGATACTGTTTCTTCCTCAGACATGAGGCTTTATCCAAGCATGTCAGGGCTTTTTAAGAGGGCATTTATCACTAGAGACAGTGCACAGGGAAAGAGCACTAAGCTATGTACAGAAGAAAACCCAACAGTCTTCTTTAGAAAGCAGCCTGGCCCTTGTGAGCAAGGGCATCACTGCAGAATTTAAATGCTTCCTCTTGAGCTTACTTCATGCTCTACAAACAGGACTGTAATGTGTCACTTTGGGCACAGACCCTCTCTTAATTATACCTGCTGCATGATATAGCTAATAAAGTACAAGGGATGGAGAGGCAGCTAGTAAATCACTTCCTTTATCATTACAGGAACCACACATGAAGAGCACGGAAAGAAGAACCAGAGAGCGGAGATCCTGTGTGTGTTCAACACACGATTTGCACGGATCAACCCCCTCAATCTGCAGTGAAACTTGGCCTTGCCCTTGGAAACACTCGTTGGGTAAACACCACCAGCACACAGTTCCTGTCCTCCCATTCATCCCAGGCAGAGCACAAACCCCAACAAGCCAGTGGAGCCCCTTCCATCTGCAACAGGGTTTGTGTTTCTTCCAAAAAAGTAAACACGAAGGAGGACAGACAGGCTTCCATCTGACTTCTATCAAAGCCTGGATGAAGGAGGACTTTCAACACTGCCTTCCAAGCAGCCTTTTGTCAAGATGGGAAGCTGGGTAAAAATAACTTGTAATTAGAGTCTAATGAAGCAGCAGCAGTGGTCTGGCCAGCAGCGCATCGGCTCCCGTCCGTCAGTTCACCCTTGATCTTCCTTTCATCGTGCAAGTGCAGTGCCCTGGCAAATCCATTCTCGCTGCCCCCACAAATGGTCTTCCTTACACTTGCAGGTTCAAGCTCTGTTTCAGCCCAGAGACAGACAGGACATGATTTACCAGAGAAGGAAGTCCAAGAAACCAGTAAACTTGTGCAGGTTTCGGGGCTGAAGCACCTGGAAGGACATGAAAGCGCCGGCAGCTCACCCAGCTTTACCCATTTGTGGAGCTTTGCTGCAGCCAAGAATGAAGCTCAGTAAGCAAGGCCAAGCGTTCTCTGTGGCAAAGTGGGAATGAAGTCAAACCATCCCAAAATTCCTTGGCAACAACCCCTAGGCTTCATGGCAGTGTGAATTCATAGAATCATAGAATCATCTGTTTGGAAAAGACCTCTGAGATCATCAAGTCCAACCGTACCTGTCCCCTTCCTAAACCATATCCCTAAGCACCTCATTTATCTATCTTTTAAACACCTCCAGGAATGGAGACTCAACCACCTTCAGGCTCTGTCAGTGCCCAAGAATCCTTTCAGTGAAGAAATTTTTCCTGATCTGAACCTCCTCTGGTGCAACCTGAGGCCATTTCCTCTTGTCCCATCACCTGTCACTTGGGAGAAAAGACCAACACCCACCTCACCACAACCTCCTTTCAGGCAGTTGTAGACAGTGATGAGGTCTGCCCTCAGCCTCCTCTTCTCCAGGCTAATTCAGTGCACTTCCACGAAATGCTTCTCATTCCCACCCTCCCTTCAAACACACAAACAGGTCCTCATCCCGTTGTGTGCCAGGATGTGGTTCTACAGGAAAGGAAAATGCCTTGGTGTGTTCCATGGTGGTTGGGATAATGAAACACCTGGGTTCTGCTTTTGAAGCTTGAGTCAGCTCTGAAGAGCATTTCAACTTGGCAAGGTGTCTGCCAGCTCCGACAGCAGGGACTGACACCTCTGCTCAGCCCAAGTGACGTGCAGAGACACCTCTCCTGACAGATGAAATAATAAGTGCTCCATCATATGGGAATCAAATCCCTTTGCTGATGAGGGCAGAGCAAATTTGCAAAGTTTTCAGGGAAAAAAGATATTCCTGTTCTAACTGCATGTCCCTCCTGAGACATGAAAATTAAATTGGAGGGGTTTTTTCCTTCTTGCATCTTAATAAAATTCCTCTTAAAGACCATTTCTAAATCTTTAGTTTAGTTTGTGGCTTCAACTAGGCCAGAGGACAAAACAGTTTTTCAGTCAGAGCACAATCAAAAATAAAATGAAGTCCAGGTTCAGTTAAGAAAGATCAGAAAGAGTTGTCCAAAACGTAGTTTGCCTTAATTCCATTTCACTTTATAAATATAAAGGGTATCAAAAAATCAGAAGTTGCTTTTGTTAGAGACGTGTGTGGAGCTGCTGAGACCTGGACTGAATGTTTTCAGTCCAAAGGGCAGGTCCATGTTCAACACCACTTCTGTTAAACACTTCTATCCTCTTTCCAACTAAACTCTTATCAACAAAACACAACCAAAATGGATCCACATGTAGGCAGGGTGAGCAAAAGTTGTGTCTTTTTATTTTATTCATTTTTCCCTTTCCTTTATTTCCTTTTCCTCCTCTGGAGAATCTGGCAGGGGAGGAGAGTGTGAAGGATCCCTGTAATTCCCCTGTAAAAATCTGCAATACGGCCGGTCACCAGTGGTGTCCCCAGGGATCGGTGTTGGGTCCAGTCCTGTTTAACATCTTTATTGATGATCTGGATGAGGGGATTGAGTCCATCATCAGCAAGTTTGCAGATGATACCAAGCTGGGAGGAAGGGTTGATCTGCTAGAGGGTAGGATGGCCCTACAGAGGGACCTGGACAGACTGGAGAGCTGGGCTGATTCCAATGGGATGATGTTTAATGAGTCCAAATGTCAGGTACTTCATTTTGGACACAACAATCCCATGCAGAGCTACAGACTGGGGACAGAGTGGCTGGAGAGGAGTCAGGCAGAAAGGGACCTGGGAGTGCTGGTGGACAGGAAGCTCACCATGAGCCAGCAGTGTGCCCAGGTGGCCAAGAAGGCCAATGGCATCCTGGCCTGCATCAGGAATAGTGTGGGGAGCAGGACCAGAGGAGTTATCGTCCCCCTGTCCTCGGCACTGGTCAGGCCTCACCTTGAATACTGTGTCCAGTTCTGGGCCCCCCAGTTTGGGAAAGATGTCAGGATGCTGGAGAGTGTCCAGAGGAGGGCAACGAAGATGGGGAAGGGGCTGGAGCACAAGCCCTACGAGGAGAGACTGAGGGAGTTGGGGCTGTTTAGTCTGGAGAAGAGGAGGCTCAGGGGAGACCTCACTGCTCTCTACAACTCCCTAAAAGGAGGTTGTAGTGGGGCAGGGGTTGGTCTCTTCTCTCACGTGACCAGAGACAGAACTAGAGGGCATGGACTCAAGCTTCATCAGGGAAAGTTTAGACTTGATGTTAGGAAAAAGTTCTTCACTGAAAGGGTGATTGGCCATTGGAATGGGCTGCCCAGGGAGGGGGTGGAGTCACTGACCCTGGAGGTGTTTAAGGGGTGCCATGGTTTAGATGATGGGTTGGTCTTAGTGTTGGTGTTGGTGTTGGGTTATAGGTTGGACTCGATGATCTCAGAGGTCCTTTCCAACCTTGTGATACTGTGATACTGCAATACGAGGACATCAAAAAGCTGCACGCAGCCACCCGGATGCGGAGCCACAGCCATCATCCCCACCTCAAACAAGGACACTCCAAATGCTGCTGCATCCGCCTTGGCTTTTGCATAATTCCAAAAGCAACTCTTTCAAGACAAAAAAAAGAAGTTCCTACCATGACCACAGCCCAGTGTCGTGTTCGTACGTGATTCCCTTTAGCCCAAGGTGCAGAGGAGGTCATCGCCAGAGACTCGCCTTTGATAGGACTTGGGGTATTGGGAATGGGCTTAGAGAGTCAAAATCCCAAGGGAATTTACAAAGGAAACTGGAACACCTTATCCCATCACACAGGACAGAAAGCTGCCTTGACAATGCTGGGGAAGTCTTCCTGATGTCCCATGGACCGTGGTGGAAATCTAGGGGTTTGGTGGGTTTAGTTTCCACTCTCAGAGCTCAAGTGAGAATCGGGCTGATGAAATTCTCTTGTTGCACATTAACTCTCCTGAGCTCCAGCATCATTTTCTGAACACATTGTCTCCTATATCAAATAAAAGTTTGAGATCACAGCCCTCTACTACAGCACATAACTCAATGCAGTCTGACTGGACACACAATAACCACACCAATTTTGGGGTGGAGTTGTTGGATTCTTTTGGTCTGACTGGTTAAAGGCTGCAGAAGAGGACCCACAGCTTGGTTTATGAATGCATCACCTATTAAATATATTTCTACAAAGCATGAAGTCAAAAGAAGGAAAGCATAAAATAAGCAGTCAGGTTGGTTTCCCAGTTTCAAGCTTGTTATTTTTGGCTAAATTCCCCACCTTTCTTTTAGAGCAGAGACCAGGTCAGGAGATGACATCCCCATGGAGCAAAGCGTTTTCTTTTTCTTTTCTCACTCTTTTGATCCTCCCTTGTTCTGCAGCAATAAGGCCATGAGCTATTTCCACACCAAAGAAGAAAGTGGATTCAAGACAGTGCTGCCTTTTATTCTGCAGAAAACAGCACTGGTGGCAGGTAAAGCAAAAAACACACCAGGAGCTGTTACAGGAAGGACAAGAGCAAAGCCAAGGATGGCCGCAAGAGATTGGGTTCAGAGCTCTTCTACAGCACCCAGGCTGGGAGGTTGAGAGCTCTAGTTCAAATGACCCACACAAGACATGAAGAAAGGTCAAGTTTTACTGGGTTTTAATCCAGATTTACACTTTCCCACACTCTCGTTCACATAAAATTGAGCACAACTTCCAGAGTCTGATGGGCTCTGCTTTTTCCTGCACTTGCATGTGCTTGGGACATGCAGTACCTCAGGGTGAGGAACAAGGCTCCCACCTCTGTCTCAGCAGTGGCTGTGCAAAGTGCACCCATGTATTATGTCTGTTGGCATAAGGAGAGAGGGACACGTTTCTGAGTGTGTCTGGTTGAACCATGTACAAGGCATAAGAAGGGATTTAACTGCACAAACTATTTCATTTCTTCCTCAAGAGCGAAGGTGTGGCTTCTGCCCAAAGCACATGCAACTGGTTATTAAATTTCCAGTACTTAAGTAAACATGGCAGTAAATAAAATTTATTAATTAAATTATCTTCACACATGCAGATTTCATGCACATCTCAGGAATTTCCTAGCCACTCAAACTTTTATCACACAGGCTGCGATACCCAGGGCGAGAAGTGATCCAAGAGGAAAAACAAAACCAAATGAACCACCAGCACAGCTGGGAGCTGTAGATAAAAAAATACCTCTTGTCCACCCCTTGGCCAAACGTTTTCTGCTGTCTCTCTCTACTCTTGGGCACTGTGATTTTCAGCAGCAGCACAGCCAGCACCTAACCCAAGATGAGACACCGACAGTTCTGGAGTCCTCAGCACAGGAAGGACCTGGAGCAGTTGGAGAGAGTCCAGAGGATCCAAGGGCAGGAGCACCTCCTGTACAAGGAGAGGCTGAGAGAGTTGGGGTTGTTCAGCTGGAGAAAAGAAGGCTGCAGGGAGACCTTAGAGCAGCCTCCCAGTGCTGAAAGGGGCTCCAGGAAAGCTGGGGAGGGGCTCTTGATCAGGGAGTGCAGGGAGAGGATAAGAGGGAATGATTTGAGCTGAAAGAGGGGAGATTGAGATGAGATGTTTTGCTGTGAGGGTGGGGAGGCCCTGACTCAGGTTGCCCAGAGCAGTGGTGGCTGCTCCATCCCTGGAGGTGTTCAAGACCAGGTTGGATGGGGCTTTGAGCCCCCTGATCCAGTGGGAGGTGTCCCTGCCCATGGGAGTGGGGTGGAACTGGATGGGCTTTGAGGTCCCTTCTGTCCCAAACCATTCTATTATCCTGCTCTGAAGACTCACATGACTGACCAAGCCTTTGTTTTGTAGAAGTAACTGAAAGACTGACAGGCTGAATGTCCAGAGTGAGGAACTGATCTGCAGAACTTCAGGCCAAATAAAAGCAGCTGTTGGGAAAGGTTGAGAAAAACAGAAAATATGAGTATGCAATGGTGAGCCCAGTTTCAGGCCAAGTTGTGACATCACGTCTCACAGGTCTCCTCATGGAATAAGACGTTCCCTTCCTGAACTAATTGTAAGGAATTACAGCCCTCAACAGAGAAGCAGTAATGTGGGAACATACTTGTAATGCCCACAGCATCCCATCACGTGGGGGCTGTGCCTGGTTGGATGTAGCCCCACGTGTCAAAGGAGGCTGTTAGAGAACAGCAAAGATTAGGAACAACGCAGAGAAAGTAAAGAGTATTTGGCCTCAAAGGAGTTAAGATCACAAGGAGCAGCTTCTGCCCAGGCTCTCCTCAAAAGGAATGTGGGAAGCAAAGCAGATGAGGACAGGGCACCCATCCTAGATAAAGGAGATTCAGCCCAGTGGGCAAGACAGACAAGGAGGCTCAGTGGAGGTGAGATCTTTGAAAGCAGTACAGATAGATTAATTTTGTTACTTGTCCCCTATTGTAAAGGTTTTGCACCTCTGAGGAAGGAGTAGATCTTGTTCAATTCAAAAGCCACTTTCCCAGTCCCTGTCCCAGGCTCCTGGCACGACCCAGCCCTGCTTGCACGTGCTGAATCCATCCCCAACTTCCCTGGGAGGCTGCAACCCTGTTAGCAGTGTAAGAGCAGAGAGGTGGAGAAATGCCACCCTGTCTGCAGTAAAAACTTGGCATCCAGCAGGGACCACCTGGAAAAGCCCACGGGGAAAGCTCAGGCACAGCAAGACATGAGAGGATTGGTGGGAATCACTAATCCAACACAAATTTTATCATTTCCTGGAGCATACCCACAACTACAGGATTTTTTTCCATGTTCATGGATATAACAGAGAGCAAAACCAGAGGAAAAGTATATGATGATCATAGCAGCAGCAGCTTTCTCTATGAATTTATTAAAGTAACATAAGGCCACGATCCTGCTTCCTTCAAGAGTTTTGACAATGCTTTAATCGCCATTAAGATATTGATGTAGCATTATTTTCTCTCTAAGCCTCCTAATTTGCTCTCAATTCATTGTTCATGGGATTAAGGCCATTTTTTTTTTAATGAAAACACAAGAAAAGCTCAGTGACAGGAGGCTGAAGGAAGTCTGTGCTATTCACCAGCCACCCAGCCACCCACATGCTATCTTAATTCATCAGCAGACAAAGCCAGCTCTTTGTCTTTGCAGCTCCCTCTATGCCATTCATTCCCGGTGAGATATCGCTCCCAGTAATCAGAGCCTGCCTATACAGGGGGAAGGGAAAAAAAAAAGACAAAACCCATCTAATCAGGCCTCAGACTTAGCCCCATTGTCACAAAGACAGCTCCTTTTTAAAAAAACAATGTATATATATAGCGATAGATCTCAATTAAGCACCCTTTCGGTGCAATATTGGATGGTAGCTTGTGGTTTAGGTATTTTCTTCATTTACAAGACTTTTTGCCACTAATAACAAATCAGCTGAGCATCGAGGGAAAATAACAGTAATTCCCTATGACTTATGAGGAAAGGATACTCATAGTTGAAGGTTGCTTTAACCTTTGTGTCTTCAACTACTTTGTTTTTCTGCTCTTAACGAACAACATATGTCATTTGCAACTGTTAAGGGGTTAATCTCTAACCATTGTTTTAATTGGAGCAACAATTGGCCTTCTGCCACTTCCTTTGGAAGGTTATTCCACGATCTAATAGAAATCAGTGCCAGAAAGTATTTTCCTGAGAATACGAGCCAGAGGAAACACTCTGGGAATAGATAACGACCCAAGTTTCACAAGGATCAAGTATGGCAATTATTATCATCCTCAGCCAGACTCATGACAGCTACGACTGCCTGTGGTCACATTTCCAAACCTGCAGCACCTTGGGAATGAGAAGGGAATGGAAGAACTTAGTAAAACTCCTGCAGGACATGGATCTTTTGGAGAGAGCCCAGAGGAGGCCACGGAGATGATCCAAGGGCTGGAGAACCTCCCATACAAGGACAGGCTGAGAGAGTTGGGGTTATTCAACCTGGAGAAGAGAAGGCTGTGGAGAGACCTTAGAGCAGCCTCCCAGTACTGAAAGGAGCTCCAGGAAAGCTGGGGAGGGGCTCTTGATCAGGGAGTGCAGGGAGAGGATGAAGGGGAAGGGTTTTCAGAAGGGGAGATTGAGATGAGATCTTGGGGAGAAATGTTTTGGTGTGAGGTTGGGGAGGCCCTGGCCCAGGTTGCCCAGAGCAGTGGTGGCTGCCCCATCCCTGGAGGTGTTCAAGGCCAGGTTGGATGTGGCTTTGAGCCCCCTGATCCAGTGGGAGGTGTCCCTGCCCTGGCAGGTTGGAACTGGATGGCCTTGAAGGTTTCTGTTTTCAAACCATTCCATGACTCTATGGAAATCCTTATCTCAATTGCTTATTTTCTTCGTGAACACTATTAGAAACAACTGAGCACCTGAAACCTCTTTCCTGCATCTGCCTCAAAATTAGTCATTATAATTTTAACTTCTCACCGTGGATTCAGCTCAAATCAATATCAAACCAGCCAGAAAAGCTTTCCATATTTTGCTTTTTGCTAGCAATTTTTCAAACAACAACAACGAAAAAAATCCTATCAGAATAAAATATCTTGTGTAACTTCAACTGCAACAGAAGTGTCAGTCCTTCCCATCAAGGAAATCAAGTTCTGGAATGCCTGCAGGCATAGCCCCAGCACCACACACTTGTGCAACGTACCCAGTGCCTCCGTATGGCTGAACACTTGCTCTGTTTCACAGGCAGCTCACACGCCGGTGCCACTAACTTTTTCCTGAAAAAATACATACTTTTGGCTAAATTTTCGTGACCTTAAGATTAGCCTCTGGGCATTGGGAGAGGGGATGATCTCGGCAGTGAAAATGCCTTTGAGATATGTTTTTGCAGAATTTTCTTTTAAGCACTCAACAGACAGGCATAATTATTTATATTCTGAATGATGCTCTTCCAGTTGCCATCTCTGTAAACTGGATTATTAGTACACACACATAAATACGTGCATAAATGGTACATCTAGTTTTTCACCTTGTGTGTGTGCTTGTTCATGAGTCCCACCACACAAGTGAGGGTTCACCAGTGTGAGCAATGAGATCCTAAATGTGCTGTTTGCCTTTTTCTAATCATAGAACCATAGAATCTTTTGATTGGAAAAGACCTTTGAGATCATAGAGTCCAACCGCACCCATCCTCTGCTAAACCATGTTCTGTAAAAACTCATCTACCTGTTGTTTAAACACCTCCAGGGATGGTGACTCAACCATCTCCCTGAGCAGCTGTTCCAGTGCTGGAGAACCCTTTCAGTTAAGAAATAAAACAATAAATAATGCTGATGCACATATAAATGTGGACAATTTCGGGTCCTATGCACATTACATTTAACACTTTCATTGGCAAAGGATTTTTAAGACTGGTATCATTGCCATACAACCTGCAAAAGACCTCAAAGAACTGAGGCCAAAGCATTTTGGATTTTAAGAGACAAACCCCTCTGCTCTGGATAAAATAAGTCTTATGAGGCAGCTTCTGAGGAGGTCTTTTTGGTGCTTCCCCCACCCTAGCCTTCCTCTCATGGACCCAGAGAGACCAAGGCTGTTCTTGAGGAGACCTGAGCAAGCTTATGGTGGACCAGAACCACACACCTGAAAGAAGGAGCAGCAACAGGAATAGAGGAGCCCCTTCCCCAGAAGTAGACCCACAGAAGCAGTAAAAGGGATTTTTTCCCTACATCACAGTATCACACTATCACAAGGTTGGAAAGACCTCTGAGATCATCAAGTCCAACCTATAACCCAACACCAACACTAACACCAACCATCATCTAAACCATGGCACTCAGTGCCTCATCCAGTCTCCCCTTAAACACCTCCAAGGTCGGTGACTCCACCCCCTCCCTGGGCAGCCCATTCCAATGACCAATCACCCTTTCAGTGAAGAACTTTTTCCTCACATCAAGTCTAAACTTTCCCTGACCAAGCTTAAGTCCCTGCCCTCCAGTTCTGTCCCTGGTCACCTGAGAGAAGAGACCAACCCCTGCCCGACTACAACCTCCTTTTAGGGAGTTGTAGAGAGCAATGAGGTCTCCCCTGAGCCTCCTCTTCTTCAGACTAAACAGCCCCAACTCCCTCAGTCACTCCTCGTAGGGATCCATTGGATAGATTGACAAATGCTCCCATTGGCTCTGTGGACAACTTGATCATAGCTTTCCTTGGCTGACTGCAACCTGCCCCCTTTGCCTTGGGGTACAGCTCTCTCCCTTTCTAGCCAAGTGGTTTTATGCAACTCTCAGATCGTTGGGTAATCAATCCCCTGTGCCACCATGTTCTTCTACAGATGGAAATCCAATCTAGGACTTCAGGGACAGGTCACCTGCACAGGTTTCAAGCCAGAGAAACAGGCAGATGAAGCTACGTCTAATGAAGAATGCCCTTAATTAGCTCTTCAAGGCTTGGTTTGTCTTTTTGTTTCACCAAGGGTTTAAACTCTCTGTTGGCACTTTTGAGACATTCTCATCTACAGTCAGAAAGGCTAATTATTAATTAAAGGATAGCAGTGCTAAGTGATGCCTGTGTGTTTCCTCCTGCCATACTGCTGCTCTTATTGCTGTATCCTGTGTCTATAATTAACGCTGCCCCAATGCTCTTCTCTTCACATCAATAAAACAGAGGTGGTGGGGATGTTACCAAGCCCTCTGCTTTATCAACCCCACACTGGTAACTCCAGAGACCTTTCCCAGAAGGATCTGTTGGAACTCAACAGTAGAAAGGCCTTCAGCCATCCCAGCAATGAAAAGATTAAAAGCTTGACTACGCATGCATATATTTGCCTTGGAGTATAAGCAAATAGGGAAACTCTTTCTGCTAAGAGTAGCTGTCAGGATCCACACTGCTGGAGCAGGGAGTCCAGCACCAATAGCATCTATCACGTGTGTCCTTCATCTTCCACTCAGTCCCCTCTGAGGGCTCTGAATTGTTCCTGATGTGTCTCATCAGTCCTTGATAAGGGCAGTGTCGCTGTGCCCATTTTAAAAATGGAAAAAGGAAGCACAAACCAGATGAGCAACTTGATTAAAGCCAAACTGCATAAAGATGGATTCAACCAAACCCAAAAACAAGCCTGTTTTTTAATCAATAGAAAATTAAATATATGTATTGCTGAGATACAGTGAGAACATAGAAGTGTATAGACGCACATATATATTATCTCAGCATACTTTATAAAACCCCTCTTCAGACTCACCCATGTGAAATATTGGAGATATCAGACACACAAATTACATTTTTAGCCAGCATTTATCTATTTATCTGTGGAATTCTTGGGTTCATTTCCCAGGGGCTGTTTCACAATTAGTGCCTGGCTTCCAAGTGGTAGAGATCTCCCTCTCACGTGCACTTCCTTCAAAAGACAAATGATAAACCAGCTCTGATGGCACCAAAAGAGCCTCTGACTTTGTAGGATGCTAAAAGAGATGGGAATTGCTGGGTCAAAGATTTTTCTCATTAGCAGTGTGTGCTGTATGGAATCACTGCACCTCTAATTTTTGGAGAAGGGGGGGAAATCTTTGAAGAGAAAACAGTCAGAACATCCTAAAAATAATCAGGAACAAGTCTGGAAAAGTCTTTCTGCTGGGAGCAGGGTCTGAAGTAAGAGAAGCAGGGCTGGAGATGGCCAGGCTGGTGGCACAGAGATGAGGAGAACCTCTGTAACTGCACTATTTGAGCAAAGTAGTGGGGAGGGGAACAGAGGAACCACGGGGCTATGAAAAAAGAGTTGTCAAACTGGGGACAAGTCCTACTCTATCTATGAAAGCCACTGGGACTGTAACAGCTCCCTGGCTCTTCCAGCTGGTGGAAAGCTCTTGCTGCTGCTGCAGCTCTAATAGATGTGAGGGTGCAGCAGGGAACACATCTGGGGCTGAGAGGGTTAAAGGTGGAGGAATAAAACAGAAATGTGAAGAGGAATGGAGCAAAGGTGGAGAGCAACAACAGGGAGGTGCAGGGGCCAGGGCCTGCACACCTACAAGCTACCAAGCAGATTAGTTGGTCCCTTCAGTAAACCACAAAGACCTCCTTAAAACTCATTCTGGGGCACGGTCAAGGCAGGCAAAGTTTTTCAGCTCCCAACTGGCAGCTCCTCTCATCAGGTTCAGCTCAGAAGCATCACACAGGGGTTGAAATGTTCTCCCTTCTTTTGAGCCCAGAAACACCACCAATAAACAAAAATGACATCTCAGGGCAAAAGAAGTGCTGTAAAGGCCTGGAGATGAGGAAAAGCTTTGGAGGGTGGGTGCAGGCAGCCCACCCAGACACAGGGCACCAGAAGGCTGAGATGACTGAGGCTCCTTCTCCAGGGCTGTCCACAAGGATGGACCTGATGGAGGTCCAGTTAGGCTTCTTTGAAGTTACAATTGCTCCCATGTTCAGTAAAAGCCTCGTTAGCTTGAGGCCTGTAAACATGCATTTGTATTTAACCAGGTTTTATTCACTGATTGAGAAAATCAGAGCCTAACAGTAAGTGAACAAAGTGAAATCTCACACAGCTCACTCACACCCTAATGGGTGCAGCTCAGACTTTCCTCAAAGTGAGACTGCAACTGGATCTGAAAGGCACACAAGGCTTTTTCTGGCCCTCAACTCAGCACCACAGAGAAAACACTCCTGATCAGTCCTACTTTCCTTAAAGCCTGCATGTCTCCCTCCACACCCAGCCTGTCCACATAACACAGATCCAGGCAAAGCTGCCCAGAGAACGCTGTCATTGAGTTTTCTGCAGTTGACTCAAAGTCTAAACCCTTTATTCCACACGCAGAAACAGACAGGAGGGCTCATTTCCTATAGATTTGAAACTTATGGTCTCCCCTTCCTTCCCAGTTCCCCCAGATCCCTTTTTGTGCTCTGCCAACGGGGCAGTATCAGAGTGTGACTGACTCAGAACCACACACACCAGATGGGCCACCTCTGTGGAGATGCTCATGGCCACAGGGCCATTGTGTGCTGCAGTGATCAAGAAGCTGAGCTATAAACATCCTTTCATTAGAGGCAACATCCATTTGGGTTTCTCTGCTCTATCCTGGTGTCAGTTTTCACAGAAATCACAACAGCTGATTATCTGGGAAATACTCTCTCCCAAATTAAATTAAGACTGGCCAATAGATGCAAGAGATAGTAGGGAAAAACTGACAAAGTGACTTCCAGACCTTCTTAAGAAACCAAGCCCAAACAATTAAAGATGCTTTTCTGGTGCTTAGGGGCACAACAGATTTTGAATAGGCACTTGAAACAGGTTTATTGAAAAAGCAAGCCAATACAGCCAATTCATTGGGTAGGGCTATACTTTACAGCCCCTTTCTCAACTTTGCTCCATAGTTTTATTCAAAATACTTTCCTAAGGAGCATATTCAGTATTAACAGACTTAGGTGAAGGGCTCAGGTCTGAAAGTTGTATAGAAACACATTTTCTTTAGACTCGTGCTCTTTGTTGCCCACAGTGAATTTCTTCCATCTCTCCCAGTGAAGATGGAAACACTTCATGGGGTAAATCCCATTGGCTACACCATGAAGCATGGGGAAAAATGACCCAACGGCCGGATAATGTCCCATACAAGGACAGGCTGGGAGAGTTGGAGTTGTTCAGCCTGGAGAAGAGAATAGGAGACCTTAGAGCAACCTCCCAGTACTGAAAGGGGCTCCAGGAAAGCTGGGGAGGGGCTCTTGATCAGGGAGTGCAGGGACAGGACAAGGGGGAACTGAACATTGAGATGAGTTCTTCGGGAGAAATGTTTTGCTGTGAGGGTGGGGAGGCCCTGGCCCAGGTTGCCCAGAGCAGTGGTGGCTGCCCCATCCCTGGAGGTGTTCAAGGCCAGGTTGGATGTGGCTTTGAGCCCCCTGATCCAGTGGGAGGTGTCCCTGCCCATGGCAGGGATTTGGCAGGTCCCTTTCAAACCAAACCTTTCCACAATTGTGTGATTTTGTGAAAAATGGGAGGAAACATCTCTTATTTCAATGAAACAACACCACTGCTGCACTGGGTGGGCCAAGTTGCCACTGGAGAGTAGAAAACTTTTAGAAAACCTAAAGAGAAAGGAAATTTCAACCTGAGACACTTAATGCCATTGGTCAAATGGTGCGAAGGTGTAACTTAAATGGAACTATAGTAGGGATCAGGCATATTATCAATTCATATTCCATTTAGATTGCTGTTTAAAAGCATTGTCTCAGTGTCATCATTACTAGATGCTGCTCATTTATTTCTCTCTGACAGCCACAAGAAAAAAAGAGATTAGGTAATTGCAATGCAAACATGGAATACAATCAGTGGTTTTATGAAGTCTAGCCTGTCCCAAACCACAGCTTTGATATTGTTCATAAACACCATCTGCAGATTTGCTTTATAAACAAACATTATGTTTATATTTTGTAAGAATAGCATTTCTTAATGAAAAAAGATTTTGTTTTGTTTGAGGAACTCACAATCCTAGAAACACTTTCATTCTCCTCCTTTGCAGTTCATAGTTTCTGTCTAGAATTTTAGAGAAACAAATTTAATCAAAGAGAATCATAGAATTGTTAAGGTTGAAAAAGACCTCTAAGCTCATCCAGCCCAACCATCAGCCCAATCCCACCGTGCCTACAAAACCATGTCCCAAAGTGCCACATCTAGATGGTTTTTGAACCCCTGCAGGGAAGGAGACTCCACTCCTGCCCTGGGCAGGTACTCATGGAGCAAGAGAAATCACTCCTGAGAAACAGACCCTAAACTGAGAGCTTCACAAAATCATAGATAGTTGGGAAAGGATAAAGGACATATACGTGTCTGTGTCCGACAGCAGAGAAAATAGAGATACTTAACCATTCCCTAATGCTACGTCTGGAAGAAGCGACTTCCAAGCATTTGCTGTTCAAGGTATCTCCGTAAGCACAAGTGTGGATCCTCCTACATCACTTTAATGTTCACTAACAATTAGCTAATTTTAGCCTAAGTATTAAGAACACACAGTCCACTCCAAGCAGATGTTCAACAAAATCCTGTGGTGCCTGATACCGGTTTTAAATTCGCTTTTTCAGTCTTGTAAGGCTTTGTCTTTGTTCCTCTATGGCAGAAAGACCTCAATAGGAAACTTGGGTTGGCCTTTTCTTCACTACTTGTTGCTTAATATAACCTACAAAACCACCTTTCTTGTTTCTTCTTTTGTAAAACTCTTTTAACCTTTCTTCAGAAGTGAATCTGAGTCCTTTTTTAGCCACAGCCTAAAAACCTGCCATTACCAGCAATACTTCAGGATGGTGTTCACAACAATGAGCTCATCGAGCTGTATTTCTCAAATAGCTGTATTTCCCAAATGCTTTCATAACACCAATTATTTTCCACCCTGATTTTTGTACAACCACTACTTTGTCTTGTCTTTCTTCACTGATGGGCAGAGTGTGACTCTGAGTTGTTCCAGTCTCTCCCACAAAAGCCTGAGCCATTCCAACCCCAACCCACCTGCAGCACCACTGCAGTCTGCATTCTTACACTGCCCAAAGAGAATTGCAGCTTCCACTTCATCTCCTAAAGGTATATCTTTAGAAACCACCTCTGTTCATAACTAAGGAAGAGAATGAGAGTCCTCATCAAAGATTTTTTGGGAAAGTTCTACCCTGCTGGCTCTCTGACTGCACAATATATTGATTCCCTTAAAATTTAAAAAAGGAGAAAACCAGCCTTGTAGTAGAAGACTTTTGGTCTTTTTTGTAACTCTTTCATCCAGTTTTCTGGAAGCTGCCCTTGTGCTGATCCATAATTCCCTATCATCACCTCGCAGCTCCTGCAGACAATTAGGGTATGGGCCATGTTCCACTTCTCCTGGGGAAAAGTAGATTTCAACAGGTTTGTGCATTTTTCTTAGCAGTCTCGCAGCCACTTTAAGTGCCTTCAGGAGTCTCAAATGGTTATTGCTCTGTCCTGCTGACTAATTTCAAATGCAGTTAGCATTTTGCTTAAACACTTCCTCTTCTGAGAGCTGCCTGACCAACAGTGCCTCCTCTGTGTTATTGACAGAGAGAAACCTGGAGGAGTGAGCATACCTCTGCGGGGCTGAATAAAACCTGGCACTGCTGAAATTCAGAGGGTTTTTCCCCACCAGTCTTGTGATTCAGTGTACATTTCTTATGACCTATGACATTTCATAGCAGTTTCTGGCTCAGGTGATTCATTAAACAGCAGAAGAGCAAACAATAGGAATTTATTCTACAGCCTTCAAATCAAGACCTTCGTGGTGAGTTGGATCCCTCATAATGCTTCAAAATACTGACACTGTTGATAAAACTCAATGCCTGATATCGAATAAGGAATAATTCTTCTATCATTACAATCAAAAATCACAGGTGTGATTTCATCGAATCACAGGATGGTTTGGTCCAGTCCCAGCACACATTGATAGAATATCAGAATGGTTTGGGTTGGAAAAGACCTCAAACACATGCAGTTCCACCCCCCTGCCATGGGCAGGGACACCTCCCACTGGATCAGGGGGCTCAAAGCCCCATCCAACCTGGCCTTGAACACCTCCAGGGAGGGGGCAGCCACCACTGCTCTGGGCAACCTGGGCCAGGGCCTCCCAACCTCATTATGAAGAGCTTCTTCCTAATGTCTAATCTAAATCTTCCCACTTTCAATTTAAAGCCATTCCCCCTTGTCCTATCATTATTTGCCCTTGCAAAAAGTCCTCCCAAGCTTTTCTGGAGCCCCTTTCAGCACTGGAAGACCGCTATGAGGTCTCCCCAGAGCCTCCAGGCTGAACAACCTCAACTCTCTCAGCCTTTCCTCCTATGGGAAGTTCTCCAGCCCTTGGATCATCTTCTGGACCCATTTCAACTGTTCCACATCCTTCTTATGTTGTCGATTTCAGAACCGGACAGATACTCCAGGTGGGATTTATGACTGGAAGCTTAGCTCCAGACTGTTTTATTTACAGAGCACTGCAATCACCACAAGATATTTGTGGGAGCAATCACTGCTTCTTCCAGCGATACACACCTTGGGAATTTCACTGAGGAACTTGAAAGCAATTTTGAGAAGAAGCTGATTCAGAGAAGAGCAGAGGAAGCTCTCAATGACTTCATCTTGGACCGGTCATTGTGTGCATCACAAAACACACGACTGCTCCAAGTCGTGCACAGCACCTCCACACCAGCCTGGTGATGCTGAGCACCAACTCGTACATGTGATGTACAAACAAGATGTGCATCACTAATATCAGAGTCAGGATAATTTCTTCATGGGGTTTCCTCCCAAAGAAGGAAAGATTTTGCACCTCAGTAGGAGAGCAGTGGCACTGAACGGTGTCACAAGCACACAATCCACAGACATTTTATGAAAATGAGGTCATTTCCATCGCACAGAAGCACATGAGACATTTGTTCCCAGAAAACATATCATGCTACACTAGGGAAAAAAAGAAGGAGATCATTCTAGCTCAGACTTTTATTACATCAGATTTGGAGGGGGCGAGAGAAATCTTTCACAATCCACTCTGTGAAGGAGCAGCCCTTGCTTTCAGACACAAAGCATGAATAACGATTACCCTGAGTAATCTTGCTCACCCACTTCTTGTTGAAAGGAGAGGCTTTCAACTGCAAAGCCCTTAAAGCTAAACCATAAAGTGTAAGAACACTTTTTTTTCTCTGGATTTACAGAGCCCATCCAAATGTTCATAGAATCATGGAATGTCCTGCGTTGGAAGGGACCCTCAAGGATCATTGAGTCCAACTCCTGACCCTGCACAACAACTCCAACATTCACCCCCTGGGGCTCAGGGCGTTGGCCAAAGGCTGCTGGAATATTGTCAGGCTGTGACTGCTGCCCTGGGGAGCTGTTCCAGTGCTCCACCACCCTCTGGGGGAAGAACCTTCTCCTAATGTCCAACCTAACCCTACCCTGGCACAGCTCCCTGCCATTCCCTTGGGTTCTGTCATTGGTCACCAGAGTGAAATCAGCCCCTCCTCCTTCTCCTCCCCTGGTGAGGAAGCTGCAGACTGTGACGAGGTCTCCCTGAATGTGTCTCTCATACGTGTAAGGAAGGGGATGGTACCCATATTGTTGCAAAATGCCTCATTGCTTCAATAATGTTGAAAACCCACAAAACAGAACTTAGAAACTATGTCAAGCCCTGACCACTGTCCATCTGCCTGGAGGAGTTTCACAGTTTCACAGTATCACAGTATCACAGTATCGTAAGGTTGGAAAGGACCTCTGAGATCAAAGTCCAACCTATAACCCAACACTAACACCAACACTAACACCAACCCATCATCTAAACCATGGCACTCAGTGCCTCATCCAGTCTCCCCTTAAACACCTAAGGGTTCATTATGTCCCCTCTTTGCCACCAAAAGAAAGTTAGGCTGCTGAAAGTCCAGACTCATTCCCAAAGGCCACTTTGGCTGCAGAGGACACCTCTGTCCTTGCTGTCACTCTTCCTTCCTCCCATTCTGATGGCTTATGCCACTTATAACCTCCAGTCTCTGCTCTCCACTGACAACACTGAGTAGATAATTAGAATAAAAGGCTGGGCTGCAATAAAAAGCATTTTAAACACTAGAAGAAAAAGGCAGCTAAAGGTTCCGTGAGCGATACATCAGCACCCATCTACAATATCAGGATGTCAGCGTCTGTCTGCCACAAACATTAGTCCATAAAAACAAAGGAATAAATCAATGGACCTGTACACCAGGGCCTTTTATCTCCAAGAACACTGGAGGGCCACGAAGCGCCCTCTTTATTTGCTCAGCCAGAACCATTCGTGCCGCTTACAAGGCAACGTTACAGGATGAATTATCCTGGAAGTGCCTCCATATATCATTGTATAAACTTGAACACACTGTGACAGCACTTGGCATCTGAGCCAATGTCTGCCCTGGTTATGGGCAAATTTTCATGTGTTTGATTTCAAACAACCAGTGTCTATTCTTTTTGCACCCCTTTTCCCAACATTACCTCCCAGTGCAATGTCCATCTTGGCTGCTGCCAAGGGCATGGGCAAATCAACACTGCTTTTTGAGCTGTAATGGTGAAGAGGACACTGACTCTAGTCCCAGCACACATTCATAGAATATCAGAATGGTTTGGGTTGGAAAAGACCTCAAACACATGCAGTTCCACTCCCCTGCCATGGGCAGGGACACCTCCCACTAGATCAGGGGGCTCAAAGCCCCATCCAACCTGGCCTTGAACACCTCCAGGGATGGGGCAGCCACCACTGCTCAGAGGCCTCCCCACCCTCACAGCAAAACACTTCCCCCTAAGATCTCATCTCAATCTCCCCTCTTTCAGCTGAAAACCCTTCCCCCTCATCCTATCCCTGCACTCCCTGATCAAGAGCCCTTGGAGCAATTTTCAGTACCAGGAGGCTGCTCTAAGGTGTCTCGAGAGCCTTCTCTTCTCCAGGCTGAACAACCCCAACTCTCTCAGCCTCTCCTCATACAGGAGGTGCTCCAGCCCTTGGATCATCTTCATGGCCTCCTCTGGACTCGCCAGATGGGTAGAGAGTCACAGGCAACCTCTCTTTACTGAGCACAGGTTGGGAGGGATGGTCAAAGCAGCACTTCCACTAAAACTGTCTTTTTTAGTACCATCTGTAGTGGGAACTTCAGGCAGAAAGCCTGGCCTTACACATCTGATTTAGCTCAGGTCTTTAGTAGAAAAATCCATGATGTATCACATAGAACAGATCAAACTCTGTTGCCCACCTCTCCTTGAACCCTTTCCCATACCTTTGAGGAGCCAAACAAGCTTTGGTGACCCTCTGGGGCACAGAAATAACGCAATACGACCCTTACCTGGCACCTTCTCACCTCCCTTTAAAGAAAAACTACCTGAGAGTGCCTGAGCTACAACTGTCACGTACTTGTAACAGAGAATTAAATGGGAGATGAAAGTTTAATGATCAATCTTCAACTTCTCACAGTGTAATTTATCCTCTTTATATTCTTGACCCTCCAGTCTATAGAACCCAAACTGCCTGTATTATCCAACTTCTAAAAAGCCTAAAATTCTGGCACCAAAAGCTCCAGTGTTCACCTGCCCACCCTGGGGTTGCTCTAGATGAAAGGAAACAAAGGCTGCTCTTGTCATCTGATTTACCCTGGTCTCATTCCCACTGGGCAAAAGGGAGACCGGGCTGGAACACAATTTCAACACTCGTTCCTAGTCTATGTACACACATCCAACCAAGGTTCTTATTACAGGAAAGACAAGCAAGAACAATGAGTTTTACATAATGACGTGTGAAGGGGAGAAAAAAGGAAGCTGGACCTGCTATAATTAGAAAGTGCTTACGCCCCCAAAGGCGGCTGCTTCGGCCCACGCATTTCATCACGAGTAGGTGCTCAGCTATATTTACCTCCTGTAAGAAATGTTTAACTTGAGATGGGACACAGAAAACCCCACCAGGATGTGGTAAGTGAGAAGGGAAGTTCACAAGATGTGATCTCTAACTGACATCATTTGGAGGCACAGCTGAAACTCAGATGCTTTTTGGGTTTTTTTTAATGTGCAAGTTACTCATTAAAAAAAAAAAAGTGAGAGAGAGAAGAAAAGAAAGAAAAGGAAGGCATTCTCAAGAAAAAAACAAAGCTGCATCAATAGCGCAATGGTAGTTTAGGAGCAGTTCTGATGTGCCTTTAGCAATTGAGCCCTTCTCCTGCTGCGGAGCTGCACCCCTGTGCCCACCACGGCATGGTGCTGCCAGACTGCCTTGTGTCATTTCAGCCAGCCAGGTCCCCCCACCACTCTCCTGTGCAGAAATATTGTGACCCCAGTCACAAAACAAAAATGTTGGGCTCTGCACAACATTTCCCTTCACCCATGGCCACAGCCACCCTGGGAACCACCATTAAAGTCTTTGCTGATACCGACACAAGGAGTGATATTGGAAGAGCTGCCTGTACTGACATGCTTGAGAGCTCTGGAGGCAGCAGGATCTGTGGTCTGGAGGGAAAGGGAACATCACTTGCCTCATGTCTTCCCCCTTTTTCTCCTCCTTCTTTCATTGACCCCCTGGCCTCCAGCTGATTTACACATTTCATGGAGCTGGTGGCTCCCAGGACTGGTACCGGCACCACCTGCCTCTGAACCCGTGCAGGCACACACAGCCACCAAGGCCCACAGAATCACTGAATCATAGAATCATCTGAGCTGGAAGGGACCATCCAGTCCAACTCCTGTCCCTACACAGGACACTCCCAACACTCACCCCGTGGGACTGAGGGCATTGGCCAAATGCCCCTGGAATGCTGGCAGAATGGGTGCTGTGACTGCTGCCCTGGGGAGCTGTTCCAGGGCTCCACCACCCACTGGGGGAAGAACCTCTCCCTGATATCCAACCTAACCCTCCCCTGGCACATCTTCCTGCCATTCCCTCCAGTCCTGTCCCAGGTCACCAGAGAGCAGAGCTCAGCCCCTGTTTCCCCTCCCTCCCTTGTGAGAAGGCACAAACAGCTCTGAGATCCCCTCTCAGTCTCCTCTTCTCCAGGATGAACAGACCAAGGAACTTCAACCACTCCTCATACAACTTCCCCTGTAGACCCTTCACCAGCCTTGGGGCCTCCTCTGGACATTCACCAAAAGTTTGATGTCTGTTTTATTTTGCAGCACCCAAAACTGCCCCCAGTGCTCAAGGAGGGGCCTCGCCAGTGCACAGCAGAGTGGGACAACCCATTCCCTCGACCTCATTCCTCTGCTTATTTTATCACACAACATGAACTTAGTGCTAAATAGGAGCTGAATCTGAGAAACAACTTTCTGAGGTCTTCTGGTGAAGGAAAACATCTCATATAGAACCCCAGACCTGTTTTAGTCTTGTACAAAATATCTAACAATGACAGAAAAGTAAAAGAGGAGTCCTGGGAGCTGGGAGAGCACCAGCCAATTCCCAGACTTCAGTACTCTTCATACAGAGCAGTGACTCCAAAGGGAAGAGCATCACATTTTATCCCTGAGTGGCTGAAGCAGGGATTGACAAATGAGGTGGATCCAAAAGCTTGTCAGAGAAAGCACGAGTAAATATCTTCCCAGTACCACTTTCTCCATTTTCTAGACAAGAATGGAGTGAACAGGGCTCTGAAGTTACTGGCCTGCAGCCTCCTAGAATCTGACAAGCCAGGACATGCTCACAAATTCCCTAAAGCACCCTAAAAACTAACTGAAGTGGTTCCATGAGTGTTCCATGAGTGTGTAACCCAGAGCTTCGTGTTCGCTGACCCAGACTCTGCAATCACCTGTAGGTTTTAGTGAATACACCAACACCTTGTGCCACGTAAGAGGGGGCCGTGGGACTTGGCACAGCTTTAGCACCAACCCTTCATGCTGCCAGGGAAAGGCCATTTTGTTCAGACCAAGCCTGGAGGTGTCTATTTTGGGCTGTGCAATGCAGAGTTATTCCACGTGTCCATGGGCAAAACTCATTCCATTCAAGCTAGGTGTCAACAGGCCAGAGGACACCCAGTCTGAGCCAGTAATCCATCTGTACTCCATGACTATTTCAGAGGAGCTACAACACCTCTGAGAGCTCTCTGTTTCTCCAAGCTGGCTACTGAGTGGACCTAAAATTATAACTGGGGAGGGGCTCTTCATCAGGGAGTGCAGGGATAGGATGAGGAAAATGGTTTTCAGCTGAAAGAGAGGAGATTGAGATGAGATCTTGGGAAGAAATGTTTTGCTGTGAGGGTGGGGAGGCCCTGGCCCAGGTTGCCCAGAGCAGTGGTGGCTGCCCCATCCCTGGAGGTGTTCAAGGCCAGGTTGGATGGGGCTTTGAGCCCCCTGATCCAGTGGGAGGTGTCCCTGCCCATGGCAGGGGGTTGGAACTGGATGGGCTTTGAGGTTTCTGTTTTCAAGGTCTTTCCCAGCACCGCCAAACCCAACCTGTTAGTCCTGCATTTCCCATTGCAAGGACTAATTTTGTTTCATGGATTGATCTGAGGAAATCTCTGCTGGTAGCTTTTGGTTTTACAAAAAAAAATATACTTGTATATGTATCTCCTTCTGCTTCTTGTAATCTGCCTCTTCAAAGGGAAGTGAATGATGGAGCTCAGGCTGGGCCATCTGTGAGACATGACTTAAAAACACAAGCAAAGGAAGAGCTCAGGCCTGCTGCTGCATCAGTTATTTATAGGTAGACTTCAACAACTAGAATTTATCTCTTGATCAAGATCCTACATAGGAAATACTAAGTACTTACAATTTCTGGAGAGATTTGAAGGTGGAAGCTGTAGAGAGCAACAGCAAACTTAGAGTGGAAAGTTCTGTGTTAAACTACAAAGAAACACAAGGCTCTGTAACACTGCAAATTGCCTTCTTCAAAAGGAAACCAAAGGCTCAGCCACAGCCTGGTTCAAGAGATCTTTACATTTCCCTCATAGCTAAAAAAAACACATTCTGCTCTTTGCCAGAGCTATAGGTTTTACCCAGGATGTCCCGATGAAAGCCAGAGCCACAAAAATATTTCCACAGCTGCTCAAAATGTTTGCTGGATTGTAAGGTCACATGTAGGACACATCTTCAGTTTGCTCTTACTGTGAAGCCTCTATGCTGAAAACGAAGAGATTGTGCTGAGAATTATTTTTGGCACCAGGGGTCCTCATTTTCACTGATTTTCCTCTACCAGCACTGGTACTTGGGGTTGTTTAACCTTGCCAACTCCCTTTTGATGGATGTGCCTTCTTCTGGAAGGGCAGTGCTCACCCTTCATCCCAACCTTGCTGTAAGGGATACCAGGAGTGCTTCTGATCCAGCCAGAGCTTTGTCCTGGGACTGCTCCAATATGAATCATATGAGCACCAACATAAACAAACAAACAAACAAACACACTCAAACAAAAAAAAACCACACACAAAAAAAAGAAAACAGAATCAAGGTAAAAAAAATCACGTAGAGACACAAAAACCAATGAACTAATTGCTAGTTTCTGCTGTCCTTTCTCTCCCCTCGCACAGATCGATAACCAAGCTCTGCTCAGCAGGGCCATCCAACACCCCAAAAATGGGAAAGCTGCAGCATTTCCTAATAATCTGCCCCAACATGAATGAAAAGTCAGGAGTCAGGCAGGTCATCAGCTAGAAAACAAGGCTCTGAAAGTGTAGGCTTCATCTCTGGATCTCAGAGGTTCTCCCTCTGGGATAAGAACTGGGCCAGATCCATGACTTTGCAGTGGGCATGGGTGGAGGAGGCTCTAGGACAGGAGGATTCACCTCACTGCTGTGCAGGACCACGACCCACCCCAGGATCAGGGAACAGATCAGGTCCCCGTAGCCTGATGTTCCAAGAGGGAACGTGACTCAAGCAGCATCAAAAATCTGTGTTATTCTCTAGAATACCCCATGGTTTGGTTGGGTTTTTTATTCTTCCACTGAGACCCTTCCAGCTCTCAGGAAGCAGCCACACTGGATTTGACCCCTCTTTGCAAAGACAGAGGCACTAAAGCTCCCCTCCTCCCAGCCCAAGCTCACCATCTAGCCCAGAGGAAATGTTGGACAAGGCTAAATAACTGAGTAGCAGAGTTTGAAGGCCAGATCAGATGCCAGAGATACGTTTACAAAGGCATCTGGAGGTTTTACCATTTCTCTGGTAGAAGCCAGGACCTTTGCATTTTAATTATCACCACTTTATCAAAGTTTCACCTCAAGCTACCTGGAAGAAGGGGTAAAAGAGATGCATAAATATTTGCTGATGAGCAGCGATGAATGCCAGGAGGGGCAGAAGCAGAGATGAACCAAAGCCCCTTCACAGAGGCGGCGCTGGTGCCCGGACCCGTCGGTTTAATTGTTGGTGTACGTCAAAAGTCCACAGAAATGGTGTTTTCCACTCAGCCAAGAAAAGGCTCTGGGGCTGGACTGCTTTTGTCACAGCAGAAAAACAGCATACAGGGGGAAGGAAAGATTTCCAGACTCTCATTAGGGTATTTATTACATAGAGAAAACATCAAGTCTTGCCTAATCCAGCCTTGTTTCCACTTTCCTATAGTATGAAAGGGTACGATCACCACTCCAAGAAGGAATGGGGTGTGAAGGCTTGAAATGCTCTGCCTTCTAAATACACAAAGGAGGATTTTATTTTATTTTATTTTATTTATATTTTATTTTATTTTATTTTATTTTATTTTATTTTATTATTTTATTTATTTTTTTATTTTATTTTATTTTATTTTATTTTATTTTATTTTATTTTATCTTTATTTTATTTATTTATTTATTTATTTATTTCATTTCATTTCATTTTTTATTTTTTATTTCTTATTACTTTCGTTTAGTTTATTAATTAATAAAATAATTTTATTTTATTTTTATTTTATTTTATATTGGCTTAGTTTTTAAATTTCTATTTTATTTTTATTTTAGTTTAGCTTTAATTTTATTTTAGTTTGGTTTCATTTCATTTTTCAATTTTTATTTTTTGATTTTTATTTTATTTTATTTATTCTTATTTTACGCTAAACGCAACGTAATGAAAGTACACAGATTCTCAGTAGGAGAGGTAATTTACCATTACCTAATATCCCCTGGATAATGCAATAAAGTCACACCAGAGGCACAACCCCACAGTGCTGGCTTCTTAAAATGCAACGATTTTTTTTTAAATTCAGAAGTCAAAAAAAAAAAATCTAAAAAATTCACTTCTCCATAGCAAACTGACGTGTCCTCAGCTGTAACAGTCACCTGAGCTTTTTGCATTTCTAGTTGAAAATCCTACTTTCTGGCAATTTTAACTTTGTGCAGCCAAGGGGAGCTGATCTACCCTGATCCAGCGGGAGGTGTCCGTGCCCATGGCAGAGGGATGGACGTGGATGAGATTAAGGTCCCTCCCAACCCAAACCATTCCAGGATTCTATCCTACAATTGTCTGTGCTGTCTCATCTTCAGAGGTCTCCAACCCTTCACAGAGGTGGACCTGCATCACTCCAAGGAAGCCATCTAAGAATCAGCTTTCATTTCTGTCACGTGTTTTTGTAATTAAGAGACAATTAGTACCAGGTAAGAACGCTCGGGTGTGTCCTACCTGACACCTGAGTTCTCACTGGGTGTCATCAAGGTTGGTGGCTGCAGAAATGAATGAACTTCCACCACACAAGTGCACCGCTGTGTTCAGATGTCACAGCAGCTCCAAGCACACAGGATCTCAGCAAGCCCAAACCAACAACTCCCTGAGAGAAGAGTTTTGTTCTTCCTTGACTAGATTTTTCTAACAGTTGAATAAAGACTCTGCGAGTCAAATCCATAGAATCACAGAATCACCTGAGCTGGAAAGGACCCAAAAGGATCATCCAGTCCCTCTCCTGTCCCTACACAGGACACTCCCAACATTCACACCGTGGGGCTGAGGGCAGTGTCCAAATGCTCCTGGAATGCTGGCAGAGTGGGTGCTGTGACTGCTGCCCTGGGGAGCTGTTCCAGGGCTCCACCACCCGCTGGGGGAAGAACCTCTTCCTGATATCCAACCTAACCCTCCCCTGGCACATCTTCCTGCCATTGCCTCCAGTCCTGTCCCAGGCTGCAAGAGAGAAGAATTCTGTCTTTCTGACACTGAAAATTCTTCAAAAGGATCATGAGCAAGCCTCAAAATCCATCCAACAGTAAGGACACACATCCTGATTTTCAGAGGCCAAGGAACACCTGCACCAGGATTTGGAGGTCCTCATTAGGGACCAAATGGTGCTGATGAACCACAACCCAGTATGTCATCTCCTGGGACCTTTCCGAGTCCATGGAGCTGGTGGGAGTATATATCAATAAAACTTTCTTTGTTGAAGCTGGCAGATCAAAACCTATTGGAAAGTCCTAGTAATTGATTAATATCAATGTGTCATTTCCATAAATTGACCCTTTAAAGTCGATTTAACTCTTAACCAAACAAACTCAGCTTCTTTCCAAGCATATCCATCACTCAGAGCAGGATAATGTGGAGAGGAAAACTAAGGATGGGTGAAAATGTGGGAGAACTCTTTCTGAACATAATTGTTGTCTTTTAGACATTAGACAATGTCTGTGCTCATACGAAGTACTTTTATGCTATAAATAAAATGTAATAGGACCAACACAGACAAAGTTAGATTTAAAAGTCAAAACACGTAGAACACAATTCACACATCACTGGCAAAATCTACACAAAATACATCACCCCTCCTCCAAAAAAAAACCCAAAACACATTATTTGGTGGCAGAAAATCATGCAGAAATAGCAACTAAAAATATTGTTTGACGAAACTCAGATGTTCTGTAAAGCAAAAGCCTCCTAAAAAAAAAAATTCAAGCGTCCATTTAGGCTTCTTCGGATGATTCTAGCTTTTTGGTAGAATTTTATCATGGCTTTAAAAGCTGTTTATTTGAGGGTCAGGGAGCAGCAAGGGCTCACAGGTTGTAAAAGAATGCAAGTTCATATCAAGGGGCATATTCACTCCACCTCATGGGGAGGTGACGTCTTAAAAAATGATGGAAAGCCACTGTTTTGAAGAAAGCTCAGAGGAAATACTCTCTGAGTATTTATTTGGCAGGAAAAACTCCATGAGAATGTGTTATAAATTTACTAAACTCAGTCTTGAGCAGGACACAACACAAGCTCACAGATGAAGTACAATGCTGAAAGAAAATCCTCATTAAAAACACAGTATCACAGAATCACAGAATCATAAGGTTGGAAAGGACCTCTGAGATCATCAAGTCCAACCTATAACCCAACACCAACACTAACACCAACCCATCATCTAAACCATGGCACTCAGTGCCTCATCCAGTCTCCCTTTAAACACCTCCAGGGTCGGTGACTCCACCCCCTCCCTGGGCAGCCCATTCCAATGACCAATCACCCTTTCAGTGAAGAACTTTTTCCTCACATCAAGTCTAAACTTTCCCTGAGGAAGCTTGAAGTTTCCCTCTGTCATTTACTCTTTCGGGAGTCTGACAACCACAGTCTGCTTTATACTGCAAGTCATCTTCTTTGATTTCTTCCAAAATTGTTTTTTTAAAAGCTATCCCTATGCACCTCTTGGAATTAGACTCTCAATTTTCTATATCCTGATCACAGAATCACAAAATGGTTTGGGTTGGATGGGACTGTAAAGATCACCCAATTCCAACCTGTGCCATAGGCAGGTACTCCCTGATCCCAAAAAACAATTCTATCTCCCTTTTCACTCTGCCATTAATTTATGAACTTATAGAGACAGCACGTCCAGTTCTAAAGGTTTGGAAAACAGGGCACAACACAGACTTCTGAAGGAAGCACTTTTTTACACCACCCTGAATGGCCTGAGCTGATTCAGTATTTAGGATATTCTGAACGAGTCTGAGGAGCACAAGAAACCAAGGGTCCCAGAAGAGTGAGGAACATCCTACAATTTTGTACATCCATCAATGGTATTAAAAGAAAAAAAAGAAAAGTCAACACAAACTTTGATTTTAAAATACAAGTGCTTTTATAAACCTATTTGAAAATTCAGTTCATGAAACTTTGAATGTGACTGATCTATAACTGTCCTTTGCAGATGAGGAAACAGAAAACACCACAAAGCGTTTCATGAAGCAACACAAAAAAAAAGTGTTAAGAAGCTCAAACACGTTCCTGAACGTCTCTGACTATTCTTATGAGAGTGCCCCCACTGAATACTCTTCCTTCAGCTGCTCTTGTCCCTTAAGAGTTGGTGGCCTAGCCCAACCCAAGAGTCTACGCTCTCTTAATAGTCCATGGAGAGACACTCTACCCCAAGGATGGTTTTACTCTGAGACCTTTACTTGCAGCACGCTGTGCTCCAGATGTGCCACTATCCCACTGGTGGCAACGATGGGGTCAAGGTGACCAGCTTCACCTTATGCCAGAATTCAGGGGACCTTCTTCTAAAGTTGCTGCTCTCTTCAGTGCCCACATCACCAGTTTCCCTATTTTCTAATTGCTAAGGTGAAAATAAAAAGTCTGTTCTATGCTCTGAGCTTGCTCTGTGTCAGATCCCTGAACAAAAAAAGTCTTGGAGAACAATCCCACACCAATATATGATGGGGGCCACTCAGATGGAAATCAGCTTTGCAGAAAAGGAGCTGGGGACCTGGTGGACACCAGGCTGAACGTGGGGCAGCAACGTGCCCTTGCTGCAAAGGAGGGGAACAGTGTCCTGGGCTGCAGAAGATAAAGAACTGCCAGCAGGCTGAAGGAGGTGATTCCGTTTGCTCAGCACTGGTGAGACCAAATCTGAGATGCTGGGTCCATTTCTGGGGTCCACAGTAAAAGAGAGACATGGAAGCATTGGAGAGAGTCCAACAAATGGCCATGAAGGTCTGGAGCATCTCATGTATGAAGAAAGGCTGAGAGAGATGGGACTGTTCAGCCTGGAGAAGAGAAGGGTCAGGGAAAACCCACTGATGTGCATCAAACCTGAAGACTGTGCACAGAGAACAGAGCCAGGTTCTTCCAGTGCTGCCCAGCGACAGGACCAGTGGTCACAGGCACATGCTGAAACACTGGAGAGTCCCTCTGAACATCAGGAAACACTTTTGGACTGTGAGGGTGACCAAAACTGCCCAGAGAGGCTGTGGACTCTCCATCCTTGGAGATAATCAAATGACATCTGGTGCTGGGCAATTGGCTTTAGGAGGCCCTGCTTGAGAAAGGGGTTGGATCAAATGACCCCTAGAGGTCCCTGCCAGCCTCAACCTTCTGCGATTCTGAGATTCCATTTGTGTCATTGCCATAGCCCAGAGCCCCAGGGAAAAAGCAGTCATGTTTTGTTTTATTTTCATCACAGTACAAAGCCCCATCACCCCTCCTTTCTGGTGTCTCACTATTCCACCTCTTCCTTCCCCCTGAATTATAAATTCGGCTTTGAAATTCAGGACAACATAAAAGCTGCTGCCTTGCCAAGTTGGCAACTTGATGCCATTGATGCTGAGCACTCCCAGTGATGCTCAGCAAAGGTGACAGATGCTGGTTTGCAGCTGGGACAGCATCTGTGGGGTTCAGGTGGCTGCTAGGTCTGTTCCTACCTTAGGAAATCTGTCTTCCTTGTAAATATTAGTTCAAAGCCCAGAGTGCTGCAGTCCTTCAGACAGGGCTGCTATGCTTAGCCCACCTGAGCAATCATTTTCTCCCACCCATGTATCTGTTGACTAAGACTGATCAGTGCAAAGCAGCTCAGAGTTAGATCCAATAAAGGAATTGAGATGAGATCCAAAATAGTACATAATTACCTAAAGTGCAGTGTAGGAGGGGTTTAGCGTGAAATTCAGGAAAATAAGATAAAATTCACCTTGCTTACAAGCTTTAGAGACTTCTAGAAAAAATATGCATGGCCACTTGAAGCCACATAGAATCATAGAATGACTGAGGTTGGAAAAGACCACTAAGATCATCCAGTCCAACCATCAGCCCAACCCCTCCGTGTTTACGAAACCAAGTCCCAGTGTGTCACAGCTACATGTATTTTGAAGCCCTCCAGGGCTGGAGACTCCCCCACTGCCCTGGGCAGCCTCTGCCAGGACTTCACCACTCTTTAAGTAAAGAAATTTTTCCTTATGTCCAATCTAAACCTCCTCTGGTGCAACTTGAGGCCATTTCCTCTCATCCTATCACTTACTACTTCGGAGAAGAGACCACAACCTCCTTTCTGGAGCTGCAGAGAGCCATGAGGTCTCCCCTCAGCCTCCTCTTCTCCACACTCAACAATCCCAGGCCCCTCAGCTGTTCCTGATAAGGCTCCAGATCCTTCACAAGCTTCACTGCCTTTCTCTGGATGCACTTCAGGCCCTCAAGGTCTTTCTTGTAGTGATGGGCCAAATCCTGAATCCAGGATTCAAGTTGTAGCCTCGCCGCAACTTTGTCTCTGTTAAAGCAGCAGTTAAGTCCAACACAAAGCTGTTCATCAGCAAAGTCTGCCATAGGAGAACCAGAAGACACTTCAAAGGAGCAGGAGATTGGTTTAAGACAGAGCAAATGAAGTATTTATTGGCACTGGGGGAAGCCAGTGCCACAGGAGATCAGCAGATTCAAAAGAGGACTGGGTCAGAGGCAAATGGCAAAGTCAACAGACGTGACGTCCCTCCTCATCCACTCACAACCCTCACAGGACGGGCACAAGTGCAGCCACAAGAGGAAGGAGCCACAGCCAGTGGTGAGGCTGGGGCACTCTCCTAGGCTCACAGAATCCTCATATGCCTTGGGCTGGAAGCAACCTCAAAGCCCATCCAGTCCCACCACCGTGCCAAGGGCAGGGACACCTCCCACTGCATCAGTGTGATCAAAGCCCCTTCCAGCCTAGCCTTGAACACCTCCAGGGATGGGGCAGCCACCACTGCTCTGGACAACTTGGGCCAAGGCCTCCCCACCCTCACAGGAGAACATTTCTCCCTAAGATCTCATCTCAATCTCCCCTCTTTCAGCTGAAAACCCTTCCCCCTCCTCCTATCCCTGCTCTCCCTGATCAAGAGCCCCTCCTCAGCTTTCCTGTAGGCTGACATCTCCTGCTGGAGTTACTCATCCCAGCTATGTGCAGGGCCCACTCCTTCAATAAAGTAACATGTCAAAGAGAAAGTGATATATTAATTAGCTGTGCATAAACACTCCAGGCTCCAGCACTACACCTTGCCAACTTTGTCCCTGGTCTTGCTCCTATAAAAGCAGGAGTAGAGTAGCAATAAAGCAAGACCAAGGTAGCAATAAATAGTAGAGTAGTTATAAACAGTAAAATTTTTATTGCTTTCTGCAGGAACAGGAGAGAAAGTGATTACAGAGTGAAATAGATGGTGAATCTCCCTCCAAAAGGACACATCTAGGATGAGTCTGAGTTCACGGTGTTATCTGTGACATAAAATCATAGAAGGTCCAGAGCTGGAAGGGACCCACAAGGACCATCCAGTCCAATTCCTGGCCCTGCACAGGACAATTCCAACATTCACACTGTGGGACTGAGGGTGTTGGCCAAATGCTCCTGGAATATTGTCAGGCTGTGATTGTTGCCCTGAGGAGCTGTTCCAGGGCTCCACCACCCTCTGGGGGAAGAACCTCTTCCTAACATCCAACCTAAACCTTGCTTGGTACATCTTCCTACCATTCCCTCTGGTCCTGTCATTGGTCACTGGAAAGAAGAGCTCAGCACTGCACCTCCTCCTAGAATGGTTTGCGTTGGAAGGGACCTTAAAATCCATCCAGTTCCAAGCTTCTGCCGTGGGCAGGGACACCTCCCACTGGATCAGGGGGCTCCAGTCCCCATCCAACCTGGTCTTGAACACCTCCAGGGATGGGGCAGCCACAACTTCCCTGGACAACCTGTGCCAGTGTCTCACTACCTTTAAAATAAAGATTGAGAACACGTTCCAAAGCCCCCAGAAAGCACTTGATGCAAGACCCAGAGCACCCGGCGCTGAGCGCTGGCTGCTCCCTCCAGCCCGAGAGCTCATGCAGAGGACAGGGGGGATCTCGGGTCTGTTCACCAGCTGAGCCTGGCAGATGGGCTCCCAGAGCCACGGCAGATGCCAGGGCCACACAGGGAGCGTGAGACAGTCAGAGAAATGTCTGAGTCTCCTAAACTCCACAGGAGGCTCAAGAGAGCTGGAGCCCTGCCTGAGGCTCGGGGCTGCGCTGTGGAACACGAGTAGCGCAGGTTTTAGACATCAAGTGAGGAATCGTGAGACCAGACCACAGAAATGAAAAAAACTCAGGCATTTTAAGGGATTTTTCATCTTAACTGAACGCTTCCAAGTATTCCAAGACATTGTAGGACAGCTATAATTCAGAAGCCTCCAGAAAAATCTCTGGAAAACAAATTCTTTTGTCAGGGCTTCCCAATATTTACCCAAAAATCTGTACTGCCTGTGTCCCCAAACCAGAATCAATACGAAAGGACCAGAGAGCACAATTACTCAGATTTTATATTTAATCAAGTGCTTCCCAGAGAAGTCAAGTTTGGAAGAGGCTGCCCAGGGAAACTGGCTGAGTCTCCATGCCTGGAGGGGTTAAAAAGCCTGTAGCCATGGCACTTTGGGGCATGGGTTAGTAGGCACGGTGGGGTTGGGGTGACGGTTGGACTGGATGATCTTGTAGGTCTTTTCCTACCTCGATGATCCCATGATTCTATGATTCTATGAAGTCATAGCCCTATGGGAGTGTGAGCAAACCCTGTTCTCAAGCCTTTCCTTACAGCAAAGTCAGCTTGGTTTGTAACCAATAACAACTGGTGAGAACAGACCCTGGGAGGAATAACTAAATTATTCGAGAGAGGACTTGAACCAGTCCATGGGTCTGTAAAATGTTTATGATTGTGAGAAAGATTCAGTGCTACCACCATAGCAAGATTCACCAAGTATTACCCTGAAGACATCAATTAGTTGCCTGCAAAAAGAACACAGAGAGCATTTCTCACTTTAGTTGGAGGAAGAACTTCTCTGTCCAAATGCCTCAATAAAGTCCATCCAAATTTAATTACTGACTCAGCTCTGTCCTGTCCATTGTTGCATCTTTTGTGACAAGGAAAATAAATCTTATCAGAAAGGTGATAAAGCATCACACTGGCCCTGGTCCAGGTTGCCCAGAGCAGTGGTGGCTGCCCCATCCCTGGAGGTGTTCAAGGCCAGGCTGGATGGGGCTTTGAACAACCTGATCCATTGGGAGGTGTCCCTGCCCATGGCAGGGGTTGGGACTGGATGGGCTTTGAGGTCCTTTCCAACCCAAATCATTAAATTATTCTGTAAAAAAAATGCTGTAATTCCCATCCTGGTTAAATTACATTATCCCTCCCTTCAATCTACACTATGCAATCATTTTCTCTGTGTATTTGTTCACCAAGCCTCATTGCTTGTTCCCCTCTTAGGTGCTGTGTGAATTCATTAACATGCAAAATTTGGTTTTTTACCCATAGATTAAAGGGTCTAAATGAGAGCAAAATATTATTATTCACAGTATATGCTCCCAAAAAGCACACACACACACACACTTACACTGGCACAGTGTTATTCAAAATTCAGTTCAACTAAAAAAATATCCGAGGCCCCCCGCTCACTCAGGACCACAGACTGGCTCTCAAGCATCAAAAAGATCTCCACTTAAACCAAGCACTGTTTATATTATCCCTCCTCACTGGTCCTCTGAGTTTGCTGCACACTCTGCTTTCTAACGTGCAGGCAGAAGCAACCAGCAGCAAAGGAAAAGGAGAAGCTCTTGCCTGGATCAAAACCTGGACACTTGGAGTCACGAGCAGCAGAGAGGCAAGAGCTGTGGAACAACACTCGTTGCCTCTTGCAGCTCCAAATTAGTTTCATCTCCAGCTGCCAAAACCAGCAAACCTTGGTGTTTAGGTTAAAGGCAACGCTCATTGTAGTTTATTCTGCAACAATTCCACCTTCCCTGAAAACTCTCAGGTACAGCACGACCATCAACAGCAGCCCTTCCACCTTGGCACAGCCCAGGCTGAAAGCTCTGCATGCTGTGGGCACCTGAACTGCAGGAGCACAGAGGGACCACGGACGTGAAGATGGCCCCAGGGCTGGAGCACCTCCTGTAAAAGGACAGGCTGAGACAGTCGGGGTTGTTCAGTCCAGAGAGAAGGCTTTGGGGAGACCTTAGAGCAGCCTCCCAGAACTGAAAGGGGCTCCAGGAAAGCTGGGGAGGGCTCTTGATCAGGGAGTGCAGGGACAGGATGAGGGGGAAAAGTTTTCAGCTGAAAGAGAGGAGATTGAGATGAGATCTTGGGAAGAAATATTTTGCTGTGAGGGTGGGGAGGCCCTGGCCCAGGTTGCCCAGAGCAGTGGGGGCTGCCCCATCCCTGGAGGTGTTCAAGGCCAGGTTGGATGAGGCTTTGAGCCCCCTGATCCAGTGGGAGGTGTCCCTGCCCATGGCAGGGGGGTTGGAACTGGATGGCTTTGAGGTCAAGCCCAAACCATTCTATGTTTCTATGAAATTTTCATGACAGCAGACAACTGTGATCCTTTCTGTTTTAGCAACACGTTTGATTCAAAATCCATGCTCAGCAAGACCATCAGTGCTTTTTAAGAGTGCACTTGCTTCACTGTGGGGACAAAGGTTCATTTCACCACCACTACGGTCCTGTCGAATCTGTCTGTGCAGCGCCAACGGACACACGGCCGTAAGAAAACTCACTTTGCTGAGGACTCCAAGGTGAACGTGAAAAACTAGCTTAAAAATACAAGTCAAACATCCCAAGAAACAAGGGCTTCAAAGCCACCTGGCACCTCTCCTGGCTAATGTGACTACGCTCAAAATTCAATCAGAGTTTCTCACTCCACATTTTTGCCTCTGCGGTAAGTAAAGTAAATAAAGAAATACATCAAAAGGTAAAGTTTATTTTAACTTAGCAGGTCGGCAGTGAGGGAAAAAGAAGAAGGAAGCTACATTTCAGTAGTGTCATTGGAAATAAATCAAACCAAAAGCTGATCCAAAGAAAACTTGGACTTCAAGCCATACCAAATTCTCCAAACAAACAGACAATATTCTGGATGAAATGCAGATGCGTGTTGGCCTGCTGGGTTGAGAGAAGTTGAAAAAACACCCAACAGGAACCCCCTCCTGCTCCTATGCCTCAGGATTAAGTGTCTGGGAAGAGGTGCTGGGCCCTTTTCACTGAGTAGGTGCTGGGGTTGGGACCTTCAGCCCTGTTAGGATGATGCTCGATAGAAAATCCAGCTCAGTTTGCGATGAAAACCGACCTTCAGACCGGGTCATGCACTGAAGTCTTTTTCCTACAAAATCTGGGGGGAAAGGCCATCTATGCAAAATTTCACCCAGGGCTTTTTTTTAACCCCCTTTGAATTTTCTATTTAATTTTCTTTGCTTCCTATAAAGCTTTTTAATTAGAATCCTGGAGAACTTTTCCTGCCTGTCCCCTTTGCACCACTCCCTGTTCCCTGCTCACAGTCGCCGCAGGGGTACAGAGGGCTGGATTCCCACCTGGCTGAGTCTGGTTTGGGAGGAGGATGCCCTCTTTTCTTTTGTGTTTGCTTTTTCTTTAAGGTGTAGAAAATATCCTTTTTTGGTTTCCTGAATTGGCAATCATTTTTAACCCTCTTTTTTTTACCCCAATATAGGTAGAGAATAAATGCACCGTGTGCAACGACCCGATGGAAGCTGGAAGCAAACCTTTGCTTTGGGTTGAACATTGGTTGAAGCACTGTGGGCAGAGGGAGCAAGGAAACAGGGAACACCCCATCAACCTGTACTGAGGTTAGCAGAGCACAGCAAGACGTGGCAAACACCCTTTAAACCATGTTTTATCCTGTAACAAAGAGGGATTGTACGCTGCGAGTTGTGTATAGAAGCTCGAGAATAGCAGCTGACAGTTGAAGTGTTCTCCATCAGCAGTTGACCTTGTCACATTTACCTTGTGCTCTGCTCACCAAGTTCCTCCTCCAGCTGAGAGCATTAAACCAAGCAGGGCAATGAATGCACAAGCAAGCTTTGCTCCAAAGCTGCAGGTTGATCCAAACATTCTTCACATAAAAACACAAGGGGAGGGACAAGCTACATCAGCTGCCCTTCTGCTTCACCACCTCCAAGCTCTGTTGTCAGAGCTTCCACAAGTCAACAAACTACAAATAACACAAACTACAAGTAACAATCATGGAATCATAGAATCATCTGGTTGGAAAAGACCTCTGAGATCATCAGGTCCAATTGTACCTGTCCCCTTACTAAACCATGTCCTTCAGAAACTCATCCACCCGCCCTATCTCTACGATCATGCTAACCCTTCTATCTCCTCGTCCAGCTGCTTCTCCACCACCCGGATGTCTCCATCCCAGCACATCGATGCAGGTGCAGCCAAACAAGTGTCCTGTGGGCTTGCTCTACTTTTGTAACACTACAAAGTCAGCTCTCATTTCTGCTTCTCACAAGAGAGGGAGGGGAAACGGGCTGAGCTCTGCTCTCTGGTGACCTGGGACAGGACTGGAGGGAATGGCAGGAAGATGTGCCAGGGGAGGGTTAGGTTGGATATCAGGGAGAGGTTCTTCCCCCAGCAGGTGGTGGAGCCCTGGAACAGCTCCCCAGGGCAGCAGTCACAGCACCCACTGTGCCAGCATTCCAGGAGCATTTGGCCAATGCCCTCAGCCCCACGGGGTGAGTGTTGGGAGTGTCCTGTGTAGGGACAGGAGTTGGACTCCATGGTCCTTTTGGCTCCCTTCCAGCTTGAGTAATTCTATGATTCTGTGATCATGAAGTCAATGCACCAAACATAAACTACCAACTAAACTAATGTATTATTTCTAGACTAAAAAAATATTGTGAATGTGGCACTTAGAACTGCAGATTTTCCAGACTGGGATATGTAGGATCTCGTCCTGCCCACCCTCTGAGAAAACGTGGATCTCCCCTTCCTGATGGCAGCACCTGCATTTTCCAGTCCCTGCGTGGATGCACAGGACCTTAGGGCTTTACTTAAAACTAAGATAACAGACAGAAGACAGTAGTGTCTTGCTCATCACTTGTCCAAGCTTGGTATCTTGGAAGATGGAGAAAAACATTTCTCCAGCAAATCCACCTTTAAAAACCAAACACTCTGTGACAGAACACTCGAGTCAGTTCCAGGGACCTGCACCAGGTGATGCCATCAGACACAAGCGGCACCAAGCATCCCAAAAAAGGGTTAATTTGAGTTTTAGCAGGGACAATCCATTCCTCATCACTACAAACAGCTTATGAATCCTTACCCCAAAAAGTATTTTTAGCCGTTGAGCTACCTTTGATATCTAGAAGCCCCCACCACCAGCTGTATTGATTTCCATTTGTTATGGTTTTAACTCTCTAAAATCAAATTTGTTTCCATAAAAATATTGCACATTCCAAAAACCACAAAACTTATCTTTATTGAGTAAATAATTTTAAGACCAGCTGAACTATCCCTGAACTATCCCCAGGCCTTTCCACTGTCACCACTCAGCAAACAGACATCGTCTTTGTTTATATTTGATGTTCAAATCACTCTTTCCAAATGATGACGGCCACGTGTTTACCTGAAAACCCCAGAGTCACAAGTTCTTGAAACAACTTTTTCTTATTCAAACGGAGCAGCCAGAGAGAATCCAGTGAGGTCTGAATTGCAAATCAAACACAACACAAACAAAGGGAAAAGGAATAGAAAAACCCCAGTAAAACAGAGTGCTGGCCCAGAGCTCTCTGGCTTGTGTTACACACAATGCCAGCGTGGGAGAACACACACCAGGCATCAAAATTCAGACTAAATCATAATGACTCTTCAGGTATGGGCTTCTGGCTTTCCCTGCCCAGAGACACAGGCAGGGATTTCAGACTCCAAAGAAACCTTTGAACAACCCCATGGGTAATGGGAAATAAAAACCATCCAGAAAGACAGCTGGGAAACATGGCAAGAGAAAAGAATCAATCCATTTCTGGAGGACTCATTTCCATAAGATAAACAGGGAATATCAAAGGATGCATCAGAGGACCTTGTTCAGCCACCCAAGGGATCTGAGGCTCACAGAAGGCAGAAGAAATGTTTATGAGGCACAGCGCTCGCGGCAATGCAGACAGATAGCAACAAACCTTGCAGAATAGACCATAAAGATGAGGAAGGAGTAAAATCAACACCACAAAACATTCTGGAGAGGATATTTGTCATTATTCCACTACGGACACAGGTGAGCTCTGCACTGAGCACCAGTGGTGATGGTGCCACTGCAGGAACAGGGCTCTGGGGAACACCTCAAGGCAGACCAAGATGGGCAAATCTCATATTGGGTTTGGAGACGTCTGTCCTAGAGAGGCTGGAGGACCACGGTGGTTTTTTTGCTGCCATCCATCAAGAAATGTTATTTAGAGAAGGACAAAGGGCTACTTTGGCCTCGCCAAAGGGGAGCAGATGGTCAGCAACAACAGTCAACAGGCCTTGGGAGTCCTGCACCAAGAAGGGGGCCATCTGTGCTCTGCCATCCCAAAACACACTTCCAGGCCCTTTAGAGCTGCTGTGAGGATCACAGGAAAAACAGAGAGGAAGAGGCAGGGCCAATGGAAAATTCCTGTCTGAAGAAATGCTGCTTAGGTCAACCCTTCTTACCCTCAGCAGTGGAAATGAAGGGGTAGGAGACCGCACAGAGCAGTCTCTTGGGTTATTGCTGGGGACAGACTGGAACAGCCAGACAAAAAGCTAATGACAATGTTTGTAAGATTAATTGATACTCGTGTTATCAAAGCAGCAGAGATTCCAGGCAATCCCGTGATGACTCCGTTCCCAAGAAGACAGAAGTTGGCCAGCCAAGAAGGAATAACCCAGTGGGAAGAGACAGATGTGACCAAGTGCACAGACACAAATAAGAGATACCCTGAGATTGTGATCTCCAGAGCTCTGATGTTGCAACACAATTCAGGCAAACCCAGTGCACAAACCTCCTGCACTAACGCACGCATTGGAGGATCTGCCTGAGGTTGCAGAGATCCTGAAGCAACCCCACTAATTACAGTATTCATTACCTTCATTTTATACATCCTACGAGATGTTTCTGTTGGGGAATCTGTTGAAGCCTGATCCTCAACAGATCTGCTCCTGTTCACTGGTGCTTGAAGGACCTGCCTCGAGCTGCCTCTTGCTCAGCAGCTTTTCTCATGGGAGTTTGAGGAAGGAAGGGCTCCTCTTGCCACAGCAGTTCCCAGAAGGTTCAGACCTATCCATCATCAGAATGTCTCCATCACAGTGACCCAAAGAGTGGGAGATGCGTTGCTGAACCTAACACAAAGCTCTTTTGTCTCTGTGGAACATGAGGTGAAGGAGGTCTGCAAAGTTACTGCCTGACTGAGGTACAAGAAGAAATTTCTGGACCACCTACACAGATGAAAGTCAAAACCTTCTGAAAATAATCATTAATTTAACAACAAATATCATCATCTATGAATCAGCAACATGTGTTTGTTTAGAGGATGGGTAAAGAGCAGTAGATTTCTTGGTAGAGGATAAAATTAATCTTGTGGTAGAATTTGGCCCATTCAGTCGACTACTTTGATTACAGATGCAGTCAATGAACTGTACTAAAAAAACAACTACTTAAGCTCTATTCAGACAAAAAAAAAATGAGATCTGTCTGCCAGGGAACCTGGAAGTATCAACAGACAAGAAAAATACATGGTTACACCTAATTTAGGTATTGAACAGTCTATTGAAGCTGACTTCTGTCTTCCCACAGAACTGTATTAACTGCAATTAACTGTACGATGCAGGGTATCTGATGGAGCTGTGAAATTAACTGTACACATTGGGATGTATCAGCAAAACTTCCACAACAGGGAGGTGGAGACTTAAAGAGAAATAAATAAACAGAAATTTAAAGAAATTTAAAGAAGGGACTGTGTTTCCCATCCTGAGCAATCGGGGTTTTCTAAAAGACAGTCTTCAAAGAAAAACCAGCAATTCTGACAACCATAAAATACCAATCCCAGTTTAGTTCTGATTTAACTTTGCTGGTTGTAAAAAATGGATTTATATTAGGCTGACATTTAGCCTACTTTTCTTTTGAGCTGTCCCCTATTCACATCAATTATTGTACCTTGAACAAAGGTTGAAAGCCTTGTGTGGGAAAGAGGCAGAGGGGGCAAATTTCTAAGGAACAAAAGTTTTATTCTAATTTAATAGCTTCCCAGCAATAAGAGAACGAAGAGAGAAATGTAAGAAATTTAGACTAAAGGAACTGTATTTTAAGCAGAACAAACAGCACCCAGAGTTGTCTTGTGTGCTACCAACAGCTCTGTGAGGGCCCAATCCAACCCTGTGACAGTGGCAAGAAAGGCTGTCACTAACTTCGATGGGAACAATAGAGTCTAGAATTGAACAATACTCCCAAAATTGCTCTCAGAGGATCCTGTGAAGGTGTTGCTGCTTCTCAACACAAACCTCTGTAATGCTAAACACTCCAAAGGAGAGCTGAGAGCTTTGGCTAAGGTCCTCTCCATGGGAATAGAAATGGGGGTAACACAGAATCATGGAGTTTTTCGGGTTGGAAGGGACCTTTACAGGTCATTCAGTCCAAGCCCCTGCAGGAGCAGGGACACCTTTAACTCAACCAGGTTGCTCAGAGCCTCATCCAAACTGACCTTGAATATTTGCAGGGATAGGGCCATCACTACCTCCCTGAGAAACCTGTGCCAGGTCTCCCCACCTTCACTGTAAACTTACACACGATAACTGCTGTCAGGTGCAAAGAGTGAGTGGTAAAGACACCAGAGCCTACCAGGATGGAAATTTATGTCAAGATCAGTCACAGGTTGCACAACCCAAGCAAGAAGGTGGTGGGGCCAAGGCTGGTGCTAGAGCATCAACAGAGAACAGCGTCCACGTCCCACGTTGTAACTACTGAGCTGTTCTTTTACACTCTGCCCCACAAGATGCTTTCAAAGTACAGCACAAACTACCTTTAGTAAAGAAGAAAACAATGGGACAGTTTAATTAGGATGCAGAATCAATTTTAATGGCTCTTTAAGGATACATCCCACACGCACAATGTGGATATTCTGTAAGTCATTGTGGCATAATAAATGCTTAGGGGATTACCTGTCTTTTTCTGGGACTTCTGTTTAGTATTCTGCTCTGCAATCCCTGCCGGTAACACCAGTCAGATGTTTATTTACTCAGGAAGAAAAATAAGCCAAAAGGAAAAGCATTTTCCAGACAAATCCATAATCCACGCTCTTTCCTCTGCGGACACTTCAGCATCTCTCTCAAAGGAGGCAAAATTTCAAAGTGTTTCTGTAATCAAAGAGAAGGGCTTGAATTTCACAAGCCCTGTCCAGCAGGGCGACAGTGCCCTCAGAAAGCAATGAATGAAGCAGGTGAGGAGAGCAGAGGAACGTTGGCCAAGCACCACCTGCCACCTGCACACAGCCCACGGGGCCACACGTGACCATGGGGAGGAAACCCCTCGTTTCTTTCAATGGAAACCCAGTTCATCTCCACCTCCCAGTGGCCCAAGTCCACAACACAAGTTTAGCCCTCACTTGTCAAACATTTAGACAGATTCCTTGACCCACATCTTGTTTTGGATTCGTGACTCCAAGTTGTACTGGGGTTATTTATAGAATAACGGAGTGGTTTGTGTTGGAAGAACTTCAAAGCCCATCCAGTTCCACCCCTGCCATGGGCAGGGACACCTCCCACTGGATCAGGGGGCTCAGAGCTCCATCCAGCCTGGCCTTGAACACCTCCAGGGATGGGGCAGCCACCACTGCTCTGGGCAACCTGGGCCAGGGCCTCCCCACCCTCACAGCAAAACATTTCTTCCTAAGATCTCATCTCAATCTCCCCTCTTTCAGCTGAAAACCCTTCCCCCTCATCCCATCCCTGCACTCCCTGATCAAGAGCCCCTCCCCAGCTTTCCTGGAGCCCCTTTCAGTCCTGGGAGGCTGCTCTAAGATCTCCCAAGAGCTTCCTCTTCTCCAGCTCTCCCAGGCTGTCCTCTCATGAGAGATGCTCCAGCCCTCTGATCATCTTCATGGTCTCCTCCAACAGCTCCAGGTCCTTCCTGTGCTGAGGACTTCAGAACTGGACACAGGGCTCCAGGTGGGGTCTCACCAGAGTAGAGCAGAGGGGTAGAATCCCCTCCCTGGCTCTGCTGGTCCCACTGCTTTGAGTGCAGCCCAGGACACCGTTGTCTCTCTGGGCTTTGCATGCTCACATTGAGCCTCTCATCCTCCAGCACCCACAAGTCCTTCTCTTCAGACTTCAGAGCAAGGCAAAAAAGACATCAGAAACTCTGACAGAGCAACTGCTCTCCTGAGGACAGTCACAAAACTTCAGCCAGGCAACTTTAGCAGCTCTGACCAAAAGTGCAAAGTGAAAAATTATTCTAATGGGTTTATTCCAGCTTAAAAATATCAAATTTCATTTAAATAAAGTAAGCCGGAACATAAACAACATCGAACACTACAAAAAGCAGCAGCTGCAAATACTATTAATTAGTCTGTCCCGGACCCAGATGGCCTTTAATATAATAAATCTGGGCCCTTCCTGCTGGCACAGACACAGGGCTCTCGTTTGCAGAACACGCACCGCAGAGCCAATGTGCTGCTGCCACCCTGGAGCCCAGCGATGTGCAGGGAGTGCTTGGGGTCTGGAGCCCAGCACAGGTATGAAATGCAGACACCCACCCATTCCATAATAAACAAGAAACTGCATAACCAGGGTCAAAAGCAGAATAAGCAGGGGAAAGAACACAAAAACCCAAGAAAAGCCAGAAAAAGCCCAGGGGCTCAATTTTTTCTGATTGTTTTCCAAGAGCTACGCACTTGACATGGCATTTTTCACCCCTCACTTGGGTTCTGTCTGAGTAAGATCATTGTTATACCCTCTTCTGACCAAGAAGAAATCCTTGTTCACATCTGGTGCTCATTAAGATCTGGTAATTTTTGTCCATGGTCTACTATAGCATCAGGACATCTAATTCTGTTTGCTGCCCAGAGCAGTGGTGGCTGCCCCATCCCTGGAGGTGTTCAAGGCCAGGTTGGATGGGGCTTTGAGCCCCTGATCCAGTGGGAGGTGTCCCTGCCCATGGCAGGGGGTTTGGAACTGGATGGGCCTTGAGATCCCTTCCAACCCAAAGCATTGTCTGATTCTATGATATGGAGGACAGCAGGCAGTGTTTTCTGTTTGGGGTAGTTTTGCCTGACTTCAGGTATTGCAAAAGCAAAGGTCACAACCAGTCATCTCTTCAGTGTGTGGTCAGTGAAGGAATGGAGAGGGATCCTTCCCATCTGAGATAGGTGTTTGAGACAGATGGGCTGATTCATCCTCCAGCAGCTCCTGCTTCTGGGAATTTTGAACAGGTGCCCAGCTCTTAGACCATAAAATTAGGTAAAATAAATTCCTTATTCAAGGTAAAAAATAAAATAAAAAAACAAAACCAAGCTGTAGCATGAAAATCATTAACCTGCACGCAGGGGATTAAACCCTAGGACTGCAGAAAATCCCTCCTGGCTTTGTAGTAGCTTCTCCTTTGGGAAGACTTACCTGTAGCCAGGAAAACAGAAGATGAACCTTCATGTTCCTTGCTCCCAAAACTCAAGTTGCCCCTTGGATACCACAATCCCTGAAAATGCTTTGTTCTCCTCTTGCTTGCTCTTTCATGTGGATTTGTAGGAGTACCAACAGCTGAGGAGGAAACCTTGAGACTACTGGGCTTGCCTCTCAGCCTACTGGGTACTGGCATTTAAAAGAAGATCCACAAACCACTTACCCAACATTCAGCCAAGGGAAAAGAAGACAAGAATAAATTTCATTTTCTCCATGTGTTAAGACAACCTTGTGGATCCCTGCAGGTGGTTCAAGGCCAGGTTGGATGGGGCTTTGAGCCCCCTGATCCAGTGGGAGGTGTCCCTGCCCATGACAGGGGTTGGAACTGGATGGGTTTTGAGGTCTCTTCCAACCCAAACCATTCCATGACTCTATGATACACTTTTCACGTATGCCTTGGAGGTGCCCCATTGGCTGAAGAGCAACTCAGTCTCCAGCTCCTCCACAACATGTGGTCTGCAGAATCCCTGGCAACATTCTGTCCCAAAACAGCCAAAAGAGAGCAATTTGGGTCAGAGAACACCCAGAACCTTCTACAGGTCATTAAATCCTGAAGTGGATTTACCCTCCTCCCTTTTTTTCATCACAGAGGCTAAAGGAAGATCTTTGGAGAGACCCACCAGCCTCTGAAAACACTCCTCCTCCTCCTCTATGTCCTACTGCTGCCACCAGGAGCCTTTCCTGGAGGTAGCTATGCTGAGCCACCACCACACAGTGTCACACAAGCAACACCACCCTTCTTTTGCTCTCTGCTTGCTTTTCTTCCTTGCAGTTTTCACACCCACTTGAACATTTGGTTCACTAAATAGGAAGGAAGGACTAAAATCATGCCCAGGCACAAACCAGTCCAGGGGAGGGGAGAAAAACAAACAGCCACTATTCCTAGGCTGGAAAATTTTCTTTCTCTGCTGGGTAGTTTTTCAAGTCTACAAGTCTGAGCTATGGAGCAATTTTGCAGTTTCAGTGTGTATATTAAACAAGGAAATACTTTGCTCTCTAAGGCTCTGCTTTATTCAAATGAACCGAGGCTGTGAAAAAGACCGTTTTCTTGAGAACGCATTGCACAGGACAGCAAAACAGAAGTTGGAGGTGGGTGAGCAGTGCTAAACCTCCGACTGTCTCATCAGTGTTTGCAATTTTTTATCCTGTAAATATTGTGTTGCAAATGTTGGGTTTGTTTCCCAGGTGCTGGAGAGCATCTCTAAAGAGGAATTCTCAGCTCATGGGTCAGAATCGGAGAATCAGAGAATGGTTTGGGTTGGAAGGGACCTTCAAGTCCATTGAGTTCCACCCCCCTGCCATGGGCAGGGACACCTCCCACTGGATCAGGGGGCTCCAAGCCCCATCCAACCTGGCCTTGACCACCTCCAGGGATGGGGCAGCCACCACTTCTCTGAGCAACCTGGGCCAGGGCCTCTCCACCCTCAGCAAAACACTTCTGCCCGAGATCTTATCTCAATCTCCCCTTGTTCAGCTCAAAACCCTTCCCCCTCATCCCATCCCTGCACTCCCTGATCCAGAGCCCCTCCCCAGCTTTCCTGGAGCCCCTTTCAGCACTAAGAGGCTGCTCTAAGGTCTCCCCAGAGCCTTCTCTTCTCCAGGCTGAACAACCTCAACTCTCTCAGCCTCTCCTTGTACAGGAGGTTCTCCAGCCCTTGGATCATCTCTGTGGCCTCCTCTGGACTCATTCCAACAGCTCCAGGTCCTTCCTGTGCTCAGGACCCCAGAACTGGACACAGGTGGAGTCTCACCAGAGCAGAGCAGAGGGGCAGAATCCCCTCCCTCTCCCTGCTGGTCCCACTGCTTTGGATGCAGCCTAAGACACGGGTGGTTTCTGGGCTGTGAGCACATGTTGCCAGCTCATGTTGAGCTTCTCATCCCCCAGCACCCCAAGTCTTTCTCCTCAGGGCTGCTCCAAATTCATTCTCTGCCCAGCCCATGTTTGTGCTTGGGATTGCCCTCATCCAGGTGCAGGACCTTGCACTTGGCAAGGAATTCTGAAAAAGAGCCACACTCTGATCTCATCTATCACTGTCATTAGGAAAGTGTGTGCACACAGGACAAATACAAAGTCTCTCCTGCAAAGATTGTGCAACCTGAAAAGCAGATTCGCAGCCTGCTCGGGCCAAGCCGTGCTATCCCAATGACACAATGGAGCTATAAAACCAGCCAGGCTTGTAATTGCTTTGCATCCCAAATATCCAGAGCAGCCAGACCACACTGGTGAGTCTGGCTGTAATGCAGTGGGAGCAAGAGCAATAAAAGTGTAGAGTACCCGTGGATTACGGTATTAGGAGATGATGGTTCTGCTGTGATGCCCTGTGCACCACGGAGGCTCAATGAATTCATTATCCCAGATCCTTTCAATTTGATTTTCCTACACACAGCCAGAACTGCACGTTTTAAGGGGGCTCTGAAGGAACGCTGTGAAATTCAGGAGCGGCTCTACATTGTATGAAAAAAACACAGTAAAAAGTCTGGATTCAGAAGGAGAAAAGAATAATGAAGAGGGTGTTAAAATCAGCCTGGCAGACAGGAGGAGGAAGTACACATATATCCTATAATTTACAGATTGGGAATAAACTGCTCTGTCTTTCCAAACGACATTGAATCAGGCATCAAGAGCCTCAAGGAGCCCTCGCTCCAATCAAATTGGAAAATCCAGCATCACAAGCAGGCTGATGCCTACTTTTGCTCTTTAAATTCCTGCTTGGAATCTCAGTAGGAAAATATCAACTTTTATTGGACTTCCATAGCACAATAGCATCCATATTTCAGACCCACATAAAACCTTGCCTTGAGGAGCACAAGCAAACTGAGAAACCAGCAGAAGGTGCTCGGGTGCACCAGGTGATGCTACAAGGGCGAGAGACCCAGGATGAACCACAGACCCCCCACGTTCCCAGCTGCCTTGATCTTCTCTACTTTCAAATTTCACCTTTCAGCAAGAGTGCAATTGGTTCACGTGGCGTTTCCTTTGGGACTTTAACTAGGCTGGGTGAGCAGAGAGGGGCTGAGGATGCTCCTCTGGCCCTGCACGTCCCGGGCGAGCGGACCCTCCCGCGGGCTCTCACGCAGCTCAGGGCTGGGAGTTTGTTTACTTAATCAGATGCAGAGTGTTTCGGTGGCAGTGGAAAGGTTTCTATTCCAAGCAAGCAGACAGCAATTAAACAGCCTGACCCACACACCCTCAATTACAGCCGAGCTCACAAGGGTCTGTTTACCAATCCAGATAACCCACAATTACAAATCCTTCCACTGAGGCCCCAAACCAGCTACCTTCTTTAAAAATATCCTATTTTCTTGTGAAAATAAGCCCAGCACGTTCTGTTACTATCTCAAGTTTGTTTATTAAAGGCCTGTCACCAAGCTGAGGGCATCTTTCTCAATATTTTGACCAAGCCCTATTACATTACCTCTTCTTACTTAACTTTAACTTTCCCCAAGCATTGTACTCCTGTAGTGGAGTATTACAGCACAGTGGGCTGTCAGCCTGGCCAAAAACAGATCACATTGAGAAACCTCCCAGGACAGCTCAGAGAACAGGGTAGAGTGATGTGGGGGTGTAAGAAACACTGCAGCATCACCAGGCTGTTCAGAGCCATGAAGTTCAACAATACCAAGCACAAGGTCCTGCACCTGGGTTGGGGCAAAGCACAAATACAGGCTGGGCAGAGAATGGATTTGGAGCAGCCCAGGGGAGAAGCATTTGGGGTGCTGGGGGATGAGAAGCTCCACGTGAGCTGGAAATGTGCACTCACAGCTCAGAAACCACCCGTGTCCGGGGCTGCATCCAAAGCAGTGGGACCAGCAGGGAGAGGGAGGGGATTCATCCCCTCTGCTCTGCTCTGGTGAGAACCCACCTGGAGTCTTGTGTCTAGTTCTGGAGTCCTCAGCACAGGAGTAGGGGTTGTTCAGCTTGGAGGAGAGAAGGCTCTGGGGAGACCTCAGAGCAGCCTCCCAGGACTGAAAAGGGCTCCAGGAAAGCTGGGGAGGGGCTCTTGATCACGACAAGAGGGAAGGGTTTTCAACTGAAAGAAGGGAGATTGAGATGAGATCTTAGGGAGAAATGTTTTGCTGTGAGGGTGGGGAGGCCCTGGCCCAGGTTGCCCAGAGCAGTGGTGGCTCCCCCATCCCTGGAGGTGTTCAAGGCCAGGTTGGATGGGGCTTTGAGCCCCCTGATCCAGTGGGAGGTGTCCCTGTCCATGGCAAGGGGTTGGAACTGGATGAGCTTTAAGGTCCCTCCCAAGCCAAACCATTCTTTGATTCCATGATTCGTAGTTATTTTTCAAAGCTAGAGGTGTCTTGAAGTGAAACAGGTCCCTCTCTGTGGCCACTAACACAAACCACAGAGCCCAGACCAGGTGGTGTGAGGGCTCCAATGTGCATTTTTCCCCTATTCAGCCAGAAAGATGGCATCAAGACACAAAGCATTTCTCAGCCAGTTGGCTTCAGGCACAAGGAATGCTGCCTCAAAGGAGACTTTCCTTCCAAGTTGCATGTATGTCCCTAGATGGGTTTAGAAGTTGAATATTTGCAAAGCCAAGTGTGCAAACATCCAACTGCATTGTTTGGAATCTTATACTGGTGCAGTGCCACCCATTAATGGGACAGAAATGGGTTTGCAGAAGCATTTTGGACTTACAGGCCATGCACTGACAATGCAGACAACAAACAGAGTCCTAGGGAGACCAGGAAAGTCCCTCCCAACACTTCTGGCTTTCTGACAAGGTACAGAAATACTTTTAAATATTAAGGAAGTGGTCTTCAGGCAGAACTTTTTGCACCAGGCAGTTAACAGGAATGAACCAATGACACCAGGACTCCATATGCAACATACATTTCTCTGCACTGAGTAGAAACGTAACCCGTTGACATTCTGGAGATGTGAAATTTTCACAAAAATCGCTAATATCATTAAAACAAGGAATGCCACAGCATTAACCAGCCAAATGCTTTAAAAAAGTGTCAAAACTAAACCCATTTAGCCGTCAGCTGCAAAGCTTCTATCAAGCCACAACGTTTTCCCCACCATGGCAGGCAGAGAGCCAGAAAGATCAAGAGATATTAGGCAGGCAGGCAGACACATGAACATCTCCATGTCCACCAACGTGCCTGCAAAGGAGCAGATGTGGAGATGGAAAGCCCATTGCAGCATCGCAGTCCGGCTGCGCGAGGGTGTTAAAGGTTGTGCCAAACAGGCAGGTGCAGCCCAAGGAATGGGAAGCAATGGGCAAAGTCCTTCCCTGAAAGGACTCCTTTTTCCCCAAAAAAGTATTTTGATTGAGCTTTGCCTTCCTAGCAGCTCCCTGCTGGAGGAAAGCCCCTGGGTGACTGTCATGGAAAGGGATGTGCTTGGGGAGACTGAGCAGCAGGGTGGGAATCAGCACGGCGGAGCCCGTGGCTGGGCAGGGTCTCAGAGTCCATTCCTCCAGCTGAATGTCAGCACTTAGACTTTTTTTTTTAATCTAAGAAATAGTTCTTTGAAGGCACCTCCCCTCTCACCACCCATCCATGGAGCTACACAAGGTTCTCTCACCCTGGGGCTCTGCTCCTTCATCAGGGAGGATGATACTCACCCATAATTTGTGATCCGCTTTCAGATTCATAGGTGAAGAGTGCAATTACTGTTATTACAGAAGGGCAATAGGAAAAACTGCTGTAATTATACGACATTCTTGAGCAAAACTCTAAAACAATGCAGCTTTCAGTGATGCTGTGAGAGGGTTCAGTGCTATTAGCATAAAGCAGTGTAGAAGAATTTAATCTCTCTCATATCTGCATGCGTGTTTCCCATCAGATGTGCACGGTTCAACTGGAGATACCTGAGAGTGAAAACCCAAAGCGAAGGGTGATTGACTGACAACAGGAGAGGGCATTCAGAAGACAGATAGAGTAAAAACTAAGAGTTCCTAAATAAATCCATTCTGCTGGTGTGCTGCGAGTGCCTTTCCTACACCCCCTCTACACACACACTCACACACAAATGCATTCACCAATGCACTGCCACAAAACTAACTGTACAATGACTCAATGCCAACGGGGAAAGAAAAGCCCCTTTTATTCACAGCATCACCCATCAATGGCTACTTTATATTAAAATCAAGGCACATGCTTTCCAAACTTAAAAGCTGTAGAGGGGGGAGAAAGAAAAAAAGTCTTCCTTCTCTGCCATTAACACTTTTCTGACCGATGCCGTGAGCTGGGCAGAGGTTTCTGCCCAATCCTGCAGGTGAGGGAGGCCCAGCTTTGCACCCTGTTCTGATAGGCTGTCAATTGTATGTCATCAAGTGAAAGCCCTGTCCTGACACAGTCACCCCAAAAGAGGAAGGAAGGAATTCATGGCAAATGTTCAATGAAAAGTGCAGCCACATAAATCCATCCTTCCTGTCATGGTTTGTACCAAAAACACCTTGAATGTCCCCAAATTCTAGCTGTCACTTTTTCATAGGAGCATCAAATGACTTGGCAGCTAAAAAAAACACCTCAAGGCAGACAAAACTCCAGTCAACAGCCTCACATGAGGGTTTTAACCACTTGAAAACCTCATTTATTGAATAAAGCAGCTGGAGTGCCTCTAAGTAATTTACAGCACCGAGTTCATTTCACCTTGGCACGAATGTTTTACCACTTCAGTGATGCAAATAAACACCCCCTCCTCCCTCATAAGATGGGGATATGGTTACAGCCTGCACTAGGTACTTTTTATTGCTTCGAGCTGTTCTGGTGGAGGGAGCTCAGCTGCCTTTCCAGGATTCCCTGCACGAGTAGGGATGCACTGGCAGCTCGGCGTGGGCAGCAGAGGCATCCTCAGGCCAACCAACTGGAAAGCCAGCACCCCAACAGCCCGTGGGCACCAAGTATCAGCACCACTCAGAGAAGCAGGGGTTGGATGGCATTAGAGCTTTTTTTCCCTAGGTTAAGGAGTCTGAAGATACAGTAGAAGGGGAAAATGACCCAGTGAGAATACATGGAAAAAGACAATAAAAGCTTAAGGTGGAGGCAAAGCAGCAAGCCTTGTGCTGTCAGAGCAAGCATCACAGGGCAGTTGACAGAAATGATGTGTGGCAGGAGCCAAAACTTGCTTTGAATGTAGTCTGAACCTTGCAGAAATGCCAGGCAAGATTCTAGACTGCATCCCCCCCCAAAAATGACAGGAAGCACAAGTTCAGTACATGAGCACTGCCACTGCATAGAGGGGGCAGCTCCAGCAGAGCTGCCTCACCCCTAGCAAGGGCACCCTCTCAGTAACTCACTCACACTTGTAGCATCAACCCACCCTCTGAACCACAAGATTTTAGGTTAATTCTGTTATTTATCAGTTGTTTGCAGTGCTTGACTGCAGTTCTCTTTTTAATGACTTTGACCTTTCCACTACGTTAAATCTTCTATAGAATCATAGAATTGTTTGGTTGGAAAGGACCTTTGAGATCATCAAATCCAACCTGTCCACTACTCAACCACATCCCTGAGTACCTCGTCCACCCATCTTTGTGCCTCCAAGGACAGTGACTCCATCACTTCCCTGGGCAGCCTCTGCCAGTGCCTGAGAACCATTTCAGTAAATAAGTTTTTCCTAAAATCCAACCTAAACCTCCTCTGGCACAACTTGAGGCCGTTTCCTCTTATCTTATTACTGGTTACTTGGGAGAAGAGACCTCACCACAAACTCCTCTCAAGCAATGAGGTCTCACTTCAGCCTTCTTTTCTCTAAACTAAACAGCCCCAGTTACCCACATGGCTCATCTCTTCTCTGGTTTCATCCTGGTTTAATGTCAAATTCCCCTTATGAGGAAGATCAGGACCAGCCCTGCTTTGCCCTGTACATTCAGCAGCACCCTAGAACAGACCAAGAGGGACAAGGCACCAGCACTTTGCTTTTGCCTCAGGGCATTCAGCATCACTGCCAACGCTGCTGCTGATGGCAGAGCACTTCTGGGAAAACAGCCTTAATTAATTTATGCTGGTGAGGAACTCCAGGGCTGCAGAACAGCTACAGCTCAGGTTCCAACCCTGAGAGTGCAAAACTCAGTGCACAGGCTTAAAGTAGGGAGATTGGCTTTAAAATTCATCAGATTTTTAAATAAGCAGCCTATCTTTACATCATTTCAGTCTAATGATTTGCTTACTTATTAACATTTAAACAAAAGCTTCCATTCCCCATTACAGGCAGTTAGGAGAGCTGAGAATTCAACTGGAAGACAATCCACAGGAGCAGCAGCAATTCCATTGCATGTTGCTCTCTCTATATATATATATTAATGAGATAAAGAAACATTTTTAAATATCTTTCTCTCCCCAAAAGCACATTTCCAGACCACCCCTGTGATCTGTTTAATAATTGTCCTACTGAAAGCCCAGTCATTAAAACCCCAGCGAACAGACACCAAATCTTCTTTGCAAAACCATGGCAGCTGAAAACAAAGCAACAAACACACAAAAACACTGAACTCCTGAACTGAAGCATCCAAGAGACTGTACTCTGGTGAGGACATGATTCATATCAATTGTATTATAGAAAGAAAATCACATTGTGATAGAGAATGAGATCAAGCAAAAGAAGTCTTAATAGCAGCTCAGCATCTTCACAGTATCTCAAGAAAGCCACTGGGCTTGGAAGCAATTTTTCTTCAACTGGCAAAGGGATGATGCTGGGAGGAAGAAACAAGTTCACATCTGAAGAGAAAGGGTCTTGCTAAATAGGTTGACAGCTTCTGAGATGCTGGAGAGAAAAAACAACTGCAATCAGAGAGCAGAGAGGAGGAATCGAAGCTCGTATCCCCTGCAATTCTAACAGAGTAAAAGAGCACCACACTGGTGGAGGTGGCATTATTGAAGATGTATATGGACCAGAAATGGTATTCAGAACCATAGAATCAAGGAATCATTGCCATTGGAAAAGACTTCTAAGAACACCAAATCCAACCACCAGCCCAACCCCACTGTGCCTACTAAACCACACCCCCAAGTGCCTCGTCTACACGTTTTTTGAGCACCTCCAGGGATGGAGACCCCGCATATGGAGACTCCACCACCTCCCTGAGCAGCCTCTTCCAGTGCCTGAGAACTCTTTCAGTAATGAAATTTTTCCTAATATCCAATCTAAGCCTCCCCAGCGCAACTTGAGGCCATTTCCTCTCATCCTGTCACTTGTTACTGGGGACAAGAGACCAACACCCACACCACCACAACCTCCTTTCAGGTCATCGCAGAGGGATGAGGTCTCCCCTCAGCCTCCTCTTCTCCAGGCTGAACAATCCCAGTTTCCTTGGCTGCTCCTAGTAAGACTTGATCCTCTATGCACAGAACAGTCAGCTATTCCTTATCCCAAAGGATTATAACCAAAATACCCACTGTCAGACAGCAACATCCCACAGTCCACTGGCAAGAAGGCAACAATCACAGCTGAAAATCACTGGTAACATTCTTCTGGTCCCTAAATTGAAAGGTGATTGCACCAAAAAGCAACACTTATTTAGTTAGAACTAAGAGCAGGCATGGCAGGGTGGATAGAAAGGAGGAAAAATGCCCCCTCATCCCTTGGGAAATTCACGGGGAGTGGAGGTGAAGTGCAGGACAGAACCATCCATGGTCACACACATGAATTTATCATTCAGCACAGCAGTCAGGAACTCAGAGGCTTTTAGAAAGCAGGCACAGAGCTAAGAAGTGCTCACAACTATGTACAGGAGCTCTGCTCACAGCAGATGCAGCTCCACATCACAATTTGAATCGACAGGAAGAAAACTTGGAGCTGCTCCCCCTGCCCTGTAACAAATACCAGTACAAGGGACTCCAGGAGAGTGACAGAGAAAGAACAGCCTTCAGGAGAGGAAGATGTGACACAGAGAAACGAGACCAGACTTTGCACCTCCAGTGAATGAGACTCCACGTTGCTCTATTAGTAGTCACAAATAATCTTGCACAGAAACATCTGCCATAAGGGTGACCCTCTGACTTCTGCCAAGAACCTGCTCCACCCTTCGAAACAGATTTATTACGTGGTCAGGAATCCAAACGTTCACTTGAAAGCATCTTTTTGCAATAAACACCCCACGAGTTTTTCCAGCTCTCTCCAATGTGCAAGGTGTCCCTCTCAATAAAATAGGTGAGAAGGAGAGAAAGAACATTGTGTTTGATTTGCCAGCAGCTGGAGTGCAACATCTATCAGGCAGCAATAACCACGCACTCGCTCATCGCACTCGAGCGCCAAAGCCAAGGTGCAGATGTGGCACTTCCATCTCACTACAACACAGCACAAAAGGGTGCAGCCCCTGGCCAGGCACCACCCACGACACACACCAGGGTTGGAGAACGATGAAGAGATGCTAAAATACACCCTGCCTTCCCTGCCATCCTTTTTTCATTCCCCACTAGCTGTAAACCAGGCTGCTAAGGGAAAGGCTGCATGGACGCACTCAGCATCTCCTCCCAGAGGACACGGCAGATACAATAGGATGTTTCTAAGGAATAAAGTTTCCTCTTCCATTTCCAACTGGAATTTAAGCAGAGCTTAAAAAAAAAGTCATTTTAATTAGCAAGATGGCACCCAGATCATCCTCACAGCTTATTGACATCAACCAGGATCACCAGTCACGGCTACTTGGGGCATCTTCTGGCACAGGGTGCATTTCACACTGCTCCCTTCCTTTTCACACCTAGTTTTACATCTGAAATCTACTTCTTTCCCTTTTCAAAATGGATTTGGTACTGGGTGCATTTTGTTTGGAAGTAGAAGAAGCAAAGGCTTACTCCATCGTCTGCCCCCCGTGCTCTGGCCTTGGGGCTGGAGGGTCTCCAGGGCAGAGACTGGAAAGCATCCAGGAGGTGTTTATGGTCTGCAAAAAAATAACAAACCACAATCAGCGCCCTCACTACCACCCTGCTCTCTCTCCGTGGCTCCCCTGACAGGTACATCTTCCAGCTGACAGATGGCTTATTCAGAAAGCATTTAAAGACTTCTGCTAAACTTTTAATGAAGATATTTCCAGCATTAGAATTAACACTCTTCTTTTCACCTGCCTCACCTGGTACCACGATACCCCTCTGGTACCCATGCAGAAAACAGACCTGAAAATAATTCAATTAAAGAATATGCACTTGGAAAACAGTCACAAAGTAATTATCACAAACCCAGAAAAATCAGAAATTAAAAGGGAAAAATCTACTAAACCTGGCTTTGTCCTTGACACAGCTTAGAGTCCGAGTAGCAGGTTTTGAAACAACGGCATCTCCATAAAAGATGCCTCTGTCCTTCGTTCAAGAGTGAATCCTGGGTTCAGCTTTGGACCCCTCACTGCTGAGGGGCTGGAGTGTTCAAAGAAGGGGAATGGAGCTGGGGAGCACAAGTGTTATGAGGAGCAGCTGAGGGACCTGGGTCTGTTTTGCCTGGAGAAGAGGAGGCTGAGGGGAGACCTCATCACTGTCTACAACTGCCTGAAAGGAGGTTGTGGTGAGGTGGGTGCTGGGCTCTTCTGCCAACTAAAAAGCGATAGCACGAGAGGAAACTGTCTCAAGTTCCAGCAGGGGAGGTTTAGATTGGATATTAAGAAAAATGTCTTTACTGCAAGAGTTGTGAAGCCCTGGCAGAGGCTGCCCGGGGCTGTGGTGGAGTCTCCATCCCTGGAGGGGTTCAAAAAATGTGCAGATGTGGTACTTAATGACGTGGTTTAGTAGGCACAGCGGAGCTGGGCTGATGGTTGGACTGGATGAGCACAGAGGTCTTTTCCAGTCTCCACAGTTCTAGGATTCCATAAGCAATTTTCAGGAACAGAAAGGGGAGAAAAGCAGCAGTAAAGGGTGACAGCATCACTGCATTGGTGACACAGCTGGGGGTTCCTGCAGCAGAACGTGCTGTGCCCTTGGTGCCACGCGGATCTCTCACCAGGCAAGGGCATCCCAACACACCCTTCCCAGCACTCACCTCATGGGTGAAACTGAGATGGGCAGAGATAGGAAAGCTCAGACTTTCTTGGTGAGGAGAGGCTTCCTCGCATCTCCCAGCCTGGCCCTGCACTCATCTTCCCCTTGAGATCCCATGCGCAAACCCAGAGCTGCCAAACATTCCCACTGCCCTGGCACCCCACACTCCTCCATCTGCCTCACCTCACACAGCACCAGGATTTTTCACAGCTCAGGAGCAAAACGTGGCCCTGATGCAAAATTGAAACAACCAGGAAAAGGGCATCCAAAAACAACCTTTCTATTTTGTTTTTTTTCCTTCCCAACACATCCAACAACTTCCCACCTCATTTTTTGTGCACTTCTCTGAGCTCGAGAAGATGGCTTTGCTGGTGGAGGGCATTTAGCAGCTCTCCTTCTTTGGGAAGGCAATAAACATTTGCTGCAGCTTCAATCAAATGGTTCATAATCTCCAGGCAGTGCTCAGGCAGGCAAGTGTCCAAACCACAGAGCACCACGCTAACAGCGATGCTGCGTAATAAAACTTGCCCGGTCTCCTCTCCATCCAGGGATAGATTTCTTGCTCAGAGCAGCACAAGGAAAACTTGTACAAAGAGATGTGAAATGATCAGGCGGTGTCAAACCAGCCTTTGTTGTGAGAGTTGAACATTTTTAAAGCTCCACAATATTCCTTTGGTTGAAGCTTTATGGCTGCTCATTTTTAACAGGAGCTGCTGCACAATGCCTTAATTGTGCAGATCTGCCTGGAAACCCAAACAACCGTGTTACAGACGTCTCCAAGATGACAGCCTTCACCAATCCCTCTCTGAAGGTCTCAAGGGAGAACCTCTGCAGGAGAGTCTGACTGCTGTGTGAGCAGGCACAGCATGGAGCGATGCTGCTCCGTTGGGGTGATGCCCGTGGATGCTCCGCACTGGCATTCCCACTGTCAGCGCGGCCCATGTTCCGTTGGAGAGTATTTAGATTAATCCAAGATAAAAGGCTGAAATTCCTTTTCAAATTGCCTCTCTGAACCCACCAAGCTCTGCCAAGGGCACTACTATCAATAAGTGGAAATCTGCACGTCAGAGTTCATGTGTCTCTGTTCCTGGCCTAAAATGCAGGCTCAGCCTCTTGTTTGCATGGAAGTGACAGCCCTGACACATTTTCAAATGTCTTAATATGGAAATGGGAAAAAATATATTAATAATTAGGCTGTGAAGTATTAAGGTTTTCACTTTAACAGTCTTTCTTATTCCTTTTTTCTACAGCTCTGAAGAGTTTTACAGGAAAATCTCCGATGCTCTTTCAGACAGGATTACAACCATCAGTAATCTCGTCTTCGGGAAGCGAGGGGTTGAAATGTAAGCTGGTAGGGATGGGAGCTGATTTTGCTCTGCTGCTGAAGTCCCCCTCCTCCTCCTCCCCACCCTCCTTTCCCCCCTCCCCACCCCCCCATAAATGAGAGAGGAGAAAGGAACACTGAAACAAAAAGGGCACCTTCTGCTTCTGATCCCAGTGCTTATCCTTACATAAAATCACAGAATGATTTGTGTTGGAAAGGACCTCAAAGCTCATCCAGTTCCACCCCCCTGCCATGGGCAGGGACACCTCCCACTGGATCAGGGGGCTCAAAGCCCCATCCAGCCTGGCCTTGAACACCTCCAGGGATGGGGCAGCCACCACTGCTCTGGGAAACCTGGGCCAGGGCCTCCCCACCCTCACAGCAAAACATTTCTCCCTAAGATCTCATCTCAATCTCCCCTCTTTCAGATGAAAACCCTTCCCCCTCATCCTGTCCCTGTACTCTCTGATCAAGAGCCCCTCCCCAGCTTTCCTGGAGCCCCTTTCAGCACTGGGAGGCTGCTCTAAGGTCTCCCTGGAGCCTTCTCTTCTCCAGGCTGAACAACCCCAACTCTCTCAGCCTGTCCTCCTACAGGAGGTGCTCCAGCCCTGGGATCAGCAAGTGCTGGTCTGACCAGAGTGGCTGAGCACAGCACAGAAGCTCAGCTGAGCGGGGAGGAAGATCAGCATTATTGGGCTTCTAAGGAAGATCAAAGGTAAGGACTGCAAAAGGCAGGAGAAGAAGACTATAATAAGCCATTCTGCATAAATGTAGATTGCAAATGGCATAACACCAACTTAGCCAAGGAAAAGAGTCCCAAATCCTTCCACATCCTCAGAGCCAGCAAGGCCAGCAGCATTTCACTACAAGCCTTGTGTCATGGCCACAGCGGGATGGGGACGGCACATGGTGAGATAATACAGAGCAGACAGGTTTGGGGATGGAAGACTTAATACAGCCACAGTGACTGACACCAGGTAAGCCCAAACTAGAACTAGCTTTTCATTTCTTTTAGAAGAAGATACTATCCCAAGTGAGACCAACTCACGCCTGAAACTAGAAGGAACAGATTATGTGCACACACACCTCCCCCTGAAGACAGCCATCATCTGCTCTATTCCCTCTGCCCATTTGCACATTGCCTCAACTTTATTTTCCACTTTTCTTCCAGCAAGCAGGCCGGGGCTGACTGTCTCCTCCTCTCTGGGGAAAACAGTTCCTTCTTTTACGTCAGCTGCAGAGAGGCCAACAGCTTTATTTCATCACCTCATTCCAATCTTAACCAATCTTGAAGCAACACTTTTTACCCCCTGCATCCATACTCTTTAAACAACTGCAGACAATTACAAGAACCCTTACCAGACATCTGTAAAATCTAATGAAATTTTGATTGCTTAACGTTGATAGTTTTTATTTACACTAATTGTTTTACTCCCATTCCAAACTGAGGTTTAATTATTGCCTGTTGCATCTCAGCCTCTTTAGTGTCACTGCCTTGCCAGTCCTTCTTTTATTTGCAATGAGTATGTTTGGATTATTTTTTCTTCCAGTTACATTCTCTTCCATTTTCCCAGTTTGGGACACATCTTGCTGTTTGTTACCCGTATTGCCAGACTTCTGTGTTTCATTATATTCATTTTCTGGCATTATTGATATTTGTAATACTTCCTGGCTTTGTCTCATTTGGAACTTGAACCAATGTGCCATTTATCCATCCTTTCAGACTATTAACTGTGCTGCTAAATACTTTACTAATTGAATTACTTAATATTAAGTTTGAACACAAAGTGCAATATGAAATTTGTTATATGACAAAACTCACAACCCGCCCTATTGCGCACATCACAGCTTCTCAGGGAGGGTTTGATGTTCCTTTCCCCTTACTACATATTAATTTTGGAAAATAATGGATACAAGAAAAATAAAGAAATAACAAGAAAAAAATCAGGATCACAGAACTGTGGCTGTGTTTAATTTTCCTGTGTCATTAATAAAACCCAGCATGCTGAGTAGCCTCTAGGTTGAGGCTTGCTGCCTGCTTGCTCCTTGTTGGATCAGTACCAGGAGTAGCTCAAGGAATATAGGAATAAGGAATACCTAAGGAAAACCGGTGTTTAAGGGGTTAAAGATTTCTCCTTGATTTGATCAGATCTTGTTCAATGATAGCCTTTATCCCCAGCCTCTCTAAATCTAATTTTGAACAGGGAATACATTCGGAAACAGCCTTAGAGGGGCTGTTTTATGGTCCCCTTCCTCCCCTAGAGCAGGCGCAGCCACAGCCATCGTTGCTCTCACAAGCAAACAAGTCTATTTGTTTGATTTTTAAGCACAGGATGAAGAGGTAAATCATAATAATTACAACAAAAGCAATCAAAAGAACTTTTTTCAAGTTGCTCATCCAACATAAGACAACCTGTAAAGTCACTGGTTTGGCCCAACAGTGAGCTGAGGGACTCGAGGATTTTGTGTGTTCCTGGATTTACAGAAGAACACAACAACCCTATGCAGAGCTACAGACTGGGGACAGAGTGGCTGGAGAGGAGTCAGGCAGAAAGGGACCTGGGAGTGCTGGTGGCCAGGAAGCTCACCATGAGCCAGCAGTGTGCCCAGGTGGCCAAGAAGGCCAATGGCATCCTGGCCTGCATCAGGAATAGTGTGGGGAGCAGGACCAGAGGAGTTATCGTCCCCCTGTACTGGGCACTGGTCAGGCCTCACCTTGAATATTGTGTCCAGTTCTGGGCCCCCCAGTTTGGGAAAGATGTCAGGATACTGGAATGTGTTCAGAGGAGGGCAACGAAGATGGGGAAGGGGCTGGAGCACAAGCCCTACGAGGAGAGACTGAGGGAGTTGGGCCTGTTTAGTCTGAAGAAGAGGAGGCTCAGGGGAGACCTCATTGCTCTCTACAACTCCCTAAAAGGAGGTTGTAGTCGGGCAAGGGTTGGTCTCTTCTCTCAGGTGACCAGGGACAGAACTAGAGGGCATGGACTCAAGCTTCATCAGGGAAAGTTTAGACTTGATGTTAGGAAAAAGTTCTTCACTGAAAGGGTGATTGGCCATTGGAATGGGCTGCCCAGGGAGGGGGTGGAGTCACCGACCCTGGAGGTGTTTAAGGGGAGACTGGATGAGGCACTGAGTGCCATGGGTTAGATGATGGGTTGGTGTTGGTGTTGGGTTATAGGTTGGACTCAATGATCTGGAAGGTCCTTTCCAACCTTATGATATTGTGATACTGTGATACTGTGAAGAACTTCCCCAAAGGAAACCAAATGGTTCAAAGCACCTTGCAGTCAGTGCTGACCTGCTATGGGGAGGACCCTGCAATGCTGGACCAAGACACAGCATCAGACAACAAGTACAACAAAACCACAGAGCAGTTTGTGCTGAGATCTGCTCTCTCCATGCAGCACAGCAGATTCTTTTCACTCTATGTGTCTTTCTGAAGGCACCAATGACTCCTCACACTGCACTGAGGAGCCAAGTTTTGGGGAAGCTCCTGTAGCACAACCTGCTCCCAGCCCCACCATCACATCTCCACTTTCCACACAGCATCCAGAAAGCATCTTCCCTCCGGGGCTGCCTTTATCCCAGCCACAAAGCAGTTCCACTAATTTTATTCAGCTTTCAAAACAATACAGAGACTCTGCCTCAAATCCACCTCAATTCATGCCAGGGAAACAATGGTCCTGCATTTATTCAGATTTTCTAGCTGAACAGATGCAAAAAACCCTTATGAGAAGCTGCTAAGGGAACTGGGGTTCTTTAGCCTGGAGAAGAGGAGACTGAGGGGAGACCTCATCACTCTGCTGCTCTATGGGAGGAGGCTGTGGTGAGGTGGGTGTTGGCCTCTTCTGCCAAGTGACAGGACGAGAGGAAATGGCCTCATGTTGTGCCAGGGGTAGTTTAGATTGGATAGCAGGAAAGATTTCTTCATGGATAGGGCTCTCAGGCACTTGGAAGAGGCTGCCCGGGGCAGTGGGAGAGTCCCCATCCTTGGAGGGATCTGAAAGATGGGCAGATGAGGTTCTCAGGGACCTGGTTTAGTAGTGGACAGGTACTCTTGGACTCAATGATCTCAAAGGGCTTTTCCAAACAAACAATTCTGTGATTCTATGAAAATTGGACCTAAATAACCCAGACTGATGGGCTTGGATCATTTTTGTAAGGTAACTGCGCTGCCTCGTGGGTGCCCTTGGGGCAAGCACTCCCCTTAAATGTAAGAGCATGATCCCCACAGACACAATGATGGCTCTGAGCTGAGAGAGCAGCCAGCAGTAGAAAGGACATACCAAAAATACGAAAAATGGTTTTGCAATCTATGTTGACTGAATTTGACACAGTTTTTGGACCAGCTGCTTGTTCAGTGTTCGCTGCCCCAGTCCCATAACCCTGAGCTCAGCATGGCGAAACCCACACAGCTCTGCCTTCCTCCCAGCACCAGCAGGGTTAACAAGAAACAGAGTCAAGCACGATGCCCACAGAGAGGAGAATAGTAACAGGCAGCTAATTTATAAATAACCCCATTTCTAATCATTACCTAATAATTACTAACAGCACCGAAACATTTTAATCTTCTAACATGCAGCAATTAAAGGTCTCCAAAGTAAATAGCTACACAGTAGGTTGGAAAGCTGTTAAAAATGCAGCATTTGAGTCTGCTCTTGTTCTGCAGGACAGGCTGTGACTGAAGGGAGAGGGGTATTTGCTGCTGGGGATGGGCAGGAATAGGGATGGGGGCAGCAAAGCAACTGCAGCAGCTCTGGGGGTGACGCCGTATGAGAACCAAGGCACTGAGGTGTCTGCAGGAGAGCTCACCTGGGACGAGGCTGGGAGGGTGGCACAGCATCACCATTTGCCACCCAGGGACAGGGCACATAAATACTCAAAAAGGGTACTGAAAGGGGCTCCAGGAAAGCTGGGGAGGGGCTCTTGATCAGGGAGTGCAGGGAGAGGATGAGACGGAATGATTTTGAGCTGAAAGAGGGGAGATTGAGATGAGATCTTAGGGAGAAATGTTTTGCTGTGAGGGTGGGGAGGCCCTGGCCCTGGCCGAGTCCAGAGGAGGCCACGGAGATGATCCAAGGGCTGGAGCACCTTCTGTACGAGGAGCAGCTGAGAGAGTTGGGGCTGTTCAGCCTGGAGAAGAGAAGGCTCTGGGGAGACCTTAGAGCAGCCTCCCAGGACTGAAAGAGGCTCCAGGAAAGCTGGGGAGGGGCTCTTGCTCAGAGGATGGGAGTCCCTGGCAGAGGTTGGCCAGAGCAGTGGTGGCTGCCCCATCCCTGGAGGTGTTCAAGGCCAAGCTGGATGGGGCTTGGAGCCCCCTGATACAGTGGGAGGTGTCCCCATGGCAGGGGAGTGGAACTGGATGGGCTTTCGGTCCTTTCCAATACAAACCATTCTGTGATTCTATGTAGAAGAGGGAAAAGAACAAAAACAAGTGTCACCCCTTCCGCAGTGACAGGTAAGAAGTTGTCACCACCACCTTGCAGGCAACATCCAGCAGAGCACTGTGTGATGGATGATCATTTATTATTCTTCTACAGGTTCATCTGTTGACATTGAATCGCTTTTTTCAAAAAATCATTTGGATTTATAAGCCTGTGAAAAACCTTTTATGAATTCAAAATAATCTATACAGGGTTCTAAGCAGCCTGAGATAAATTATTAATGAAAGGGTGTTTTTCACGGGTACAAAGAAAATATATATATATGACTTAACAATTTCATGTACATATCCTGCAGTGGTTGTTGTATAAATAGAGCGCAATGCTGACAACACGACACACTTAAGGACACTGAAATAAAGCAATTCTGTTGTAAACGAAGAAGAAAAAGAAACCCCCAACAACCTTTGCAGTGGAAATCATGTTTATAGTCTCCAGAAATTTAGCAACAATGTGCTCCTGATACATCCACGTTGCATCTTGCACAGCCTTCAGTCTTCCCTTCAGTTATTCTCACCGCCTTTTATGCCGCATGAAACCAGTCTGATTTTACCATGATTCCCTTTCTGTGAGAGTATGGAAAGAAAAATCCTTTTGACTTTGGAAATATGATGTTTGATAAGTCCAAATGTCGGGTACTTCATTTTAGAGACAACAATCCCATGCAGAGCTACAGACTGGGGACAGAGTGGCTGGAGAGGAGTCAGGCAGAAAAGGACCTGGGAGTGCTGGTGGCCAGGAAGCTCACCATGAGCCAGCAGTGTGCCCAGGTGGCCAAGAAGGCCAATGGCATCCTGGCCTGCATCAGGAATAGTGTGGCCAGCAGGACCAGAGGAGTTATCGTCCCCCTGTACTGGGCACTGGTCAGGCCTCACCTTGAATACTGTGTCCAGTTCTGGGCCCCCCAGTTTGGGAAAGATGTCAGGATACTGGAATGTGTTCAGAGGAGGGCAACGAAGATGGGGAAGGGGCTGGAGCACAAACCCTACGAGGAGCGACTGAGGGAGCTGGGGCTGTTTAGTCTGGAGAAGAGGAGGCTCAGGGGAGACCTCATTGCTCTCTACAACTCCCTAAAAGGAGGTTGTAGTCGGGCAGGGGTTGGTCTCTTCTCTCAGGTGACCAGGGACAGAACTAGAGGGCAGGGACTCAAGCTTGGTCAGGGAAAGTTTAGGCTTGATGTGAGGAAAAAGTTCTTCACTGAAAGGGTGATTGGTCATTGGAATGGGCTGCCCAGGGAGGGGGTGGAGTCACTGACCCTGGAGGTGTTTAAGGGGAGACTGGATGAGGCACTGAGTGCCATGGTTTAGATGATGGGGTTGGTGTTGGTGTTGGGTTATAGGTTGGACTCGATGATCTCAGAGGTCCTTTCCAACCTTATGATACTGTGATACTGTAATATTACTTCTACTGGCATATTAAAAATGAAATATTAAAAAGTGAAAATCACCCTAACAAGTTGTTAATAAATAGCATAATAGAATCGTTTGGCTGGAAAATACCTTTGAGCTCATCCAGTCCAACCGTACCTGCCCACTACTAAACCATCCCTGAGCACCTTGTCTACCTGTCTTTTAAAAACCTCCAGAGATGGGGACTCGACCACCTCCCTGTGCAGCCTCTGCCAGTGCTGTAAACCCTTCCAGTTAAGATATTTTTCCTAATATCCAACTTAAACCTCCCCTGGCACAACTTGAGGCCTTTTCCTCTCATCCTGTCATTTATTACTTGGGAGAAGAGACTAAATAGGTTCTTCTTAGGAGTAAATTTCACCATTTGAGAAGCACTATACAAACTTACTTTAAGCAGCCCAGTTAAACAGTAAAGCCTCATAAAAGACATGACTTGATCAGGGTAAATGCAGTTCAGAGTAAAAGGGCAAAGCCTGTGAAGCTCAGGAAGTAGCCACCTCCAAGAAAAAGGGCAGCCTGCTCCTGCCATGTACAGACTGCATGGCTTTTATAGAAAACCATTTTACATCAGATCTTCATGCTAATAAAAATTGTGGCAGAATGTCTCGGAAAGTAAAATTCCCATCTTGGGGAATCTTAATCCCCTCTCCACAGCAAAGACTGGAAACTCGCTTTCAAGTCCAAGCAGGCTTTCACTCCAAAAAGTCACTCTAAAAATGTACTGCAGAAGCTGTGCTTCTTTACTTTTTGGATCAAAATGTGCTTAATGGAAGTGTAAAAGGATAAAGGGTTTTTCCTTGTAATCCAAAAGCTGTAGACCTCCCTCCAGGGTGTGAGGGTGAAGATGGGTTCTTCATTTCACCTCACATATCCTCATGGCTTATTTAAAACAAGATCTGCAATTCAGTTCACACCCTCCTCACCACCAGGGCAACAAAAATGTCTAAAAATCATAAAACCTTAACAAGCAGCTCTGTTGATGACACAGAGCAGCAGCTCCCGCTCCTGCAGACAGAATGTGTTACCCTTGCAGAGGAAAAGAACAGAGCAGCAATAAGAACTTTTGCTAGTGACACCGATTTAGAGAAGATTTGTATCCACAGAAGAGGTACCATTAATTCAAAATGCACATTGCAGGCATAAATTCAAGTGTAATTTGAACAGCAAAGTCTGTTTATGTAGATTCTTTCAAAACAGTTTTTCATAGACTGCTTAAGGCTGGATGCCCACCTGGAGACCCCACCTTGGGTCCTGCATTGAATTCTGGGTTACCCAGCAGAGGAGCTGTTGGAGCAAGTCCAGAGGAGGTCAAGGAGATGATCCAGCCGAGCACCTCCCACACCAGGACAGGGTAAGAACATTGAGGTTGTTCAGCCTGGAGAAGAGAAGGCTCCGGGGAGGCCTTAGAGCAGCCTCCCAGGACTGAAAGGGGCTCCAGGAAAGCTGGGGAGGGGCTCTTGATCAGGGAGTGCAGGGACAGGGTAAGGGAGAAGGGTTTTAAGCCAAAAGAGAGGAGACTGAGATAAGATCTTAGGAAGAAATGTTTTCCCATGAGGGTGGGGAGGCCTTGGCCCAGGTTGCCCAGAGCAGTGGTGGCTGCCCCATCCCTGGAGGTGTTCAAGGCCAGGTTGGATGGGGCTTTGAGCCCCCTGATCCAGTGGGAGGTGTCCCTGCCCATGGCAGGGGGGTTGGAACTCCCATGACTCCATTCCAACCCAAACCATTCTGTGAGTCTATGATTCTATGATCACTGAATTTCCAGTGAAAGAAGGCTCTGATTTGGTGGGGTTTTTCCTCAAATTGAGTACTATTTCATCATTCAGGTAGTCCTAAACGGGGTCCTGTTCAGCTGTGCTGATCCAGCCTCACTCAGGACAGATGGCACTGAACCCAGCATCATTTAAACACCATTGGTGGGCCAGGATCCAGTGAGCCAGCAACATTCACAAGAAGATCAACAGCCATGAAAGGCTGTCAAAATCTGACCATCAAGATGAAGTTTCATACTTCAGAGATGATGAGAGGTAAATATGGCTTTGAAAAACTGCTGCCTCTGCCTAAAAACTACCTCACCACAAAGCCTCTGAGAAGCAACACCCTGGCAGTTCTTAGCAGGTCACGCTCTGACCCAGATGGATTAACTGATCCATAAAGAAACAACACATTAAAAAACCTCTGCTTGAAATCTCTCTCCAGTTTAAGCCAATTCTGCTGGAAAAGCCTCCACTATCCATGCAGCACCCAAGTGCCACATTGAAACTGCATCTTGATGGACAGCACTCATCCAAACTGAGCTCCCCCTCTTGGCTCAAGGTCCCTCTAGACTTCTGGTAAGTTTGTTTTGGTGACCAATACAATGATTCTCCTCTTATCTGTCCCCTTTCTATGACTGCAAAGTCAGCTCACACACAAGCTGTGCACCATCCAGGTCCCAGAGCTGGTGGATCTACATCACAGCCAACCTGCTGGCTTTCGTATATGGATCCACTTGGAATCACTGCAGAACCACAGCCTGTAGACTCTTTCCTTTAGTTTACACATTTCTTGTAACCAAGAAATGGTCATCCTTCTGATTTTTAATCGATGAACCTGCCCAGATCCTGTCCATTATCTCCACCTGGTTTTGGATCTGGTCTCCTGCTTTGAAGAATTGCACCCTTCCTTGCAGGCAGTGACTGCTGATCCTGCCTCTCATTGAATCATTAAGGTTGGAAAACACTTCCAAGCTCATCCAGTCCAGCCACCAGCCCAACCCCACTGTGCCTACTAATCCATGTCCCAAAGTGCCACATCTACATGTTTTTTGAACCCCTCTAGGACTGGAGACTCCTCCTGAGCAGCCTCATCAAGTGCTTCACAAGTCTTGCAGTAAAGAAATTTTTGCCAATATCCAATCTAAACCTCCCCAACACAACTTGAGGCCGTTTCCTCTCATCCTATCACTTGTTACCTTGGAGAAGAGACCAACACCCACCTCACCATAGCCTCCTTTCAGGGAGTTGCAGAGGGCGATGAGGTCTCCCTTCAGTGTCCTCTAACTGAACTCAGCTTAGCAGATGCTCCACCACATCCTGTGCCCAGGTGCCACAGCAGACACTCAGACCTGGGCTGTTGTCACCAATGCCAGCAATGATCTGGGGGCTCTGGGTCCACATTGGCTTCGGTGGGAGTTTCCAACACCCCCCAGCTGCTGGAGCCTCAATCTGTTGATGCCCCCAGTAGATGGACACAGACAAGCAGACTGAATTAGGCAGGCAAACAGAAAGGCTGCAGGAGACTTATCACTAAATACAATTACCTCTACTTGAAAAAACAAACGGCTGCCAAGTCTGCAGTTGCTAGTAGAGAAAGCTGACTTGAATACAAAAATAAAGACCAGTAATAATCAGGATAATTAACATCCAGCAGTACTTTTCTCAGAGCCCTCACCAGCAACTGACTTTCACAGTTCTCTGGAAGCACAGCGCTCAGCCTCACCTCTCTGAATGTGCTGAAAGATGCTGTTGCTGTCCTCTTTTTAAAAATATATTAGAGCTGGTGTTGTTAAAGTGTGTTCCAAACAACGTGCAAGATGAGAGAATGCTTAGCTCCATGCAGGAGCCAAGGCAAAGGGAGATAAGGGACCACATAAAAAAAATCAGGATACAGAAAGATACAGCAAGCTTTTAAGCAAAGATGCATCACAGCACAGTAAACTTAATGACTAACAGCATGCCACAATTTTTGCTTTAGTATTGAAACAATTTTCTTGTCAATATTTTGTTTTGGCTTATGATTTTATTAAATGTTGCAATAATAAGCTGTGCTTCCAGTAAGCACAGAAATTAATGAGTCAGATCCTGGACAAGAGCAGAAAAATCTGAGGCCAATTGCCACTTCTGCCGGTTCACAGCCTGGGACTGATCCAGCCAAGCACTGAGCACCTTCAGCTCAGGGGCTTCAGTAGAGAGGGTGGGTGCCCACAGCCCACTGGGCTCTGCACCTGCAGGTGTTAATTAAACACCAGCCCTATCTTGCCCTGGCACAGCAGCAGTGTCCACTGCTGGGCACCACAGAAACACCTCGTGAAAAGCATCCAACCTTCCATTCAAAGTCTTCATCCTCCAGCTGGGGTGTAGGACAAGGCCTACAGGAAAGCTGGGGAGGGCCTCTTGATCAGGGAGTGCAGGGACAGGAAGAGGGGAAGGTATTTAGGTTGAAAGAGGGGAGATTGAGATGAGATCTTAGGGAGAAATGTTTTGTTGTGAGGGTGTGGAGGCCCTGGCTCCACAGAGCAGTGGTGGCTGCCCCATCCCTGGAGGTGTTCAAGGCCAGGTTGGATGGGGCTTTGAGCCCCCTGATCCAGTGGGAGGTGTCCCTGCCCATGGCACTGGATGGACTTTGAGGTCCCTTCCAACCCAAACCATTCTACAATTGGCAAGGAGCTCTAGGGCAAAATTAAACCCCAGCAGTGGTGACTCCATCTGCTTTTATGACTATTTCCAGGCAGCATCTTCCCCAGGCACCACCACAGCCCTGAGCACACCTGAAGGATGGCAGGGACAGAGCTGTGGCACAGCAAAGGTACCTGGTATGGGGTCCTGAGCTCTGACCATGCCCACAGCAGGGCTTGCAGAGCAGCCAGCTGGCACAACCAGCTCTCCAGGCAAAACCTGGAGGCCCCAAAAGACAGGACTTGCTGCTGACTCAATGCAAACCCACCAAGAGTTTCTCGCTCTCAGTCAGCTGAACATCCACACAGCCAGGAGCAAAATAAAAACAAAGAATAAGGATATTTATTGCTCAGGCTGAGTGCATGTGCTCATGCTTAACCCCAAAAACTACTACTTCAAATTGAGTGGGTTTTGTGCTGGAAAAGGCCAGCTCGAAATCACTCACTAGCAGAATAAACCTTCCATTTCCAATGAAATAAAGGGTGCTGAACAGCAAATAACAGCAATGATTTCTCATTAATTAAAACCAGTGTGGCTTCTACAAAAATTACAGACAGATGGATAAACAGAAACAATAATGGAAGGACAGTAGTAATAATTGTCCAAACTGCAAGGGAAAAGGAGGCAACAGATGCAGGATTTGTTTTGAAAGGAGGGGAGAGATGGATGGAGCCAGAGGAGGGACGGGAGGTTGCCGGTTACGGTCATGGAGTGGGATCTGCCTGCTGCCCAGGTTGGGCACAACAACAGCACTCAGGACACCAGGTGCTTTGGAAACCCCATTGGTGATGGCTAAAGAAAGAGACTTTGGCTCAAACAGGGACCATTTCTGTTCTGAATGTTATGAATCAACAAAGCTTACTTAGAAGTTCCAGGCAAGGAATGAGGCACAGGTGGAAAATGCTGTGGACAAACCCTAAGCAGGAAACACCTCTCCACTAACCCAGTGCAAAAGCAACACCCAGAAAAGCAGCCCAGCAGCCTGGTTTCCACATGTTCCTCAATGTCCAACATGGCACACACAGCCCAACACCCTGGGACACAAAGAGGAGTTTGTTTTTTCCAGAGTGCCGCTCGATCCATGCATCTCTGCCTGCATGGAAATTCTGGAGTGATGCTTGTAGCCAGTCCTGTTGGAAGGGGACAACCACAGCCACCTTTCCCATCAGCTGGCCACCACCAGCCTTCAGAAGGTGACAGCTTGTGGTCACTCCTGGAAGCCAGGGCTGTACTCTGGTGGAGCAGGGAATGAGGTGCCTTCCGCTCTGGTCTGGGCTGAAACACAGTGCCTGAGCTGTCCTCAGCCTGTTTTGCAGCTTGGCCATGGTTTGTTCTCTTGGATAAACTTCAGTAGGAAACAAATCTTTAAACAGCCTTTAAATCTCTCACCCTCTGCAGCGAGGACGGATCCAGCTGGTGAATCATCCCAGCTGCCGAGCTGCCTCCCGCGGCACGGGACAGCCCCGGCCCGCAGGGAACGGCTCCGGGATGGCCATCAGAAAGCTGGAAACGTTGGATGAAAAGGAGGGATGGACTGCCCTGGGACTCCAGACACCTCTGTCGGGTCCCTTGCTGGGAGGGAAGATGTGCAGATCTGCTCTGGTGCATGGGAGGGCCAGGCTGCCCGGGGCCAGCATTAACAACGTGAGAGGAGGAACAGAAGAGTGGGAAAACTGAGCATGAGTTTAGGTCCACAGCCAGGATAAACTGGAAAATCAGGAATAAGTCTTCAGTGCAAAAGTCTCTAGGTAGTCTAAACTGTCAGTTTTGGACACAAACCCCACTGTTCTAAATCACCCCTTCCTGTCCTTGATCTTCGTAGAATCATAGAATCATAAAATGGTTTGGGTTGGAAGGAACCTTAAAGCCCATCCAGGTCCAACCCCCCAGCCATGGGCAGGAAACAATCCCCACTAGACCAGGCTGCTCCAGACCCCATCCAACCTGGCCTTTTTATTTCAATAACTCAAAATCTCCTTTTATTTCAATAACTGGGGAGAAAAACTTGAACTCCCCTGAAGCCTACATCTGCCAGAGCCTTTGGAGCTGAGGATTCAATGTGCTATCACCAGAAAAAGTTGGAAGAAATTAAAAAATGTGAAAAAAAAATGAGACAAGCCAAAAAAACAACACAGAGGAAGCCTGGCAGCACTAACAGCTACGCAACCACCATCAACAGTTCCACCACAGACTGGCAGGATCAGATCCTGCCCACGGGGAGATGCTCAGGTACGGTTTTCAAGGGCATCCTGGCTGCATGGCTGCAGCTGGTCCAGCCTGCAGTGCTGGCAGAGGATGGCAACGTGTCTGGCACACACTGCTGCTGGCAGGGACCAGGCTAAGGCAGCGTAGGGACCAAGCACTCCTGCACAGCCTGGGGTTTGGGTGCTTTCCTCCAAGGCTTCACTTCACTGGCATGCAGAGAGGTGTGGTAGCCATCCCCTCCAAGAAGACACAGCTGTAAGATGAAGGACCTGGCTTCCAACCCAATGGGTAAGAGAGAAATGGCAATGCCTGTGGGACAGACTGCAGTCAACTGGAGGAGGCTTGCATCCCTGCACTGGTGTGTGTCATAGCCTTGTGACTGATGGGGTGATAGAGCTGACAGACACACTCAGCATCACAGGCAGGGTAGGACAGGAATCCTCACTGCTGCTGTAGAACACACCTTTGGAGGTGCATTAAGCACATGTTTTCATAAAACATAGCCTTTCTCAGTCAGTAAAACCATCAATTGGCTGCTGCTTTCCTACAGGAGGCCTTCATGGGCCAGACTCATAGACTTTTGGTTGGAAAAGACCTTTGAGATCATGGAGCACAACTGTACCTGCCCACTACTAAACCAGATCCCTGAGCACCTCATCCACCTGTCTCTGGAATTTCTCCAGGGATGGGGACTCCAAACCTCCCTGGGCAGCCTCTGCCAGTGTCTGAGAACCCCTTCCATGAAGAAATTTTTCCTGATATCCAATCTAAACCTCCCCTGGCACAACCTGAGGCCATTTCCTCTTGTCCTGTCACTTCTTATTTGGGAGAAGAGACCACCACAGCTTAGCTACAACCTCCTTTCAGGGAGCAGCAAACAGTGGTGAGGTCTCCCCTCAGCCTCCTTTTCTCCAGACTAAACAGCCTTGGGTCCCTCAGCTGTTTCTCATAAGACTTGTTCTCCAGCCTCAGACTCCCTGCAGCCAAGGTGTCCTGAGCCCTGGTGAGGGCTGGGGTGGCTGGGGGAGCAGTGTTTTGGGCTCCCAGCAGCTTTCTCTATAGCTTCCATCCTGCCCTTCTGCCCCCTGCAAAACCCACTCATCATCTCAGGAGGCTGTGCCAATCCAAAACCCCTTCCCATAACGACTGCTGATTCTCCAGTGCATAAGGATTCATTTCTTTAATTACAGTCAGTCTTATCTTTTTTTTTTTTTAAACATAAAAAAGGGAGAGGAGGAAGGGTTTCTACTGTCCAGCTGTCCAGGCTGTGAGAACAAGTTGCTAATTTTGCCTGATAAAGCCTGGCACTCTCGCAGCCACACTGACCTTATGTCCTAGACTGGCAGCTCTGCTGAAAGACAGCAGCACCTTGGCACAGCTAATTGCATCAGATGCTCAAATCCTCCTGAGTGAATTAATAAATGGTTAATTTACAACTGCAAAGGGACACATTAATCAAAGGTCTTAACAATGGAAAGTTATAAAACAAAATATAAAGTTATAAGATAAATGCTTGTCATTGTAGCAATTCCAGCTTTCTCTTGTGGTCCAATTCAGGTAGTTTTATTATACAGTGGTGCTTAACCAAAGAATCAGAGTGGTTCTTGAGGCTCTCTGCTTGTGTAACATTGACTCTCTTGGCTCATGAACCTTTTTTTAACCAGAGCACACAGAACTAACCCAAAGCCTCTCCTGAGCCACCAGTCAGCAGGAGGGTGGCAGGCATCCAAACAAGGACATTCCACGGGTGCCTCCTCCAGCATCCACAAGTCAAAGAGGAAACTTCCTGCTTGCACCAGAAGCAGGAGTCCTCCACAGCTCTTCACCCACCCTTCTGGACACCAATCAGCTTTTCTCCAGCCCAAGGTACATCCAGTACTTTGAGTAAGCAGCAAAAATTTGTTGGGGTCGTTTGATTTAAAATATGGCAGAGCCTTGATACTGAGAACTTAGAGAAATCTCACAGCATTTACCATTTCAGTGAAGTCAAGTTTGAGAAAAACAACAGGAATTTTTACAAACTGACACTTTCCCCCCCCCCATTTAATGCTGAGGGTGTTTTACTGAGTGCCAAGGGTGGGCTGGATAACGTTTTACCTGCTCTGAATTAACACTCTGGCTGCACGGTCCCAAGTTGTCCACAACTCGAGTGACACCACTTTCAAGAGACAAACTCTGTGAGGCTTTTCTGAGCCTGCTGCCTGTTTTAAGGCAATGTGCAGTTTTCCTTGGCTTTGCTCCTGTTCTCCCCAAAGCCAGCCTAATCCTCCAGGCTAGCACAGCAATCCCGACGGGACCGCAACCACCAGGCTCTTGATCCCTCCCACCTAGCAGCCAGGACCTCCTGCTCACACTAACATCCATCAGAAAAGCCAGATACAAAATATGTTCTCCTCCTCTCATTAGTCAGGAGTTAATTAGAAAAACTAAGGCAGATAAACACCCAGCTATCATCTTCCTTCATTACTGCCCATGTTAAAAAAGCAAGAGCAGATGCCCACAGAGCTCTCCTGCTCATCTCTCCTCCAGGTTCCTTCACCCACCACCCCAGAACAGATAACCCCCAACATGAGAGGATAAAGGATAAAGGACATCTCAATATTTGCATATTTAATAGCTACTGCTCTTGGCTTTTCTGTAAATGCCTAACGGACAGGTCTACATTCCTTACCCTGTCGTGACTTACTCCCTACAAGTAACTTCAATTATTTTAATTTAAGCTCTTCCATAGCTTCCAACCATAAAATACTTTGTAAAACAGTGCAATGCTATGCATCTCTGTCAAAAGATCCCAGATTTTGCATAAATTATTCTGCTCTTAGCTTGCAAGAAGTGATTCTGTGAAGAGCAGAGGGGATGAAGCCCAGACTCCTGTGCCTGTGCCCTGCCCTATTCTGCTCATCTCATCTCCCCGTCAGCTCCTCCACCACTCCTTGGGCTGAGGGATGCAGTTTCCCAGCTCCGTGCAGTGCCCTGTTCCCTCCTGTATCCCTTATGGCAATAAAAAAAAAAGCCCACAGCGTGGATTTTCCACTCCTTGTCTCTCCCAGCCTCAAACAGCCTTCTTGTGCTTCAGTGTTTTCAGGGCTTGGTTTAAAATCTCACCTGAAAGGCTCCTTCCACCACTCAGTTATGCTTAGATTCCTAATTCTACACCTGGTCTCCTAAAGCTCACATATTGTTCTTATGGGACTGTAGGATTGCTGGGTAAATATGTATCTTCCTACCCACTTACCCCCTTTAACTTCTTGGTTCTTTACCACCACGTTAGACCAGGAGACAGCAGCCCAAATTCTTACTTTCCTACAAACTTGCTGGAAATAGGACAAGAGGCAAAAAAGAGCGACCCTACCTGGGATCCCACTACATGACCACACAAACTTATTCAACTGCTAATTCAAGAGAGCAATGTTTTGCATGCCCTAACCTGCCAACAAGCTTAATTTTCAATTATTAGACACCAAAGAATACACTCTTCCATCCACTCCCTTGTAGATTCTCTGATGTCTAATAGGTGTGGAAAGCTAGTTCAAGCTTGTCCTGCAAAGTTGGGGCGTTTGCAATCGTTCTGTCCAGTTTTGAGTCTCTGATGCCTGCTAAGTAGCTCACTCTGAAGCCTTTTTTAATTCAAATAGAAATCCAGTAGACCACAAGACATGTCTATTGGAAACGAAACTGCATCCATTCCAGGGGTCAGTAAATGTCTTGCTTGTTTTCCCTCCCTGCCAAATCATTTACTTGAGTGTAGCATCTGCAATCAAGTTGGTGAAAGTCAACACACAAGCCAACAATTTTCTTTACATTTGACCTGGCCCCACCTGACACGGTGAGAAGGGGGAAATATTCCTGTGGGTGCTTTCATCTGACATAAAATATAGTCTTATTTTCAAATCCAAAATGAAGGAGTTGAAAAGCTGCAAGTGGCTCAACATCAGGAGTAAAAACAGTTCCCAATTAAACACCTGACAGCAAAATAACTGCAATTCACCAATGCAAAGGTGATGCCAGGGTAAAGGAAGGGCATCAGCTTTCTGAGACAAAGAGACCCAACTCTGCTATTAAGATACTATCATTTCTATCATGAGACCAAAATGAGGAACACGAGAGGGTGAGAGTCCTTCCCTACAAGCAGTGAGTGCAAATGTGCCTATTTGCACAGCACAAACCATTTTTGACACTGACTCCAAGCTCAGCAGTGTTTTCCAAAGGCCTCACTACTCCTTTGACCCTACAGAAAAGCCACCATCCTTCTCCTCCTCCTCACAGTTCTGGTTCCATCAAGATAACAGATCAACACACATTTTCTGCCTCAAAACCCTTAATTTGGACCCAGTGTTGCTGCTGTTTGAGATACCAGTACTTCTCATTATTAATAAACTCAAAGAATGCTCTTCACTTAAATAGGTGCAAACCAAAGGGGCAAACATGGGAGTCAGAACAGCACAGCATTTGGCATTTTTCCATGGAAAATTGTATTAGCAGGTAGAGTAATGTTATTAGAGAAAAGGCCCTGACATCACTGCAAGGATAAATTCAGTTTGGCATCTGCAAGAGCCATGAGAATAAAAGAAAATGTGCCTTACTGCAAACAGTCCCAGAGCTTCAAATCTTTACAGATAACTTGCCATTAGCAACATCCCATCATGATTTGAAAATACCAAAATAATAGCCCCACCTATGTAGAGATCCTTCCTGCTAAAGACCAATTTCTCTCCTGCCTGTTGGGGGGATGAGGCTGCCACCACAGAGGAACTGTCAGACTCATCACAGGCATCAAAAACCTTTGCAAGGCTTGCTCACAGGTACCACTGTGGGGCTTTGAGCAACCTGATATAGTGAAAGATGTCCCTGGCCCAGGTGATCTTTAAAGGTCCTTTCAACCCAAACCTCTGGGGAGGCCTTAGAGCAGCCTCTCAGTACTGAAAGGGAATAAAGGAAAGCTGAGGAGGGACTATTTACAAGGGCATGGAGTGATAGGATGAGGGAGAATGGCTTTAAATGGGAAGGGGGAAGATTTAGATAAGACATTAGAAAGAAATTCTTCATGAAGAGGGTTGGGAGGCCCTGGCCCAGGTTGCCCAGAGCAGTGGTGGCTGCCCCATCCCTGGAGGTGTTCAAGGCCAGGTTGGATGGGGCTTGGAGCCCCCTGATCCAGTGGGAGGTGCCCCTGCCCACGGCAGGTAGGTGGAACTAGATTGGCTTCGAGGTTCTTTCCAACCCAAACTATTCTGTGATTCTATGATTCTAATTCCATTATTACACCCACCAGCATCCATACAAGTGAAAACTGTCTGGGAGCACATCAGCATGTGCTTCCTCCTTGGACCTGAAGATGCCAAGTGGACTTTCCAGGCCCCGTTTTTGTGGAAATGCAGGAAATGCTGCGCTCCAGAAATGGCAATAAAAGGCTGCTTCAATGTCATTGCATCCCTGCTGCAACAGCAGCCCAGGAGGAAAGCAGAGCAAGGTGACATGCTTGTCCCAGTTAAATTTGGACTTTTGCTGCACAAATGGTGAAGCCCAGCAGTGCCCAAAGAGAAAAGCTGCATCCTCTCCCATTTTCACATCCCTCTCCAGAAAACAGCACTTCCACACTCCAACAGCACTTCTGCAAAGCACCAATTAGCAACAGACTCCCGATGAACATTCCAAATCCCATCTCTCTAAATCAGCCTGTGTCAGCAAAGGGCAACACTTTGAAAGGCTGGGAGTAATTCTGAGGAACTTACGAGAGGAAGGCAAAGAAACTTGAAACATCCTGGCTCCCTGGTGTTATTTGGGCATCTGATGGCTTGCTGCTGGCAGCATCACCCATGGGAAAGGTGCTGCTGTCACACACAGGGAAGGTGAGATAATTGCAACGATCCAAAGGCTCGTGCAGAAAGTCTGATCCATAGGAATTAATTTAGAGAGCTGATATTTTTATTGCAGCACTCTCCTGTTTTGACAGGCAATGGGAACACAAATTAAAAAGCACAAGGTAAAGGGGAAAAGAGGAAAAGAAAAAGACAGATTTTGTACTGACACAAGTTTGAGTTGCAGGAGTGGGAGCAGCACAGGAGCAGACTGAACTGCATTCAGTTGTGGAGTCCTCAGCATAGGAAGGTCATGGAGCTGTTGGAGCGAGTCCAGAGGAGGCCACGGAGATGATCCAGGGGCTGGAGCACCTCCTGTACGAGGACAGGCTGAGGGAGTTGGGGTTGTTCCCTGGAGGTGTTCAAGGCCAGGTGGATGGGGCTTTGAGCACCCTGATCCAACGGAAGGGTTGGGACTGGGTGGGCCTTGAGGTCACTTCCAACACAAACCATTCTATGATTCTATGATTAAGAAGTGCAGGCCAAGAAAGTGACCTTATGTTCAGAGTTTTGGGGGGAAAAATACTTTAATGCTAAACACAACACACCCCAAAACCTGAGCTTAAAGACCTTCAAGCAGCTTCTGAAAAAGCAAAAGGACCCCACTGTGCTCTCTTTACTCACTCTACCCTTTCCCACCTGACACCAGCTTTTATTTCTAATTCTCATGAAGTAATTGCAAGGATGTGGAGGCTTTGGCTTTAACCACAGCAGAGAAATGATGCATTCTGAAATCAGAAGAAAAGGAGGCAGAAAAAAAAGCAGGTTCAAATTTTCTCACTATTCATGTCAGGTGAGATGAGTCATTTATGCCATAAGATGTTAGAAAAGAAGTCTTTTAAGGATTCATAAAAAACATAACGCACGCATAAAAGGCTGTTAAGAGGAGAGGTTTGCAATTAACAATGTTACTGTATCACTAACATGTATCTATGCTGAAAGCACTGGGGATTTGAAGCCCTTTTCACAAATATAATATTCTATTTTAAGGAGAGAACCGAGCGCCTTAGCAATAACCGGGAAAACTGCCTGGGAAGGCAGAGCAAAACAGTCAGATTCCTGAGCCAGATGGAGCCACTTTGCCCCTGATCAATCACTGTCTGTTATTATCCTTAAATGACCCCCAAAATAAAATCCATCCTGGAAGATAAACACAAATTTTGTGCTAAGCACTCGGCTTTCGGCGTTACCATCCTTCCCCCAGACTCCGCGTTTTTAGAAGAAACAGCGAACGTTACCCATAGCAACTGCAAAATGTCCCATCAGATTCAGATGCTGATTGTTCTACACAGAATTGATCTGACATAATGCTAATGATTCCAGGAATTAAAATAATTTTCTTTCCACCGTTGCTGCCCACCAGGCACTGATTTCAATCCCTGCTCCTCTCAGGGAGGGACTGACCCTGCCGTGCACCATCTGGACAGGAGCAGGGTCCTGCAAACACCTCCCTCATTGTCCTGCAACACCACTTTTTGTTTGAATTAAAATCAGGATGGGGTCTGGTTTCATCCCTTCTGCTGATCCTTGGGTGCCACTCAGCAGATTTCTTTTTGGCCACAACCTTCAATCTTTGCTCTTACTGTAATGCACCCAATCTAATAATAAGGAACTGCAAGGCTGGGCAGAGCCACTGCTCTAAACAGGATTTATATATGGAATATAACAAGAGGTGTTCAAATCAACACACAGTGAGGGTGCTGCCTGGGAACATGGATCTCAGCACCAGCCCTGGTTTCTGCTAAACTCACCTCAGGAGTCTAGATATATCTGGAATGTTTTGTACATATTATACATGTATAGTACATTCTAGACATAATTACATGATGTAAGATTTTACATTAGCTATTTATTACATTATAAATAATATTATTTATGTATTATAATGTATTGTTATATATGATTTATATTTTATGCACCTGCTTGGAGAGGCTTTGAGCACCCTGACCCAGTGGGAGGTGTCCCTGCCCACGGCAGGGAGGTTGGAACCGGATGGGCTTTAGGGTCCCTTCCAAACCAAACCATTCTTTGATTCTATGATATCACAATATTTTCTATAAATATATTAAAGCTATTAAATAATATGTATCTTTAATATATATAATGTCCATATATGTGCACAATATAGATGTAATCCATTGCATGGACGCAAACTAAAAGCTAATATTGCAATTCCTGATTTGGACTTCTCATCCGTACAGCTCTTCAGCACTCTTTCTGGCCATGCCATATCTCCCCTTCTTCCTTTAAATTGGAACTGCAGATGAAACTGGATGCCTCAAGGCTTTGTTAATGCCAGTCTGAATCCAGCCCAGCCAGATCCAGTAAGGATTAAAAGCTGTTCTCCTCCCTTGGATGTTAAATGACCTTATTACAGAGTGAGTTTTGTGTTCGCACACCGCTGTGCTCTGCACCAACCAGCAAAGCCAGAAGAGACCCAGAAATGTGTAAACCCCATGCCCTGACACCAAGGCAAAGCCTTCTCCAGCCCAGGCACAGGCACAATGGGTCTAAGGATCAAAAAAAAAAGACTTCAAGGAGATAAGTGTTTATTCATATCAACAATATTGTGCAGAAACACTGCTGGCATGATGCGGTGTGGGGGGAGGTCAGGGAAGGACACAGGAAACAAATGTTAGATATAATGTTCCTGGGAAAGCTAAATATGCCACAGAATAGCAAACCTGATCTTCTGTGGAGAGCTCCTGTATTTTTCAGGCCTTAACAAACATCAGCCAACCCCTCCTTCCAAAGTCCCAGGGCTTCCCAAGGTCAAAGAAAGAAAATCACTATAGATTTTCCAATGAACAGCCTGGTTATTTTGTAAGGGATATAAACACTTGTCCCTTGGTTGCCATCTAAGGATTCAACCAGTGGTCCTCTGAGAACCTAGTCCAATTAACTTTTATTATTATTTATTTTTTAAATGTAAAACCATATTCTAGTGGTTTCTGATTCCAAATGCTGCCTGAACTCCCTCCTTGGGCTGCCAGCTCTGCTTCCAGAAGCCCCCAAACCCTTGATTGCCAAGAGGAGCAGCAGGCCAAACAGCCACTTGTCCACCTCATTACACCACCCACAATATGTTGGAGGCAAACTGATGCTGTCTGAGCTAAATAAATGTGCTTTTGGAAGAGAAGTTAATCCTTTTTTCTTCACAAGAGGAGCTCCTCCGTAATGCAGAGCTCAAATCACTACACCAGCATTAATGTTAATCCTCAGGTTTCCCCGATGCTGCTCTGGGTTATCACCAGGACAAAAGCGAGAAGTGGGGCTTAAGATGAAGTGGTTCACAGGGAGGATGTGTGCATTGCTGCTTTTCAAGGGTTTGAAGTGGAGTAGCTGCCACAAATCAGCTCTCAAAACGTCCAGGATTAAAAGACACTCGGTCACAGCCGGGTGGGTGGGTGAGCAACGATCTCGGCGTTACACAAGGGGATTACGCACAGAGATTAAGGATTGCATTTTCACAGACTGCTTTGGATTTTGCATGGCTTCATTCCTTATTATGTCACAAGTTCTTGACAGCTGAAAACCAAAGCATTCACATGTGTAATTTCAGAGGATTTCAGAGATGATCCGAGGGCTGGAGCACCTCCCATACAAGGACAGGCTGAGAGAGTTGGAGTTGTTCAGTCTGGAGAAGAGAAGGCTCTGGGGAGACCTTAGAGCAGCCTCCCAGGACTGAAAGGGGCTCCAGGAAAGCTGGGGAGGGGCTCTTGATCAGGGAGTGCAGGGACAGGATGAGGGGGAAGAGTTTTCAGCTGAAAGAGGGGAGACTGAGATGAGATCTTAGGAAGAAATGTTTTGCTGTGAGGGTGGGGAGGCCCTGGCCCAGGTTGCCCAGAGCAGTGGTGGCTGCCCCATCCCTGGAGGTGTTCAAGGCCAGGTTGGATGGGGCTTTGAGCCCCCTGATCCAGTGGGAGGTGTCCCTGCCCATGGCAGGAGGGTGGGACTGGATGGGCTTTGTATTTCCTTCCAAAACAAACCATTCCATGATTTCACACAAGAAGAAGAATTGCAGCACTCAAAATTAGAAGCCATTTTTCAGTTATTAGTCCTACTTATTATATACCTTATTTTCCTGCACTAATTAGCCCAATTAAAATTTTCTTACTGTACTTCAAAGATGGGTTGCTATGCTGCTCTATGAAATGCTCAAGCAGCACGAAGCAAACTCACATTACTGCCACCAATTCTGCTCCCCAGCGGGAGCCGAGTCTGCACCCCAGGCGCCCGGCCTTGAGTTACCAGACCATGCGGTTCAAGAAAGCCTTCCAAGGAAAGCACATTTCCTGGCCTGGAGACATGTACAGACAGAGCTGAGATGCAAATTGTACCAAAGCTGCCTCCCAGGCACACGTTTTCTTTCCACACTCAGCTCCCCCCCTCCTCCGAGCACCCAAGAGCGGAGCGCGGAGGAAGGATGCGCCAGGCTGGCGCACGGCGATCAGCAGGCAGAGCTGAACACATCGCGCTGCTCACCCTGCAAATCTGAACCCTGATAACCTCTGGGGTCCTGCTGGCTGCCACAACCCCTGTATTCAGCACGTCGTCACCCGGCGTCAGCACCCACGGAGTAAATCAACCCCGAGGCATGTGGCTGGGATGCTTTTCAGCCACGCCATCTGTACAGGGTTACAGTAATTCCCACGTGAGCAAACACTTTCCTTTCCCATCCCTGGAGGTGTTCAAGGCCAGGTTGGATGAGGCTTTGAGCAACCTGATCCAGTGGGATGTGTCCCTGCCTATGGCAGGGGGTTGGAACTGGATGGGATATAAACTCCCTTCTAACCCAAAGCATTCTATGATTTTAGTTTATCCCCAGATTTTTAATTGCATTTCATCTTCAAAAAAAGGTGTTTAAAAGAAAAAAAAACACCAAACTCCTATTTTCTGCTGCAAGAGAAATGAAGAAAATATTCACTTTATTGGTTTACTAGGAAGGTTCACCCCCGCTTTCTAACATCTTTGCCTCACTCATGGTCCTGCCCTCACCCAGGCAGAGCTACCACACAAATTGCTCAGCCCTGGCCCCTCTTGACACTTGAACACAGCAGGCTTCTTTTCAGCTGTAAGAATTTGAATGAAACAGGCAATTCAGCCGAGCCCACGCACACAGTTCACTGCAAGTTCATTTTAATGCAGCCCAACGGCTTTTACCTGTCACAGAAACCAACCCAAATAAAACCTCAGTGCTCTGCACAGATTGTCAGCCCAGTCATGAACGGGGTCAGGTGCAGCCCCACAGGTATCGTTTCCCCTAGAAGCAACCCAGGGGATCTGGATTCATATCCACCCCCACCCCGGGGCCAAGGCATTTTGTGAGCAGAGCTGAGTCTCTACAAAGGTGGAATTGAAAGCTCCATCCCTCCAAAGCAGCATCCTGGTTGATGGAGGACCACACCACTGGGCCTTCTCATTGGGTGCTGAATCTCAGCCTGGAGTGCATCGCCCGCCCCATCTGCTCCCACTGATATTCACACAAAGACAACATCACACTGGGATGAATGGGAAAGGAGTGCTTTTTGCCAGCATGTTCCACCACATCACAGTCCATCCCTGCCAAGACTTGGATAAATACATATACAAACAGGTATGTGTGCAAATAAATGTATATACCTACATGTTTGAGTGCTTCCTCTCCACCAGTGAGGCTTCCCTGCAAGAAGCAAGGTGCTGAAGGTGGCAATTCCTCCCCACCAGGCTGATTCCTTTCAGCCAGGGGTAAAATCCTGCAGGATCTCACTAAATGGAACACACAGAAAAGTGAGCTCACCAGCAGAGATCAGATTACGACACCCTCGTTCAGATGTCTCAACTGATTCACTTGAGATTTACCTGAATGTTGCCAACTCAGCGTTTTACCCAGAATATCCTGACAATATTTCCCTTAAAGGCCCAGTTCCTGGAGCTCAGTGAGAGTTTCAGTTTTCTTTAAAAAGTGAAAGTCCAAAGAAAAAAAGAGAGGGAAAAAAAAAATGACAGTCTGAGTAAGGTGTGATTGTTCAGCCTGGAGAAGGCTCCAGGGGGACCTTAGAGCAGCCTCCCAGTACTGAAAGGGGCTCCAGGAAAGCTGGGGAGGGGCTGCACTCAGGGAGTGCAGGAATAGGATGAGGGGGAAGGGTTTTCAGGTGAAAGAGAGGAGATTGAGATGAGATCTTAGGAAGAAATGTTTTTCTGTGAGGGTGGGGAGGCCCTGGCCCAGGTTGCCCAGAGCAGTGGTGGCTGCCCCATCCCTGGAGGTGTTCAAGGCCAGGTTGGATGGGGCTTGGAGCCCCTGATCCAGTGGGAGGTGTCCCTGCCCATGGCAGGGAAGTGGAACTGGATGGGCTTTGAGGTCCTTTCTGAATCAAACCTCTTCATGATTGTATCATTCTATGAAAACTTACAACCCAAATGCCCCAAAACCATAATATACCTTAAATAAGTGACGAACTAATCAACCCTAAATCTCAAACTGTGTTATGCTTAAAACCTCACGGGTTTCAAACCATTTCCATGAGTTATCTTGCTCTGAATTTTTCTTCTCATCCTGTGCTGGCAACTGGTAATGCCACGAGCAAGCAGCTGTTTGCAAACAACTGGAAGATGTTGGAAGGGGATGTTGGGAGGAGAGAAAACCCCCTTAATATGTAGTAAGAAGCACTGATTCATCAATCTGAGTGGCATGAATATGATAACTTGCAACTAGAGAAATGTATTCTCCAGCAGCCTCTGAACACTGAGAAGGCTTCAACGAAACTCAGGGCTGAACAGCCACAACAATGCTGGGGCCCACGGGGCATATTTTAGGAGAGGAAATTAATAGAAATAAATGCAAATAATCATCTCCCAAAAGAGCCTGAACAACCTCCAGCAGCAGTGCTTGTCTCAGCAGGCTCCAATTTCCATTTCTGGGGAGCAAGGCAGCTGGGAATTTCCCTCTTGCCAACGGGGCTGGGTTCAGGGTGCAGAAACAACCCCGAGAAAAGTCCCAGTTTGGGGGTCACTTTGCTTGAAAAACTCTTAATTAACCAATATGCCCCAAACCTGCACTCAGCTGCAGTTTCTCAGGGCTCTTTGGGCTCTCCTGCTCAGCACTGTTGCTCCAGTTGGTGCATTGCTCCCCTTCTCCCTGTTTTCCTCCCATCCTTCCCCACCCCCAGGACATCCACCCTCTCCTGTCTTTCCTGATGCCTCCTGCTATGTTCAAATCCATTCTCTCTTTCAACAATTTACATCAAGAGGGATGCTTTTACCCAAAGCACAATAAAAAACAGACTCCCAGAGAAGTGGCCACATGCTTCCCAGCACTGACACTTCAACTGATGAAAGGATGCATTTGAGAACAAATATTAGTTCTATTTCTGTACCTATTAGATTCTTTTTCATGAATACATAAATCAAAGCACTATGGTTATTCCAGCTTATTTTCCCACTAAAAATGATGATGCAGCTTTAAGATGAACCAGATTGTTTCATTGGGATAAAGAATATTCCTTGTTCTCATTATCTTAAAGGAGCTGAAGAGACCTCAAACTCCACTGCCGTGCCCTTACACTGAAGACAAGAAAAACTCTGGTCTAAAGAAAGGAGGAATGTTCCAGGTAGGAATACAGGGTAAAAAAACCATGATTATTCCCATCAAGCATGTCTATTATCTGGGATGCTCAGCACCCAATCACCCACAGTGAAGACACAGTCCTTCCACCTCCAGCTTTATGATAGGAAAATGAAACAGAAAAATAATGGCAGGTTTCCATGTGATATTCATCTTCTGCCAAGCAACAAGCGATAGGATGAGGGGAAATGGCCTCAAGTTGCATCAGGGGAGATTTAGATTGGATGGTAGGGAACATTTCCTTACTGCAAGAGTGGTGAAGCTGTGGCAGAGGCTGCCCAGGGCAGTGGTGGAGTCTCCATCCCTAAAGGGGTTCAAAAAACATGTAGATGTAGCACTTCAGGACATGGTTTAGCAGGCACGGTGGGGCTGGATTGATGGACATTCATTTCCTAACACTTTACCAACATTATCCCCCTTCCCATGGTTTGTGTGTATTTTCTAAAGCCCTAACAACCACTGTCAGTATCCCAAAAAGGGAAACCTAGGAAATAAAAGAAACTAAAAAAAACCCCCACAGAATAACTTTCCATGCTGTACCAGGTTGAAAAAAGATTCAGTTTTGCATGATTTCTTCCTCTGAAGCAGGGCTGGGGCAGTTGACAGGGACCTGCAGTGGTTTTCACTCAGACCTGGTAGCAGTCTTCTCCACTGGACAAGCACAGCACACACATTTACAGATACCTGAGAGCCATATTCACAGGCACAACACAAAACTCATTTCAAATTTTGCTTTTTTGAGGGTTTTTTCACATTTTTGGTCAACGACTTAATACCTTCTGAACCTGCACGTGCCCCCAGAGAATCTTCTTGGGTGCTGCACCAAGCCCTGTCAGCACTGGCTGCTTCAGACACCCAGTTTCTTCAGCAAACTCTCTCCATGCTTTTTTTGTCAAATCTGGACCTATTTGCTCTTTTCTGCCCATGCCAGCATGAACGAACCTTCTCCAAATGACTGCAGTGCCAACTCATTAAATCAGAGCTTCTCTTTAACAGATTGCGACAGCTAAAACCAATATATAAAATCATAGAACTGTTTGGGTCAGAAAGGACCTCAAAGCACATCCAGTTCCACCCCCCCTGCCATGGGCAGGGACACCTCCCACTGGATCAGGGGGCTCAAAGCCCCATCCAACCTTGAACACCTCCAGGGATGGGGCAGCCACCACTGCTCTGGGCAACCTGGGCCAAGGCCTCCCCACCCTCACAGCAAAACATTTCTTCCTTAGATCCCATCTCAATCTCCCCTTTTTCAGCTGAAAACCCTTCCCCTCATCCTGTCCCTGCACTCCCTGATCAAGAGCCCTCCCCAGCTTTCCTGGAGCCTCTTTCAGTACTGGAAGCCACTCTAAGATCTCCTGGAAGCCTTCTCTTCTCCAGGAATAACACCATTTCTGTTTCTTTTAAATGCTTCCTCACAAACCAGAGAAAAGTTTAAGATTCATCTTTCTGTCAGTTCTGGATTTCCAGGTCAAATCAACTCTCATGGACTCTTTTTTACCTGCCAGACATGCCTTGCTATGCAAATGCTATGTACCTGGATAACAGAGGATTTGCACACCTGTGAGAACTGCCAAGTAGCACAACACCACTTTGGGTAACCAGGAGTTTCCTATCACAGAGCCTCACAGAATAAAAAACTCACTTCCTCCCCCCCATCCCCAACTGGACTCCACAAGGATTTTGACTCCAAGCCTTTTCAATTATTTTAATTCTGAGAGTTTACCATTACTACATGCAAGGCTCTCACTTCCTTGTCACTGTGGTTTGGCCCCGTGCCCACAATGCTTGGTGCTTTTCTAAGAACCTTGCCACAGCGCAGTGCAAAGCTGCAAAAATGTACACTTTGGAACACAACAGGCATTAGGAGACCAAATGACCCAGCACGGGAGTTCGAAAGAGGGTGGATTCATGTCTAATGGCCAGCTGGCAGGGTTGGTGTCACCTTGAAACCTAGGATAACCTATCCCAGCAGTGGGGACAGAGCAACACCACCATCTTCAGCCCAGGCTGCTCCCTACGAGGAGCGACTGAGGGAGTTGGGGCTGTTTAGTCTGGAGAAGAGGAGGCTCAGGGGAGACCTCATTGCTCTCTACAACTCCCTAAAAGGAGGTTGTAGTGGGGCAGGGGTTGGTCTCTTCTCTCAGGTGACCAGGGACAGAACTAGAGGGCATGGACTCAAGCTTCATCAGGGAAAGTTTAGACTTGATGTGAGGAAAAAGTTCTTCACTGAAAGGGTGATTGGTCATTGGAATGGGCTGCCCAGGGAGGTGGTGGAGTCGCTGACCCTGGAGGTGTTTAAGGGGAGACTGGATGAGGCACTGAGTGCCATGGGTTAGATGATGGTTGGAGTTAGTGTTGGTGTTAGTGTTGGGTTATCACACAGTATCACAGTATCACAGTATCACAAAGTTGGAAAGGACCTCTGAGATCATCGAGTCCAACCTATAACCCAACACTTAGGTTGGACTCGATGATCTCAGAGGCCCTTTCCAACCTTATGATACTGTGATACTGTGAACAGGGGCTGAACAACACTGAAGGAGGTCACAAGGAGATGTGCCTGCTTGGCACCTGCAAAGGAGCCAGGGCTTTCAACCTAACAACAAAAATACCCTTGAATCCAGCCATGATGGAAATGACACTGAAAGGCAGCGCTTCTGCCAAAGAGAAAGCAACAGGGAAAGCTTTCTATCATCCCAAGTCAACTGCTGAGGTCTTGAATAAATACCATCTGGAGCTCTCTCGCAGACCTGCTGCCTTTGCTCTCAGATGTAGGCTCTACCTAACATACCACACGACAGCTGCAAATCCAGGCAGGCTCCCTGCACGCCGTGGAGCTGATCTTCTTCACCTGCAGAAAGCACTGGCTGCGCGCAGCCCGCTGCCAGCGGCAGGAAGTCTGTACAAATTAATTACTTGCCTTAGGCGACTTGATATTGGCCTTAACTGGGTCAAATAAACTGTAGCAAACCACTGTCTCCCTCTCCCCTTAAAAAAACACCGAGTTGCAGGTTTAATGAACGGAGCTTCCATCCAAAAATAGTTCTGCAGGTTGAGACTGCAGCTTCCCCTATCGTACAAGATGAGCACAAACCAGAGAAGGAGAAGTGTTAAGCATGTCGACGCCCAACACATGCAGGACCAGCCTTTGGTGCCTCTAAATCACAAGGAGCAGACACTGTTTTGATACATCAGGAGTAAGACCTTAGGATTTTCACCTTTAAGGCATGGGTGGTTCAATGCCTGAAGCAGCTCTGGTATTCCTGGTATCCAGTCTTAGGGTCCCAGCTGGAAGAACGTGAGGGCATGATTTCATCTGCCTTGATCCTGTGTCATCACTTACTCTGGTGTTAACTGGGGATAATGTGCTACTAAATCACAGAGGAATCCTCCTTGGCTCCCCTTTTGCACAGATCCAGTGGTCCCGAGCAATGGAGGCACCAGGGTCCATGCCATGCATGGTGTGGCTGGCATGCTCAACACAGGTGGTGCCACATGGCAACCCTGGGTACACAGACAGATTGAGAGGCTGGAGAGCAGCCCTGCGGAGAGGGATCTGGGGGTTCTGGTCAATGGCAAGTTGAACACGAGCCAATAGTGAGCCCTGGCAGCCAAGAGGGCAACCCTGTCCTGGAGGGCATCCAGCAGGGCATTGCCAGCCAGGAGAGGGAGGGGATTGTCCTGCTCTGCTCTGCACTGGGGTGGCCCCACCTCGAGCACTGGGGACAGTTCTGGGTGCCACAGGATAAAAAGGACATCAAACTATTGGAGAGTGTCCAGAGGAGGCCCCAAAGCTGGTGAAGGATTTAGAGGAGAAGCTGTATGAGGAATGGCTGAGGTCCCTTGGTCTGTTCATCCTGGAGGAGACTGAGAGGGGATCTCAGAGCTGTTTGCTGCCTTCTCACAAGGGAGGGAGGGGAAACAGGGGCTGAGCTCTGCTCTCTGGTGACCTGGGACAGGACTGGAGGGAATGGCAGGAAGATGTGCCAGGGGAGGTTGGATATCAGGGAGAGGTTCTTCCCCCAGCGGGTGGTGGAGCCCTGGAACAGCTCCCCAGGGCAGCAGTCACAGCACCCACTCTGCCAGCATTCCAGGGGCATTTGGCCAATGCCCTCAGTCCCACGGGGTGAGTGTTGGGAGTGTCCTGTGTAGGGACAAGAGTTGGACTCCATGGTCCTTTTGGGTCCCTTCCAGCTCAGGTGATTCTGTGATTCTGTGCTGCCAAGGAGCACTATTGCAAGCAACGCTTTCAAAATCACTGCTCGGACCACGTTTTTCTGGGGACAGACTTGAGGCACAACGTGCGCAGGGAGATGTTCACCTGTCAGTGGTCATGTTGTACCTGAATACAGACATAATAAAAAGGAACATGTCCAGTTCCACAGCAGCTGAAGAGGGAGGATGAGATGGTGGATGCTTCTTCAGCAGCCCAGGCACCAGAGGGAATCAGCACTAACAAATAAAGCCAGAATGAGACCAGCCAAAGCTGGCACAGCCCAGGTGGCAAAAAAAGAAGTGGAACAACATGTCCTGGGTAACGTGTCATCCACAGAAGAGCTTCACGCACTCTTGTGGGATGGGCAGAGTTTGCACTTGAGCTGACATTTGCTCCATAGAGGAAAGGAAAACTTCCCTAACCTGGAACTCTTCCTCTTCCCTTGGTAGGCTGGAAAACTTATTCAACAATCTCCTGCAAGGCTCTAAATAACTCTGTATTCTCCATGAAGGGGCTGAGAAAGACCACTGGGGTGGCCTGGAACCATCAAGAAATGAATACTGAAAATATATATAGTCAAAAGATGGCAGAAGAAGTTTCATTCACCAGTGAGATTCTCACCAAGAGTCAGACACAGCATGAGCATTGCCTCTGAAGCCTGACTCATTTTTCTGAGTCCATGCTAAGACACCACACTCACAAGTTTCCCACGAGGAATCCTTTAAAATCCTCCTTGTAATTACTATGAAATCATATTCCCTGTTCTTTGCTGATGGATTCTGTCCCAAACCATAACACACAACCCAGCATGGGTAGAGTCAAACGTATCTAAAACACACGTGGCTTACACAGGATTTCTTTTGAAGGAGGCAGCACGTGTCTGAAGTCACACTAGATAAAGAGTCTGCTTAGGGCTGTCAAGCACCCCAGTAAAAATGAACAGTGTAGCTCTAGAGTTTTGGGCTTAATGCTCCAGTAAAAATATGAAGGTTCCTATTTTCTTGTACTCACCATTTCTTTGCAGCCTAAGGGCCCCCACACAGACCACAGGGACCTCAAAAGAAACCCCTTCCATCCAGGTGGGCTTGCTGCACGAAGGCAAAGCTGTTCAATTCTGTAATGAGGGACTTTGCTATTTTGAGCACATCAACGAGGAACTCTACATCAGTTTGCCCAGCTCCCAGAAACCAGGAAGTTTTGCACTACCAAGTAGAAAATTCAGATGAGCTGAGATTGTTTCCACTTTTTGAGCAGTTGCAGATCTTCTACCCCAGCATGGGTGTTGCTCCCATCCTTATAGCATATTTGGGGAGTGAGAAGGAACAGCAAGAAAGAAAAGCCCCAGATGACCAGTAACACAAGCACAATTGATTTATGAGAAACAGCACTGCTCTTTTAAATCAAAGCAGTGAACAGTTACCGTTCGGCACATCAGTTAACAACCAAAATTAACAACTGCTTGCAATATCACTGGTGGACTATAAAAATCCTCTCCAAAACCACTACTGGTCATCTTCCATCAGTGAAAATTACCACAAGAGCATCCACTCTGGTAGCTTATGCTGTTAAGAGTTGTACCAGGATAACACCTGGGTTTCAACCATAAAATTTTGTCCATCCTGAAGAGCCAGACCCAGTATTTCCAGCCGTGCACTTCTTCCTCAAAACAATTTCTGATTTGCTAAACAACCTTTGTACAATTGCTGGGTTTTCAGGCTTTCAGAAAGACTCAAATCAAGTCACAGCTTAAAGAAATACACAGGGTTTTTTTTAAGCACAAAGGCATCAAGAGCAAAATATATTTTTGAAGCTAATAAAATAAATCTTTGCCCCATTCCTTAAGACCCCAACTCTCCTTTGCTAAGATCCTCAAACTAAGTTCACCTTCACCTGCAATAAAAAATGTTAGAAAAGTAAATTGGGGATGAAAGTATGACCTTATAAAGAATTTTCTTCTTGCACTGAGGACTCAACAATAGAAAATGCTGCATTTTACAGAGAAATAGGGAGTGTTCTTTGAATGAACAGCTGCGCTTCACATCTATGTTTAATTAAAGAACAGCTGGGTTGAAAAGTGGCTGCTTATCAAGAGCTAATAACTAGATCTCTTCCTAATCTACAGGGTGTTTCATCAGTGGGGCAATCATACATGTAAATATATATAGACATATCATACATAACTATATATAGACATATCATACATAACTATATATATAAAAGAAAATATTGCATGTATTGGCTTTGCAGAATGGCATATTCCAAGGAGAAGTCTGTCCCCATGAAGGGCTCTCAGTCAGGCATCTAAACAAGTCTTTAAATAAATGGCACTATAAGAAAATCTGTCCATCTCATACCAGCACCACCCAACCTGCACAGGCTCCCGTAGCGTGCAGAAGCATCAGGCAGGGAGAGGCTGAAGGCGGCACAAACTCCCTCCACCTGCTGCTGCTTTCTGAAGGACTTGGACATCCTCCCACTGCCTTACAAAGCCAGACGGGTGATAAACCCCCTGCCAGACAGGAAGAAATTAGAGGCAAAGGCTATAAATACAGTGGGAGCAAGGCAGAAGCACAGAGGTGGAATAATAAGGAGCGTTTCGGTGCTGCGCATCTTGGAGAATGGGGAGACTGCCGAGGTCCACTCCACATTGCACCCCACATCTGGCACTGGCTGAGCCGAGGGGTGCAGAGCTCTGCCTCCAGCTCAGCTCGGCCACCAGGGCTTCTTCTGTAACCTCATTATTACTTTACATTTCTCTACACTTAACAGCTTAAGCCTCTTATCTTCCACATGCTCTGAGTCCATGCAAATAGCGCTAATAAAAGCAAAGGATTCTCATTACGGCACAAATCTCCTCTCAGAGCACGGCTGTGGCCTTTTTTTCCTCTAAGCACCAGGAAACAGCCTGGGAAGACAAAGGAGCAGAGCCTCAGAGGACAAAAACCAGCAGAGCCCAGCCAGTGGAGCCTTTTATTCACCTCCTGCAAGGCTGGCAGCTCCATCCCTCAGAGTTCAAGTTCATGTTCAGAAGGATTCCCAGAAGCCAACTAAACCTGCCGGGAGTGTCCAAACTGACACATCCCCACTCCTACAATTTAACTTCCAGACCTGACCAAGTCCACAAGAGCAGCCCCTGCTCTCTCTGTATCCGAAGTGCCAAGGGCAGGTGGTGAGGGGATCCGTGTTTGTCCCTGTCATTCCTGCCACCAGCTGGGCATCTCGGCTACACAACTTGTTATCTGGCACGACGTTACCTCTGACACTTCAGCTTTGCATCTGCTTTCTGCAAGTCTGACTTTGGCCTTTAACCTCTGTGCTATCTCCCCACCTTTGATGGAGCATCTGGCGAGGTTTAAGGACAATTTATGAGCTCTGATTGTACTCAGTGTTAAGCAGGTGGAGAGTAAAGAAATGGCAACCCACAGAGAAGGGAAGGCAATGGGGATCAAACGCTGAACTCTCTTCCCAGTTGTGAACCAGGGGATGAGGCATCTTCCCACTGTCTCCTCTTGTCCTGTGTAGGTCCTACAGCGCCAGTGCCATAGGTCATGCACATAAGAGACAGAATGTCTTCAAAATGCAGAGATCTTCATAAAAGATAGTGTCAAGGCAAGCCAAAATGTTCTTTTTTTTCCTTTTCCTACTAATTAGCTGCCCGCTGCAAGAAATAGCATCCCTCAAACTTTTGACCTGTTTGTATTCTCCCAAAATTTTCACAGCTCCTGCCCTGAACTTTGCTGCCTCAGATGAGCAATAATTGAAGACAATAACTTCAAACCACCCCAGTCAGAGAGAGGGTTTGTTCCACATGTAGAACAAGAAACACAACGTAGGTGGGAGAAAAGGGAGAGCAAACAAAGAGGAATATTATAAAACAAGCTAACAGTCTGCAAGTATCCAGCTTTATCCTGAAAGTCCTTTTGGTGATAGAGAGGTACTTAATTGCTGGCTAACACAGCCTAGAAAAGACACAAAACTGCCTTTTGCACAGGTTACCCAAACACCGCCCTCTGCAGCAGCTTCAGGGTCAGATCTTGATAGAATCATAGAATGGTTTGAGTTGGAGGGGACCTTAAATTCAACCAGTCCTATTCTCCTGCCATGGGCAAGGACACCTCCCACTGGATCAGGGTGCTCAAAGCCTGGCCTTGAACAGCTCCAGGGATGGGGGTGGGTGCAGCACCTGCCCTGTCCATCAATCAGCATTGTGATAATCGGATAATGACAGACTACAAATAACTATCTAAGCTCCTTTCCAGGAAAGTTTTGCACAGGTTAAAAAGGACACAACAGCTCCTCATCAATTAAAGAGGCCATCAGGGATGTGCGAGCTGTTACACCAGACCCTTCCCTCATCTTTGCAGCCTGAAGCTCTGCGTGAGCCTGAAGCTGCTTCCAGTACTGAAAGGGGCTCCAGGAAAGCTGGGGAGGGGCTCTTGATCAGGGAGTGCAGGGACAGGATGAGGGGGAATATTTTTGAGCTGAAAGAGGGGAGATTGAGATGAGATCTTAGGAAAAAAATGTTTTGCTGTGAGGGTGGGGAGGCCCTGGCCCAGGTTGCCCAGAGCAGTGGTGGCTGCCCCATCCCTGGAGGTGTTCAAGGCCAGGTTGGATGGGGCTTTGAGCCCCCTGATCCAGTGGGAGGTGTCCCTGCACATGGGAGTGAGGTGGAACTGGATGAGCTTTGAGGTCCCTTCCAACCCAAACCATTCTATGATTCTATGATCCCACCTCAGATGCAAACAGTGTGAGCATCCAAATATTCCTGTTAACATCAACAAGATCAGGATAGGTGAGACAAATATTTCCAGATATGCTTGGATGCATATTCATCTTTATCTGGATGATGTGTAACACTGGCAAAGCAAAGCCATGGCTAATCAGAAATGCTCTGAAAGCACCAAGCTGCCCTTCACACCACACCAGCCAGCATTTGCTGTCCTTTTTTACCTCTCTTTTCTTTTTCTTTTTTAAACACTGTGACTCTTCAAAGAGAATTTTCCACACTTTGGACACATGCTGTGTTGAAAGGCTTGGGAAGCCTTTTTAATTTGAAAAAGGCAGCACAGAAAACAGAAACACTTGAAAGGAAAAGCACTCAGGAAATATTAATACGAAAGAGGTGGAATCCATGTGTTTTCCTTTGAAAAGTTCTAATATCTGAAAGCTCAGACATACCTTGAGAGACAACAGCAGGGCAGCCAGGATGTGTATCACAGCATTTCTGTTGGCCAGGGGTTCTTTTTTCTTTCTTTTTAAGTAACTATGCAATGGTGTAAACTTTGGAACTTCCTTACAATCCATACTTAATAACACTGTCATGTTTCAAGAACTGATTATGCAGCCTACAAATATGCAAGGATGCATTTAATTATCTGAAATTACAGGCTGGGGGGGGTGCATTTTTTAACACATGGTTGTATGTTTTCTTTTTTGTAAGATCTAGAGCCAATTTACAGTGTAAGAAGAGTTGGCAACAGCCTCGTGTCAGTGAAGATCCTGGAGCAGAGGAATTCAAGCATTTATGACAAAGCTTCATAAAAGTATTAGCCTCAAAATTAAGCCTCTAAATCTAAGTCAAAACTATACACCTGAAAGCATAGGACACAGCTATTTAATCATAAAATCATAGAATGGTTTGGGTCGGAAAGGATTTTAAATCTCATCCACTTCAACCCCCCCTGCCATGGGCAGGGACACCTCCCACTGGATCAGGGGGCTCAAAGCCTCAACCAACCAATCTGGCTGGAGAGGAGTCAGGCAGAAAGGGACCTGGGAGTGCTGGTGGCCAGGAAGCTCAACAAGAGCCAGCAGTGTGCCCAGGTGGCCAAGAAGGCCAATGGCATCCTGGCCTGCATCAGGAATAGTGTGGGGAGCAGGACCAGAGGAGTTATCGTCCCCCTGTACTCGGCACTGGTCAGGCCTCACCTTGAATACTGTGCCCAGTTCTGGGCCCCCCAGTTTGGGAAAGATGTCAGGATGCTGGAGAGTGTCCAGAGGAGGGCAACGAAGATGGGGAAGGGGCTGGAGCACAAGCCCTACGAGGAGTGACTGAGGGAGTTGGGGCTGTTTAGTCTGGAGAAGAGGAGGCTCAGGGGAGACCTCATTGCTCTCTACAACTCCCTAAAAGGAGGTTGTAGTCGGGCAGGGGTTGGTCTCTTCTCTCAGGTGACCAGGGACAGAACTAGAGGGCAGGGACTCAAGCTTGGTCAGGGAAAGTTTAGGCTTGATGTTAGGAAAAAGTTCTTCACTGAAAGGGTGATTGGTCATTGGAATGGGCTGCCCAGGGAGGGGGTGGAGTCACCGACCCTGGAGGTGTTTAAGGGGAGACTGGATGAGGCACTGAGTGCCATGGTTTAGATGATGGGTTGGTGTTGGTGTTGGTGTTGGTGTTGGGTTATAGGTTGGACTTGATGATCTCGGACGTCCTTTCCAACCTTGAGATACTGTGATACTGTGAACCTGGCCTTGAACACTTCCAGGGATGGGGCAGCCACCACTTCTCTGGGCAACCTGGCCCAGGGCCTCCCCACCCTCACAGCAAAACATTTCTTCCCCAAGATCTCATCTCAATTTCCCCTCTTTCAGCTGAAAACTGTTCTCCCTCATCCTATCCCTGCACTCCCTCATCAAGAGCCCCTCCCCAGCTTTGTGCTCATCTGAAATATTGAGTTTAAAATGCAAAACACTGTGGCAATCTGGAATGAGGTTGAGAGATGAGACAGTGTCCAGACCCTTGGACTCACAAGCTGACTTTTACAAAAGGCTTAACTTCATTGACTATGAACACCCAGGTCTTTCCCTTGGCTCCCTTGCTGGTAACATGAGGCTGTTTACCCCAGACCTCAGTGTCTGAGAGATGCCTGGATGCCTCTTCCTCGAGGAGCAGCCCAAACCTAGCACTGCTCAGTTTGGGAGATGCAACAAGAAGACACATCCAAGGTGTAGACCATGTGGTTGCTCTTCTATACAAGTGCTGACCTACTATGAGGAAGAGCAAGAGCTGGGGGAGAAGAGTGGGGAGGGATTAAAATTCAGTTATTCACCATTTCCTTCCAGATTCAAAATTCCAGGTCATGCAGGACTTCCAAGGCTGAAATGCTTTTGTAACTCAAGTATCTCTCTACTGCCTTTCTCATGCATTTACATCCTGAAATGCTCTTCCCAACATGTCAACAGTTTCTTAATATTGCTGAAACCACAAATTTACACAGCTATTTTCTGAGATTCCTCCAGTTCCTTCCAGAGTCATACAAAGCACCTACTGCCTGGTGAGCCTCGCTCAGAAGAACAATGAAGGATTCCTCATCAGCATGCTGCAAAGGGCAAATTCCACATCTGACATCCCCTCAAAAAGCCACAATCATTCACATTGTCATCAGGAAACGTAGCGTGCCTTCAGCTTCCGAAATCATGGATTGCATCCCCTTAGCTCCAAGATAATAAATAATGACAATGCCCAGCACTGACACAACACGTCTATTCTTGGAGCACAAAACACTTTGTGAACACATGCAAACATCATTAATGCAATTTTGCAAGAGGGGAAACTGCGTGGAGAGCTTCAGTTTTTCTTTTTTTAAAGCACTACAGAGAGTAAAGTAGTGGAAAGTTGTTCCTCCAACACCCTGTGGTGTATTTAAGGGTACGAAAACCAACAGCGGAGCGAACTGCTCAGTTGAGGCTAACAGCGAGATGGTGTGAAAGTTTCTCTCTCTCCCATCTTTCATTTGCCACTTTGGATCCAGTCAAAGCTGTCAGCAGATGCAGTTTGCAAGCTCCTGTGCAAGCATCCCAATGTCCTCAGAGCCATCACCCACATCACGAGCATCCAAACAAAACAAATTCACAGAGCAGAGCTGCAGGGGTTGCCTTTCCTCCTCATGAACCCAACAATGCTCCCTCAACATGAAACACAAACAAGCAAAGCTGCATGAGAACTTTTCTGCCAGGGTCTATAATTCTAAGGTCCATGCCCAGCTGACTCCCCAACCAAAAATTAAATGCTTTGCTTCCCAGCACTGAGATCCAAGCAGCATCCCCAAGAAATAGATCAACACGCAGTTAAAAAATTAGGAGATTCCATGTGGCCAGGTTGTTTCTCCAGAAACAAGAGGAAAATGATGGAGTGAGTCAAGAGGTTGGCTCCTCAATGCTCAGAAGGAAGCTTGGTTCTCCCATGTCTACAGTGGAACAGAGAGTAACACCAAAGCAAACACTCTAGAAGAATATACAACGTTAGAGAGGAAATAATATTCTCAAAACAAACTTGGATGTGTGATTTCTGGCAATGAGGACAGAGATTATTACACCTTTCCTCCAGGAGGAACATCTAGGAGCAAGGTCGGTAGAAGGGCAGGGAAATTCACTGCACCCAGCAGTGGAGTGGATTTACCAGGATATCTTAGAGCAGCCTCCCAGTACTGAAAGGGGCTCCAGGAAAGCTGGGGAGGGAGTCTTGATCAGGGAGTGCAGGGAGAGGATGAGGGGGAAGGGTTTTCAGCTGAAAGAGGGGAGATTGAGATGAGATCTTAGGAAGAAATGTTTTGCTGTGAGGGTGGGGAGGCCCTGGCCCAGGTTGCCCAGAGCAGTGGTGGCTGACCCATCCCTGGAGGTGTTCAAGGCCAGGCTGGGTGGGGCTTTGAGCCCCCTGATCCAGTGGGAGGTGTCCCTGCCCGTGGCACAGGTGTGGGAACTGGATGGGCTTTGAGGTCCCTTCCAACCCAAACCATTCTCATGTGCCAGGCAACTTTTCATTAATTCATAAAGAATACATAATATTTATAAACACATCAGCAGGAAACAGGTATTAATGCATTAGCCTTGACAGGAACACCCATGGCAATTGAAGCAAGCACAGAGAATGCCTGTATGGCAGAGACACCCATCAAAAATCATAGCAAATAAATGTTGGGGGGAATAAAGTAAGATCTGTAAAGCAAAGCACACCGGCTAGAGCAGAGTTGAATTAACAATAGAGAACTGAAGAAGGGCTCTCCAGGGGTTGAGCAAGCAGCCTGGCTAGGGGCTTAAATAGTATAGGCTGCACAATTTATTTTTAAGCCAATAAAGAAAAACAAATCTGCTGCCCAAATAAACCAGAACACATTTATACACTTACAGCAGCAGCTCAAGCTGACAAAATTGGAGCTAAATATTAGGCATGCAAACAACAACCCTCTGTTCCGTATCATTTGGCTTCCCTGTGCTGGATGTCAAGATGAGGTGACAGGGAGATGCCACCCAGTCGCAGCCCCGGGCTCTGCCCTGGCTCAGGGCTGGGCTGCATGACAAGGACTCTGCCACCCTCAGCTGCAGCTGAGCTCCTTGAAGCCTGCTCAGGGCAGGTTTTGAGCTGCAGCCCAGCAGAGGGTCTTCTCCCACCATGATGCACAGAAGCAGCATTGCAGAGCAGGAGCTGGCCTTGGAGAGCTGCCTCCAGACCAGCAAACCATAGAACCCCTAAGGATGGGAAAGACCTCTAAGCTCATCCAGTCCAACCCCACCGTGCCTGCTAAACCATGTCCCCAAGAGCCATGTTTGCATGGTTTTTGAAGCCCTCCACAGATGGTGATACCACCACTTCCCTAGGAAGCCTCTTCCAATGCTTGACCACTCTTTTATTAAAAGAAATTTTTGCCAATATCCAATCTAAACCTCCCCTGGTGTAAGTTGAGGCCATTTCCTCTCATTCTATCACTACTTGGCAGGAGAGACCAGCACCCACTTTGCTCCAACCTCCTTTCAGGAAGCTGTGGAGAGCGACAAGGTCTCCCCTCACCTCCTCTTCTCCAGACCAAACAGCCCCAGGTCCCTCAGCTGCTCCCAGAACCCCTGTTCTTCAGCCCCTTCCCCAGCTCTGTTCCCCTTCTCAGGACGCGCTCCAGCCCCTCAATATCCTCCTTGCACCGAGGAGCTCAAAACTGAACCCAGGATTCAAGGTGTGGTTTGATCCAGTTTCTGAGGAAGACACCTCCCTGGGCAAGTGGGTGCTTCTCCACACCCAGCAAGACAGAGGGGAAACAGAGATGCAACACTGCTTACATGGGATACTTATTCTCTATTAAATGCTCTGTGATAAAGAAATTAATTGCCCATCCTAGTGAAAACACAACAGCTCAGTTTGTTAACACCAAAACACATCCATCCTCCACACTCATTCAGACATCTACAGGCAGCCTGAAGTAATTCCATCCTATATTTTTGCAGAGTTTAATTAAGCAGCCGGGCAGAACATGGACTAAACAAGCCAAACTGCAAGAGAGCAGCTCCAGGGCAGGCAAGCACAGAGGCACCAAGCTGGTGTGCAGCATCTGGCACCAAGGCTTTACATAAAGCTTTCACAGGAGAAAACTTCCAGCCAGCAAAGTTTACTTCAAAAAAAAAAGTGAGAAGTAGATTAATGGAAGGCTCAGAAAAAGCTGAATCTCTTATAAAAACCGTTTGCCGTACGCCTGGAACTTATTCTCAGTGGTTTAGCAAAAGGAACATTTTCCAGCTTTGAGAACTTTGATAGATTTATTACCTCCAAAGACTAAGTTTTGCTCTGTATAAAATGACAGGGCTCTCTCAAATGAGAGTGACACAGCATTCAATCTGCCCCTCTCACCCAAGAAACTTGGTGTGCTTTTTTCTTTTCAAAAACACTGCATTTTTCTCACTTCTAGATTAAAAAAAGAATATCAACATGCAGTTCCTTTAGCTGCTAATGCACTAAATATCCCAAAGATGTTTCCTTAGGTTCACTTCTTCCTCAGCGTCAGACACACACAAGTGGGCATTCATAGAATCACTGAATGGGTTGGGTGGGAAGGGACCTCAAATCCCACCCAGTTGCACCCCACTCCCACGGGCAGGGACACCTCCCACTGGATCAGGGGGCTCCAAGCCCCATCCAACCTGGCCTTGAACACCTCCAGGGATGGGGCAGCCACCACTGCTCTGGGCAACCTGGGCCAGGGCCTCCCCACCCTCACAGCAAAACATTTCTCCCTAAGATCTCATCTCAACCTGCTCTCTCTCAACCCAAATCCCTTCCCCTCATCCTGTCCCTGCACTCCCTGTTTAAGAGCCCCTCCCCAAGCTCTCCTGGAGCCCCTTTCAGCACTGGGAGGCTGCTCCAAGGCCTCCCCAGAGCCTTCTCTTCTCCAGACTGAAACACCCCAACCCTCCCAGCCTGTCCTCAGATGGGAGGTGCCCCAGCCCTCTGAACTCTTCCATTTACCTGGGGGCTGCAGGGCCCACAGCCACCACATACAGAACTTTTCAGGGAAGTTCCTTAACACAACTCAGCAAGTAAAGCACTTTAGGATGCTGTTATTGCTCCCTCTTCTTCCACATCTCCATTATGGTGAAGAATTATTTTACTAAGCACAATTTTTTTCCATTTTGCCTGAGCTGGTAACCTGGGCAGAGCCAATTTTACCTGCAAGTATTCTTTGTAGAAGGGGCCTCATCTCCAAACTCTCATATCTACTTTGCCTTTTGGTGCTTCTGCTGGTTAGAAAGACCATAAGCAGAGATTCAATTTCTAGCATTTTGGCTTCCAAGGACCCACACCAAGACAGTGGTTTCACAGTTGGCTCTGAGGATGGAAACAGGGTGATGGGCGATACTCCCTTTGCTGATTGACCTGCAGGAGACCTGCAAACTCTCCTTCTTATCAGGTGAAGTGTTTTGCCCTGTCTTGCCATTGCCTTCCTTCAGATAAAATATAAACAATCCAACTTTTTGGTGAAAAATGAAAGACTTCTGTCATCTGTAAGCCACATCGACAAATCCATCCAATTTGAATGAATCCAGCACTTGAAGACACCTTTTTTTTTTCCTATTTCATACAATGACTGAATCATTAAGGTTGGAAAGACCTCTAAGCTCATCCAGTCCCACCATCAGCCCAACCCCACCGTGCCTGCTAAACCATGTCCCAAAGTGCCACAGCCACATGTTTTTTGAACTCCATCAGGGATAGAGACTCCACCCCTGCCCTGGGCAGCCTCTGCCAGGGCTTCACCACTCTGTCAGTAAATAAATCTTTCCTAATATCCAATCTAAACATTCCCTGGCACAACTTGAGGCCACTTCCTCTCGTCCTATCGCTTGTTATTTGGCAGAAGAGACCAAGACCCAACAAGGTCTCTCCTCAGCCTTCTTTGCTCCAGGCTAAACAATCCCAATTCCCTCAGCTGCTCCTCATAAGCCTTTTTCTCCAGACCCTTCACCAGCCTCATTGCCCTCCTGAGAAGTTCAGCTCAGCGATATGTCAAGGGCACTGCTGGGGATTCCTGGTATTTTTGCAAACAGAAGGCACATGAATTCTGCAAAGGGCGAGTCCTTCAAAATCGTCTCCTCTCCATCCAGCCCCATTTCCAGCCTCTCCTGCTGGACCCAGAGCCAGGTGTTCCTTGTGCTGGGATTTCTGCAGACTTTGTGACTTTTTCACAGGAGAGAACACAGGATAAACAGCATCCAAACAACTGTTCTCAGAAGACTAATGACAGACGAGTTCATGGCTTCTCACCTTCTCACCATCTGCTACAAAAGGAAGGGAGAAACGGAGAGAGGCCAAAATAGCAATTATTCACCTCCAGCCTTTCAATCCTGCTGGAAAAGAGGAGCAGGAAAGCTGCAGCCTGGCAGCCCATGGGGGCTGAGAGTGTAAATGTCAAGGGCTCTGAACCATCAGAGCAATCTCCTCCTACAGCTTCTCCACAGGCTGGTCACAAGTCAAGGCAGGAGGCTCTGCAGTGCAGGTAAAAAGCACCTGCTGATGGCTGCAGTCACCTCCTGGACCCTGAACACTCCATGTGGGAATGCAAGAGTGAAGATAGGACAATACCACAGACATCTACAGGGGTGACTGTCAGACTTCCTTTATTTCTTAAGAACTCTAGGGAAATATTTAAAACTATTGCATTTTCATTTGCCTCGGTATTATTCTCATTGTCCATCAATTTCCCCCACAGAAAACCTCAAACCAGATCATTCAAACTCTTATAAAGCAGTTTCTGCTTAAGTGAGCATACCATAGGATGAAGTACACATGCAAAAGCCATCATTAATATATTCTCCACTGAAGGAGATAAGAAAACTCACTGTGGAGAACTTTAATAAACAACCCCCACCATGTGCAAGTCCGGTAGTTTCAGTGTGAAAAAAACATCAGGGTTGCAGTATAACTAAATATTTTAAAGAAAAACATGTCTTTCAAATCACAAGATCCACAAAACCCAATTCTGTGTAGTCATTTGTCTTGCCACAATAGGCTTCACCTTGCACTGTTTCATTAACATATTTAAATTACATATTCAGTAATTTATATAGAATCATAGAATAATCCTTGAGGTTGGAAAAGACGTCTAAGATCATCCAGACCAACCATCAGCCCAACACCACTGTGCCTGCTGAACCATGTTCACATGCTTTTTGAACACCTCCCTGTACAGGGCACCTGCTAGAATGTTAATGCAAGAGTAAATAACTTCCAGTACATTCACAGCTGCTGCACCTCTAAATCCCCACTGGCTGCACCTATCTCTTACCCATTGCCACCTCTTAGTTACTCTAAAACAATGATGTCAACTCTAAAGTAGGAAAAGACAAAGGCCTGGCTGGTGGATGGGGTGGGAGCACTCTTATGGATCTTCTCTCCCTCTGACCCCTGTCAGTTCTCCAGTTCCAGACTGCAATGAAATGGCAAAGGATTTAGCCTGAGTAACTCTCCATTGCCACTTTTTCATCTGAATATACCAGATGTTTTCATGGAGCAAAACTGCTATGTAGTGAAAGAAATCCCTCTAAAAGGAAGGGTCAGATAAACCAGACGTTGGTGGATGAGAAGCTCAACATGTGCTCACAAGCCAAAAAGCCACCCATGTCCTGGGCTGCACCCAAAGCAGTGGGAGCAGCAGGGCAAGAGAGGGGATTCGGCCCCGTTACTCTTCTCTGGTGAGACCTCACCTGGAGCCCTGTGTCCAGTTCTGGAGTCCTCAGCACAGGAAGGATCTATTGGAGAGAGTCCAGAGGAGGCCACAGAGATGATCCAAGGACTGGAACACCTCCCACACGAGGAGAGGCTGAGAGAGTTGGGGTTGTTCAGGCTGGAGAAGAGAAGGCTCTGGGGAGACCTTAGAGCAGCCTCCCAGGACTGAAAGGGGCTCCAGGAAAGCTGGGGAGGGGCTCTTGATCAGGGAGTGCAGGGACAGGATGAGGGGGAAGGGTTTTCAACTGCAAGAGGGGAGATTGAGATGAGATCTTGGGAGGAAATGTTTTGCTGTGAGGGTGGGGAGGCCCTGGCCCAGGTTGCCCAGAGCAGTGGTGGCTGCCCCATCCCTGGAGGTGTTCAAGGCCAGGTTGGATGGGGCTTTGAGCCCCCTGATCCAGTGGGAGGTGTCCCTGCCCATGGGAGTGAGGTGGAACTGGATGGGCTTTGAGGTCACTTCCAACTCAAACCATTCCAGGATTCTATGAACCCAAGCAATCAGCTCATCAGCAGACTCTCCAACAGTGCCTTTGCTTTTAGTTTTTAAGATATGCAACTTTTCAGGAGAGACTAAAAATAAACCTAGAGCAGGAAAAAGATCACTAAGGTGTAAGTTAGTGCTCAGATGAAAAGAGCACTGACTCAGCTCCCCTGGAACCCACAGACCTGAGGATATCCAGACTACACAGAGATCCCAGAGCAATGCCAGGGTGTGGCATCAGGAATTACATAGCAGGCAGTGGTATCCTCATAAAATCAGGCTGCACCATGCCAATGGAGACACCTGAGGTAACCAGGCTCTCTCTCTTCCCAGTTCTTTATGCAAAATCCAAAAGTTCACCTTGAGCTTGTTGTGACAATCCACTTTCCCCCCAAAAAAAGTCAATACATAAATTCAAAGCATTTATTGCATTTGTTCTTTAAATGATGTACTTTGATCTCCACCCTGATAACAAGCAAGTAATTGGGGGTTGCCTAAAGCACAGTGGCAGCATTATTCTGCAGCAAGCCAGCAGCTCAGAGTGTTTGGCACTGCTACCTCCCTAGCTGAAGAGAGAACATAACAGGACTGTTATGGGCTGGGGGAGTCCAGCAAGGAAAGCCTTCACAGTCCATGCTCCTGGCTCCATCCACAGCTCTCCCTGATTCTGCAACTGCAGCATATTTTCTCTTTGTTTTTTTTTTTAAAAAAAAAGTAATTCTTACTCAATAGAATTACTTTTAAGAGTGCAACTTGATAAAATGCAAAGAAGCTGAGCTCCCCCCCTTTCCACTCCAGCAGTAAAGACAGCAGAGAGAAGACAGACCCCTGCAAGGAGCCCAGGGCCAGCTGGGACAGGAGCACCACCGTGGCTGGCTGGAGGGGTAACATGGGTTTGGCCTGCCCTGCAGACAGAGGGTACTGGCTATCAGGAGCAGCCTTCATGGAGGAGGAGCTGGAAGAGAGCTCAGTGTTATTCCTAAGGAAAAAGAAGGTAAACAGACACAAAATCACGAGTGTAACCCTTCAAGCTTTCCTCTTCCACTGACCCAGAGCCTCACGTGCCTGGGACAGAGAAGAATTCTATTGCTTTGCATTGGATATTAGGTAAAATTTCATTACTGAAAGAGTGATGAAGCCCTGGCAGAGGCTGCCCAGGGCAGTGGTGGAGTCTCCATCCCTGGAGGGGTTCAAAAATGTGTAGATGTGGCGTTTTGGGACATGTTTCAGTAGGCACAGTGGGTTTGGGCTGACAGTTGGACTGGAGATATTTTCCAGCCTTCACAGTTCTACGATTCTATGAATTATGACCAGAACAGTCAGTCACAACTTGGTTCTTGCAGTCAGGGATGAGGAAGCAAACCCCACACAGCTCTCTCCTGAAGTTCAAAGACAAATGGCTTTGATCCCTCTCCTCCAGCTGAAAAATCACGGTTATGCAAGAGCTGCCTGTTTAGGACAAGGTGAGACAGACTAAAGCCCATCGGAGACCCAGCTTTGCTGAGACAAACTCCAAAATCATCAGATCTTGATCAAGTACATCTGTACAGAAAAGCAGTCTCCTTTTCCAAATAATATAATAGCCCTTTTGGGGACTCTGTGCCCCTGACACTCTCTCTGGAGTCATTGGGCTGCATTGTGTCGAACTCTGAAGTCATCCATAATTGTTTCTACTTAACGCACATTTGATCATTTAACGCTGGATTTGGCAAGTCCCAAACTCAACTCCAGCATTATGAATTCACTACAGTGCTTCACGCTGCACTCTGAACTCTAAGACAAGACTGACTCTCATTACGATGATGTAGATACGCCCTTGATCTCCTCTTGCTAAGAAATTGCTCTGTTCTCCTCACTGTAATAGCTGGTCATTGCATTTATCCTAATTTGAATTCATCTTCCTGACCACGGGGAACGAGAACTTTGTACAAAAGCAGCTCAGATCCTCCAGTGCTTTCTCTCCCATCACAATTCTCCATTCCACCCATGAATCCACCATTCATCTCACAGAACCATAGAACCATTTGGTTGAAAAACGCCTTTGAGATCGAGCCAAACTGTACCTGTCCACTACTAAACTACATCCCTGAGCACCTCATCTACCCATCTTTCAAACACCTCCAGGGATGGTGACTCCACCACTTCCCCGGGCAGCAATTCCATAACTTGAGAACCTTTTCAGTGAAGAAATTTTTCCCAATATCCAATCTAAACCTCCCCTGGCACAACTTGAGGTCATTTCCTCTCATCCTAAAGCCTATCACTTGGGAGAAGAGACCAACACACACCTTGCTGCAACCTCTTTTCAGGGAGCTGTAGACAGTGAGGCCTCCCCTTAGCTTCCTTTTCTCCAGGCTGAACAACCCCAGCTCCCTCAGCTGCCTCTCCTAAGGTCTGTTCTCCAGACCCTTCACCAGCTTCACTGCCCTTTTCCTCAGGTTATTCCTCAAGCTTGCTCCAGTAACAATGTAAGAGAGAAGCTCGGTCCACAACTGATCTCCAGGGGACATTCACAGCCACCCCTACCTTGATAATCCTCCTTGAGCTGATCCATTTCCTTCAGTGCATAATTCTCCATGTGACACCACGTCAAACGCTTCCAGAAATCTGGAGAGCTGAGCCCCGAAGTGTTTCCCTTGTCTGTAAAATCAGCTCTTACTGAGCAACTAGAATAACTTGGTTTTATCTTTTATTTAATTATGTAATAAAATAGTCATCTGATAGACATCACAAAGTCTTGCACCCCTGCAGGAAGCTGTGATGCAATTTGGTTTACCCTGCTGAAGGTCTTTAAAAAGCCAGAGGATAGATTACCTGGTAACAGTGAAAACCTGAAACGTGTTCCAATGGTCACTTTGTCCTCACACCTTGAAGGCCAAATGCAAACTTTTGGGGAGAAGATGGACAGTGAAGAAGATTCTAACAAACACCTCCGGGGAAGGGGCAGGTGACAGTGGGATTTATCATGTCCCGTAGTAAAACTGCGCAGGGAATACAGGAAGGACAGCATCCTGCATGTTTTTAATACAACTGGCAGTCTGAAAGACAGGAAATCTCACGTTACACGGATGTCTAGCAACCCTACCTCGTGGAATACTGTGGGAGCTGGGCCAGACACTGAATTCTGCCTCTGCTTCCAGCTGATCTGCCACATACAGAGCACACTGGTCAGATCTCAGAGGGTAGAGATGCTCAAGCCTCAGCTTGAAAACAGTGGATAAGATCTGCTGTGGTCCTGCATCTCTTCACTTGCATCTAATCCTACGTTAAGGCTCCAGGCAGGAGGTGGTTCATACAACACGTGGGGAAGCTCTTGACGAGTCCAGCAACTAAGGAAAGGGTAAATGTGGCAACAAACTCCAGGCTGGGCCATGCCAAGCACCTCCTCAGAGCCTCAAGCAGGCAGCTCACAATAACAGGAATCAGCATGTTGAGAAAGGACAGGGAGTGTCATGCTGCCCAAACAGGGGATCTCTTCCAGCTGGCTGCTTAAACCACTGTGGTCGGGTCCTTCATGCCTGGTGCTAATGCTCCTGGCTATTTCATCAGCCTCCTTTGCTTGCATTGAACAAAATAACATTAGCACAGAGCAATGACATCATTGCCAGGTGAGGCATCTGCCCACGGTTACCTCTGGTGAGGTTACTGGAGTCCCACTGGAGAGGTTTGCTCTGCTGGGATAACAGAGCTGTCTGGGCAGGCTGACGGCAGCTTGATCTTTACTGCAGATGCCTCTCTGGGTTTTCTTAGGATCCTGCTATTAGCAAGAGCAGTGCTGAGAAGTTTTCACAAGGCAAGGAAAGCAGATGACTAAAGAAAAACTCTCTGACATTCTCTGAGCAGAATGTTTGGCAGTTCTTGCTCTTGTATTCAGCACAGAATCGAGTGCCGAGTCGCACGTACAGCTGCTTGCGACCAATTCAGTGAGCTGGGCTGCTCAGACACTGCAGAGATTTAGGAGATTAAGAGATGTTCATGTGATTTGGAAACAAATACAGCTGTTACAGATGTGGCCAGCTTTGTGAGGAAGGGGGACAGCGATACTGTCAGTGTAAAACCTCGTACTTGTGATGACAGCCACAGTCTGGGCTGTCACTCTGCAGAGAGCTCCAAGCACCTGACCCATGCACAGCCTGCCCACCTTCTGTGACCCTGAGATGCAGATGGTGAAGGGAGGATGGAGGTGGGCTCTTCTGGTGGCTGCAAGTCTCCACCAAGAAACCAAAATCATCAGAACTGATCACTGCCAGGATAAAGAGCAATAGGAGTCAAGATCCAAAATTCTAATGAGATGCTCTGCATCAACCCCTACAGCACTGGCTCCATCAACCCCTGACTGAGAAAAAGATCGTGCAAGTGGACAGAGGATATTTAAAACAGAGCTACTTCCCTTTTCTGAGACCTTTCAGGAAATGAGATATGAGCTCAACTTCAAGAACATGAGTTTCTTCAGAGGGAAACAGGAGGGACCTTGAGAACCCATCACGCAGCAGTATCCTCAGGGGCTGACTTTCAGGACGGCCTCAGGGCCAAACCCTTGCATCAGGGATGCCCTTTGCTCTAAACCAACTGCATTTCCTAGTGGCCAGTAGGCAATAAAACAAAAAGCCAGCACTGCTAAGGGTCCTGTCTCACAGCTGCAGCCATAAGGAACCAGCATGGTTGGGCTTACACTGTGCTTGCAGCCCCAGATGTACAAAGAGCTGGGATATCCAGACAAGTGCGGTCTCAGGAAGGGATAAATGCTCGTTGCTGCAAGGAAAGACATGTGCAGTCATTCAGTGCCAGGCTCCCCACTTCTGGAGTAGCGTGTCCAGTTCCAAGAAGGACATGGAACTGCTGAAGTGGGTCCAAAAGATGGCTATGAAGATGACCAGAGAGCTAGAGCATCTCTGCTATGACAGGCTGAGATAGTTGGGGTTGTTCAGCCTGGAGAAAAGAAGCCTTCAGGGAGACCTTAGAGCAGCCTCCCAGTACTGAGAGGAGCTCCAGGAAAGATGGGGAGTGAATTTTTAAAAGAGCAAGTAGTGATAGGATGATTTTAAATTGGAAGGGGAAAGATTTAGATTAGACATTAGGAAGAAATTCTGCACAATGATGGTGGTGAGAACCAGGTTGCCCAGAGCAGTGGTGGCTGCCTCATCCCTGGAGGTGTTCAAGGTCAGGTTGGATGGAGCTATGAGCCCCCTGATCCAATGGGAGGTGTCCCTGCCCATGGCAGGGGGGTTGGAACTGGATAGGCTTTCAGGTCACTTCCAACCCAAACCATTCTATAATTCCACGATTCTCCAATTGCCAGCACATGAAAACCAGTGATCACAAGCAGATTTGGCTTCCAGTTACACCAGTGCAAGCCAAGGGCCAGCCCACGCAGGCAGTTTAGTTTATGAGGAGTTCCACCAAGGTAACAGAAGAGGGTTTGGGCCGTGCCCTCCCGACCGCCCGCAGAGCAGAGCCCGGTGCACACCAGCCCCGCAGCACGGGTCACACAGGCACTGCCCTGGCAGGGATGGGATGCTGCCAGCAGAGAGCAAGGGACAGAGCTGCAGGAATTCAAAAGCAATCCTGGCTTAAAGACACCTGAACCCAGTAAGCCTTGAGGGGAATTCTTGTCAGCATGGGGAGGCATGTCCTGGTACCCCTCTCCTCCACTCAGGAGCCAAGAAAAACATGTGCTGTGAAAACAGATGCTGTGACAATCGCACCTGCAGGCTTTCTTTGCACAACCCAGCTCTCCCCAGGGAGCACTGCCAGCCACCTGGCCCATCCCATGGAGGGATCCCACGCTCAGGTCTCCTCCTTGGTGTCTCCAAAGAACTTGGCCCCATGGAAGCCCGTCCTTCTAGAGTCTGTATCCTCTCAAAAACCTCAAGCCCCTCTAAGCAGTAATTTCCATCAATTGTGGTTGTGCTACCCAGCCCCTTCTCTACCAAGAAACCTTTGCACCTTCTTTTCAGAGCTCTCCCTAAGCTCTCTGGCCTGCAGCTTCCCCTGTAAGCTTCCCCCTTTGCACTGTGTCCAACAGGCACCCTTATCTTCTCCCTCCCTGGCCATCCTGCACCTCTCGTTTCCAACTTTGCCACCCTTATCCTCATACAAATCAGAGAATCACAGAATCAATGAGGTTGGAAAAGACCTCCAAGATCATCCAGTCTATCTGTCAGCCCAGCTACACTGTGCCTACTAAACCATGTCCTGAAGTGCCACAGCTACATGAACTCCTCCAGGGATGGAGACCCCACCATCTCCCTGGGCAGCCTCTGCGAGTGCCTCACCACTCTGGCAGTAAATAAATGTTTCCTAATATCCAATCTAAACCTCTCCTGGTGCAATTTGAGGCCACTTCCTCCTGTCCACTTCTTACTTGGGAGAAGAGCCCAGCAACCACCTCACCACAACCTCCTTTCTGGGAGCTGCAGAGAGCAATGAGATCTCTTCTCAGCCTTCTCCTCTCCAGGCTAAATAATCCCAAAACTATCTTCCCCCATACCAACCATTTCAGCACTTGATGACCAGAAGTTATTACATCTACAATCAAAACCAAATCCAGCCAATACCTCCAAGCAGGTTTCCTCAGCTTTATCAACTTTCTGTCTTGAAACAACACTGGTGGCAAACCCTATGATTTTAAAGATAACAATGCTTCTTCAGTGATTCAGTCACTTATTTTGCAGGTGACAAATCCTCAGTATCCACACATCCCTTCACACATCCCTCCCCACATCCACATCCTGCAAACTGAAGCAGTAAATCCACACTGAGCCATGATCACAAAACCTTAAGCTCTGCTGTGCTACTTCATAGGTGAATCAGCAGCTGATGCTCAGAGACATCTGCAGCCAAGATGTGTAAAACTGCACCCTCCAAACCCTGTATCCACCCAGTGCCCCACTGGGCTCACCACAGCTGCATCAGTGCAGTGGCTGCAGAAAGGAGTTGCTTCTCTTCCTTGTGATTTTTCTACCTCTTGAAAGAAATCTTATTCATTTTTGCTGTTACCTGATGAATTGAAACTCCAGCACTAAGGTCTCTGTGTACCAGCCATGGCCTGGCTCTAGGAAACCGAAAGTAAGAAAATTTCTCATCCATTTGAGCTACCTTTCACTCTCCTATCAGGGTTTTTAGCCTCAATGGTGTAGTGGATTGACTTTGGGTTTTTTCAGATCTTCCTAAAAAAAAAATGGCCTTTACAGGTCTTCCTTAACAACCGAGGTCAGGATCCACGGAAGTATTCCCTATCTTCCTTTAACATAACACAACATATAAATAAGGTGTAGATAAGGGGGTACGCTCTCTTCTTCTTCTGGGAGGCTGGAGGCTCCTTGCTGCTGGTTCTGTCTGGAGCTGAGGCCTGTGGTGGCTCCTGTTGTCTGCCCACGCGTGGGGGGAGAGTCCTGGGTCGGATTGAGCTGCTCTGCTTTCCTCAAGGGAAGTGGTGAGACTTCATTAGTTCTTTACTTTGTTACTGGGTGATATAGTTGTATGCCAGGTGTTATATAGATCCTTTTTGTCATTTTTCCCATTTTCCCTTTCCCCTTTTCCCTTTCTTGGGAGTTTTGCATGATACCCTTGCGGTGCAGTTCTTTGTATTTAGAAAAATATAGAAATATATACATACAGTGTGATTTCATTTTTTTTCCATAGTTTTCTTTTTTCCTTTGAAAGGGGGGAATTTTGGGAGAGGGGCAGAGTGAGCAGTTGGAGAGCTTGGGAAAGCTAACTCAAACCAGCTCAAATGGCAAAGGAGAAGGAAAGAAAAAAAACAGCCCTGTGGAAGGAGGGAGCAGCCAGGCCCAGTGCTCGACAGACCCAGGGCCAGGAGAAGGCCAAGGGCAGCGCTGTCACCCACCACGGCGCCGCGCTTCGCAAGCACAGAGCCAGGGAAGGGGCTCTGCGGAGCCAAACGGGCAGGGAAAGAAGGAAGAAGAGCGAGAGAAACAACAAAAACCCCAACTCCCACCCCAAAACACAATAACCCACAGCACCCCTGACAGAAACCCCCTCTTCTGTTCCCAGTGGGCAGCTGTATTTTTATCCCGTGGCTTTCTGTTTTTGCAGCCACATTCCAGCACGCAACCAGAGACAAAACGCCCCGCTGAGCAGGAGAGTTTATTTTAAGGGATGTAACATTTTCCTGTGAGGATGCTCCCTTTGCATGGGCTGCAGGAAGCAGTGACACCACAGGTGTGTTTCCACATAACCCCAGCCACAAACCCCGAACACATAATGCAAAGCAAACGCTTTTGTCTTGCAAATCTCTGCTGAAATATAAAGAGGGAGGCAGAGGGGTTTTTCCCCAAGGCCTGTTTTCTAGCTTATTAGGCCTGCAGATTCTCAAGGCCTGCTTTGCCAGGAAGGAGACTGGTGCCCACCAGCAGGAGAAGGGAGGCTGAGCTGCTGCTCCCTATTTGCATGTGGTAAAACTTGTAATTGCTGCCCTGCACGCTGAGACCTGCAGCAGTGCCCCCAGCAACCACTGACAGAGGGGCCTCGCTCAGGGGTAAGGTGGAGGCCAGAGCAAGTGACTGTATTTAATATAGATATATTTATATCTGTCATAGAACCATAGAATCGTAGAATCATAGAACCACAGAACGGTTTGGGTCGAAAGGGACCTCAAAACCCATCCAGTTCCACCCCCTGCCATGGGCAGGGACACCTCCCACCAGATCAGGGGGCTCAAAGCCCCATCCAACCTGGCCTTGAACACCTCCAGGGATGGGGCAGCCACCACTGCTCTGGACCAAGGCCTCCCCACCCTCATCAAGAAGAATTTCTTCCTAGTGTCTAATCTAAATCTTCCCCCATCCCATATAAAGCTGTTCCCCCTTGTCCTATCACTACAGGCCCTTTTAAAAAGTCCCTCCCCAGCATTTTTGTAGCCCCCCTTACAAAAATATAATCTCTACTTGATTTGAATGCAGCTTCTTTAGCAACGACTGCTTCAGTGCACCACATCGGTTTGACTTGCTCTTCCAACAATCCCATTGCAGTTATTTCCTCTGAACTGGTACCTCCAGCACAAAAATACAGAGAACTTTCTCCATGTTACAGCAAGAAATTAAACACTTTTGCTCTTATTTCTTCCAGCCTTACGGTTTGTGAAATAATGTTATTTATTTATAGTTTGTACCCCTCTGTTCTGGACAGATGTTACTTCCTTTTGAAAAGGGAAACAAGAAAAAATGTGATATGATGGAAAGTAAAGATAGTAATTGAAAAATAATAATAAAGATAATACTAAGTATTTAAAATAAATGAGCGAGTTCAGAGGAGGCCACGAAGATGATCCAAGGGCTGGAGCACCTCCTGTATGAGGAGAGGCTGAGAGAGTTGGGGTTGTTCAGCCTGGAGAAGAGAAGGCTCTGGGGAGAACTTAGAGCAGCCTCTCAGTGCTGAAAGGGGCTCCAGGAAAGCTGGGGAGGGGCTCTTGATCAGGGGGTTCAGGGATAGAATGAGGGGGAAGAGTTTTCAACTGAAAGAGAGGAGATTGAGATGAGATCTTAGGAGGAAATGTTTTGCTGTGAGGGTGGGGAGGCCCTGGCCCAGGTTGCCCAGAGCAGTGGTGGCTGCCCCATCCCTGGAGGTGTTCAAGGCCAGGTTGGATGGGGCTTTGAGCCCCCTGATCCAGTGGGAGGTGTCCCTGCCCATGGCAGAGGGGTGGAACTGGATGGGCTTTAAAGTTCCTTCCGACCAAACCATTCTGTGATTCTATAACAAAGCAAGTGCCATGACTGCACTGGCAATCAGTGCTGCAGGGGAAGATGCCAAGAGCTCGATGAGACACCAAGAACACTGCAGCATTTGCAAGAATAACCAACAGTACTTAAGGTTATGTTCCAAAGGATGATGTACCACAAATGATGAAAAAGCAGGCCTTAGCTGCTTGTGGGCTTACAAGAAAGTTGCCCAGAAAACAGAATAGTTTTCTATGGCACATTGGTATTCTAATAAAAATCCAAATTGGAGGATATCTGTGGGCACAGGGACACAGAGTACAAAAAGGGTGAAATCTTTAAGGCAGAAGATGCTGTTTTTAAGGACTGGATTTGCTTTTTACTATTTTCCTGTTCTTTCAAACGTTTTCTGAGCTAACCCATGGGTCTTACTGCTGTTTTCACTTTTCTGTTCTGCAGAGGACACTGCTCCTTCACCTGCTCCATCCTTCCACACAGTCACCTTTTCCAGAAGTGTCCAACTCTTTGTTACCTCGCAAAGCTTTCTTGTTTTTCTTTTCTACCCTTGATGGTTCATGGTTTACATTCTGTTTCATGGCAGTGAGGAGTTATCCATGACCACACGCTTGGATGGGCTGCAAAGCCATAGAGCTGATCTGGCCTCCAGGCAACTCTGCCCTGTAAATCCTAAGAAAACAGGAATGTCTGAGCATAATTCAGAACAGTGTAACACTCTTCTAACTCTGAAAACCTAAAAAAACCCCATAACCTGTGCTGCACCCAAAGCAGTGAGACCAGCAGGGGATTCTGCCCCTCTACTCTTCTCTGGTGAGACCTCACCAGGCCCCTGCATTCAGTTCTAGATTCCTCAGCACAGGAAGGACACGGATCTCTTGGAGCAAGTCCAGAGTCAGCCACAGAGATGATCCGAGGGCTGGAGCACCTCCCGTATGAGGAGAGGCTGAGAGAGTTGGGGTTGTTGAGCCTGGAGAAGAGAAGGCTCTGGGGAGACCTTAGAGCAGCCTCCCAGGACTGAAAGGGGCACCAGGAAAGCTGGGGAGGGGCTCTTGATCAGGGAGTGCAGGGACAGGATGAGGGGGAAGAGTTTTCAACTGCAAGAGGGGAGACTGAGATGAGATCTTGGGCAGAAATGTTTTGCTGTGAGGGTGGGGAGGCCCTGGCCCAGGTTGCCCAGAGCAGTGGTGGCTGCCCCATCCCTGGAGGTGTTCAAGGCCAGGTTGGATGGGGCTTGGAGCCCCCTGATCCAGTGGGAGGTGTCCCTGCCCATGGCAGAGGGTGGAACTGGATGGGCTTTGAGTTTCCTTCCAACCCAAACAGTTCTATGAGTCTATGAAATATTGTTCTTCCACTCTGACTCTTACCAGTAACACAAAGATGGGGAAAAAAATGTTTAGGAAGTACCTCTGAATGTCCCCTCATACTGCCAGGGTGCAATGGACAGCATGCAAAGACACCAAACCCCACTGAACAGCACCAGAAACTGCCTCCAAACCATCCTCTGAAGCTCCCACCACCAGCAATGCAAACGGGGTGTGCTCTCACACCTCAGCTCTACCAAGGCAACACCAGGTGAGCTCCAGCCCCCTGCCTTGGACCAGCCCCGGGCTACCTCCTCCTAATTAACAGGATTTATAGACATATCATCTGCAAGGCTCAGTCCACAGGCAAACGAGAAGGCAACTTGAATGTATGCTCAGGGACTCCTCTGATTTATGCTCAGAAAGCACGTGGACAGAGGCAACATCCATGGAACCATCCCTGCAGCCTCAAAGTGGAGATGACACCACCAAGCTTCATCAATGTAAATCCTCCTTCTGAGGAAGATTCTCTTAGCAAAATCACCTGGCAAGAGCTTCGTTTGATAAACCTTTTTTAATTGGTCACACGATGGGACCGATGCAAGCACTGGGCAAGGGTCTGGGACGCTGTGAAGAAAAGGGCTGGTTGAACACAGCTCTGCACAAGGTTCAATTTTCTTATTGGAAAATTAGAGAGAGCAGGGCAGCTCCTCTGGTATTGTATTACTGACAAATAATGTCACTCTGCCCTGTGTTACATGGTCAATAATTAAAAGATTGTAGGTACCTCAATAAGGAAAGCATGCAAAGCCAGAAGCTGGGGGAAGACAAACCATTGCCATTGTACCTAAAAAAACCAGTCTATCACTTTATTTCATTTACATGGAGTTAATCCTAAAATTCAGTTTTCTATTGCAGAGAGCCCCAAGAGTATTAAATTCCCATTATAAATGCTAACAGGAAGAATAAAGGGGCAGCTTGTGCCCTGCCTCCATGGAAGGGTTAAGGTGAGCTTTGGGTTAAAAAACCTGATTGCAAACCCGGGGTGCACGTGCTTCCCTCTGCTTCAACTCCCCCGTTCTCCAGCAGTAAGAGGGATGTAATTCCTCTCACCCTGTTCCCGTGAGAACCTGGAGGGTTTCTGAGGGGTTCATGGATAAGCAGGGAAGAGGAGACAAAAACCCCACCTCTGTTCTCCAGTGACCCCTGTGCCAAGTCTCCTTTGGGTCTGGGAGAAGCAGAAGTGGACTCTGAGTGCCCCACCTTGTAGAACACATAGGACAAACATCTGGTATGTAATTTTACCAGTAAATAATACACCTATTGCCTTTGCCCCCTGTTTTTTTTCATTCTTTTTTGAGTTTTTTGGGCTCACTAAAGCACTGGAATGTTTTCTAACTTGCAGCTGAGCGACAGGTAACCCCTGAGGGCTTCTCCTGTCTTGTTGACAGCACCAATACACTTCCATAGCACCAGCAGCACTTTTCAACGTCCTGACAAATCGTGGCTCATATCATTGCCATTCAGATGTGAACTACAATGGCTGGTTGCTTGCAAGAGACTGAGCCAACTCTCCGTGCCTATGGGGCTCCACCTCCCATTGCATCCTCAAATCTCACCTCTGTGAAACAGGACAACAAACTCTGACAGAGCCACCTGAGAGAGATGCACAAAGGAAGCAAAGAGAGAGCTACAGAGATGATGCAAGGTATGAAAGGTGCAAGAACAACTCAAGCCTCCTCTTTGGAGACCTCACCTGTAGCAAAGCATCCAGCTCTAGGGTTCTCAGCACAGGAAGGAGATGATCCCAGGGCTGGAGCACCTCCTGTACGAGGACAGGCTGAGAGAGTTTGGGTTGTTCAGCCTGGAGAAGGCTCTGGTGAGACCTTAGAGCAGCCTCCCAGGACTGAAAGGGGCTCCAGGAAAGCTGGGGACAGATTTTTTAGCAAGGCCTGTCATGTCAGAACAAGGTGTAAGGGTTGTAAACTAAGGAGTGGGGAGATTCAGACTGGATATAAGAGAGAAATGTTTTGCTGTGAGGTTGGGGAGGCCCTGGCCCAGGTTGCCCAGAGCAGTGGTGGCTGCCCCATCCCTGGAGGTGTTCAAGGCCAGGTTGGATGGGGCTTGGAGCCCCCTGATCCAGTGGGAGGTTTGAGGTCCCTTCCAACCCAAACCACTCCATGATTCTACAACTCTAAATCTCTCGATTAGGGAGTTCAGCACTTGCCTGTGCCTGCACTAGCCACTTCCCAAGGCCATTTTTGGCCCCTGTGCTGCCAAATGCATCATTCAGCAGGGCTGTTGGTCTGGTTTCTGTGGTATGTGTGGGCCATATGTTCCTCCTTGGTCAAAACTGCTGGTTCACTTAAATATTTGGTGGCTCAGAGGCCACAGATCAAAGTCAGCTCCTGAATGATGGGTTCCCAAAGCAGCTGCATCACTCGCTGATTGGGTGGCAATGGAGGGACTGTGCTGACAGCAAACGAGGCTTAATGAGAGCAGCTGGGAGGGCTTGGGGTCTGCTGGGAGGGTTTGGAGTCTGCTGGGAGGGTTTGGAGTCTGCTGGGAGGTGCTACAGTGCAGCCCAGCTGAAGCAGAGCAGAAGCAAACTGCAGGCAAAGGACAGCATCCACAGAATGTCCCCAACCCTGCCAGGTGCCCACTGAACACCCACCATCACCACTGAGACACCACACTGCCGAGCACCAAAGCATGGATTTAACATGAAGTTTCTTGGTTTGGGATTGAGCATAACCTACTCTCACCTCGATGGAACTAAGGCTCATGTGAGCCCTTTCAACCCAGACAAGAACCCAGAGTGCAGCAGCAATTAGAAGAAGGTAGCCAAGGCACTCCCACGTGCCACCAACCACCACCTCCTACCATCACCAGGAAGACAAGTGGAGGATGAGGCTAACAGAGGTGATAAGGCACTGACACGGGAGCTCAGCCTCTCCTGGAGGTGGTGCTGAATCCCCAAAGAAGGTGGAACAGGGCCACACCCAATCACCACTGCTCCTGTGCACTGTCCAGCAAGAGGAAACTCCTCCCTGATGTTTACAGCAAACTCTTAACCTCACCAAAGAACAGGTGAACCTTCATTTCACAACCCAAACCACACCACAGGGAAGTGCCTGGGACCAGAGTTGACACAGTCCCAGCAGGAGCATCCCCACCACCCCTGGCAGTGCAGCTCCATCTCATCTCTTCTCCTCTTGCACTGGTTATTTCCTCTCAGCAACTCTAAACACGCTGCCCATTAGTGACAAAGTGACCTCTTTGTCCCAGTTTTATGATACAGCACAAAGAGGAGATGCAGCCTCTTTCCCATAAGACTTCAAATATTCACATACTCCCCAAGTCTGTTCCTGTCCAGAGCAGGTAATGTTCTTTCCTCTGACATCAATGCAACTGGAATGATTCTCCTCTTTGAAGTTATCAGCTGTAATCTTTCAGTTTGTCCTTAAGTCCAAGCATTTTTAAAATATATTAATTGTTCCCACTGCGATTTGGTTCACAAACCGACCTCCTTGCTTGAAAAAAACTCCACCTAAATTCCTGACATGCCCAAACCTTCCATTCATCTGTGCCCACTCGTTCTTGTGCTCATGCCTGGCCCACGTTGGGAATTCATTACTTCTAATTCCCCACATCCAAATACCAGTGAGGTTGGTCCCCACCTTTGATACAAAGTTTTTGACAACCATCCTGGTACATTGACCAAACCTATTTGGCCTCAGAATGCCCACCCAGCCATAAAATGCACCATTTTCCTCCATACAGAGAGGAGGACAAGGCAACAAAGATTTGACACATGTAGTCTTTGTGCATCAGGGTAACACAGGTTATTTTTTCAGTGTTTGCATCTTCTGGAGAAGGTGACAGCATTGCCACCTGGCCCTGCACCTCACAAACTGATTCAGCACTGAGTTTTGCTTAGCTTCAAAAATATATGCTCTATGGGGTCAAGAACAGGCACCCCAGTAAAAAAGTGTGATGCTGTGACTCAGAACAGGACCTGGAGGCACATCGTGGCACCATCCCATTCCAGGAGGAATGTTTCTGAGGACATGACCCACAGTTCTGCCGCAGCATCAGCAGTTTTTGCATGAAGTTGCATTTGGGCTGCAAACAGCCTTCAGCAAAGCTGTCGGCAACAGAAGGAAGGCGTGAAGGGACGTGTCCTGCCAGGGTCCCTGGGGTACAGACACATGGTGTTCTCAGGCCAGGCCTCCAGCAGGTCTCTAGGACACTCAGTATAGGAAAGACATCAGTCTGTTAAAGTGAGGCCAGAGGAGGCCACAGAGATGATCCAAGGGCTGGAGCATCCCCTGTACAAGGACAGGCTGAGGGAGTTGGGGTTGTTCAGCCTGGAGAAGAGAAGGATCTGGGGAGACCTCAGAGTGGCCTTCCAGTGCTAAAAGGGGCTCCAGGGAAGCTGGGGAGGGGCTCTTGATCAGGGAGTGAAGGGATAGGATAAGGGGAAGGGCTTTCAGCTGAAAGAGAGGAGATGGAGATGAGAGCTTAGGGAGAAATGTTTTGCTGTGAGGGTGGGGAGGCCCTGGCCCAGGTTGCCCAGAGCAGTGGTGGCTGCCCCATCCCTGGAGGTGTTCAAGGCCAGGTTGGATGGGGCTTGGAGCCCCCTGATCCAGTGGGAGGTGTCCCTGCCCATGGCAGAGGGCTGGAACTGGATGGTCCCATCCAACCAAACCACTCTATGATTCTATAACACCCTTCTGTGGCTCCTGGTACCAAGTAACCAACTGCCCAGGGTTAAGAAGACAAAAAAGGAGTTGAAGCCGATACTGAAAATATCCTGCCTTCACATTTCACTACCCTGCACACATTTTTGTGGTCAGGCAGGTAGAAGCCCTCAGCTCCACATCTCACATATTTCTTTTGGACATGCACACACTTCTCCACATGCCTGTGCCTGGGCACACACAGACACTTCTTAGCTTTCTAAGAAGTCCTGAAGAAACCCCAAGCTGCTGACTAAATCCCCAAATGAACGAGGCTGAGGAGCTCCCGCGAGTCGCTGAGAGCTGAAAAGGCTCATTAATCCTCACCCAAATCTACCAATGTTACAAATCCTTTGCTGCTACAAACGCTGTGTTTTATCACCCTCTCCAGCACACTGTCTGCACCAATTCAGCCTCTTGAATAACTCAGACCTTCTCTTTAACGGTGAGCTTCATGCCTCCTTCTCTATGTGATGCTTATTTCCCCAACAGCAATATCTCACCTAAGGCTCAGCCACGCTACATGGGGCTTGCGTGCCCCATCCAACACTACAGAGGGCTGGGATGCCACATCCAACTCTACAGGGGGTTGAGATGTCCCACCCAATGCTACTTGGGGCTGGGATGCCCAATCAAACTCTACATAGGGCTGGGATGTCCCATCCAATGCCACATGGGGCTGGGATGCCACATCCCATGCATAGCTATAGACTGGGGACAGAGTGGCTGGAGAGGAGTCAGGCAGAAAGGGACCTGGGAGTGCTGGTGGCCAGGAAGCTCACCATGAGCCAGCAGTGTGCCCAGGTGGCCAAGAAGGCCAATGGCATCCTGGCCTGCATCAGGAATAGTGTGGGGAGCAGGACCAGAGGAGTTATCGTCCTCCTGTACTCGGCACTGGTCAGGCCTCACCTTGAATACTGTGTCCAGTTCTGGACCCCCCAGTTTGGGAAAGATGTCAGGATGCTGGAGAGTGTTCAGAGGAGGGCAACGAAGATGGGGAAGGGGCTGGAGCACAAGCCCTACGAGGAGAGACTGAGGGAGTTGGGGCTGTTTAGTCTGAAGAAGAGGAGGCTCAGGGGAGACCTCATTGCTCTCTACAACTCCCTAAAAGGAGGTTGTAGTCGGGCAGGGGTTGGTCTCTTCTCTCAGGTGACCAGGGACAGAACCAGAGGGCAGGGACTCAAGCTTGTTCAGGGAAAGTTTAGACTTGATTTTAGGAAAAAGTTCTTCACTGAAAGGGTGATTGGTCATTGGAATGGGCTGCCCAGGGAGGGGGTGGAGTCACCGACCCTGGAGGTGTTTAAGGGGAGACTGGATGAGGCACTGAGTGCCATGGTTTAGATGATGGTTGGTGTTAGTGTTGGTGTTGGGTTATAGGTTGGACTCAATGATCTCAGAGGTCCTTTCCAACCTCATGATACTGTGATACTGTGATACTGTGATCCACCAGCAGCAGCTCTTTACGTGGTGAACACGGCTCCCGAAGGATGCCAACACTGGCCTCGAATCAGAAAAGCATTTAGGAACATGATTAAGCACAACATTATCCAAGATGGCAATTAAACACACACTTACAGGCAAGCACATGCTTAAATGCTGTCCTGAATGGCAACGCTTTTGGGAATCAGGGCCCCTTCCAAAGATGCTGGGTGGATTAACACCGACTTGTTTGTACCACTGTGGTTTTCTTATGTGAGAACAAACATGGAGAAAGGAAAACTGGAAACCTCTCACCTTGACTGCCCACACCAGGCAGCTGGGCTCTTTGCTACAAGCCCATATACTCTGAATTATTCCCCACATCCCACAATGGCTGGTGCAGAATTCAACACCACTTGTCACACACAACCAGTCCATCAAAACTCGTTTCCAGGTTCAGGGTTCAGCCTGGCAACACGACGGCCCCCAGCAAAGCAAAGGGGGGATGTGGAGACTGCCAGGACCCTGGGGTGATGCACATCCAGCACCATATTCTCTATATTAAATCTACAGAATTCTTACTTCAGCAGTGTTTGGTGGCTCTGGCTGCAAACTCTGGCTGCTTCTTTCTGTTTTCTCTCTAGGATGCGGTGACAGCAACGGTCCAGGCCCTGTGTCCAGCAGAGCCCTCTGCCCAGCCTCACTCCATCTGCATCCCAGATGCTCTTCCCTTGTTTTTCTGTTACTATTGACTTTAGGAAATGTCTTCTCTTGTATTTCTGTCTATGGGACTGAACACGGGATGGGCAGCTTTGAGAAGAGGCAGCTATAAAGGTATCTGCACCAGCTTCTTCAGTTTTAGTTTGAGCCTGCAGATAGGAGCACAAAGAGCTGAGTCTGCTCTGGAGCTTGTGGCAAACTGAGGGGGAAAAAAAAGGTAAAAACAGCTAAGCTGGGTAAAAAATGTCACTGCACCAAGTTGTCACTAGCAAGGAAGCAGGTGCTTCGTGGATTTCTAGAGGAGGGAAGATATGCACCAGGCCAGCTCCAAAACCAGCTCAGGCACCAGTTCAGCTCTGCAGCAAGAGAAACCCAACATCAGAAGTTATCCAAGTGGAGAAGGGCCCTGAGACTGTAGATGCAAATTCTTGGCTTTGCAGGACTCCTGCAGAAGCAAACCCAGTCCTGGTCACCGGGTTACAGCCAGGCAAAGGCTGTCCGAAAGGCAAAATCAGCTTTATCAGGCTGCTCTGCTCTCTGCCCCAATCCAGCTGCAGTCTCGCCAGCTGCAACGTGTTTACATTTCTAAATGTAAACTTAATCCCAACATTTCTAAATGTAACTTAATCCCAAACTCCTTGGGCCAGATGTTCTAAGAAAGGAAAGGAACTTTATTAATTATGTACTAGAGCTGCACTCATGGTGAGCTGCTTAAGGAGCCAGGCTTGGACTGAGATCTCCAGCACTGAAATTTCCAGCATCTCCAAGAATTTCTGGATGCATTTTATGTTTGTTTCTGTTAATATACTTTCTAAAAAAAAAAAACAACAATTGTGTTTTGTAAAATTCCTATTTTTTCCACCTGATATTCTCAGAGATACTAAGGTAGCATTCAGGCTTCTTGCTCCAAATATGAATGATATTATCTACAAGAGAATTTGGAGCTTGGCAGGCTGAAAGAAAGCAATTCACCTTCAAGCAAGCGTTCACCTACTACTTCTATGAATAATAAATACATTAATTTTCAAGTGAATAAAATGCAGGAGACCAGAACTCATCAGCAGCTGCGCTGTGAACACCCCGCGTTAGCGATCTAACACCCGAGCCTGAAAAACAGCCGTCGCTAAAAATGAAACCAAAAGTTTTCCTTAGTTTTCTGAAGTTTCTTGAGAGTTAAAGCAGTTCTCAGATGTAAAAAAAAACTACTTGCAATGTCAGAGATCTGTGTGCATCTGTTTTACCGATCTGCAGGACAGATTGAAAAGCAGATACTGCACGTGGCAGAGCCCACGGGGGCGATGAATGGAGGTACCAGCTTTGCTCCCTCTTTGTCTGTCCTACGTGGCAGATGAACTGCCACGCTTTCATCTCCCATTTATTTGGGTCTCTTCCAACACTGCATCATATTCAGTAACTGAGAAGAGCTTCAGGTTAACACTGCTTTGCATGCATCACCACCCGTTTTAATACAAACTCCCTTTGCCACGGTGCTCCCAATGAGGAGAAATTCAACCCTGCGTGGCCAAAGCAGCAAGTGGGAATGGAGAAACATCACCTGATTTGCTGCCTCAGGGACCACAGGTCTGGTCAAGGAGGAGCAGACGCCCCTCGTGTGTGCAAATCACATCCTCACATCCCAGAGGGATGCAGAAGGGAAGCGTGTTGGGTCCTTTTCTCAGCTAAGAAGTTTGAGCGGAAAATCTCACTGATGGTGTCTTACTGCCATGGTGTTATTATCAGCAGTAAATCCTGAAGAGAATATTCCTTGGGCTGCTGGTCCTTCAGCCTCCAGAAAAGTTGTGCTCAAAGGGAAAGTTAGGGAACTCAGCCTTTCAGGGCTGGCTAGCGTGAAAGTGAAACGCCATCTAATTTAAATTAGGAAAAATCAACAGCCTCCAATTCCTCAAGCATGAATTATTGTGATTTTCCCTTGAAAATGAAGTAAGAATCCAACCTTACATTAACACCATGAGGATCATAGAATCATAGAATGGTTTGGGTTGGAAGGGACCTTAAAAATCATTCACTTCCAACCCCCTGCCATGGAAAAAGACACCTCCCACTGGATCAGGCTATCCAAAGCCCCATCCAACCTGGCCCTGAACGCCTCCAGGGATGGAGCAGCCACCACTGCTCTGGGCAACCTGGGCCAGTGCAAAAGTGGTGAGGGTGGATACAGTGGTGAGGAGCAGACAAGAAGAAGAGAACGTCCAACTTAACCTAAGTCATAATCTGGACTCATTCCTCTGTTTATGTACATTTTTAAAGAGGTTTAATTAAGTTACCACATCTTAAGATGGGATTTTCAAAGCTATATAAGAGATTTATAAGAATCCAGACTGCAAAGGGCAGTTCAGGCACTCATGATTCTTTGAAAATCCTCAAGTGCTGTAATAGAATTCATTTTCCCCTGCAAATTAGATACCTATTTAGCCAAAATAACCCAGGGCCATGTACAGAAGTTACAGATGATCATGACCTTACCATGAGGGCAGAGTTAAGTTTACAGATTCAGATTTTACTGCTGTGTTCACATATCCAAGCATCAAACATCCAAAGTGTAAAACTCACAAGACAGAGAAAATCAGAGCATCTTCCAGTAGGGAGCAGTTGGGCAGAGTCACCCAGTGGTGACCAATGTCCCAGTGAAATCAATCAAATAATCAGCCAAATCTGAGACTGGCCAAATTCTTTCTCTAAAGCCTTAGATCTTTTTAAGGTATTTAAGATAATCTAAGTCCTTATATTGGCACAAGCTGTTTAAAATGATCTAAGGCTTTAGACTGGTTTAAGCTGCTTATGCAGCTTTAAGGTTTTAAAAACGTTTAGACTGCTAAAAAACATTCCCCAAAAAGCAAGTGGGGCTGTGTGTTGGGAGCTGGTTGTACCATGTCATGGACTTTCAGTGCAGTGTAAATGCAGAAATATGTATGCAGGAGTAAAATATTTCGTTGCAACACTAAAAGCCAAAGTCAGTCAATACCAGGTCTGAAAATACTGAATCTATGGATGATTTCTATTGGCATAAGTTTGAGAGAAGCAGCACGCCCCACGTAAAGCAACAAGAACTCATTCTGTCATCTTTGAAAAAAAGGAAAAAAGCCACCACAGGAAATTATCCAAAAACCTAATGCAATGATTGCACTCTGTTAAGAAAAAGTAAACAATGTTCCCCTATATAAATGCTACAACTTGATCTTTCCTCTCCTTCTTTCAACTACTTTTATATACAATGTTATATCACCAAATACAGAATCCCTTCTCATGCTTTTCTCAGGTTCACAACCATTTGCATCATGAAATATCCCAGCAGGATTGTGCCCCTGCACTCGGTGCTGGTGAGGCCACACCTTGAATCCTGGGCTCAGTGTGGGGCCCCTCAGTACAAGAAGGACATTGAGGAACTGGAGCACATCCAGAGAAGGGAATGGAGCTGGGGAAGGGGCTGGAGAACAGGGGTTCTGGGAATGGCTGAGGGAGCTGGGGGTTTTTAGTCTGGAGAAGAGGAGGCTGAGGGGAGACCTCATTGCTCTCTGCAGCTTCTGAAAGGAGGTTGTGGTGAGGTGGGTGCTGGGCTCTTCTCCCAAGTAAATAGCGAAAGGATGAGATGAAATGGCCTCAACTTGTGCCAGGGGAGGTTTAGATTGGATATGAGGAAAAATTTCTTCACTGAAAGAGGGGTGAAGCATTGGAAGAGGCTCCCCAGGGCAGTGGTGGAATCTCCATCCCTCAAGGGGTTCAAAACCCGTGTAGATGCAGCACTTCAGGACATGATTTAGTAGGCACAATGGGGTTGTGTTGATGGTTGGGCTGGATGGTCCTAGAGGTCTTTTCTAGTCTCGATGACTCTATGAAATCCAAGGTGCCCATGGGATGCTGGAACAGTTCAGTAACAAGGGCCTGTTACCATACTTCCCCTGAGCAATGCTTCTGTATTGCAGGGATGCTGAAACACACAAGGGCCAGGAAGGCTCTTCCAGAAGGCCAAGACAGGCTCCATATTTATCTGCATCTTTGCAGCACAAACTATCCCCACTCAAGTAGAATTTGTGCAAGGAGCCCCACACTTTAACTTCTCTTATCACTGAGGCGCAGAGCTCTTAGCTGCAAGGAGCACTTTTATTTTCTTAAGTCCTCCCAGGCAGGTCCAGCTGAGCTGAAAATGTCCCAAAAGTCCCCAAAGTTCACTTCTCACCAAGTTGTGTACTCTGGGTCTTGCTCCAGCCCTGCACCCTCAGCTCTGCAATTGCTACCCAGTGAGACATTTACCAACCCCAGTTCTGCAATGTCACCTTCTCTCAGGGCACATGAGGGGTGCTGGGGCAAAGTCTGCCCCAGACCTTGGGCTCAGCCCCACACCAGACCCTGGGCTCAGCCCCAAACCTTGGCCTCAGCCCCAGACCAGACCTTGGGCTCAGCCCCAGACCAGACCTTGGGCTCAACTTCAGACCAGACCCTGGGTTCAGCCCCAGAACAGACTCTGGGCTCAACCACAGACCTTGAGCTCAGCCCGAGCCCAGACCTGAGTTCAGCCTCAGACCTTGAGCTCAGCCCCAGCCCAGACCTTAAGCCCAGCCCCAGACCAGACCCTGAACACAGCTCCAGACCCTGGGCTCAACCCCAAACAGAAGCTTTGGTGGCACCCAGCCTATGAGATGAGCAGCCAGAGCAAAGCTCAGCCCCAACCCCTGGAGTGCAGATCTCAGCTGCAAGGACACAGTCTCCACCCATCCCTCTGGGAGCTTGTATTCCCTTCCCAAAACACTGTCTGCAAAATCCTGGCCACCCTCCTGCTTGAGGGCACACCTCTTATACAGTTGCAAACACACATCTCATCTCCTTTAGCCAGTTGATGACTACAGCTTCCAGTTTCCCTTTCTGCCCTACAGAGGGGATGGTCCCATTCCTCCACACCATCTACATGCAGGAAATGCAGTTACACTGGGACAAAGAGCCCTCTTTTTAGTCACTGGAGTACAGGCGTCGTGGTACCCAGCCACCCTCTGCTCTCATTTACACAAGCATAAAGGCAGAGCATCTGGCCACGTGTCCGAAGTCTCTAATTACATGATCAAGCTTATCTTAAACATCTATTTACTGAAAGTTGTAAATAACACAAGATTGCATTCTATCTGATGAACATCGTGCAAAGGGAAGTTACAATTACAAATTCAACTGAATGCTCACTTCTTCCATCTTTTGACTGCTTAACTTTTATTTGCTTAACTCTTGGCCCAGGTGGCCAAGAAGGCCAATGGCATCCTGGCCTGCATCAGGAATAGTGTGGGGAGCAGGACCAGAGGAGTTATCGTCCCCCTGTACTGGGCACTGGTCAGGCCTCACCTTGAATACTGTGTCCAGTTCTGACCCCCCAGTTTGGGAAAGATGTCAGGATGCTGGAGAGTGTCCAGAGGAGGACAATGAAGATGGTGAAGGGGCTGGAGCACAAACCCTACCAGGAGAGACTGAGGGAGTTGGGGCTGTTTAGTCTGAAGAAGAGGAGGCTCAGGGGAGACCTCATTGCTCTCTACAACTCCCTAAAAGGAGGTTGGAGTCGGGCAGGGCTTGGTCTCTTCTCTCAGGTGACCAGGGACAGAACTAGAGGGCAGGGACTCAAGCTTCATCAGGGAAAGGTTAGACTTGATGTGAGGAAAAAGTTCTTCACTGAAAGGGTGATTGGCCATTGGAATGGGCTGCCCAGGGAGGGGGTGGAGTCACCGACCCTGGAGGTGTTTAAGGGGAGACTGGATGAGGCACTGAGTGCCATGGGTTAGATGATGGGTTGGTGTTGGTGTTGGTTTTGGTGTTGGGTTATAGGTTGGACTCAATGATCTCAGAGGTCCTTTCCAACCTTATGATACTGTGATACTGTAAACTGTGAAACTTCACAGTTTTAGTGTGATATTGATGCTGGCATCCTCCTTCTCCCCGCACCTCTTCAGTTTGTGCTTGAGTCTGAAGTTCGTTTTATGGTGATTCAGTTGTGGAGAACCAAACAATTTCTCATAACCAAGATTTTCATCCCAATGTGCATTTTTGACTTGGGACCATGCCTCTTCAGCCAGCCTCAGACCCCAAGCAGCTTCTGCAATGGCAAACACTGAGCAAAATCCAAATGACTGAGAAAAAACATATAAATGCTGACAGAAATAGCAACAGAAGCAACAGAAACCTGTTATGTACAGTTAACTGAGAAAATTGGCCTCCTCGTTTTCCAATTTACCCAATCTTACCCTCTGTAAGGAACAGCAGGCTGCTCAGGCATGGGTTCATGCCTCAAAAGTGTAAATTGCATCCAAAAAGTGCAGGCTTAGGATGGATTCAGACTAATTACAGCTGCCTTGGAGTCCTCCCTATCCAAGGATTATCATGTGATTTGCAAAATCTTCATAGGAGATAAAATCACACTGGGAAACAGCGCTGGGAAGCGCAAGGCAGCACCAAAACTGATGAGCTGGCTTACTCAGGAGGGAACATGGGAACATACCCCTACACTGCACCCCAAAACCCAGGAATCCAGGTCCTGCCAGCAGCAGGCCCACAAATCACAGAGCTTTTGTGTATCGTAACTCATCACACTCCTGCATTCATCAGCAAGCCAAGTTGTGCAGCTAAATTAGCTGACCTGGGTATTTAACTACCTCCCTGGTATTCTTCAAGCAAGCTTTCCAGAACACTTTTCAGTTCTGGTGTTATTTGCATTATCAATCCCTGCCAGGTGACAAAGGGGTGTTGAAACTGAGGCATGGAAATACAGATTGTGTAAAGCAAGAGGTGAAAGGATATCCCCATGAACACATCCCAGCCACCTTCTCCATGGGCCAAGAACACCGCCCGCTCCGGGCAGCCCAAGTTCACTGCTGTTGCACCACTCACTGAAGGGCATCTCCTTTCTGATTTCATCACCTACTCCGTATGACAGAACACCCCGAGATCTCCACAAAGACCCAGGTCCCACAAAGCTGGACCCTCTACAAACAGCAAGAGGACCTTCCCACTCCATAGCACAGCAGCAAGGCCTCGTGCCACACAAACACCTCTCAGCACCAGCATTTGTTGTGGTGCCAGTGAGGTACTGAAGGCAAGAGACAACATTTTAGCATTACAGGATAATACATTCCTGGAAAAAGAGACCCAAGGTGTCTTTCTTGTCTTAACTGCCTGTAGTGCAGGGAAACACAAGAGACCTTAGGTAACATCAACACAGACAACAATGGGGTTAAGTTTTTAAAGTTTTTTAAGTAATAGCTTTAAGCTGAAAGAGAGGACATTTAGATGAGATCTTGGGAAGAAATGTTTTGCTGTGAGTGTGGGGAGGCCCTGGCCCAGGTTGCCCAGAGCAGTGGTGGCTGCCCCATCCCTGGAGGTGTTCAAGGCCAGGTTGGATGGGCTTTGAGCCCCCTGATCCAATGGGAGGTGTCCCTGCCCATGGCAGGGGGGTGGAACTGGATGGACTTTGAGCTCCCTTCCAACCCAAACCATTCCATGATTCCATGATCAGCCACCTCTTGGCACTGTGAGAATAGGTTCGTGTGTCTCACTCCACAGACACACGAGTATGCAGAAGATGGAGGAAAATGGACATTTTTTTTCAATTTAGGAGAGCAACTTTCAACAGGACTTTTGCTTCCAGGTCACTACGGCTTCACAAGGGAAAAATAAATCTCATTGACGCTTAATCCACGGGGTAATAGAGGAGTGAAATAATGTCTGTTTTGTCCCAACTGAGAAGCGTGTCTTTCACTCTCACTATAAATCCAGCCAGGTACACATTAAGCCCTCTAAAAAGCAGCTCACTTGGCTATAACAGCAATATCTTCCATTCGTTACCATATTTATTTATTCGAAGTCTGCGGTTCGCGCTCTGCCGACTCTGCGCCCGTGCACCTTGCAGCCCGTGAGCTGCACACACACTGCCACGCTTTCTCATCGCTGTTGAAGCTGGCCCAGCTTCAACGCTCACCCCCTGCAGTGGGTGGTCTGACCCCCCCCCAGCCACCTCCTCTTGGCACAGCACCACGTCTTGTTTGGACACACGAAGCCACTCTAAATATTTCCCTTCAATCCGCCAGGGGTGCACAGTCCTTCACTTGCCAGGTAGGGGGTTTTTCCACTGAATAAAATTATGGTCTGACAAATAAATTTCAGTTACCATTAAATGCTGCTATCAGTAAGGTAGAAGTTTGCTGGAGAGGTCCCTGCTGCACAGGGTCCTCTGTTGGAGAATTCATTTCGAGCAACAAAATCACTGCAGCAAGGAGTTTTCAGAAGAAACCTGGCCAAACTGCTTTTGAACCATGAAAAACAGAACAACTTGTTTGGCTCAGCAGTTTTCACTTTCCCATAAAATTCACTATGATGCCAAGACCACACTAAAAACAACAACAACAACAACAAAAATCCACAACTAAAAATATGCATTATAAGCACCCAAAAATGGGGTGAATGTGCAGGATTGCAATGACTGTGACAGCCAACAGAGAACCAGGTGAAGGGCCATAAGGACAGGGATGAGGGATAAATTTATTTTCATGGACTAAAACACAGAAGCAAAGGGGAACCGGCTGGTGAGGCCCCAAAATGTCTTTGAAACACAGATCATAGAATCACAGAATCATAGAATTATCTGGGTTGGAAGAGACCTCCAAGATCATCAAGTCCAACCCTTAATCCAACACTCTCATGATTACTAGATCATGGCACTGAATGCCACATCCAGTCTTACTTTAAAACCCTCCAGGGATGGTGACTCCACCCCCTCTCTGGACAGGCCATTCCAATGCCTGATTACTCTCTCTGTGAAGAACTTTTTCCTGATATCCAGCCTAAACCTTCCCTGGCAGAGTCTGAGCTCGTGCCCTCTTGTTCTGTTGCTGGTTGCCTGGGAGAAGAATCCGACCCCCACCTGTCTACAGCCTCCTTTCAGACAGTTGTAGAGAGCAATGAGGTCACCCCTGAGCCTCCTCTTCTCCAGGCTAAACAACCCCAGCTCCCTCAGCCTCTCTTCACAGGACTTGTGCTCCAGTCCCTTCACCAGTTTTGTTGCTCTTCTCTGGACCCCCTCCAGCCCCTCAATATCTTTCTTGAACTGAGGGGCCCAGAACTGAACACACAACAGATAACAGGACGGCCACGGGTAAGAGGGACCAGGACTGGGGCAGGATGAGATGATGCTTGAGCAGCTGAGCCTGTCCCAGGAGTCTGCTCTACTCCACGTGAGCCATTATCTAAAAGACCATATGAGCTCCAACTGCAAATGTTATTCCAAGTATACTCGACCTCTTGATTTCAAATCCATCCTTCAGCAGTAAAACCCACCAGGATATAGAAAATATGCCAAAACTCCATGAGCAACTAAAAAAAAGTGAGTTAGAATGTTTGTATGTAGCAGAGGTGTATTTTGAAGGACTCTGAGATCATCCCTGACATCATCACGAGCGGCGCTCACACTTCTCACTCACATTTTAACCGAATGACAAATTCTGTGGTGACTTATTTTCAGCAGATCACTTGTTGCATCAGGGTTTACTCATTTGTTTTTGCTGGCAGCCCCCAAACCAGGGCCGTGAGTCAGCAGCAGCCCTGGGCCCTTCCTCTGGAGATGCAGGAGATGGTCCAGCCACCTGTGGTTGTCCCTCCACCGGATTTTATTGACCAAGCTCCCTTCAAAGATGCCCGTGCATCCCACAGCAAGAGCTGCCAGCGTGACGGGAAGGCACATAGAGGGGGAAACAAGCAAGAGACAATCTCTCTTCTGCACTGAAAATCTGGGCTGTTCAAGGAGTGGACAATTCATTTGAAGATCTCCAAGTCCCGTGGGATTCCTGTGCAGGGAGCCTGCAAGCAGCCCTGGAGCAAGCACGGATGTGAGATCCTCTTCTCCCAGCTGCAGGGAGAGGCAGAACAGCCGGGATCATTAAGGTCAGGGTCATCCTGGGTCACAACAACCCAACCAGATCAACCTCAGGCTGGGACCAGCAGCTAGGCTCCTCCTGGGGACCATCGCAGCAGCTATTTCTGCAGCTCCCCCTCCCTCTGCTCCCAGAGGATACCAGCAGCATCCCGTGTCCCTCAGCCACAAGAGCTTTCACACGTGGCCCTCTGAGAGCCAAAGCTGGCCACGCTGTGTGCAACGTGCCTTGTTAAATTATTCAAGTCATCAGTAACACCAACAGATCACAGCGTTCACCTCCAAATGGCCCAGAGTCCCCCACAGCACCCACAGCCCTGGAGCTGGGGCTGCTCCTGCTTCTCACAGCAAGGATCCTCTATGCAACAAAACACATCCAGCAAGAGCAATTACCTGCACAGTGAAACACACTCCCCCATCCATTTCTCTGCAGCACTGATGTTTGCCCAGCAAAAAGACATCTAAAACAAAAACCAATGAGCGCTGCTCTCTGCAGTTAGAGCTCAGAGTCAAAACTTATTACTTGTACTTGCAACCTGCCAGCGACTCACACTGAAATTCTGGCCAACTGGCTCCTCCTTCCTCTTCCCCATGTCCCACGCAGGAGAAAAAGTAAGACACAGAAAGGTTAGATGGGAATAAAAAAGGCCATTCTGCTTTCCCCACCACCACCTCAGTCAGCCACTGAGATCAGAGTGGAGTAAATCTGTGACTTACAGAGCTGCTACGTTTCCATTCCTGGCATTCAAGTTTCTGAGCTCTTTAAAGAACTAAATGAAGGGATCTGGGCTATGGATTCTGCCATTCCTTTTGCAGTAAGGTCAATAATACAGTTAAATATGGGTGAGTAGCAACCATCACTGATATGTATTTTTGAAGATCCTCTTTGGATAATGACTGGCACCTTTAAACAGACAAATAAATGACCATGCTGGGATGTACCATTTCTTGGTGCATCCACACTAACCCAGCATTATACATCTGCCTTAACTCAGCTGGCTGCAGATATTTAGCTTTACATGGAGTAAGGAGATTTTAGCCCCAAATAAGTCTAGAGTGGTTTGCACTCTCACCAGCACAAGACAGAAAGACTCACTCCCAGCTAGTGCAATTAAAAATAATGGGTTTAAGTTAAAGTTATGTTCCTGCTCTCCTGGAATCAACCCCTTCCTCACCAGCTCCACATGAGCACAGACAGCAGAGATTTCTGGCAATCGCTGGACCAGCCTAGGGCCAGGTGGAAAACCAGAGCTAAAGCACACCTGAGGAGGAGGCCTTTAAAGTATTCTGAGCCTGGGCTCCTCCAGGGCTCCATAAAACTTCTTGGCCCATCCACAGCTATCTCAATTTCCCAGCAAATATCCCCATGTACAGCTGGCCAAGCCAGCCATAACCTTCACCACAATGAGCCAAGCTGTTGCTGGAGATCAATTTGAAAGCCACGACTTTGCATGTCATGTATGTTTATAGGAGTTTTACAACTATTGCAAGGAAAATACCAGAGAGCATCCTTTGCAAGCACGATACCATCAGATGAGCTGGGCTTCGGTGCCTCAGAGACCAACAGTTTCATTTCCCTTTCTGAAGGGGTGATGAAAGGATAAAAGTCAGAGTGGTGCTACCAGGTCCCACCAGTCTCCAAGGTATTACAGAGGCTTCACCAAAGAGCAACTCCTGGCAGGACTCAGATGCCACCATCTCTGCAGAGGAGCATCTTGGCTCTGGTACAGCACGAGATAAAATCTGCTGTGTCCTACTCAAGAAGCCAGAAGGAGAGTTTGGGCTGGGCCATGCACGAAGGGTTTCGTGGCCCAGAGGCAGCAGAGCAGAAGCCCGTGCCCTGTACACGAGATGAATTGATAGGAAAAACACCACCTTCCTATCCTCCCCCTCCTTAGTTACCACCTGCTTTCTCGGGAGGTTTCTCATCCAAACTGCTCCTCACCAACGCGAGCGGAGCGAGAGCTCGGGACTGGAGACAAGCAGCGAGCTGCCACATGGCTCAGCCTTCCCGAAACCCTGCCGAGCAGGCAGGCTGGCCGAAAGGAGGAAGAAATAGAGACCAACCCCCCTGGCATTTTGATACAGCTAGAAGCATTTGCAATTTCAAAATAACCAAAATAAAGTAGCATTGGGTACCCTCCTCTGCCGGCCCATCACGACCACCAGAGAGAACGTCCCCTCCCCGCAGGACCACGCAGCCCCAGCACGAGCTGAGCATCGCTGCCTCTGCATGAGGGAGTGCGAGATGTGGGGAAGCATTTTCCTTGCAGCCCAAAGCACCGAGGCTGGGGCTCCCCAGCACCCTCAGCACTGGGATTTCCCGTTGCTGGCAGAGCAGGAGGGCAGGGGATGCAAAGCTCTCGCAGCCCCGCGCACAGCCAAAAGCCAGGCTTAGCGGAGTCGTCTCCTGCTGCTGGCGCAAAAGCCTGTCTTAACCATATCCTCCTGCTTGCAACCCATAACAAACTCCTAATTAAAAACTATTTGCTTTTGGAAGGGGCGCAGAGACCAGACTGCATATTCAGTTTTGATTACTTTTTATCTGCCAGGTTAGATATTCGCAGGTTCTCTTTCTAGGAAGCCTCAAGGGGTTGTTTATATAAAATCAGTATTTTATTTCATGTGCTTCCCACCTTCTGCTTACTCAATTAATTGGGGTAAACTTTTTCCAGATCCTTTCCTTAACAGTCAGGCAAAAAAAAACCTACAAATTAATCTTGCTTTCACACAGAGAAAAGAAATACATTGCTCAAAGACACTTAAATACACTGAGATAGAAATGCGAACTTCCAGACAAAGGGCAAATCTCTGCCCTGGGAGGTTCACAAGGCTGGAAGTGCTGTATGAGCCCAAGCGAGGGCTGGATTTGGCCCTTGGAGAGGCCACTGCAGTCCCTGCTGCAAGCCCAGGACCACAGCAGAAAACGCGGAGCCCGAGCGAGAGCCGTGGCCAGGTACTGCCTGGGGCTGCCATCCGGCCGCTGCGGGTGCCTCCAGCATCTGCCACAGCAGCCCCTGTGCACGGGGACAGCTCGAGCTCCCAGCAAAGGACAAACCTCTGAGGGTATCATCCCAGTGCTGCCCGAATGCCAGCCCCAAGCTCAGGCAAGTGGAAGCAGGCAGGGAGAAAAAGGAAAGCCAGTGCCCAGGCTTTATGCAGGGATTCAGCCATAGGCAGGGCTCGAGCTGCTAAAATGAGGGTTGGAATATTATGTTTTAATATGTTTGTACACACTATACCATCAGGTAACGGCTGCTTGTGGTCTGCAGGGAACATAAACACAGGAGGGGATGAGAAGCAGGGCCTCAACTCAGGCATCAAACATTGCCCCAGGAGGACCAGGCTCCCTACGGAGCAACGTGTCCATCTGTCCACCGACACAGCTTCCAGGGTGTCCGTACCCCTGTGTGCGCCGGTGTCGGTCTCCCGCAGCGCGGACACACGCGGCGTTCACCTCCCAGCAGGCAAAAAAAATAAACCCCCATACATAATGATCATTCTCTACGCACGTTGGGTGAAAATGAAATTGCTGTCAAGCGACGAGGAATTCATGCGCCAGCCAGGGCTAATTAAGCAGGAGCGAGCGCGGCGGGGACAGGGTTACAGGCTGCCTGCGGGCTGATTGACACCACTAAGGTTACCTCGGGCTCGGCGAGCTCGCCCATCGCGCCGTGCACGGCTGCGGCCACCCAGGGAATACACACACAAACACATATTTCTATAGATCTTCACATTGGGTGCGTGGAGGGCGAGCGTTTCGGTAGCAACCTGACACCTTTCGGGAGGCAAAATGGAATCTCGCCGTCCCCGCAGCAAGGGAGGTGGGGAGGAAACCCAACCGTTTGCAAAAATGCACAGGGAGAATTGAAAAAAAAAAAGAAACCACCCAAGGTGCTTACCTTTGCTGGGCACCAGCAGGCAGATCCCGGAGCGTTTGGGGTCGGTGGCTGTTCCCTTCTTTAGGAAATGTTCAGCTCAGCCAGTGCTATTTGCATTCTTTCATTAGCACCTGTTTCGAGTAAGGAAGGAGAAAGCTCATGACGAGATCGGCTTCCTTTCAAAATGAATTATTAAATAAAAAAAAACACAGAGCTGCGCACTGCCAAATAATAATAACGCTAATAAAACCCAACAAAAAAATAAACCACATGGATATTAAAGCCCAAAGTAGGCAGTTTAATAATGGGAGATCTTGCAGGTTGTGAGCATGCTCCAGCCGGAACAAATCCTTCCTCTGTTATTCCTCGGAATAAAAATAAACCACGAGCAAGAAACCCAAACGGAAGCTTCCTCCTTGAATCCCTGCTGCTGAAAAATATGTAATAAATTCAGCCCGAAGACGCAGCCTCTAATCAGCAGCTGTTTGCTGGATCCCAAGCCAGCCAAAGCCTCTCTTGTCTTTTCCCACTATGAGTCTAGGCCTTTTTGAAAAGGGTTTTAACCTTTTAAAGATACAGTGCACCAATTATCACTTCGGCAGGACTGTCACTCACAGAGCAAAGAAATTAATAAAGCAGCAGCACGGGCACAGGCAGAGCAGGGGGAGGTGGGGGTGGTGCTGGCAGTTTTTCTTTGGGAATATTATTATACGATTTTATTTTTTTTAATAGGATTTCCCCCCCCCCCCCCCCTCCCTCCCTCCAGCTTTGGGAGAGGAATAATAAATGGAAAACTTGCCACTCAGCTCTTGGATAAATGCATAGTCATTATAAAACTGAGCAGCTGCTGGATGCAATTCAGGGAGTTGTGCGGCCGCTCCTTATCAGGGTTAAATTTGTGGCAACTGAATTTTAGGGATTAACGGTTTCCGTCCCAGGCGGTGGCGTGAGAGGGTTAATGACATGCAGAGAGGAGCTCTGTCAAGTGCTTCCCATCAAACTCAGGATCAGGCTGCAAAGTTTGAACCCAGCAGCTCTGGCACAGCAATCAAGCATTCTTCCAGGAGTGGGATTTCAGCTTTTTAGCAAATCAAACCCCAAAAAAACCCCTCAGCCCTCTGCTAACAAGCACCGCAAAGCGCTGTGCGTGGCTCCCTGGCTGACAACACAGAGCCCCAGGGCACTGGGGTGCTGGGTCTCCCTAGCAGTGTGGGTCACCCCAGAGCCAAGGGTCACCCAGAGCTGAGGGTCCCCAGGCCTGGCACCCATGGCAGTGCCCTCAGCAGCCTCACACCTCTCCTGGTGCCACCAGCGCGTGGCCCACCTGGGTGGCAATGTCACCCTCCTGGTCAGGGAGCGTGGAGAAAGGGGTGATCCCCGGGGTGCTGTGGCTCTCTCCCTGCACTCCTCTCTGGCCGGTCCTCTCTGCAGCCAACCATCAGGAGCAAGCAGTCCTCCCCCCCCCTCTCCTCCCTCCTCCTCTTCAGCAGAAAATCATCATATTTCATGTGTCGCTGCTCCAGCCTCCCCAATTGGCTGGGCACTCGCAGGCGGAAATGGCAGGAGCAGCCCAGCACTGGTGCCTGCCCACAGCCACCCATTGCCCACGGGTCCCTGCTGTTCACAAACCACAGCCTGGGGAAGGGTGCACAGGGCTGGCCAGCAAAACTGGAGGGAAAAGGGATTTTGGAGCTCAGGGAGGGGTTTAATGCCACTTTGGCTCAGCTCCGGAGGGATGCAGGCTGCCAGCAACTTGACCTTGACCCGCACGGTTGCGTTGCGCTGCCAGCAAGAAGCATTTGCTGGATGACAGAGACCCAACTGCACTAACCCAGCCCAGCACGAGCTCCATGGGTGCAGCTCAAGTCACACGGCAGCTGCTCAGAGGGACGATGCCTGACAGGCAGGTGCTTCCTTATTTTCACCCATTTTCAAAGTGTATTTCATACAACCAGAGAATGGGTTGGGTCGGAAAGGACCTTAAAGACCATCCAGTTCCAACCCCCTTGCTGTTTGTTTACACCTTGCCCCCTATTTCCACACCTTTTGAGCACGATGTATCAGCATTTTTCTTTATCACTGTGACAGCCAGAGAAGCTGAGATTTGCAAATAGGGCTTGCCTGAAGCTACCCAGTGTGGAGGAACAGCTCAAGCAGGAAGACAGCCCAAGACTTCTCATCATCTTTTCGTTTTCCTTCACAAAGCAGGGGCAAAAAATCCAAAATTACTCTTTGGAAATGGAGCAATGAAATAGCAAAATGGAATAATCCTGATGCAAACTGTCATCTACCCACCCTGCAAACACACCACGCAGAAATGAAAGGTGAACATAGCCAGTGACACTGAAAAATGTTCTCCTAAGGAGCAGCTGAGCTGTGTGCATTTCTGCTGGGCTCTGTAGCACAATGGGAGCATAAGGAGCAAGGGAAACGCGACAGCCAAAAGCCAACTCTTATTTCGTAGCTGCTTACACAAGGATAGAAAAATTGCATTGTCATAAAAAATAAAGAGGATTTGAGTGCAGCATTTATGGTACAAATCAGCTTATGAAACCCGCGGGTCTCAACTGACTGCAAAAAACTCAGTAGTAAATGGACAAAATACTGGATGGAAGAATAAAAATCTCCAAAGGTTCCTTATCTGATGAGCAGCTTGCAACCCAAGTCACTTCAGCAAGTGGCTCCAGCTTAGGGCAGCTCAATTCTGCAAGGTGAGCTTGGCACTCACCATTTCCACCATCTACTCTACCTCCCCTTGTCAAGGGCTTTGGCACAGCAGAAACTCATCACCACTGTGTGTCACTGTAGGCATTAGAACAAGTGCAGTAAGGGAGAAGAAAGTGAGATAATCAGGCTATTAAACAAAAAGCCTGCTGTCTCAGTCCAGAGCAACAGGACATATTTCTTCATGCTGGTCTTCCCCTTCCAGATTTCAAGAGGAAGCCACACAACAAGACATTTCATTGCCTACAGTAGCCTGCACTTCACGTGACAGGTGACCAAGTCTGCCATGGTAGGTCTGACATGAGCCATGCAGCTCCAGGCATGAGCATCTGGGACAATTATTGGAGTCATAGAAGTGATGTCACATTTGCATTGTGCTCCTACCAACTTCACCACCCTTGTGTGAGCCCAGATCTCCACATGCCACCCCACTCTACCACACAGACCTTGAGAAGTGACTTGATTCCTGGGCCTCCTTTTCCAAACCAGCAAGTCACGTGCAAAACCAGTCGTGCCAAGAATGCACAGCAGAGTTTTTTAAAGTCTGCCAAGCTGATATCAAACCTCCTAAATGACTGGTAGCAAAACCAGAGCCACCATCACTTCGTAACATAGTGCTGGGCAGCCAGTGCTCGAAAGCCTTCTGCAAGCAGGAGCACATGGTTCAACCTCCTGAGGAAAACACTGCATTGGCCAGAATGAAATCCTGTTTGAACAAGAGACTTCCTTTGGGAAAGGGTACAATCAGCTTGAAGCTTGCCTGTGTTGGTAACGTATCTCCACAAGCATGAGCCTCATTCCCAGCTGCAGTTACCTGGCTTCAGTTCCTGATCTGGGGGCACAGTCACCCCTGACAAGCCAGAGCCTTGGTTTCATTCCCTGTGATGCTTTGATGAGAAGGCCCAGAATGGGCAGGAGCTGGAAGAGATGACCTGCTACCAGTTCTGCTCTCCAGTTCTGCTCTTTCAGACCATTACCACGTAATCCTTACCTACAGAACAGGTGTTGAATGACTCTGCTTTTGAGGCATATTTTTCACTTACAGTCATTCAAGATTCCCTCTGACTCTACACATTTTTCAGGAGATCCTTAAAGACAAACACCTACTATAAGGTGGCACAAAAGTGGGATCAAAACCACAATGACCTGATTCACTCCTAGAAATAGAAATCAATACAATCATCCTGCAACCAGTTAGCTAACTAGGTTTTCTTTTCACAGTATCATAAGGTTGGAAAGGACCTCTGAGATCATCAAGTATGTGCCATGCTGAAGTTGCATCACCCTTTCCCACAGAGAACAGCAAACACATATCATCCATGCAAGTGCTTTGTACCCATTACCTCAGCACCTTGTTCACCCTTTCAATAACACAACGACAAAACAGCTTTCCTCTGGTATTCTGAAAGTTTCCCAGCAGTTCAAAAATTGTTATAAATCACCATTAACTGCAGGGAGAACTCTCTGCATAGAGGGGAGAAGAGAAGACTGAGAGAGGATCTCAGAGTTGTTTGCTCACAAGAGAGGGAGGGGAAACAGGGGCTGAGCTCTGCTCTCTGGTGACCTGGGACAGGACCTGAGGGAATGGCAGGAAGATGTGCCAGGGGAGGGTTAGGTTGGATATCAGGGAGAGGTTCTTCCCCCAGAGGGTGGTGGAGCCCTGGAACAGCTCCCCAGGGCAGCAGTCACAGCACCCACTCTGCCAGCATTCCAGGGGCATTTGGCCAACGCCCTCAGTCCCACGGTGTGAATGTTGGAGTGTCCTGTGTAGGGACAAGAGTTGGACTCGATGGTCCTTTTGGGTCCCTTCCAGCTCAGGGCATTCTATGATTCTGTGAATAGCAATGGATAGACCTGCATTACACATCTTCAGATGCTGAGCAAGGTCTGAAAGCTGGGAGTTGCCACCCCCATGGGTGCATTCGTTCCCTGCTCCCCACGCATGAAGCACCCCCTCATGAGAGGCGACACACTCCACCAGACCTGAGCTAATAAGTTCTGAAGGCCTTGTTAGTGGGGCTCCACACTGGAGTTAAGTCTTGCTGGGAAGCAGCATGACTGCAAAACCACCCTGATGTGCGGCCAGGGAGGGGAGCTGGTTGCAAGCAGTGAAAAAAAAAAGAGGGCAGGAGTGGTGAGATAGGCCAAAAAATGAGTCAGAGCTATTAGTTTTGCATTTTTTTTTAGATTGAATTTCATAAAGTCACCAAATGGTTTGGGTTGGAAGAGACCTCAAAGCCCATCCAGTCCCACCCCCCTGCCATGGGCAGGGACACCTCCCACCGGATCAGGGGGCTCTAAACCCCATCCAACCTGGCCTTGAACACCTCCAGGGATGGGGCAGCCACCACTTCTCCTGGAAACCTGGGCCAGGGCCTCCCCATCCTCAGAGCAAAATATTTCTCCCCAAGATCTCAATCTCTCCTCTTTCAGCTGAAAACCCTTCCCCCTCATCCTATCCCTGCACTCCCTGATCAGGAGCCCCTCCCCAGCTTTCCTTACTACTGGCATACCAGCTACTGGCTCTATTGTAGAGACTGAAGACATTCACTGCACAGCTCATTCCTCTGTCTTTTTGTCCCATGAAAAATCATCACAGAAAAAATAACAGAGCTCAAAACTTGTTTCAAAACTATTCGACACTGCCTTGTGGATGCTTCTCTCTTGACAATGCTATCCTGCTTAACCCTAAGTGAGCAGGTGAGAAAGGACACAGGTGCAGGGACCAGCTTAGAGCTTCTCCAGACCCCTGGGAACATTTGCAGAAGGCAGATGGCCCCTTTCCCCCAGGCACTGTGCAGCCTCCGGAATGCTGTGTACATACTGTGCACAGTACAGTGCACATGGCTCAGCAGGATGAGTCTAAGCTCCTTACGTGGGAATTCATGACATTTAATGGGTACTCTCCTGGGAAAAATAACAGAGATGCATGGGAGACTCCATATTTTCTGTCTGTGGTGTTGTTTTTTTTAAATACCTATTCAGCCTCCCCAACCAGAAGCAGAAGGTTGCATTTCTTTTTAATTGCTATTCTCACTAATGCTCTTGAGATCAAAAGGCAAGGTATGGGGTGGTTGTTCAGTCTTTCTTCTTGCTCTTTTTAATATAACAAATCATAGAATCATAGAAATGTTTGGTTGGAAAAGACCTTTGAGATCGAGTCCAACCGTACCTGTTCACCACTAAACCATCCCTGAGCACCTCATCTGCCCACCTTTTAGATACCTTCAGAGATGGTGACTCCACCACCTCCCTGGGCAGCCTCTCTCAGTGCCTGGTAACACTTTCTGTGAATAAATATTTCCTAATACCCAATCTGAGCCTGCCTTGGTGGAACTTGAGGCCATAAGAAGATACAAAGGCAAAGTTTTGGTTTCAAGTCCTCTGCAGCCACTGCCTTTCTGGGACCTAACACAGCAAAACAAATCACATTCCTGGTGCCACTACATAATGCATTACATTAGGATTACATACTGTGGTCTAGGAAGATGCAGAAGATAACGGCACGTAGAGGCAGAAGGGATGAGTTGTAACCAGGGGAACAGACCACAGGGCTGCAAGTGCTGTCAGAGCCCCGAGTGTCTGTGCCTTAACCAAGCAGCTGGATGAATTTTGATCCATCTCCTCTCAGCACCCACACTGCTCCCTTCAACTGGGGGATTCTGCACAAGTGAGAAGCCAGGAAGGAAAGGATAAGATGCTGAGGACCATTCGGTTGCTGTTCACAGCTGCCTTTTTATCTCAGGGAGCTGCTGCCTCCTGTACCACCCAGCAGCCTGGTCCCAGGCTGGGCAGTGCCACGTGCCAGCTGACTCTGGCTTGAAACTTATTAAAAACCCCCAAATCTACTTCAACAACAACATAAATGGAATCAGAACATGTGGACAAGAGGTTTATGGAGTCTGCATGGGGATAGGAGCCTCTGGATCCATTTCCCCATCACTAACCCCTTGCCCCACAGCCAGTCCTAACGGGTGCCCCAGGGTTTTCCAGGACTTCTAAAAGGGGCTGCAGGAAGTACCCATGGGTGAGATGCTGCACAGAGGAACCTTACCCAATCTGGTTCATTTTGGGTTGAATTGGGACAGTGGAATAAGGGGAAATGAAGATGAATGAGCAAACGAGCATATTTTATAACTAAGCTCTCAATTCTTGGTAGGGATGTTTGGTTTTTTATTTTCCACTCCTCCTACTCCTACAAGAGGATGGAAGTTCTACTGCAAAGTGTAACTGCAGAGAGTATCCACACGTTTGCTTGGGATTCTCATTACATCATCTGTCCTCATTTTAGGATATATATCTCTAAGCTTGTCTGTACACCCAGAATGAGCACAGATTGACTATGACTGCTTGAAGAAGAACAAACATCTGCAAATATTTGGATTATTACTTCTAGCAAGTTCTGTGATCCAAAGTTACCATCCGATACCAAATGAAGGGTGAATCCCAGAAGATTCCAGCTTCAGATTGGAAAACTAGTTGATATTCAGGAGAGTTTTTCCTTTCAAAATTTATTGAGCTCACAACCTAGTGCTTTTCACATCAGACACATTTTTGCCTGATTAACTAAGCAACTGGTATAAAAAAAATACAATCTGTCACTGTGCTGTAAAGAATACAAAAGCTCAAGAAAGGACAGCCATAAAAGCTCGTGAGTGAGTAGTCCTGCTCTCGTGTTTTTGTCTCGGTCACTAAACAGCAATACCTTGCACCTCAGCACCTATCACCAAAGTGACATTCAGGGACACAGGCATTAACTCCCCGTCGCTCTCCGTGAGGCTGCTGCCAGAGCCCTGCAGTATCGATTCCTCGTCTCCGCTGTCTCACCACTGACTGCAATGCTTCTCAGGGCAAGTTATGGAGCTCTTTAGCACTCCCAGTTGCACTAGAGGTTTTGATGATCTCAGTGAGGAGTAGAGGGATGAGAGCAACCAGCTTCTTCAGAAGAAATCGTCTGTCTAGGTATGACACTAAAGTGAAATTTGAAGTTTGATGAATCACATTATGATCCAACTCCAGTTCTAGCCTGAATCCTGTTAGATAAGAGCAATCAAGCAGTAGGATGGGCTTTGATTATTGTTGGGGAGGGGTTCCCCTGCTTTTATTTAAATCATTCCTTCTCCTGGTCAACCAGACAGCATTATCTAATTCCTCTACAGCGTGCACAGCGTTGTGTGTTATCCCTCTACAAGGATCCATATTAACACAACCACAGACAATAACCTCATCCCATTCAGTACAGGAAGCATCATAATCTGCCATGCATTAAAGGTCTAAAAAAACCCTGCCTAATGTTAGAAGAGTCTCAAGCTGTTAAGCTACTACTTAACTGCTGTAATTCACCATGAAGGCTCTCCCATGGCACAGCTAGAGAGTTGTTTTCACTTTCTAATAATGAACACGTGATTTCGGCATTTAATGAGTTCCCGAAATAACTGAACCAAAAGGCAAAATCCAAGAGCTTTGACTGCCCGGGGAGAAAAAAATCATAATTAAAAAAGTGAATGGGCAGAAGAATAAAACAAAGGCCAGGGTGATTATAAAATCATTTAGGGGGAATACTGAGCGTATTGCTTTCCTGTCCCAAAGGGGCTGTGAGTATCACACAAGGCCACCAGCCTCACAGTCCATACCTGGGGCTCTTTTCACTCTCTCCCCTTATGGTTGTGTATCATTAGGAATACTGGTCCCTCATCTTGGATTCAGCACAGTGATGATTAAAAAGAAGTGCCAACAGAATCATTCCCCTGGGTAGCACTTTCCCCTGTGAACATCAGAACACACTGCAGCTGTTAATGACACCTCGTTGCGTTGTCACAGAACATCCTGTTCAAAAACATGAAAGCAGAGAGATGGAGAGGGTGAGTGGTGTGGAGAGTTGTGTTTTGAGTCAGCAGGAAAAGTCTACAGGCTCTGACTATGAACCCTCTGCTATCAGCTATGGGCTGGACATCTCAGAGCCCCAGTGTCTCAGTTGGGTCTGGAGTTACCACTGAAGCCAAAGAGCCATCACCAAGGGAGAACTAGTTTTAACAATTCTGAAAAGGCCTGTTCTTTAAATAGTTTGGTTTGGAGCTTGTTTGGGAGTGTGTTTATCCTCCGTGGCTGCACTGGAGCAAGAGCCAGCACTCAGACCTGCAAGTTGTGCAGCATTTGCTTTTCCATCCTCCTGCCTCGTGCCCGTGTACGGCTGCAGGCAAATGCCTTGCTAGGCAGAAAACCCTGGGGCAGAAAATACATATAGAGAAAAAGAATCAGCCACTACCAAAACTGCTCTGGGGGTAGAGAGGCAAATTCTGCTCTGCTTCTGAGGTACATTTTTTCCTGACACAGAAAAGATGGGCATCCTTATGTATCCGGTTTGGAAAACTGGGTTACTGTGCATTTCTCCACACCTTGGACTTTTACATTTGCCCAGAGAGGGCTGTGCTGCCAGATTAATGTTGCAACAACTCAGAAGGATGAACATTGTCAGTAGTCAGATCCTAGTCTCCTGGAGATGTGGGGGTAGTCCATGTGCAGCCATGAAGAAGGATGGCTGGAGACTTTGGGGTCCCCTGGTAGCCCCAAAGCCAGAAACGGTTTGGAGATTGGGGCAGCCCAAGCTGTGGGTCTAAGATCCATCCTAAGGATGGTCCCTGGCTCATGCTTCCCTCTCAACCCAGCCCAGGCCTGGTTTGCAGGAGACCACTTGTCTGGACCAAAGCCATGCCCAGGCCAGTTTAGCAGCACAGATGGGGCAGGTCCACAGCCCAGCACTGGTGCCAGCAGATGCCAGACCTTCATCCATAACCTACTGGAGAATCATGAAGTTTGCTTCTGTGCTAAGCTAACTCACCTGGGTGATAAACACCCACCAGGGGCAATAGTCCCTACACTGATTTCAAGATTTTTCCATGTTTAAGTTTCTTATTTAAATACTTTGACGCAATTAATTCATTGCGCTGTTTTCTAAACAATAGAAAATAAGTGCTAAGCAGACTTGTGACTTTTTTATATTAAATTCTGCTGGATGATTGCATTTCAAATGGGACTTAAGGAAAGAAAATTACATTTTGGCCAAAGGCCAACTTCTGAATTTCTATTGAACTTAATCAAACTTTTTCATAGTCCAGCCCTTGATAATTTATATAACCACTTTCACTGCAAAGGCAGTTAGAGTGAGCCCTACATCAAATCAGACAGAAATAACTAGAGTTCAAAGGATTTGTTCTCATTAACCCCAGGGAAAATGAGTTTAGCACGGAATTGAATGGCAGTAGCAGGTAAGAGCTCAAAAAATGTCTTTTCAAAAGTTGAGTATAACAGTTTCACAGTATCACAAGGTTGGAAAGGACCTCCGAGATCATCGAGTCCAACCTATAACCCAACACCAACACCAACACTAACACCAACCATCATCTAGACCATGGCACTCAGTGCCTCATCCAGTCTCCCCTTAAACACCTCCAGGGTCGGTGACTCCACCCCCTCCCTGGGCAGCCCATTCCAATGACCAATCACCCTTTCAGGGAAGAACTTTTTCCTCATATCAAGCCTAAACTTTCCCTGACCAAGCTTGAGTCCCTGCCCTCTAGTTCTGTCCCTGGTCACCTGAGAGAAGAGACCAACCCCTGCCCGACTACAACCTCCTTTTAGGGAGTTGTAGAGAGCAATGAGGTCTCCCCTGAGCCACCTCTTCTCCAGACTAAACAGCCCCAGCTCCCTCAGTTGCTCCTCGTAGGGCTTGTGCTCCAGCCCCTTCACCATCTTCGTTGCCCTCCCCTGGACACTCTCCAGCATCCTGACATCTTTCCCAAACTGGGGGGCCCAGAACGGGACACAGTAGAGTAAACACTGGGTTGGTAGATTTTACTAGAGAAGGACAGGCAATGTTGATTATTCACATTAAAAACTTTGTTTTCTACATGAATACCAAGAATTGACCAGCATACAAGAGAATTCAAGCGTGTAAGTATTTGTATCATTTATTAGACCAGCTAAACTGACTGGAATGGAAATAAATTGACCAGCACGCCTAAAACCTTGCTTATTTTTATCAGTCTGACCTAGTCCTTTGGAACCTTCTGAACTCCTTTAATACCTTCAGACCAGCATGGCAATAACAAAATACCACGTCACTAATGCATGCAAGGAATCCACATTTAGGCTTTCAGAAAGCCTGTTATTACTGACTTGATAGTAGGATAACTGTTTTATTTCCAGCCAAACAGCCAGGCTGCCTGGAGAAGCAGTCACTGGGAAGAAATTAATGAAAACATCCTTCGCAGAAACAATTAAATTAAAGCTAAATAACTGAAGATCATCACACCGGGGGGAAATGGCATATGCCAGCCTGACTTGGTCCCAGAGGGCTGGAATAGGATAAATTGTCTGCCCTATCCTAGGGAGGTCATCTGTTGCTCGTCCAGCTCCCAAACAACCACGCAGGGCACTCGCTTGGTCAGGTTTTGTGGCAGATTTTGCACTGTTGTGTGATCTGCCAGCCAAAACCTGTGTCCAAACTATTTATTGTTCTACTACAGAATATTCTGCTTGCTTTTTTGGTTCCTTTCTCTTCTCTTTTTTCTTTTCCCCTCTTTTCTTTACCAAGTGGGTAATCCTTACTGCCACCTTACCCGGGTGTGCCGATAGCCCTCACTTCCAGGGTGCAAAGCCACCAAGACCTGAGCAACACAATGGAGAGGTGCTCAGCACCCAACAGGGGCCTGGAGTGCAGAGCAGTGAGAGGAGGGAACTAGAGATTAGGACCAGCACACGTGCAGAAGTGAATCCATGCTGTTGTACCAGTCCCTGACGTGACCTCTCCTGAAATCCTTTTAACCACATTTCCAGCAAAGATGCAGAGAAGTGTAACAATGATTATTGAAGAGAGAACATATATTTCAAGGGAAGACTAAAAGAGGACATTTGACCTCGTGAAATGTAAGCTGAGAGGAGAAGAGCTATTTCAAGGACAACATTGGTACAAGATCAATGGGGAAAACACAGCCAAGGACTGAGTTTAGTCTGGAAGTCTGGCACCATCTTCAATGTTTCTCTCCTGCAAGAGTAAAGACAAGAAGTTACAAGACAAAACCTGGTCTCTTTGCAAGAAGTTTGCAGGAAAATCTTGACACTGGGTCAGAGGGGGCTTTAACCAGGCAAGCCTTGGTTACCCATCTGCACACACCAGGGTCTGGGCTCATAGCAAAGCCTTCTCATGAGCTACAATCATCTGTAGGCAGCAAGACGTGTTTGGTCCCATCATCTCCAGCAAACCAGGAGCATGAGCATGGATCCTCTACAGCTTTATAAACAATTTTGTAGCAGAGGGCTTAAGATAGCCCCGCAGGACCATATAAAGGTGAATAACATTTTAAAAATTCACAATGGAACAAGGAGGAAACAAGAAAATTCCAACAATATTGTCAGGAATAAACATCGGCCGAGGCAGGGGAAGGAACTGGCCTGCTGCTCCCAAGCCAAGCCAAAAGCCAAAGCCAAAGCTGAAGCTAGGATAAACCAAGCTGGGGTACACTGATCTGGAGCCCAGTAAAAATCTTTGTTTTCTTCAGCATGTGTTTCAGAAGACAGACTCTTGCTGTAAGCAGAAGATTTAAATTACATTTGGCATCCACTTTTCTTCTGCACAGCTCAGAGATAAACAATTCAACTGGAGTGTTTGGGTTAGGAGGAACAAAATATCACTACTGTTTAATATTGCAGGTGAGATTTCACAGTTTCCTTTGCATCTAGCAATTGTTATTCCAGATAACATCCTGTTTGGATTGGGAAAATATTCCAATTAAATTCAAAACTGTATCAAGCATCTCACTATCCATCAGGATTAATATTTACACCATATTGTGCTTAACATTCATTGAAGTTTGACCCCTGGAACAGCCACCCAGCTTGCATTTCCATCAAGAAATGGTTTGGGTTGGAAGGGACCTCAAAGCCCATCCAGTCCCACCCCCCTGCCATGGGCAGGGACACCTCCCACTGGATCAGGGGGCTCAAAGCCCCATCCAGCCTGGCCTTGAACACCTCCAGGGATGGGGCAGCCACCACTGCTCTGGGCAACCCTCAAAAAAGCTTATGAATAAATTAACAAGCCTGCCATCAGGATGAGGTTTCAACAATAGTGGGTGAAGATAAAAGGACACAAACAGAATAATGAAGATAAAATATAGAAACTGGCCAGTCAACCAACCTACATGATTTCAACAGTTAAGAGTCCTAAAGCAACTTGCAATCAAAAACTAATTTAGACATTGCATTGTATCCTTAGTTCCGGCACAAACATTTCTTTTGCAAATGCCATATTCATTTCTGCGTCCTGTATGGGATATTTACAAATGATATGTGTTTGAAATGAGAGGGAATTACAATTTATGACCCATATTTTTATTTCGAACACTGCTATAAGTGTTAGTAAGGACTTTTAAATGCATCCAGCTATAAAATTTATTCAAGTACCTCCGACAGAAGGGAGATTTACTGAGAATAATCATTAGTTCCACTGACATACTTCATGGATATAATTTAAGAGAGTCAATAAAGAACACTTAGGCATCTTTTAGTAAGAAAATGTTCAGGGTCATGGCTTGGCTCCACTCTGCTGACTAAATTACTCTCAAAATAATGGACATTTTGGAGATCTGGGAGGATGAGAAAGCCAAAATTTGATCCATAACCAGAGTGCTCTGTTTGTTTTTTCTAACAGTCCTGAGGAAGATGAGGAATCACTTTTCAAAGGAAGGAAAACCAAATTACTATTACTATAACAGCAACAAAGACAAAAAACACTCCTTTTTTTTTCTTTCTACGGTATTTGTGCACTTGAAGAGAACTTTGTACAGGTCAGTGTCATCGACAGGAGGGGGAAATGAGGCAGAGCAGCACAGAGGTCACCACGTGCTGACTAAAAGGTCTGGGATGCTGTCCTGATGGGAAGAGTTTTTAGCCCTGCTGTCCATCCAGGGGTCAGCAGAGATGCCGTGGGCATCCTCCCAGCACACACCCCTGTGGAAACACACTCGCCTGTGGAAATCACAGGTGTTATTTTGAAACAGGCACTGTGGACTTTGTAGGAGTACTCTCTGCAAATTACTTTTAAAACAGCTGTTTTTTCAGTTCATTGGCCAAGTAATAATATTTATACAGTGCTGTTCATCAGAAAAAGTCAAATCACAGTTAACAAGAGATATACAAATCAGTGCTTCATCTCCCTCCAGCTCAAAAACTGAAGCAAAACCACAAATGAAAATAAAGGGAATCTATCAGGGAAGTGTGAAGAAACCCATTTTCCTTCCTGAGGGTGTATAAGCTGTACAAAGGGGCTCCACAGCCAGGGCCGAGGAGTGATGCCCCATGCCAGACCCAGGTGGACCCTCACAGGTAGGTGTGCCCCACCTGTCACTGCTGTTCCCACTCCAACATTGAACCAATGATACAACAAATAGATACCAGAAGCTCCTCGTGCTCCAAAGCCAATGAGGAAGGAATCAGCTATCACCAGGGCAGCTGATGAGAGATAAAAGCAGCCACCACCACACCTGAGGCAGGACAGCAGGGTGGGAAAATGCACCTGCTGATGAGATCTTGGGAAGAAATGCCTTGCTGAGGGTGGGGAGGCCCTGGCCCAGGTTGCCCAGAGCAGTGGTGGCTGCCCCATCCCTGGAGGTGTTCAAGGCCAGGTTGGATGGGGCTTTGAGCCCCCTGATCCAGTGGGAGGTGTCCCTGCCCATGGCAGGGGGGTGAGACTGGATGGGCTTTGAGGTCCCTTCAAGACCAAAGCATTCTATAATTCTGTAAACTCATGCAATTTTACACTGAAACTGCAAGTTAAGCATGTGAACACCTCAGTGTGCCTCGCTCTTGCTGGACAAGCAATTTCCACACCATTTCAGAAACAATTAATACTCACTTAACCATCTGTAATATCAAGTCCTGAGAATGAGAAGTTTCCAAGACAGCAGCCTGGCCACAGGCACAGATGGGCTCGGCAGGAGCAGCCTCACAGTAAAATAATGCAATAGTAATCTCCCTGAGAAAAATAATGATAGAACAACAGGTCTTTTCCATTTCAAACACAATTCCCTATAGGTTACGGTCACACCTTTCGTTTTTCAACACTAGTAACAGTAACGTTTAGTTTTTCTTTTTAACTGCAAAAACTCCCTGAGAGCATTGGCTGTACAAGAGGCAAACCAAACTGTGGTTGGTGACCTTCTGCAAAAAGGGAAAAATGCCTCAGGGCAGGACTTTTTTTGTGGCTTTTTTTGTAAAAGAAAAACTTTTAACTGTTCGATAAATAAAACAAGGGAAGGGGTTGGGTGCTGCCACACCATCCATTTGTCTCATCAATAAACTTACACAAGAGACTCAGCAAATGCCAAGTAAGCATGGACGACGAAGGCCATGGTTTGACAGGTATCTCATGCATTTTATAAAAGTAGATTTGATCCAGAAATATGAAAGACAGGCTTTGCGATACACAGTGGCTTAATGGAATTAAATGCTTGGCTCAATAAAGCAAGATGAGTCGAAGGAGACAATTCTGGTCCTCTACTCTGCTCTCATGAGAACTCTTCTGGAGCCCTGTGTTCAGTTTTAGAGTCCCCAGCACAGGAATGACATGGATCTGGTGGAGTGAGTCCAGAGGAGGGCATAAAGATAATCCAAGGGCTGGAGCACCTCCTGTATGAGGAGAGGCTGAGAGAGTTGGGGTTGTTCAGCCTGAAGAAGAGGGGAGACCTTAGAGCAGCCTCCCAGTGCTGAAAGGGGCTCCAGGAAAGCTGGGGAGGGGCTCTTGATCAGGGAGTGCAACAAGGAATAGTTTTCCTGTGAGGGTGGGGAGGCCCTGGCCCAGGTTGCCCAGAGCAGTGGTGGCTGCCCCATCCCTGGAGGTGTTCAAGGCCAGGTTGGATGGGGCTTTGAGTCCCCTGATCCAGTGGGAGATGGCCCTGTCCATGGAGGGGTGTTGGAACTGGATGGACTTTAAAGTCTCTTCTAATCCAAACCACTCTATGATTCTATGAATGTGTTTCTTTACAATACACCTTTCAGCAGAGACAACTTTATGTACAGATACATGGCCACACCCAGGCATGAGTGTAGGTGTATCTACAGATATGCACACACCTATACACATGTACACGTGTGTTATTCAGTCAGACAGTGCACAGCAGGTGGCTGGTTCACAATCAAGGCCACCACACCCCACTTGCTGCTCCCAGCTCACATTGCCAAGGCTGGGCTGCCATACTCAGAAAGGATGAGCTATTCTGAGTGCCGAGCTTTGCTTTCCTTTCATCTGCCTTTGGGGCTTCTCAGATTCACATTTTTGAGACTTTTGTGAAACATAAATATGTTTTGGGTTTGTTTTTTTTCAGTCAGTCTGACCACAAGCACACACGGCCCGGCTGGGCTTCTGCTGGGATCAGTCAGGTATTTGTCACCTCATCAAATGACATGCTTTCATCTGAGGTTGCAGCTTCACAACTGGTATAAATTGATTTATGTCTGCACATCTGAAATGGGCACAGGCCAGCCACCCTCTCTACCCCAGGCCATTTGATCTCAACTCCTCCTTTGGGGCAGCATCAGCTTTTCATGTGGCTGCTAATCTGGAGGGGCAGGGGGAGGGGAGGTATTTATTGCAAAAATTCTCCTCAAAGCAAGTTATTGTGTGTCTGTTTGTGTACAAGAACTGGAAGTGGATGGCACTACAGCTCAGAGGACAGGAGGGACTCAGGAAAACAACTGCATCATCTCCTGTGGGGCCAGGTAAAGACCTCAGTCCCGAACAGGGCATCTGTGTGCCCTACAATGGTTTGTCATCTGCTAGACGTCAGACTAGAGGACCTAAAGGCCTCAGTGAAGGCTTGAATCTCAGCTTCTCACTGAGTGATTTCTTTCCTCCCTAACCTGTATCTCTTCACCACCATAAGGCACCACAATGAATGGTGTGGCACCAGGTCTCCTGAAGAACCTTAATTCTCCTCTTAGACCGCCTTCAAATACTTGGACAGCCACCCAACCTGTGGGAAAAAAAGTGAACAAGAACACCAAAACGCTCATTAAATTGCATTTTGCTCCCATTCTGCAAAAGTTATGACTGGCAGCAGATATGCAAGTCAAGACAATCAGCCCTCTTTGTCTTCTAGCAATATTAACTTCCTGTCCAAATCATCACCAAACTGATTTCCTATTCCAATTAAAGGTGCTGCCACTCCAAAGGTTGCAGGTATTTTAGAGGCTAGACTTGGTTTGATACCTTTACTCTGATTCAGTACATTTTTCTGTAGTCATTTAAAGCAAGACTTTACCCATTTTGGTTTCCTTCTCAACCCTCTGCCTCCTGAACTACTCACTTCATAGAATGGGATTATTTAGGTTAGGAAAGACCTTTGAGATCATCGAGTCCAACCATAAACCTAACACTACCCTGTCCACCACTAAACTGTCTTCCTAGGCACCACATCTACACATCTTTTAAATATCTCCAGGAACGGTGACTCCACCACTTCCCTGGGCAGCCTCTGCCAATGCTCGAGATGTTTCATATAATATTCATGAATTTCAGATGTCCCAGCAACAGCCAGATTTCTGCCCTAAAAATTCCTGAATTTGAGAAAGGTTTCATTCTTTCCTGTGTCAAAAATATCTTTTACTGGAAACTCATCTTCCTTGTGTGCTAATGAGTCTACTCACAACTCCTTCTTGGCTAAGATTCCTTCCAGTTTAACATTTTCTGCCAAACTAGTTCTCTCCTGACAGCCACTTATTTAGTACTGTTTTGTCTTAACTTGCATTTCTACTCAATTGACCTCATCAGTTTTTTTCTCAGTAATTCCACAGCAATCGTGTTCAGTGTGTAATTCCCAAATTTGCTTTTTTTGTTGTTTATTTATTTAAACTTCTCCATGCTGCAGACTCTACTCTAGAACATGAAAATTATTCCTGGCCTTTTTTTGCTATGTCTATTATCCAGGGTGTCATCACTGTAAATCCTTTGCCAATTGAAATAACAAAGTACAGGAGAGAAAAAAAACAAAAAAAAAAAAACAGAAAGAAAAAGGATCTGTTTGCTCTCCCACAGGTTCCCTGTGAGGACACCAAGGGCACAAAAAAAAGTGAGAAATAACTGTTGTTCAGAGCTTTCAATAAATATGTATTGCAAATATATTACACAATAAAATACAGAACCATAAAATTGCTTGATTCAAAAAGACCTTTGAGATCGTGGAGTCCAACCACACCTGGCCACTACTAAACCATAACCCTGAGCACCTCATTTACCCACCTTTTAAAACTGTCCAGGGATGGAGACTCCACCCCTGCCCTGGGCAGCTTCTGACAGTGCTTCACCACTCTTCCAGTAAAGAATTTTTTCCTAACATCCAATCTAAACCAACCTCAGTGCAACTTGAGGCCATTTCCTCTCACCCTGGGAGAAGAGACCAACAGCCACCTCGCTACAACCTCCTTTCAGGGATCTGCAGAGAGCAATTAGGTCTCCCCTCAGCCCCCTCTCCTCCAGCCTAAACAGCCCCAGGGTCCTCAGCAGCTCCTCGTGAGCTGCCCTTCACTGTAACATCTTCACTGTGAGTTTGATGAAGTCATAAACCTTATATCATGTGGAGGAATGCCAGCCCTGTGTGTTTTCAGCACATCAAATTAAAACCAGGTCTAATTTTGACAGTTCCAAAATAAGCTTTTTCCCTTATTGCTTTGCTACTTGGGAGAAGAAACCAGCACCCACCTTGCTACAAGTTCTTGTTACCTTCTCATGTGTTGCAGATGTTTTATTCCAGATAAGCACAGAAATACTGTGCAGAGTCTCTATACTGGCTTTAGTTGCCTATCAGACTTCACCTAACCACTGTCTCTTATTAAACTACATCTGATCTGTATCTGATTTACCGAAATTCAAACATTTTTCTGCTAGAGAAACCAGGATGAAAGTCTCAGTGAGCATTCTCTCACTTTGAAATCAGACCTGGTGGCTCAGTCTTACCACAAGAATCTTTCAAGGGAGAGCATGGCCTCAGCAGACAGGTGTTTCAGTGCCCAACTGAACCACAGGGCAATACCTAGGGGTTTGTGACCTCAGTAAAGTTCACATTCCAAATAGTGTGTTTCTGGCATGCTAGTTATGAAATTTATGGCATAAATGTTTGGAAGCTGCTCAGCTGCCAACTACAGAACGTCACCCATCAGGAACAACCAACCATTAATAGATGGATTACCAATATCCTAGAAAATAAACACTCAGTTCCTTTTAAAATACAAACAGTGCCTGGTGTGGTTCACCAACACATGATGACAAATTAAGGCTTGTCAACAGCTTCTGAGCTGAAGCCTTATGCCATGAGCCTGGTTTGAGGCACCACTTCTCCCTCAAACCCCAAACCCACCAGAATCTCCCAGGACAAGCCTGGACCCAGACCAGGGAGGTCCAGTACCTGAGAAGACCGGTCTCTATGTTGCACTGTTCTAGAGAAATAAGTTGTTCTCCATTTAACAGAGTAATTTAGTTAAACTGCTCCATTTTTTAATGGCAGGGACACCTCCCTCTGAATCAGGGGTCTCCAAGCCCCATCCAACCTGGCCTTGAACACCTCCAGGGATGGGGCAGCCACCACTGCTCTGGGCAACCTGGGCCAGGGCCTCCCCACCCTCACAGCAACATTTCTGCCTAAGCTCTAATTTTTTTAACATTGCTATTTAAATACAGTAACCAGAGCCTTAGTTTTTATGGATGTAGGGAGAAACATACGTTACAAGTTATATGCAAACCACAGAGGAAGTATTTTAATTTCCAACATGCAGCTTTTCTCCTAACCTGAAATAACAATTTTAGCTTGTTTGTGCTCCCAGAAGCCATGAAGTCTGCAGGGCTCTAAAACATTAATTTAGCAGGAGGTGTAAGGGAAGGAACACAGCATACCCTCTATATCTGCTACATCTCTTAAATTAACAGGCTCTCCTCTAGGAAAAGTACTTTAATGACATCTCATTTTTTTGTTAATGAACTTTAGGAAGGTCTCTTTATGCTGTATTTCAGAGGTTTTATTTATCAGATTACTAAGTAAAGTCAAATACCATAAAACACGTTCATATTCTCAAGAGCAGAGACTGCTGGTGTAAGGTTCTCCATCAAGTTTCTCCAATTAGCAAGTCAAAGGATGTTGGCCATTAAGAAAAAACATAGCCCTGAAAACATAAGCTTGTGTCTGCAGCTCAGTCTGGTTTCCTCTGGCTCCTGTACCATCAACCACAAACATGCTCAGCTCTGATTAGCAATTTGCTGGTGCATAAGCTTAAAATGAACCCAAGCTCTTCCTTCTGTGAGACAGCAACACGGACGTCATTCCACAGAGCACAAACTGGTCATCCATAAGGTGGTTACTTCTTTTTTTCCACACTAATGCCACAGTTTAGAGAAGTTGCACTGAGGAGACAAACAAAGACTTTGCTCATCATCATTCAGTTCGTGTTATCATCAGTTCAAGGTCTTTTGAAAAAACCTGTAATAGCTACTGGGTGCTGAACTGATCCGAGTCTGGTGGTCCTCAGCTCCCACCCTCCCAAGAACCAGGAGAGCTCCTAAACCATAGAATGGTTTGGGTTGGAAGGGACCTTAAAGCCCATCCAGTTCCACCCCCCTCTGCTATGGGCAGGGACACCTCCCACTGGATCAGGGGGCTCAAAGCCACATCCAACCTGGCCTTGAACACCTCCAGGGATGGGGCAGCCACCACTGCTCTGGGCAACCTGGGCCAGGGCCTCCCCACCCTCACAGCAAAACTTTTCTTCCTAAGCTCTAACGGCCCCACAGTGAACACACAAGGAAATTTCAGGTACCTGTGCAATGAGGTCTCTTAGGAACACACTTGCTCTTCCAGACCAGAGATAAGGCACATTAGAGGGTACACCCAGAACTTCTCTCATGGTATCTGGTACCTTGAATCAACATGTAAATAATAAATTTCAAAGTTTATCAATGTCACAGCTGCTGTTTTATTTTTTCACAGTATCACAGTATCATAAGTTTGGAAAAGACCTCTGAGATCACCAAGTCCAACCTATAACCCAACACTAACACCAACACTAACACCATCCCATCATCTAAACCTTGGCACTCAGTGCCTCACCCAGTCTACCCTTAAACACCTCCAGGGTCGGTGACTCCACCCCCTCCCTGGGCAGCTCATTCCAATGACCAATCACCCTTCCAGTGAAGAACTTTTTCCTAACATCAAGTTCCCCTTCCCCTTGCCCTACATATTCAGGTCTAATTGATACTCCAGCAGTCACCACCAAACCAGCAATAACAAAGACACAAAGAACATAAACATGGATCTACCTATAAAAATGGAGACTCAGATTCTGTTGCCTTGTAATGACTCCAGGCAGAAGAAGTGGGATGAAAAGTAGAGAAGAGCCCAGCCATGCTCAGCTCCGCAGTCCCTTTATTAACTTTGCACCTGGGGGAATTTCAGTTTAATTTTCACTCACAGCCCAGGCAGGATGTAATTCTGCTCCCTTCGAGTCCCGACTGGACTTTTTTCCCCCTCCATATCACAAAGCACACACATAGCCATTAATACAACTGTAATCCTCAGCAATGCCACATAAAAGAAAAGGTCAGGATGGTCGAACACCTGAATTAACAAGGTTTTGAGGTGCAGAAGAACCATCCCAGGATTATTCTGTGTGGGCCAGTTCAACAGTCTGGCAACAGTACAAGGACTCCTGGCAGATGGCTTTGTTTTAATGTAGGACAGGAACACCTTCCAAGCCCATCACTGAAACTCATCCCAGCACTGACAGAGAACAGCAACCTCACCTTGCTCAAGAGGGAATTTTCAGAGGTAGGACTCGGGCTTCAGTGAGGAAATGTAGTTTTCTGTTCTCCACAAGAAAAGGATTAAATCTGCATTTAATTTAACCCCCTAAATAAATAAAGAAAAGTAACCAGGCATTTTTGACCTCCCTTTTCCAAAGCTCTGCATCAGGCAGAGGGAAGAGATCCTGGGAGCAGAGGGGATCCAGCTGCAGCTGCTAACAGCAAGACAAAGGAACAGCAGGAGAGGCTTTCCTGCATTTCCAAGAGGGGGGAGGCACAGGGAAGCCCTGCTCCCAGGTGGCTGTCACAGACGGCTGGGATGGAGGTGATGGTGGATGTAGCACAGCAAGAAGTGCTCATGCTGGAGGGCAGCGCATGCTGAGTGCAACATCTCCTCTCTTGTCCTGGCAGCAACAGGGATTTTCTGCCTGCAGCATCCCAGCACCTCAATCACAGAGCTGTTTGGTTGGAAAAGTCCTTTGAGACCAAGTCCAACTGTACCTGTCCACTACTAAACCACACCCCTGAGCATCTCGACTGCCTGTCTCAGATTCCTCCAAGGACAGGGACTCCACCACCTCCCTGGGCAGCCTCTGCCAGTGCCAGAGAACCCTTTCAGTGAAGAAATTTTTCCTGATATCCGATCTAAACCTCCACTGACACAACTTGAGGCACTTACATTTCATCCTGTCTCTTGTCACTTGGGAGAAGAGACCAGCAATCATCTCACTACAACCTCACAGTTTCACAGTATCATAAGGTTGGAAAGGACCTCCGAGATCAAGTCCAACCTATAACAGAGAACGATGACATCTCCCCTGTCTCCTTCTCTCCAGACTAAAAAGCCCCAGGTCCCTTAGTCACTTCTTACAAGTCTTGTTCTCCAGCCCCTTCACCAGCTTTGCTGCCCTTCTGGACACACTCCTGTGCCTCAACGTCCTTCTTGCAGTGAACTAAACACAACTTCTTCCCATCAAGTTTTCTGAGTGCCCATTGGATTTGCAGCACGAAACAGCACACTGGGGCCAGACCCCTCCTGCTCCCAGGACTTCATGGAGGCATTTTCTGATTCACCCATCCCAAGCACTATGGTTCAGCTTGACAATACTGAGGTTCCACTACTCTGCCTTCTCATTGCCTCTGACAGCAGTCCTGGTCCAGAACTGGCATTAAGGGGCTGTGGGTCTGTGAAATGCTCTGGCAAATATTTCTTGTCTCTAAGTCTGTAAAACAGGGTGCCATCAGACCTGTATTGACATTTTTAAAGGTAAAGAAACACTGGAAAACATGAAACATTTCATCTTGTCTTGCAGAAGAGCTGTGTAAGTGCAGGCTGGAAGCAGCACCCTCACTGTGCATGATTCTGCTGTTGCTTTGCAACTGCCTTCAGGACTTTTCCCAAGAGGATTCCCTTACCTACAATGGTGATGTGGTGATGTCACATTCAAGCTAACTCCCCTTCATAAAGACAATCCAGACTTCACAAGGTTGGGGACCACAGCTAGACCCCAAGAGGATGAATGTATATGACAGCCCAGAAACCTGACAGAGACAGTAACAACCTCCTGATAAAGGTCTATACAGGATTTAATAAAATAAATCCATAATATTATCATCCCTGGATTGCCACAATCTGTTAGAGTGATTCCAGAGAAGGTCACAAAGATGATCCAAAGGCTGGAGCACCTGCCATACGAGGACAGACAAGAGTTGTGCAACCTCGAGAAGAGAAGGCTGTGGGGAGGCCTTAGAGCAGCCTCCCAGTGCTGAAAGGGGCTCCAGGAAAGTGGGGAGGGGGTCTTGATCAGGGGGTGCAGGGACAGGGTGATGGGGAAAGGTTTTGAGCTGAAAGAGGGGAGATTGAGATGAGATCTTAGGAAGAAATATTTTCCTGTGAGGGTGGGGAGGCCCTGGCCCAGGTTGCCCAGAGCAGTGGTGGCTGCCCCATCCCTGGAGGTGTTCAAGGCCAGGCTGGATGGGGCTTTGAGCCCCCTGATCCAGTGGGAGGTGTCCCTGCCCATGGCAGGGGGGTTGGATCTGAATGGGCTTTAAGGTCCCTTCCAACCCAAACCATTCCAGGATTCTGTGCACCCAAAAGGCTTTTAATAATTTAAAATAAGAAGTGTGGGCTTCTCCCATACCAATAAAACACATCAGTATTTTGCCTGAAATGCTGAAATCTGGGATGGAAACAGGAACACAAACTCCATGCTGGCAAGGGCAGATCTCAAACCTGGATTTCTCCTTTACCTAGAGGCTGGATTCAAAGTCCAGTCTCCTCGGAAATGCAGAAATTAATTACCTGCACTGCAAACACCCTTATTATTATATTTGTTTACCTTATTCTCTGCTGTTGTGTTATGCTAACAAAGCATAACAGTCACACAAGACTTCTGCAACACAGAACTGAAATTTAGGCAAGAATTACCTTCTCTGCCCTTTAATTTATACCAAATTCAGAGCAGACTTAATTAACACAATAATTTTGAGCATAATTTAAAACCACAAGAAACTTTAATCTTAAAAATTGATTTTTATCTAGTTCTAGCTATTTTCCTGAAGACAGCCTGATGCTTGTTAACGGCTGGAGCGATGAGTATACAGTAATTTAGCCTTCATGTTATATTTGGTACTTTTTTGCTACTTAGAGAAGACAAAATATTCTCTAAGCGTTGTCAAGCAATTATAACCCAGATTCTCTTAGTCAGAAGCTATATTTGAAATCCTAATTTATTTATTTATTTTACATGCTTTATTATACTAGGAAATACAGACTGTCATGTATTTACAATTCAATAATCTTTTCAAGATGTCTTTGAGTAGAAATTGGAAATCAGTTGAAATTATATAAAACATTTTTATACATAGACATTATATATAAAACATACAAGCAAATCAAATCAATATATGCTGGAAAAGCATAAATGAAATATCGAAGCATATCTGGTATATAAAGCTTAGTGCCTTCTACAAGGGGTGCATTAATAGCAGTTATGGAGCTGAGTCTTTCAGGTAACATGATTTTTCAAATACATTTATGAGCTCTGAGATGTACATAAACCACCTAAACAACCTAAATAGCAAAGTACCACTGAAATAAGAAACGAAGCTCCCAGCCTCTCCAGGTACCCACTGGCAATTTCTCAATTCAGCCAGCACTTCTCTGAGCAACCTGGGCAAGGGCCTCCCCACCCTTATTGTGAAGAATTTCTTCCTAATGTCTAATCTAATCTTCCCCCTTCCAGTTTAAAGCCATTTCCCCTCATCCTGTCTCTACAGGCCCTTGTAGTAAGTCCTTCCCCAGCTTTCTTGCAGGCTCCCTTCAGATAAGGAATGCTGCTATAAGGTCTCCCTGGATGGGAGGGAGAAAAGAGACTCCAGGCTCATTTCCTGGCTCAATTATTCCCTCACTCCTTACTCCTCTTCTGTTGTTGCTGGGGTTTGTGTTGGCTGGCTCACTCTGCACCAGGATGCTCTGCATTCGTGTCTCGGCTGCAATTACCACCCACAAGCTGCCCCCAGCCCCAAGATTCTTAAAACCTGAGCTGCCCGACCCGGAGCGCTTAGAGGCAGGAGGTGAGGCAAGGAGCTGCCTCTCATAGTCCTGCCCTGCTATTAATTTTTCCTCGACATCTTCCTTATCAGCATTTCAGACCTTGGAGCTTGGTTAAAGAGCTGGGTGAGAAAAGCTGCCAAGAAATTCAAGGCACGCTGGGCTGTGCTGCTGCAGGAAGCGTGGAATTATGTGCGAAGCTGGACATCTTGCAGCTGTCTTAGACATGGGAAAACTTTCCGTAAACATTTCTGGATGCTTTGGGGCTTTAAATGCATTTTTTTTCCAAAAAATTAGCACTGGGGGGTGCCTGTTTAATTGGGAATTCTGAAAATCTGTTTTAAGTTGGAGGTTATATCTCTTATTTTGAATAACAGCTGTGGCAGAATGTGTGTATGGGACCTCTTTGAATTTTAAGATATTAACTCTTATCACTTGAGAAATACTCTTATCTTAAGAATTGGAAGACAGCTCAAGATGATGCACGTGCACTTTCCTATATGTATTAAATCCGTAGAGTTTTAAGCTCTATAAAACAGAGGAAGATCTAATTTTATCTCAAATAGAAGTTATTTTGAAATTGGTGCTCTAAACCATTCTCACGTTTGTTTTCAGTTGAATATTTGGGAGGGGTATTTGTTTCCTTTGGAGTTCTTCATGAAAACTGAGCAAAAGGATAAAAATTAGAAAGTCAAGAGAGTTTGTTCCAATCTACAATTGAAAACACACAGGGCAGGATGAGCTCGGGAGCCTTTCAAGTCTTGGAGTTGGACCTCTAAAGCCATTTTGTGACTGAAGAAATTTCTTTGAAAATCACAGAATCTTGGAATGGTTTGGGTTGGAAGGGACTTTAAATCCCATCCAGTTCCAGGTCCCTGCCATGGGCAGGGACACCTCCCATGGATCAGGGGGCTCAAAGCCCCATCCAACCTGGCCTTGAACACCTCCAGGGATGGGGCAGCCACCACTGCTCTGGGCAACCTGGGCCAGGGCCTCCCCACCCTCACAGCAAAACATTTCTTCCTAAGATCTCATCTCAATCTCCCCTCTTACAGCTGAAAACCATTCCCCCTCATCCTCTCCCTGCAGTCTCTTTTCTCCCTCCCATCCAGGGAGACCTTATAGCAGCATTCCATATCTGAAGGGGGCCTACAAGAAAGCTGGGGAAGGACTTACTACAAGGGCCTGTAGTGACAGGATGTGGAGAAATGGCTTTAAACTGGAAGGGGGAAGATTTAGATTAGACATTAGGAAGAAATTCTTCACAATAAGGGTGGGGAGGCCCTGGCCCAGGTTGCCCAGAGCAGTGGTGGCTGCTCCATCCCTGGAGGTGTTCAAGGCCAGGTTGGATGGTGCTTTGAGCCCCCTGATCCAGTGGGAGGTGTCCCTGCCCATGGCAGGGGGGTGGAACTGGATGGGCTTTAAGGTCCCTTCCAACCCAAAGCATTCCATGGTTCTATGATCCCCTGGGCCAGCAATGTTCACCCCAAACACCTGCGCTGGCAGAGAGGTGATGCCCCTGCCCCAGCACAACAGATCTCCCTGAGCTCAGCAGCCACAGGAGCCCCTTCCCTGCAAACAGAGCATACATGGGGAGACAGACTAGCTTGTGCTCTGGATTGTAGCCAGACTTGCCATTTTTTCCCCTAACAAGATAGACAGTTGACTGTAAATTGGCATAAAAATATATATATTTGCATAAATCCTGGGGCAGACCATCCATGGCTCGTGCCTTCTCTTCTCCTCCTATGCAGAGATGGTTATGTGCATGCAGTGAATAAATAAAAGATAACCTCGTGACATATTCCAATAGCATCCTCAACTTTCTTTAAAAGCAATAAGATGAACAAAGAAGAGGGGGGAGGAAGGCCCCTTAGTGCTTTTTTTAAACTTTATTAATGAAGATCAAAAGGAGTATCAGGACAGTCAGGCCCCTCTGAATGATGCTGCGAGCCCAGCAGAGTGGAATCTGGTGGGACAGGGTCACACATTTGTTTTCCCAGTGCTCTGCTGGGAACACCCTGCAAGCTCCCCAAACTTCTGCTGCAGACTTAAAATTCTGGAAGGGCAAAACAAGAAATCCAGTAACAGATGTCTAAAGAGAGAGAGAGGAAGGGACCTGTTTGGATTTGTGAGAGTACAGAAAATGAAATGCAAATCATTTCTCAATTTCATACAAAAACACCCCTTTTAAGGTCTGAGCCAGTGAATAGAAATAAAAACAAGAGGTCACTTCAATTTGCTCCTAAACCTGACTCAGGTTGCCAGGCACATCAGGCATCCATGCAGGAGAGCTGCCTGATGCACGCCCTGCTCTTCACCACCCAGGCAGGGCGTTCTCCTGAGCAGGTAAGTCCAAGCCATCCTGTGTAGAGCCTGAACCAAACTTCCATTTTCTGGCATTGCTGTCACTATTATTCCAGAAATGGCAACAAAACTTTTTCCACAGCCTGTTGAGGTGGCAATGTGTGCTCACAGCCTGGAGGGCCAAGGGTACCCTGTGCTGCATCAGGGGAAGTGTGGCCAACAGGTCGAGGGAGGGGATTCTCCCCCTCTATTCAGCTCTCATGAGACTCCACCTGGAGCCCTGTGTTCAGTTCTGGAGTCCTCAGCACAGGAAAGACATGGACCTGCTAGAGCGAGTCCAGAGGAGGCCACAGAGAGGATCTGAGGGCTGGAGCACCTCTGCTATAAGGAGAGGCTGAGAGAGTTGGGGTTGTTCAGCCTGGAGAAGAGAAGGCTCCAGGGGGACCTTAGAGCAGCCTCCCAGTACCTGAAGGGGCTACAGAAAAGCTGGGGAAGGACTTTTTACATGGGCAAGTAGTGTAAGATGAGGAGAAATGCCGTTGAATTGGAAGGGGGAGATTTAGATTAGACATTAAAAAGAAATTCTTCACACTGAGGGTGGGGAGGCCCTGGCCCAGGCTGTCCAGAGAAGCGGTGGCTGTTCCACCCCTGGAGGTGTTCAAGGCCAGGTTGGATGGGGCTTTGAGCCCCCTGATCCAGTGAGAGGTGTCCCTGCCCATGGCAGCGGGACTGGAACTGGATGGGTTTTAAGATCCCTAAACCATTTGATGATTCTAAGATAACATGTGGCACAGAGTTGCCCAAGGCTTGCTGCTTTTATCGGGCTCCCCAGCCCTCTGCCATTCCACCAGGTTTTCCTCTAAAAACACCTTCTGGGGAAGCAAGCCGTGCCAGATGATGTGCTTATTGCTGAAACCTGTCCTCAGCACAGCAGGGTGGAAAATATGGAGGAGTGCCCAACCACCACTGGCAACCAAGGGCACTTCTTGCCCCATTCTGTTTATTCAGGCTACTCTGTGCTCAGCCTGAATCTCATATTTATGGATTTTGATTGTCAGCCTTAGAATCTCCTTGAAGTGAAGGCAAATTAACTGGAATATCAGGAAGTTATTTTCTTTCTATGTAGAAAAACCTTGAATTTAGCAGAAAAGCACCAGCTTCTCTCCACAATAACATTAACCCTTGCCCTCTGAGCTGCTTTGAAAGACCCTTTTGAAGCCCATGTATTGCCAGGGACATTTAAACCCACGGCACCATTGATATGGCACAAAGGCATAAAAGAAAGAAAATACTTCACACTGGAATTACTATAAAGCTATTAACAAACATAATTCTCGCTACTGCCTATTTCCACACCTGGAGAACAGAGCATGGACTCAGTGCTTTTGGTTCAGTACCACCCTGAGCTCCGAGGCACACCACTGAAACCAGAAATCTGCCTGCTGGTCCCTGGTGGTGTCATTCCAGGGCACACGGAGGGATGTGATGTGGAGGCTGAAGGGTTAAAGGAATTCTCCCATTCAACCACCATCTGATGCAGGCACATTCAAAGCGCTAATTATGTCTAACAAAGGAAAGGAACAAAGCCCTACATGATACTGTAGAGGATTTCAATAATGCCAGCATAGCTTATCAATCACTTTTTTATGGGTTAAAACAGGACTAATATTCCAAACCTGTATGGACAGTTGTAGCATGTCCCTAAGCACAGTGAAATCTGAATTAAGAGCAATTATCAGAAAGATATTGTGTGTTCTGTGCCATAAGCCTGTTACCTGGCTCAGGGGTCCTTCCATAGAGAAAGTTGCAGGGAGGTTTAACCAACTCTGACCTGGGGACATCTCAGCTGGAAACCAAGGCTAAAGCAAAAGAACTGGAAAGACATCTACAAAAGCAGTTTCAAGAGATCAGAGGAAAGGTTTGCACGGCTGAACAGCAGGTTTCCTCACAACAAAGGTGTCAACCACATCTAAAACAGGGAGAGGTGGGACACAGCTCTCACCTCCTCCTCTCTTTTCCAGATTAACAAGGAAAACATAAGTCCACACATGGAAAAACACGCAACGCTGGAGTTCAGCGTGCCAAAACAGTGAGGGGCTGCTGGAGTTGATGTGAGGACAGCTGGGATCCCAGCCACGAGCCCTGTTCCTTCCATGCAGGCAGCTGAGCATCAGCTGAGTGAGTCTGTGGAGCTTGGAGTGGGGTGGCTGAGGCAGGTGCTGGAGAAGGGAACTGTTGCCACCAGTGTACATATATATGTGCATATATCCATGCATAATGGCAGCAACAGAGAGAGCCAAGTCCACATCCAACCAGTGAGCAAGCACTAGATTAGTACTGTTTTAATTACAGAACTTCTGGCTTTTTGATTTTTTTGGACTCTGTCTGCATATTTATATTTATGGATTGTGGATACCCAGGAGGCAAAGCTCAAAGTGCCTGTGTTTCTTCTATTTGTTATTACTTGGCATTACAGGAGCCCAAGGTGCCATCGTGCCCCAACAAGTGAATGTGTATTACAGCATCTGAGTAAATCCCTCCAACAACAGTGAAAGGCAGAATTAAAATGCAGGTTTATACCTCTGGTGGCTTTTTGAACTGTAATACATTGCAGAGCTATTTATGAGCAAAGTTTCCTGTGGAAATAAGGTTTATTTGATCTTTTTCCACATCCAAATTGCAGCTAAATTCAAAACATGGGTATAAACTTCAGAGATTTTATGTCTTGACAAAGGGGATGCATAAAAACTAGTGAAAAGCAGCATGTGGGGAGACATAGAGGGACAAATCCTGCCCTGAAACATGGAAAAAATCAGCAAGACTTAAGCCAATATAGCTCTACCTGGTTGTCATCAAGGGACCCATCAGCATGAAGTGACCATCAGGCTGCAGGTCATCCCCAGCACACAGCACCATGTAAGGGACACCAGGGACCCTACTGGAGGTTTACTGCAATGAGAGCACCACTAATGGCTTAGAGACAAAAGGCCTCCAACCCCCAGGAAAGCACGTCCCATCCAGTGCAGTCATTTTCTTTCTCTAACAAAACAACATTGCTAAACCAGAGCAACTCTCACATCATAAATGCAAATACAGCATGAGATTAGCAGTACTGCTCCCAGACAGGAATTGATAGCTTCAGCTTCTCTCCTGAAAGTGCTGGAACCATTACACACCTCAATGATACAAATCACAAACTGAGGATGGAGGAAATAAAGCAAGGGGAGCTTAAGCAGCTCCATAAGTATACAAATACGTTGTCTGTTCCTTGGGAAACAAGTAGCTAAAGCAATACATTAATATGGACATAATTTTCCCCACAAGTATTCAGTGCTCAGTCCCTCAGTGCAAACTCTTAACGTTAGCAATGTTACACAGCTCTTGCACGTTAGAACAGAGCTTGTGGAAGTTTGTGAGTCACAGCACAGGGAAGGCTGAACAGAGTTCCTGGTTGTAGCGCTGAACCACTGCAGGATCAGAGCTCATCAAGAGTTCAGCAGCACAGGGGTTATTTAATGTACACTGCAGGATGGATTCGGGAATGAGGGAAGGATGGGCAAGGAAAACTTATTCAAACTCTTCCTAGAGACACAAATATGAAAAAGATTAATTTCTATCACTTAGAAAATAATTATTTACACTGCCTGGACGTCCAAGTCTTTTTCTATGGGTGCTCTAATGTTGGTGGAAACACTATAGCTGAACTTTGCAGAGACACAAATCAGCTGTCTGTTCTGAACACAGAATTACTGAATGGTTTGGCTTGGAAGGGACCTTAAAGCCCATCCAGTTCCAGCCCCCTGCCATGAGCACTCACACCTCCCACTGGATCAGGGGGCTCAAAATGCATCACGTCTTGCCTTCTGCAGGCAATTTTCTTTTTAAATCCAACACAATATTTCATTTTATCTTGTCAGTTCTCACTGCTTTTCCCTACACAGGAGCACACCTTATGGTGTGCCTTACCAGGATTGCAAAAGCAAGGTCTCTGAAGCTTGGAAATACCAAAAAAAACAGGTTCTTCCGCCCAAACTTAAATAAACCCTGTTGTAAATATAAATTTTGCTGCAGCCTTTCAGAGATGATTCCTTTTTTCCGCAGGCTCCCTCAGTGCACAGAGGAGATGCTGCTCAGGCAGCAAGCAGAGATTCAACAGCCCATTCTGTTCTCACTGTTCAGTGTGTGGCCTTGTGCCTTATTTACTATAATTATTTCAACATCTGCTCTGAAGACAGAAATTTGTTTATTTCCTCAGAGGCTTTTCTATGGCACTCATCGTTACAGTGTTTGAATGCTTTATAAAATATTAATGGATTTTGGTTCTTTTCCTTCTGTTATCATCTCCATTTTCCAGACGGGAAATTCTGGCCTGTATATTGAATTGTGAATTTGTTCACCAACTGGGGAGGAGGCAGCGCATACACACACACACAAACTGACTACAGTGTGTTTGTGAAACAAGCTTGGGCCAAGGGTGATGTGCAGGGCTGCTGGGTACAGCCCTCACTAGACAGGGGGAAGCAGAAGACCCATCCAACATGAAAAACAGAGGCATGAGGCGATGTGTTCAGAATCACCCTGAAAATCCAGCATTAATCACAGAATGCTTTGAGCTGGAAGGAACCTTTACAGATCATCCAGTCCAACCCTCCTACAGGAGCAGGTGTATCTTCAACTCAGGTTGCTCAAAGCCCCATCCAACCTGACCTTTAATGTTTCCAGGGATGGGGCATCCACTGCCTTCTTGGGCAACCTGTGCCAGGGTTTCACCAAAACAAAGTTTCCCAAATAAAACCAATACAGAAATAAGGAGGACACTTTTCCTTCTTAGGCATCCACTTCTCCCATTGGATGCCTTCTTACTTCCACAACAGGAGTTACAGAAACAGCATATTCTTAGTGCCTAGCTACTATTTCCCACCATTTCAAGCCCTGCCACAAAGGTCACATCACACTTGGCACATCCTTACCCACTGCAGTAATATCTTCCACTTCAATGACTGATGGCAGCTGCATAAAGTCTTTATTCTAGAGTAAGATTCCCCACTTTTCTTTGCAAGCCCAGTTCCCCCGCCCTCTGACCTTCCTATTCTTCTCCAACCACTCTCTCCATCTGGTCCACATTTAATTTATTTCATTTGTGGGGTACCAAAATCTGCCCCTGATGATGAGCAAAGCAAGACTTCATGCATCATATAGCCCTGTGCTGCACCCTGCACAGCCCCACACCCCAATGCTGATGCCCCTCAGGCAGGATAGAGCCCAGCCCAGCTCCAGGGTGCTGTGCTCCAACCTTGTGTGTGCGTCGGTGATCGTTCTTTTCTATATTTAGAAGTTTATTTGTGCCCTTATTGAATTACATTGTGATTTGTCCACTTTGTCATCATCAATTTGAATTCTGATCCCGTCCTTTAACATCGTTGCAGCCCATCTCAGCTTTGTGCCATCTGCAAATTTAGTAAGTACATTCTCATTAACTAACACAATTGATGTCACCAGAGCCAGGACAGGCCCTCACAGAGCCCCACTCCATGCACTCTCCCAGTTTGACAGGACCTTGTAATTAGTCTGCAGATATGGCTGTCTCACCAACTTTGTGTATATTCTGTTATTGCTTCATCAAGATGTAGAAGACACTAAGTTAGGAAAATGGCATCTGCATCTAAATTAAGCATAAATAAAGACCCTAAAACATGCAAAACTTGCCATCCAACAACTGTTCTCAATGATATCCTAGAAATTAAAGGGGGGCCTATATAAAAGCTGGGGAAGGGTCTTGATCAGGGAGTGCACAAATAAGATGAACGGGAACAGTTTTCAGATGAAAGAGAGGAGATTGAGATGAAATCTTAGGAAGAAATATTTTGTTGTGAGGGTGGGGAGGCCCTGACACAGGTTGACCATAGAAGTGGTGGCTGCCCCATCCCTGGAGGTGTTCAAGGCCAGGTTGGATGGGGCTTTGAGCCCCCTGACCATAGCAGGGAGCATGGAACTCCCATGACTCCATTCCAGCCGACACCATTCTATGTTTCTGTGAAATAACCACTGCCAGGGAAGGCTGAGATTTTTTTAAATGTATTTAAGTACAGCAAGAAGTCCACCAGGCCAAGGTAACTGAAAAAAACTCCACACTTTATAATGTATTATAGACTGATCTTTTTCTCTGCAAGCCAGAGACCCACTCCTGCTGATGCTGTTTATTAATAATGACAAACCCTGGACTGCAGCTGATCCTTTCAATAGTGGCAGATGCAGTAAAAAAAAAAATAGACATTTACTGCTGAATAATGCTTTCTTTGGTTTCTCTATTAAACACAGCTCACCCAACTAACTGCTCGTTACTCTTCACAAGTGTGGGCTCCTAGCTTCTTCTCCTTCAGTATCTGTGCAGTTGCTGTTGCCATCTGAAGCAGATCAACACATAAGCAGCAAGAGAAATATTTGTCATCAAAAGAACTGTGCATAAAGGCCATTCTGGAAGAGATATTGATGATTCTACAAGAGATAGCTTTTCTTAAAAAATATAAATCAGGAGAAAAAAGGCACTCTGCTCTAAAAAGTACATCAGACAGAATCATAGAATCATTTGGTTGGAAAAGACCTTAGAGATTATCAGGTCCTGAATCACATCCCTGAGCACCTCATCTACCTGTCTTTTAAACCCCTCCAGGGATGGGGACTCCACCACCTCCCTGGGCAGCCTCTGCCAGGGCCTGAGAACCCTTTCAGTGAAGAATTTTTTCCTGATATCCAATCTAAACCTCCTTGGTGCAACTTGAGGCCATTTCCTCTCACCCTGTCACTTGTCACTTGGGAGAAGAGCCCAGCACTCACTTCACCACAACCTCCTTTCAGGAGTTGTAGACAGTGATGAGGTCTCCCCTCAGCCTCCTCTTCTCCAGGCCAAACAATCCCAGTTCCCTCAGCCGATCCTCAAAGAACTCATTCTCCAGCCCCTTCCCCAGCTCTTTTCTTTCTCTGGATGTGCTCCAGCCCCTCAATGTCCTTCTTGTATTGAGAGGCCCAAACTGAACCCAAGATTCAAGATGCAACAAGCAAGGTTTCTAGGTACTGCTAGGTCTATATTGAGCTCTGTCTCATTCTTCACATCAGCAGCGTTTGCATCTGTGGCTTAAAGTGACTTCAGCTGCTGCAGTTTGAACTCTTTTAGCTGTAATTCATGTGCTATATAGCTGATATGATATGCCTGAGCTGTCTAAGGGATGTATTAACTTTGAATTACTCCAAGTGTTCAACTTCACCACAAATGAGCCAGCTCAGTCACATTTCCCAGCCCATTCCCATCTTCCCATTATGTTTAGCTGTACTGCAGAACCAAACCTGTGCTGTCACCTCTGGCTCGAAGTACAAATGACCAAATAGAAAGCTGAAATGCAGCTGTACTTTGAAAAGACAGTTGATTAAAAGCAGAAAAATGGGGGGGGTTGAAGTCTTAACACACCAGGCAGGATGATTTCTCAGTCTGAAGGTTCAGCTTTTCTCCCTTCCAGCCTTGCAAGCTCAAAGGGAGGCAAATATAAACCGGGTAAGGATCATCACCAGCATGAAGTTGTGCAGCTGGTGTGGGTAACAATGCTAGTGATGATTCAGGAGTGGAGACAAATCCAGCTCTCGGCATCAAGCATTAGCTCTTCAGGAGAGGAAAAAGGAAAGTAAAACTGTGTTTTAAGCAGTGAAATTATCAGGCTTTAGTTGTCAGCATTTTTGTTTGTTTTTAGTGCAAATTTAGTAGTTGTGAATATCTCAAGAAGTTGCTGGCATCTGGGAATTTCAGACTAGGACAGAGCCAATGTGGCTCTTTTAACATCCTGCTGTGGCATCAGCAGAAGCGTGGCTGCTCCCCTGAGCTCACACAGCTTCCAGCAGAGACCATCACTGTCCCAGCCCCTAACAGAGCACACAGATACGAATGTTCACTCAGGGAGAACCTCTGAAACTCAGGGTTTCACTAGCACAGCACCCACCCACTCCTACAGACCCCTGAAGGTCACTGGAGCTCTATATGGTGAGACCCAATCATGCACAACCTGGGAAATAAAAAGATGCCCCCTCTCACCAGGCCCTGAGCTGATGGGATGCTCCAGAAAAAGGCCAAGGACAGCATAGGAAACACGGAGAGGAAATGAAGGTAGGAATGATGCTCTGGAACAACCGAGCTCAAGCAGTCAGGAAATACAAGAGTTCAAAAAGCATTTGGTTCTTTCTCCTTGCAGCTTTGTAGCCCTGAGGGAGACCTCTGCCAGGTCAACCAGCTCTTGCCTTCCAGGGTACAGAAAAACCCAAGTGCTGCTTTCCTGCACGTGGATATTCCCCCCAGCCACACGCCTGCAGGAGCTGAGAGCTTCAGAAGAAGCCACAAAGGTACCAGCAAGAGCTGGTGCCTTTCATATCTTGAAAAAGAAGAGGAGGGAGCAGCAGGAGGGACAATCCAGGAAGCAGGAGAGGCACAGGGCAGACTGAGGCACAAAGAGACAGGTCTACACTCCGACGACAGCACAGAGAAGACCTCAGCTCATAAACATGTTCAAAGCATTTCATAGACTTAACACCAGAAGAAGAGTAAAACCAGAGGGATTACACGCCTTCCAGGTCTGGAGCAGCTGGTCCCACACAAAGGACCCCTCTGCTCCCAGTCAAGGGCTTCACCCAGGCAAACCCAGCTCAGGTCTCACTCCTTCCCTAATACAGGCACAGCCTGACAGCAGTAATGAGAAACACTTTCCTCCTGAGTCAGAAAGAGATTTGAAGAGGTTTTTTTTCAACGTGCACAGATTTTTTAGGGTCAAGTCACTCTCTTGGTTAGCAGGTGGAGGAATGCATTAAATCATTCAATGGGAGTTGAGCTGTCAGCATTGATCCAAGCAGGCATGAAAATTCAAAATGCAGGTTTTGCCCATTTTAAATGTATCTTCTTTCACATAAACAAAAAAGTGTTCCAAATCTGCTGGCGCTAGAGCATAAGGAGTAAAAAAGAATTATGGCACTGCACACTGCAAAGTTAAACAGGCAATTTTCTTAACATCCAATTTTCAGCACTCTGCAACTATGTTTAAATGTAGAGGGATATATTGCTGTGAACCAAACACCAGTGGTGCCTATGTATGTCAAAGGGAAGACTTAAAATGCACAAAATAAATAATCATGATTGCCAGACTCTTCAGGTTTTGCAGTTTACTAAACAGCTGCACCAGGTAATTCAATTTAGTGGTTACAAAGAGTACAATAGCTTAATGCAGTTTCATATTTAGCACAGTGGGTTAACCATAAAAATACAATTTATACTAATGGATATTCTAATCAGGGCAGCTTCCAAAGGGGAGCTGACAATTTGGCCACTTCACCTTCTTACCAGTGCAATTTATTAACGATGCTGGATTGCAGCTCAAACAGCAGGAAGACTGTTCATGATTCAAACAGCAAGTAATATGAGAGAAATAAATCACTCAGGATTTGCTCAATACTTTCACTGCCTCTACAAAGCTGCCAAGAAAGGGCTCCCCTTTAAGAAGTATGGTTTCTTTCAAACTATAAGACAGGAGGAGGATGAGGCACTGGCACAGGTTGCCCACACAAGTCATGGATGCCCCATCCCTGGAGATGTTCAAGGCCAGGTTGGATGGGGCTTTCCTGGGCAATGAGGCCCAGAACTTTGCTGTCCCAGGTAATCAAACCTTCAGCCATAGGTTTCTCCCTTCCCTCACCCCCCTTAGAGGATCACTCTAAAACCTCTCTGAAGATCAAGCACAAGCCTTATGAGAAGCAGCTGAGGGACCTGGGGATGTTTAGTATGGAGAAGGGGAGTCTGAGGGGAGACCTCATCACTCTGTGCAGCTCGCTGAAAGGAGACTGGATCGAGGTGGGTGTTGGTCTCTTCAATCAAGTAACAAGACAGGATGAGAGGAATGGCCTCAAGCTGGGCCAGGGGAGGTTTCGATTGGATATGAGGACAGTTTTCTTTACTGAGTGGTGAAGCATTGGAAAAGGCTGCCCAGGGCAGTGATGGATCATTCTGCACAAGCTTGCTTTTCTGTGCTTCTGGTGGAAGAGGGTTTGGGGCAGCTGAAGGACCATAAAAATCAAATGGCAACAGTCACTGCTCATCAGAATCACAAAGAAAACTAAAAATCTTCACTTGTGACCTGGGACTGCCACTGATTAACCTAAAATCAGAATGATTTGGGTTGGAAGGAACATTAGAAATCATCCAGCTCCAGTCCTTTGCTGCTCTAATTCTACCCACAGCCTTCTCTTCTCCAAGGCTTGAACAACCCCAACTCTCAGCCTGTTCTTGGCCCCCACTCCAGACACCGGTAGTGTCAGGGCACACCCTGACCTGCACAGTCAAAACGGGAGGGTGAAAAGGGTTTTCAACATCTGCACAGCAAATTGCAGACCAACAAACCTCCCAGATTAAATTCAAACGCAGGATTTACTTTGGACACAGCCAAAATCACAAAATAGATAACCCAGGTGCACTCCCGAGTGGCAACTTCTGAAAAAAAAAAGAAGCAAAACCAGATCCCAATCTGATACCTTCAACGCAGCCAGGGTTGCTACACGAACTACAACTTGGATTCGACTCAATGCATCAGGGGTGTCAAACTCATGGCCCAGAGGCCAAATCCGACCATGCACCTTGGTTTAGCCACCCTGGCACCTTGTTTCTACCTGGCAGCACCAAGCTCCTCGCCCCTGCCAGCTCTGGGCACGTGTAACACGCGTTACTCTGCGGGAGAACGGCAGGAGTTTGACAGCCCTGTGACACATCATAGTGCTAAGAAAGAAGATGCAGTAAGGTGAGTCAGAAGAGAGAAACAGCAGAGGAAAAAGGAAAAATTATCACCACTCCAGTGGGTTATGGTGCTTCTTCAGGAAAACGTGGTCCATCCAGCAGCATCTCTCCAGCAGCATCTCTCCAGCAGCATCTCTCCAGCAGCATCTCTCCAGCAGCATCTCTCCAGCAGCATCTCTCCAGCAGCATCTCTCCAGCAGCAGTCCTTCAGGTACACGTGGTCCAGGAGGTCTTCTTCAAGCCAGCCAAGCAGCAGCAGAACTTCTTCGGGTCAGTTGGTCAGGGTCCATTCCCTCTCTCAGATCTGCTCAGTTGGAGGGGAGCAAACCAATATTCTCCAGCAACCTCACAAAAGTTGCTAAAACAGATCCCAATCTGTTCGGATCCCAATCTGATACCCTCAAGGCAGCTGCACAAAAGAACACGACTGGGATCCGATTGGATGCAAAGTAGTGCCATGGAAAAGAGAAGAAAAGAAAGGAAAATAGTCACCACTCCACGTGCCACTGGAAAACGTGGTCCTGAGGAGCGGGTGCTCCTGTGATTCTGCAACCCCTTCGAGCTGCTCCATGGGGTGGGCGCCCCCTCCCTTCTTGCCGGGCTCTATTTATAGGACAAGTCCCTGCCCCCTCCCCTATCTTGGGGGGAGGGGGGTGTCTTTCTGCGAAAGTTCTCGGCTTTTAGTGCATGCAAACGTTCTGGAATTGGGGCTGGGGGCTCCAGGATCACTGGGTTCAGCAGCCCCTGCCGGAATCCCCTCTGTCTGAGCCCTCTGGGTTTGCACGGGATCAGGTGAGGGGGGTGCAGCACCTGCTGCCCCTCCTCCTCCTCCCCCTCTGCAGCAGCACCAGCCCCGCAGGAGCCACAGCGCTCTGGGGATGTTAAGGACAACAATACAAGTAGGATAAAGACAATACAAGTAGAGTCAGACGATGTTTAAGACAACAATAGAAGCAGAGTCAGTCTCTACACAGTTCCGTGGGGTGGTGGGCTTGCTCTGAGCCTTGGCAAGCACCATCCAGAGGGTCCATGCTCCTTAGCTTGAGGAGTGGTCTTGCTGTGGAAGTTTTTAGGGCATGCGAAAAAGCTCCTTCAGGAAGGTTCTGGGATTGAGGCTGGAGGCTCCAGGGTCAGTGGCAGTTTAAGAGCCCCTTACCAGAATAACCTCTGTGTGAACCTTTAGGCAGGCGGGGGGGGAGCAGTGGATGCTCTTACACTTCCCCCTCTCATCGTTAACCAGGAGTCACTGAAAAGCCCCTCAGGAACGCACAGCCCTGCACCCAGGCAATGCTCAAGACACAAGAAACACAAGTGTAAGAACTCGGTTTTCACTCCTCTCCTCATACAGGAGGTGCTCCAGCCTTTGGGTCGTCTCCATGGACTCCCTCCAACAGATCCATGTCCTTCCACATAGGAGATATTTTGCTTTATGGTTCAGGAAAGTCAGCCGGGAGATTAAACCTTGTGTACGTTGTGACCATTCAATAAGAAAGAGAAGCCCAAATGATGCGTCCAAGATGGTTTTCATTTTAATTTACATGAACTAAAGACCTTTTGGTAAAAGGTTCTCACCAAAAACCTGACCCAGTTCACACAAGTGGTGTGTGGTAGTTTCTAAAATACCCCTTCCTAATGGCATGTTGGCAAGGAGAAAGAAAGTACAAGCACTGTTTCAAGCAGCTGTGAAGCACAGCAATTTTTTTTTATTTTCTATGAGTTATTCAGAGATTATGACATCCATTAATAAAATGTGCCACCAGTGCCTTATAAAATTAACTGAGGTTTTTCCCCAGGAGTTTCCAATAGCACTTCATATCCTTTTTCAATAGGCATACTATGCTCTCATATAATTTTGCCCTAAGTTTCTGTACACTTAAATAAAATGACTTTACACTTCTTTTTAATAAAAAAAGAGGAAATGAGGGCTTCAGTGGAAGCCTACATGGCCATAGGAAGGGAAATCCAAGCACCAGTTATCACTTCCTAAATTGTTCAAAAGCGTTTTAGAAAGAAGTCAATAAATGAACATGATAAGCCTGTACCTGTGAGCATTTCAGCAACACTTGTAGCCAGCTACAGGGAGGGCTCTGGGGAGACCTTAGAGCAGCCTCTCAGTACTGAAAAGAGCTCCGGGAAAGCTGGGGAGGGGCTCTTGGAGTGCAGGGACAGGATGAGAGGGAAGGGTTTTCAGCTGAAAGAGGGGAGATTGAGATGAGATCTCAGGAAGAAATGTTTTGCTGTGAGGGTGGGGAGGCCCTGGCCTCCAGAGCAGTGGTGGCTGCCCCATCCCTGGAGGTGTTCAAGGCCAGGCTGGATGGGGCTTTGAGCCCCCTGATCCAGTGGGAGGTGTCCCCATGGCAGAGCAGTTAGAGATGGATGGGCTTTAAAGTCCCTTCCAGCTCAAACCATTCTATGATTCTAAGGTTTCACCCTGGGAATCAATCATACAAGTGGATCTCTACCCTGACTTTGGATAATTCTGATCTCATTGTCTCTATGTCCCTCACACCTCACCAAGTGCCAGAGATTGAACCCAAATTGGAATATTCTATTCACCCAGAGCAGCAGTTGAGCTGCATTCCCATTTCCCCAAAGCAGCAGAAAATTCAGATCAGCAAGAAAACCTCACCCTATTGATATTCACCTGCATTTGCAGACCTTTCAGGAGAAAAGAGCAGGGTCCATCATCGCTTTCAGCAGCTTTTACTGAAACTGGACCCACTTTTCCATCCTTTGGCCCTGATGCCAGTCTCTGCCCTCTGACAGAGCCCAGATGGTAGCAGAATAAAAAGCCCAGACTCAGAGGCTACATTGATACCTGGTGTGCAGACAGCCAAACCACACAGGTTTGGACACTGCAGCCTGTGAGTCACTGTGTATTTATAGAGAGAAAGAGGCTTATTTGGTGTATCATGAAGTTCCCTCCATAGACAGAGATGCTGCAAGAGATTGTCAGTGCCAGTGAAAGTCCATTTGGTCCCTGACTCCCCAGTCTGACTTGATTGCTATTTATAGACCATTCAGCACCTTAGATACTGTTTTTATTCTCTTTCCTCCCTTATGTTTTTTCCACTCCTTATTCTAAGAAACTTTTGGTTTTCCTGGCACCTGTTTTATCACCCCACCACCTTCTACTCTTTCATTCAAATCAGTTTATTTAAAACCAAAACACCACAGAACTATAAGGGTTCTTAACATAATGAAGTTATTCAGGATGTTTACTCAACAAAAAATAGATAGTGAGCTCAGTTGCCCTTGCTAACCCACTGCTAACTACCGAGTTTACTGCACGTAGCCACAAGGCAAAACCTCTTTGTCCTCTGCTCCTGTCACTCTCTATAACAGGGGCAGGATGTGTGCTGACAGGATGCTACAAAGGCCAGAGAAGTTCCTTTACATCAGTCATTATCAGTTCCTCAGCAAGGTATCAGGTGGAGGATCAGCCTTTCTTCTTAATAAGAGAGTTCATGTAATTAAGAATCTATAAAACATAGCCTGAAGTGGCTGTGTGACAAAGGAGATTGGCCCTGAGCATTACCAGTACTTAAAGGGGGCCTACAAGAAAGCTGAGGAGGGTCTCTTTCTCAGGGAGTGCAGGGATAGGACCAGGGGAAATCTTTTCATCTGAAAGAGGGGAGATTGAGATGAGATCTTGGGAAGAAATGTTTTGTTGTGAGGGTGGGGAGGCCCTGGCCCAGGTTGCCCAGAGCAGTGGTGGCTGCCCCATCCCTGGAGGTGTTCAAGGCCAGGCTGGATGGGGCTTTGAGCCCCTGATCCAGTGGGAGGTGTCCCTGCCCGTGGCAGAGGGGTTGGGACTGGATGGACTTTGAGGTCCCTTGCAACACAAACCATTCTGTACCATGATCTATCTACAGGGCAGGTGGCTCCTGCTATTTTCCTCTGTAGAGGCAGGAAAATTTTTGTTTCCTCTTACAAAGACCAGCCAGAAAAAAAAAAAAAAAACAAACCCAACTGTTAAGAAGTTAAACAGGGACATCACCAGCCTCCCAGCAGCTTCACTATTTCTTGCAACATGTCATTTTCTTGTCTGATTTGTCAGAGAGTTTCCTCTTCAATGCAGAAACATAAAATTTAAGAGTCTGCCTTCTGCCTTCATTCCCAGGCTCCCGGCAGCCTCTGGTAGAGAAATATCCACTGTCAGCCACAAAGCCACCAATCCTTTCCTCCACAAGAATCACAGAATGGTTTGGGTCAGAAGGGACCTTCAAGCACATCCAGTCCCACCCCCTGCCATGGGCAGGGACACCTCCCATGGATCAGGGGGCTCAAAACCCCATCCAACCTGGCCTTGAACACCTCCAGGGATGGGGCAGCCACCACTGCTCTGGGCAACCTGGGCCAGGGCCTCCCCACCCTCACAGCAAAACATTTGTCAAGTGATGGTTCAGTTTTCTAAACAACAACAGCAAATATTTAATGGGCTCTTTATGTAGTTTTCCTTTCTTAACAGGCAGTATCCTAGGAGTTGGAGCCAGGAAAGGCTGTGTTATCAAGGTGGACAGCAGCAATGCATCAGGAGGTATATTTTTAAATCACAAGTCCTTTGGGACAAGGATTATCCGGTAGAAGTTAATATACGCTGCCAGCATTTTCCCAGGAACACACAGTCTGATGCAAGGGAATTTGCAAACAGATTAACATGTGCATTTAATTGATAATGTTGCCATGGCTATTAGCAGTGTGATAGTCTTGTACCCCAAATTTTGCCCAAGGTTCAAGGGAGATTTCATAATTTTGCTATAAATATGCATTTTTCACACACAAACACCGCCCTCTGCTGCACACAGGGGTTGATGCTGGTAAGCAGATTTATCGGCGTTGCCCCTGGCAACGCAGTTGTTGAGAGTGATAAAAATTCTGATGTCTCTCTGCTTTAGAAAATGCCACTGCATCAAAATGCAAATGACTCAGCCTCCTGCAAAGGTCATCTGAGGTAAGGGATAAGTTTAACTTCTGCGTCTCTGGAAAGAAAACAGTGAAAACTGAACTACAGCGTGTTCCGATCCTTGGAGCATGATGGGTTGGCATCTCACTGATTTCTAGGAGTATACAAAGAAGGATGCTGCCCACTCCTATATCACTTGTGATTTCTTTTGTTTAAGGAGTTCAAACTTACACTAAAACCATATTTTTCATACCTGTGCTCTACAACACCTGTTTGCACAGTGCATCCCAGCCCTTCTCCCTGGAGGTGCGTGCAGTTTCTGCTCAAGGAAAGACTTCTTCTAAGAATAAGAAGTGGCAGAGGAGAAACAAAGCTGATTTGATTGCTTTTATTTGCATTTACACCTAGACACTCTCTCCTGCAAGCCAGAACTACAGAGTCTTGGGCAGAGCAGTCCATGAGCAGCTGCAAAATTTCAGCATGCCCAGAGCAAGAATACTTATTTCATCTATTTTTAAGCTATTCATCATTTTTAAGCTGAAAGAGGGGAGGTTGAGATGAGATCTTGGGGAGAAACGTTTTGCTGTGAGGGTGGGGAGGCCCTGGCCCAGGTTGCCCAGAGCAGTGGTGGCTGCCCCATCCCTGGAGGGGTTCAAGGGCAAGTTGGATGGGGCTTGGAGCCCCCTGATCCAGTGGGAGGTGTCCCTGCCCATGGCAAGGGCTTGGAACTTATGGATTGTAAGGTCCCCTCCAACACAAACCTTTCTGTGATTCTATGATTCTATCCAGTCTGGGACTCCTAACAAGTTAATACCTGAGCTTGAACTAAAAGGAAGCCTTTTTATCAGAAACAGCCCTTCCAAAACATGATTAATGGAAAAGCAATGGTAGATTCCAGCTTGCAGTCCCCTGAGTAGACCTGGTGTCCCTTGAGTGGTTGCTCCAGTTCAGCACAAGGCCCTGTAGACTTGCAGTGTCATGAAATTGGTTCATTAAATTTCCTTGAGAGAAATTATTGGCTTCTGTTTGTCTGGTTTGCCTCAAAATGGATTTAGAGGAAACCACCTGAGCTTCGCTGACATTAGGAATCACATGTTTTGTAACATTCAGAGATGAGAAAAATTCAAACCCAGCTCCACAAAGAGCAAGAGCAGGCACTGAGGTTTCTCACAATCAGCTCAACTGATTTGCCTAAAGGTCTAACGAACTTGTTGAGCTGCTGCTGCTGTGCCTTCGCTCAGGAGTCCCAAGTGGTGCTGGATAAACCCAAAGTTTTCTCTGGGGTGGGGAGTTGCTGTAACCTCACAGTATCACAGTATCATAAGGTTGGAAAGGACCTCTGAGATCATCGAGTCCAACCTATAACCCAACACCAACCATCATCTAACCCATGGCACTCAGTGCCTCATCCAGTCTCCCCTTAAACACCTCCAGGGTCGGTGACTCCACCCCCTCCCTGGGCAGCCCATTCCAATGGCCAATCACCCTTTCAGTGAAGAACTTTTTCCTCACATCAAGTCTAAACTTTCCCTGACCAAGCTTGAGTCCCTGCCCTCTAGTTCTGTCCCTGGTCACCTGAGAGAAGAGACCAACCCCTGCCCTACTACAACCTCCTTTTAGGGAGTTGTAGAGAGCAATGAGGTCTCCCCTGAGCCTCCTCTTCTCCAGACTAAACAGCCCCAGCTCCCTCAGTCGCTCCTCGTAGGGCTTGTGCTCCAGCCCCTTCACCATCTTCATTGCCCTCCTCTGGACACTCTCCAGCATCCTGACATCTTTCCCAAACTGGGGGGCCCAGAACTGGACACGGTATTCAAGATGAGGCCTGACCAGTGCCTCAGCAGTAGAATGCTCTCTGCCAAGCTGTGACTGCAAAAAAACCAAAACCAGAGGCTTGTTCAGCTTCCCAGCCAGAAACAGTCAATAAATACACAGAAAAAAACCAAGATTTACCTCCTAGGGAAACAGCTTCAGAGCCCTTCATTTTTAGGTTACCAAGACACAACGGACCCAGTGACTAAAATTCATTGGAACAACCAGCGACTGCTGAGCAGTGCAGGCAGGGCTGGTGCCCTTATGCTGCCTCCAGGATGACAGCTGGTTGGTTTGCATTCCAGGTGCCACCACTTACAGCGATTTTGTTGGAAAGAAGTAGTCTGGTCATGAAGAAAATCTGTTGTCTTTGCTGCTATGGGTATTTCCTGGTAACGACTGGGTTGCTCCTCAGAATTGCTGCTACCCATGGTAGTGTATTGCTTCAATGTACAGGAGTGTTCATCCCACTCTCAAATCATAAACAACTGGATCAACTCTGACTCCCCTGAAATTATCATTTTGATAAAAGAACAAAATCACCTTTAAAGTTCACAAATTATTTTGTGAGAGGAAAATTCTAACTTTAGTTTATATTGCAACAGAGCAATATAATGCTTAAGCAATGCTTATTCCTCAGCTTTTATTTCTCAATTAGTGGCTAGTAACCTAGAGGGAAATATATTTGAAGTAGTAGAACCCATACTCCAAGAAATAGAGGGACAAAACTTTCCAGAGATAAATCTTCCCAGCACCCTGGGATGTGCCTGAGGCTGCCAGCCAAGTGCTGCAATCACACAGAGGAGGATGGATTGGAGGGGAGGATCAACATCTGTCAATGTGTTTGACTTTGTAAGAGGCAAGCTGGAGTTGTATTTAAACACACCCAAGCAGAAAGCAAAAAGCACGACCCATGGCATTAAAAAGTTACCCTGGTTTGAAAGAAGAGCAATGAAAAGAGGAAATCTGGGGACAAATGCTCAATGGGGAAAGGAAATTTGTTTTCCACAAGGATTTTTAGTTACATGATGTGCCCAGGAAGGGCAGTTCTGATCTCCTCCCTTGATCCAAGTTAAGGTGAGGGCATAGGAGACTGAAATGATCTTGAAAATCTCTGAGCAGAAGAACAAATCACTGCATGATGGCTTCTGCAAGAGCCTCACCTGGTCCCACACCTGTGCAGACACCACATCTCACCCTGCACGATGCTGCCTTTCCTGCAGGGAAGCACAGCAGGACCACCAAGGGAAGAAAGCCAGATGAAACCAAGAGCCAAGGGTGCAAATCATTTCCAACTGCAACCTCACCTGAAAGCACATACACTTCAATAACCTCCATGTGCTGGGACTTCCCTTTCCAAAGACAAAAGAAGTGTCAGAATCTGCCCAAACCCCCTTCCTCGGGTGAGCCCAGCTCTTCACCAAGCCCAACATAAAGTTTGTCTGAGCAGCCCTGCAGGGTGGTACCTGCTCCTCAGGCCAATCCCTGCTCCTCAGGGCAGCTGTTCCTGGGCAGCCCATGTCCACACCTCTGTGGGTGCCCATGGCAGCACATGGAGGGTTCTCCCTGTGCACCCAGGGATGACTCCAGCAGTCTGGACACACCAACACCACTCTTGCCCACTTTATACCTGCACTGGAGCGTTTCACTTCTCGTCATGCCATTGACATCAACTGCATTCCCTCTTCTGGCATGAAACCATTTCCATGTCCTGTCTCCCTGGGAGATACTGCTGTATCATAAAAACACAGAATGGGTTGAGTTGGAAGGGACCTCAAATCCCATCCAGTTCCATCCCCCTGCCATGGGCAGGGACACCTCCCACTGGATCAGGGGGCTCAAAAGCCCCATCCAACCTGGCCTTGAACACCTCCAGGGATGGGGCAGCCACCACTGCTCTGGGCAACCTGGGCCAGGGCCTCCCCACCCTCATAGGAAAATATTTTTCCCTAAGATCTCATCTCAATCTCCCCTCTTTCAGCTGAAAACCATTCCCCCTCATCCTATCCCTGCACTCCCTGATAAAAAGCCCCTCCCCAGCTTTCTAGTAGGCCCCTTTTAAGTACTTAAAGTATCCACAGGACAGGGTGAAGGTTGTTTCTTCAAGGACCCTCCTTGGTCTGAGATATTTAAACACTTCCTTGTAGTTCTTCATGTCTAGGTTTAGACCAGGTGTACAATGCATATCCAAACTTTGCACCTCTTCTTTAGCACAAATGGTCTTGGACCATGTGGGGAAAGGAAACTTAGGACCTAGAAAGCAAATTGGGTCATAAGGTATCATAACCCCTTTCTGGAAAAACCCACCAAAATATGATGCCTGCTCAACTGGATCCCACCCAAGAGATGCAGCAGCAGCTCAGCTGCTGTGGCAAGGAGAGACAGGATCATCCTGGGCTGCAGGGATGGGCCAGTGATGCAAGGGTTTGACCAAAGAGGAGGCCTCAGAATACCCTAATTAACTTGGAAAGTTAAATGAAACTTCCTACATCTCATATCTCATGCCAGGTGAGACAGAGAGAAGAAACTGAGTGAAACAGAGTTACTGCAGGAAACCACACTGATGATTCACAAGACTGGGTGCCCATGAAGGAGGATGAAACCTACACTTCATGGTGATGTTAGGACACTCTATGCCATGTGTGTTTATTTTTTAGATATTACACCCTTCCTAACCATTAATGACCAGCCATGTTCCTGCCTGGTGATGTCTGTTGAGATAAAGCCCTTATTTAAAGTCACCCAGTCCCCACATCCAGTCTGTCTCAGACAAGAGTCCATTGCATGGACTCCATTTATCAAACTTGCAAGGAGAGAACACACTATGGCATGAATCCCAGAGAAAGAAAACTGTCCTACAGCCTTTTCATTCCTCTTTATGCAACCCCTTGTAGCAACCTCTTTCCAGTGTAAATAACAGAGACTGGAGCCAAAGAGGATGCGACGAATGAGGGCAAATGCTGCAGCTCAGAGAGGGCAGGGCTGGCACAGGTGGGGCTGGGAGCACAGATGTACATGCAGGCAAGGACTGGCACCCCAAGGAGGGGCCATTTGATTTAAGAAGTGTGAGACTTCCAGCAGTAAACAAGGGGAGAATTCATGTGCTCATGCATAGTCAAAATACTTTCTGATCACGAGGTTACTGGAGTGCAGTAGCACCCGGAGTTTCCACGAATCAGATTTTAACACTTCCATAACAGTTCCACTGTAACAGCAGCTTTAAAGAGCAGGAGGTAATAAATGCAAAGAAGTGTTAATGAAACATTAAGGTCGCATACCTTGGAGACTCACAAATGAGAAAGTGTAGCAGTGAGAAGCTTGGTTAACCTTAAGTGTTTCAAACACAAATAACTCCCCATTTTTTTTGCATGCAATGTTTGCATCCCAAGTAATATCCAATGTTCATTATCAGGGCACAGCACTATGGGAATTAAACATTAAAGGCAAAAAAAATTAAAAGAGAACAGTGAGGCCCTGGCCCAGGTTGCCCAGAGCAGTGGTGGCTGCCCCATCCCTGGAGGTGTTCAAGGCCAGGTTGGATGGGGCTTTGAGCCCCCTGATCCAGTGGGAGGTGTCTCTGCCCAAGGCAGGGGGGTGGAACTGGATGGGCTTTGAGGTCCCTTCCAAACCATTGTATAATTAATAGAAAAGTACAGCTTATTAGATGTAAAAATATTTGATTTTTCATCTACTGTCAAGTAGTCTTTAACTGTGCCAACAGGAGTTTTTATAATTTAGAAACATCCTTCTTTCCTATTTTTTGTCTTTTTCATACAGAGAAGTGAACTTTACAAGAGTTAAAATTTGGATCAGCTTGTTGATAAGAGTCAGGTTAATGTTTTGTTCCTGTTGGCCCCGGATCATGAAAAGTATCTGCACCACAATCTAAATATATGGGTTTAATTTTTTCCGGATTTTGAGGTAGAAAAGGGTTTCATTTGACAAAACAAACGTCAGTTGAAAGCTATCTCTGCCACACCTCGTCCTGCCCAGTGGTTGGTTTGTTTATTAATGCAATACTTGGGGAGAAATTCTGATTATTAAAGAGAAAAAAAAAAAAAGAGAAGAAAAAAAAAGAGAAGAAAAAAAAATTGGTTGGCAGAAAACATTTCTCTCAACTCCCAAAACTCCACAGTAACAAAAATTATCAAGATGAACCTTCATGAGCACCCCTGCAGGAGGGAAACCAGCAGAAGCAACTTCTGAGCAGCCTTCTCCAGCACCAGCCCTGTGGGATCAAACCAAGAGCGCTCGCCCTCGCCGGGCATCCGAGCGGAGCCTCTGCTCCACCTCCCACTCTGTGAGACGTGCCCCAGCAAAGCACCCTTGGAAGACCTTCCTAACTCCTGTCAGCCCAGTGATACAGAGCTCCAAAAGTCACTGAGGGGAGAGCAAACAGTGAAAGCTTTGTTTTCCTGGAAAACTGTTGTGAAATGCCTTCATACCCTTTCTTCCCACAAGAAAATGTGAATGCCTGGGTTATGGAGACACCTGAAGACAGGTAAGATGAGAGCAAAGCTGTTCCATGATAGAAAAGAAGCTAAAGCTTTGTCTTGAGATTCCAAGACCCTCCTTAGTGCCCCAAATGCAACACAATCTCATGTTGCCCAGGACATCCAGCAGCCCCACTGCAACCCACCACAGCTTCAAGGAGTGCTATGAGGGCGAAGAGCTGCCCCGAGAAACCTTTCCAGCTTCAACGCTGGGATCACAACTACATTTGCATGAGCTTCTTGGCATCATTCAACCTTCAAAGCTCAGGGCTCAGTGAGGCAGAAGGGGCTGGGGCAGGAGTAGAGCAGCAAAAGTCCTCCTCACCCATCTGGCGGTGGTCAGGAAGCTAGAAGGGACAGGCAGCAGCCTCTCCCTTTTTGCAGCCCAGAAAATGAAGCTGGTTTTCCTCATGAGGACCAAAGCTTGGGAAGAAAGGCTCTGAAGAGCTTAGATCATAGAATCATAGAACCATAGAATCTTCCAGTTGGAAAAGACCTTGGAGATCATCGAGTCCAACCACTCCCATTATTCACTAAACCCTGTCCCTCAAAAACTCATCTCCCCGTTTTTTAAACATCTCCAGGGATGGTGACTCAACCCCCTCCCTGAGCAGCTCTTCCAGGGCCTGAGAACCCTTTCAGTAAAGAAATTCTTCCTAATATCCAGTCTGACCCTCCCCTGGCACAACTTATGGCCATTTCCCCTTGTCCCATCACCTGCACTTGAGAGAAGAGACCAACACTCACTCTGTCACAGCCTCCTTTCAGGCAGTTGTAGACAGGGATGAGGTCTGCCCTCAGCCTCCTCTTCTCCAACCTAAACAGCCCCAGTTCCCTCAGCCCCTCCTCACAGCACTTGTTCTCCAGCCCCTTCCCTAACTCCATTCCCTTCTCTGGACACTCTCCAGCCCCTCAATGTCCTTCTTGTACTGAGGGGCCCAGAACTGACCCCAGTACTCGAGGTGTGGCCTCCCCAGTGCCCAGTGCAGGGGCACAATCCCTGCCCTGCTCCTGCTGCCCACGCTGTGTCTGACACAGCCCAAGATGCCATTGGCCCTCTTGGCCCCCTGGGCCACTGCTGGCTCATGTTCAGCCCCTGCCAACCAACACCCCCAGGTCCTTCTCCTCCAGGCAGCTCTCCAGCCACTCTGCCCCAAGGCTGAAATGCTGCGCGGGGTTGTTGTGACCTAAATGGAGGACTCTGCACTTGGTCTTGTTGACCCTCATCCCATTGGTCTCAGTCCATGGATCCAGCCTGGCCAGATCCCTCTGCAGAGCTTCTCTTCCTTCAAGCAGATCAACCAGATGTCCCAGCGTGAACACCCACTGCGGGTGAGGATGCAATACAACGCTCAGGCTGTTTCCAGGAAGGGGCCTGGGAGCCAGAAGCACCTGTCCATTTGCCTACAGCCCCCAGGAGCCCACGCTTGTGTTTTACAGCTCCCTCTGATTAATCCAGAAGCAGCCCCTCTGCTGCCCAGGGCAGGAGGTGTTCGAGCTGCTGCAGTCCCAGCCCACGCTGTAGGTGCTGCTCTGTGCAGGGACAGGGATGGGTTTGGCCTCAGGCAAAAGCCATTGGTATAATTCAACCCAGGAGCCACGGAGGACCAGGGAGGGAACCAGAACCATAAGATTTCCTTTTCTTTATTTAATTTGATTTTCTGCATCACACTGAGCCACGTGTGTTTTCTTCCACATCTGCAACTATGAGATGTGTCCCAAACGTGTCCCTTGGAAGTGCTTCCTAACTCGTCTCACCTCAGTGATGCACAGCTCCAAGAGTCATTGCAGCTATTGTTCTGTTGTCCAGTGTTTCCCCAAAAGCTGCTATTTGAACACAATCATGAAAACAAGTCCCATAAGCTCAGCTTTCCTGAGTACATGGCTCTAAAGTATTTTTCCTGCAGCTCCTGATAAAAATTTGCAATATCTCTGGAAAACAATCTGAAAAGCAAAGTCATATTTTCTGATATATACCCAAAAATACAATAATCCTGCTACATTCTTCCTTGCAGCACAGTGCATTTTACCCTCTGGTGCACTATGAGATTATCTTTTCACTTAACATCAATCTCTAACAGGAATTTATATAAAAACAACCTCACTTTATTTAAATGTTTAGTCTGGTACAGGGAAAAAGTATTCTCTGCGCAAGTCGTTCAACACGTAGCCTTTTCAGTTTGAATAACCAACATATTTTAGGGAATACAGAGATGTTGCATGTTTTGGCTGGAATTTTATCTTCAACTCCCTGTTTAAATTGGCATAAAAATGCCTTTAATTTTGAACACGCTTTTAAGGAAAAAAAACAACCCTGATAGCTGCCTGAGCAGCTTGTACAAGGAGGCTTCGAATTCTTGTGGTCTGAAACCTACTCAAAGACAAGCTTATGTTGGATTTTTTTATGATGTTACCCTGCCCTGTAAATCCATGGTGGTGCTACAGGTGCTACAGTAACTCATAGAATTATTAAGGTTGGGAAAGACCTCTAAGATCATCCGGTCCCACCACCAGTCCAAGCCCTCCGTGCCCACCAAACCGTGTTCCAAAGTGCCACATCTACACATTTTTAAAACCCCTCCAGGGCTGGAGACTCCACCCCTGCCCTGGGCAGCCTCTGCCAGGGCTTCACCACTCTTTCAGTAAAGAAATTTTTCCTCATATCCAGGCTAAGCCTCCACTGGCACAACTTGAGGCCATTTCTTCTCATTCTATCCCTTGTTACTTGAGAGAAGAGCCCAGCACCCACCTCACCACAACCTCCTTTCAGGAGCTGCAGAGAGCAATGAGGTCTCCCCTCAGCCTCCTCTTCTCCAGACTAAACAGCCCCAGGTCCTCAGTTGCTCCCAGAACCCCTGTTCTCCAGCACCTTCCCCAGCTCCATTCCCTTCTCCAGTCCCGCTCCAGCCCCTCAAGGTCTTTCTTGTAGTGAGGGAACAAAACTGAACCCAAGATTTAAGATGTGGCTTCACCAGTGCCGAGCCCAGGGGGAAGATCCCTTCCCTGCTCCTGCTGGCCATAACATGGCAAGTCCAATCCAGGATGCTGCTGGCCTTCTTGGCCACCAATATCTATAAAAATAAAGGAAGAGCTGCTATTTTCTACAGAGCCATTGACAGTTCCATGGACAGGGAGGGAAGACACTTCTGAAGCCAGCAGGGAAGGGAGTCACCAGGGTAGGGTTGCGTCATCCTTCTGCTTGGCACCACGGTTGAAATAGGATTTTGTTGTGTGCTGCAACAGGATTTCATTAGTCTGTGTATGGCTTTTTTGAAAAATACAAGTTGGTGTGCTCCTCTGAGGGGCTGTGCCAAGGATTTTGGAAATAGCATTTTGTGTATTTGTGGGATACATGCAATGTTGCCAAGGCTTATTGAACTTTTAGCAAGGAGAAAATCTATCCCGAAGTGAATAGGGCAAACAATCAAAAACATTTATCAAATTGAAATCTCTGCCTGCTTTAACCTCGTCCAGAACTTTAATGAACACCATCAGCAACTTGTTCTTCCCTGCACTGGCAGATGTTGAGCAAACCACAGCAACAAAGTGCAGCACATTGCAGCTGGAGGGATTTGCCCCACGGTCACCAGCACATTTTTGCTCTCCTGGTCACGCTTGTACCAGTGCAAGAGCTCTGCCAGGGATTTTCTCCAGGCTGTCCCAGGGAATTTGGTGGTTGGGATAACCCAGTTCCTCTGTTTTGTGGGAAGAGGCTCTGTGAGGAGCATGGGTTGGGCTCTCCTGCTTCCCTGGGAGCAGCAAACTCTGGCTACAGGGCTAAGTGAGATCGTTCAAGGCAAAAGCTGTGGTAAAAGGATACAGGGAAAACAGGCAGGGCCACGGAGATGATCCAAGGACTGGAGCATCTCCCATACAAGGACAGGCTGAAAGAGTTGGGGTTGTTCAACCTGGAGAAGAGAAGGATCTGGGGAGACCTTAGAGCAGCCTCCCAGTACTGAAAGGAGCTCCAGGAAAGCTGGGGAGGGGCTCTTGATCAGGGAGTGCAGGGACAGGATGAGGGGGAATATTTTTGAGCTGAAAGAGGGGAGATTGAGATGAAATCTTGGGAAGAAATATTTTGCTGTGAGGGTGGGGAGGCCCTGTCCCAGGTTGCCCAGAGCAGTGGTGGCTGCCCCATCCCTGGAGATGTTCAAGGCCAGGTTGGATGGGGCTTTGAGCCCCCTGATCCAGTGGGAGGTGTCCCTGCCCATGGCAGGGGGTGGAACTGGATGGGCTTTGAGGTCCCTTCCAACCCAAACCATTCCAGAATTCTGATGTGAAAATTTTCTTCCCCATTTGCCTGTTCAGCAGACCCTGACCAGGCTGGTGCAGAGGCTTTTCTCATGCCTTTTCTCTCCTCTGTCAGGGCACCTCACCATCCCTTCCTCAGGCTTGCCCTGCACAGCTGCTTTAAATAAATGTGGTGTCCACGGAGCACCAGCAATACTTAAAAAGTGCCCCTGCAGAGATGTTTGCCCAAGACTCACAGCATGACAAGTCCTGCCCAGGCTACCAGAGAAGTTCTGCAACAAGGTCTGTGGGAGCAGGAACAAGGTAATAACCTAAATCCAGTTTGAGTTCATCTCTTGCACATTCATCAGCCCTGCCTGACTCTAGCCCAAGGATCCTCTGTTTTTTCCATCACATCACAATTCCCTGCTGCTCTGCTTTGTCAAAGTTTTCAACTTCACACCCCTCTCCAGTTACAGCTGATGACTGCAAAAATCCCAGTGGCGTCTCATCTGTGTCCACTTATATTTCTTCATACATAAAGGTTAGGTGGGAAAACATACTTTTGAGGAAACTCTATGAAATACACCACATCATACTCAGTTTTAAGATGCCAATAACTGATTTTATCAGACAATTATTTCCGAAATATTAGTCCAGAACACACATCCTCCACCTGGTTCAGGCTCCACAGGAGCCATCCAAACATGACTTTACTTATCCTGAAACTCTGTAACAGGACAGATTCATGGCTGTGTCATCCAGCTTCATAGAATCATGGAATGGTTTGAGTTGGAAGGGACCTCAAAGCCCATCCAGTTCCACCCCCCTGCCACGGGCAGGGACACCTCCCACTGGATCAGGGGGCTCAAAGCCCTCTTCAGCCTTGAACACCTCCAGGGATGGGACAGCCACCACTGCTCTGGGCAACCTCAGCACAGCAAAACATTTCTTCCTCAGATCTCATCTCAATCTCCCCTCTTTTATCTTCACCCTCCTTCTCTTTCATGGCCTGATGGTTCATCTTTGCAGTCAAATCTGTCCTCACCACTTTCTCATGACCCTGAATGGTTGTTACTCCCTCTGGGAAAAAGAAGAGGTGACCCAGCTGTCTGGGATTCAAGACAGAGCTTCATACACAGTACAATTGCTCACGTGAAGCTATTTTAGACCATGCAGGCAGCTCTCCCACTGTGGGTCCCCTCCGTGGAGGTACCAGCAGGCACAGTGCTCCAAAGCCATAGAACCTCCTGTGTCCCACGTGCACCTTTGGCAGTGCTGGAGTTTCTCCAGCTGAGAGAAGTGTTTCACATAACTCACACATTAAGAAAGATCAATGTTGTCACATCAAACCCTTGCAGTCTTCAGCCCCAGGTCATTGCTATTGGACAATCACTGGGTGGAGGGAAAGTCAGTGGAACCAGTATTTCACCTGCAGCCTTCTCCCCTGCCTTTCTACGTGCCAACATTCATCTGCTGTTGTTAATTACACCCTGCACTGTGTGCAGAGCCCCTGAAATGGAGGAAGACCTCATTTCCCAAAGGAAATCCCACATTTCCACTGGCATTGCAGAAAGGAAACCTTTTCCAATGGTGCAGAAGGAACAGGAGTCAGCAGGGCTGAGAAAACCCAGCACAACCAGGAGCTTCAGCATTGTGCACCTCCTCTGTGCCCTGCAGAGGCTTCCCCTCCATCCCTCCCCATCTCAGTTTTGGGGACTCTTTCTAATCCTCCTCCAGCCACTGAAGATCAACAGCAATCCCCACAGTTACTGGTGGCTTAGGGATGTAAGGAAGAGAAGAATTGAGCCATTCCCTGAAAACATGGCCAGCCAAAATCCTCCTTGCTGGGAGTTTGGAGGTTAATCACTCAAAGCCTGCTGAGTGCTCTGAGAGTGGTCAATACAGCCAGGATGTGCCCAGCCTCCTCAGTGCTGGAGGTTTTCAAAGTCTCTCTACAGTACTGTTGCTTTGCCTCCTCCCAACTGTTGCATTATGTTTATTGACGATTTGGATGAGGGAATTGAGTCCATCATCAGCAAATTTGCAGGTGATACCAAGCTGGGAGGAAGGGTTGATCTGTTAGAGGGTAGGATGGCCCTACAGAGGGACCTGGACAGACTGGAGAGCTGGGCTGATTCCAATGGGATGATGTTTAATGAGTCCAAATGTCGGGTACTTCATTTTGGACACAACAATCCTATGCAGAGCTACAGAGTGGGGACAGAGTGGCTGGAGAGGAGTCAGGCAGAAAGGGACCTGGGAGTGCTGGTGGCCAGGAAGCTCAACATGAGCCAGCAGTGTGCCCAGGTGGCCAAGAAGGCCAATGGCATCCTGGGCTGCATCAGGAATAGTGTGGGGAGCAGGACCAGAGGAGTTATCATCCCCCTGTACTGGGCACTGGTCAGGCCTCACCTTGAACACTGTGTCCAGTTCTGGGCCCCCCAGTTTGGGAAAGATGTCAGGATGCTGGAGAGTGTCCAGAGGAGGGCAACGAAGATGGGGAAGGGGCTGGAGCACAAGCCCTACGAGGAGCGACTGAGGGAGTTGGGGCTGTTTAGTCTGGAGAAGAGGAGGCTCAGGGGAGACCTCATTGCTCTCTACAACTCCCTAAAAGGAGGTTGTAGTGGGGCAGGGGTTGGTCTCTTCTCTCAGGTGACCAGGGACAGAACTAGAGGGCAGGGACTCAAGCTTGGTCAGGGAAAGTTTAGGCTTGATGTGAGGAAAAAAATCTTCACTGAAAGGGTGATTGGCCATTGGAATGGGCTGCCCAGGGAGGGGGTGGAGTCACCGACCCTGGAGGTGTTTAAGGGGAGACTGGATGAGGCACTGAGTGCCATGGGTTAGATGATGGGTTGGTGTTAGTGTTGGTGTTAGTGTTGGGTTATAGGTTGGACTTGATGATCTCAGAGGTCCTTTTCAACCTTGTGATACTGTGATACTGTGATACTGTGATATTATCTGTAATAAGGATGGTTTTCCTTGTTTTTACCATATATAGTATGCGACTGTAGTTTGGTATTGTAGGCTGAAGTGTTACAGGAGAGAAGACATACATCTTTGTAATAATTGTACCCCTGTACATTAACCACACTGTGCAAAAACACAACACAGTGTATTAAAATTGTATGCTTTCTTAAACATTTACCTTCCTGGAAAAAAGAGACAGAGCCAAAAATCATAGAATCATGGAGTGGTTTGGGTTGGGAGGAACCTCACAGCCCATCCAGTTCCACCCCCTGCCACGGGCAGGGACACCTCCCACTGGATCAGGGGACTCAAAGCCCCATCCAACCTGGCCCTGAACACCTCCAGGGATGGGGCAGCCACCACTGCTCTGGGCAACCTGGGCCAGGGCCTCCCCACCCTCACAGCAAAACATTTCTCCCTAAGATCTCATCTCAATCTCCCCTCTTTCAGCTCAAAACTGCTCCCCCTCACTTGCACCTTTATGAACAACACAGGGACCAAATTGACTTTGCTCCTAAAACAGCACTGTCAAATCCACAGTGCCTGAATTATCTATTTAATGAATACTTTAACCTGTGACAGATCATATATGATGGGAAATGATGTCATCTGAGACATTAATTTGTTTGCTTCTATTCCGGGATAGTAACAAGAAGTCAGAGACAGCACTAAAAAAGAATCCTTTTCTAAGCTTAGGGGAGCTTTGCTTTCTTCTATCTAAAAGATTACTGAAAACCAAGTTTTCTGTAATTTCAAGCAGCCAACTTTTGAGCCTTGTGAGCCCCCAACCTCCTTTCCCTGCACTGAACCCTTGAAATGATGCAAAGGAAATTTCGGGCTGAGGTGGTACCTTGACCTGCAAGGACACACACAGACTGGGAAATTAGTTCAGTCATTGATCCAGATCATTTAGAGTTAATTAGGAGGGCAGCTCCAAATACTCCTGCAATGCCATGAAAGGCTAAAGCAAAGTTTTCCTGTCTGATTTAGGGTGCTACAACCCAATTGCTGGGATGAAAAGGCCCTTAACCATCTCCACTAATGGGTTTCAGGATGATGAGTGCCTTGCACTTGCTTTTCAAGCAGGAAGACATCTATAATTGTGAGACTTATTAATTTTCTTTAAAGTGCTAAGGCTGACATCCTGCAACTGTGGTCTCTTAAAATCTCTTTCTTAATTGTTGTAAAGCAGCTTTAAGAGCACTTTAAGATGTCTCTATTTACAAGTTGAAAAAATAACCCTATAACATCTTAAATCTTCTAGCAGAATTCCCATTCATTTGGCTATTTACCAGAGACCAGGTTATATTTCCCCCTAGGTGAAAATACATGTACAGTCAAGAGACTATTCCCCACAGTCTCCAGCAGAAGCAGGAGTCATAAATCCAATTTTGAACAATATAAATCAACTTCTTCATTTCTGTTATTCCATATGGTGAAGAGAACGAGGTGTTTCTTGTTATGTGAAGAAGCAGCAGGGCCATAACTTAGAAATTAATAGGTTACACGATATTTAATTAATCTCTCTTTTATTTTGAAAGTTGCCCTATTTTTTCCAGCTGCGTAATCCTAAATGGGCTTTTTCTGGCTCGAGTTGACATAAATATTTGAGCATTTGCTACATTTCCACCCTGAGAAATCCAGCTTAATAACTCCAAAGTTGGCTTTTGAGGCACCAGAGAACCTGGAGTCATTGCTGTGGGGACAGAAGGGGGAAAGTGCCCTAACCTGGCCTCTGCCTTCCTGCTCCTCATTGTCAAGGTCCTTCCCAAACCTCAGTTCTTCACTTCCATGGACTTTTCTCTGCTTAAATAATGTGCCAGCTGCTCAGAAGGTGAAGGAGGCCACGTCTACAAGATGTTCATCACCCCTATCAGTTCCATGGACCATTGCCCTCTACCTGAAAAAAAGATGAATAGAGAATCATAGGATCATAGAACGGTTTGGGTTGGAAGAGACCTCAAAACCCATCCACCTCCAACCCTGCCATGGGCAGGGACACCTCCCACTGGATCAGGGGGCACAAAGCCCCATCCAACCTGGCCTTGAACACCTCCAGGGATGGGGCAGCCACCACTGCTCTGGGCAACCTGAGCCAGGGCCTCCCCACCCTCACAGCAAAACATTTCTTCCTAAGATCTCATCTCAATCTCCCCTCTTTCAGCTGAAAACCCTTCCCCCTCATCCTGTCCCTGCACTCCCTGATCAAGAGCCCCTCCCCAGCTTTCCTGGAGCCCCTTTCAGTCCTGGGAGGCTGCTCTAAGGTCTCCCCAGAGCCTTCTCTTCTCCAGGCTGAACAACCCCAACTCTCTCAGCCTCTCCTCATACAGGAGGTGCTCCAGCCCTCAGATCATCTTCATGGCCTCCTCTGGACTCTCTCCAACAGCTCCAGGTCCTTCCTGTGCTGAGGACTCCAGAACTGGACACAGGGCTCCAGGTGGGGTCAACATTGCACCAACAGAAAAAGAATAAAACGGATAAAGCCTCTAACAGGGGAAGCAAGGGCTGTTTTGTCCTTCAAAAACGCCTGTTTGATGCCAATCACTGGCTGCAGCTCTTGGTTACACATGGGGTTGCGCTGGGGCTCAATGGGAGCTTTATTTAGCCTGAGCTGTTGGATGGGCTCTCTGTGCCATAACTTAGCACCAGCCCAAATCAGCAAGAGCAGGGATCCGAAGCCAAAACGCCTAATGAATAAACTTCCACGATCTTAAAATCTTTACAGACACAAAATGTGTTAACGGAGGAAGGGGAGGGCTTGTGGACCCCAACCCAGTTGTTTGTTCTGATGTGGATCAAAGGGGACTCTTTTTGTGACTCCCATTAGGATCCTCGCTGCAAGACAGGGGCTGTGAAAATGATTTGTGGAAGCTGCACGTTTGCAAAGAGGGCTCTAAAACTGTTATTGAAAAATGTCTTCGTTCCCCAAAGCCTCGCTATTATTTTAAAGTGTAAATAAAAATAGCAATATTTTCTTACACCAGAGAGCTCTAAAACTTTAGTTGGGAAGTATGAAATCGTATTCTGCAACTCTAATATTATGATTCATGGGTCTCTTTCCATCCTTGAAGCAATTCTGAGACATAAAATGTGAAGCTAAGCATTTGCTTTTCATTTAAAAGGTCTCATTAAGACCAAAACCAAGCTTCTTCAGCCACATAGCAGCTCTAACATGTCAAAGCTAATAGAACCTTGCCACCATGGGGTGCCTTTGGAGGACACGGAGACTTCAAAAGGACCCTGCTGTTTTGCAAGCCCAACACACTTCTTTCTCCCAGAGTCATTCCAAAGCCTCAGTTTAGCAGAGGAGTTAAGGCCTGTTTACATCCATTTATCTGCTGCAGAGACACTTAGACTCGTGCTAATGTCCCACTGATGTTGACAGCACTTAAACCAGTTGAGAAAATTAAGCACTTGTTGCCTTGAGCTGTGTTGCAGGATCAGTGTCCCCATCTGCTGCCCTTAATTAAGGGTTTTGCTTGGTTTTTAATAGGTGTAGCATCAGGCTCTGGCATGCTGTGCTTGATTTTGATTTCATGGTCATTTTGTCATTTAACAGCACTGTGGAGATCTCTTCTGCCTCTCTGTGCAACACTGCTCTTCCTATAGATGCAACCCATTAAAAAAAGCATAAAAAAAGCTGTTCTTCAGCTTTGGGCAATTTATTAACGACAGAGCTGGTGGCATCTTCAGGACTAAAACTACTGATCCTGACCGTGTAGCTCTGCCTGTTACAGCTTTACCAAAACCAAGCACAGCACTGCTTGGGCAACCCCACCTTGAGCCCTGGGGACAGTTCTGGGCACCACTGGATAAAAAGGATCCAAAGCTACTGGAGAGGGTCCAGAGGAAGCCATGGAGTTGGTGAAGGGTTTGAAGGGGAAGCCGTGTGAGGAGCAGCTGAAGTCACTGGGTCTGCTCAGCCTGGACAAGAGGAGACTGAGGGGAGACCTCATTGTGGTCTGCAGCTTCCTCACCAAGGGAGGAGGAGGAGCAGGGGCTGAGCTCTTCTCTCTGGTGACCAATGACAGGACCCGAGGGAATGGCAGGAAGATGTGCCAGGGGAGGGTTAGGATGGATATTAGGGAGAGGTTCTTCCCCCAGAGGGTGGTGGAGCCCTGGAACAGCTCCCCAGGGCAGCAGTCACAGCCTGACAATATTCCAGAAGCACTTGGCCAACACCCTCAGCCCCACGTTGTGAATGTTGGGGTTGTCCTATGTAGGGACAGGAGTTGGACTGGATGATCCTTGTGGGTCCCTTCCGACTCAGGGCATTCTATGATTGTATGTAAATGTACCTGTTCTACCTGAACTTTCAAATGGGTTTTCTGTTAAAAGGTGGGATTCCATTTATTTTGTACAATAGCTAATTACAGACAGAAATTACTGAGAAGACAGTGAGGATGTGTAAGTGAGCAGTGAGTGGTAAAATCTGTCTCTAATGATGCCTCTGCATTAAGGCTGATCTGTAGAAGGATACATTTAGTGAAGTCTGTATTTCACCGGGAAAACAGCCTTGTCTGGAAAGCAAAATTGTGAATTTTTGACTTAGTTTTGACTCTGGCTCAACACCAATAAAGCAACTGTGATAAAGGAGCAAGTGCTGAGTGGCATATTTAGTTAGGAGAACATAACAAATATCATCCTTGCTTTCAGCAACGAAGCTTTTGCACATTTCTCTATTTGGAAATGTTTTGCTTGTTCTTTTCTGGCCAGTCTTTCTGCAGCAGCTCTTGGTTGGAGTTCCTATTTGTCAATTGTCCCATTTTTGGCTACAAGAGCTCTGAGGTTTCAAGCTGGGGCTGGGAAATTTGCACTTTTGTGGTTTGGGGTGGATGAATGTGAAAACCAGGGGATTTTCACTCTGACCCAGAGTCCCGCAATGTTCCATCGAGTCTGCCTGATCCCAGCAGTGTTTATGTCGGAACTGAGCCACCAAATACCAGGATACCTCATCTTTCTTGCTGCTATTTGTATTTTTCTGGCTGGTCCTGCTGCCCACGAGACCTTACAGAATAACACTTGGAGACAGTAATGCCTGAGAGCAAAAACAAGGTAATTATACAGTAAGCTGGCCCTCACTTAGCTTGTAAACTTTATGATCTGGCACTTTTATGACGTATTTATAACCCAGGGAAGATGCCTAACTAGAAAGAAAAACCCAGCGATTCTGCAACAGGCAATTACTGGTATCAGTAAAATACAAAGCTTCCAAGAAACAGCTTTTGTTTTCCTTCTTCTCATTACCCACTGCAGAGGATTACATTGCTGGAGTTGTATTTCTTACACTGCCTTTGCCTGTTCTGAAGGAAAAGGTCGGGGTTTGACAACAGGCTATAAAATAGAAGTTGATGAAACCTCATCCAAACAACCCAATTGCCATTCCAGGCCTTGCTCTGGCCCATTTTCTTATGGAGCTGCTCTTGGCTGAATTCCTCCTTTCCCAGATACCCAGAGCATAATTACCCTGGTTCTTTGATGCCAATAACCTGAGAATTGAAATACAAGCAATTTAATCAGGCAGAAGATGCGTGAAGCTATTTTTTTAGAAGCTGCTCAGGCTGTATTCCTGTCCAAAATAAGTGCTAATGATGCTCTTGGTGACCACAACCACCTCTCACACTAATCACCCCTAATTGCTCCCCCTTCAGGGATGGGATCTTCAAAGTGAGGAAAGAAAGAAAGGCCAGATTTGAAGGTGCAAAGCCTGGGCCTCTTTTCAGAAAGAAGTATACCTGCTCTATTTAACCCACACACACAATCAGTGATGATATTTTAAGGTGTCTTCTGAGATAGCAGATCCCTGTCTTGAGCCAGAGAGTCTGGCAGAGCTTCTGCTGTCAGTGTGATTTAATTGCTCCACACCCTGTGCTCGCAACCCGCTGTGCTGGATGGTTGGAGTCACTTCTGTGGGTGGGATTTTTCTATAACCCAAATAGCTGGGACTTAGATTCCTCACTTGGAGCTCTGCATTCAGTTCTGGAGTCCTCAGCACAGGAAGGACATGGATCTGTTGGAGCAAGTCCAGAGGAGGCCACAAGGATGATCAGAGGGCATATCTGGAGCACCTCTACTATGAGGACCGGCTGAGAGAGTTGGGGTTGTTCAGCCTGGAGAAGAGAAGGCTTCAGGGAGACCTTAGAGCAGCCTCCCAGTGTTGAAAGGGGCTCCAGGAAAGCTGGGGAGGGGCTCTTGATCAGGGAGTGCAGGGACAGGATGAGGGGGAAGGGTTTTCAGCTGAAAGAGGGGAGATTGAGATGAGATCTTAAGAAGAAATTCTTCACAATGAGGGTGGGGAGGCCCTGTCCCAGGTTGCCCAGAGCAGTGGTGGCTGCCCCATCCCTGGAGGTGTTCAAGGCCAGGCTGGATGGGACTTTGAGGCCCCTGATCCAGTGGGAGGTGTCACTGCCCATAGCAGAGGGGTTTGGTACTGGATGGGCTTTAAGGTCCCTTCCAACCAAAACCATTCCATGATTTTTTGATTGGATGATTTTTGGTAGTGAAGGATCTGGTTTCAACTTCCACTTCTGAGGGGGTTTTGTGAGTGTGTGTATGGCAATATCCACTGATGAAATGATATTTTCTGTGCTTTATATGGTGCTGGGATAAATTAAACCCACACATTTGGGCTCCAGTCATACCTGGAACAAACCTTTGTGCTCTGTGTTGGTGTGCTGACTGTCATGCTGAAAGTTGTGACCCAATTCACACACTTAAAACTACAGCCTGAGTGTTTTCAGGGACAGACCTGGCACTGCCTTCTCCCATGTGCCATCTTCTCTGTTGAAGACGACTCTGCATTGCTCAAGAAGCTTCTAGCATCTCATAGGGCTAATATTGCAGAGATCAAGGCATTCTGGTTGCAGCCCTTGGAGCTGCTGCTGTCAGGATGATGGACAGTCTGCTGCTTCCCTACTGGTGACCCTTCCTGCTGCCCAGACTGGGCTCATTTCAAGGTTTCCAGATGCTTTTTTGCACCACCACGGTGATAAAGCCCTTCCCTGTGCTTCACCTCTGTGCTCCTGAGCTTTGTAAGGTGCAAGTGGTGTTGGTTCAGCCTTGATCCAATGTGCAGATGGCACCAGAAGCCTTGGTGGATTAAATCTCCAAGGTGAACATCCTGGAGTGTTTAATGGAAAAAGGGCTGCCCTCAAAGTGGGGGGAGCCTTAGCGAGCCATGAAGAGCCCAGATAGAAAATGGGAAGGAGGTTACCTGGCAACATTCCTGTCCAATTAAAGCAAATTTATTGTCAGGTTGTTTCCTTTCTGCTACCCTGTTATTAATTGTTAATGTAGTGGAGCTCTCTGGCTGCTGTGCAAGGCAGGGGTGCTGGAAATGGCTGAGAAGGGGAGAGAGGCTGGGTCTGGAAAGGCTTTTTCTGTGCAAAATCTCTGAAGTGTTGGTTGCTGGCTTGGCTCTGCAGGAGCTGGCAGGAAATTCCTGTGCTTGGAACAAGGGGGTAAAATGATGGCAAAGAAGAATAAAATGTACAGGGTCAACGGGTTACTAAATTATAGTGATTTGTACATGTGAAAGGAAAAGAGACACCACGGGAATGTAAATTTGTAAAACACTATTTAGGAATCGTGCGCTATTTTCTCTATAAATAGAAGCAATTCTCTGCTTCGTATTGAAACAAGAAAATGCTGTATCTTTGGAGAACAACTGGATGCTTTTCTGTTCACAACCTGATCATACCAATCCACTAGAGGTTTTTTAAGGAAACTCACCACTGAATACATTGAATTAGTGAGTCTGACCCATCAGGAGATGGACAGAACTGAGCTAAGAAAGAGGAAAAGAAAGAAGGTAAATACTTGAATTGGAGCAGAGACCGGCATCTTGCACATTGTTTGCCAATGAGATGATGCTTCTCCTGTGGATCAGCCTGAATTCCAGAGGAATAACCTGTTTGGGAGAAGAAAAAGAAGCCTCTTTGCAGAGCCCCAGTGAGTGCAGCTCAGTGCTGCCTGCGTGCTTGCACTCAGGAGAGGGCTCCCAGCTGGGATTTCAAGGGAAGGGAGGGAAGCTGAGGTATCCCTCTCCTATGGAGCTGAGCATTCCCACAGCTCCCAAAAATCTCCAAGGCCACAGAGCTCAGACCTTTGCAGGCTCAAGCTTGACTGTGAAGGAAATACCAGCTGCAAGAGCTGAAGCCTGACGTGCCATTCGGTGGTTGCATAACTTGGGCTCAGCTTACAAAGATGTTACAGCACTCTCATATCTTTGGGAATCAACTCTGAGCTAAATCCTGCAGCCCCAGATCAGGGCTCCCACTGCAGCTTCGGGCAGAGCTTATACAATCATAGAATGGGTGGGTTGGAAGACACTATGCAGGTCACCCAGTCCCACCCCCCTGCCACAGGCAGGGACACCTCCCACTGGCTCAGGGGGGCTCAAAGCCCCATCCAACCTGGCCTTGGGATGGGGCAGCCACTGCTTCTCCAGGCAACCTGTGCCAGGGTCCCCCCCTCTCCCAGGCAAACATTTCCTAATATCCAGTCTAAACCTCTCCTCTTTTAGTTTAAAACCATCGCTCCCTTCCTATTGCTGCAGACCCTGCTAAAATGTTTTTCCCACCTTTCTTCAAGAGCCCTCTTTAAGTATTGAAAGGCTGCAATAAGGTCTCCTTGGAGATTTCTCCAACAGCCCCAACTCTCTCAACCTCTCTTCGTAGGGAAGGTGTTCCAGGCTTTTGGTTATGTTCGTGGCCTCCTCTGGAGCTGCTCCAACAGGTCCCTGTCCTTCCTGTGCTGTGTCTTCCCTCTGTCTTGCCATGTGCAGGGATAAAGCTCTGAGTCAGGGAATTGAAGACAGTGTTTGCGTTCCAACCCAAAAGTGGTGGTGCTGAGCAAAGGCTTTCACTCTTTTATTACATTCACTTTTCCGCGTGGAAGAAGAAAACCTGGGCTGCCAAACCATCTTTCCTCAAAACAAAATCATTTCAAATTCAGGAAGAAAGCAGCATCCATCAAGCCTTGTGCTGCAAATCAGAGAAAGCCCAGAGCTGCCCTGACAACATCTGGCCCTGTGCCACAGCCTCGCAAACGCCAACTCCAGCATCGGCAAAAGAGACTGGGGCTTTGAATTGCCTCTTTATTTCAGTGGCTGCCCTGGGCCATGCTGTATATTAAGGTCCCATTTATAGATATTTTACAAAGTGTTAATAAATTTACAAAGTGTTAATAAACATGGACAATTATTTGTTAGTGTTTTTGATAGAATCCAACAGGGCAAAACTGTCTATAAACGATCTCTCATGCTGCTCTCAGATGAGCTCAGAAAGCTTGTCAGAACATCTTTAATCATTAACTCTTTATAATCCATTGGAAAGCTGTGACTTTCTGAGGAAGCTGAATATATGTAAGTCTGTGGGACCCAATAAGATGCGTCCCAGAGTCCTGAGGAACTGGTTGATGTAGCTGCCAATGACTCAAATACCACTCTCCATGATATTTGAAAAGTCATGGCAGTCCCCAGTGACTGGGAAAAGGGAATTATTGCACTCACTTTTAAAAAGGGTAGAAAGGATGAACCTGGGAACTGCCAGCCTGCCAGCCTCACCTCTCTGCCAGGGAAAACCTTCCTTCAGAAGACAAGAGGAAATGGCCTCAAGCTGTGCCAGGGGAGGTTTAGATTGGATATTAGGAAAAAATTCTATGCTGGAAGAGTGGTGAAGCCCTGGCAGAGGCTGCCCAGGGCAGGGGTGGAGTCTCCATCCCTGAAGGGGTTAAAAAACTTGTGGCTGTGGTACTTCAGGGCATGGTTCAGCAGGCACAGTGGAGTTGGGACTGGTGATTGGACTGGATGAGCTGAGAGGACTTTTCCAGCCTTAACAATTTTATGCTTTTGTGAGTCCATGTGTCACATCCAGGTCCTCAACCTAGGAGATTCGAGACCTTCACAGCTCTGGGGTGATTCAAGGCTCTCTCCCAAATCAGTAAACGGGAGACAAACCCTTTTCTGTCTTTCCTTCACTCCTTTCCCTTCAGGTGTCCCTTCAGAGGCAATGGGTTTGTCCACTTACATTCACACACCTCAGGCATCTTGGATCCCAGAAAGCTCCTGTCCTTTGCAAGCATCAGCTACAGTCAGCAAAGCAGCCACTGCTGGGAGAGATGAGGATGCTGAAAGGCAGAAGGGAAGTGAAACAGCTTTTCTGAGTCACTCTTAGCAGGGCTAGGGATTCATCTATCCCACCTTTCCTATGCACTTATTAACAAATGGCTTTTCTTAAGCTTGTTTTCCTATCAGACAACTCCATTTCCTTCTGATTTCACTCACATGTAACAGACTCCTTCCCCAGGGAAAGCTGACCTTCCTTTCAGCTTTCCAAGAAGTGTGCTTTTCTAATTTTGTGCTCTATGTCTATGGTAAGAATATGGTTTTAAGGAATCTTGTTGGGTTCTTTAATTCATAGAATCATAGAATCACCTGAGTTGGAAGGGACCCACAAGGATCATCCAGTCCAGTTCCTGTCACTGCACAGGACAACCCCAACATTCACCCCGTGGGACTGAGAGCATTGGCCAAATGCCCCTGGAATGCTGGCGGAGTGGGTGCTGTGACTGCTGCCCCTGGGGAGCTGTTCCAGGGCTCCACCACCCGCTGGGGGAAGAACCTCTTTCTGATATCCATCCTAACCCTCCCCTGGCACATCTTCCTGCCATTCCCTCCAGTCCTGTCATAGGTTGTAAGAGAGAAGAGATCCTTGTTGATGATGAGTGGTCTTCACTGTCCAAAAGAGACTCATTCGTGCCAGAGTCGTTGAATGCTTTCCCATAAATGCAAGTGACATTTTGGATTCCCCTTTGCAATGGGACAGGTTTTGGTTTTAATGCATCCTCCATTTCCACATTTGCTGTGCAGGGCTCAGAGGGTCACACAGAGACAAGAGAATTAGAACATCCTCCTGCACAAAATCCACACAGATTTGTGAAAGGGGACGATGCAAAGTCTCTCTGTGATGAATGGGACCTTAGAAATTCTTCACCACCAGCAGACATTTCACATCCAGGAGCTGATGGCATCGGAAGGGCTGGGTGTTGGATTCCTCTGCCCTCCCAGCTCATGGCATCTCCCATGTCTTGCACAAACCAGCAGCTCTGCTTGCACAGCAAGAGTCCCACCTGGCCAGCTCCCCTGGTGGGAGAGGATGAAAAGCATTTAGCAGGTATCCCCTACTCCTTTTTCTTGAGACCAGTACAATCTTACCCCCATTTTCTGCTGGTTTATATTTTCTCACCTAAAAATTGACACTAAGACCCCTGCACAACATTTCTGAGCCCCCTCTCTAGCAACTACGAATGCAATTAGTTACTTAAACAGGCTGACATGGTTGACTACATTTAGGAACAAGAGTTGGCAGGCTCAGATCTCCAGTGCATCAGTTTTACACATTCCAGGAGAGGCTCTAGGAGACCAACTATTCTCCTGCTGCAAGAGAAGTGCTGTATTTCTGCCTTTGGGAGCAGAAGGATCAGCAAAGCCCTCAGAGCGCAGAGACTGCTTCCCACCTCCCTGAACCAAGAGCCTGGCTGGCAGAGGGGTGGACAGAGCCTGTTTTCAGCCTGGTATAAGCTGCAAATCTCCCATGAGACTGAAGAAACAACATCAGGACACTGAACCTTTGCACCCACAGCAGGGAAGCAACTGCAATATTTCTTGGGGTGAAATCTTGGCCCCTGTGGAAACAAGGTGGAAACTCCCTTTGATTTACACAACGCTTGGCTTGCTGCCCTCAGCCCCGAGCTTTGCTGGATTGCAAAACTTATATCATCTTTCCATGATGGGGAAGAAAATCTTCCCAGCTGTCTGGAAAATCTCCTGTCTTTATGTCTTTTCCCTGCAGGCAGGAGCCCGACTTGCTCAGGAGGGGTTTCTACTTCACTTGAGAAAGAAAGAAGAGAGGAAAGAAAGAAGGAAAGAACAAGTTGCAAAAAACAGCTTGAAAATAAAAAGTGCACCCTCGTGACCCAAGAGACCAGCTCCTCAGTGCAAATGAACTGAAGAATTCAGCATGTATCTATGAAAAACAGCAATCCAAACTCTTTCTCCAGCTGGCATGACTTTTTAAGGCAATTCCCATCTCCCAGAAAGGAGAGTTGTGTGTGTGCCTGCTGCTCTTGGGAGGGCTGTGACTGTGCCCTGCACTGCCAGCCCTGCTGTACACCCGCACGGCAGCTGGCTACACACAGCAAGGACAGCAGGGAGCACATTCCAGCCCCATCCATAGCTGTTGCCTTGAAATCCCAACAGCTCCAAGACTGCAAACAGCTCCGGCACTTTGTGGCCAGAGCACCGCAAACCCAAAGGGCATCGCCTCAGCAGTGCTTGTCCCCCGCTGCCCTGGTGCTTATTCCCCCCTGCCCTGGAGAAATGTGAGCCCAGGAAAAAGAAATAACAACTCTCTTCAACAGGAGGGGTGAGGACAGGCAGGGTTCAAGCAATCCCCACGGGGCTCTGTGGTGCTGCCATGCCCTGAGCGGCGGCTGCGGTGCCCGCGAGGCTCTGCTGGTGCTGACGTGAAGCAGCTGCCCGTGCCTGCCCCGGGAAGGAAACCCAGCAGGCTCAGTCTTGCTCCATTCAGGGAAACTCATTGTGTTTGTTGCCTTGTCCTCTGCAATCCAGCTCATGAGTGAACATCTTGCAGCGTGGATGAAAGGCATCCGAGCTACCGGAATTGCTGAATCCGTGCACGGCTCCTGTGCCTTTGTGAGAAGGAATGAGTTTGGGGTTGGAACTGGGCTCTCCCTGGCTTCCTTGCACAAAGAGAATTCACCTCCCAGGGCCTGGTATTTCCCTGGGTGTAGCTGCAGCCTGCAGGGCCGTCCTGCCCCCATCCTGCCCCCTTCCTGCCCGGTACCCAGCGGTTCCTCCAGACTGGTGATGTCATGGTAGTTAATGGGCTTTAATTGTGCCTTTCCATTTAGTAACAATAAGCTGAGAGCTCATTATCCACTGCCCTTGCGGCAGTTGAGAGCAGCTCTGGCTCCTTCAAAACTCTCTGACTGGTGGAGTTTTTCTTAAGAGTGCAGGAAAAGCAACCCGGGGTCGGATGAAGGCAACAGGAGGCTGGTGCAGGTGCTCAGGGAGTGAACAGGGAGAAGAGAGAGGTGGTTCCTTGGATTAATTTCCCTGCTGGTTTGTGCCTCTGGGATTTGCTAAGTTCGAAGTGGATTCTTGAGAGGGGACAGTTTTCAGCTGGAGGAGGGGAGATTGAGATGAGATCTTGGGGAGAAATGTTTTGCTGTGAGGGTGAGGAGGCCCTGGCCCAGGTTGCCCAGAGCAGTGGTGGCTGCCCCATCCCTTTCACACAGTATCACAGTATCACAAGGTTGGAAAGGACCTCCGAGATCATCAAGTCCAACCTATAACCCAACACCAACACTAACACCAACCATCATCTAACCCATGGCACTCAGTGCCTCATCCAGTCTCCCCTTAAACACCTCCAGGGTCGGTGACTCCACCCCCTCCCTGGGCAGCCCATTCCAATGGCCAATCACCCTTTCAGTGAAGAACTTTTTCCTCACATCAAGTCTAACCTTTCCCTGACCAAGCTTGAGTCCATGCCCTCTAGTTCTGTCCCTGGTCACCTGAGAGAAGAGACCAACCCCTGCCCGACTACAACCTGCTTTTAGGGAGTTGTAGAGAGCAATGAGGTCTCCCCTGAGCCTCCTCTTCTCCAGACTAAACAGCCCCAACTCCCTCAGTCGCTCCTCACAGGGCTTGTGCTCCAGCCCCCTCACCATCTTCGTTGCCCTCCTCTGGACACTCTCCAGCATCCTGACATCTTTCCCAAACTGGGGGGCTCAGAACTGGACACAGTATTCAAGGTGAGGCCTGACCAGTGCTGAGTACAGGGGGACGATAACTCCTCTGGTCCTGCTCCCCACACAATTCCTGATGCAAAGATGTTCAAGGCCAGGTTGGATGGGGCTTTGAGCCTCCTGATCCGGTGGGAGGTGTCCCTGCCCATGGCAGGGGGTTGGAACTGGATGGGCTTTAATATCCCTTCCAACCCAAAACATTCTATGATTCTTCACAGTTTGCAACCCTAAATGCATTTACTTTTGTGAATTTTTCCAATTGCCTTCTGAACCTTTGTAATTCCAACACCTGCAGTTGTGTTTGGAGGTTTTTCAGCAGCTCTGTGCTCAGGCTGGGAGCCGTTCACACTCCTTTCCCACATTTGCCTCCACTGCCATTGTCTGAAGGACCCTCTTTGAGCTGCTGATGAGGGAGAGGGTCAGAGGAAGGACTGCAGAGACATTGGAACACAGCAGTGAAGTGGGGAACATCTGGTGAAAACAGCTAGAAATTCCTAAAGCCAGGGCAAAGGTGGGGATGTCCATCTGGAGCTCACACAGGATCCCAGGGGGTCTGGGGAGGGGCAAGAAAGCCCAGTGTAATGTTAACAGTAATAAAACTCAGGCAGGGAATAGTACCTTGTGCTGCTGCTTTTTCACCTTCTGGCATCTGGGGTTGTCTCAGGTGTGAGGTCCCTGGAAAAGGCCCTGGGAAATGCTTCTCCCTCTCACGGGTGAGGTGTGCCTCTTGCCATCTCCCCAGAGCAGCCCCACGGCAGAGCTGGGGCTGTGCTGTGCCAGGTGCTGAAGTGGGTCCAGCATTTATGGACTGCAGGATGTTTTCCTTGGCCTGGAGTTTAGCCCAGGCTAACACTTCCCTTGCTGAAGGATGCAGAGGCTCAGAAAAGGGCTCGATATCCACCAGTTGGTGCTGGGCCAGCCTTTGGATGTGTGTCTGCTTCATCTTGGGGTAACACAAGCAGACAAGCTCTAACTGGTAGAGGCACTCACAGAGCATCACAGCCTGCCTGGCCCCTGGGATGGCCCTGGCATTGCAGCCCGTGCAATTGGACCTCCCTACTGACAAGGCTGCACTGGGTGGATGGAGAAAATCCCACACTGTCTCTCCACTCTGTGGGCCCAGTTTTGTTGCGATGGAGACGCAGCAGCAAAGGTCATCAAGCTTCTCTTACAGGCTTTCCAGCCAGAGCTGTGGGCTTTGGGTCCTCTCCAACAAACATCTGGACACACGTGCTGGCATCATGCCACGTGTGTCCCACACTGATCTGGTGAGAGCACAAGGTTCAGGTACCTCTCAAGCCAGACCAAAAAAAAGCAGTGTTCACCTCTTAATCAGGAGAAAAAGGAGAAAGCCTCTTTAAAATAGAGAAAGCATGGAAATGACTTGGTCAATCCAATTGGGCTGGATGGGGCTTTGAGCACCTTGATCCAGTGGGAGGTGTCTGTGCCCATGGCAGGGGGGTTGGAACTGAACGGGCTGTAAGATCCCTTCCAACCCAAACCACTCTATGATTGTGTAATCCTATGATTCTGTTGACTACAAAATAACAACTCTTTAAGACAGTGGATTGACCCTGCACCCTTACTGTGCCATCAAGGGCCTGCTGTCTGTCTGCCTCCACCTAAGCCAGTGATTTGAACATCAATAAGTGAGCACAGAACCGCCTGCTCGAATACCCAACAGGAGAAAGTATGGGCTGCTCCGTGCTTACGTGACTAATTGGATTAGAGAGGACTAATTTAATGGTTTGGAAGTAATGAGTTACTGGATGGCTGATCCCAGCAGAAAGTCTGATGGTGGCATCAGGCCAAGGAGCGCACGCTCTGCCTGCGAGATCTGGCTTGGAGTTTGACAGGGAATCAGGGACAGGTCTTGGGCATGGGAGAAAGCTTCAGGGCTCCTTCTGATCTCATTTCATGCCTTCATAGCTCCATAGCCCTGATTTACACTGATATCACTCTGATGGGGTCTTGGAAGTTTAATTGTATGTACAGCCTTTCCTAGAGCACCCCTGTAGACTGTGCCTGTTCCACCAAAGAAGATGGGTGAGATACCTGGGTGCTGATAGCATCTTTAAGCTGCTTCCACTGCTTCTTTGTGGAAACTGGGTTCTGAGGCTTTTTTTGAACCAAGGATCCTGAGTTCGATGTGTTAATGCTGAGCTGTGGGAGCTTTTGGAGGGTGATAAAGGGATGTCTCATCTGTGCTTTTGGTTGCCTCACGTGGTTCTTTCTCTCCTACATCGCAGGTGCTTCCTCCTGCTCAGTGAACACAAGGGTTTCTTGGCATGCAGGGTTCTCCCTGCCTGCATTGTATCTCTGCATCTGCTGCTCGAGGGTCTTGAGGTGCTTTAAAAACATGACTTCCTAATGTGAAATCCAAGCTGGTGGAGCTCCCTCTTTGCACAGCAAGAAGGACCCCACCTCGCTGAGACAAAATGTGTGGCTGAGGTCACACAGCAAAAAGAGACCTGTTAAAGGGCAGGAATGAAGGAATTGCACTGCTGGCTTTACCTGCAGGTCCCACACAGGAGGACACGGAGAATCAGGGGTCAAGTCTACAGCCTCCTTTCAGATAGTTGTAGAGAGTGATAAGGTCATCCCTGAGCCTCCTCTTCTCCAGGCTAAACAACCCCAGCTCCTTATAAGTAATATACAAATTAATATATCACAATTAATAAATAATAATAATCGGGGGTGGGTGGGTAGGAGCCTCCTAGGTTTGAATCCCAAGCCTCTTGGTTTCAGAAAGCTGGCAAAAGGGCTCTTTATCAGGGAGATGCTGTTTGATAACGGCCTGTCTATGTCTACATGTGTCCTATGAAGGGGTCTGTGTGTGTTTGAGGGAAGCGAGATGTGGCTCAGAGCCTTCCTTGGATCCTCCTGGAGGATCTGTGTGCATCTTCTCTGAGGCTGAATTTCCCTTTCTGCTGGGGGTGAGGGATAGGAGGAGAGGGAAAGAAGGGGAAGCGGCTGTTGGAGAACTGTAGAGTACCTAGGCTAGAGCTGACTGGAAGGGATGCAAGGGGAAAAGTGGTTCTAAGAAGCACTTATTTAAGAAGCACTTATTTTCTGTGTTTCCAGTTCTGCAGAAGTGAAATGCTCCCTTTGTGTCTCAGGCACTGGCTGAGATGAACCGGTGGCGAGAAGGTTTGTCTTGGGTCCTACAGCATTACCATGTCCCCAAACATCTGCCTCCAAAAGTTCTGGAGCTGTGGTGAGTTTCTGTCTGTGGCTGTCAGATACACAGGGCTTGCATTAGTTAGGTTTAATAGCAGGCCAGGAGTTGAATGTTATGTGATATTTCTTCACCGAGAGGGTGGTCAGGCACTGGCATGGGCTGCCTGGGGAGGTGGTTGAGTCACCATCCCTGGAGGTGTTTAAAAGATGGGTAGACGAGTTTCTCAGGGATAGAATTTAGGAGTGGACAGGTGCAGATGGACTCAAGGATCTCAAAGGTCTTTTCCAATCAGAAGATTCTATGAAACCAGGATCCTCAGTCTGGGCTCTTGCCTGAATCAGCAAACACAGACACATCCTGAGCCCCATGTGTTCCTAGACAAGCTTTCCTCCTTGTCACAAAGAAAGATCTGCTGTTACCCACCAAATAAGGTAAAATAACAAAAAGTTCTCTCCAGTCCTATTATTAACTATTTTCTTTGAGTTTTACCAAACACAGGGATTAATAAGACAGCTCAAGAATATGAGCCTGATGAAGATCTTGAAATGTCATTTCATTTCATCTGGCAGAGGGAGGCTTATCTGTTACTGCCTGTGTCTGAGAGATCCTTGTCTATGCTGTCCTCCAGAATCCTTGGTGGTTGGGCTTCCAGAGCTGCCCCAGGCAATTCCCCACACCCAGATAGTCTCACCAGTAGCTACTTTTCCTAAAACTTAACTTCCAGTCTCCTCTCTGCAATTCACAGCTATTGCATCTCATCCTGTCTGCCCTACACATGGCTCATAAGTTCCACTCTTTCTGACCAAGGTAATTTTGAGTCTTAGCCCTCAGCTCAACATGTTTGCAGTTTCTTCGAGGTGCCACTGCACATGCAGCAGGTGTATTCCCTTCCCTTCCCCTCCCCTCCCTCTAATATGATTTTCCAGCTAATTTTCTACCTTTTAGTATTTATCCTTAGACTTCATTTTCAGAGCTGACTTAGGAAAATGCCACATGAGGCAAGACAAAAGCCTTTCTAAGTTCAAGATAAATTACTTTTCAGGCTCCTTTTTATCTCTTTACTCTCTCTTGCTCTGTCAAGGAGGAAATTAGATCATTTTGGTATGATCTAAACAAACCTGTGTCAGTTGTGAGTCACCATGCATCTCAGGACTGTCCTTCCTTTTCAGACTCTAGTTACACAACCACAGATGTCAATATCTTCAACCTTAATTTTATTAATGCTTTTCACTCTTTATTACCCAGAAAACTAGTAAATCCCACAGAAAGCTGGACATCCTTCCATGTTCTGAGTAGCCTCCTACAGCCCTTGAAGCCCAGATATCCTGAGCTGTGATCTTGGTCTCTACAATCAAAGCTGCCTTTCAAATGCCTTGTAGATTGTAAGTTAGTGGTTGCTAATTTACCACAATCAGTGGTAATTGCTGTGCTTCCCTTGTGGAACAAATAGACTGAAAAAAAAAAGAGACAAAAAGACTTCTTTAGGAAAACAGCAGATAATTCACAGATTTCTGTTATTAGCATTTTCCTTATTTGCAAATGTAAATGTTGCAAAAATGTGTTCTTATCTGTATGTAGAAAACAATGTGATGTCCTCTAATTCCTTGTGTGCCCTTAACTGGGATGTAAGGTAATACACACAGCTGAAAAACTCTTCACAAGTTAATAAAAGCCATCTGACTACATAGGATGGACTTGTTTTCTTTCATTCATAGAGAAGCTGTAGTGTCCAGTGTTTTTAATATCCCGTGGGATCTATTTACACGTCTATTCAGGCAAGTAAAATATTTCCCAGACACTTTTGGTGGCCATTTAAGACCAGCAAGCAGAAAATGTTCATTAGAGTCAACACACCTCACAAAAGAAACTCTGATGAGTTTTTGGAAGATTGGCAATGAATTTCTGCCAAAACTTTACATAAAATGAAAATAAAAGACCTTGAAAGTTGGATGTTTCTTCACCTTTTCCTTGCCACTTCAAAGGAGTTGTAGCTGTTGGGAATGGAGGTGGTGAACATTGGTTTCCATTTCCAGAGATTCAATGGCAAAATGCTGCCTGAAAACATGTGGGGTCTTTTTTTTTTTCATAAAACATAAAGATTGTGGTTTAATGTCATGAAAAATGATGGCTTTGATGGCTCATTTTGAGTGCTCGTCCTGCTTGACGGAAGCTTCACCACAAGGATTGGTAAAGCTAAATCACCATCCACATCAAACCAACAGCACGGGTTTGGGCAGCTCTGGTTTCTTCTCGTAGGGTTGACTCTTGGCCCTGGGCAGATTTACACCCATCACAGGTTGTTTGCAGACTGAACAGCAGCGATGACACCCTTGAGATTTCCCTGGTTCCCAGTATCATTTATCACCTCATTCATCTGAAAGGATTGAGTTGATAAGTCATGGGGAAATGCCCTTTACATCATGGATGGGATTAAGATGCTGCCCTGTTAGTTGCCAAGATCTCCTCCCTTTCCTAGAGGCAGCAAAATGCAGGTGTATTTAGCTTTGGGAGCTGAGGGAAGGCTTGGGAGCATCTTCACCCAGTGGATGGGTAACACCTCACATAGTTTCAAGACATAAATCTCATATTTAAGATCTCAGAGTCTTTAAAGTGCCTGAAAATACTGGAGTTCAGTTATTTTAGGCATGCAGCCCCCCTACTCACAGCATCCATGCCTGGTTGGGACACTTCAGGGAGGGACTTCGTCACCCTGAGGACATCAACCACCTGTATGTCCTCTGCCTCTTCCTTGTAACTGGAAGAAACTCAAACCCTATCACCTTAAAAACACAACCTAAGGATCAACCTTCTGGAGTCTCACTTTCCTAAGAATGAGAACAGCTAAATTTTGAAACTTCCTTGCCACCTCAGCATTGCAGTCTTGAATTCAGTCATTTTCACTCAGAGTTTAAAAATACCTCCAAGGAACTGCAGGAAAACTGCAGAGAAGCGAGAGAGCCAAGTTCTCTTAGAGATGCTTTCTCCCAAGTGATAAAACCGCCTTGTGTCTGGTTCATTCCTGAGTCAATCCTTCCCATAACCATCACTCTGGAAGGGTTTCAGAGCTAAATAGAAGATAACAATGTCAGCAGATAAACTGAGGTGCAGTGAGGGATAAATTGTTAGGAGATTTAGAAAGGCAAAGTCGTGAGTTGGGTAGAAAGTCATCGAGAAGCTGGCCCACGTGTGAGAAAGATCTCAAACCAGAATCAACAGGAGAGCAAAGATATAGGAGCTGCCTTGACGTGGGGAAGAGGGAAGGGAACAGGATGGGATTTAGCTGAGATATTAGGAAGAGAATTTGTTCCTGTAAGGGTGGGGAGGCCCTGGCCCAGATTGCCCAGAGAAGTGGTGGCTGCCCCATCCCTGGGGGTGTTCAAGGCCAGGTTGGGTGGGGCTTTGAGCCCCTGATCCAGTGGGAGGTGTCCCTGCCCATGGCAGGGGTGGAACTGGATGGGCTTTAATATCCCTTCCAACACAAAGTGTTCCATGACTCTGTGGGTTTTGCAGTGAGAAGCCCAGTAAGGTGGGCATTTCTGGTGAAAAGGAAAGCAATGAACACACCATTAACATGTGCAACCTGTGAGTTACAGCCAGGTTCCATTGGCAGGTGCTCCCAAGTGACCACTGCTCTCTTGTTTTTCCACTGTTACCACCTGCTGACGATGGGCCTGGATCTGAGGGAAGATTCTTGCATCATCCAAAATCCCAAAGAAAGTTTAGACTTTATGTTAGGAAAAAGTTCCTCACTGAAAGGGTGATTGGTCATTGGAATGGGCTGCCCAGGGAGGGGGTGGAGTCGCTGACCCTGGAGGTGTTTAAGGGGAGACTGGATGAGGCACTGAGTGCCATGGTTTAGATGATGGGTTGGTGTTGGTGTTAGTGTTGGGTTATAGGTTGGACTTGATGATCTTGGAGGTCCTTTCCAACCTTATGATACTGTGATACTGTGTGAAAGGAGAAGGAGCTGCGTTGGTTGCGTTGACAGGACATACCACCAAGGGTAGTCCATGAACACCTGGTGTATGACTGGGGCTCTGTGCCTTCTGGGGAAACTCAGTGGCCCCAAACACAGGGTAAAGTAGGAAATGAAAGGCATGAGGTTGTCAAAATCAGCAAAACAAACTTTATCTCTGTCTCACTCTCCAAGGGGTTGCACGGTGTTTATGGATTTAGTTTTCTTCCCCTTTCCTGTCATTCACATTTCTGTACATTATGCTCTTGCAAGGAATATCAGAGGTAAATATAGAGAAAACAATAAATCACATTAACATGGACAATTACTGTTTTAATTTTCTCCCTGTGTCCCTCCACCAGCAAGGAGAGCTGGTTTTGATATTTTTCTGTGTACTAACCCAGCCAGGCTGTAAAATTTTGCTGTCCGTGAACAAAGAGATGCAATGTAGGCAAAGTAATTCAAAAATTTGCTTAATTTGTTCATTTTACCAAAAGCCTTATTTAGCAGCTCTGCAAAACTCAGTCAAAACAGCTCCTAGCAAACCCAGATCAGGAATAGACCTCAAGCAGTCGCCAGCTCAGCTCTTTGCTTGAGGAAGGTAAACAGAAAAGAATTACATCATCCCCTCTTTTAGCAGATAAATCAGTCATCCTGTTGGATGAAGCTCTGTTGCAAATCCCAGGATATCAAAAATCAGAGTTTCCCTCTCTGCAGCCCCCACAAAGCTCACGAGTGAGTGAGTGCCAGTCCTTCACTGGAGCTGTTCTGCTTTCCATCAGCACAGGCTCTGGCTTCACATAAGGAAAGCCCTTCTTCTCCTGCCAGCTTGTTGGTCCAGGTCCAGGTCTCAGGGAACGAACCTGGCACCTTCACTAAACCCTCATGTGAAAACCCAGTGTGTTTTTCTGCTCCTGCAACAGCCGCGCGCACAGGTACGGAGGAGCTCGCTTCCAGGAACAGAGGGAACATGCTTGTGCTGAGCTCTGATCCTAAACCCTGTGTCCAAAAGCTTTCCAAAAGGAGTGCCAAAGCACATTTCCTTTTCCCAAGTTAGAGGCTGAGTGTGCAGCAATGTGTCTTGGAAAAATGTGTCGGCGTCACCCCAGCCAGGGGATTGCCCTCCTGGGACTGAGCACAGCAGGACAAGCTAATTATTCTTCATTAATTCTTGTACTGGAAAGTTGCACCACGATGTGCACGAGGCCACGGAGGAGGTTCAACATGCACAGAGCTCCTGACTCTGTTTTATTCCCTGGAAAACGTGATTGCAGAAAAGAAAATGAGAAGTCCTTCCACCCCTCTGCAATCAATGGAAGAGGAACTTGAGGCAACATAGAATCATAGAATAGTTTGGGTTGGAAGGGACCTTAAAGATCATCTATTTCCAATGCCCCTGCCGTGGGCAGGGACATCTCCCACTAGACCAGGCTGCAAGACCCCATCCAACCTGGCCTTGAACACTTCCAGGGAGGGGACATCCACAACTTCAGGGTCTTTTGAAGTCACGGAAAGTTTCTCTCTGCAATCTCGGAAATGGCATTCCCAAAAGCTAAAACAATTCCCAAGAAATAAAATAACTCCCAAAAGATAAACCAGGAGGACACCAAGTTCTGGAATTGTCCTCCACTAACTCCTTCAGGCTCCTCACCAGTGCCAGGGCCCAATTTCATTTGATGTCTTCCCACTGAGCCCCTGCTCCTCTCTGTTCCTTTCCTTTTGGATTGGTCGGCTTGGCCTTTCTACAAACAGGATGTGTGGGGCCCTTATGCAGAAGTTTATCACCTGTCTTGCCTGTTCTCGGAACATCTCACAGGCAGGTGCAGTGGTGTTTGGTTTGCTTGTGGCTTTCAGTGACCCCAGGGTTGTCCCAAACCTTGGTCATGCCCTGCCCACACAGTTTAGTGCAGCAGAGCTTTAATTTGTCTCAGTCCAATGACCTTTTCAGCCACGGGGTTCAGTAAATCGTGCAGATTAATAGTCCCCTGGAGAAGAAATGGTTTGCAAGGAGACAATCACTGTGTAGACAACCAGCAGGGCATGGACCTAACACCCCTTGGGCAGCTCTTAGGACTTTGACGCTCCTCGTGCGACCAAAAGTCTTCGCAGCATCAGGATGGGGCTGAGGACTCTGCAACACTCTCAGATTCAGGTCTTCCAAGCAACTCCTGAGCAACTTCTCCAGACCAACTCACAATTTCCTGCCAGGAAAAGATTTCTGGGACAAACCCAGCAGCTACATATCCCAAGGAGGGACAGAGTTCAATCACATACTTCACTTTTTTTCCTAGATCACTGTAAACTTTGTTTACAACTGAGATTACTTGGAATTAGCAGTCCTAGAAAAACAATGGCTTAGAGTAACCACCTTCTTCCAGGGCCTCTAAATCTTTTTCTTTCTGCCTGGTATCTTTTGGCTTGACTTTCATTGTGAAGTTTCAATATAAGCTGCTTCCAAAGCATAGGATACGAGTTGCTGTCCAAAAAAGCACAGCTACAACTACAGCCAGGCATCCAGTAAATAACACTGTGGAGGCAGCAACTTGCATTCCCAGGACCAAAAGCAACCCTGGAGTAAAGGCCACTGAGTCAAATAAAGCTCTGCTGCTTCCACTGAGGGTGGCTTTGGCCCGGAGTCGCAGCAGATGTCACAGGTTATTCTGATGCACAGCGTCACGCGGGCACAGCCGACTCTCGTTACAGGGGTCAAGCTAATACCAAGGCAGTTTCAGTTGGAGTTGACCCTCTCCTTACTCCTGGCTTTACACTGAATGTCAAATTCAAATAGACTTTGTTGATCTGCAGGCAGGGCCCCAGCAGCCCCTGGGAATGGGCTCTCCAGTAATTTAAAGGTTTAACCTCCTCCTGCTCGTGGGTGAAGCTCTGGGCTTTGTGATGGCCCCCCGCTTCTGATGGGGAATCTGTGGCAGAAGAAGACCTGGCAGCTTGCAGTGACCCTGGAATTAGCTGTTTGGAGCTGATCCTGGAGCCATCCAGCCTCCCAGTGCCTCAAGCAAGACCCTCCCACTCCAGAGAGGATCCAAATGAAAAGCTGTCGCTGCTGAGCTTCAGCTGGGGTTTTCCTTTGAAGTTTTCCCCCATAGTTTTCTCCTGTGGAGCCAGGATTTTTTCCTGCTGAGTGGAAAGCAGATTTCCATGCTTGAGGTCTTCTCATCCCCCCTATCCACACCTCTATCAGTGTATGGATCCATGAGGCAGAGAACCCCCAGACTCTATTTCCCTCATCTAATACCCTGCCAAGGATCAACCATGAATGCAGAGAGGCATTGACACAGCCCCCTGCTCCCTGCCAAGGGGTCCCCAGGCCTTCAATCATCAGGTGGAAAGTATGATGGGGATGACAGAGCTGAAAGAACAGATCCCATTGCTGAGATGTGGGTGTGTATCAGTGTCACAGAGAAAGCACAACTGAAAATATCCTCTGGATCAAATTGCACCAGTGGAGGCGGCCTCTTCATCTCCTGTGGGACTTGGAGGGAATGGAGGCAACCACCATAGCAAAGAATCTGGTGTCACCTGCTGCCCAAAACACTCAGAGAGCAGCATTGGGTTTCACAGTAGGGAAGTGCCTGCAGTCCCTTCCATTCCCCCTGTCCAGGGTGATTCAGTCATGCCCACCACTGCTTCCCAGACACCTTTCCAGGATCTGCTCACCACCTCTATCTTTGGAGAGTTCTGTGGTTTCAGCTCAGAGTGGAACATGCAACCACCCAGACTGTATATTATCATATCCTTAAGGTAAATAATCACAGAATCATAGAATCACCAGAGCTGGAAGGGACCCAAAAGGACCATCGAGTCCAACTCCTGTCCCTACACAGAACACTCCCAACATTCACCCCGTGGGGCTGAGGGCATTGGCCAAATGCTCCTGGAATGCTGGCAGAGTGGGTGCTGTGACTGCTGCCCTGGGGAGCTGTTCCAGGGCTCCACCACCCACTGGGGGAAGAACCTCTCCCTGATATCCAACCTAACCCTCCCCTGGCACATCTTCCTGCCATTCCCTCCAGTCCTGTCCCAGGTCACCAGAGAGCAGAGCTCAGCCCCTGTTTCCCCTCCCTCCCTTGGGAGAAGGCAGCAAACAGCTCTGAGATCCCCTCTCAGGCTCCTCTTCTCCAGGCTGAACAGACCAAGGGACTGCGGATGCTCCTCACACGACTCCTCTGGATAATAAACCACCTTGGAAAAATTGCCTTCCCCAAGGCTGCCCAAGGACCCCTTCACCTCCAGAGCTAGAGGCATCATCAGGGACACAGACAAGGCAAGCATGCTCTTGTCTTGTGCACCTTGATTCATATTTAATCCCTTCTCCTCCTTCTGCAATGGGTGTGATGCTCCTGTGCATCTTAGAGAAGAAAATCTCTCCATCACATTGAATGACGAAGCTTCCTCATTAGAATTTAATTTGCACGAATCTAGAGGAAATTATCACATCAGTGCAGAGAGGAGAAACAATGATTCAGGAGAGAAGCTTTTTGATGATTTATACCAGGCCCTTTTATCCCTATAGGCTTAAATGAAGATTTGGCTCAGGGATGTTGGTACATGGCTCCAGAACAATATTCCATGGAAGGGACAGATGGCCCCACTGACACTGAGAGCCCTACCTAGTTTTTCCAAGTAGCAGTTGTCATGGCAACCCCTGTAACAACAAACCCCACAGATGTATTTCAATTAATTCCTGAAAAATCCGAGAAACAGGACACATTTCTCAAAAGAGAGAGTGACACCTGCATTGGTATTTTCGTGGTGGCTCTTGTTCTCCTGCAGACCCTTCACACGTAGTGAAGTGGAAACTGTCCCTAGCTCAGATGTCACAGAAATGGGAAATCTGTCAGCTGGGAGGGATGTTAACCCTCTTCCAACCCTCCCAGTAAGGATGTTGAGGAAGCTGTTGGAGATACCCATTACAGAGTGCACAAGCTCCCCAAAGTGAAAGGTCTCCATCCCCATCAGTCCTCCATATGCAATAGAGGAGCCAAGACCCAGTGAGACCAAACACCACACCAAGAAGGCATTTAAATGCTTCTTTCCCATCTGAAAGCTCTGTGGCTGCACAGTAAATCACTCCTTGGCCATGAGTTGCTCAGAGCCAGAGGGAAGGCCACCTCCACAGGCAACCTGAACTGGAGCTGGAGCCTTGATCCATTCCCCAGGCTGTGGGAAACCATCTCCCCTAAGCTGCCTTGGGCTCTTCTGCCTTTCTGCAGTATCATGCCCAGACCTGATCTTTTTGCTCACTGAAACAGCATTTTTTTATTATTATTTTTAGTCAATTCCTTCACTTTTTCAAATTGTCTGTGGTCTTTAAACATCTGAGTCCTCATTTGGGAAGACAGATGTTTAATAACTGCTCCATGTCTCCCCAAAGTGTTCTTCCCCTCATGTTTCTCACGTTGCCACATCTTTCTGGAGAAGGGATTTTTCTTGTTCTCTCCAAGCTTGCCTCACAGAGATCATGAATTACAGAGCTCCCTCACTTTGATGTCTCCAGTGCTTTGGGCTAAATTAGGGGCTCTCCTGGCATTCCCCCATTGCCTCTTGCACTGGGAAAGGAATGTCTTGTTCAAGGCGTGGGGAAGTGGAGATCTGGGAGAGGAACATAGGAGTCCTTAAAGAAAAAATGCAATTATTGGCAAAAGGCCTCTCCCTGGGGTGAATCAGAGCACTTTGATGCTCGTTGCTGTCCACACTGGGCAGCTTCCCAGCTTCTGGCTCTGGATGCTTGGCTGCCCACATCCTGATTGCATGCTGGGACGGAACCGTGGTGTGTCATCCTCCTCAGCACCTGCATCTCCAAGGGCCAGGAGGAGCTGCAGCTCACCTTGACCTTCAGCGAACCTTGGGTAGCCTGGGTTATCCAGACCTGGGAAAGGGATGGTCCAGTTAGCCTGGAGATGCTCCATCCTGCCACCAAGAAGCAGGTTTAGGGCCATCATTCCTAAAGAAGGACTCACAACCCTGGGGCCAGAGTAGCAGGAGGACAGCTAAAAGCCTGGCAGAATTTCAGCATAACTTATGCTAAACTACACCAGAACCAGGAGTAACTGCCCAAAACACAGCTCAGGGAGGCTGTGGACATCAGGGTGGCTTTGTGGGAAAGCCTGATGGGCTTGAAGCTCAGCTCCAAATGAAACTAAGTGAATGGCAAAAGGCTGAAGGAAGCAGGAGAACCTCAATGCAGGGTGAGAATGGCAGAGCCTGCAACCAGTGCTTTGCATTTGAAGGGCCTTTGCTTTCAGGAATGGCAGGAAGATGTGCCAGGGGAGGGTTAGGTTGGATATCAGGGAGAGGTTCTTCCTCCAGTGGGTGGTGGAGCCCTGGAACAGCTCCCCAGGGCAGCAGTCACAGCACCCACTCTGCCAGCCTTCCAGGAGCATTTGGCCAATGCCCTCAGCCCCACGGTGTGAATGTTGGGAGTGTCCTGTGTAGGGCCAGGAGTTGGACTTGATGATCCCTGTGGGTCCCTTCCAACCCAGGACGTTCTATGATGCTGTGATTTAGAGGCAGTCCAGGCTCACTGGCTCAAAGCCTTACCTGCTGCCACCTCCCACCCATCATTTCAAAGCATTTTCCTCTATTATTCACTTCTCTTAATAACAATATATGAAAAAAAAAAACCCATACAAAGTGAAAAATTGCTTGTCCTGTTCAGGCTTATTCGTTCCCAATGGGTTTGTCCCAGAATAAACACAGACATGTTTTGAAGCTTGTTGTGAAAGGAGATTAACTCTCAAATCTGCTTCCTGGCTTTGAAGGCTGCAGACCAGCATGGCTTTTATTACTAACTAGTCATTAGACTGAGTGACATATAGGAGGAATAATTGCTTGGCGTGCTTGAGGGTTGAAGGATGTTAATTAAGAAGGAAAATGTTTGTTTTTTCTTGCTCTGAACAAAGCAATCCAAGGGTTTGTGTTGCGCCGCGTTTCCTTCCCAAGAGGCAGGTCTGAGCTCACACTCCCAGGGGTTTGGGAATGTGTCTGCAGCAGCTCCGCTCCCACCCTGCGGTCACGTCCCTGGGATGAGCTGCTGTCCCCCACGAGGTGATGGGAAGCAGGGAGGACCATCACAGGAGCAGCCAGTGCTTGGGAGCTCGGAGCTGTGCAGGGCAGTGCTGAGCAGAGCCAGCGCTCCCCTGCCTGGAGAAGCCAGAGCAGCTCCAGGCGGGCGTTGGGTGGGATTCACCTCATCCAGCATCGATGGCCAAGATGCTCCTGGAGGCAGAGGAGGAAGAGCAGCGCTGAGAACCAGCTGCGAGTGCATGAAGTGTTTTCCATTTCTCTGCCTGCTGTGCTGGGGCCTTTCTTTACCTCTTGCACCTGGTTCCTCCAGGCACATTCATGACCTTCAACCCTCCGGCTGATCCGATTTCTAGGGCCACAAAGAGCGCTGCTGCTTCCACAGGGAGGAAAAAGAGCAGAACCCTGACTTCAGGGCAAAACCAACACCAATCAACAAAATTACTTCAGGAGTAAATGTAGTCCCTACCCTTCAGTCCAGCTTTCTTTTTTTGTGGGATTGATAAAGGTGTCTATTCTGGGAGCCTGGAAGGGAAGGGCTCTGCCAGAAGACGAGCAGGCTGGGGAGCTTGGGAGATCAAGAATGCACCAAAAGCAGGTGTGACATTATGATGACCACAAGTGGTGCAATGGTAATGTGTGATGCAGAGCTGTGTCCTGCAGGGTGACTCATTCACACCTCGGTGCCCATCACCCTGGAGGACTTCAGGCACCAGGCTCAGCACATCAGTCCCCCTCCCCTAGATGTGCTTCTTGCTGAAGTCTTTGCAGCATCACGACCAGACTGTGCTATAACCCTATCATTAGTTATTTGCCTGCCTCTCCTGGCACACCTGGCTCTTCTTTTTGCAGCTCTCCAGGTCCAAGGTTTGATGTCAACATCTCTCTGAAAAGCAAAGATGGGCCTTGTGGGAGTGTGGCTGCAGCAGCCGAGTTGTGGAGAAGACATGAGGAATATTCCTCTTCCATTCTGCCCTGGACAATGATCACACACCAGGCAGAAGAGTTGGAAAAGACCTTTGAGATCATTGAGTCCAACTGCACCCATCATCCACTAAATCATGTCCCTCAAAAACTCATCTACTCAAAGAGCATCCAAGCAAGAGCATCGTCTCCACAGCAGGCCATGGCGTGGGGTGTTTCTGAGGGTGCTGCAAAGCTCTGAGGCTGTTTCTTTGCAGGAAACAATAATCAGGGGTATGGCTTCCCTGCCAAGTACAAGAAGGTCCTGACAAGGCGAGGTTACCCGATGCCACCCACTCCCTCGGGCGCGGCGCCAGCAGGGTAAGGAGAGATGCAGTGACCTTTTGGCAGCCACACATTGGGAGAGCCATGGGACTAAATTCAGCCCCTGCTTGACAGGGTTACATATGAGAAACACCATGGTTCGTGCTCGCAGATTGCTTGCAAAATATGTCCTACAAAAGAGGAGAGGAACATCACCTTACGGCCTACTGGGTAGCCTGTCCCCGTGTGTCGTCTGTGTGGGAAGACAGGCTGCTCAGGGTGGTAACTGTGGTTTGGGAGGCAGAGTGGTTCAGCTCAGCATCTCAGTGCTCCTTGTGGGCCACCTCGTGGTCCAGGCAGTGGAGAAAATCCCTGTGCAGTCAGTGTTGCCATGCTACTGGGACTGGAATTGTTTTGGCACGGGGGTGTCCTCCTCCACGCTTCACAATCACAAGGAGGTGAGGGTGATGCCTCAGATCTGTCCTTCTCAATGTGTCCTTCTTCCCTTGTCCTTCCAGCACTGCTGTCACTGGTTTCCACCGCTGTGACACTCACTGTGGGGCAAAGAGGAAAACACAGCAGGGCCAAACAATGTGAAATGGAGAACTTGGACCATCCCTTTGGTGATCCTTTGGTGACAGGTACACAGAGAGGGTGTGGATGTGGCACCAGTACCTCCATCTATAGTACAGATACAACCCATGGCTCTGCTGCATCACCTGCAGCAAGACATTCTGCAAGACAACGACCCCAGAGCTCCTCTGCTGCTTTCTGAGCACAGGATGCTGACCTGGTCTGGGGTGTTTATTGTCTATCCAAGCTGGGAAACAAAGGCAGAGGAGAAATGATGAGGTGCCATTGCTGCAGGACAATGGGAAATCCTCTGGCCTGCAGGCACCTCTCTTGGATCCACGTGGGCTGCAGGGCCAAAAAGCCCAGGGCTGGGAGATCAAAGCACTCCAGCTGGGTGAAAAGTGGATGTTTCTCCCTTGAAGGAGAACGTGAGGGAAAGAAAAAGCAGTGACTACAGGGCAGTTGCTGCTGTGAAGCTGTTCCAGTTGGCACACCCAGAAACCCACTTGTATGCCTGAAGAAATCAGAGCTTCATGAAGTTGGTGAGCTCTCCAGCTAAGACAGACCTGAACATCCATGGTTTGCTGCTTGCTTTTTAATGAGCCTTAGCTTTGGTGTTAAGATGTAAGAAGCTGTCAGCCTTCTCTGTTCACCACCAGGGAGATTCAAACCTCACAGCACCCTCTAAGAAAACGCGGTTGATTTCCAGGATCCTCTTGGATCCACCAGGGCTCTGCAAACCCCAGTGTCCCAAATACTGCACAAAAATGTAGCAACCTGTCCTGGTAAAGCTCTGCCCAGTCAGACAAAGGGACTCACAGGATGGAGGTGAAATGTCTTTGCTACACCACACAACAAGTTCATGCCAGGGGCAGACTGGTGCTATGTTCTCCCAAACCCCAAGTCCCACAGGGGATGCTTGTGTGGGGAAAGTCACAGCTCAATGTCTGGAGAAGAAATGATATAATTTTCCCTACTATTCCTCTTCCATTCTGCCCTGGACAATGATCACCCACCAGGCAGAAGAGTGCAGGTGTGTGGTCTGACTGCTCGTGGGCCAGCACTCACCAAATGAAATGCCAGCAGTGATCTTCAAAACAAACTGTTGGGTGACAGCTTCCAGCTTGTAACACTCTGATGGTGCAGCAGCTCAGACCCTGCATCTACTCTGCTGCCTACAGCTTGTCGATGCTGATTAGAGCTTACGTAGACTCATAGGACCATGGAATGGGTTGGGTTGGAAGGGACCTCAAAGCCCATCCAGTCCCACTCCCCTGCCAAGGGCAGGGACACCTCCCACTGGATCAGGGGCTCAAAGCCCCCTCCAACCTGGCCAGGGATGGGGCAGCCGCCACTGCTCTGGGCAACCTGGGCCAGGGCCTTGCTGCCCTCACCAGAAAACATTTCTTTGTAAGATCTCACCCCAATCTCCCCTCTTTCATCTGAAAACCTTTTCCCCTTGTGCTGTCCCTGCACTCCCTGATCAAGAGCTTTCCTGGAGCCCCTTTCAGTACTGGTAGGGTTTATAGGGTTTATAGGTCAAATGTTTTGCTGTCTCCATTCACAATAAGTTTTTGGTCCCCAATATTTAAGGTATTACATTTACACTGCCTGGGGAACACTCACAATGTCTGATAAGGAGACAGGAGAGAGGGCTTTGACATTCCTGCGTGTGCTGACAACAGGGACCTTCCCCAATCCCACAATGGAGGAGATGAAATGTAGAAGTTAACAGAAAACCTTTTTAGGAAGCTGGAAGCAGCCCAAAAGCTCAGTACACAAACAACCTGCAAGTGCCAAGTGCCCCAACAAGCACAGCATCCCTGTCTCTGCCACCCTGCCCTTGTCTCTCTTCATGGAGAGGATCCATTGTCCCTGTGTCACACACTGGATTGTTGCTCACTGAGCCCACGAGGTCTGATCATCCAGGATATGTCATCCATGGGCCAAGGGAGTGGGAAATCCAGCTGGAAACACTGCTAGAGAAGGAAAAAAACCTGTTCCCAATGCTGCTGGAGGGTGTTACAGCTACTGTAAGCCTTCCCTTAAAAAATTAAGCTGCAAATTGAAGCCATTCTCAACATAGAGAGCAGAAATAGCCTCACCTTAAGGCAAGCAGGAGAAAATAAAGACTAAACTAGTGTTAACATGGCCCTAACCCCTTTCTGGAGGGAACTGTAGAGCACCTCTCCCCACGAGAATATGAGCAGAATGTAAAAACCAAAGAGGTCCACTTTCAGGCCTGTGAGCTACTTTCCCAGGCTGCAGCCTGTGCTTTCCCAGGGGTTTAACCCTGCACACTCCTGGCTTTCTTTTTCTTTTCTTTTGAACTCATCTAAGTATTCCCTGGTGAGCTGTAGGTTCATCCAAGTTATTGCACTCCTGGAGGAAAACAACTTAAAATATAAAATCACGATGTAATATTTGCTGACCCAACAAAATGAATTGTTCTCACCGTGCAAACGGGCTGGAAAAGTTTTTGGAAGCATGGCCAGCTCCATGTGATGTGCATTTCAGAGGGAGATCTGTTTTCCCTCTCCACTGAGGTTTTTGAGCAACCAGCAAGCGGTTTCTTCGATCCTTACGCTGTGTTCGTGGTTACTGGAGTTGCTCACCAGGTGCTGCAGGACTCAAAATGCATTCAGGTGCTCCAATACACAGGAATTTTAAATCATTTTAGGAAGTAAACTGAAGTGGCTGAAGGAGGAGAGAGGTAAAGGTCAGGGCATGATCCTGGAGCTAATCTCAGAGAGGCAGCTGTACCCGGAGCAGGCTGGGCACGGATTAGCCAGCAGTGGAAACTCTGAGCCTACTGCCTGATTTATCCAGAGAGGAATTTGCTGCAGTTGGAGCAGGACTGCATTGCCTTTGCTAACTGCCCCATGTACCAGCTTGATGCTAAGACCAGCTTGGAGAAATACAGTGAAAATATCAGCTATGAAAAGTCCTGGAAGAGGTTTCTGCTGTTGGTTCCTCCCTGGTATCTTTTTTTTCTCCAGCCTGCTTGCTATTCATGTTCATCCTAAAGTGGATCCTAACCTTCTGATTGCAGTCCGAGGTCATCCCTGTGCTCTTCACCACAGGCTGCTCCTCCCTCCCTTCAGCAGATACTTGACCTGTTTGAAGATGCTGAGCATCCTTCTGCACTGGAGCACCAGCAGCTCCAGCCCCCACTCTCTCCCTGCAGGTCATGACCTCAGCACGTCTGGTTTTCTCTCATTGTTAACATCCTCTCTCTCGGGTGGTTGGGCTTAAGAGCTGCCCCAGGCAATTCCCCACACCCAGATAGTCTCACCAGTAGCTACTTTTCCTAAAACTTAACTTCCAGTCTCCTCTCTGCAATTCACAGCTATTGCATCTCATCCTGTCTGCCCTACACATGGCTCATAAGTTCCACTCTTTCTGACCAAGGTAATTTTGAGTCTTAGCCCTCAGCTCAACATGTTTGCTGTTTCTTCCAGGTGCCACTGCACATGCAGCAGGTGTATTCCCTTCCCTTCCCTTCCCTTCCCTTCCCTTCCCTTCCCTTCCCTTCCCTTCCCTTCCCTTCCCTTCCCTTCCCTTCCCTTCCCTTCCCTTCCCTTCCCTTCCCTTCCCTTCCCTTCCCTTCCCTTCCCTTCCCTTCCCTTCCCTTCCCTTCCCTTCCCTTCCCTTCCCTTCCCTTCCCTTCCCTTCCCTTCCCTTCCCTTCCCTTCCCTTCCCTTCCCTTCCGTGATTTCTGGAGACAATTCTCTTTGAACCACTGATGCTTGGTGTTCATTGTGCATGGAATCATAGGCACAGAATGTCCTGAGTTGGAAGGGACCTGCAAGGATCATCCAGTCCAACTCCTGGCCCTGCATAGGACAACCCCAACATTCACACCATGGGGCTGAGGACGTTGGCCAAAGGCTTCTGGAATATTGTCAGGCTGTGACTGCTTCCCTGGGGAGCTGTTCCAGGGCTCCACCACCCTCTAGGGGAAGAACCTTTTCCTACTGTCCAACCCAACCCTCCCCTGGCATCTTCCTGCCATTCCCTTGGGTCATTGCTCACTAGAGAAGAGCTCAGCACCTGCTCCTCCTTCCTCCCCATGTGAGGAAGCTGCAAATCGCAATGAGGTCTCCCCTCACTCTCCTCTTCTCCAGGCTGAACAGACCCAGTGACTTCAGCCACTCCTCACACAGCTTCCTCTCTAGACCCTTCACCAACTCCATCCTCTGGATGCTCTCTGGTAGCTTTAGATCCTTTTTATCCTGTGGCACCCAAAGCTCCCAGTGCTCAAGGTTGGGCTGAGTGGGACAATCCCCTCTGGCTGGCGATGTCCTGCTGGATGCCCCCCAGGACAGGGTTACCCTCCAGGGTACCAGGGCTCACTCTTGGCTCATGTTCAACTTACCATCAACCAAATCCTTTCCACCAGGCTGCTCCTCACCCTCTCACTCCACCAGTCTGTCTGAACACCCAGGGTGGCCGTGTCCCAGGTGCATCAGTGGCAGCAGGGTTTATTGTATTTGTAGCAATACAATTGTTGTTTGCACAAAGCAAATACCTGTATAAAGATGCCAAAAGGTCATGGCATAAAACGTCTCCGTAAGTAATTTGGGGATAGAGGCCAAAAATCAGACGTGGTGCCATCGATTTCAGCAAACTGGTTGCACAACTTGCCTGACCCACCTTGAGAATAACCATGGAAAAATGTTGTGGGTGACACGAGAACCAAGTTGTGTTTGCATTTGCCAGACAAACAGAGTGAAGAAAGTCACATAAAGTGCTCTGTGTTCAGGGTATGGAAGCAGGAAGAAAGGGGTTTGGTTTTGTAATAAGCTGCACATAGCAAAGTGTTTGCCTGACTAAAATTCATAGGAGGAAAACCATGTGTGGATGGTCCAGAAGAATGGCCAAGCCCTTCATTCAACAGAGCAGTGATTGCAGCTGCATGAAAGAGCACAGAAAGGGGATGTGGCCATGGCCATATGACTCATCTGAAAATAAATCAGTACTTTTGTAGCCTTTTAAAGCCACTTTTTGGTCCTCCATTACGTTTCAATTCATGTTTTTCTCATTCATCCTTTTAGACTTTTCAAGATCACTGTATCACAGTTTCATAAGGTTGGAAAGGACCTCCGAGATCATCGAGTCCAACCTATAACCCAACACCAACACCAACCCATCATCTAACCCATGGCACTCAGTGCCTCATCCAGTCTCCCCTTAAACACCGCCAGGGTTGGTGACTCCACCCCCTCCCTGGGCAGCCCATTCCAATGACCAATCACCCTTTCAGTGAAGAACTTTTTCCTAACATCAAGCCTAAACTTTCCCTGACAAAGCTTGAGTCCATGCCCTCTAGTTCTGTCACTGGATCCAGCCTAAATTTTCATTCCCGGGGATCCCAGGAAGTTTCACTGCTGCAAACCATCCAAACTGATGTTCCCTCCTCAAGGTAATTGGTATTTCTACTTGACAAACGCCGTGCTGTCATTTAACTGAGTCCTTTGTAACATTTAGCCCTTCTAGCCTCTTTTGCAAAGCTGTGTCTTGAGGAAATCCCTGGAGGAGTTTGCTCCAATTTATCAGCATCACTTTGATAATGAAGTGTCTATAAAGGGATACACAACCTGCTTTGCATCCAGTGCAATTTTGAAACAACACAAACATTTCAGCTCAGAGTTCTGGCTCAAATACTGAGGTTCTTCCTATTTAGATCCCAACACAACTCCTCCTGGCCAAGGTTTCAGCCTGCCCATACTCCTGGACTGACAGAAGTTCTCATATGCTTTCTATATGAACGAGGATAGGATGTAAATAGTCTTTTCCTTGCCCCAGAGGTGAGTACCCACTCACTGCTGCATGTGACAAGGACAGTCTGTCCCTTGAATATGGATATAAGCTCCCATCAAGCTCCTCTGGCTCCATGAGGTGAAACCTTAAGCCATATCTGGTTTTGTCCTGGTGCTGAGATGACACTGATGTGATTGGCATGACAGCTTGTTCTGCATCCAGGGATGGCACTTTGAGAAGACTCTTCTCCCATAGAAACCTCTGTGTCATAGTAGTGGACCCCATTGCAGGGTCCTATCACTGAAACACATATATCCACCCAAATTCCTAAATCCAATGGGCTTATCCTCCTTGAAGGATCATGGCATAAGGGTTTTGGTGATAGGGCTGACCAAAACCCCAACACAGAATCGCAGAATTATAGAATCATAGAATCACAGAATCATGGAATGGTTTGGATTAGAATGAACCTCAAAGCCCATCCAATTCCACCCCCTGCCATGGGCAGGGACACCTCCCACTGGATCAGGGGGCTCAAAGCCCCATCCAACCTGGCCTTGAACACCTCCAGGGATGGGGCAGCCACCACTGCTCTGGGCAACCTGGGCCAGGGCCTCCCCACCCTCACAGCAAAACATTTCTTCCTAAGATCTCATCTCAATCTCCCCTCTTTCAGTTGAAAACCCTTCCCCCTCATCCTATCCCTGCACTCCCTGATCAAGAGCCCCTCCCCAGCTTTCCTGGAACCCCTTTCCGCACAAGGAGTCTGCTCCAAGGTGTCCCCAGATCCTTCTCTTCTCCAGGCTGAGCAACCCCAACTCTTTCAGCCTGTCCTCATAGCAGAGGTTCTCCAGCCCTCAGATCATCTTTGTGGCCTCCTCTGGACCTGTTGCAACATTTCTATATCCTTCTTATGTTGGGGATTCCAGAACTGGACACAGGACTCCAGGTGGGGTCTCACGAGAGCAGAGCAGAGGGGGTGAATTCCCTCTCTCACCCTGCTGGCAGCACTTCTTTTGATGCACCTACTGCTTGAAAGGCTCTCCTTTCCCACCAAGTGGTTTGTTTTGCAGGGAGGAGCGAGGAGCCTGCCCTGGCCCCTGGTTGCAATGTGCTGCGTCGCTGCCTGGTGCTGTTTCACTGTGATGAGGTAATGCTGTAAAGAGCACGTGTACCAACAGAGACATCTGCATCACGCAAACACGGGCAGGAGCAGCAGGCTTTGTAGACAGAACTGCTTTGTAAAGTGCTCATTGCTCAGACACCTTCACCTCTCCTCCTTCTGCAGCCCCCGGCCCTGGGGCACTGCAGATCTCACAGGCTGTAACACCTTGAAATCAGGAGGACTTGGGAGCCTGGAAATCATTAAAAATGGGGCTTTTTGCAGCTCATCAAAGCTGCAGCAATGTCTCACGTGCTGGTTAAACTCTCAGAGCATGCTTTGGCTCAACCCTGCTGACTGCATTCACCCCCTTTGCAGGCGTTCCCCCAAAACCCTGCCACTGCTGTCCTCCCTCCCTCCCTGGTCTCTGACTGCCTGGGGAGATGTGGGCCTGTGCTGGGGCTGAAGGAGGGACTTCTTCTCCCACCCTCAGTGTCAACCTTCTCCCCTGTCCCACCACCCGATGGGCTGAGGGAGATATGTTCCTTCTTTGCTGTGGCCTTGGTGCCCATCCTCTGCCTTTGCCTCTTCCCTCCTCTCAAGGTCAGGTCCCCACCATTCCTTCTTCCCTTTCTCTGCCTTCCTCTTCCTCAGCGTTTCGGAGTCTCTCCCTGCCTCAGACCTCTCCACCCCATTCAGATATCAGCCTGACCCTTTGCAGCACACCTTGTCTCTCTTCTCATCCTTTCCATCACCTTCCCTCCCCTGAAGGGGGACACCCACCGCGAATTCATCCCTCCTCCCTGCTCCTGCATGTTGTAGGGATCCCCTCATGCCAGCAGGGCTGGGAGGGAAGGATTCAAGGATTCTGCTTCACCCACAGAGGCAGGGGTGTAGCAGGCAGACATTCCTGCAGCACCCTTCAAACCTCTCCTGCAGACAGGCAGTTGCTTTGCATCAGGAAAGGCTGAGTGCTTGGTAGTGCCTGATGGGCATGAATGCAAGAGAGATGTAGCTAGGAGTGTTGCTGCCACTCCAGTAAATAAAAAGCAGGCCCTTTTATCATTTTAAAGTGGTTTGTTTTTCTTCTGGAGGGATGCAGCATTCAAACAGGGCAATGAACTTCAGTCTCTCCTCTTTTACAGGCTTTGCCCTGTAAAAACACAACCAGACCTACTGTGCCAGGGCTCATGTGATGCAGGGGTCAGACAGCGCTCTCCTCCTGGAGCTCCCAGCAGCAGCACTAAAAAGGCAGCTCTGCTTCTCTCTTCCAGGTAATTCCCATCTCTAGTGCAGCCAAAGGGAGACCATTAACTGGGAAGACACAGTTGGAACCCAAGGCAACAGCTTTCTGCAAGACATGAAAGGGAAATTCCTCTCTGTGACCCCCAGTGCTGGTTTGCAGTCACTTTCATAGAATCATAGAGTCATTGAGGTTGGAAAAGGCCTCTAAACTCATCCAGTCCAACCATCAGCCCAACCAACCCCACCGTGCCTGCTAAACCATGTCCCCAAGTGCCACATAAACAGGTTTATTGAACCCCTTCAGGGAAGGAGGCTCTGGCACTTCCCTATGCAGCCTCTTCCAATGCTCCACTGCTCTTTTGGTAAAGAAAGCGTGTCCCAAAATGCTTTGGTCACCCAAATGCAGTCCACCCTTCAGGGACAGCTTGAAGCCCATGCACCAAAAATCCTCGAGTCGCTGGGGCCCAGACCCATCCCTGTGCCCCCACCAGTCACCTCTGTCTGACGTAGTGAAGCCCAACAGGAGGCCAGGAGGCGTCACAGGAGTTGTTGATGGCTCAGATGCCACTGCCCAATTTGCTGGGGCTTGCTTGTTTTTTTAGGCAAGCTTCAGAGAACTTGTGGGCCATCTCCAGCTTCCTCTGCAAGGGGTGAGACACCTTGTGAAGACATCAGTGAGGGAAGGGCCCATCCTGCTCAGAAACTACTACGCAGCTGGGTTTTATCGACTCAGCTGCAGGAGTGCAGACTTTAGCCTGTTCCATCTCCTTCCTTGCGTGATTTATTTTCTGTGAAGCCTGGAACCAAAAGTTTGCTGTGATTTCAAGAGAAGAATCCATGAAAACTGTTTAAAGCCAGAGGAGAGCACTGTTAATTTGCAGTGTGCTTATTTAAAGCTCGGTGTCGGCATTTATAAAAGATGCAGGATACAGGGTGGCTTTTGCAAGAGGTATTGGAAGTGATATCCCTCTGCCTCAGCTCCACAACTGGTCCTGCTGCTTTCTCAGGCTGAAGAGGTTTGTGTGAAGGTCCTCAAGGGATTAGTGTGGGATGGGAGCTCTGGCTCTTGGCTCTCTCACAGCATGTCCATGATGACAAAGCCACAGCTTTCAGCAGCAAATGTGATGACAACCTCCTTCCCTGCAACCCTCCAATGGGATCTGCTCTCTCTCTGTGATTCCTTGCCCTCATCCCATTTCTTTTACATCTTGGATCACGTATTAGCAGTGCTGCAAAGCCAGGCTACTGTTTTAGCCTGTTGTAATGAACCAGCATGACTTTTTAATCTATTAATTTTGCGATAGATAACTAATAATAACATAGACTGGGGGTTGTGTGGTAATTTGGATCAGACATTTTAGACTGTAAAATAGGATCACCTCCTAATCCCACGCAGTTCAGACACCCCTGAAGGTATCAGCAGTGCTGTGTGAAAAGATCCTTGCAGGATCGATCCCTCAGAAACATCTTAGGAGTTGCAAGGGTGAAAGGCACCAGTCTGAGCACAGGTTGGGACCCTGAATTAGAAAAATCTCTTTGTCCAGTTCTGAGCAGTTTAACAAACTGTTTGTTCATTTACCTTCTTAGTATCAGAGGACAATTATCCTTTGGTTGAGAGGGGAAGGAGAGCTGCTTGGCTTGGGTAGGAAGGGATGAGAGTGCTGGAGAAGCTCCAGGAGAGAGAAAAACCACATCAAGGTTGTCTGCCTTCCCATCCCAAATTACAACACCCAGAGAGGAATATGCCAGGGTTGTGTAAGAGCAATGCAGGAGACTGCCTCATGTTGGAATATTTCTCTTTGCCTTGGGTGAGTAAATAATAATCTGTTTTGGAAAATGTATTTAGAGACAGTGTCTGGCACAGAGGCTGTGGAGGAAAGCTCAGTGCCTTTGCTGGGATGGACACACAGGCACAATGATTGAGCTCAGCTTCAAGGATGTCCAAACTTGGGAGAGCTGCTGGAGATGTAGAGCTGATGTAGGCTCCAAGGGAGCCTCTGGCCATGCAGTTTGGGTCATTTCCACCAGTTTGGGTCGTTTCCACCAGGATTCTTTGTCTGATGGGAAGGGTGATGGGACAAAAATTTGCTGAAGCATTTTCAATCTGCAGAGCAAATCCCAGGTGGGCACGTAGCTCATCTTGATCTCCATCCACCAGTGCTGCCATGTTCTTTGCAGACCTGTGGCTGATGAAGAGAGATGACTGCACCCACCAGAAGAGATGGTGGCAGTGTTAAAAAAGAGGTCCCACTTGGGCATAAGTGCACAAGGACAGCTCTGAGTGAGGGGGAAGTGAAGGAGTGGAATTAAAGGTACAGGTTAGTGAGGCTGGTAAGTTGGAAGAACAACCTGGAACTGCGTTGATTATGATTGTGGAGCAGAAATTGTGGTTAGGAGGATGAAATTATTATGTAGGAAATGGAAAGAGGCTCACAGCAAGGAGCACAGGGTAGGACTGCACTGTTGATTTTAGATGTCTCAAAGCTGGGTGCCAACTCTCAGCTCTCTCCATGTCAAGCCAAATCCCAAGAGGCCCATTGGGAGATTCTTCTGCCATGTTTTGGGTGGGAGGAAAGGCTCCCTGGGGGGTCCCTATTTCTCTCCCTTGGCTACAGGCAGAGTCCAAGGATGAGGCACCTAAGGGGGGTGTTTAATTTCTGCTCTTTTCCTCCCACTCCAAAATGAGACAGTTTCACAGCCCCGGCCCAGCTGACATTTGAACGTGGACAAGCTGAGAGCACATCAGAGTCTGAGCATGTGTCTGGGGGCTTCTTGGACTTCAAAGGCCAGGAGGCACAGACCACCCTCCTTCCAGCAAAGCAAGCTCTCCAAACAGCTGTAGAGCAGAGAGAGGCCAATTGGAAACCCTGGCAGCCCCTGACAGTATGTGATCTGTGTGCAGTTTAGTGTTTGGTGGCTGATGACAAAGAGAATTCAGCTAAAGGCAGGAAGAGAAACACGAGGGAAACAAGGGCAGCCATGCAGGGAGCCAGCTTTATGAGTAATGCTACCTTCTGAGTAATGCTTAAACCAAAACATAAATAACAATAAATCCAGTTCCACTCCATCCGGAGGACAGAGCAGAGCCCACTTTGCTTGGCCAAAACAGCCTGCACTGTTTAACCACAAGAAAATCCTCCTGAACTTTTATTGCTTACTGTAAGGGCTGTAAAAGCCCCTTGGTTAAGAAATACAGCTTCCAGTGGATTTGCAGCAGGAGCACTTGGATGGATCATTTCCCATTCGGTTGTATTCCAGGAGCTGGGACAAGATGGGATGCTGGTCAGTACTGGGGGACGTGTTCCCATCGAAGCTCATGCCTGGTCCTACCCCACTAGTCTTCCCTAAAGCTCTTTGGCCAAGAGGTGAAGCTGAGAAACCCAGTTCTTGAGTCATTTTATGCTCCCAAACCAGGGCTTTGCTGCTGGATACTGGTCTGGATGGGGATGCTCTGCTCCCACCTTTGCAATTGCCCCTTCCTGAAGCCTGGACCTTCCTGGGCACACTCCTCCCTAAGCCAAAATTATGAGACTTCCTGCAAAAGAGCCCTCAGTGCCTCTGGCTCTCTGCTGCCAAGCATAGAGTCTGCTCTGTTGGGTTTATTGGCACCTTTGGAATACTGTGAGGTTTTTTCTGGATCAAAGATTGCTTTTTTTGTTTTAAAAAGGATGGGTTTTTGCTCAAAAATGACTTCTCTGGTGGCTCAGGGTAGATGGAGATTCCTCCATGGTGGAATGGCATGGTCAGCTGAAAGCAGGAGTTAGAGTGTCCTGAGGGATGGGGTTTGGCCAGACAATGAGAGGAATGTCCAGAAAGATGCACGAGACACTGCTGGAATAAAAATAAATAAATAAAATAAATTAAAAACACAGGAAGAAAAGAAAAAACCCTATTGGTTTTCAGCCCAGAATTCTCAGAATTTTTATTTTCTATGAGAAAAATATTAAGTTTCTCCTTATCCTCTCCTAGGGGATGGGAATTGTATTTTTTCTGCCTAGTTCTATTATCTGGCTGATTGCAATCTCTCATCACTGGGTGCTAGGGTAGATCATGGGGCTTCCAGCCTTTCCAGGTGTGGGGAAAGCCAGAATGGGTAAACCTGGCGGTGCCTGGGACACCAGAATTGGGAAAAAAATGCCTATGTTTTGTGATTCTTGGATATTGGGAGCTTGACTTTTGGAACAGTATCATAAATGGGTGACTAGTAGAGCTGCTAAGAAGACGTTGCCTTGTTCCTTTCTCCACTCCCCTGGGAGCTATAAATCCAAACACTGTCCATAAAAAAATGTGAAATAACCCTTCTGCTTCTCATGTGTGGCTGGAAAACTGTATCCAGCAGGCACCAACGCCAGAGAGAGAGGTGATGATCAGCGGGAGGGAGTCCAGAGACGATCAGCAAACGTGGTCAGATGTCCAGAAACCATGACCTGTGGGGAAAGGCTACGAGAACTGGGCTTGTTTAGTCTAGAAGTGATGAGGGAGGGAGAAGTGATAACAGCCCTCAGCTATGTGAGAATTCACTGCAGAGGGAAGAGGCTAAACTGCTCTCCATGTGCCAGGGCACTGGGGAAGGGTAATTTAGAGTAATTTAGGAAGAACATCCTGATGGGAGAGTAGGGAGGTCCCAGGTTTGACCATGGAGGAGGTTTGGGTCTCATCTGTGGTTGGGGGACCTGGCCAGGCTGGTGCCCACGAGGAACAAGTGGTGCATTGATCTGTCAGGGGATGGCTGATGCCACCTCCTGGGGTCTCTCCTGCCCTGTGTTCCTGGATGGGAATCTTCCAGCCCACAGTTCCTCTTCAGAAATGTTGGTAGGTGAACCCCGCTGGGTACCACTGCAATCCCCAGGCCACGACCACAGACCCCAGAGCACTTCCTATGAACAGATTCACAGGGACTGAGAGGAGGAGCATGGACTGGGCACCTGCTGAGCCCCAGCCCCACCAGGTGTCCCAATGCAGGGAAGGCAGCAGAGGATGAGCACGTGATGATGTGTGTCCCAGCAGGCACGGCTGAAGCCATTCTGGCTGTCTCTGCATTCAAGAAAAGACTTGAAAAATCCCTGTAAAGAGGAGATGCAGAGTGTGACCAACAGAAACACCATTCAGAAGCATTTCTGAATCCTGCTTCATCACTCTCAGTCCCAGCCATGGCTGGAGAACCTCCAGGGGTTGGCACTTGCTCCCAGCCCTTGCTGCGGAAAGCATCAATGTCTGGAGCTGGTACGGAGAGCCTGGGTTCAGAGGCTTGAGGAGAGGGTGTGATTTTGATGCAGAGACCAATGTTTTGGAAGCAGATACTTCAACTGGGTGGTCCTTAGAAGAAAAATAATAATGAGGGTGAGTGAGAGATGACACGTCCAGTTGGAGCACACATCGTGTTTATGCAACTGAGGGTTTCATTGCTCATCAGGGATGCAGGCAGAGCTGCACGAGGGTCACACTGCTTAGCACGCCCCCCCCCCCCCCCGTGGATCTATGGCTGCAGATGACATTGGGTCACCAGCAGCTTTGTGGCATCTCAATTTAAGAGCTGTAATCCCAGTGGGATCGGAGTAACCCTGCTGCAAGAGCAATGTCCGGCCGAGCCCTGAGCATTGCTCCTTCTCTGAGCTTTGTTCTCAAACCCGTGACTGGAAGCAGCAGGTTTGTGTGCATTTCTTTGAGCTCTGCCTCAGTGCCTTTCCCAACAGCTTGGCAAGAGGCACAAACATTCCTCTGCAGTTGTCACTTGTAGCAGTGTGCATCATCTGGAGAGAAACTGGCTGCTCCCAGACATCCAGTCACACAAGGAGCAAACAGTTGCTTTATTTCTGAGTGAGGCTACACAAGCCATTAGGCACCTCATTAATCTTGTGTTTAATTCTCTGTGTGAGGCTCTCCGGAAGCAGGAATAAATTCTACATTTTAATTATGGGGGAAGTAACTCAGGTAGCTTCTGTAATTCCTTTTGGTCCCTTGCTGGTGCACTACAAAATATGAAACATCGAAACCTGTTGTCACATTTGTCCCTGCTGTCCCTCGGTGTTTCCCCTGACCTCTGAGCGCTGCACAGCCCACGGGTGGCAGGTAGCAAAGACCAACACTGGCTCCACCAAGTCCTGAATCTGATCACTCCCGCATCATTGGAGAGATCCAAAAAAAGCAACTGGACATGGGCCCTGCTGCCTTCATCTCCTGACCCCCAGTGTGCATCCTTGAGGTGATAAATGCATGAAAGTCGCAGCTTCTCTTCTCTTCTTCTCTTCTCTTCTCTTCTCTTCTCTTCTCTTCTCTTCTCTTCTCTTCTCTTCTCTTCTCTCTCTTCTCTTCTCTTCTCTTCTCTTCTCTTCTCTTCTCTTCTCTTCTCTCTCTTCTCTTCTCTCCCCTTCTCTCCCCTCCTCTCCCCTCCTCTCCCCTCCCCTTCTCTCCCCTCCCCTCCTCTCCCCTCCCCTTCTCTCCCCTCCTCTCCTCTCCCCTCCCCTTCCCTCCCCTCCTCTCCCCTCCTCTCCCTCTCCCCTCCTCTCCCTCTCCCCTCCTCTCCCTCTCCCCTCCTCTCCCTTCCTCTCCCCTCCCCTCCTCTCCCTCTCCTCTCCCTCTCCCCTCCTCTCCCTCCCCTCCCCTCCCCTCCTCTCCTCTCCTCTCCTCTCCTCTCCTCTCCTCTCCTCTCCTCTCCCTCTCCCCTCCTCTCCCCTCCCCTCCTCTCCTCTCCTCTCCTCTCCTCTCCTCTCCTCTCCTCTCCTCTCCTCTCCTCTCCTCTCCTCTCCCTCCTCTCCCCTCCTCTCCCTCTCCTCTCCTCCCTTCCGTTCCCTCCCCTCCCCTCAAAGCAGAGGTCACATCTTTGGCTTTCTTGGGCTCTTCCCCAGCTTTTTGTCCCTTCTGAGACCTGCAGGCACGTTCAGGGTCAGCTCTGGATAAAGTCAAACTGCACTTGACGTGCTCTGCCCATCATCCCAGACCTGGAGGGACAACACACTTCCATCAGGGGACTGCCTGGGCAGTGCTGACATCTCAGCTCTGTCAGCAGGGATTTTTCCCTTTGAGGCCTTTGTTTTCCCTTCCTTTCCTTGTCTTTTTTGCTGTTCTGGTTTAATCACCAATTTCTGACCGACAAAAATAAAGTGCCACCACCTGAAATGGAACTGAGCTTGGTTCAATGTCCGAGTGGAGGGAAGTGACAAGTGGCTTTCCTCAGGGGTCAGTTTGGGATCAGTTGCTTAGCAACTTTGTCACAGGTTGAGGGCACTCTCAGCAGGTTTGCTGATGACACCAAGCTCTGTGGTGCAGTCAACACACTGGAGGGAAGGGGTGGATCCAGGGGGACCTGGACAGGCTGGAGAGGTGGGGGTGTGCAAACCTCATGAAGTTCAACAAGGCCAAGTGTAAGATCCTACACCTGGGTCAGGGCAATCCCAAGCACAAAGACAGGCTGGGACAGGCTTTGAGGACCCTGATCCAGTGGGAGGTGCTCCTGCCCACGGTAGGGAGGTGGAACTGAAAGGGCTTTAAGGTCCCTTCCAGCCCAAACCATTCTATGATACGATTGGTGCGGTTTGTCCTTCCTGGGCATCCCCACTTGGAGAAGGAGAACAGCCTGCAGATGGTACACCGTGACCCTGCCTCCTCCCACAGCTCCTGGGCACAGCTGCCTGTCCCAGGGTGACTGTATCGTGGTGGGGGACGCTGCCACAGGCTGCCAAACCCTGCTCCACCGAGATGAGATCAATACAGCCATGGCTGCTGGCGCTCACGACCAGGCAGCAGTTGTTTCTTCTGCACAAACACAAAGCATTGGCTTTGCAAGTAGAGACTCGAGGCCCAGGGGGCACAGAATGAGCCCCAACCCCGGCGCTGAGCCACTTCTCTCATTAGCACACGGGACTGTTCATTAGTGTTGGACTCCATCCCCTGTGTCCTCACAACACCCCCAGCAAACAGCTCAGCTCTGGCAGCCCTCGTGCCCCCGAGCTGGCTCAGGTGATGATTCCCCCTGAGGAAGAGTTTGTTAATTATCCTCAGCCAGCCTCCAGAAGAGACATCTTGGAGGAACACCACCCCTGAGCTTTCTGCTGCCACGGGGGCATCCAGAAATATTTCTCATTGGTTTCGTGGTGGTTTGGGGGGCAACGAGAGCCAGGAGGGCTCAGGACTTCCATGTCAGGCCAGCTCTGCTGACAACAGTGGGCTTGTGCTGATTTGCACCAGAAGCAGATGTGAGGCTTAGTCTTTGCTTAATCATTTTCTTGACACTTTTTCTTTCTTCCTCTTGCTTCTTCAGAGGCTCCTGATAGGCTTGGAGCCCTGCAGTGGGCAAGAATGGGATCAGTTCACCTGAAAGATGAACAACTGTTCCCCACCATTCCTGCCTCAGAAGTTACCAGAAGCAACTTGAAGAGGTTTAGTGAGGGTTTAAAGCTAAAACACTTCTAAGTTAACCCTCTGAGATTCTTATCTGCCTCTGCTGTGATGCCTTCCCTCCTCGCACCCTCAGCCACAGGAAGGATGATGCTCACCAGCATGGCTAGTTAAATTCTGCCTCAACGTAGGTTTGGCCACAGCCCTCTAGCTCAGCTTTGCACCAGGGGCATAGAATCATAGAATAGAATCATAGAATCACCTGGGTTGGAAGAGACTTCAAAGATCATCAAGTCCAACCCTTAATCCAACACTCTCACGATTACTAGATCATGGCACTGAGTGCCACATCCAGTCTTATTTTAAAATCCTCCAGGGATGGTGACTCCACCCCCTCTCTGGCCAGGCCATTCCAATGCCTGATTACTTGTTCTGTGAAGAACTTTTTCCTGATATCCAGCCTAAACCTTCCCTGGCAGAGTCTAAGCTTGTGCCCTCTTGTTCTGTTGCTGGTTGCCTGGGAGAAGAGTTCAACCCCCACCTCTCTACAGCCTCCTTTCAGATAGTTGTAGAGAGCAATGAGGTCACCCCTGAGCCTCCTCTTCTCCAGGCTAAACAACCCCAGCTCCCTCAGCCTCTCTTCATAGGACTTGTGCTCCAGTCCCTTCACCAGTTTTGTTGCTCTTCTCTGGACCCGCTCCAGCACCTCAAGATCTTTCTTGAACTGAGGGGCCCAGAACTGAACACAAGACTCAAGGTGTGGCCTCACCAAGTTTGTCGTTCCTGGGCATCTCCATCCCCAAAGCCCTGGTGTCACTTTGGACATGATGGCTTGTACAGCCTTAGGCTGCCTTGGCCTGGGAAGGGCCTGGCAGAGCAGGGAGGATGGAGGCTGCTTTTGCCCAGGAGCTGCAGTGTAAAGCATTCACCCTCCTGTGGTCGTACACAAGACCTGCTGCCAAGCCAGACCTGATAAAGCTCCAAGTCACCTGCACCTACCCCTGTGGCAGCATCACCTTCAGTCTCTCTCCTCTGCCTCCCTGCTGATTCCTGAGGACCTCTCAGGACCTTCATTACTTGTGAAGCTTTGCTCAGCAGACCGACAGATGCAAAAGGGAAAGGGGCTGACAAACTGTGCTACCCCTTCCCCTCAGGTTTATAGCCTGGGTGAGGACCACCCTGTTAAAGACAGCTTAATCAACCCAAAATAGCAAAAGCTGGGTGAAAGATTAGGCCCAGTCACCCTGAAGAGCTGCCTGGGAGACTGAATAATCCAGTGTGTATGTAAGAAAAATCACATTTCCAGGTATGCACCAGCTCTTTGCCTTTCTGCAGGGTGGTTGTAGGTGCAAGGATGGTTAAAATCATCTTTCAGCAGAGGGTCTGAGGGATGAAGGGCAGAGAGCATCTCACCTGTTGTTGAGCAGGATGGGACCTGCCAAGACATGGCATGAACGCCTGTCTGAGAGCCCCCAGCCATGGGAACAGGCTGTGAGGGGAACCAAGACAGCAATGGAGATGCTAAAATAGAGACAAAAGAAGGCAGTTTGCTCCTGCTGCTGCTGCAGGAGGTGGAGAGTTATGCCTGAGCTCTCTACCCCCAGGGCAGCTGCCATCTGGCCTCCCACCACAAAGCTGCTCTGGCTTAAGAGCTCCCACCTGGCTCCTTTGCTGCCGGGCTCCCCTTCCTCTCCCCTCTCCAAGCTGGCTGAGGTCTACCCAGCAGCCCAGGGGCAAAAAAAAACCCCTGACCAGCCTCGGTAGGAAGATGCTCCCTCATCTTACAGTGCCTGAGGCTGATTTTAATGGGGAAGCCTGTAAAAAGCTACCTTAGGCTGCATGTTTCTTAATGCAGCCCCTTTTTTCCACTCTCCCATTTGTTGTCCGTGCACCCTCCACGTGTGTGTGTGCAGGTTGAGCTGCTGGTTCTTTAAATATGATTTATAGGGAAATGAAGGAGAGGAATCTCCCAGCAGCTGGGGCTGATAAAGAGGAGCCTCTCACCAGGCAGCAGCCAACACTGCCTGCTGCTCCCAGAGCATCTGAGATGAAAGGAGAAAACACTTGTCTTGAAGACAGATAGCACCCAAACCCCATAGAATCAAGGAATGGTTTGGATTAGAAGGGACCTCAAAGCCCATCCTGTCCCAACCCCCTGCTGTGGGCTGGGACACCTCCCACTGGATCAGGGGGCTCAAAGCCCATCCAACCTGGCCTTGAACACCTCCAGGGATGGGGCAGCCACCACTGCTCTGGGCAACCTGGGCCAGGGCCTCCCCACCCTCACAGAAAAACATTTCTTCCTAAGATCTCATCTCAATCTCCCCTCTTTCAGCTGAAAACCCTTCCCCCTCATCCTATCCCTGCACTCCCTGATCAAGAGCCCCTCTCCATCTTTCCTTTAGAAATGCCAGCATCTCCCAGGAAGGAGAATTTGCCAGCAGTGAACAGCAAGGCTGGTTTTTCCCCTCTCTCTCACCATGTGGCTTTCAGACACACACGGTGCTCTCCAAGCCAGCATTATCTGTGTGGAGACGACTTCTCTGATGTGAACAGGAGCCTGACCAAGGCACAGCAGTGAAATCACTGCAGTTTGTTTCCCTTTCTGCAGCTCACGGGAGATGCTCAAGCCAGAGGTGCAGCAAAAGGCATATGTTTGGGCAGGCAAGGGGAAAACATGTTATTTTTTTCTTTTCCAGAGGCTTTTTGTTTTATTTCCCTGGATCCACTACCTTAATTACAAGGCTTATGGCAAGTCTCTGCAATCATAGGCCTCAGGAGAGAGAGGAAAGGTTCACTGGTTCTCACACACCTCTAGAAACGGGGAGGTTGGAGTTTTCCTTCTCTGCGAATCCAAAAACACCTCATTTCTGAGCACTGCTGGGCTTTCTGGCTGTGCTGGGGATTGTACCATTCCCTCCTAACCTCACCTTTAGGAAGCAGGTGATGATGTGATAATCTCAGGCTTCATTGGAAAAGCCAATTATTTGTTTTGGAGAACATGTAGAAAACTTAAACCCTTACAGACCCAAAACCCAATGGGTAAACAAAAAGGAGAAAAATAAAAGAGGTGGTTGTTTTTGCCATATTTTCTTGCACAACCACTGTTTTCTCCCAGATTATGCTTACAAATCTTGGTTGCTGCCATTGTACAGGTTGCTCCTAATCTTCCTGATGATGTGAGACCTGGTGGTGGCTGGCAGCACGCTCACCCAGGAGAGCCAACCTCTGAGCAGGCACTGTCACTTCATTAGCTATTTTTAACAGCAACAAAGATCCTGACTTTTAAGTTGCTCCTGCTATATTTAGGGAGGAGGGGGTGCTTCACTCCTCACTTCTGAATTTCTGGCATTAAAAACATGAATTTTTTGCTTCTTTCTGCCTCAAAAAAAAAAAAAAAAAGGCAAGAGAAGGGTAATTTTTATAACTTCCCTCTTAGTGTGAATTTGCTGCAGGGTTAAACATTTCAATGCTTTGCAGAGGGCTCTGAGAAAGTCAGTGAGAGAGTCAAGAGTTGTATTTCATGAAATTATGATGTGCTATGAGGAAAAGGAGGGGATGGTGACTGGTTCATGGTCACCAGCAATGCAGTGGATGTTGGCAGGGCATGGCAGTGCTGTCCTGCAGCCACTTTATTTGTGCTAAACACATGCAGGAGTCCTACCATGAGCACAACCACCCACAGCTGGGTCCAGGAGATGTGGTCCCTTTCCAGACCATTGTGTTCAGTTTTGGCCCCCTCACCACAAGAAGGACATTGAGGGGCTGGAGCACGTCCAGAGAAGGGAACAGAGACTGGGGAAAGGGCTGGAGAACAAATCTTATAAGGAATGGCTGAAGGACTTGGGGGTGTTTAGTCTGGAGAAGAGGAGGCTGAAGAGAGACCTCATCGCTCTCTGCAGCTCTGAGAAAGGAGGTTGTGGTGAGGTGGGTGCTGGGCTCTTCTCCCAGATAACAAGATGAGAAGAAGTGGCTTCAAGTTGCACCAGGGGAGGTTTAGATTGGATATCAGGAAAAATTCCTTCACTGAAAGGGTTTTCAGGTACTGGAAAAGGCTGCCCAGGGCAATGATGAAGTCCCCATCCCTGGAGGTGTTTAAAAGAAGGGTAGACAAGGTGCTCAGGTTCAGTAGTCAACAACTATGGTTGGACTTGATGATCACAAAGGTCTTTTCCAACCAAACAATTCTATGATTCTATGAAAAAGATGTCTGCAGGAGTTGAGCTGTTCCCATTCCTCTCTGAGGAAAACAAACCCAGCAGCACTGTAAAACCTGAGATGATCGAATCTTTTCGCTGTCTGATTGAAGGCTTGGACTGGTTTTACCCCGTGCTCTAAGGAGAAACCAGCACTGATTGTTGTTGTCCTTGCTGCTTCCCACTAAAACCATTCCTCCCCGTAGACGAGCTCCACAGGCAGTCTCTGTGCTGGGGGGCTGTGCCAAACTGGTGAAAACCCTGTCCCCATTTACATTTGATCACTTATACAATGAGGAAACAAAAAACAAGGAACCTGTCCCTCTTTTTGGCATTTCCTTCGATCAGTGCATCCAGTGAGGACCCAGGCAACCCCCTCACAGGCCTGGATCCTGCTGGCTGGAGATCTCTGCAATGCTTGTCCATAACTTGGTGCCAGCAGCTCGAGCTGGATCCATCGACCACAGGGCTCTGCTCCCAGCCTTGTGCTCACTGCTCCAGCCCCAGGGGTTTGGCCAGCTCTGCCTTGGGGGTATCCAGCAGGGCATTGCCAACCAGTCAAGGGAAGGGATTGTCCCAATCTGCTCTGCACTGGGGTGGCCCCACCTTGAGCACTGGGGGCAGTTCTGGGCACCACAGGATAAAAAGGATCTAAAGCTACTGGAGAGGGTCCAGAGGAGGCAACAAAGCTGGTGATGGGTTTAGAGGGGTGTGAGGAGCAGCTGAAGTCACTTGGTCTGCTCAGTCTGGAGGAGACTGAGGGGGAGACCTCATTGCAATCTACAGCTTCCTCACCAAGGGAGAAGGAGGAGCAGGAGCTGAGCTCTTCTCTCTGGATCCAAGGGAATGGCAGGAAGATGTGCCAGGGAAGGGTTGGACATTAGGAATAGGTTCTTCCCCCAGAGGGTGGTGGAGCCCTGGAACAGCTCCCCAGGGAGGCAGTCACAGCCTGACAATATTCCAGAAGCATTTGGCCAATGCCCTCAGCCCCATGGAGTGAATGTTGGGGTTGTCCTGTGCAGGGCCAGGAGTTGGACTGGATGATTCCTGTGAGTCCTTTCCAATTCAGAACATTCTATGATTCCATGGGGAGTTACCCCATGGTCAACCCTCTGGAGGTGTTCCCAAGATGAGGATGCCATGACTTTCACTGCAGTAATTCCGTGGCTCACAACTCCAAGACAGTGAGTGCAAGGCAAACCCCCCAAAGCATTTCAGCACTGGCTTTATCCCCTCTGCCCAGTATCCTGGGCTTGGAGATGCAGCAAGGCAGTTAATGGCCCAAGTCTTCATATGTTGACCAAACTGGCTCATGGGCCTCCTTGAGTGTCTGTAGGTAAATGGATGGAGGCGACTCCAAATCCAGATGCCAACTTGAAAATAAGCATTTTAAAACTTTGCTCCTTCCCTTCATTTCCCCAGTGTTTGTCATCTCCTTTAAAAGATGCAAAAAAGGCTTATTTTTATGTAATGCAATTTTGCTGGGAAAAAATTGTTTTCTTAAAGCACTTTAGGGGCCATTTAATTTCCCAGTTGCCAAGATTGCCAGATAAATCTGCTGATGACATGACTCTGTTATCTAACACCTGCTAAGAAAGTGGCACAAAACAAGAAAAACACCTTCATAAGAAATTCCCCAGTCATTTGTCTTCTGGTAAGGGATTAAATCCAGATGAAGATTTTGGGCCTGAAGATAGCAAAAGGGGAGGAGAAGTAACCATATCTGCTTTTTTCTTATGAAAGGTAACAGTTTTCAGCTGAAAAGGGGGAGATTGAGATGAGATCTCAGGAAGAAATGTTCTCCTGTGAGGGTGGGGAGGCCCTGGCCCAGGTTGCCCAGAGCAGTGGTGGCTGCCCCATCCCTGGAGGTGTTCAAGGCCAGGTTGGATGGGGCTTTGAGCCCCCTGATCCAGTGGGAGGTGTCCCTGTCCATGGCAGGGGGGTGGAACTGGATGGGCTTTGAGGTCCCTTCCAACCCAAACCATTCTGTGAATGTATGATTCTCCACACTGAAATATTCACTCTTTGATGGGAAATTTCTCCTCTGCTTTAATCCCATCTCTCTACAGGTGAAGCAAGTGAGGTCCTTTGCTTCCCAGAGCCAGCCAGGACATTATGCCTGTTTCTTAAATGAAAGAAAAATCCCATTTTTATACTATCATTACCTCCTTTTATCTTAGAATCACAGAGGACACTGGACCAGCTGGGGCCTCTGGCCCTGCTGGGCTCTGTGGGGGAGGTGGCAGTGCCCTCCCCACGCTCCATCCTCTCGCCTCGGCTGTGATGGGGATGACATTTGCTGACACAGATGCATAAATATATTATTGCATCCCTAAAACCTCAATAATTAATGGGTGGAGAGAGATGGGAGCCTGCTCTGGCACTGGGGATGTGCGTCATCTCCTGGAGAAGCTGGGGATGAGGACAAATACCCTGTTGTGGGGGTTCCATCTGGGGGTTCAGCACTGTCTGAGGATCAGGGAATGGTTTGGGTTGGAAGGAACCTGAAAGCCCATCCAGTCCCAGCCCCCTGCCATGGGCAGGGACACCTCCCACTGGATCAGGGGGCTCAAAGCCCCATCCAACCTGGCCTTGAACACCTCCAGGGATGGGGCAGCCACCACTGCTCTGGGCAACCTGGGCCAGGGCCACTCCAACCTCAGCATGAGGGTGGCACTTTTTTAATTTTAATTTCTTTGTATTCTTACCTTCTTTTTCTTCACCAAAGGATACAAGAGAGAGAAGGTCCTGAAGCTCTTAACCCTTACAATTACATAAAAAAAAAGAACATAAGACTACAAAATAAATCCTACCAAACTGGAAGACATCAGCAATTGTCCCAGGACTGCCTTATTTTTCATTTTTGGTGGGGAAGAGGTTCTTTTGTCTCCGTGATGAGGGTTAAACTGATTGTGTCCTTGGCTCTTCAAGAGGAAGAAATAATAAATGCAAGAGGAGGGTGGCAGGAAATCACTGATTCCTCAGAACAGCCCTAAACGGGTGTAAATCTGCATAGGTCTGTTGGTTTCTGTCTGCTGCACCAATTAGCACTGGCTGAGGATCTGGCCCAGAGTTCGTACCCTTTCTGATTTTTACTTTAATTGCTGTTTCTGGATATAATTGTGCAAAGAGGCCTATTAATATTATCCAGTAAAAAGGAGTGATTCACCAGCCCTGTCTCTAGCATCATTGCCTATTAAGGATGTCTGAAACTTCCTCTGTAAGACTCTGCTTGGAGTTATAATTTTAATTTAAATCATTTGTGCTGTGGTTTTCTATAATGGAGCATCCACCTCAGGCTGATTTTCTTTTTTAGGGGCAAGGGGAGGGAAGGGGGTGAACTTCAGCTAAAACAACATCTTCTAAAAACAAAGTAAGAGGAAAAAACTTATTGTTTACCCTGACCTGCAAATTCTGGCTGAATTTTGTTTGGGCCCTACCTCACTATACTGGACTCTCCCTCTCCACACTGGACTGTCCTTCTCCATCCTGGGCTCACCTTCACCATCCTGGGCTCTCCCTCTCCACACTGGGCTCTCCCTCTCCACACTGGGCTCTCCTTCTCCACACTGGGCTCTTCCCCATCACACTGGGCACTCCCTCTCCATACTGGGCTCTGCTTCTCCATACTGGGCACTCCCTCACTGTACTGGGCTCTCCCCCATCACGCTGGGCTCTCCCTCTCCATGTTGACTCTGCCTCTCCATACTGGGTTCTCCCTCTCCATGCTGGTCCCTCCTTCTTCATGTTGGGCCCTCCCTCTCCATGCTGGGCTCTTCCCCATCACACTGGGCTCTCCCTCTCCATGTTGGCTTTACCTCTCCATGCTGGGTTCTCCTTTTCCATGCTGGGCTCTCCCTCACCACACTGAGCTCTCCTTCTCCATGCTGGGCCCTCCCTCTCCATGCTGGGCTCTTCCCCATCACACTGGGCTCTCCCTCTCCATGTTGACTCTCCCTCTCCATACTGGGTTCTCCTTTTCCATGCTGGGCTCTCCCTCACCACACTGGGCTCTCCTTCTCCATACTGGGCTCTTCCTCACCATACTGGGCTCTCCCTCACTATACTGGGTTCTCCTCCATCACACTGGGCTCTTCCTCTCCATACTGGGCTCTCCCTCTCCATGCTGGGCCCTCCCTCCCTGCCCTGGGCTCTCCCTCCCCACCCTGGGCTCTCCGTCTCCATGCTGGGCTCAACCATGGTAGACCTGAGTTTGCTCACCCACCACATCCATGACCTGCTGCGTGGCAGTGCACAACCAAAGCAACACAAGGCTGGGGCACACGTGTCCTGCCAGGCTGTGAGCATCCCCACGCTGATGTTGGTTCATGTTTAACATCACACCTCATCTGTACCTTATAGGGATACGGCTCCAATAGCTCCAACTGCATCGTCCACGTGGAGCAGGACCTCTGTATCTGCATCTCTCTTCTCCAGTGGCAATTGCTGAAGCTACAGCTGACTGCAAAGCCATAGCTTCCCTCTGCCCACAAGGGTTTGCCATTTTGAGGTCTTGCAAGTGAAAATTTCTTGAGTCAGACCCAGAGGAGTTCAGGGCAAGGGGCAGCGTTGGCTGGAGAGTGGGAACTGGGAGCAAGCTGCACAGGGAAAAACAAAGGGGTTTGAAACTGAGGCAGGGGATGAACAGAGAACTGGTGGGGGTGAATGGGCAGCTTCACCCTTTCACAGGATGCCCAGGATCAGCTGCACAAAGGGATGGAGAGAGACAAGGCTGTGCACCAGGAGAAGCTGCAGGAATGGGAGCCACAACAAAAGGAGGGAGACCTGAGGAAAACAGAACACCCTGAAGGATGTGAATGGTGACAGGGACTGTAGGGAATGCTCCAGCATCAAAGGGAGGAGACAAGGCAGGCACCACGTGGCAGAGGTGAGCAGGAGGGGCTGTAGCTTCATGGGATCATTTAGTGGGAAACTGGGTGTGCTTCCTCAAGTGACGCTACAGGGAACCGAGCCAGGAACAGGAAAGGTCAAAGCTCTGTCTGTTTCTCTATCCAATGACAATGGAGGTTGTCAACGTGCACAGGAAGGACATGGACCTGTTAGATGCCCCCGGGGGCATCCAGCAGGGCATTGCCAACCAGTCAAGGGAGGGGATTGTCCCACTCTGCTCTGCACTGGGGTGGCCCCACCTTGAGCACTGGGGGCAGTTCTGGGCACCACAGGATAAAAAGGATCTAAAGCTACTGGAGAGGGTCCAGAAGAGGCAACAAAGCTGGTGATGGAAGGACATGGATCTGTCAGAGTGAGTCCAGAAGAGTTGACGGAGATGATCTGAGGGCTGGAGCACCCCCTGTGTGAAAACAGGCTGGGGTTGGAGTTGTTCAGCCTGCAGAAGAGAAGGCTCTGGGGAGACCTTAGAGCAGCCTCCCAGTACTGAAAGGGGCTCCAGGAAAGCTGGGGAGGGGCTCTTGATCAGGGAGTGCAGGGATAGGGTGAGGGGGAAGGATTTTCAGCTGAAAGAGGGGAGATTGAGATGAGATCTTAGGAAGAAATGTTTTGCTGTGAGGATGGGGAGGCCCTGGCCCAGGTTGCCCAGAGCAGTGGTGGCTGCCCCATCCCTGAAGGTGTTCAAGGCCAGGCTTTGAGCCCCCTGATCCAGTGGGAGGTGTCCCTGCCCATGGCAGGGGGTTGGAACTGGATGGGCTTTGAGGTTCCCTTCCAACCCAAACCATTGCAGGATTCTTGGATTCTATGCAGAATTTCCACCCTTGTTGGGGGCAGCACTGCTCGAGCACCGCATCGGGAGGGAGGGTGGATGCAGCCTCTGTGATTATGTGACTGTGCCCGCTGTATTTCATCTGCGTTTCACCAGGTTTGTTATCTGTAACAGTATGTTGATAAACCACTGTGTTAACAGTTAGGGTGTGTTAGGAAAAACTCTTAAAAGTAATAAGAATAACTTGGAAAAAGTTTTCATCAAATATGAAGCAATATTTGAAAGTTCCAGACTCAAATATTAATGTTTTCCAACTACAAAGATGCTCTAAAAGTATTTTTCCATGAGATGTTGCAATTCATATCTTGGCATTAAGAAAAATGTTTCAGCAACAAAGTCCTTGTGAGCTGGAGCCAAATATTATCCTCATGTTATAAATGGGAAACTGAGGCCCCAGAGATGGGGAGCTTCCCATGGCCCATTAGTAAGTTAGCGATGGAGCCCAGAAACCCTTCCTGGTCTCCCATTGTCCCTGGGTAAGAATATCCAATAGGGATGAGACTGCCCTTAAGTTTGCATCCATTGCTGAATGTCCTCTCCCAGGTCGGATCAGTACCTCACCCAATCCATCACACACCCTTATTTCACTTGAGGAGATGTGGGAATTCTCACTGATCTCGGTGGAAATGGCTTTTCCTTTTTTGTTAGGAATAATTAGGAATGCAATTTATCTCCCCTTAATTTTCAATGCAGGAGGATGAGTTTGCCTCGTTAAATATTTATTGTTCAAAACTGGGTAGGAAGAAGCAAAACCCTGGAATTTCAACCCAGGAAATATATCCCCTGGTTTCTAGTGTAACAATTTAATCTGCTATTCTGCTCCTCAGATCTCTTTTCCAACTCAATGTGCAGCGCAAATTCACCAGGGAGAACATAAACTTTTACTGCTACTGGCTTTAGGGCTACGAAAACCTGGAGTTTCAGTCTCTTGGCTTGGAGATCAATACTACAATGTAAGAGGTTTACATCCCCATACAAGGCTAGAATTTATCTTCTGTGGTTGTCTATAAATCAAGGACAATATAATGTCCATTCTGCTCATGCCTGCCCATAGTTTACGGCGAGTAGCCCTCCAGAATTTGACTAATATGTGAAACTATTTCTGTCCATCTGGTCCAACAGACTGGGCAAACGTGTCAGAGAAGAGTAACTCTTCCAAGAGCTGCCTTTGTTCATAATAAATCTCTGATTAAAACCCAACAGATGTGGAGGGGGGGGATGTTTCCCGCAGACCTTCAGCCGCGTCCTGCATTGTCAGCCCGAGACTGAGACATCGAACTCAACTCTGCAGAAGATTCCCAGCATTCTTGGATTGCTTCAAATTGAAGCCTACTGAGAAAACATCTCTGTACTTTCAGGCTGTTTGACCCACCAGGTCATGAAAATAAACATTTGAAAGAAAGTCATATTTCTGTTAAATTCATATTTTACAGAATCCAAGGGCTCTGGTCAGGCCTCACCTTGAATATTGTGTCCAGTTCTGGGCCCCTCAGTATGGGAAAGATGTTAGGATACTGGAATGTGTTCAGAGGAGGGCAACGAAGATGGTGAGGGGGCTGGAGCACAAGCCCTATGAGGAGCGACTGAGGGAATTGGGGCTGTTTAGCCTGGAGAAGAGGAGGCTCAGGGGAGACCTCATTGCTCTCTACAACTCCCTAAAAGGAGGTTGTAGTCGGGCAGGGGTTGGTCTCTTCTCTCAGGTGACCAGTGGCAGAACCAGAGGGCATGGACTTAAGCTTCGTCAGGGAAAGTTTAGACTTGATGTGAGGAAAAAATTCTTCACTGAAAGGGTGATTGGCCATTGGAATGGGCTGCCCAGGGAGGGGGTGGAGTCACCAACCCTGGAGGTGTTTAAAGGGAGACTGGATGAGGCATTGAGTGCCATGGTCTAGATGATGGTTGGTGTTAGTGTTAGGTTATAGGTTGGACTTGATGATCTCAGAGGTCCTTTCCAACCTTATGATACTGTGATACTGTGATACTGTGGCTCGTTTCTTTCTCTTGCTCACAAGGTGGCAAGTGCCTGTGGCATGGTCCATCCTATGGCAGAGGCTGGTGACAGGACCACTTGTGACATTTGGGGCAATTCTTGCTCTTTGGTAGGAGGAGATCCAGGGCAGAGGTGCCACTGGAGTTACCCTGAGGTAAGTAAGGAGAAGGAGGGAGTCGCAGAGGTAAAATGGTGATTTCTGCTGATGCAAAGGCTGACCTCACAGCAAAGGAACCCCACAAAAACAACTCTTTGTGGGGTTAATTTGGGTTTACAGAGATCATAGAATCATAAGGTTGGAAGAGACCTCTGAGATCATCATGAGAATCATAAGGTTGGAAGAGACCTCTGAGATCATCATGCCCAACTGTACCTGTCTCCCTGCTAAACCATGTCCCTAAGAAACTCATCTACCCATCTTTTAAACACCTCCAGACAGATCATGTTGGCAGAGTCTGGAGAGCAGAGAGGCTCTGCATGACCATCCCGAGGGCAAACTGCCCATCTGAGGGGTCTCTGCCTGCATGGTCAAAGACAAAGTGGAAAGGGATGTATATGAGGCTGTCCCTTGAATCCTGGGTTCAGTTTTGGGCCCCTCACTACAAGGGAGACATTGAGGGGCTGGAGTGCATCCAGAAAGGAGGAATTAAACTGGGAAAGGGTCTGGAGAACAAGTCTTATGAGAAGCAGCTGAGGGAATGGGGATTGTTTAGTCTGGAGAAGAGGAAGCTGAGAGGAGACCTCATTGTTCTCTACAGCTCCCCGAAAGGAGGTTGTGGTGAGGTGGGTGTTGGTTTCTTCTCCCAAGTAGCAAGTGATGACACGAGAGGAAGTGGCCTCAGGTGGCACCAGGGAAGGTTTAGGTTGGATATCAGGAAAAATTTCTTTACTGAATGAGTGTTGAAGCATTGGAACTGGCTGCCCAGGGCAGTGGTGGAGTCATCATCCCTGGAGGTGGAGTCACTGTTTATTTGCTCTTTCCATGGACCACACGAGACAAGACAGGCAGGACCCGTTTGCAAACCATCCATCTCCCAGAGCTCAGGGACACCTCTCAAAGCACCCATCCACCAGCACAGTGCAAGCCTGAGCCTTCCTTCCACCACGGCCAAAATAAAGTGCAAAGTGCCACACATTTTACACATCTGGAAAATACAAATCCTCTCATTGCTTCGTTTCCTCTGGCAATGGATGGAGAACCTTTACAACCATAAGTGAATGTCAGATTTTCTCCTGGGGTTCCCTTTAGTGTTTGGCAGGTGTGGTGGATAGAAAAAGGGAAAGGAAACCACTTCTCTCTTGACAGCCTTGGGTTCAGCTTTTCCAAGATCTCCTTTCCAAATCTGCATTCAGCAAGCAACACTCACGTTTTTTACATCAATCTCACAACACTTGAGTAAGCTGGGAGCAGACATCCCAAGCTGGGACATCACAGGCTTCCACTGTTGCAGCTACAACAGACTTGGCAATTCCAGCTACAACCAGCATCAAGTTGCTTGTGAGATTCTGGGCAGGATCACACATTGCTCACTCACCAGCCAAAGCCAGAGTGTCATTTATGTTGGTGCAGCACAGAGCTGGTAAATACCACATTTACAGGTGTCAAGTGTGTTCTGTGCTGTCTACACAAGTGAAGTTCCTTCGTTGAGTTGAAGGTTTAAAGCAGAAGTTGAGCACTGCTATCAGCCCTGCTGTCTACCAGCAATTTGTCCATGTGGAATGTTCCTTGCCAGCATCCTTAACCACTTTTTGCATAGGTTGATGGATGGTCCTTTGGCCAAAGCTGAGACTCACTTGGGAGGATGGTTGCCTTCAAATTGCTAAACAGCCTGATTCGGGCTGCCTGGAAAAGTGAAAGAACAAGTCTGTCATTCTGTTTGCATTTGGGGAAAAAAAGAAAGGTGAATTGCCCTGTCTGGGTGGGTTGTGCCAGTTCCCTTTGGATGGGCAGGATTTCAGCATCACAGAGGGGAATATCTGGAGAGCTCTTCAGCAGATCTGCAGTGTGACTGCAAAGAACACTCCAAATCCCAGATGCCTGAGGGAGTTCCAGCCACTCAGACTCTCCATCGTCCCTCCAGTCGCTGTCACAGCCTCGCTGCTGGCCACGCATTTTCTCTATGGCCTGGGGCATCCTCACAAGACCCACAACCTCATAAAGCCTTCACCCCATAGACATGGCCTTGGGTCTGTAGCACATGTTTGGGCTCCAGATGGACCCACAGCACGTGCCAATCCCATGCCAACCATTCCCAAATTGGAATTCTGTCACCTGGGACTTGAGTGCAGAAGCAGAATTTCCTGCTGCTTCTCCATCCACTCCGGAGAAACCATATGCATTTCTTTGTCATGTATTTCTCAGTATCACAGTATCACAAGGTTGGAAAAGACCTCTGAGATCATCAAATTCAACCTATGACCCAACACCAGCATCCACTCGTCACTGAGTTCCTCATCCAATCTGTTTTTAAACACCTCCAGTGAAGGTGACTCCACCCCCTCCCTGGGCAGCTCATTCCAATGACCAATCACCCTCTCAGTGAAAAATTTCTCCTAATATCAAGCCCAAACCTCCCCTGACGAAGCTTGAGACCACGTCCTCTTGTTCTGTCACTGGAGAGACCAACCCCTGTCTGCCTACAACCTCCTTTTAGGGAGTTGTAGAGAGCAATGAGGTCTCCCCTGAGCCTCCTCTTCTCCAGGCTGAACACCCCCAGCTCCCTCAGTCGCTCCTCATAGGGCTTGTGCTCCAGCCCCTTCCCCATCTTCCTTGCTCTCCTCTGGACACTCTCCAACATCTCAACATCTCCCTTACACTGAGGGGCCCAGAACTGGACACAGTGCTCAAAGTGTGGCCCAACCAGTGCTGAGTATAAGAGGATGATAACTTCTCCAGTCCTGTTGGTCACACCATCCCCGATGCAGGCCAGGATGCCATTGGCCCTCTTGGCCACCTGGGCACACTGCTGGCTCACGTTGAGATTCCTGTCCACCAGCACTCCCAAGTCCCTTTCCATTTGACTCCTCTCCAGCCACTCTGTCCCCAGCCTATAGCCCTGCATGGGGTTGTTGTGTCCAAAGTGTAGAATCTGGCACTTGAACTTGTTAAATTTCATCCCACTGGAATCAGCTCATCTCTCCAGTCTGTCAAAGTCCCTCTGTAGGGCTCTCCTACCCTCCAGCAGATGGACACTTCCTCCCAGCTTGGTATCATCTGCCAACTTGCTAATTTGTTTGTGTGTGGAAGACAGTTTCCTCCTGCACCCACCTGGCTTGACCAGGATGGGGGGAGCCAGCAGTGCTGGTCCAAGCATCAAGGCTTTCCCAACGCCCATTCCCTCTCCCTGAGCTGACAGCTATGATCCAAGCACTGGAGTCAAAAGTAAGGGGTTAAATGAAGGCATACCTGACCCTGGGAGTGTAACTGTTAGCACATGCACTGAAAACCAAGATAAAAGGACTGGCAAGATCACACGTGCCTCTCAAAAGCTGCCCACGTGCTTCCTTAAGGCTCCAAGGACTGCTTCCTTCACCCTGGCTGGGTGACAATTCACCTCTAGGACCTGTTACTGGGTGAAACAGCAAGATATTATCACCCTCCTGCATTCCCCAAGTTCACACTCTGCTTCCCAGGTGTTGCAGTTACAGCTGCTTTGTTTCTTACACCTTGGCTAACACTTTCTAAGGACACAATTTAATCCCTCACCAGTTCTCATCTCTATACTATGAAAACCTCTGGTTTGACACATTATATCCTCTGGATGCTGGTGAGCAGCAGAGAGATCGACATCACTGGAGTAAAAGTGCCCTACTAGACCTGCAAAAAAGCTGCACCCTTAATCCTTGCTGCTGTCCTGACATGACTTGTGGATACACAATTCTACTGTTGGCTTGCAAAACTGTTGGGAGCACAAGAGATTTTCCTCCTTCAGGTGAACACTTCCAGTTCAAAGAATTATAGAATGGTTTGGATTGGAAGGAACCTTAAAGTCCATCCAGTTCCAATCTCCTGCCATGGGCAGGGACACCTCCCACTGGATCAGGGGGCTCACAGCCCCATCCAACCTGGCCTTGAACACCTCCAGGGATGGGGCAGCCACCACTGCTCTGGGCAACCTGGGCCAGGGACTCCCCATCCTCACAGGAAAACATTTCTTCCCAAGATCTCATCTCAGTCTCCCCACTTCCAGCTCAAAACCCTTCCCCCTCATCCTCTCCCTGCACTCCCTGATCAAGAGCCCCTCCCCAGCTTTCCTGGAGCCCCTTTCAGTCCTGGAAGGCTGCTCTAAGGTCTCCCCAGAGCCTTCTCTTCTCCAACTCTCTCAGCCTGCTCTCAGTTTAGGTCACCTTAACTCCCGGGAAAGCTGGCAGAGACCAGGAGGCACCTCCAGATGGGGAGTCATCTGCCCTGCCCTAGGAGGCCACCAGGAGATTAATTGCTCTTTAGAGGAGCTCCACTGCCTTCAGAGGATGCCAAGGGATCTGCTTAACATTTGGTAGCCTAAATTTAGTCACCAATTTAAGGCAAATAATCCTCCCTGCAGATGCCATGGGATACGGGAATACTTGTTCTTCCTTTGAAGATCATTTCAATGGCATCACAGCAACCAGCAACGGTCAGGGAGGGTTGGGTTCACCTGGAGGAGCAGATGTTGGTGTGCTGAGTCCTTGAAAAGCCCTCACTTCCAGCAGCTGCCTCAGGAAATGCTGTGAGACGTTCGCTCACGCCGCTGGGTTTGCTACCTACACGGATCACGCTGTGCAAGACAGATCCTGATGGGGCTGAGGTTCAGGCGTTTCCAAATCAGTCTAAAAAAGTTTTGATAGAAAATTCAAGTGAGATGACACTTTAAGAGGAAATAACAGCAGCAGAGAAATCAACAGACTTCAGGCCTTGGAGTCTCTTCCTTCGTGTTCATCACATCCAGCATTTTCATCCCAAACCGTCTGGAGCAGACTTTTGGTGCATATTTTTTTTTATCCCAGAAGACACCACAAACAGTTTCTGTTTCAAATTATGAAGTAATAAAAGAAACCTCACCACAGTGATGTTTGTTACTAATTATGTTACTGATGTTTTTATATCAGCAACTCTGAGCTTAAATCCATTTGCAATAATAACCGAAAAGCAATTCAGGTCAGATTTTACAACCCTTTAAAAATATCATCTCCAGGCTTCCAATGATATTATATTCCTATAAAGACAAGGTCAGCACGTGCTGCAGATGTTTCTGAGCATGAGCATAAGCTGTCTTCTCTGCTAATGTATAGACTGCTGTGGTCTATGGTTCCTATAATCCCATGTCCAGAGATGTAATTCAAGCTTGGGGTGCCAGAACAACAGCAGAAGATGGACTGAGCAGCCTATTTAGATGAGATACATGAGTTGTGTCTTACAGGTGGGGAACTGAGGCAACTGGTGTTTGTAAGGATAAAATGAGATGCTTTTAGAAGGGGTTTCCAGAGCCCAGTCCTTGCTGGACCACTGAACACAGGTTCGAGGGAGCAGGGTGTGATGGGTTTAAGTGAGTCATTGCTGTCCCTGGTGTCTGCAAGTGCTCAGCAAGGACATGGCAGCTGAGACCCATCTCAAGAGCCTTTATATCTCAGGGGGGAGAAACTATTTTGAAGAAGCTATTCTTATTTCTGCTGCAAAGTCTTGGCACTGCTGTAGTTTGTTCTTGCAAGGGGAAACCACCAAAGCTCCATGCTCTGGGGAAGCCTCCTGCTTCCCTGTGAGTATCAGTCAAAACCCTGAGACCCCGAGCCCACTCTCCTCCCCAGGGTGGCTGGACATCCCTCTCACCTCCCACAGATCCATCTCTCTGCAGCACTTTGCCCTTTTGCAAGACTTCTGGCCTTGACAAAGCTTGCCACAGCCTGGCAATTTCCAATCCTTCTCAGACCTTTCAGGAGTAAAACTGCAATCTCCTTGAGTTTCACCAAGCCCAAGTTGTTCTTCACTCTCTATCGCTTTCAGCCTTGGCTTTTTCCCCCTCCCTGGGGAAAAGTGATAACTCAGGAATTTGATGCTGTGATACCATGGAAACCAAGGCCAATTCCTACAGAAATGGGGCTGGTAAGAGAAATCCTTTTTCCAATTACTCTCAGAAATACTCTCTTGTCTTGAAAAAATCCTCTACCAAGTCCTCTTCCAGCATGGACCAGCACTAACATGCAAGAAGCCAGCTCAGAGCTGGTGGCACTGCTCTCTGCACACCCTGCCCCACCACAGCTCCCAGCTGAGGTCAGGGCCATCTCTGTTTTTTTTTTGCTTAAGCTGCTTTCAAATTAAAAAAAACTAACTGGAAAAAGGATCCCAGCTGGATGAGTACAGCTCCTTGTCTCCACATTTGATCTCAGCCCAGTGTGGCTGAAGCAGGGATGCTGCCAGAGGGAACGTGTCCACCACGTCCCACTCCTATTTGAATGTGCTTCCACACATCTGAGGAATATTTTTCCCTGTATACCCACTTGTGGGATGCACTCGCCTCCCCTATCCCTATAATCAGGTTCTTCTTTGAAGATTCATCTCTGAAACTCACTTAAAATCATAGAATCACAAAATCACTTGGTTGGAAAAGACCTTTGAGGTTACTGAGTCCAGCTGTACCCATCCACCACTAAACCACATCCCTGAGCACCTTGTCTTCCCATCTTCTAACCACCTTCAGGGATGGGGACTCCACCACCTCCATGGGCAGCCTCTGCCAGGGCCTGAGAACCCTTTCACTGAAGAAATTTTTCCCATATCTGATCTGAACCTCACCTGGTGCAACCTGAGGTCACAACTTTTCTCCTTCAAACACTGTCAGTAAATCCTCACAGGTGAGGTGTTTGGAAACAAAGGTTACCTGGCTCCAGTTGAGAGCAAAACGAGTGAGCAGAGGTTTGTGCAGGTGGATTTAGAATTGAGGCCTTGATTTGCCTTTCAGGAACCCATCAGGGAGTGCAGAAAATTGTCCCTGGTGGTTGTGGCAGGTCCCAGAAATCCTGCGGAGAGGATTTGTGTCTGCAGGATAAGGACTGGAACACAACAGCCTTAGCACTGCTCTGCTCCTGCTGGGATTTACCAGCCCAGCTTAAGGTGGCTCTGGACAGCCAGACTGGTTGGGCAAAAAGCTTTAGAAACTGTCTTTCCCATTATACCACACTGGAAAGTTTTAGCAATGTGGACTTCCCTGGTGCATCTCCAGAAGATAATCTGTAAATGCTGCCAGGGCTTGTGCAGTGGAAGCAGTGGCCAGGTTTCACGCCTCGGCCGTCTCCCCTTGGATGGCCCTGGTTGCCACACAAGCCCCATGGCAGTTCCACAGGGGGTTTTCAAGGCCCTTGTTGGGATAGGAATTGGCTTCCTGGAAAGATTCCATTCCTTGTGACTGTGGGCAAAAATGAGGCAGTGCAGGCAGGCACTGAGGAAGCAGATATCCATCTGCAAGGGAAACCCTCCAGCTGCTCCCAGCCCCAGGAGATGCTCTGCTCTAAGGCAGGGGAACAAGAGGTGTCTGAGGGTGGGTGTAGCAGGGGGGCAAATCCAAAAATCTCTCTGGTGACCAATGACAGGACCCGAGGGAATGGCAGGAAGATGTGACAGGGGAGGGTTAGGATGATATTAGGAAAAGGCTCTTCCCCCAGAGGGTGGTGGAGCACTGGAACAGCTCCCCAGGGCAGCAGTCGCAGCCTGACAATATTCCAGAAGCACTTGGCCAACACCCTCAGCCCCATGGTGTGAGTGTTGGGGTTGTGCAGGGCCAGGAGTTGGACTGGATGATCCTTGTGGATCCCTTCCAACTTAGGGCATCCTATAATTCTATAATTCAAAGGGAAGGCTATTGATGTTTCCTTCTCCAGGTGTATCTCCCACACTGATCATTGCCACCAGCAACACGATGAGACACTGACCCTCCCTTCATGTGGCCTGGAAGAGGCTCCTTTGCTGCCAACTTAGCCCTAAAGCCAGGCTGGGACTTGCTGCCAAGCCCTGTGCAAGGACAATTGGTCCTTCCTGCAGAGGAGAGAGATGAAGCATCACTGCCCTCTACCTCTGCTCTGCACCCCAGTGCTGGAAGGAGAAGGAGCTGAGATGCCCACATGTTTGCTATTAAAGCAGCAGAAGTGTTTCCAAGGATGGGTCTGCGAAGCCCAGGGAAGCAGAGCTGCCAACAGCATCGTCAGAAATGTGTTCAGCATCCAGCCTTCTCTGGCAGCCAAGTCTTGCTGGCTGTGTCCGATGGGTTCTTTGGCTTTCCTTCTCATTGTTGGTGGTTTCGAGAAGTTGAGCAGCTCCGCAGGAAGCTGATGTGCTGCTGGCTCCCAAGCCTTCATCTGGGGGCTTTGGAAACTCCAGATGGGCCCCTTAAGACAGATAACGAGGAAGCTTATTTGGGGTTAAAAAAAGCCTTTTGGATTACGAGTGTTCATTGGTGCTCACCAAGCAGGATAAAGCCCCTCTTTTCTGGAAGCTCTGAACTCAAGGTTTTTATTTGCTGAGTGAGCAGTCATTTTCTATGGAAATAGTGTTTTCTGCTGGAAAGATAAGAAGTGATTTTAGGTCAGGAAAGTGTTTAGGTGGAAAATTCCTCACTGGCTGGAAAGATTCCCTTGGTCTCCCAAGAGGATGCAGTCTTGGGAAGGGAAAAGGAGCAGACAAGATTTTAACTCAGCTTTAAAGGAGGCTCTTGATGTGCTCATAAACTGGAACAGCTCCCTCACCATCGCCCCAGGGACTTCATGGAAACCTAGATAGCTCATGGAGTGGCAGATTGCAGGTGGGAAGATCAGTATGGGGAGAGAAAAACATATATGGAGATCAATAGTGTAGAGAGACGTTAAGCTTTTGGTTCATCTTTGGGCAAAATAGCTGTGTACTTCCTTCCTTGTCCCTTCCACAGGGAAAAGTTGGCCCCGAGGGACTAAAACAAGGGTGCCTGTAGCACGTGCCAGAGCAAAGTCACGTTCATAGGAATGAAACAAAGTCCCCTCCTGCTCCATGGATCTCCCAGATTGTTTTCTACCACGTGGAAACCTGCAGTTCCAGGGAATGGGGAGGTCAAGTAAGTCACTCGAACCATAGAATCATGGAATGGTTTGGGTTGGAAAGTTCCATGAAGGTCAACCCAGCCCAACCCCTTTGCAGTGAGCAAGGACATCTTCAGCTCCATCAGGTTGCTCAGATTCCCATCCAATCTAACCTTGAATATTCCCAGGGATGGATCATCCACCACCTCTCTGGACAACCTGGGCCAGTGTTTAACCTTCCTAACACCTTCCTAATATCTAGTCTAAACCTCTTCTGTTTTAGTTTAAAACTAAATGCAGGATTCTCATTTACAGGGCAGGAACAGCACCTCCTGTAGAGCTCTGAGCTCCGAATCATGGCAGGAGGGAAACTTTCCCACCCACCCACTGGCTCCTGCTGACTTCGGGAGAATGATACTTATTTAGAAAGATTTGCCCTGTTTTTAGGCATGAAGACAAAGTGTTTGCAAAGGTGGCCCTGTGACTTCCAATGTGCTGTTCTGTGACAGCTCAGTTCAAGGCAGAGCACCAGAGACTCACCATGAACACGTAGGAGAAGATGTTCCACAGGTCTCTTGGAAAGGCTTTAGAAAAGGGCAGAGAAATACTAAAAAATGAGACCTTTTTCATCCCAGAATGACTTAATTTAGGCATTGTTGGAAAGTATAGTGCTGGGAGGGATGTTTTTTCCAGATCTGGCCAGGATATTAAGGGACTTGTGCTGTCCCCAGCTCTGCAGTTGCCTTCCTTGAGTCTGTAGTCACTGTGCAGCAGAGCAGAGGAGCTTCTCAAGGGGTAGGAAAAGCAGGAAGAGGAGAATTATGGGGCAAAGCAACTGCTTTTCAAATAACTTATTCAAAACAGTGGGTTCTGCTTGATTTCCTCCCTGGCACTGGTGTGGTGTTGGCACGAGTGCCTCACAGCCAGCCCAGCACCAGAGGGGAGCCAAGAATAACCCCAAATGGGAGTCATTAATAGCTGAAAAATCTGTCAGTGACAAAAACCAGAGTGAACTGGAGGGAAATTAGGAATTTGTAAGGACTAATTAGGTGTTTCATGGGGCATGGCAGCCTCCTGGGGGATGTGGTGGGGACATCTGCATCACTCTGTGATGGAGGTCATGGGTGGCAGGACCAAGGCGAAGGAAGGACAAGCAGGGATAAGGAAGTGGTTGTTAACCCTGCAAAGCAGTTTGTGTGCCTTGGGCAGGGGTGAAGGCAGGGGACAGGGCAGGGCTGAGCTGCCTGCCTACAGGAAGACAGGCAGTGAGGAGGGATGCTTCCTCAAAGGCCACCTCCTTCCTCCAACCATCCACATGTCACCAGTTCCATGGGCCAACTGCCCTTTGCGTGGCAACAGGAGCAAAGACGCTGGCTTGGACGTGTTGGGCTGAACAATCTTTACAAAGGGTGCTGGGAACACCCAAATGGTCCCAAATCCAACATATTTCCAAAGCCATGAGCAGAGTGATGCCAGGGAGAGAGGAGAAAACCTTTCCACGTGGGTGCAGACCACCTCCAGTCATGAGCCTCCCATCTTCTTTGAGACTCCAGAGCCTTTTCCTACCACTAAACAGTAGTGGAGGCTCCATAACCACTTCCCAAAATTGTCTGAGAAACAATGGAATCATTTTTGCTGTCTTACAGACAAGTGTGGGGCTTGTTCATCCTGTCCTTGGATTCATTTGTGCTTCAGCTGGGACAACCCAGTTGTCACCCTCACCAGAAAGCTGCCGAGGGAAGTGAGAGAGCTTGGGAGAGGAGATGTCTGGAGAATTTGAGAGCCAAGAGGATGGGGGTGAAAAGGAGATTTCCTTGGGCAATCTTGTACCTTGGAAGGCAGAAGGAGACCTAGAAAGGACACACATGGCCCTGGAAGGAACCACAACATTGATAACACAAATAACTGTACTCGGCACTGGTCAGGCCTCACCTTGAATATTGTGTCCAGTTCTGGGCCCCCCAGTTTGGGAAAGATGTCAGGATGCTGCAGAGTGTCCAGAGGAGGGCAACGAAGATGGGGAAGGGGCTGGAGCACAAGCCCTACGAGGAGCGACTGAGGGAGTTGGGGCTGTTTAGTCTGGAGAAGAGGAGGCTCAGGGGAGACCTCATTGCTCTCTACAACTCCCTAAAAGGAGGTTGTAGTGGGGCAGGAGTTGGTCTCTTCTCTCAGGTGACCAGGGACAGAACTAGAGGGCATGGACTCAAGCTTGGTCAGGGAAAGTTTAGACTTGATGTGAGGAAAAAATTCTTCACTGAAAGGGTGATTGGCCATTGGAATGGGCTGCCCAGGGAGGGGGTGGAGTCACTGACCCTGGAGGTGTTTAAGGGGAGACTGGATGAGGCACTGAGTGCCATGGTTTAGATGATGGGTTGGTGTTGGTGTTGGGTTATAGGTTGGACTCGATGATCTCAGAGGTCCTTTCCAACCTTATGATACTGTGATACTGTAAACTGTGTCTCAACATGCTTTGTTCCAGAGGTGGAGCACAGCATCACCTCCCTGTGTCCTGCCAGCTCCAAAAATGTGCCAGACCAGGACCTGGCTTGTGCCCCTCCCTGTCTGTGGGCTCTCCCCACATCCATCACCCCCTTGAGACAGGGGCACAGAAGGTCAGTCATGGCTTCTGGCAGAGCCTCAAAACCTCCAAGGATGGAGATGTCCCCATCAATCTATCCCAGTGCTGCTGCACCCTCCCAGTGAAGGACCTCCTGTACCTCCCAAGCCAAGACTGTGTCCACTGCTCCTTGTTTCAGTACCTGGATACCAAAAAGAATTTGACTCCATCCTCCATCATTTCTATTTGTCCTTCAAAGGGTTGGAGGTTGCTGTTAGGACCTGCCTTGGCCTCCTCTTCACTTGACTAACTAAACCCCAGAGCCTTTCCTCAGCAGTTGGAGTGGGGAGCTGACAAGACCTCAGTAGGCTCCCACATGGTGCTGTCACTCTCTTTCCTCAGGAGGGATCCCTGCTCTCTCCAGAGGGTCCCCATGACCTCCTCTTCCTCCAAGGAACATAATGTGTGCTCACAGATCCTCTCTGCCACCCCCTGCCCCTGGGGAACTCAGATATCATTCTCCTCCAGATGTTTCCAATGCAATCATTGTGTTCCCTCGATTTGCAAGCACGGATTTCTTTGGGTCTGTTTTTAACCTGTCCCAAGTGATGTTCATGCACACGAGGTCTGGCCCACAGAGCAGCTCCAGTCTGTCCAGGAGATGTCAGGAGATCCCCAGGCTGCTCTCTCCCTGCTCCCCAGCAGGTGTCCATGGGAAATCCCTGCTCTGTCAAGCCCCCTGGCCACCAGGCTTACACCTCCTGCATTGCAGTGATTTCAGCTCACATCCACTCAGTTTTCAAAGACACTTCAGTCCTTTTCTTGGCTCTGCTGAGCATTCCAGGCTGTGTGTCCTCTGTGGTTGAGGTGAGCTTCAGAGCAGTGGGGGCAAAGTACAGAGGTGTTCGGAGACGTGAGGGGAGGAACACCAGGCAGTTATTAAATTACAGCACATCTTAGAGTCTCATAAGTTGTGGTGGGACAGCCCCATAGAGTAACAGAATGATCTGAGTTGGAAGAGACCCCCAAGGATCATCCAGTCCAACTCCTGGCCCTGCACAGGACACCCCCAACACTCACACCATGGGGCTGAGAGCATTGGCCAAATGCTTCTGGAATATTGTCAGGCTGTGAGTGCTGCCCTGGGGAGCTGTTCCAGTGCTCCACCACTCTCTGGGGGAAGAACCTTTTCCTAATGTCCAATCTAACCCTCCCCTGGCACAGCTTCCCTCTGGTCTTGTCACTGGTCACCAGAGGGAAGAGCTCAGCACTTGCTCCTCCTCCTCCCATGGTGATGAAGTTTGAGACCACGAGGAGGTCTCCCCTCAGTCTCCTCTTCTCCAGGCTGAACAGACCAAGAGACTTCAGCTGCTCCTCACACCTCTCTAAACCCTTCACCAGCTTTGTTGCTTCTTCTCCAGCAGCTTTAGATCCTTTTTATTCTGTGATGCCCAAAACAGCACCCAGTGCTCCAGGTGGGGCCACTCCAGTGCAAAGCAGAGCAGGACAATCCCCTCCCTCTCCCAGATGGCAATGACACCCTGGGACACGGTTGCCCCTCCTGGCTACCAGGGCACTGCTGGCTCATGCTCACCTTGCTGTCAACCAGAACTCCCAGATTCCTGTCTGCAGGGCTGCTCTCCAGCCTGTCTCCACCTCTCTGTCTGCCACCTGGCTGATGCTAAGCCTGCAGAGCACAGTTGGGTCCCTGTGGATGCAATGAATGTGCCTCAGTTTCCCAAAGCAAAGCACCACTGATGTTGTTCATCTCTGGGTAAGCAAATGCCCCTACAGGCACATATCTGTGCAGCCAGGCCCTGCAGCAAAAGGTCACTTCTTGGCCATGAAGCACATCTGTGCATCGTTTACAGCACCTGGTGTAAGGAAGCAGGATGTGTCCACTTTTCCTGAGGGGCTCCCAGTGCTAGGAAGAGAGCCACGTGCTGTGTGGAGAGAGCCAGCACATCCCCAGCTCACTGCAGCAGCCAGGGATGTCCATGCTACTAATAACAGGTCAGGGAGGGCAATCTGGTTTTAGGTCAGAGCATCCTTGCAGGAATGACAAGGCATCTTTAGACATTTCTCCATATTTCCTTTCTTTTCTGCTTTTCTCCATCCCTGCACAAAGCCTGAAGCAGTTGTGGATCCAGTGGCCATGACTCCAGGGATTGAGGGGAAGATACAGAGTGTTTCAATCTCTTCCTGGCTTGGGCTGTGAAGCAATCCCATGATCCAGGAGGGGGTCCTGAAATGCTGTGTGAGGTTTGTCACCAAAATCCTCCTTCTTTACCTGACTGCTTCCTCCTCCACAAGTCCACGAGGAGAGAGGGGCCCCAGGGAACAGCTCAGCTGGGTCAAAAGAGGGAGTATGTGGTATAAAATGGGAAAAGGAATGAAAAGCCAGGTTGTGCCCATCAGAGCATCGTGCAGAAGGGTCTCACATAGACATGATACCCAATGCCCAGCTCCCAGGGGCTGGTTCTCCCAGGCTGGATTTAATGATGCTGAGCCCTTCATCCGACAGGCAAGCAAGTTTTCTGATGTATAAGGTCAGCTCTCCAAATGGCTTTTTACTGCCTCAAAAAGGTTGTGACATTCAGTGGAGAAAAAGCCACCGAAGCACAAGTCACGTGAGCCCCAACAGAGCCCCAGCTGTGGCTGTGGGGACCACCTGAAGCTTTCCTGGTCTCCTGGCACAGCACCCTGAGGAGTGAGCAGGAAAACGACCAGATGAAGGTGGAATATGCAGCAAGGAAATCTAACCTCTTTTTTTCCCCCTTGTGTCTAGACCTGTTCCAAAAATCACTCAACAGATTCATCCACCTGGCAGATGAGAACATGACGGTTGTTGTCCCGGTGCAGCAGTGCTGTGACAGCTCTGCCTGCCTGAGGATGGAAGGGAGGCAAGTGTCCAGGTGTGAGTCACAGCCTGCAGCAGCTTAAAGGGAATAGAGGCAAAAATCATAGAATCATAGAATTGTTGGGTTGGAAAAGACCTCTGAGATCATCGAGTCCAACTGTACCCATCCACTACTAAACCAGATCCCTCAGCTCCTCATCTACCCATCTTTTAAACCCCTCCAGGGATGGCAACTCTACCACTGCCCTGGGCAACCTCTGCCAGGGCCTGAGAACACTTTCAGTGAAGAAACTTTCCCTGATATCCAATCTAAACCTCCTCTGGCACAACTTGAGGCCATTTCCTCTTATCCTATCTTGGGAGAAGAGCCCAACATCCACCTCATCACAACCTCCTTTCAGGAGCTGCAGAGGGCAATGAGATCTCCCCTCAGCCTCCTCTTTTCCAGATTAAACAGCCCCAGGACCCTCAGCTGCTCCCACAACCCCTGTTCTCCAGCCCCTTCCCCAGCTCCATTCCCTTCTCTGGACGCTCTCCAGCCCCTCAAGGTCCTTCTTGTAGTGAGAGGCCCAGAACTGATCCCAGTACTCGAGGTGTGGCCTCACCAGTGCCCAGTGCAGGGGCACAATCCCTGCTGCCACCCCATGGCTGATCCAAGCCGGAATGCTGGTGGCCTTCTTGGCCACCTGGGCCACTGCTGGCTCATGTTCAGCCCCTGCCAACCAACACCCCAAGGTCCTTTTCCAACAGGCAGTTTTCCAGTCACTCTTCCCCAAGCCTGGAGCCCTGCATGGGGTGGTTGTGGCCCAAGTGCAGGACCCAGCTCTTGGCCTTGTTGGACATCCCTGCTGTTGTACAAGGACAAACTCTGATTTGTGGTTAAAATCCAGGCCTTATTTTCCAGTTATATAATTTGATTTAACAAGAAAACTTATTTCTTCCCACAAACATTGTCTTTTCTCTGTCTTCCTCAATAAATCCTTCTTTCATGGAGTTTAAGGATAATTATTGGCTGCTTTGTTTCTTCTAACTACTGCTCAATCACAGAAGTCACACAATCAATGACAAACACAGTCTTAAGTATGGAAGGAGTTTTATTTAAGGCAAAAACATGATTCACCCTCAAACTTTCTGTTCAAAGTGTTTCAGAGCATGAAAATCTGTGGTGAACGAAGGAGGTCTTGCAGCCACGTTTCCTAGGAAGCAAAAAAAAAAGCTAAAAAGCCATAAAACTGAAATTATTTGGATCACAACCTGAGAGAGGCCAATGAGCTGCCCATAGGAGACCCCGATGGTTTCAATTGCACCCCAGCTTTCACAAAGCCACCCCATCCCAAGGTGGGGGCTCGGGTTGGAGGAGAGCATTGCTGGGTTGACCCATCCTGCTGGATCCAGCCTGCTGCTTCTCTCATGGGTCCTTGTACACAGAAAACCCCTTTATTATTCTAACAAGGGGCAATTTCTGTATTGTTTCAGCTCATTTAACAACACTTGGACTTTATGAAGCTTTTCTAAGTGGTGTCTTTGTGGTCTTTCCACTGTCTTTTTTAACAAAGCCCTTTCTTTGACAAGCCCTACTATGTGAATCCTTAAGGATTTCTTCCCACATACCTCTCAGTCCCTCCTGCATCTCATTTTCCACTCAGACTCCTTTGCTTTCAAGACCTTGCTTGTCTTTCTCCCCTCAGGCTGGCCAGCCCAGCCAAGGGACTTCTGCCCAGGGATGCTCTATGTCCCTGGAAAGGGGAACAGCTTTGCTCTGGCCACATTCATGCTCTTTTCACAGCATCCCAGGGCACAGCACAGTTGCAAATAAGATTCAGCAATCCCACCTGCCAGCTTGAACCATTTTTCAAAACCATACAAAGACTCATCTCACCCTCTCTTAAAAATAACTCACATCAGGAACATTGCAGGCTGGTCTGTGGCAAATGCTCTCAGCCACAAGAGTTTGCTTCTGGGGCCAAATCTCTATGATTTACTTCACTGAGACCACAGCACCAACTTAGGAGAAGGGAAAGTTTCAATTCAGCACAGATTGAGCTGTTCTGTTCATAAAAATCAGGGAAAAAATAACAAGCACATGCCCACCCTCAAGCTACCAAAGCACAGAGCAAAGCAAAGAGTAAATCCTGGAAAACAAACAGTCATTAAAGCATCTTCACCTTTTCCATGTGAGACTGGTGAGCACTTCTCTTTGGCAAACTCTGGAAGCTGGGTTTCATAAGGAAATGGGGTTTATGCAGTTATTTGTGGGGTGATGCCAGAAGAAAATCTTCCAGTCTAAGATAATGGTTGGGTTTTGGTTGGTTTCTGGTCCTACCTGGGGCTGGGAAGTGCAGTTGTGGGAAGGCAAAGAGGAAACAATGCTAAGTGGGTAAGAGAGGGCAGAACAATGGTCTGGGACCATAACAGCCTGTTTCTTGTTCTGCACACACTTTCTTAATGTCCTCAAGAAAGTCTTTGTGCCTCCTTGACTCTGACTGTCAGTAATCACAGAATCACAGCGTGGTTTGGGCTGGAAGGGACCTCAAAGCCCATCCAGTTCCACCCCTGCCATGGGCAGGGACACCTCCCACTGGATCAGGGGGCTCAAAGCCCCATCCAACCTGGCCTTGAACACCTCCAGGGATGGGGCAGCCACCACTGCTCTGGGCAACCTGGGCCAGGACCTCCCCACCCTCACAGCAAAACATTTCTTCCTAAGATCTCATCTCAATCTCCCCTCTTCCAGCTGAAAACCCTTCCCTCTCATCCTATCCCTGCCCTCCCCCATCAAGAGCCCCTCCCCAGCTTTCCTGGAGCCCCTTTCAGTACAGGGAGGTTGCTCTAAGGTCTTCCCAGAGCCTTCTCTTCTTCAGGCTGACCAACCCCAGCTCTGTCCGTCTGCCCTCGTGCAGGAGGTGCTCCAGACCTTGGATCATCTCCGTGGTCTCCTCTGGACTTGCTCTGATGACAAAGGAAAGACAATAAATGTTGATTATCTTCAACAAATAATGCTTATTAATTCTCTTCATGAAATAGTGCCCCTGTGCACTCCTTCTCCTGACTACAGGCTCTGAACAGAGATGGAATATGTTCATCTTCCAGGTTGCACCACAGCAGCTTCACCAACACCTGGAGGACAGTGCTGGTGTTCACAGGGCTCTTGCAAATTCAGAGAAGTTGAAGTGAAAAAACAGGAAAGCCCCACATGAGGAACAAGTGCAAACCCCTGTGCCCAGGCTGAGTGGGATAAACACAGGTGAGCACAAGGGGCTGGTGGAAGCTCAGTGAGAAGAGCTGGGGGTTAGAGCCAATCACAAGATGAGCATGAGTCAGCCGTGTCAAGCTGTCACAACTGATAAACAGTGCTTTGGGATGGGTAAACAGGAAAATAACTGCAAGACACATGAAGGTGCCAGGCTGCTTGATGCTGGTGTAAGGGGGGCAGGGACACGTGGTGCCACCTGCCTGCAAAGGTGCACAGGGAGAGCAGGACCTGCAGCAAAGGACCCTCAGGGTGCAACTCAACCATGGCCAGAATTGGAGGGGTCTTGACTGTTGAGGATGCAGCGTCTCCAGGGCCGGAGGGATTAGCTTTCCTCCAGGGCATTTAAAGCCCAGAAAGAGAAATATCTGTCAAGAATAATGTATTTAGGGTTGATCATGGGTTCACACGAGATTACAGATACTGAGCTCCTTCAGCAAAGTCTAGGTAGCATCCCAGGACAGCTAAGCATGAGCAGGATGGGACCCACACGCCCACAGTGCTCCTGTGCCTGCTGCAGCTACAGACAGCCCTGCCAACGCACAGGGTGTGATCCAGGACCAGCTTTGGGTACAGAAACATCTGCCCCAGGGCTGTGGGTGTGCTCAGGGTGCTCCATCACGAGCAGCCGGGTGCTCTGGACCGGTCTCATGGGTGGGTGAAGAGGCAGAGCACGACCACGGCTGCATCCAGCCTTGGAGACTGCAAACTCCCTTGAGCTGCTCATTTATTTTTGACATCCTCATGACAGCCACAGTGCAAGACTGTGAGAAAGGGAGTGGCTGCCTGAGCATCTGCCATCCCCAGGGAGATGTGGGGACCAGGCCCCCCGGGTGCCCTGCACAGGAAAGAGGCTCTTCCAGCAGATTCCATTCCCTGTTCAGGTCCCTCTCTGGAGCAACCAGTCTATTAAAGCACCTTCCCCTACCTCCTCCTTAGCCTTTATCTCCTAAAAAAACATGTGTCTGCTCATTTCCCAGCCCAATCTATCCCCCAGCAGCATCTCTGGGAGCGGGGGCTGCAGAGAGGAGCCGTCCTCACCCCGGTCCCTGCACCCACAGTCGCTGGAAGCGTTGCTCGCTGTCAGCTGAGCCTCACTCATTGCAGCCCCAGATGGTTTCCCGTGGGTGGGGATGCATCCCCCACCACCCCAGCACCCATCCTCCTCCTGCTCCTGCATGCACCATGCCCAGGGCTGGCAGCAGGGGAGAGGAGAGGGGTGGCAGAGGCCAAGGTGCTGCTCCTGCCCCTGGGACACTGTAAGTATCACCCCCATGGAACCTCATCTCCCACAGCAACTGATGTCCTAAGGCAAGAACTTGCTCATTCATTCATCTGGCTGGGCATCAGCAGTGGAAATTTAGGGGCTTTCATGGTCTCTAGCACACAAATTTGTGTATTTGCAGGTTTTTAAGCAATTTGGCAAAAATGTTCTCCTCCTCCAAAATCCAAGAGGCAAAGCAACCTGGCACTTGAGGAAGAGCAACACAAAGCCAGGTCTGGGCTCCTTTCACAGCACCCTAAGGGACCACGGGCACTGCTGCAGCGTGCAGAGAGCAGGAGCTCAGGGCCCTCTGCAAGGGGAGCCTTGTCTCTCCTCACTTCCAAGATGTTTCCCCTACAAGGAACAAAATGACAGTGGCAAATTGCATGTAAATCCTGCAGCCCAGACTCTCAAAGGCACTCGAGTGCCTGAGCAGTGGAAGCTAAGCCCTTAAATCCTTAAATCCAGGCTGCAAGTTTGTAGGAGCAGGCACTGCAGAGGCACCAGGGTTCATCCTCCCTTGTGCACTGGAGAGCCCAGCTCAGAGCTTCATCCTCCCCAGAGCACCAGGAAAGCCTTCAGTTCAGAAAAAGCCATTTATCACACCAAAGCACAGGGTTCAAACTGCATTTTTCTAACACCCTACCACATGTGGACACCAAAACTTTTGCACATTTACTGTCACTGTGTTGTGCTATGGTAGGTCCATGATTTTATGTGAAGTTCCAGTCTGACCTGTTGCACCTCCTGCCTTTGTACCCCCTGCCCATTCTCCTGCCTCACCTCCTGCAAACCATAGAAAGCACAGAAAAGAGAGCTGAGCAGGTCCTTGCCTCTGGGCATGTCTGTGCTCCATTCCTGCCTCTAGCAAACCCCTAGCACTAAAGACACCTCTCTCACAGCAACCACCCCAGCTCTGTTGTGCTCAGGATATCCTCAGAACAGTATTTCTCCATCAGGTGCCCACCAGTCTCTATTTGATCAACCCTGCCACCCACAGTAGGGTTTGTCCTGCAGGGATGTAACCAGTCTTTGGGAGAAGGTGGAGGAGAAGCTTCCAGTACCTGAAGAGGGCCTACAAAAAGCTGGGGAGGGACTTTTTACAAGGACCTGGAGTGACAGGGAGAGGGGGAACAGCTTTAAATTGGAAGGGGGAAGATTTAAATTAGACATTAGGTTGGACTCAATGATCTCAGAGGTCTCTTCCAGCCTTATGATTCTATGAAATTCTTCTTGATGAGGGTGGGGAGGCCCAGGTTGCCCAGAGCAGTGGTGGCTGCCCCATCCCTGGAGGTGTTGAAGGCCGGGTTGGATGGGGCTTTGAGCCCCCTGGTCCAGTGGGAGGTGTGCCTGCCCATGGATGGGGACTGGAACTGGATGGGCTTTGAGGCCCCTCCCAACCCAACCCATTCTATGCTGCCACATCTCCCAGCTGCATAAACACTCCATGAAAGATCCCTCTGCGGCCAGAGCGGGGCGATTTCTGCTTATAAACCTCTTCAGGATGAGCAATTTGTTTCTTGCATTCTAATTCACTTCTATAATTAGTACAAAAGGGAAGAAAATGTTCCCTTTGTTGCATCAAGTCCCCTCACTGTCCCTTGCCCTGGGATTGCCCCGTTGTTGGTGTCACCGCTGCAGAATGCCCGGCTGTGGGACGTGGGGAGCTGCACATCCCCAGCTCCAGGGGCAGAAGGGGATGAGTCAGAGAGGAAAAGAGGGGGAGGGAGGTGGTTTATGAAAAGTCCTGGTTGTTACAGGGAGATGGGGAGGGGAAAGAGGAAAAAAAAATACAAAAGAGAACTGGCCCAGTGCTCCTGAGAAGACCCCGTGGAAGAGGGTGACGTAAGGGCAGCCTGTGCTTCCCACATCTCTGCCTTCATCACTGACAGCCACGCCAGCTCTGAGGGTCCCCAGTGACACCCCAGACATCTGCACTGCCCTACGTGACAGGAGGCAGTGGCCAAGCTTGGGGATGCTCTCTGGGATGGGATTTCTCCAGGACCTGGAGTGAGCTGAGTCCCTGCAAAGCTGGGACATCACGTGTTGCCTCGCCAGCATTTCGGGAGGAGGGAAGCCAGAAAAAAAAAGTGGATCCAGCTGAGAGAGCCAAAGGTGCTCTGTTGGAGCAAATGTTTCCACTCCTCACTCAGCCCTCTGGGATCTTCTGAGCTCTGGGGTTCAGCCCTACCCTTCCTTGAGCCAAGTGGTGCTGCACTCACATCAAAGCCTGAGGGGATGGCGGGGGGCTTGTGGCTCCCATCCAAGCACAGACAACACGGATGATGCCAGGAAAAGAGCACAGGAGTGGTGCAGTGTGACTTGCAGTGACAGCTTCCCAAGAGGCCACCCCACAGATTGGTCACAGGGAGCTGGGCAGCCCCAGGAGAGGCAGTGGGACTGCAAGACTTATCTGGAAGAGGGTAGTTTTGCAGGAGATGGGAATGGAGACAACTTAGAACATCTTGAAGTGGATGTGCATGCAGGCTCCTACTGCCAAGGAGGTGTGAAGGATGGGCTTTGCTTTGCAGGGTTCTGCAGAGCATGAGATGACCCTGTGGCTGGTACCCACAGGTGTTCTGGGGTGCCTCATATGTCCCTTGCAGGGGCAGTGAGGAGTACCACAAAGTCCAAGCAACCTCATCTCCCCGCTTGCTGACTCCATGTGATCTGAACAAGGATTTGGGGGTGTTTGGAGCTGGCTCCATGGCTCCAGGCCCAGTGTTGATTCTAGTTTGGGATGTGGAAAACCTCCACGTGATCTGTTTCTCACCAGTGAAAACGCATCACTTGTACAGCACCAGCCAGAGTTTGCAGGGACCTCTTTGCAGCTTTCTTTATGGCACTTCCAATGGGAAATGCTGACCAGAGCAGGTGGTGGCCTTTGATAACCCCCTTCTATCCCTGGCTGGACAGTGAGGAGCACCTCTCCAGTGGCAGCAAGCTGGAGCAGTGATGGTCAGCACCTGCAGATCAAAAACCCACTGAGAAAGTTCTCCAGCACTGGCCCATCCATGGACCAGCTCCAGCCCACAGGATGCTGTGTCCCCCACAGCCACCATCCCCTCCTGCCTTCTCCGGGGCTGATGATGGGATCCAGGGATGGACCCATCCAGAAGCACAGCAGTTTCCCATCCTGGGAAGCATCTCCTTGTCCCAGGGCTGCCGTGGCTGCAGGAGGGTTTGTGTGCTGTGAAGACAGAAGCCTGCACTTGGTCTGGGTTTCTCTGAGCACACGTGGGCCAGTCTGATGGGATGGAGAAGGTCAGAGAAAGGGGTGACAGCAGCATGGGGACTGGGAACGGGACATCGTGTCCCAGCGAGGACCAGTGGGACAGCCCCAGAGAGCCAGGACATCCCCCCAGACCACTCACCCTCCCTGCCTCTGAGCTGCAAACAAGAAGATGACACTCATTTCTTTGCTTTTTTTTATTAAAGACCAGTTTGGAGGGGTTTTACCCCCCCAAAACGCCTGCAAAGCTGCGGCTCTGTGTTGGAATGAGGTTAGCTGGGGCGAGGCGGCTCCACTGCCTCAGGGAGCTGCTGGAGATACAGTCTGTTCCCACTCACATCGGTGGATATTTATAGATACAGATGTTTCTCTAGCAGCAGGGTTCAAGCTTGGGTTTTTTATTTTATTATTTTTTAGTCCCTGTCTCACTTCAGAGCCCTCTTCTGCAGTTTGAGGTAACGCTGACAGTAGAGAGAGCAGCTCCAGAAACCACTGAGGAGGCAGAACAAGTGTGGGTTTCAGAAATGAAGTGTTTGAGTGGGTTGAGGTGCCCCTGTGTCCCCGTGCAAGGCCAGTGACACCATCTCAGAAAACCACAAACCATCACCCTGGACCACAGCTGACAGCCAGCCCGGGTCAGAGCGGGCTCTGCCTCTGGGTGCTGCAGCTGGAGAGCACCTAAGGAGTGATGTCAGCACCCAAGGAGTGATGTCAGCACCCAAGGAGCAAAGTCAGCCCCATTTTACTGGGTAGAAACCATGGGGAAGATTCTCCAAAGGCAAGAAGGGGGATGACCATGGGGCCTGGTTCCTTGGAGCACCTCCAGTGCTTCCTCCAGCAGTAAATATCCCCATGCATCAGACCAGGGGATGCTTGGTCCATTCATGGGACTGGGGAATGCTTGGTCCATTAATCAGACCAGGGGATGTTTGGTCCATTCATGGACTGAAGGGTGCTTGGTCCATGCCTCTGCAAAGGAAAATGGGAATATCTAGGGCTAAATGGTGCTGGTTGTTTGCTCCCCACTGTAGAGGGGTTTCTCACCACCCCAGGGCAGAGCTCAGCCCTGGTGCCTTCCCATCACCACAGGTCTCTGCTCAGCTCAAACACCCACTGAGATGATGTTTGCCCACAAGCCCAGCCAAGCAGCTCTGATTTCACAGCCCAGCTCAGCATATTCCTCCTTCTGCTTTAACCCCAGCACCTTCCAGCCCCGAGGAAGGCTGGTGGAATATCTTGGGAAAGAGAAAACATCTGCTGAAATAAATCCGTGCCCCGGGGGACGGTGCTGGGCGACGCTGCCTCTGCCTCTGAGCGTTATCTTCGGAGGCTGGGCAATGGCTTTGCTCCACAATTAATTATACATGCTCTGTGGTCTGTCTGGGAGGCATTAATGGCTCCAGATGCGGATCAAGGGGCTCTGCGTGGCACTGTAAACACGCTGGAAGTCCAATTTGGATTTCCCCGGGCGCCTCGTCTAAATGAATTATGTAAACGCTTTCCCCTCCTCTTCTGAGCAAAAGCCAGTCCGGCTGCTGCTCGATGTGTTAATCCTGTGCATAAAATAGAAAAAAAACAAGGGAGGCCACACATTAAAGAGACTAAAATGATGCTGTGGAGCCCCTGGTATGGCCTGGGGACCAGGGTTGGGTGGGCAGGAGCTCCAGTGCTTTGGGGTTGTAGCCACCCCATGGCCCTGGACCTGGGCATTGCTGGCTCCCCCCTCCATGAGGTCCTGACGCCCTTGATGACCCAAGCAGCTCCAAGAGGGTACAATCCCCATCTCTGGGGTTAAATTCAGTTTAATTTAGCAGCACGCTGATCACATAAAGCTTTCATAAAGCAAACTGCTGAGTGACTTTGCCTGAGTTCCCCTATTTCCCCCACATCCATCATTCTGAGGCTCCCCCCTTCCCATGAAGAGCAAATCAGAGCAATTAAAGCCACATCAGCAGACAGTGACAGTGCTGATGTGTGGATTTACCAGTAGGAGCATGGCCTGATCCTGTTCTCCTGCTCTCCTCACTGGGGATGCACCTCAGGGAGGGACAGGGAGGGAGAGGACCCAGCCCAGGCCTGTGCTTCCCTCAGAGCAGAAGACAGCAGATGTTTGCTGATGAATTATTCACCCAGAAAATTAGAATTCAAAGGGCCACTGCACTTCTGAACCAAGGGGGCTTCGAGTGCCACGAGCCTCCCCATGCCCATGGATGAGCCATTTACTGAAGCCACCAGAACCCGGGGGTCAAAGATGGTAATCTGAGCTGGACACCCTTTGGAGACAGCCTGTAGCTCAGCACCACTGGCAGAGCTGGAGCAACCAGACCCTGCCATATATTTCTCAAATACCCAGCTATTTTCCCAAAAGGACAGCTGCTACTGCAGGACACATGCTCAGCATGGGGACATTTCCCTTTGAAAGTGACAATTGCCATAAAAAGGAAGCTTTTGGACCATCACTGACTCTATGCCACTGTTAAATGCTCTGTGCATGCAAGCTTTCCTTGGTGGATCCTTTTTCCATCAGATCCTTGAAGCAAAATCATGGCTGGGGAATCCCAGGTGTAGTTTGGGGCTGTCCAACAGTGTGTGCCTCTCAGGTTGTCACTCTGTCCTGAGCTGGTGACAGCCTCCACAGGATGCCCCCTACAACCTCTCAGGTGAGCTCAGCAGCAATGCCCAGCTACCAGGGAGCTTCTTCCCATCCTCCCTGCCTGCAGATGATGGTACATTTGGACTCACAACTGGACTTTACCTGCTAACAAGCAAATACAGAACCACCACAACTCTCTATTCCCGTAATAAGCACCAGGAGGAGACTGCAAGGACCTGGACTCAACTTTGCATCTCTTTCCATGAGCCTCAATCACATCATGCATTAGCCTGGGATATTTTTGCCATCAATACATCTGTTTTCTTTTTCTAAATTGCATTAAAATATAGAGCCAGGGCTTGCAACAGCAGCCAGACTTCCCCTTGTTACTTGAACTGCTGCTTGGGGTAGCCAAGCATGGGTAGATAACTAGACCCAGCTGGGGCAGTCACATCAAACAGGCAATAACCCACGTGGGGAGGCTTTTCATAGAATCATTTGGTTGGAAAAGACCTTTGCAATCATCAAATCCAACAGTACCTGTCCAAAATAAAAGGATGCCAAAGGCTTGGCAGCCATAGAAGCACAGCCAGAGTCAACCCGCATCACCTTGAGGTTGTTCTGGGGTGCAATGATCACATCGAGGTGTGTTTGCTAGAGGTTTGTACCATCTCCTAAGGAAAATGGTGAGCAAAGAGTGTTTTATTTAAATAAATAATGGATAGGATACATGACATGAAAGTGAATGTTGTAGTGGTGCCTCATATGAGGAAAAAATTCTTCACTGAAAGGGTGATTGGCCATTGGAATGGGCTGCCCAGGGAGGGGGTGGAGTCACCGACCCTGGAGGTGTTTAAGGGGAGACTGGATGAGGCACTGAGTGCCATGGGTTAGATGATGGTTGGTGTTGGTGTTGGTGTTGGGTTATAGGTTGGACTTGATGATCTCAGAGGTCCTTTCCAACCTTGTGATCCTGTGATACTGTGTGATGCCATCAAGACCTTCCCAAGGCAGGGAGAACGAGCATTTTAGTGCTCACTGTTGGGTTATTCCAGCAGTGTCACATCAGAGCTGGTTGGATACAGCTGGAGAACTGAAAGAAAGAACAAGGGTTTCTTGTTTCAGAGAAAATCCCAGGAATGAGGCATTTTGGTAGGAGCTGGAGACTTGCTGCTGGCTCAGCGGTTGTCCTGGGTGGGACACTTCATCATTGTGTCACCTCTGACTGCTGCTGTCACTGCTGGAACCAGGGTGAGTGCTGCCAGCTCTGCAGAAGCCACCCTCGTCCTCATCCCAGCCAGGAATGGTGTTCAGGAGCCAAGGGCACCTTTCGTGCAGCCGGTGCCTTGGGTTTATCTCCTGTGCCTTGCTCTTGTTGAGCCTTTCACAAGGAGCTGCCACCAGAAGAACGCCAGCAGCTCCAGCTCAGGGAGGGACCATCTGGCTGCAGCATGTGCAGCATTTTTCTCTCTCCTGGAAGGTGGGAAATGCAAAAAGCAAAGCTCATCATGAGAAAGGCTTAAGCACATCCCCACAGGCCCTGGGGACCGCAGTGCATTGGCAAGTGTCACTTGCCTAGGGTGCACATAGGGCTGGATGAGTTATCCAGGTGTCACTCAGCACCCTGGTGCGTTTCTGCTCTGCAGAGCTGGTGGGCAGTGGGGTCTCCTGCACCCCCCTGACCTACATGGCCAAGGAGAAATGGTGAAAAGGGGGCATCTGCCCCCCAATCTCTGCCCTGGCCACACATCCTGGCATTAGTTAAACACCCCAGCCAAGGTTGTCCACCCCAGCACTGCCTGTGCACCCCAACACAGGCTGCCAGCAGGACCCACAGTGCAGGGTGAAGAATGAAGGATGGAGGGTGAAGGATGAAGGATGGAGGGTGAAGGATGAAGGATGGAGGGTGAAGGATGCACAGCGCAGGGTGAAAGGTGGAGGTTACATAATGCAGGATGCAGAGTGCAGAGCAAAGGATGCAGGGTGAAAGGTGCAGGATGTAGGGCACTGGGTGCAGCATGAAGGGTGCAGGAGGCCCAATGTAGAGCACAGGGTGCAGAGTGTGGGGTGCAGGGCTAAGGGATGCAGTCTGATGGGTGCAGGGTGCAGGCTGAGGGTGAGGGGTGCAGGGAGCAGGATGCAGGGAGCAGGCTGAGGGTGTGGGGTGCAGGGAGCAGGATGCAGGGAGCAGGGTGATGGGTGCAGGGACAGGATGCAGGGGTGTAGGGAGCAGGATGCGGGGAGCAGTCTGAAGGGGTGCAGGGTGCAGGTTGAGGGTGTGGGGTGCAAGAAGCAAGATGCAGGAAGCAGTCTGAGGGTGTGGGGTCCAGGGAGGAGAATGCAGGGAGCAGGCTGATGGGTGCAGGGTGCAGGCTGAGGGTGTGGGATGCAGGGAGCAGGATGCAGGGAGCAGGCTGAGGGGTGTAGGGTGCAGGTTGAGGGTGTGGGGTGCAGGATGCAGGACGCAGGGAGCAGGCTGATGGGTGTAGGGTGCAGGTTGAGGGTGTGGGGTGCAGGATGCAGGACGCAGGGAGCAGGCTGATGGGTGTAGGGTGCAGGTTGAGGGTGTGGGGTGCAGGGAGAAGGGTGCAGGATGCAGGGAGCAGGCTGATGGGTGCAGGGAGCAGGTTGAGGATGTGGGGTGCAGGGAGCAAGATGCAGGACGCAGGGAGCAGGCTGATGGGTGCAGGGTGCAGGTCGGTGCCGCTCGCGGGCTGCCAGCACCACCTCGTGGCTGCGCCGCTCCGCACCGCCCGGCCCCGCCGCTCCCCGCTGCTGCCTCCCCCGGCCCTTGCTGCCCATCCCAGTCCCCTCCGACCTGACCACGGCGAGGAATCGCTGAACCCCTCCTCCAGCACAGGGCTGAGCCGGGAGAGCCCCAGTTCCTGAGAGCCCCGGCTGCGATGGGTGATGGGCACATCTTGCCCCCCCCCCCCCCCCTCCCCCGGGCTGCTGCAGGGCAGGGACCCCCTGCCAGGGCGTGCACCCACCCGTGGGGACCCTCAACGGGGCGTAGCCTTGTGCGTGATGCATTCCGTGACGCGTCGTGTGCATCCCAGCACCGTGGGCACCCCACCATGGTGCTCACCCCATCCTCCTCTGTCCCTGGGCAGGATGTGCACCCTGTGTGCACCCCACTTTCATAGAATCATGGAATGGTTTAGGTTGGAAGGGACCTCAAAGCCCATCCAGTTCCACCCCCTGCCATGGGCAGGGACACCTCCCACTGGATCAGGGGGCTCAAAGCCCCATCCAACCTGACCTTGAACACCTCCAGGGATGGGGCAGCCACCACTGCTCTGGGCAACCTGGGCCAGGGCCTCCCCACCCTCACAGCAAAACATTTCTTCCTAAAATCTCATCTCAATCTCCCCTCTTTCAGCTCAAAACCCTTCCCCCTCATCCTCTCCCTGCACTCCCTGATCAAAAGCCCCTCCCCAGCTTTCCTGGAGCCCCTTTCAGTCCTGGGAGGCTGCTCTAAGGTCTCCCCAGAGCCTCTTCTCCAGGCTGAACAACCCCAACTCTCTCAGCCTGTTCCATATCCCTCTTACATTAGGGATTCCTGAACTGGACACAACACCCCAGGTGGGGTATCATGAGAACAGAGTAGAGGGGTGGAATCCCCTCCCTTGCCCTGCTGGCCATGCTTGATGTCCAGGACATGCTTAGGCCTTCTGGGCTGCAAACTTCTCATCAATCAACACCCCACTGTGCTCACCACGAGCACCTCCCCCACAATCACCACACCCTCCTCCAGCAGCGACCCTCAGGGTGCCACAGGCTGGCAGCAGGGTCCAGGGCTCCAACCTGCCATGCCCCCAAACGATGCCACCCCTGCCTGCACCCACGGGGCAGCCAGCTGTGCCCTCACCGTGCCATTGTGGCGAGTTAATATCCATTAGGTCTGTTTAATACCTCCCCCTTCCTCCACCTCCTGCCCACTCAGCAAGTATCAGGAAAGACCCCAGAAGGACAAATCTGCCAGGTTTATTCCAAACCAGACTTTATTAACGAGAGGCAAGGCACTGGGGCCAGGCAAGCACAGCCTGAGGGAAACCTGACCTGTGCTCCTGTGAGGGCCAGGGATGTGTCCTCCTGCAGGGATGACAGGGCAGGAGAGCTCTGAGGAGCTGGGACCACCAGAGCAGGAGAGCCCTCGAGGAGTTGAGGTCACTGTTGACACTGGGGGCATGCCTTGGGATGTCTGCCTCCAGCCACAGATCCAAGAGGTTCATTTTCCTCCAGGCCATCTGAGGAGGCAACCCCGGCCAGATCCTGCATCCTGGTCCACGGCCAGTCCCCAGAGCCTTTCCAAAAGGCACCACAGTCCTGGGGCACCAAGCAACACCACAGCAGCTGGTGAAACCCAAACCCTCCCAAGGCAAGGTGGGAGCCTCCACTAGAAGAAGAGGGTATGGAGGCACCAGCAAAGGCACCAGACAAACACAGAGTTTATAAGAGCTGTTAAAAGTCTTTCTCAGCCCTTACTGATTTTCCCTGCTTGGCACTTCATCCCTTTCAAATTAAAACAAAGACCTACAAGAAGGCACAACCAGCCCAGCTGCTCCTGCATGCAGAGCCCAGGGCTAATGCAGAGCTGGGGCTGTCCCCACCTGGAGGAACACAGCCACAGCAGCTCCAACCCAGCAGTGGAGTGCCCGGGGCTGCCTCAGCTGAAGTCCCGGTCTGGCAGCACCAGTGGAGCCACTAAGGTCCAGAGGTAGAGCAGGAGCCCAGCCCAGCTGGAGGAGATCTTCACCCACACGGCGGTCCAGGGGCTTGTCAGCTCCTGCAAGGTCTCATCTGGCCTGAAAAAGCAAACAAGAGGGTGACAGTCATCACTGGGCTGTGGGGTGGCATCACCTGAGCACAGCCAGCAGCAGCCACTCAGGGGAGGGAATGGAAGCTGTGAGCACTGAGCCATAGGTGAAATGCAGAGAGCACAGAGTGGAGAATGACAGAAGGGTTTGGGTCAGAAGGGACCTTAAATATCATCCAGTTCTAACCCCCCTGCCATGGGCAGGGATACCTCCTACTAGACCAGGCTGCTCAAGACTCCATCCAACCTGGCCTTGAACACTTTCAGGGAGGGGGAAGCCACAAGAAGACCCAGGCCTGCAGCCACGCAACCCCCCGCAGCTCACCCAGGTGATGTGACCCCACTGCTGTAGCCTACAGCACCCCAGGGGTCCCCGCTCACCCCCACATCCCACGCTGCAGCTGAGGATGCTGGTGACCTTCCCCAACCCTGCTCCCTAACCATCTCCATGGGCAACGAGGAGGGCTGCAAAGCCCAAGCATCTTCATCTCTCCATGACCAAGGACTTGGGGGTGTTCAGAGCTGGCTCCATGTCTCTGGGTCTAGTGTAAATTCTACTTTGGGATGTGGCAAACCTCAATACCAATTCCACTGGTTCCTCACCAGTGGAAGCTGGTAAGCCCAGGCACAACCTGCCACAGGCAGCCCTGTGCTACCCAAAATTAATTAACAGTGATTAGAGTGCACCTTAAGTGGGCTTTGCACACAGATACAGCTCAGCAAACAGCTTGGCCCAGCACAAGAGGGAGGACACCAGGACAAGGGAAGAAAGAGGGAGGACACCAGGAGAAGGGGATGAAGAAGGGGGATACCAGGAGAAGGGGATGCAGAGGGAGGACACCAGGACAAGGGAAGGAAGAGGGAGGACACCAGGAGAAGGGGTTGCAGAGGGAGGACACCAGGAGGAGGGGATGAGAGGGAGGACACCAGGAGAAGGGGATGCAGAGGGAGGACACCAGGAGAAGGGGATGAAGAAGGAGGACACCAGGAGAAGGGGATGCAGAGGGAACACACCAGGACAAGGAGACCAAGAGGGAACACACCAGGACAAGGGGATGAAGAAGGAGGACACCAGGAGAAGGGGATGCAGAGGGAGGACACCAGGAAAAGGGGATGCAGAGGGAGGACACCAGGAGGAGGGGATGAAGAAGGAGGACACCAGGAGAAGGGGATGAGAGGGAACACACCAGGAGAAGGGGATGCAGAGGGAGGACACCAGGAGAAGGGGATGCAGAAGGAGGACACCAGGAGAAGGGGATGCAGAGGGAACACACCAGGAGAAGGGGATGCAGAGGGAGGACACCAGGAGGAGGGGATGAAGAAGGAGGACACCAGGAGAAGGGGATGAGAGGGAGGACACCAGGAGAAGAGGATGCAGAGGGAGGACACCAGGAGAAGGGGATGCAGAAGGAGGACACCAGGAGAAGGGGATGCAGAGGGAGGAGGACACCAGGACAAGGGGTTGCAGAGGGAGGACACCAGGAGAAGGGGTTGCAGAGGGAGGACACCAGGAGAAGGGGATGCAGAGGGAACACACCAGGAGAAGGGGATGAAGAAGGAGGACACCAGGAGGGAGGGGATGCAGAGGGAGGAGGACAGACCCGGTCCCTGCAGGAGCTCTGCCCACCTGTACCAGTTGGTGAGGGTCATCATGATGTAGAGGGCAGCGAGGAGGAGGCAGAGGTGGAAGAAGGTGTAGCTGTAGGCGACGCCGTCCTGCTCGTTGTCGTAGGCGCGGTGCTCGCCGCTCTCCGCCGCCCCCGCCGCGCCGCCCGCCCCGCCCCCGCTCCCCTCCGTCAGCATCAGCTTGTTGACCTGCGGGTGGTCCGAGGAGCGGACACTGCGGGCAGAGGGACAGCAGGCTCAGGGCCGCCTGCACGCTGCCCCCAGCCCGAGCTCAGCCTTCCCCCTCAAGCCCACCTGCCGTGGGATGCCCTGCAGGGGCAATTTGGGGGACGCAGCTTGTGTGGAAACCCTAAAAGCTGGAAGCAGAACCCAGCAGGGCAGCCCCGTGTCCCTGAGGACTGGGAAAGCTTGGCCAGAGGCACTGAGTGACCAAAGCCCTGGACCAAGCTGTGGCCTCCCCTCCATCCCCTCCAGCATCACCTTTCCCTAAAAGCATCCTCATTTCTGGTCCAGACACACAGAGGAACGGTGCAGTCCCCAGGGACATGAGCCAAGTCCTCACCTGATGAAGAGGGTGCAGAGGATGAAGATCACCAACCCCACGATGCTCGGGGCATCCCACCAGGTTGTCACCAGCTGGGTGGCTGACACTGAGCCCGTGTTGTTCCTCACCAGCAGTGTGGGGTTACAGGCCTGGGCTGGGGACACACATAGGGGGTTCAGCACATTTCCTCAGCCCTTATGGTCTGCAGAGACCTGTCCTGCCCTGTGCAACCCCTTCCCAACCCCAAGGCTGCATCCTGCTTACTTGGTACATTGGCCAGGGCAGACCAGGTGACATAGATGGTGTAGAGGGTGATGAGGGACGCCTGCAGCAGCCCCGAGTGCGGCTGAGCGTCCTGCAAACACAACGGTGGGTGCTGAGGGCTGGTCCTGTACCCTGCTGTGACACAGCCATCAGCCTCCCCACCACCTCACCTGGATCTTGGGCAGGATGGACACAACAGAGACAATGAGGCAGAGGATGAGGTTGATGCTGATGAGGACCTTGCCCTCTGTGCAATCCTCGGGCTTGGTGTAGAAGACATAGAGCAGCACTACGCCCGCAATGGAGAGGGAGTAGAAGATGAATGTGACAATGCAAAGAGCTGAGGGAGAAAGGAAAAGGGAAAGAGGTTGGAGCGGAGTCGTGACACCCCACCCCGACACCCTCAGTGTCACCCACACCCAGGATGAGCATCCCCATCCCTAAACCCTCTGCCAGCTGTACCAACCTGCGTACCACCCCTTGGCGTTGCTCTCGTCCGCGTTGTGCAGCCACAGTTGGCTCCAGGAGTGGGCGAAGTCGATGAGGAGGATGAGCTGGATGAGGATGAAGAGGAAGGAGCCGACCACGCCAAAGTAAAACCAGACTTGAGGGGAAGAGAAAAGCCAGCTAAAAGCAGGGATAATGGGAATTTGACAACGGCAGGGGCACACGGTAGCAGGGATGCTGACTCCAGCCCTGGGATGCAGAGGACAGCGTGGGCAGCTCCTCACCTGAGGTGAAGGCACCATCTGGGATGTAGAAGGCACCCACCGTGATCCCCACCAGCACCAGGAACTTGAAGAACCAGAAGCTGCAGGAATAGAGAGGAGGCACAACCTGCAAGCGGGAACGCAGCGGGGAAGGGGGGGGGGGGTCTGGCCCCTCTGACACCAGCACCCTCCCTGCAGGGACCAGCACCCTCCCTGCAGGGACCAAGGCTCACCCGTTGTGCACGGCGGCTCGCGGGTCCTTGCTGCTGCGCACGCACACCGTGAGCACGGCGAAGAGGAAGAAGAAGGCGGCCATGGCGAAGCCCATGCGGTACACAGCTTTGTGGCCCAGGAAACTGCTGCAGTCAACATTGCTCTGGACCCCCAGGACTGATCCACTGCCTTCACAGAAGCCAGGGAGCTGTAAATCACAGAATCACAGAATCGCTTGCTCGGCAAAGACCTTTGAGATCATTGAGTCCAACCATACCTGTCCACTACTAAACCATCCCTGTGCATCTCCTTTACCTGTCTTTTAAACCCCTCCAGGGATGGTGACTCTGTCACCTCCCTGGGCAGCTGTTCCAGTCTGAGAACCCCTTCAGTAAAGAAATTTTTTCTGATGCCTAATTTGAACCTCCCCTGGCCCAACTTGAGGCCATTTCCTCTCGTCTTGTCACCGGTCACTTGGGAGAAGAGCCCAGCACCCACCTCACCACAACCTGCCTTCAAGTGGTTCTAGACAGCAGTAAGGCCTCCCCTCAGCCTCCATTTCTAATTAATCCCAGTTCCCTCAATGCTCTTCATAAGATGTGTTCTCCATCCCTTTCACCAGCTTTGTTGCCCTTCTCAGGACACACCCCAGCAGCTCAATGTCCCTCAAATGTGATGGGAAGGTGGGCATCACCCCAACATCCTGCGCCTGCCATGAGCCCTGGTGCCACCAAAGATGGACCAGCCCATGAGTGCTCCAAAGTCACCTGTAAAGGAAGCAGTTGGCCTGCCTGAGGACAGTAGTAGGGTGACACAGCTAAAACCACCCAGGTAAGGCAAGCGTTTCCCCACAAAGCCTGGCCCAGACCTCAGCTGCCTGCATCTGAAATCCCATCTCCATGACTTGCAAGTCACCTGGCCAATAGAACCCTCAAAAATGGGATATAGGAAACTTTCCTGGGAGACACCTGGGAAAACCAGATAATGCATGAACTTATCCCACAGCATTGTTCTCTCTGTGGAAACCCAGGGTTAATAACCCCCTCCTCCAGTGAGATGCTCAACTAAAACAGAACAGAAACAATGTCACATCTCCAAGATTCAGTTTCTGATTCATCCTCATATACCCACCACAAATTAAACCCCTTCCCTGTGGTGACCAAGCCCAGCAACCTCTGGGAGTTGCTTACCTTGTGCAGCTCCTTCTCCACGCCAGGGATTATCATAATGATGGACACGAGGGTGCCGAGGAAGAGGAAGAAGGTGAAGAGGAGACGGGAGATGGTGGAGTTCTTGGTCGAGGGGCAGCAGCCACAGAGCAGGCATGGTGCAGAGCCACAGAGACAGGACACCTGCAACAAGAGCATCCTCACATCAGAGGAGTCAAAATTGTCCCCAGAACACATGTCCAGGTCGAACCATAAGGAGATCTGCCCAGGAATCCACATCGCTGCTTCCTTAAAACTTCTCATCAGCAGGCATTGGAACCCGTGGCCTGCAGGAGCTCATGGAAACGGCCCTGAATCCACTGAAAAAGTTGCTGAAAAGCAGAGGAGCCACGGGAACAGGTTCATTGCAATAACCAAGCACCTTGGAAAATTACACCGTGAGTCCTGGAGACACCCGCGTTGTATTTTTGCTTCCCAGCAATTGCACGTGGACAAAGGCTCCAGTCAGAACAAAGCCCAGCCCTGCAGGAGCCTCCTTTTACAATAAAAAAATGAATTAGTAAAATAACCACGGAATCACAGGACTGTTTGGGTTGGAAAAGGCCTTTAAGATCATCAAGCCCAACCCCTAAGCCAACACTGCCAAGTCCATCACTAAGCCATGTCCCTAAGCACCACATCTCTACGTCTTTTGAACAGCTCCAGGGATGGGGACTCCAACACTGCCCTGGGCAGCCTCTGCCAGGGCTTGAAAACATTTTCCAACAGTAATATTTCCTAATATGCAGCCTAAACCTCCCCTTGGCACAACCTGAGGACATTTCCTTTCATTCCATCACTTGTCACTTGAGAGAAGAGCCCAGCACCCATCTCACCACAACCTCCTTTCGGGAGCTGTAGAGAGCAATGAGGTCTCCCCTCAGCCTCCTCTCCTTCAGATAAACAGCCCCAGGTCCCTCAGCCACTCCCACAACCCCTGTTCTCCAGCCCCTTCCCCAGCTCCATTCCCTTCTCCGGACACGCTCCAGCCCCTCAAGGTCTTTCTTGCACTGAGGGGCCCAAAACTGACCCCAGGATTCCACGTGTGGCTTCACCAGCATCAAGTCCAGCCGGACAATCCCTTCCCTTCTGCTCCTTCTCCATGGCTGATCCAAGCCAGGATGCTGGTGGCCTTCTTGCCCACCTGGGCCACTGCTGGCTCATGTTCAGCAGCTGTTGACCAGCACCATCAGGTCCTTTTCTGCCAGGCAGCTTTCCAGCTGCTCTTCCCTGAGCCTGGAGCACTGCACGGGGTGGTGGTGGCCCAAGTGCAGGACCTGACACCGAGCCTTGTTGAAGGACCCAACACAACCTTAACCTAGGGCAGCTTTTTCAACGTATGATGGGATGGGGAAAACACTGATGTCAGCACCACAGGGAAACTACTGCGGTCTGCCCTCCTTCCCCTGCCCCAAAGACAACTTCAAAGGGAGGGAAACTGAGGCACAGCATCCCTGAGAGTCCCTGCTGGGCTCTGGCTTCCCAAATCCAGCATCACCAGTGCTGGGAGCAACCCCACTCCGGGGGCTCCAACTGCTGTGCCAGAGCTGGGTGCAAATCTGGGGTTCAGGGAAACCCCAGCTTAATGAAACCCAACCTTGTTGCCTGGCAAACTATTGGCAGGGGTTTCCTGCACCAGGATTGTGTGGAATAAGGCTTGGAGGGAGAAAAAGGAATTTTTTATTAAACAATATTCTTAGGTTTCCCTGGTTCCTGCAAACCATTGCAAGAGGAACGTTAAGGAGATGCTGTTTGAATCCCAGCAGTTGGGCTGGGCTGAGTTTTGCTGCTCCAGTTTCCTCTGTTCCCATCAGCCTGTCCAACAATTTGGATATTTATCTGCTTATTTAACACCCACAGAAGTGTGGGAGAGCCCCAGTCATTTGCCTTAGAGGAAGAAAGGCTGCAGGAGGTCTGTGTAACAGGTTTTAATGCCCACAGTGGGGCAGGAATGCAGGAATGCTGCCCTGACTGGGCATTCCTGAACCGGATGGGGAAGATTTTCAGGCTAGGAGTGATTCACACCCGCCCCAGGATCTCCCATCGTGCTGCCACATCCTGAAATCCTCTCTGTTCTCAAAAGCAGGTGAAGTTAGTGTCACTTCTGGGTCACTAATCCACTCTGTCATAAGAGCAGAAGGTCCCATGTTAAATGTTTGTGGAAAAAAAACAGGGGAATAAGTTCTCTCTTGGGTTTCAGTGAAGATGCCACACTGTCAGGAGTTACCAGGGCTGGTCAGGGAAGTGTCATGGAAACATGGAATGGTTTGGGTTGGAAGGGACCTCAAAGCCCATCCAGTTCCACCCCCTGCCATGGGCAGGGACACCTCCCACTGGATCAGGGGGCTCAAAGCCCCATCCAACCTGGTCTTGAACACCTCCAGGGATGGGGCAGCCACCACTGCTCTGGGCAACCTGGGCCAGGGCCTCCCCACCCTCACAGCAAAACATTTCTTCCTAAAATCTCATCTCAATCTCCCCTCTTTCAGATGAAAACCCATCCCCCTCATCCTATCCCTGCACTCCCTGATCAAGAGTCCCTCCTCAGCTTTCCTGGAGCCCCTTTCAGTACTGGAAGGCTGCTCCAAAGCCTCCTTAGAGCCTTCTCTTCTCCAGGCTGAACAACCCCAACTCTCTCAGTCTGTCCTCGTTACAGGAGGTGCTCCACCCCTCGGATCATCTCTGTGACCTCCTGTAGACTCACTCTAGCATCTCCAGGTCCTTCCTGTGCTCAGGACTCCAGAAATGGACACAGGGCTCCAGGTGGGGTCTCACCAGAGCAGAGCAGAGGGGATGAATCCCCTCCCTCTCCCTGCTGGTCCCACTACTTTGGATGTAGCCCAGGACACGGGTGGTTTCTGGGCAGTGAGCACACATTGCAGGCTCATGTTGAGCTTCTCATCCCCCAGCACCCCAAGTCCTTCTCCTCAGTGCTGCTCCCAATCCCTTCTCTGCCCAGCCTATAACTGTGCTTGGGATTGCCCCGACCCAAGTGCAGGACCTTGCACTTGGCCTTGTTGAACTTCATGAGGTTCACACAGCTCAACCTCTCCAGCCTGTCCAGGTCCCTCTGGATGCCATCCCTTCTCTCCAACCTGTCCATGGCACCACACAGCTTGGTGTCCTCACAAACTTGCTGCGGGTGCCCTCAATCCCACTGTCCATGTCTGGGACAAAGATGTTCAACACCAGGGGTCCCAATACCGACCCTTGAGAGACACCACTCATCACTGGTCTAATTGCTTCACTTCCTAAATGTTTTTCTTCAGCTCAAATGCATTCCCAAATCCATTTGTTTCAAAATTTACAGCACCAGGTGTTTCTAACTCCTGTATCAGAGCCAGCCTCTTCCTAGGAAATCCTGCAACCATCTCTTGGCCTTGGCAAACTACTTCCCCTCTTCTTACAAGCTAACTTCATTGATTTATTTTGCTTTCAATACTTCATTTCTTCCCTTTGAAGAGCTCTTCCTCTCCTGCACTTGAGACACATCAGCCAGCCAGATGCAACTACAAGCAGGAGATGAGTTCAGCTCTCTTCTAATATTAAGGGATGTGCATGTATTGGGTGTTTTAATGTGGCCATGTACTTGCTAATTATGCCCAGCAATCAATAGTAATGAAGTATCGCTCAGTATCAGCTCAAATATACACTTTTCATGACTAAAATTAGTCTAAGAAATGGATGTGGCAGAACAGAAAACCAGATGTTGAGCTGCTGTGTAAGCAGGACCTCAAACCCACAGCTCCCTCATCAGGGATGCTCACGGATGCTCATGAGCGAACACTTTGATGCCCTCAAATCACTGGAGGTGGCTTGAATTTGTTTTTTAAGCATAAGCACATCATTATTTGAGAAAAAAACCACCTCCTTCCTGATTTATTCCTCCTTACTCATGTCCCATGAGGATCCCCCATCCCTGGAGGTGTTCAAGGCCAGGTTGGATGGGGATTTGAGCCCCCTGATCCAGTGGGAGGTGTCCCTGCCCATGGCAGGGGTTGGAACTGGATGGGTTTTGACGTCCCTTCCAACCCATTCCATGATTCTGTGCCCTGCTGTTGGGAGCCAGGAGAGTCCTCACATCCCACAGGGACCCTCATCCCTCTCTCCAGGAGCTGCTCAAGGGACATCACTTCATGCTTTCAACTTAAAAGCAGGAAAAAACTGCCTTCAATTAGAGATTGCTTCCTTTCAGCCTCAGCAGAGGCACCACTTGCACAGGAACGTGTTTAAAACGCACCAGCCTTACTGTCCTTCCCTTCAAGTAATAAAAAGAAGAGAACAACATCAAAAATTCCTTTTAATGCAGAATTACTGCACTATTAGACCTGATGGGGCAAAGCACCTTAGTGCATCCTTAACTTTGAGCACATCAACACCTCCAGCTCCTCTCCTCTCAGTGCCAACTGAAACATAAAGTCCCCAAATCTCTGAAATTGGCCTGGAAAGATGCTTTGTCATTTAGGAGGTTTTTGGATTTGGGGGTTCCGATGTCCACGTGTCACTAAACTCTTGCAGGAGGCCCAGTATCACAGTATCACAGTATCACAAGGTTGGAAAGGACCTCTGAGATCATCTAGTTCAACCTATAACCCAACACTAACACCAACACTAACACCAACCATCATCTAAACCATGGCACTCAGTGCCTCATCCAGTCTCCCCTTAAACACCTCCAGGGTCAGTGACTCCACCCCCTCCCTGGGCAGCCCATTCCAATGACCAATCACCCTTTCAGGGAAGAACTTTTTCCTCACATCAAGTCTAAACTTTCCCTGACCAAGCTTGAGTCCATGCCCTCTAGTTCTGTCCCTGGTCACCTGAGAGAAGAGACCAACCCCTGCCCTACTACAACCTCCTTTTAGGGAGTTGTAGAGAGCAATGAGGTCTCCCCTGAGCCTCCTCTTCTTCAGACTAAACAGCCCCAACTCCCTCAGTCGCTCCTCGTAGGGCTTGTGCTCCAGCCCCTTCACCATCTTCGTTGCCCTCCTCTGGACACTCTCCAGCATCCTGACATCTTTCCCAAACTGGGGGGCCCAGAACTGGGCACAGTATTCAAGGTGAGGCCTGACCAGTGCTGAGTACAGGGGGACGATAACTCCTCTGGTCCTGCTCCCCACACTATTCCTGATGCAGCCCAGGATGCCATTGGCCTTCTTGGCCACCTGGGCACACTGCTGGCTCATGGTGAGCTTCCTGGCCACCAGCACTCCCAGGTCCCTTTCTGCCTGACTCCTCTCCAGCCACTCTGTCCCCAGTCTGTAGCTCTGCATGGGATTGTTGTGTCCAAAATGAAGTACCCGACATTTGGACTCATTAAACATCATCCCATTAGAATCAGCCCAGCTCTCCAGTCTGTCCAGGTCCCTCTGTAGGGCCATCCTACCCTCTAACAGATCAACCCTTCCTCCCAGCTTGGTATCATCTTCAAACTTGCTGATGATGGACTCAATCCCCTCATCCAAATCGTCAATAAAGATGTTAAACAGGACGGGACCCAACACCGATCCCTGGGGACACCACTGGTGACCAACTGGATGAGACACCATTGCCCACCACTCTCTGGGCTCGGCCATCCAGCCAATTCCTAACCCAGCACAAAGTGCTCCCATCTAAGCCACGGGCTGCCAGCTTCCCTAGGAGTCTACTGTGGGAGACAGTGTCAAAGGCCTTACTGAAGTCCAGGTATACCACATCCACAGCCTTCCTCTCATCCACCAGGCGAGTCACATGGTCGTAAAAGGAGATCAGGTTGGTCAGGCAGGACCTACCCCTCCTAAATCCATGCTGGCTGGGCCTGATTTCTTGACCGTTCTGCAGGTGGTGCATGATTTCACCCAGGATTATCTGCTCCATGATTTTACCTGGGACCGAGGTCAGGCTGACAGGTCTGTAATTACCTGGATCATCCTTACGGCCCTTCTTGTGGATGGGCGTCACATTGGCCAACTTCCAGTCTTCCGGGACCTCTCCAGTGAGCCAGGACTGCTGAAAGATGATGGAGAGTGGCTTAGCAAGCTCATCCACCAGCTCTCTCAGCACCCTAGGATGGATCCCATCCGGTCCCATAGACTTATGAGGGTCCAAGCGGCTCAGCAGGTCTCTAACCTCCTCCTCATGGATTGCAGGAGGGCCATATTTCACTCTGCCCCCATCAACCACTTCAGAGGGCCAACTGTCAAGTGAGCTGACATCCTTGTTGGGCAGTCTCGGGTATCATGTTTACCCTGGGGTTGGTGCAGGTGGAGGAGGAGGAAGGGGTGTCCACGGGGGCGATGATGGAGTTGGGCTGAAGGGAAACCCTTGCTCCACGTGCAGCCTCCAGACCCTGTGGTTGACCTCTGGGAAAGCTGTTGGTGGATGACATAGTTTCTAGTACGAGGTTTTGGGGAGACCACAGCATCCCTGGAGCCTGCTGGAGGTTTCTTTTCAAGGATGACCCTTCCATGGCCAAGCTTCATGGCTGTATTTCAGGTTTTACAGCTTCTTGTGATCACGGGAAGGCAACAACCAAGGCAATGAAGTACAGCAGCCCCGTCCCCCTGACCTGCTTTGTGCAGCAGTGACTTGGGAGTCCTGTGGGAGCCTCTTTTCATGGCTTCTGGGGCATTTTTTTGGGTATCCCTGCTCTAAGGTCCTTCACAAAGGAAGCAAAGGAACCCTGTGGCACACATTAACCCAATCTGCTGCCTGGGCATCTCTGGATTTCAGGCTTTTTCTTTAAAAAGTAGCCACAAAGTTGGTGAAGGGTTTAAAGTGAAGCCATGTGAGAAGCAGCTGAAGTCACTTGTTCTCAGCCTGGAGAAGAGGAGACTGAGGGGAGACCTCATCACGGTCTGCAGCTTCCTCACCAAGGGAGGAGGAGGAGGAGCCATGGAGCTCTTCTCTCTGACAGGACCAGAGGGAATGGCAGGAAGATGTGCCAGGGGAGGGTTGGGTTGGACACTAGGAAAGGCTCTTCCCCCAGAGGGTGGTGGAGCACTGGAACAGCTCCCCAGGGAAGCAGTCACAGCCTGACAACATTCCAGAAGCATTTGGCCAATGCTCTCAGCCCCATGGGGTGAGTGTTGGAATCGTCCTGTGCAGGGATAGGAGATGGATCCTTGTGGGTCCCTTCCAACTCAGGGCATTCTGTGATTCTAAGAGCAAGGAAAATCCCCCCACGCCAAGGCAGTGCTGGACACGCTCCGATACAGCTCCTTTCAAAGACTTTCAAAGACGCTCGTTAGGATAAACGTGGCCAATGGCCAAACAGCAGGATGGAAAAAGCCAACCAGGGGAAGTGGCTGTAGCGTGAGAGCAGCACGTTAATGAGGAAGCATTGGTTTTCAGCCACTGCAGATGGAAGATTAACCTCCAGTTTCACTGTCAACCTCCTCATCAAACCCAGGTCACCTACAGCGCCATTCGTACAACGGGGATGCTGTGCCCGGTGGCTGGGAGAGCACAGCTGGAGCCAATCACTGTCCACCCAGTCCAACACGGAGAAATGGAACACCACCACCCCAACACCACCACCCCAACACCACCAACCCGTCAACGTGACCCCAACACCACCAACTCAACACAACCAACCCAGCTACACCCTAACAAAACGACCTCAACCACACCAACCCAGCAACACTCCCCCAACACCACCACCCCAACACCACCAACCCGTCAACGTGACCCCAACACCACCAACTCAGCACAACCAACCCAGCTACACCCTAACAAAACGACCTCAACCACACCAACCCAGCAACACTCCCCCAACACCACCACCCCAACACCACCAACCCGTCAACGTGACCCCAACACCACCAACTCAACACAACCAACCAAGCTACACCCTAACAAAACGATCTCAACCACACCAACCTAGCAACACTCCCCCAACACCACCACCCCAACACCACCAACTCAACACAACCAACCCAGCTACACCCCAACAAAATTACCTCAACCACACCAACCCAGCAACACTCCCCCAACACCACCACCCCAACACCACCAACTCAACACAACCAACCCAGCTACACCCCAACAAAATTACCTCAACCACACCAACCCAGCAACACTCCAACAACACGACACCGACACCAACTCAACAACACAAGCCCAAGCACACCAAACCAACTACAGCTCAATAACAACATCCCAACATTACCTCAACAACACCAACCCAGCCCCATCAACCCAACTATATCATGACATCACCTCCCTAACAATAATGTCCCAACATCATCAATGTGACCACAACACCACCAACACCATCAACCCAACTACACCCCAACAAAACCTCCCCAACAACACCAACCCAGCAACATGACATCAACACCACCTCAACAGCACAAGCCCAACCACACCAAATCAACTACACCCCAATAACAACATCCCAACATCACCCCAACACTACCAATCAAACCACATTAATCCAACCATACCACGACATCACCTTCCTAACAATAATGCCCCAACACCACTCCAACACCACCAACCCAACTACACCTCAACAAACAACCTCAACAACAATCCAGCAACACTTCCCCAACAACATGACACCAACACCACCTCAACAACACCAACCCAACCCCATCAACCCAACTACACCACAACATCACCTTCCTAACAATAGTGTCCCAACACCATCAACCCATCGTGACCCCCAACAACACCAACTCACCAACCCAACTCCACCCCAACAAAAGCTCCCCAACAACACCAACCCAGCAACACAACACCAACACCACCTCAACAACACAAGCCCAACCACACCAAACCGACACCCCAACAACATCCCAACAACATCAATATCCCAACCTCACCTCAACAACACCTATGAACCACATCAACCCAATTATACCATGACATCACCTCCCTAACAACAATGCCCCAATACCACCAGCCCAATCACACCAACCCACCTACACCTCGGCGACACCCCAACAACACTCTGACAACATGAGCCAAACTACACCCCAGGAACACCCCTTAAACACCACCAGCCTGACAGCACACCTCCTGCAAGCTGCCAGCAAATGCAAGGATGCAAAGACTGAGTCAACCAAAAGCAATGCCGAGCAACCGGTCTTTATCTGCTCTTAAAGAGTAACGCAGCAGGTTAATCAGTACCAAACCCACAAGGTCAGGTGCTGCCTTGGGATACTGGTGGCTCTCACGTAGCTCTGCATTGGTACAACGAGGTGCCCAAACCATGCCAGAGGGCTGCACCCACTCCTGGGGTTTGCTTTGGCTTGGGCAGGCTTCTGCTTGGCCAATACGTACCCCGTCCTCCAGGAAGGCAGCGTTGAGATGACGGCACTGCTCAAGGCAGTTGTGGGCAGAGCCCAGCAAATCACTGGAAGCAGAGAAGGGGAAATTTTTCTTGCATGGTGCAAATTTTCCCTCAGGAACAGTTTTAATGGGACAGTGCTGAAGAGGTGGCTCGGCAACCTGATGCTGCTTTTGAGTCAAACCATCAAATCACAGAATCATGGAATGGTTTGGGTCGGAAAGGGCCTCAAAGCCCATCCAGTTCCACCCCCTGCCATGGGCAGGGACACCTCCCACTGGATCAGGGGCTCCAAGCCCCATCCAGCCTGGCCTTGAACACCTCCAGGGATGGGGCAGCCACCACTGCTCTGGGCAACCTGGGCCAGGGCCTCCCCACCCTCACAGCAAAACATTTCTGCCCAAGATCTCATCTCAATCTCCCCTCTTTCAGATAAAAAACATTTCCCCTAATCCTATCCCTGCACTCCCTCATCAAGAGCCCCTCCCCAGCTTTCCTGATGCAGGTTGACCAGAAGGAGTTAGTTATGACTTTCTGATTATAAATTTCATAAATTACAAAGCCGGGGGGTGTTGTTAGGTTTTGGGGTGTGGAGGTTTTTCCCTGTTGTGTTTTCTCAGTTCAGAATTGAGCTAAAACAGCTTTACCAGCTCCACTGGAAGGAACAGGAGCACAAGACCTGTACAGAAACTCTACCCTGTTATCTCAGCCTGTGCTGGAATAGATTTTTGAGGGAAAATATCCAGAATCAAGCCAGAAACCCCCTCAATCCCACTCCAGAGTAACTCCAGGCTTTTCTGATACCTGTCCCTAAGGAAAAGTATCAGATGTGTGTTACAGAGGCCTTGCAGACTCCCCTCTGTCCGAGCTTACATTTCAAAAGCTCCCATTCGTTAAACCTCCAGAACTTTGAGGTCAAGTTACGAAACTGGCCCCATTTACAGGTTTCCAGGCCGCAGCTCCCGGATTGCTTTCGCAGCCCTTGCCTTGGCCCCATGCCCACAGGTGAGGCAACACCAGGAAAGGCAGTACCGGCCATGGGAAACTGTTTGCGTCACCGGGCACAGCACCCCGAAACACCAACCCTGTGTCATGGGGCATGGCACCCTGAAACACACACCCTGTGCCTACCCTGGCACCCCAAATCATGCACCCTGTGCCTGCCCCAGACCGTCACACCCTGAATCACACTCCCTGTGGCAGTCTTGGACCATCACACCCCATGCAGAGCCCACTCACTCATAGACCTTCATCCCCCCATCCCAGCTGCTCTTCCTCCATCCCCAGCCCCCACTTTGGGGCTCAGCAGTGAGAACCAGGAAGGACCCCCAAACCTTCAGCATCTCATGGGTGCTGCAGGGTGTCAGTCTCTCCTTCCCCAGGCACAGAATGACTGAACCCACTCCCCCACCTCACAGCTACCCATATCCCCTGGGTGCACTGGGGTGCACAGCCCCAAACACCCTCAAACACAAGGCTCCCCTTGACCACTACATTCATGGGGCCCAGAGTTCCTTGGAGTGAACCCTCCAGGTCACCCATGGACACTCAGGGTGCAGTGGGATGCCATGCTGGGGGTATTCTCTGTATCCCCCAGGCAAAGAGGGACGCATCCCCCTGGAGATCCCTCACTTCCCCCCAGGCACAGTGGGGTGCATCCCTTAGAACTCCCGCATCCCCTCAAGGCACAGAGGGGTGCATCCCCCCCAGGGTTCCCCTGCATCCCCCCATGTGCAGAGGGGTGCATCCCCCCAGGGGTCCCCTGCATCCCCCTCAGGCACAGTGGGATGCAGCCTCCCCAGGCACAGTGGGGTCCCCCCCATTCCCCTAGGCTCACTGGGGTGCATCCATTGGAACCCTCTGCATACACAGGGGTGCATCCCCCCGGAGGTGCCCCACATCCCCCCCCAGGTGCAGAGGGGTGCATCCCTTAGCCCCCCGACATACCCAGGGGTGCATCCCTTGGAACCCCCCCCGGTACCTCCCAGGCAGAGAGCGCAGCATCCCTTGTCCCCCCCTCCCCTTCCCTCCCCCGCCGGGGCTGCAGCGGCACCGGGTGCCCCGTGGACCCCGCAGGGTGTATCGAGGCACACCTCCAGGGTTCCCCCAGACCCCCCCACCCCCCAGCTTTCCCCCGGTCCCTTCGTCAGCAGCGCCCTCCCCCCTTCCCGGGCCGCCCCCGTTATTGTGGCGCTCGGAGCCGGCGCAGCCCCGCATCCTCCCCGCTCCCCATCCCGGTACCCCCAATCCCCACTCACGCAGCTGAGCAGGGAGCAAACACCGAGACATGCCCCCATGGTGCGGCAGCGGCTGCCACCGCCTCCCGCTCCCCTCTCCCGGTCCCGGTCCCCGGCGCTGGCTCCGCCCGGGGCGCTCCCGCAGCGCCCCCCCACCCCCCACACCCCGGGGCGGCCCCTGTGGGGGGCGGGGCCCTGAAGGGGGCAGGGAACACCTCCAGCCCCCCCTCCTCGAGCTCTTGCTTACACAGGGGCGCATCCCCGGGGTACCCCGCATCTCCCTAGGCGAGTCCCTCCCGGGGACAGGGAGCCCTTCCATCCCTCCCTGCCCCGATCCCCAGCTCGGGGCAACCTCCCCCGGAATCAGCCCCGCATCCCCCAGGTGTAGAGGGGTGCATCCCTTGGAACCCCCAGCATCCCCCCCTAGTGCAGAGGGGTGCATCCCCCTGCGAGTTCCCCGCATCTCCCGACACAGGGGTGCATGCATTCGGGTGTCCCTTGCATCCTCCCCACACACAGTGGTGCATCCCCCCATGGGTCCCCTGCATCCCCCCAGACGGGACCCTCCGGGGGGCAGGGAACCCCTCCATCCCCCTCAAACTCCCCGGACCGGGGGTCTGTGATGCCCCGGATCTGGGGCTCTCCCTCCCCTGGGGTGCATCCCCGGGGTACCCTGCATTTCACACATACACAAGGGTGCTTCCCCCACACACACCCACCCCGGGGGTACCCTCCATCCCTCAGACACAGCAGGGTGCATCCCCTCGGGGGGCCCCTGCATGCCCTGCCTACACAGGGGTGCATCTCCCCGTGGGTCCACCACATTCCCCCCAGGCAGGTCCCTCCAGGGGGCAGGGAGCCCCTCTATCCTCCATCCCCCCCAAGCCCAAGATGCCCTCAAACACCAGACTCCCCTGGCCATGATGCTTATGAGCCCCAGAGTTCCCTGAGTGAACTCTCCAAGTCTCCCCTGGGCACCCCAGGGTGCACTGTGACGCCCTGCTCCAGGGATCTCCTGCACCCCCCAACCCCATACACAGGGGTGAATCCCTCCAGGTCCCGAGGGGTATTTTGGGTGGGTTCACTGTGAACTGGGTCCCCTGGGAAAGGTCGGGTCGGGTCCCCACCAGTGCCTGTCCCGAGAGCACCCCACAATGCTGCGAAAGGGCCCGAGGTCACCCAGAACCCAGCTCCAGAAGAGGAGTTACTGAGGCCCTGTGATTTTTCACAGCTGAATGCTGCTTGTGCAGCCAGATGTGGCCTCACTGAGAGCTGCTGAGGGTTGACATGGGGTCAGTGACTTCAAGCCCAGAAAGAGCAGAGTGCCGGGCTACTTCTGGCTGTCACGTCCAGCACATCCACCAGATCCAACAGGCATACGGCTCCAGCACACCATTCTGCTCCAAGAACTCCCACCATCTCAAAATCACAGAACAGCTGAGGCTGGCAGGGACCTCTGGAGATTGTCTGATCCAGCCCCTTTCTCAAGCAGGGCCTCCTAGAGCCAGATGCCCAGGACCATGTCCAGATGACATTTGAGTATCTACAAGGATGGAGACCCCACAGCTTTCCTGGGCAGCCTGTGCCAGTGCTCGGTCATCTTCACATCCCAAAAGTGTTTTCTGATGTTCAGAGGGACCCTCTTGTGCTTCAGTGTGTGCCCATGGCTACTGGTCATGTCACTGGGCACCACTGAAAAGAGCCTGAATCAGTCCTCTTAGAACCCTCCCTTCAGATAATTAATACACATTGATGAATGAGATCCTCCTGAGTGAGCCTTCTCTGCTCCAGGCTGAACAGGCCGAGCTCTCTCAGCCTTTTCTCATATGCAAGATGTTCCACCTTCACTGGTGCATCCCAACAGGGCCCATGGACTTCCCTATGTCTAGTTTGCTTAAGTATCACCCCATATATTCCACCAAGGGCACATCCTTCTTGCTCCAGCCTTTCCCCACTGTCTCTGAGACCTGGCATTCCTGATGACTGATCTTGCAAGGAAACAGGCAAAGAAGGCATTCAATTCCTCTGCCTTTCCCATGTCCTGTGGCACCAGGTCTCCCACCCTGTGGATCAACTGACTCATATTTTCCCTAATCTTCCTTTTGTCTCCTATAGCAGCCCTTCTTGCTGGTTTTAACAACACATCTACAGGACCAGACCCTGGGTGAGATGGGCTGAGGGGCATCCACCCACCTGGAGCTGAGGGTGGAAGCTAGGGATGGGCAGGCAGTGGTTTCCCTGCTCTACCTGTCTGGCTGGAGTCTGGCACGTCCACCCAGAACAGGAGTGCTGCTCTGCTGCTGCCACAGGACTGAGATAAACTGGGATGTGCCAGCCCATTTGCAGCCCCTAAATTTAGACAGTGGGGGAAGTACGTGACTCTGTGACAGCAGGAGGGCTGGGGGCACAGGGTGGGGGCAGATGGGACCCAACACAACCTCTATGTCCTTGAGGAAGGGAAGGGTGCCACGCTGCTTGTTCCAGGGGTAAAGCTTCAGGGTTTGGCCACTGATCAGCAGTGGACACCAATTTAAAAGAGCTTTTCTGAGCCTCCATGGACTCCCAAAAGCTGCCGGTTGGTTGCAGTCCTGCAACAGGAGAGGTCAGCAACCATAAATCGCTCTCTGAGCTCAGCTGAGCTCAAGTTACTTTTCCTTCCCGAGGTGGCTGGGGTGTGCGTTGGGGACCTGCCCAGCCTGGCTGGGTGCGGGCACGGGTCTGGCAGCGGCTTGGGGACGTGATGGGCTGGCTCCAGGCACAACCCCTCAGACGGGAGGTGGGCTTCTGGCAGCTCTCATCTCTTCTTGGCTCGATACTGGAGACCGATGACACCCACAGCAGGAGTGTCCTTCAGTCCCTGACCTCCCAGGAAGGGCAAATCAGACAGAAGGATATTTGTCCCCTCGGTCGCATGCCCAGGACATGATCCCGCTGGCATTCCAGGATCAGAAATCCCACTGGCTCCATGGACCATGGAGGGACCAGTGCTCCTCACACTGTCCTCTCGTCCCCTTTGCTGAAGCCACCAGATGGCAGTGCTGGAATGAGACGGGTGCACACAGCTACTGGACAGTGGGGATGGTGACTGGGTTTCATTCCTGCCCGCTCCTGCATGGCCAGGCTGGGTCCCGGCTGCCAGGAGGGAAGAGAGCTTCCCACCCATCTTGAAAAGGTGCCTGATTTTTGCTTGTGAAGAGGCCACATCACCCCAGCATCAGCCCCTCACTATCCCTTTCTCTGGACACTGCTTATCTGCAGCGGGAGCTGCCCTGGGTCAGAGCAGGACCCAAGGAGGCAGGCAGCGATGTACCAGTGACAGAGCTGTGACAGCTCCTCGTGCACCAAAGGACACAGTGGTTTTACATCACCCAACACACAGGGAAGGTAAAGAATGGGAGATGAAGTATGCTGCCAGAGCCCAGGGACACGGGGCTGCCTCCAGCCCACTCCACAGCAGAAGCCCCCAGCCCATTATTATGAGGACAAGCTGAGGGGTTGTTCAGCCTGGAGAAGGGAAGACTCCAGGGAGACCTTAGAGCAGCCTCCCAGCATTGAAAGGGGCTCCAGGAAAGCTGGGGAGGGGCTCTTGATCAGGGAGTGCAGAGATAGGATGAGGGGGAAGGGTTTTCAGCTGAAAGAGGGGAAATTGAGATGAGATCTTGGGCAGAAATGTTTTGCTGTGAGGGTGGGGAGGCCCTGGCCCAGGTTGCCCAGAGCAGTGGTGGCTGCCCCATCCCTGGAGGTGTTCAAGGCCAGGTTGGATGGGGCTTTGAGCCCCCTGATCCAGTGGGAGGTGTCCCTGCCCATGGCAGAAAGGTGGAACTGGATGTCTTTGAGGTCCCTTCCAACACAAACCATTCTATGATTTGATGCCTTGTTTCTCAGATGTGCCCCTAAGAAAACAACCTTTTTCTGCTCTGCTCCTTCTCCTCCATCCCTCAAGCATCCTCAAGGTGAGGGGGATATCTTCTTTCCACTGCCCAGTGCCCGGTGCATTAGTGATCAGGGTATCATTTTCTGCTCACTGCAAGGGATTATAGGGTCAGCCTGGCTGGGGGCGGCGCCAGGGCCAAGCACAGTTTGCCAGGGATGCCCTCCCACCCCGAGACCTGGGAGGAAACAAACGATCTCATGTGACTGTATCTGGGACAATGCCGGCTTAGCCGTGGGCGCAGCCAGAAGGGCTCCTGCTGAGCCCAAGCGATGCAATTCATGGATAAACCCACATTACAGTAATTAATGATAATTAATAATCGAGTCTTTATTTGGAAAACCAGCTGAACCCATCAAGAACTTTTGCTCCAGAGCATCATTCAGTGCAGGAAATGTGTGCACAGCGTAAGATGCGGGTTTGGGGTGACGATATGGGGTTTGACAAACCCCTGCTCCATGGGGTTGTCCTACCTCCAGTGCCCTGGGGGCTGGCCCTGCTCCTGGGTGGGGCTTTTAAGGCACCCAGGATCCTTCTCCTTGGCCACCAGCTGCCAGCAACTACGTCACAGCCTTCTGTTTTGGATGCTTTGGGGAGTTGCTCTGAGATCTCAGGGTGCTGCTCATCCACACTGGGAGATGTAGGGGTCCTCCTGCCCTTCCAGAACTGCACAGGAGACCACACCAGGGAGATCTGTACCCTGCCAGCAGTTTATTTTCCTGGCTATCTTGTCTCTCTTGAGTTTTCCAACCCCTAGACAGGCACAAAGCCAGGCTGGGATGGGAAGGAGAAACACGGAAGTCCTAAGATAGATTGAAGCATCTCCCTCCCCCTCGTCTGAGGATGCCTTCAAGTTAGGGAATTATTTTTTCCACTAAGCTCTTCTGCAATAACAGAGGCACAGGAGAACGATCAAGGGGAGATTGTGTGGTCTTTAATTCCAGATAGAGGCAGCATGTTCAGGGTTGTGGGAGATGGGAATCAAACCAAGTGGAAATAACAGGGCTGGTTTGCAGGAGGGCCCCTGCAGCACCTCTTGTTCTTGAGTCTTACTTTACCCCTTTTCTTTACCAGGGCCCTCCCATCCTGCAACATCACACCCTTAGCAGCCAAATGCATCTCAAATGCATCAACCCAAGAGAGGAGCCTGATGGAGACCAAAAAAATCCTCTGAATCCAGTGATGGGCATCCCACCTGCTGGTGTTGCTTCTAGGAAACCCACTGAGCATCAGAATTTGCATTTGGAACTCTCTTCAAGGAGCTTTTGCCAGTTTGAGATGCCCTAAAGGCTGGTGGGATGATGCTGATCTGGTATGGTTGGTGGTTTCCATAATGGGCCATCACCAAACCTATAACTTGTCATCCAGCAGGCTGGGGTCTTCTTCCCAAAGCCTCTCCCAGGCAAAAGAGTGAAGGGCTGTGAGGCCAAGAGATATTGGCCACTCTCTGTCCTTGAAGCTTGATTTAACCCAGGCTCACAGACACAATGACTGGCTGGAAAAGCTTCAGCATCTCCCTGCTGAGTCTGGACAGATGCTGTTTGTCTTTTTCATGGTGGTGGCCAGATGCCTGGCCAGTGATGGATGGGAGTGTCACACAGGAGTTTCTGTGCTGTCACAACTTCTGGGTCTCTCAGGGAGTGGAAAACCTGGGGAGGAGGTGTCTCCACTATGAGCTAAATGTCCTCCCTGAGGGTCTGAGTCACCAGAGACTGTGGGGTAGGGAGGAAGAGCAGAGACCTTGATCTGAAGGTGTCCTTGGTCGACCTGGCAGGAGGACTTGGTTCTTTTTGTCATTCCCAGCCTGCAGCCTCACCACCACTGGGTGCTTCTGCTTTGCTGGTTATCCCAGCTCTGGGGTTGAAGCCCCCAGTTTACTCTCCCACCATCCAAATGCTCCAGCCTTCCTCCAAACTCCAGCCTGATCCTCCCTGAGCCTCTCACCTGTTTTTCCCACATCCCCTGGGCAACCCCAGTGCAACCTGGGCATCCCAGCAAGCACATCCTGGCCATGCCGATCGCGGGGCAGAGGGCAAATTCTAGATGCCTGTGGAAAGCTGTGCATGGCCCAGGCTGGTTTTGAACCTACTCATTTTCAGCCTTAACGATTCTTCCTTTCAGAGAAATGGCTAATGAGCCGTGGGGATCCAATTAGATTTCTCCAGTCAGCTTTTTGCCTTATTCCTTGCCATTTAAAACCAAAATATGAAGAAAAAAAATACCCTAAATCCCCACAAGTGCCAGCATGGAGACAATTAGATCAGTGTCTCCTTAACACTCTCATGGCTCCAGTGGAAATATTTGACAGGAGAGGCAGAAACAGAGCTGAACCCATGGAGGTGGGAGCTGAGTTCCCCCCTTTGCAGACCCTTTGTGGGGTGCAGGTGAGCTCACACAGTGCCCTCTCAGGGTTTGGGTTTGCTCCCTGCTCCCTACACAACATCCCTGTGGATTCCCTGGAGCCACCCAGCTGTTTTTCATTAAGCGCAGCGCCAAGCTGGGGTTTTACACCATGTTTCTGTAGGATCAGGGATGCTGATGAAATCCAGATGCTCTCCAGCATAAAATATCTCGATTGGGTGGAAGGAACCCTAGGAAAATGCAGGGTGGGAGAAGAACGGGGCCACCAAGGCAGGGAGAATGAGATGCCATTGGGAGAGTCAAAGCAGTGATGCTCACCTGGATGGGGATGAGACACCACAGGGTGAAAGATGCCACCAGCAAGGGCCTGAGGGCAGTGCTGGCAGACCCCACAGCCAGCCGTGGCTGCGGCAGCGCTGCCGAGCCCCACGTGGCCCTGCCGAGCAGATTTTGCTTAGCTGCCTGGGCTATATTTAGCTGCCTGTAAAAGGGGTTAGCGAGCAGCGCTGGAGCCAGTGGCACAGCTAAGAATGTCAACGTAAGAGCAGCCAGAGATAAAAAAAGCCCAACCCGGGCACTGGGAGCTTTGCACAAATCCCTCTCCCCTGCTGGAGGTGGAGTCAGGCAGGGCTGAAGGCTGAAGGCAGCTCCCGCATCCCCCCCGCCCCCCCCCCCCCCCCCATCCCCCCATCCCCCGGGTAGGAGCACTGGGTGGTGGCTACTCACTGTCCCCCCGGTTGGCAGCTTGGTTTTGGTGATTTTGGACTGATTTGGCTGGTTTGCTGCATCCCAGCGTCGAGCTGGACAGTAAGGGTCTGCCAGGGGAGAACAGGCTCTGAAATCTAATGTTTTCAGTTAAATCCATAAGGTTTAGGGGCAGGCAGCCCCTCTGTGGGCAACGGACAGCAGCAGGCAGGAGGTAGAGCCTGCTCCCCCAAGCCAAAAAATGTTTATGAAGCTCCCTGCCTTCCCATCCAGGCATCTGGAAGTTACTGGAGCATGAACAACAGATTTGAGTTCTTTTCTGCCCACGAAGACATCTTTTGAGGATGCTTTCTTTACGCTCAATTAACTCAAACACACCTCTCTTCCAAAGGCTCCCCTCGCAGCCCCAATCTTAAAGCGAAAACCAGGCAAATCCCACCACGCCCCAGCTCCTCCCACACCCTCCGGTGTTGCTCTGAGCTGTTCTGCACCGCCCTGACCTTGCCTGGGTTCACCTCCTGCTGCCCAAAACCAGCCAGATTTAAGCGAATTCAGGAGTCAATATGTAGGAAAGGTGGTTTCTGTAGCTATTCCCGGAAATAATTTTCATGTTCTGCTTGTCCATTCGGGCAGGTGATGAATATTTTGATGGTTGGTCCCCAAGAGCAGCATTTACAGTCAATGGGGACCTCATTTCCCACAGCTCTCATGATGAACCAAGAGCAGGATGGTTCTACATCTGGTTACATGATCACCAATGCCTTTGGGTCAGGAAAGAGCTGCTGTTGCAAAAAAAAAAAAACCCACATCATTATTTTGGTTGAATTTTCCCATTCTGCTGGGAACAGCCAAGTTGCAGCTGAGTTGCAAAGATCTGTGTAGCTCATTCCAGGAATTCAAGCTGCCTTGACTTACAGGAACATGAAAAACAGCTCGTGTGCTGTCCCCCATCGTGGAAGGGATGCACTGGGCTGAGCACACACCCAGGGGCAAGGGGGGAGAAGGTCTTCATCACATGTTGCCCAGAGGGAGATGGTGCTGCATCATTGATGTGCCCTGCAAAGGATGGTGCAGCAAGCTCAGATCCAGATGGCTGAGTACCCAGAGCAAAGAAGACTCCTGGGAAGGGCATTGCTGTCTGCTGTGACCTTAAATTCTGTCGAGGCAGAGACGTCCAGACTTTAGTCTGGGTGTGATGCTCCACCCTGCCTGGTGACAAATTGCCTCCCTGGGAGGTGTTTGCTGGCATTTTCCTTCTTGTTTTAAACCCTTCAGGCAATGAGATGTTCTCTCTGTTTTTGGCCTCCAAGATCTCACAAGCAGGATGGGTTTTCCCAAGGGCTGAGCAGATCCATTTCTGCAGATCCATCCTACAGGAGCCACCTCCATTGCTCCAGGACTGGTACCTCTGCAAACAGGGCTGGCTCCAAGGCCGTATCCTGCCCAGGCTCATGGAAAGTCCATGTCCCCAGCCAGGGAACGACCTGCAGGTCCCCAAACCCTGTGACCCATGTCCCAAAATAGCACCTTAATGGAGAGACTGACGCAGCCCAGGGCTGAGCTCAGCTCAGGAATAACCTTTCCTCCAACTCTCCTAGGTACCCAACGAGAAATCAGGGTCTTAACTGGGCTGGAAAAAAAGGAAGATAGATCTAAAAGAGGAAAAACAAAGTGCTGCTCTCCCTCAGAGATGAGTTTTAACCCAAATCAGAGCCTGCAGCACTGGGCAGGCAAGTGGGAAACAGGCCTGTTCCTCCCCTGCCTGCACCCCTGGGCAGGTGATGCTGCTCCAGCCCTATGGAAGCTCATCTATCAGTGGTTTTTGATGACCTTTCTTGCACAAGTGAGATAAAGCAGCTTAGTAGCAGCAGTGGAAAGAGAATAGACTCTTCCAAGCCCTTTTCATGTCTATTTCAGACCCCTTTTTTTAGTTGAAAATAGGATTTAAAGCAGGTGGCAGAGCAGGGAGGGTTCTGACCCTGACCTCACTGCCTTCACCTCCCTGATGGACAAAGCAGGGGCTCTCCCAATGCTTGGGACAGCACTGACAGCGTATTTTAGGTTCCTAATCTGCAGGGATGCTCAGCCTGCTCGGAAGAGGATTTCAGCATCTGCAAAGCCTGAGAACAGGTGCTGAAAGAGCAGAGCAAGAGCAGAGCAACCTTTGCTCCCACGTTGGATGCACAGCCCGGTACCAGCCCCCAACAGCTGCTGCCTGAGGGAAGAGTCACTTTTCCTTTCCCAGCTGCCAAGCCAACGCCCTTGTGCATCACTGGGACTCACACCCAAGTGTTTGAGCTCTCCATGCTCACCATCTCCTGGATGCTGGCAGGTTCAGAGAGGTTATTCAGTGTTCTGTCTGAACACACATTGCTTGAGTGCCTCAGTTTACCCAGCTCCTCAGCCCAGCCATCCCCAAAGGATCACACTGACAGAGGGAAGCTGGGTGGAAAAGGGGGCTGCGCTGTAGCTCTACTGCTCTCCCAGGGCAGAGCATCCCTTGGGGTCTACCAGGAGCTGGAAGTGAATGCCAGGGCGCTCCAGCAGGACCCTCCTCAACCAGCCTGGTCTTCTGGGTCCAGAGGAGGTCTACAAAGATGATCTGAGGGTTGGAGCACCTCTGCTGTGAGGACAGCCTGGGACAGTTGGGGTTGTTCAGCCTGGAGAAGAGAAGGCTGCGGGGACACTTTAGAGCAGCCTCCAGGTACTAAAAGGGGCTCCAGGGAAGCTGGGGAGGGGCTTATTACAAGGGCATGGAGTGATAGGATGAGGGGGGATGACTTTAAGTTGGAAAGGGGGAAGATTTAGATTAGACATTAGGAATAAATTCTTCACAATGAGGATGGGGAGGCCCTGGCCCAGGTTGCCCAGAGCAGTGGTGGCTGCCCCATCCCTGGAGGTGTTCAAGGCCAGGTTGGATGAGGCTTTGAGCCCCCTGATCCTGTGGGAGGTGTCCATGGCAGGGAGTTAGAACTGGGTGGGTTTGAGGTCCTTTTCCAACACAAACCATTCTATGATTTGATGATCCTATGATTCTCTCCTCTCCCTCCCTGTCCCCCCCAACATCTCCTCCCTTGCTCCCACACGTCTCCCAGAGCAGGGTGCTGGCAGCCGTCCCCTTCGCCCGCGACAGCCAGTGTCACATCCGATCAGGTGCCAGGCAGGATAAACATCGCCGATGCTCGGCTCGAGACTGCTCTGGAGAGGGGAGACAGTCAAGGAGAAAACGGAGCGTGAGGAGCTAAAAATAGCAGCTGGTGAAGGCTCCCCTCCCCGCCGGCCGCGCGGGAGCTGCCAGTCGCCCGTCACCACGCGTGAGCGAGCAGGCAGGATAAATGTCCCTCCTGCTGGCTGGCAGGGCTGGCAGGATCCAGCCCCCCCCCGAGCAGCTGAGGGTACAGGGGTACTGGGGACAAGCACGGCGTTGAGACCAGCCAAGTCTCAAGGGACGAGGGGGGGAATGCTTTTAAATTGGAAGGGGGAAGATTCAGATTAGACATTAGGAAGAAATTCTTCACAATGAGGGTGGGGAGGCCCTGGCCCAGGTTGCCCAGGGAGGTTGTGGCTGCCCCATCCCTGGAGGTATTCAAGGCCAGGTTGGATGGGGCTTTAGCAGCCTGGTCTAGTGGGAGTTGTCCCCGTCCATGGCAGGGGGTTAGAACTGGGTGGTCTTCCATTCTCTGATTCTGTAAGTCCTGGCTGCTTCAGTGCCTTTTGTCCCTGTACAACCCCAGCATGGCGAGGCAATTTTGCTTTGCTGGTCACTGTAGAGGTCAGGAAAACATCATCCTTTCCAGGTCAACAACCTCTGCTGACCTGCTGGCTTTTCCCCATTGCCCACGAGCCCCAAGCAGTGCTGAGCTCCCCAGGGGAAGAGACAGTTGAGGCACCTTGCTCTGGGTGCTGAGCATCACCCCTGGCTGTCCTCAGGGAGAGGAGGTCGGCCGGAGGAGGGAATTTGGAAATGTTCCTGTCAGGAACAGCATCCCAGTGCAGGGCCAGGAGGAGCAGGGTCCATCACCCCACTTCCCCAGCCCCAGGGAGATCATCTGTGCACCTCGAGAGCCAGGAGGGAACATTTTGGAGCCTCTCACCCAAACTGCTCCATTTCCCTGTGACACACACCACCAGCAGCACCAGTGCCGGGGGCGGGGGGGTCTGTTACTGATCCTGGGTACAAATTAGAGTCACCTTTAATTCACTCTTGGTGAGGGTCTGTTCATCGCTGCCTCCCCCCCTCCCTCCATCTCCTGACCCACTTGGAGTGAGGGTGGGGAACCCCATTGCATGCACTCAACGTTGGTCACGTCCCACCTCAAGGTGGTGGTGGTGATGAGTCAGGAGCAGCCTGGGCTGCCGAGATGGTGGCATCTGCTCTGCGCTCAGGCTCTGCCCAACGTCCTTCTGCCAGCAGGAAAGTCCTTGTGCTGGGCAAAACAGAGGGCTGTGACATGACCAGGTGTGGATTTACCAGCCAGATCTAGGGTCTCCCAGCCCATCACCCCATCAAGGCACCACCTGCCACAGAGGGGCAGCCATGTATAATTATTTTTCCAAAGATTTTGAGCCTGGCAATCATTTTTGGCTGAAATAAATGCACAGGGTGGTGTGTGGGCTGGGACCAAGCTGTCCCAGCAGGCGAGCAGAGCCCTCCCTGGGACTGGGACCGGCTGTCCAAGTGGGTGAGCAGAGCCCTCCTTGGGGCTGGGACCAAAGTGTCCCGGTGGGCGAGCAGAGCCCTCCTTGGGGCCATGGGGCTCCTTCCCCGGGGCTGCAGCCTGGGGCTCAAATTCAGAAGAAATTTCGGGGTTTGGCCCTCTTTTTCTGAGCAGGCTGGCTGGGCACCAGGAGCTGCTCACCCCGCCGGGCTCTGAGCTCCCCAGCCGGGTGCTCCCAGTCACAGGGCAATGTCACTGGGAGTCTTGTGGGGAGAGATGGATCCCAAAGGTGTAGGGGGGGGGTCACAAATGTCTCAGTGCAAAGAGGACAGAGGGGACGCAGCCCAGGCACACTGACACCCAGTGTGGGGTCAGCGCGGGGGGCTCTGGGGGGCACCGGCTGTGAGGGGGGACCGGTCCCCAGAGGCAGGAGGGGGCGGAGAGGATGGAGGGGAGGGGAGGGGATGGGGGATCCGATCCTCGGAAAGGAGGGGGGGAAGGTTGTAAGGTTGGGGGGGGTCCGGTCCCTGGCAGCAGGGGGGGGAGGAGAGGATGGAGGGGAGGGGATGGGATGGGGGATCCGATCCTCAGAAAGGAGGGGGGGGAAGGTTGTAAGGTTGGGGGGGGTCCGGTCCCTGGCAGCAGGGGGGTCGCGATAAGGATGGAAGGTGGGGGTGGGGATGGGGGAGGCGGAAAAGGTGGGGGGGGAGGTCCGGTCCCCGATGGCGGGGCAAGGCAGAGATGGGGGAGGAGGCGCGGGTGGGGAGTCCAGTCCCCAGAAGGGGAGGGAGGAGGTAGGGATGGGGGAGTCCTGTCTCCCGGCAGGAAAAGGGGGCTGGGCAGGGGGGATGGGGATGGGGGTCTCGGAGAAGTGGGGTCCGGTCCCCGGTGGGGGGAAGTGGAGGGGCTGGAGGGGGGGGGGAGGCAGGGAGAATGGGGGAGTCCGGTGCCCGGTGGCAGAGAGGCGGTGGGGATGGTGGGGGGAGGCGGCGGGCGGGGCTGTGCCTGCGGGAGGGTGGAGGGGGGGCAGGCGGATGGGTCCCCCCCGTGCGGAGCGGGGGGAGAGGCGGGCGGGGCGGGCGGCTCGGCCCCCGGTGCCCGTGGGGCTGCTGCGAGCAGGAGGCTTCCCCGGGGCTACTAGGCGTCCTCCTCCGACCCGGGAGAACCGAGAGCATCAGCACCGACACCGGGAGAGACATCAGCATCAGCACCGGCACCGGGAGCACCGGCAGCATCAGCATCAGCACCAACACTGGGAGCACCATCCCTGTTGGCACCGACACCGGGAGAAACATCAGCATCAGCACTAACACCGGCACCGGGAGCACCAACAACGTCAGCATCAGCACTGACACCAGCACCAGTAGCACTATCAGCACCAGCACAGGTAGCAGGATCAGCATCAGCACCAACGCCGGCTCTGGTAGCAGCATCAGTGCCGACACCGGCACCAGCGTCAGCACCAGTAGCACCATTGACACTGGCACTGGGATTGACACCAGGAACAATACCAACACCGACACCGGCATCAGCACCAACAGTCACACTGGAACCAGCATCAACACTGGGAGCAACATCAGCATCAGCACCGGCACCAGTAGTAAAATCAGCATCAGCATCCACACCAACACCGACATCAGCATCAACACGAGCATCAACACCAGGATCTGTATCAACAGCAACACCAACAGCAGCACCAACACCGGCACTGTCACCGGTATCAGCGTAGGGATCGACAGTGGCACCCGCTCCAGCAGAGCCCAGGTGAGCAGCTGATGGGTGGGAGGTGCAGGTGATGTGGTTGCATGGAGGCCCTGGGCCATTGTGGTAGATGTCCTGTGCTTGTGGGTGCTGGGGACTGTGTGCCCGCCGTGGGGACCAAGTGCCTACCCCGGGCACCTCCACGGCAGCGCATTGGAGCAAAGGGAGGATGGTTCAGGGGACAGTGGTGTCCTCAGGGACAAATGGGTTTTGGTTGAATGAAACTTTGCAGCAGGCTGTGGTGCTGAGCAGGGTGGTGAGGTGACTCTCAGGGGCTTGGGGGTCTGTGTCCAGCCCACCAGGGGCAGGCAGAGGCTGCTGGGGAGGATCAAAGTGAGCAGTGGTCAGGCACCAAGCAAGGCTTGTCCATCTCAGGGTTGGCAGTTCAGGTCAACCTCTGTGGTGGCACCTTCATCCCATCCTGGCACCCACCCCTGGCTCCCTCACCCCCTACCTCCCTCCTCCCTGGCAGGTCCTGGGATCCTCACTGCACCCTCCACCTTCTACCCTGTCCCATCACTGTCTCAGCTACCCCAAACACTCCAACCTATCCAGCACCAAACCTCAACTTCCCAAATGAGAGCTTCCCAGATGATTTTGGGCCCAGGGAGCTGGTGGGGTGGGATCCCAGGCAGCAAGACCTGCTGTGGGGCTGAGCACTGCTCCAGGCAGGAACCACGCTTTCCTTGTGCCTCCTCCCAGGCAGCATCCTCTTGGGAGGAAAGGGCTTCCCTGGGGACAACCCCTCCTTGCTGCCTTCAGGCCTTTATTTTGGCAGGTTGCCCCTGCGGATGCTTGGATCCGGTCCCTTTGGTCCCCGGAGCTGGCTCCTGTCCCCTGGCTGGGTGGCAGACACAGGATGTCCCATGCTCACCCAAAATATTCACTGCCCATGACCTTGGGGCTGTCCACCAAGGGACACCTCAACCTCAAGTCCTGCTTGGATTCCTCCTGGGATGTCCCTCCTGGTCACAGCCAGGCAGGAGAGGTGGAAGATATAACAGGAGGGTGTAGGAACAGATGGACACAGCCCTACCACTATCTCCAGCCTTTACCTGACCCCCAAAAAGCAGGGGGGGGATGTTCAAGGGCAAAAAGGTGGTGGCATAACCAGGGTCTCCTCCCTTTTCTAAATTGGGGAGTGACAGCATTTCTTCCCAGGGTGGACTGTCAGGAGGCTGTGCCCAAGCTGTCCTCCCACCCCAGGGAACCATGCTGGGTTGGAGGAGGAGAGCTCAGAAGGGTCTAAAATTCATGTCAGGTTTTTTGCAGCTCTCAAAGCGCTGCTGTGTCCTGCCCTGCCCCTGCCAGCCACGCCAGGGGCTGCTGGGGGCTTTGTGGCTCAGGGAAGGGCTGTGCCTACCCCAGTCTGGGGGCTGTGCTGGGTGTCCAGAAGCAGAGGGGAGAGGGGGAGATGGAGGAGGTGGCTGGGAACCAGGGGATTCTTGGTGGGACACTGCCCATGGCTCTGGTTGCAGCTGCCCTCGGGAGAAGACTTGGGGTTCAGGTCCCAGTTCAACTGACAAAGCTCTTGCACCCATTCCTGACCTGGCCCTGTGCTCCCTCGCAGGACAGGGTGCTCTGGACCCCTTTGAGGATGTGGCACACAAAGGATGAGGATGGGAGCCCCAGCACCACTCTGACCTTGGGTCCCCTGGTGCCCTCTTCCAGTGCCTGACTCAGCCCAGGGGTGATGGATCCCACTCTGCTCCATCAGGATTTCATGCTGTGCCTCTGTTCCCAGGGTGCCTGCATGGATTTCTTGGCTTTCAGTCCCTTCCCCACCAGCTCCCCAGGGGCCAAGAGGGTGTCAGTGGGTGGTGTGGAAGGTGCTGCGACAGCCACTGCATAGGGGAATCCCAGTGATGCTCCCAGCATCCACGCAGGGATGGGGTAAAACATCTGGATCACCTCCATGCAAGGTGTCACCACAAGGGAGACCCATCAGTCCCTCTGAGGGGATGCTGCTGGCGGAGCAGGACACCTGGAACATTTCCACCTCCCTTCTTGGATGAGTTGCAGCAGGAAAGAGAAAATCTGTGGGCTGCCAGGGCCCTGGGGGAAGCACATGCCGGAGGTACCAGCTGCAGCGCGTGGCCTGGGGAGCCATCAGCCTGCTCTGCTCCCCAAAATTAATTATCCAGGTGCCTGCACAGGTCCTGCTGCTTTGGCAGAACCAGGGTGCCACCTCTGAATTCAGTGCTGCTTCCCCGGGGCGCCCCACTGCCCTCTTCACCATAGCCAGGTGCACCGTGTCCTCTCCTGGCAGATGGAGAAAAGGAACCTTGAGCTGAGAGAAGATGAGCCTGTGGTGCAAAGCCAAGCCTGGGGCCATCCAGCTGCATTTTAGAAATGCCAGATGCCTCGTGTCACCCACCCCATGGCACTCATGGTATTGCACAGCCTGGCATGTGCTTGGCACCCAGCTGGCACCCTGTGCCTCCACAGATGTCCCAGCCCGTGTCCCAGGCAGCCCACGGCCCCTGTCACAGCATCCCTGTGGCTCCTTGGTTTCCCCCTGGCACAAATCCCTGCACCCACACGTTCCAGGAGAACCAAGGACATCCCCATCGTCTGGGATTGGGTCCTTCAGCTCCCACCCAAGGATGCTCAGGCTGGAGCAGCTGACAAAAAGCCATTTGGGGAGGAGGGAGCCTCAAACTGCAAACGAAGGAAGCCCATTTAGATGCGAGTGACACTTTTATTATGCAAAATTATAGTTTGTGCTGTCGTTGGAGCAGCAACTAAAGGTTGTGGTGGGAGCTGTATTAACCCAGGGCTCAATCATCATAATTACCTCCCATTAGATCACCTGCTTTGCAACTGAGATGCGTGGTAGGGGAAGGTCCTGTTTACCTCCCTTGGCTGCAGGAGCAAGCACTGGTTTACTCACGGTGCCAGGTCACTCTCCATGGCTGAGTGGGTGGGTTTCCATCATCCCTGCGTGAAAGGGGCTGTTCCATTTCCTTCTTGGGCTCAGAAAGGACCTGAATGCAGGTGATGGGACTGAAAGCAGACCTACAGTGTGAGGAGTGGTGAGGAGATGGGCTCAACCCTCCCATGCGGCACCCAGCACCCTTGCAGTGTCCGTGATGGGCACCCAAACCCCCTGGGGAAATTCTTCTTCCTGTCCCACCACGCTGGCTGTTAAAGATAATTAACTGATGGGAGCAGAGGCAGGGATTCTCAAAAGCCCTGGAAGAGGTCACAGCACAGAGGCTGGCAAACACCCAGCTGGCCTGGGAGAGGCTGAGATGCAGTAGGAACACTCCCTGCATCCCTCCCTGGGATACCTCCATCCCTCCCTGGGATACCTCCATCCCTCCCTGGGATGCAGGACAGCATCTCCCATCTGGGAGGCTTGGGCAGGGGATCACAAGCCATGGTCCAGGCCACTCACATATGGGCAGGAGGATGGGAGCAAACGGATGATCCCAATCTGCACCCAAACTGGTGTGTGTGGGGGTCTCTCTCAGTGCTGTGCTTGTCCTGGATGCATCCTCCTGTGTGGCTGTGCTGAGCTGGCTCACGTAGCTGTCACCTCCCCACTGTCACCAAGAAGCCAAGTTGCTGCCAGCACTGCCTAAGGATTTGCAGTGTTCCCACAGTCAATAGCCACAAGTAGAGTATTACTGATGATTTTGGGGGTGCCTTTCACTTCCCTCTTGCCAAAGAGTGGATGGATTGGCAGGGTCAGTGGTGGCTGCAGTGCAGGGATGGGATTGTTTTGCTGTCCCAGAGCTGCTTGCTACTGCTCCAGTGCTTTGCCCACCCTGTGTGTCAGACCCCAGTGAGGAATCTGCTGGCTCCTTCCTCAGAGATGTCATATTGCAAAGCAGCTCCATCCCTGCCAGCAGCAGCTTTCCTTGAGTCCTGCCTGCATCCTTGCACAGGGACCTCGCACCTCCCAGCTACCATGGAACAGGAACCCTGCTCTGTATGATGGGAAAAGCCAGAGGTGCCTGATATTAGCACAAAGCAAAGGGAAAATTGTCCTCTGAATTTCCAGGGAACCCAGGAGAGATCAGGCAGGATGGGAAGCAGGGGTGTGGGCTGGGCGGGGAGCCTTAGGCTTTAGGATGATGGGAAAGATGGCCAGGGATATGTTTATTCCCTCTCTAGGTGAGTGGGACCCAATGCACACCCCATGACTGATACAGCTGAGGTTATCCACCCTGTCTCTCCTGCTCTGGGATTTGGGGAGCTTTAGGGGGCAGGGAAAGCCCCCAGGAATGCTGTGCCGCCAGCCCACCTCCTCGGGCCTCTGCCTGCTGAGTTTTTAGGGCTTTGCACTTTAATAATAGCAACTCAGGCTTGTCCAGGGATGAAATGAGGATAGTCCAGAGGCCATCGTGCATTCAGGTTTCCCCAGACCTTTCAACATCTCTCCTGGATGCCCCATGAGTTGCTCTCAAGGAAAAAGATGCCTCAGTTTTCTCCACATACGAACCTGTGGGAGATGCTGTGCTCAGTGGGGCTGTGTTGGGATCAAACTGAGTCCTCCAGAGCAGTTTTTCCTGGCCCAGTCCAGGTCTGTGGCATCAAAAGGAGATTTTTCCTGGGGTCACTACCCCGAGCCATGATGTGGGGCAGGGTGCTGAGCACCTCGAGGTCTGGAGGAGCCCAGCTCTGGGGTAGCAGCGCTTGGATCTGCCCTGCAGATGCTCAGGGAAACTTTGGCTTGGGATGTCAGCGAGCACGGGAGCTGGTTTTGCTCTTCCCCTCGAGCAGGACTTGCTCTGATTTGTGTTTGCAGCACTATAAACCAAAGTGACAGTTTATACAAATAGCCTGAAATCCTGTCTGGAGACACTTAGGTTGGATTTTATTTTTTTTGCCTGGCTTTTGTGAGGGTATAAACCAGCACTGAACTCTGCTGACATCCCCAAGAGTGGTGAGACCAGGATTGATGGAGCAATAACACACCCTTCCTTTCTCCCAGAGACTCCATCCTAGGGATGTCACCAGCAAAATCCATTGGCATCCAGGAATTACAGGGAATGAAGATTATCAGTCTCCCATTTTGGAGTCCTTCATTCTCATTCTTTGCTTTGGATGGGAATTTAGGGACCAATATCCAACAAGCCTGGAAGAGCTCCCCTGCAGAGTGAGCAAAGGGAAGTCTTTGTGTTCAGTCTGAGCTGGTTTTAGCTGGGACACATCTCAGGTTTCAGCGTGAAAAGGAGTTTCTAAGCCCCACAGCTGGAGAAAACATCTTAAAAAATAAGTCAGCCCTAAAGGAGGTGAAAAGGAAATGGGGGGAATAAAGGCAGGTGAAGGATGATCTTTAAAATTGTCCTTGTAAACCAGGGAGTGGTTTGGGTGGAATAATTGAGGAGTGGGGAATGAGCAGGGATGGGACTGAGCCTAGACCTGGTCCTGCCCACCGGTGAGGCAGTGATGGGGAGCAGGGAGGGAGCAAGGGAAAGGGAGAAGAGGGATGTGAAGATGACAAGAGGAATGTCAGGATGATGGAGGGGAGGAAGATGCATTCCAACGTGTCCCAAAGTGATGGATGAGGCAATCCAAGCACAAGGAGGAACTGTGGAGAAGAGGGAAAGCAGGTGAGGCTGCAAGAGCAAGAGCAGGGAGGAAGGTCAAAGTGCAAAGCAGGACACAACAGGAAGGGGCTTATGGGGTAACGAGAATTACTGCTAAGTGCATTAGGCTAACGAGGAAGATCTGCTGCTCAGCAGTGAGGGGAGGTGGTGGGAGCCCACGTGTGATGCCTTTCGGGCAATGGTGTTGGCTGGAAAATGCATCACATGAGCTGGACTCATGGGTATTGGGATGTGCTGGACCATCTCAGGCTCAACCAGAGATCTGGGGAGCTGCCAGTGTCACCTCCTCTCTGAAAACCTGCTTCAAAGTTTCCTTAAAGCTTTGGGAAGGAGCTGAGGCCAAGCAGTGAGGAAGAGCCAGGGAAAATTAGGGGACAACAAATAGTGTGAGACTTCAAGGATGCTCCGAGTGTCCAGGCACAGCTTCGCTTGGATCCCTGCACCACTTTGCTCTGGAGGGTGACACCACCACTCAAAAGGTGTCAGGCAGGATCTCTGAGCACCTTCCCAGCCCACCTGGAAACGTGGTCATTTAGAAACAAAAGTGCCAGTTGGTGGTCAGAGTGGTTTTGCTGCCAAGGGCAGGGAGCAAGGTGCCAGCTTCCCCCCCACCCGCAGGCACTGGCAGCCGCATCCCACCCCGCTTCCAGGAGGGATCATCCTCTCAAGGCACTTGGGTTGAGACTTCCCCAGACTCTGAGCTTGAAGCAAAACCTTTTCTCTGAGTTGTCCTGCATCTCCATGTTAAATATCCCTGCACCAGGCAATATCCCTGGGGCCTTTTCCTTTCTCATTTTCTCCTGCTGCCCTGGAGACGATGGGTTTGGGACAATATTTATTCCCATCCTTGTCTCTTGCCTGGATCCTGGGAGCTGGTTTGGGCTGCTGACAGCTGGTGAAGCCCATTTTTACACGGCACAGTGGGTGCCTGCTCAGCATCTCCTGGGCTCCAGCACTGACAGCGTTGCTGCTGCCTCGAGAAGGAACACTGCCTCCTGCAGCCTCCTCCCTCGAGAGGAAACCACCGGGACCAAACCTGCCGCCTCCGTGGGAAATCTCTCAGCTCTCCAGATCTTATCCTGTGTTTAATTATTGCCATCTGCTGCTCCAGGCTCCAGGGGCTGCTTGGTCTGTCTGGTGGCTGTTGGGCCCTGGTTGGATTTTCCTCCCATGTGGACTCATCGTTGATTTGCCTGGATGATGCTCTCGTCCCCTTCTGATCCAGGGCAGCTCTTTCCATCCTGGCTTGAAATGCCCATTTAATTCAACATTATGGTTAAGCCTGGGTAAATCCTTCCTGGTTTCCATCATCTCTTAATAACATAGATATTGCAGGGTTGCCAGTGGATTTTCCAAGGGCTCGTGCTGGGCTGCAGCATTTCCCAGCCTGGCATTGTCAGCCCCCATAACACAATTAATTAAAGGAGCATGAAGAACCCCCCTTATAAAGAACACGAAGAATATTCAGTGGCCCAGACCCACACTTCCAGATGAGCCAGCAACACATCAACCACTCTGAAGGTGAAAAGGCAAATCCTTAAGGCTAAATGAACCTTTAACAAAACTTAAGAGCCATCACTGTAACATCTCCCCCGTTCTGAACACCCCAGAGCATTTCTGGTTCATATGGGAGGGGAAATGTATTTGACAAAGCTGGTCAGAGTGGTGGGACCATGGTGGGGACTGTGAGATGTCCCGTTGTCCCCATCCTCTGGGTGCTATTTTGGGTGAATGTGATCTGCTCCCAGCCTCCAGCACCCCAAGTTTTTGTGTTAGAGGGAACAAGAGGAAATGGCCTCAAGTTGTGCCAGGGGAGGTTTAGACTGGGTATCAGGAAAAATTTCTCTGAGGAGGTGAAGCGTTGGAACCATCTGCCCAGGGCAGTGGTGGAGTCACCATCCGTGGAGGTGTTCAAAAAACTTGTAGATGTGTCACTTCAGGACATGGTTAAACACACATGATGGTGTTGGGCTGACAGCTGGACTTGATAATCTCAGAGGCCTTTTCCAACTGTAACGATTCCATGATATCCCTGCCTCGATTGCTGGGGAGGATTCGTGGACGTGTTGCCCATGGAGGTGTCTGACCTTCAGTCTCTTCAGCTGCTCTGTCCCTGAGGTGGTTTCACACCTTTTGCTGCCTGCTCAGCATCTCCCTTCCTTCCTCCAGGGCTTTTATATCCAGGGAAATATTAGATAAGGTCAAACCTTTGAGCAAGGATGATGCCATGTCAAAGGGGAGACCTCCACCACCAAAGCCCATCCTGCCCAAACCCTGTCAGGATGAGATCAAACTCCTTATAACACCCTTGGCTGGTTTCCTCTCATTGATGATGAGCTCAGGTCTGGGATGGGGTGGCTGTAGTGTGTCCCTGCCTGTCACTGCCTGTCCCTGGTGTCTCTGCCTGCAGGTGGTAGGGGAAGGGGTGGCTGTTTCCAAGTCAGCTCAGTCCCTTAGCAGGATCCATCCTGCAGCTTCCCTGGCCCAAGGCTGGGAGAGGAGGCTGATAAGGAGGAGGAAGAGGATGTGGGATGCTTCTCACCCCAAACTGTTCTTCCTCCCAGGGCTGATGCTCTGGATCTCTGCAGAGGTGTTCAACTGTAGCATCTCCTTCACAAGCCATGGGTTTTGGCTTTTGAGGGCTTGAATGAGGAGGTTTAGAGCACAAAGCAGGGGAGCAGGGACTGGGGCAGGAGCCCTTCTTCATTCTGTCTATGAGTACAGGAGCTCCTTGGGCTGCTTCAGGCTTGGGGTTCATACCCAAATGTCAAAGACAAGCAGTGGGACGACACCCAAAACTGGGCTTAGGAGATGTTTCCTGCAGCAGATCATCCTGCAAGGAGTTTGGATGCCAAAGGCAAGGTCTAACCCTGCACAAGCTGCTCAGGCAGCGTGGACTCTGGGCATGGGGTGGGGATCTGCAGCAGCACGTGATGGGGAGCTGCACATCCCAGCGGCGGTGGGATGGCAAAAATCTTTCCTCTTCTAACTCATGATCACTTTGCATCTCGCCTGCTGGCCTTCAGCCAGCCCATCTCCTTCCCCTCTCGTGCTTTAATTTGGCATCTCCACAGCCAAATTATGTTACTGAGCATCCCCAGCCCAAACTGTGCCCACAGCTCAGCGCGTGCCCACGGTTCTCACATGTGGCATGAGAGCATCAGGGCTCAGCAGAACCACGGGGACAGAGACCCAGGGAGCTCTCACGGTGGGAAGACGTTGTGTTGCATGGAGATTCCCAAGGTTTGGGGACATCCCAGCCTGGATATGGCCTTGTAGGATGTTTTCTGGTTTCCTGGTGGCCTTTGTGCAAGAGGCAACTTTTGTTACAGTGGGACTGGTTTAATTCCCAAGCGACTTGATCAAGGGGACCTGACACATCCCAGTGCCTTGTCCTCCTTCCACCTCTTCCCAATATCTTCCACCACAGCCCATCTCCAGGAGGGATTAAGGTTTATTTCTGCATTACCCTCCTATATCCCATTAGGGGCATTAAAGCAGGAGCCAGCGGCCCTGAGGACCTTCCATGTGACTCCAGGAGCTTTTTTAAGTTGTGAGCACATTAAGCCTCCCAGAAACAGTCCCTGCTTAGAGGGGGAAATCGCTGCTCACCAGGCAGAGGCACAGGGTTTATGCAATGTTATTTGCCCAGTGCTGGGATGGATTCCCAGGAGGATGTGGAAGCACTCAGCGCAGGGCGAGCATTGGCATCTTGGACCTTGCTCCATCCAAGGAAGCCAAGGGATGCAGGGGGATGGGGGACATCCCTATGGGCTCCCTGTGACAGCAATGCTACATCCCAGGAGTGTTCAGGGTTCCCTCCACCCTGCAACAACGCCCCAGAGATTTCAGCCCCCTGTCAAGGTCCCAGTAGCTTTTCTGTCCATGCCAGCATGAAATTCCTGATCTCCCTGCATGGCTTTTTGGTGCGCTGGGTGAACACACAGGGTGTAACCCCTGCTGGCATCTTGGGCAACTCCATTCCTGGCATCCCTGGAGATGTTGAAGTGCAAAAAGGAGATGGACAGGATCCTGCCTGGTCATGAAGGCTATTTCTTGCCTGGTGCTCCAGCACTTGAGCCAGCACGAGCTGCAGGGGCTGCTGGGAATGCAGCTTTGATCCAGCCCTGCAGGGCTGTGTCTTGCTGGGATGTGAAAAGAGAGACTCTGTGTGTGTGTGTGTGTGTGCACAGCGTGAGTGCACGTGTACGCTCACGTGTGCGGGCGTATTACCAGGGCAAGTCCCAATGCCTTAAATAAATTGCCATCAGTAACATTCTTAATCACAGACTGATTTGCAAATAGCCAAAATAATAATCCATCCTATGCAGAGATCCTTCTTTCTGAACATCCCTCACTCTCCAGCCGGTGGGAGGGGTTGAGGCTGCCACACTGGCATCAAAGACCTTTGCAAGGCTTGCTCACAGGTACCACTGTGGGGCTTTGAGCAACCTGATATAGTGAAAGATGTCCCTTCCTGTGGGCTACGTGATCTTTAAAGGGCCTTTCCAACCCAAACCATTCACTCTAAGGTCTCTGGGGAGACCTTAGAGCAGCCTCCCAGTACTGAAAGGGCCTGCAAGAAAGCTGGAGAGGGACTTATTACAAGGGCATGGAGTGCTAGGACAAGGGGGAACGGCTTTAAACTGGAAGGGGGAAGATTTAGATTAGACATTAGGAAGAAATTCTCCACGATGAGGATGGGGAGGCCCAGGTTGCCCAGAGAAGCTGTGGCTGCCCCATCCCTGGAGGTGTTCAAGGCCAGGTTGGATGGGGCTTTGAGCCCCCTGATCCAGTGGGAGGTGTCCCTGCCCGTGGCAGGAGGGTGGGACTGGATGGGCTTTGAGGTCCCAATCCATACCATTCAGTGATCCTGTGTGCACGCCTGCCTCTCTGTGTGCGTGCACATGTGCACGTGTGGCTGCATCTGCACAGATGTGACTCTGCACACGTGTGTGAACATGAGTGCACCCCTGTGTGTGCTCACACCGTGATGCACACCAGGTGTGTGAGCTCCTGGCCCAGCCCTGGTTCCCAAACGGTTGCCAGGGTGACACGGTGGGGGCTCCGGTGCCATCACGGATTCTGCACACACTGCCCACCCGTGTCCCAGTGCCCAGAGCAGGGGCTGAGGGGCTGAGGGCTCCTGCAGGTGTTGCTGCAGGGTCCTTGGTGCAAGAGGAGGGACATCAACTCGAATGTGTGGTGTGTGATGAGAAACTGTGAGCAGGAGGTGACACGGCTATGGCACCACTGACAGAGAACCACAGAATGCCCTGAGTTGGAAGGGACCCACAAGGATCATCCAGTCCAACTCCTGTCCCTACACAGCACGATCCCAAAGTTTACAACGTGTGTCTGAGACACTTTGGGGTGCATGTGGGTGCTTGGGTGCATCCAGAGCTCATTACAGTGTGCACATACGTGTGCCATGGTCACCAGGTATGCACACACATGTGCCATGGGTTGCTGTAGATTCACATATATGTGTTACAATGCAGCAAGAATGTACATACCTGTACCAAGGGATGCCAAGCATGAACATGTGTGCCATGGAACCCCATGCATGCTCCTGTGTGCCAGAGGGCACTACAGGCACACACTGGGGCTCAGCTTCAGGTGCACCGTACACTCAGACTCACACACGAGGTGATGCAAGCAAAAAGGCTGAAAGTTGGGGTTGTTCAGCCTGAAGAAGGGAAGGCTCCAGGGAGACCTTAGAGCAGCCTCCCAGTGCTGAAAGGGGCTCCAGGACAGCTGGGGAGGGGCTCTTGATCAGGGATTGCAGGGAGAGGATGAGGGGGAAGGGTTTTGAGCTGCAAGAGGGATGATTGAGATGGGGAGAAATGTTCTGCTGTGAGGGTGAGGAGGCCCTGGCCCAGGTTGCCCAGAGCAGTGGTGGCTGCCCCATCCCTGGAGGTGTTCAAGGCCAGGTTGGATGGGGCTTTGAGCCCCCTGATCCAGTGGGAGGTGTCCCTGCACACACACAGCCCCAGAGAGCCACAGATGATGCACGTGTGACACATCGCACCTCTGCCGTGTCTCTGCCTCAGCACAGCCACTGCTCAAAGGTCTGTGGACCCTGCCCTCATCACACACCTGAGCTTCACTCCGTGCCTCAGCTTCCCCACCTGAAAAGGGCCCAGGTCCTGCCCCGTGCCAGCCAGCTGCCTCATGATTAATCACCTCCCAAGTTAATCATTCATTTCTCCTCCTCACTCACAGCCAGGATCACTTGTCCCACTCGGCACGGCACCTGTGCCCAAGGATTCAGGGACCTTGGCTCGTCCTTCACCAGAGACCAATTCCCAGGAGGACACTGGTGAGTTCATCCTCCCCATAAACAACAGGACAAGCTCCCACTGCCACCACCTCGGGGACACCAGTCCCAGCATCTCTGCCATTGTTCAGTCTGGAGGGACCAAGGCTGCCTGGATGATGGCTTGGGGGTCCCTACACCCCATGAGGGGGTCTGGGGAGGGTGGAGGCCACCCCTGTCCCTGCAAGGTCCTGTGCCACCTCCATGCACAGCCTGGAAACCCTTCTGCAAAAGCTGAGCAAAACATCCCAGTGAGGTCCTGCCACTGGTGTGCACTGGGGTCAGCTCCACCCTGGTGGGATCTGCATGATTCCAAGGTCTTCCCAAGAACCCCCTGCCTGCTCAAGGGACTCCAACATCACCACTGCCTGCCCGGGCTCAGCAAGAGAGGAGGTGTTTAACTGCAGGAAGGAGATGGGCAGGATCCAGCCTGGTCATGAAGGCTATTTCTTGCCTTGGTGTCTCTTCAAGGGACACGGTGGGGTCCCCAGGTTGGGGGCACCACACCCTGGTCCCCAGCAGCCCTCTCAGTGTGTGACCTGCCAGCTAGCTGTCACCCCCACGTCCCCATCCCTGCTCTCCATCCATCCCTCAGTGCTATTCCCCCCTCCTGCCAGCCCCTAGGGATGAGAGGTCCCTGCCCTCTGCAGTCCAGCCCAGTGAAGCCACCCAGGGAGGAGGGTGCTGGGTGCCATGGGTGCCCTACATGGGGACACAGCCTTTCCTAACCCTGGGCTTGTTCCTCACTCCCTCCTTCACATCTCCTGGGCCCCAGCCCCATTATTACAGAATCATAGAACAGTTTGGTTGCAAAAGACCTTTGAGATCACCAAGTCCAACCGAACCTGTCCACTACTGAACCATCCTGAGCACCTCATCTGCTGCTCTTTTAAACCCCTCCAGGGATGGGGACTCAGCTGCCTCCCTGGGCAGCTGTTCCAGTGCCTGAGAACCCTTTCAGCAAAGAAATTTTTCCTGATATCCAGTCAAAACCTCCCCTGGCACAACCTGAGGCCATTTCATATCATCCTGTCACCTGTCACTTGGGAGAAGAGCCCAGTACCCACCTCCCTGCTCCCCCCAGGTCAGAGCCAGAGAGGACCCAGCCTGGAGCTCCCATCTCCTGTGAGGTCCATCATTGACTGGAAAACGTCAGGAGAGGGAATCACCAGGACAGGAAGTGGAGCAGGACCCTGGGCACAGGGGAGACGCAGCACCAGGCCAGGCTGGAGGGCGCCCGGTAAGGCTTGGAGGGGCTGCCAAGACCCTTGAGGACCCCCCTTTCTCCGTGACCAGTGGACATCACAGCACCCAAAGGTGCCAACCCTTGAGACAGGGGAGTCCCGTGGGCAGAGTGGCTCCTGGAGAGCCTGCAGGGTGGGCAGAGGGGTTGTAGAAGGCTTAGCCCTGCTCCCTGGGTGGCTGCAGGCAGGAGATGCTCCCTGTGCTGAACCAGGGTATCCTGCCTGGACCAGAGATGGGTCCCCATTGCCCTCCCCGCTCCTCTGAGGTTGGAGGGTGTCCAGTAAGGCTGTTGGGGTGCAGGGGGGCTGGTGGGACCCCTGAGGACCACTCTTCCTCCGTGATGCTGCAATCAGCAGAAATTACAGCATCCAAAATTGCCAACCCTGGGGACGGGTGAGTCCTGTGGGCAGGGTGGCCCCTCCTTCACTCCAGGTAAGTCCTGTGGGCAGGGTGGTCCCTGCCTTCACTCCGGGTGAGTCCTGTGGGCAGGGTGGCCCCTCCTTCACTCCAGGTAAGTCCTGTGGGCAGGGTGGTCCCTGCCTTCACTCCGGATGAGTCCTGTGGGCAGGGTGGCCCCTCCTTCACTCCCGGTGAGTCCTGTGGGCAGGGTGGTCCCTGCCTTCACTCCGGATGAGTCCTGTGGGCAGGGTGGTCCCTGCCTTCACTCCGGATGAGTCCTGTGGGCAGGGTGGCCCCTCCTTCACTCCCAGTGAGTCCTGTGGGCAGGGTGGCCCCTCCTTCACTCCAGGTAAGTCCTGTGGGCAGGGTGGTCCCTGCCATCACTCCTGGTGAGTCTGCAGGGTGGGCAGAGGGGTTGTAGAAGATTTAATCCTGCTCTCCAGGCAGCTGCAGGCGGGAGATGCTCTCTGCCCTGAACCAGAGCATCCTGCCTGGACCGGAGATGAATCCCCTTTGCCCCCCATGCTCAGAAGGACCGATGGAAAGGGAATTGTGTCTCTCCAGGGTTAGCATGACCGAGGTGGAACCCGTGCTGGACTTTGCATCCTCCGGGAGAACGGGCCGGCGCAATGCCCTGCCCGACATCCTGGGCTCGCCGGCCGGCGTCAGCCCCTCTGACCTGCCCCTCAAGCTGGCCGAGATGTCCCTGACCGCAGGTAGGTGACGGGGAGGAAGGTGGGCGATGCGGGATGGACAGGAAGCAGGGTTGCTGACACCTCTCTCCCCGCAGGCAGCGCCCAGGAGATGCAGTCACCCTCGGCAGAGGTGCCCCCTCCGCAGCCCCCCAGCCCCGAGCTGAAGGACACATCCTAACCCCGCTGCCGGGGTGAACATTGCTGACCAGCGGAGGAAAGAGGAGGCTGCAGAGCATCAGCCCAGCTTTCCTGGCACGGCCGGAGCCCGCTGGGTTTTCCTCGGCGCTACCACAGCGAGACCATCGGGCGTCATCCCCATCCCCGCCACGGGGGAGCATCTCCTGGGGACCTGCCGTGACAAATGGGTCATTCCCACCTGGGCGAGGACCAAGGGAATATTTTTGCCTCCCCAGCGGGAGGAATATTTCTCTTCGGGGGCATCTGGCAGAGCCCAGCGCAGGGGGTTCGCCCGGGGCGGGGTGGGGGGGGCTTTGTCCTCGTCGCAGGAGCAGCCCATGGGTGTTTCTGGCTGAGTGTGGTGTTCACTGTGATGTTTTGGGTACCACCTCTGTCTCCTGGCCTTTTTTCCTGGGTGATGCAGGAGCCTCTTTCAAGAAGGTTTGGGGGGGGAAGTGCCACAAACCCCAACACCACCCAGATCTTTAAGCAAAGCCCCCCCCATCTCAGCCAGTGCCATGCTGAGAGGTCCCACCATGGACTGGAGCACCCCAGGATGATCCTTGTCCCAGGGGTGCTGGAGTCTCAGGTCCTGGGGACAGGAGGATGTTGGGTATTTTTATGGAATCGTGGAATGGTTCGGGTTGGAAGGGACCTCAAAGCTCATCCAGTTCCACCCCCCTGCCACGGGCAGGGACACCTCCCACTGGATCAGGGGGCTCAAAGCCCCATCCAACCTGGCCTTGAACACCTCCAGGGATGGGGCAGCCACCACTGCTCTGGGCAACGGCCTCCTCACCCTCATCATAAAGAATTTCTTCTTAATGTCTAATCTAAATCTTCCCCCTCCCAATTTAAAGTCATTTTTGGAGGGGTTGAGTGGGATGATGATGTTTTGTCCCACCATGCTAGGGCCACCCGTGGGTCCCCCATGCATGTTCCCTTCCTGCATCCCTTGGGATTCCCTCCCCGTGTCCGTGGGGAAAACTCAGAGAGGGGAAAGCAGCAGCACTGGGGCCGACTTTGTCCTGCAGCACTTTGGGGGTGTTCACAGAACAGAGTTGGGCTTTCCTAGGCTCTGGCTGTGCTCCTCAAAGCCTCTGCTGGTGCGTGGGATGGAGACCCTGCCTGGGCACCGAGGAGCTGGGGGTAGACGAGAAGCCAAGGAGGACTTGGACTGCCCAGATGGTGCCCAGACCAGGGGCTGTTTTCCCAGGTTGGGGTTTGTGGGTTTGAGGCTGGAGCCGGGCAGAGTGGTTGCACGTTGTGCTGGACCCAGCTCCATCGCAGATGGTCACCTATAGCTGTCGCTGTGGGACCAGCAAACAAATTCCAAAGCCCACGCCCACTCTGGCCACCTCCGAGATGCTGAACGAGTCCGTGAGAGATGTGTGAGGCCAAAGCAGGGCCACCGTGTCCAGCTGCACCCATCGCCAGCACCCCAGGGTGGCCATGGGACCCTGGCTCCTCATCCCTTGGTGCGGAGACCAGTCCCAGCCAGGACACAGTGTCATACGTGTGCAGTCACCCATGTGTGTGGGTGTCCCTGAGCCTGGGTACCTCTCCATGGAGCACCCATAGTGTGGACACCTCTGTGCATCCATGTGTGTGGGTCCCTGTGCAGCTGGGTGACAGCGTGTGTGTGTGCACGGGGTGGGTGGCCTTGTGTGTGGGTGCTCCTGTGGGTGGGTGTCCATGTGCGTGGTTCTCTGTGTGCATGTGTGTGTGTGTCCATGGGAAGGGTGCTCATGGGAATGGGCACCCATGTGTGTTGAGTTTCTGTGAGCATGGGTGTCCACAGGCATTGAAGTTTCTGTAGGTGGGGCTCCCATGTGCGTGGGTGTCCATGTGCATGGGTGCTCCTGTGGGGGAGTGTCCATGGTCACATGTGTCCATGTTCGTGCATGTTCATGTGTCTGTGTGCATGGGTGCTCATGGGAATGGGCACCCATGTGTGTGTTGAGTTTCTGTGAACATGGGTGTCCACAGGCATCGGAGCTTCTGTAGGTGGGGCTTCCTATGTGTGGGTGTCCATGTGCACGTGTGTCTGTGTTCATGCGTGTTCATGTGCATGGGTGTCTGTGTGTATGGGTGCTCACGTGAATGGGCACCCATGTGTGTTTTGGGTCTCTGAGCATGGGTGCCCACAGGCACTAGTGCTCCTTTGCACACGTGTCCGTGTGCACAGGCAGGTGTGTACATGCGTGTCCACGTGCACGGGTGCTTGCATTGGCACCTGTATGCATGGTGAGCTTCTGTCAGCATGGGTGTCCATGTGTGTGGGTGCTCCCATGGGTGAGTGTCTGTGTGCGTGTGTGTCCATGTTCAGGCATGTCCATGTGCATGGGTGTATGTGTGCATGGGTGCTCACGTGAATGGGCACCCATGTGCGTGTTGGGTCTCTGTCAGCGTGGGTGTCCATGTGCATGCATGTTGGTGTGCATGGGTGCTTGTGTGCATTGACACCCATGTGCAAGGTGAGTTTCTGGGTGCCCATATGCACAGGTGTGTGCGTGTGTCCATGTGCATGGGCAGCCATGTGCAGGTATGTTCACGTGTGTGGGTGTCGGGGTGCACAAGTACTTATGTGCACGGGCACCCATGTGCATGGTGGGTCTCTTGCAGCAAGACTGTGTGAGTGGGTGCTCCCATGGGTGGGTGTCTGTGTGCGTGGGTATCTACGTGCATGGGCAGCTGTGTACACACGTGTTCAAGTGCATGGATGTCTCTGTGCATGGGTGCTCCTGTGCATGGGCACCCCTGTGTGTTGAAGTGTCTGTCAGCATGGGTGGCTGTGTGTGGGGGTGCTCCTGTGGGTGAGTGTCCGTGTGCATGTGTGTTCGTGTGTGGGTGTATCTGTGTGCACGGGTGCTCATGGGAATGGGCACCCATGTGCGTGTTGAGTTTCTGTGAACATGGGTGTCCACAAGCATCAGAGCTTCTGTAAGTGGGGCTCCCTGTGTGTGGGTGTCCATGTGCATGGGTGCTCCTGTGGGTGAGTGTCCATGTTCACATGTGTCCATGTTCATGTGTGTGGGTGTCTGTGTGTATGGGTGCTCACGTGAATGGGCACCCATGTGTGTTTTGGGTCTCTGAGCATGGGTGGCCACGGGCACTGGAGCTTCTGTAGATGCATCTCCATGCGTGGGTGTCCATGTGCATGGGTGCTCCTGTGGGTGAGTGTCCATGTGCACTGGCAGGTGGGTGCATGCGTGCCCATGTGCATGGGTGCTTGCGTGCTTTGGCACCCATGTGCATGGTGATTCTGTCAGTATGGGAGCCCATGGTGTGGGTGCTCCTGGGAGTGGGTGTCCATGTGTCTGTCTACGCGTGTGGGCATCGCCATGCGTGTTGGGTCTCTGTGAGCACGGGTGTCCACATGCACAGGAGCTTCTGTAGGTGGGTGCTCATCTGTGTGGGGGTGACCGTGTGCGTGGGTGTCTGGGGGAGGTGTCTTTGGTGGGGGAGGAGTGTTTGTGGGGAGAGGAGGTGCTCCTGTGGGTGGGTGTCCATGTGTGAGGGCACCTGTGCATGTGAACATCCACACCTCGTGATCCCATGGCTTGGAGGGGAAGCTGGGATCACATCTGGGGACCAGGGCTGTGCAGCCATGGGACATCAACCCCCAGGAAGGCGGGGGGACAGGGGACATCCTGCCCTTTTTGACCCCTCCAGGGCCATGGGGGTGGGTGTGAGTGGGGGCTCTGTCTCCCCAGCGACTTGTCCAGGAAACAAATCTTTCCCAGGGGATCTGTGCCCACTGGAGTGTCCCAACCAGAGCAGGGGGGCACTCAGGGGGTGTGTGGCCCCTGTGCCCCCAGGGTCGGGGTGAGGGGTCCTGCTCAGAGGCAGGGCCAGAGTGAGGAGGCTGAACACGAGCTCTGGGCTATTTTTGGGTGCCTGCAATGAGACCTTGGGGCCAGAGAGAGGGAGAAAGTGTCCCTGGGTCCCTGCTGGACCCGGTCACTTTGACCCCAATGTCCCCAAGACGAGGGGCACGTGTTGTGGTCATGGGGCTGGGGGACAGTGATCCCCCAGCTGGGACCCTCTGCTGCCCAGGGATGGGGTGGGAAGGGACATGTCACCAGGGAGCTGGGGACAGAGGACATCAAATCCCATGCCACAGGTGACCCCAGCACACTGGGACAGGACAGAGGGGACTTGCTGGCCCTGCTCTCACTGCCACCAGAGTCCCGGGGGCCACCCAACCCCATGGCTGTCCTTGTTCCCAGTGTCCCCCACACAGAGCATCACTGGGGACACATACAGAGGGCGGGGACAGGGTCACACATGTCCCCACAATCCCCTGGATCCCTGACCCTCACGCTTGCTGCTCCTCCTGCCTCAGTTTCCCCAGCTCAGCCTCCCTGTCCCCAGGGAAGGACACTGCCATTGCTGGTGTCCCCATCTCCTGACCATGCTGTGCCACCCAGAGATCACAGGCAGGACCCACAGCTCCTTGGGGTTACCATGGAGTGGGCACACACCTGCCTTAATTTCCCCAGCTCTGCCCTGCCTCCTTCCCCAGCTCAGCTGAGGAAAGGACATTGCCATTGCTGGTGTCCCCATCTCCTGACCATGCCCCACCACCCAGAGATCACAGCAGCACCCATCCCTCTGCTCCTCGGGGCTACCAAGGGTGGGCACACACTTGCCATCCCCAGCCTCAGTTTCTCCAGCTCAGCCTCCCTGTCCCCAGGGCAGGACATCACCATTGCTGGTGTCCCCATCTCCTGACCATGCTGTGCCACCCAGAGATCATAGGCAGGACCCACAGCTCCTTGGGGCTACCAAGGGTGGGCACACACTTGCCAACCCCATCTCTCCCCTGCCTTAATTTCCCCAGGGAAGGACATTACCATTGCTTGTGTCCCCTTCTCCTGACCGTGCCCCACCACACACAGACCACAGGCAGCATCCCGTGCTCCTTGGGGCTACCAAGGGTGGGCACACACTTGCCATCCCCATCTCCCCCCTGCCTCAGTTTCCCCACCTGAACCTCCCTGTCCCTAGGGCACGACATTGCCATTGCTGGTGTCCCCAACTCCTGACCGTGCTGGACCACCCAGAAATCACAGGCAGACCCCATGCTCCTTGGGGCTACCAAGAGTGGGCACACACTTGCCAACCCCATCTCTCCCCTGCCTTAGTTTCCCCAGGGAAGGACATTATCATTGCTGGTGTCCCTTTCTCCTGACCATACCCCACCATGCAGCCCACAGGCAGCACCCCGTGCTCCTTGGGGCTACCAAGGGTGGGCACACACTTGCCATCCCCATCTCCCCCCTGCCTCAGTTTCCCCACCTCAGCCTCCCTGTCCCTAGGGCACGACATTGCCATTGCTGGTGTCCCCAACTCCTGACCGTGCTGGGCCACCCAGAAATCACAGGCAGACCCCATGCTCCTTGGGGCTACCAAGAGTGGGAACACACTTGCCATCCCCATCTCCCCCCTGCCTCAGTTTCCCCACCTCAACCTCCCTGTCCTCAGGGAAGGACCTTGTCATTGCTGGTGTCCCCAACTCCTGACCACGCCGTACCACCCAGAGATCCCAGGCAGCACCCCTTGCTCCTCGGGGCTACCAAGGATGGGCACACACTTGCCAGCTCTGCCCCGCCTCAGTGTCCTCACACCCGGTGGCCACCGCGCTGGACCAGCGCAGAGCACCCACACAACTCACGACACGCCTGCCCCGCCCTGCTCTCCCCATCGTTATCCTGAGCCACCCGACCCCCGGCCGGGGGAGGTGCGGGCGGAGCTCGGTGGCCACAGGCGGCTGACGGGTGGCCGGGTCGGGGTGGCCGCTGGCAGCGCTGCCGAGGAGTATTTCTGGAGCGCGGTTGTGCTCTTTCCAATCATGTGATGAGGACATTATTTAAGGAGGCTGCGGGGCCGGGAGGCAGCAGCGAGTTGGCCGGCGCCGTGCCACGCTCGGAGCCCACCGCACATCCCCCGCAAAGCGTGCTCTGTGTGCCCCCCCCCCCGCCCCCGCCCGCCCCGCACCCCCTCATCACCATGGTTGACGCCTTCGTGGGCACCTGGAAGCTGGTGGACACGGCCAATTTCGATGAGTACATGAAGGCATTGGGTGAGTGGAGGGGTTGTGGAATCACGGTATCGCCCCCTTTATTTTTCTTCTCTCCCCCCCCCCACCCCATTTTCCTGGCTGAGCCCCCTCCCCCGCGTATGGGGGCTGCAGGCAGTGGGGGGGGTGGCTGCTGCCTGGGTGGGGTGGTTTGAGGGGGGCTCTGGGGCTTTGTGCAGGGGAGCTTGGGCTGGGGAAGGGGGTTGGGTTGTGGAAGAGGGTCTCAGGCTGGGGAAGGGAGACTTGGGTTGTGGAAGAGGGTCTCAGCCTGGGCAAGGGGGTCTCATCCTTCTCTGTCCCCCTCCATCCCCTGGCAGCAAGCAGAAGGAGGGGATGGTCCCCCCAGGATGCTGGGAGTCCAGGATCCCTCCTGCCTTCATCCCCCCCCCATCATCCAGCTGTGGCTTCTGCACGGGGGGATCCCAACCCAAAAGCAATCCGGGGGTGGGGGGATGTGGGTGACACTGATGTCCCCACACCCCACCCAGCCCCAGAGCTGGTGGGTGCTGGTGCAGGATCCAGCTCCAAACCCCTGCTTCTGTTCATGTCCTGGAGCCCCCCCCCCCCCCCAGGGCAGACACGGGGCTCCCTGAGACCATGGGCAGAGAGCAGTTTTGGGGTTCACCCCCCAAAAAAATCATGGGGAGGAAGGACACCGTGGTGATGCCAGAGGCTGAGGTCACATCCTGCCCCTCCACACACCTTCAGCACCCCCAAACCTTGCACCCTGCAGGCGTGGGCTTCGCCACCCGGCAGGTGGCCGGGTTCACCAAACCCACCACCATCATCGAGGTGCAGGGCGACAAGATCACAGTGAAGACCCAAAGCACCTTCAAGAACACGGAGATCACCTTCAAGCTGGGCGAGGAGTTCGATGAGACCACGGCGGACGACAGACACGTCAAGGTGAGCCCCCAGCCCTCTCCCCCGGCGTCGGTCCCCCTAGAATGGGTCTGTGGGCTCTGCTAGATCCGACCATCAGCTCTTGGCTCTGGAGCTCCAGCTTTTTTGCCTTCAGAAGAGTAAAATTTCTTTGCCTGTTGGAGTGCTTAAACCCAGTCTCCCCCAAAATCAGCCAACCCCCCTCCTCACCCCACTTTGCAGCTGGGTTTTCAGCTGGGGGAGCAGCAGGGGCTGGAGCTGCCGGGAAGATTGTGCAAGAGCTGGGCTTGCAGGCACCTCCAGGCTTGCTCAAGAGGAGTGTGATGTGGTGGCAGTGAGTGTTGTCCTTACTCCAGTGGCAAGAGGGGCACAAGACCTCTGTGTTGAGGCCCCTCTTTGCCTGCCCTACAAAGCAGGCAGAGATGGAACTGCTGGGCAACCGTGCCTGGTTGATGCCTCCTACCTGGGGAGGGCAATACCTCCCGTGTCGGGCTGTTCCTCCCCTTAAGAGCAAGGTAAAAAACACCCTTAGAGGGGCCAACATTCCTTCTGTGGCCTCTCCCACCCTGCAGAGCCACTTCCCTTCACAGGATTGATGCAGCCCCTTCTTTTTCCTGGTCTCCAGCTGCTGGTCACATGCACCATCAAATACGCCGTGTATGGAGCAGCCAACAGCCCAGTGCCCCACACCCAGCCCAAGGGGAAGCTCAGGGGGGAAACTTGGGGCTCGTTGGACACAAAAACCCTTCCTGGTCGTGAAGCAGCAAGAACAAGGGGTGAGGGCAAAGCAGGGATGGGGTGAAAGTAAACAAAGTGGCAGTGCCAGGCAGATACAGGGCAGCAGAGACCCGTCGGAGCTGGTGGAAACTGTTCCAAGCAGCAGGAGGTGTGACCTGCAGGAGCTCCTGCCCACAGCCTGGGGCTGTGCCCTTCAGGCGCCCCTGGAATGGTGGCCAGAGGGCACACCAGGGGACAGTGGGGGCAGGTGGGGTCTGCCAAGCCATGGGGCAGTGAGGATGTGTGGAGTCCAGGGCTATGGGGCACACAATTTGGGCAAGGGAGCCAAGATGTGCAGAGACTCAAGGTGTGCAGAGACCCTGGCTTTGGGGCAGCCAAGCTATGGGAGGTCCCAGGCCATGGGGGCACCCGAACCATGGGCTTCAGGGTCCCAAACCCGAGCTGCAGGGGGCACTCAGGGGGCATCACCAGGCTCTCGAGGAGCTGGGTAGGGGGCAGAGGGCAGGAGAGGGCTGGGCAGCCAGTGCTGCCCCACAGCTGTGCCCCACGGCTGTCACACCAGCCTTGGCACCAGCCAGGCTTTTCAGGGCTGAGTCAACAGCAGCGGCTGTGCAAACAGCGGCCCCGGCGAGCAGAGGTGTGTTTGCCAGATGAGAGCTTCCAAAAACCCTTGCTGGGCCCTGTGGTTCAAAGCACCGATACCTGCCCCACCTCTTTGATCCCCACCAGCACCAGGAGGCAGCGAGCTGCACTTGGAAGCAGCCAGGATCAGGTCCCTGCAGCCCCAGAACAGGATGCGGCCCTGGGTAGGACTCCCTGTGCTGGCACTGGGTTGGGGAGGGCAGGGTCACTGTGACAGTGCCCACGGCAGGGTTATTGGGGGACAGCTGAGGCTGTGATCCAGCTGGAGGCCAGAGCAGGAGGCAGCCTGTGCTGAACTGGGCTGATGAAGCCATGCAAGATGCTGTCAGCCAGGCAATCCATGGGGGGCACCCCCAGCTGGTCCCAGAGCCCCGTGGGGCTCCGGAGTGAGCAGGAGGATGCCCAGCATCGTCCTTTCCGATGGCCAAGGGGACAAAGCCCTGAGAAACCCCAGGGGGGGAGTAACAGCAGATCTTGCTCTCTCCCCACAGTCGTTGGTGACACTGGATGGAGGCAAACTCGTCCACGTGCAGAAGTGGGAAGGGAAGGAGACATCGCTGGTCCGGGAGCTGAAGGATGGGAAATTAATTCTGGTAAGGAAACAGAAAAGCTTTTAGTCTGGGAGGGGCTCAGGGTGAGCTGGGGCTGCACCAGCTCAGCACGAGTAACCTTCTGCCACCAGACTCTCACCATGGGCAACGTCGTCTCCACCCGCACCTACGAGAAGGCGACATAGACACCATCCCCAGCTTCCCCGCTCGTCACCCGGCGCCGCAGTCGCCCCCCGCATCGCCTCCGTCCTCGCCCCGCACCGGGCAGCCCTCACCGTGGCCTCGGAGCCCACTGCACGCAGCGGGGCTGCCCGCTGCCCCCATCACCTCATGGGGCTGCCTGGGGCATGGGCGGTGGGTTCGTGGTTTGGGGTGGGTTGGTTTTTTATGAATAATGGGAAAATCCACATGGAAAAATAATAAAGGCCGTGTTGTTACAGCTCTGTGATTGGTTTACTTGGGAAAAGGCTTTTTTGGCACGAGATAACCTGCAGCGTTGAGCCGTGCTGGTCTCAGCCAGGCTGTGGGGAGGATCACAGGGGGAAGGGGGGAAATCCAGTCTAAACACTCTGGTAGTGATGGGGTTCATTGACCAGTGATTTCAGTAACCCCTCTCCACTGGTTCTCTGAGCTGTGGAAATAAGAGAGGTCATTCTGGTTTGAAAAGTGCTTTTCCAGAGGGGAATTCTGGTTTACTCCAACTGCAGCTCTGCCAGGACCCAGGCCGGCTCCATCCCAGCCAGAGGGATCTTCCCACCAGCCCTGCAGGCGGGCGCTCTCTGCCAAAGCATCAGCTGATGGTGCGAGCCTGGCAGCAGCCAAGCTGGGAATCAAGGTCACGAGGACATCAAGCACATCGTGCCTGAGTTTGGGAAGGGAGTTGGTCCAAGTGGGTTGTGGGGAACAGGGGCGAGAGGTGCTGGAAAGTGCAAAGCAGAGAGAGAAGGGGGCAGGCTGCCTCCTGCAACCCCAACAGGCAATTGCCAGCCCCACTCTCGCTTCCCCCCAGAGCCAGAGGCACCACGAGTGACTCAGCTCCCTCTGTTCTGCACAAGTGCCCCGGTGGGAAGAGCTGCTCCCAGCACTTCCTCTGTGGGCACCGCAGGCTGGAGCAACCCCAGACCTTCCCCGGCCCTCTGCCATCCCTTCCCCCTGACCTTCAGCTCCAATTACAAGATTTATGTTCCAGTTGCTCCTTACCAGAAGGCACCAGGGCTTCTCACAGGGGTCACCTCATCACACACCCCCTTCCCACCCCGGGAAACGCAGCCAAGACTTTCCAAATCATCCTTCAACACAGGTCCCATCCCTACATTTTGAGTGCCCAAGATGAAGCGTAGAGCATGTGAAAGACAAGACCCAGCACAAAGTACAACTGGAGAGATTTATTTTCCATCACTTACCAAGTCAGCAAACACAGCACAGTTAAAGTTTACTTAAAAGTATCTCCACTCCCCCATTCACTTCTTAATCTTCCACTTCCAATGTTTGCAGATAAAATGAATGAGGCCGGGAGAGGGTTTGCACCAAAGCCAAGGGGCTCCACACCAGCACCAGTGCAGCCCCATCACAGGGCCCAGTAACAACCAGTCCCATCCCCGCGCACGGTGTGGGGAAGGGCAGAGAGAGCACGGCTGCACAACTCCAGCTTTTCAGGCAGCTGGATGGGGGCTGGCATCACACAGGCTCAGTGGGGGAAAACAGCAGCCTGTGCCAAAGGGAAAGGGGACAACTGGTATCAAAGTCAACACCTGTAACACCTCATATCTCTTTGGAGAAGGAAACTCCTTGCTCTTGGAGCCAGGGGCGCGCTGATTCGGTTCTGCTCGCTCCTCGTGGTGTGCACCAGGGACTTAGAATTCTGGTACCCCCTGGGCCTGCCCGCTCAATCTCGGGTCTTCTTCTTATGCTTCTTTTTCTTCTTCTTCTTCTGAGCCTTGCTGGACTTCTCTGAATGCTTGGTCCTCTTGCTGGCTGCCCGTGCCCCATCGATGTCCGAGTCTGAGCTGTCCGAGTCTGACTCGGACTCCTTATTCTTGTGCTTCTTTTTCTTCTTCTTCTCCTAGCAAATGAGAGAAGATAAATAAAAAGCCTTACACGTGGGAAAACATCACTTGTGCAGACACTTTCTATGAGTGCCTTGTAAGCTTTGACAGGGGCAAGTCTGTTCCAACACCGGGGCTGTGCTCAGCTTCTGCCCCAGTAATCAGGATTGAACCACGGCTGTCGGTCCACAGCTGCACTGGGCAGGGCACAGCAGCTCTCAGAGCAGGGCAGGTCACAAAATGCAAAGCCAAACCTGAAAACCATGAAGTCAATTCACAAGAAGAGAGGCCTTGCCAACCCTCCACAGTCAGAGCTGACTCCATTATTTAAGGCAATTTTTATTAATGAGGTTGGCAGGATGCAGCCCCTTTTTTTCAAGGAAATGGGTTTCTGAAGCAGCCAGCTGGACCTGAGCGCCAGCCCTGTGTCCTCACCCAACCATCAGACTGCCAGGAGCTCCACTGATGCACTGGAGCAGTAATCACAACGTGCCCTCCTTGCAGGAAAGCCCAGGAAATGCCAGTCAGAACTTCTTGCAGCCTCCCTCGAGGGGAGCCAGGATGAGGAAAGTGCCCTTTTGCAAGCAGCAACTCTTTGCACAACCCCCAGGCAGATTGCACACTCCCTGCCCTCACAGCCTCCCACCCTCTGCCCCCCCCGGGCTCTGTTTCTGCAAAGCTCTGAAGCAACAGTTACAAAGAGCTCACAACCTGAAGATGAGATGTAGGACAAGAATGGCTGGTGCTGGAGAAAAGCTTGTAAGGAACTTGCTCAGGGATCTAACCCCTCAATTTTGGGGCACCTGACAGAACTACCAAGCAGGGATTACCCCAAGATCAGTCCCATGGCACACCTTCCCCTGAACTGCATCGGGCAGAGCATCCCAAAGCAGACAAAGACTGAGACACAGAATGGGAATTTGTATATGTTTAATTAGAAAGTGGTACTGGGGGAGAGGATCTGAGCTGCCTGTGCTGGCAGCACACACAACCAGCTGCCAGCACCACTCTGCCCATTGCTTCACCCTCTTCCAGCGAGGAGCAGGAGGAGAAAGGTCGACCCCAGCTCTGGGTGGGCAGTGCCAACCCAGTGGTTCCAGTGCCACAAACACAAGTGGCTCAGAAGGCATCAGGCAACGCCATCAGCTTCTGTGCACAAACAAACATCCAAATCTGATCCCAGGACAACTCACCTTCCTAATTCCCTGAATATCCAGAAAACCATTGCATGGATTGAGTATCAGAAGATTTTTTTTCAGGTGTATTTTAGGAAGAAATGATTGTCCTGCAAAAAGTGAGGTGTTTTTTCTAATGCTCCTTGGTTCTGGGAAATAAAGGGAAGCAGTAAGCAGGTGAGGGTGCCTGTAAAAACAGTACCTTTAATCTTTTCCACATGCTTAATATAAAGCACTTCAAGGCTGCTAAGATCAGGAAAGGTTTCAGCTTTCTGTTCAAGCCCAGCAACATCATCCTCCAAGGAGGATCCACTGATCAAGAAACCTGTGGAGGGACTTTTTACAAGGGTAAATAGTGATAAGAGGAGGGGGAATGGTTTTAAAGTGGAACAGGGAAGATCTAGATTGGATATTACAAAGAAATTCTTCACAATGAGGATGAGGAGGCCCTGGCCCAGGTTGCCCACAGCAGTGGTGGCTGCCCCATCCCTGGAGGTGTTCAAGGCCAGGTTGGATGGGGCTTTGAGCCCCCTGATCCAGTGGGAAGTGTCCCTGCCCATGACAGGAAGGTGGAACTGGATGGGCTTTAAGGTCCCCTTCCAATCCAAACCATTCTATGATTCTCTCTCACCCATGGTCACTTCAGAACCAAAGAGACCTTCCCTTGAAAACACCTACTGCAAATTCTAATTCTATTCAAGGACGTAAAGAGGATGTAAGGAAAGAAGCAAGAGAGGGTTTCATGAAGCAGACACTGGCCAGCAAGAAGCCCAGCCTGTGAGACTGCCTGTGACAGAGAGCACCAGCGAGGAAGGCAGCCCAGGAGCAAAGCCTGCTGCTTTCACTAAACCATCTCTCAGCACTTGTGCTTCAAGCGAGCTACACCTTCCGGGTGATCCACGTGTGCTCTGGATCTGGTGCACCCATAAGACTGGACACAATCTTTCCCAAACTTGCTGCAAACCAGCACCCTGTTCTCTCTGATAATTTCCCCACACAGCCAGGTGCCAGTGATGCAGGTATGCCTGCTGCTGCACCAGAGGAGGGGGTTTTAGCCCCGAGTCACAGCCCAGCTCCTTTCCCCCCCACAGGCTTCATCTTGACATGATGTGTCTCCTCTAGGCTGGAGTCATCCTGGCTTTGTAAAAACACAGCCCACAGCTGGGATGGCACAGCAACACTGCAGCTCTGGTCAAAGCAAGCTCTCAAAGCAGAGCATGAGCAAGGAGCCAAGGCCATGGCAGTGCCTCCCACACCACCCCCAGAGCACTGAGCTCTCCATTAGCAGTGGTAACGAGTCTGCTGAGCCTGCACCAACGGGTGGGAGAAGCCCGGGGCATTCACTTCAAGACATCACTAGACCAGGAAAAGGAGTCTTGGTAAGCCAGACACAAAAAGCTATGTTCCCATCACCACTATCTGGAAGTGGTTGAATGATGGCTTGCTTGGAGCATGGCTGTGCACAGACTTTGGGGAGCAGCACAATAGGAGAGGGACAGTGGTCAAGTGACAGTCCCAAACATAACACAAATGTGTTTTACATTCCACTGTGGAAGGCAGTGTAATGGGAGAAGCTTGGAGCCCCAAAGCCAACAGCTCCACTTATTTTCTTTGCCAAGATCATCCCGAATGACCCCAAGGCCACCCTTGCAGAGAGTTTTACTGGGCAAGGCTCTGCTGTAAGTCACCCCTGCCTTGGCAGGGCTTGGTGCCACACACTTGTCTCAGGAGGAAGCAGAGAGCAGCAGTGAGCCCAAGGGCACGGTTATGCCAGTCACAGGCAGCACCAGTCCTCGGGGAGGCCGCCCTTCCCAGCCAGCTGCTGCCAACACCCACAGACACCCTGAAAGCTAAGTCAAGGGAGAGAAAAGGAATGCATAATGAGGTGAAATGAACCGTGGCAATCAGCCACAGGCACATGAGATACCTGTACAAAATCAGAATGATTGCTGTGGGCCAAGTATTTCCACCTGTTCCAACACAACCAGGCGCAGCACAGGGCTGGCCATGGGGGCTAAAGGCCTGAACCCAGCACTGACACTGGTTTTGCAGGTGCAGTGTGAGGTATTTCCTGTCACACACCCAGCCCACCCAGAGGAAAAGAACAACCCTGGCTGGAAATGGGTTGGAAAGCATCCACGTAAAGACAAACTGCTTCACAGAAAGAAGGCTGAGACACTGCAGCATTTGTGTATTCACCCAGAGGACTCCAAGCTAAAACACCAGCACCCATCTCTTTGAAACAAAAGGCAGAAGCACAGCATGAAAAATGAGGCATAAGGGGTGGAAAAAGTCCTCTGCAGTAACTGAACTTTACATTTTGGCTCTTCAGCATCTGCTGCAGGCCTGGAGGTGCTCAGGCAGCTCACCACACAGGCCAACATGCTACAGCCAAGCCTTACGCTGGACGCAGGGATACGTTAACAGCAAGGGCTGCTGGGACCCTCCAGTGCCACCCACAATCCTGCCCTGAAAGGCAAAGTGAAAAAGAAGTGTCCCAACATGAAGAGTACAGAGGAGGCTGGGTTCTCCCCTCCTCCCACAAGATATTTCTCCCATTATCTCCAGCCACTTCCAGACAAGCACAGCTTCCATAGGAAGATGGACACAATGGCTTGTGGGCAGACAAGCCAAGTCTGTCCACACTTAATTTGAAAAGAGCATAATTTGCCATAAGAGTGGGGACACAAAAGGCCCAGCTGAAGATATCAATTCAGCAGGGATTATGTGTCATAGCACCAGATACCAGCTATCAATTAGGGACAATAAAGGAAGGGAGCTGGTAGCTTATTTAATGTGAAACAGAACAACTCTAATTTTAAAGCATGGAAGAGCAAAGACAATGCATGGCTTGGAGCTGAACATTAAACAGAGTCCACTGGGAAGAGAGTAAAGGTTTGAGTTCACACCTAGGAAAGCCCTGGCAGGTACCTGGCTTTAGTAACTTCAAAACAACACTTTTATCACCCAAAATCTGAGCAATACTAGACTCGCTCCGAAGTCCCCTACCCACAGAAGCAAATCAGAACAGTCTTTAGAAAGAGGATGGTAAAGAGTTAAATCTCTTCAAGAAAGGGATGCAGCAAGGAGAACTTTCTCAAGCTTTTCCAGCCTCTGCACATGGTGAGAAAGTTTGACGAGACCCTAACAAGTATGAGAGTTTCATTCCAGAGCTTGGGAAACTTTCTCAGCACGTGAAGGCTGCCGGCAGGACAGGATGTCACGCCGGTCCCTTCAGGGTTACAGGGGAAATCAAAGTACACACGTGGACATTGTGCTGGCTGGAATAAAAACAAGAACAAACCTCAGTCTTCCCCTTTTTGAGGGGTTTAACAGTCAAGCTGCTCACAGCAATACATAAAAAGTACTTCCAGTGCAGTATTGAGAGCACAGGCTGGACTGCAGATACTGCAGGAAGTGGGCTAGCAAAGGAAGAGATTAGCATTGTCCATAGCTGCTGTGGAATCATTCCACACAAGCACCATTCTATGAAACCACCAATTCCTTCAAACCCCAGCAACCCAGTACTGGGAGACCAGTGCTGTGCTGGTTTCCAGTTGGCTGATGTTTGCACAAACAGGAGCGTTTCTCTAGTTTACACGTGGGAGAGGGCAGCGCCACAGCAAAGGGTGGATTTCTGCCTCCAGCAATGCACCCAGAGCTCCAAACTGGCCTCCAGAATCATCAGCTGTGGATGAAGCCCAACTCAGCTCTTGGGTACACCCAGGTGCTCCCTCAGAACTGCTCACACTGCATTTGTGTAAACATTTTGAGTGGATTTTGCCCAAGCACTGTAAAGATACAGAGGGCCAATAAGGACTGTGTTGTGGTTCCTTGCGCATCCTTCCCAATTGACAAACAACTACCTAAAAACATGACAACTACCTCAAAAGGAGGTTTGAGTGAGGCTGGGGTTGGTCTCTTCTCCCTGGTAGCTCGTGACAGGACATGGGGAAATGGCCTCAAGATGCACTAGCAGAGATGTAGATATCAGGAGGAATTTCTTTACTGAAAGGGTTGTCAAGCATTGGAAGAGGCTGCCCAGGGAGGTGGTTGAGTCACCATCCCTGGAGATGTTTAAAAAGATGAGTAGATGTCATACTTGGGGACGTGATCTAACAGTGGACTTAGCAGGGCTGGATCAATGGCTGGACTTGATGATCTTAAAGGTCTTTTCCAACCAAAACCCTTCTATGATTCTGTGAAAACAGACTAAACACACTTGAAAACGTCTCATGTACAAAATCCACCCTGGCAGCCTGCGTGCAGAGGAGCAACAGGCTGGGCTGGAGCCTTTAGTGCTGCTTCTCCTGCTGCTCCAGTTATTTTTACAAGCTGGCACTAAGAGGGGACCAGACTGGCAACACCAGGCTCCTTCCTGTCCTTTGGAAGGAAAGCTGCTCAGAGCTGTGCTTTAAGAACAGTGCATTCCTTCTGAAGGTATGTGGTTTTGAGATAAGAAGGGAGTGTCCAGAACTCTCCAAGAAGTTTAAATACTTTTCTTCACCAGACCTCTTTCAGGAGTTACGGTCTCATTCTGGGACTTTACGTCAGAATGGATTTCCCAATATTTATCTTCCTGCATCTCCAGAGGTGCCAGTTTCCTTCTACATTTTTTTAATCCTTAAATAAATCACACCTGAAATTCCACTGCCTGATTTAATTCCAAACAAGATTCATTGTGTAAATCTAAAGGTATTACTGCATCTCTTGGTTGAGGATCAGTCACAATTAACCTGATGAGAGGAATCCAATCTATGGTCATTAAACAAATACAACAAAGTTCAGAAAAGCACAACTAAGGACAATAAGAGAACAGCACAGTGTGAGAAGAGCTGTGCCCTAAGTTGATGCCATTTAAGAACCAGTAAAACAAGTACCAGCTACAAGCAAGGAGGGATTAAGACCTGATGAAGTACAAGTCACTGAACAATTAAGAACGTGTGGTTTTTACAAGAAGAGACAGCATCAGCAAACAGATTGCCTGGAAATCTTTTACCCAGTGGGAGAAAGTCTGCCAAAAAGGCATCACAGGTCACATTTACCACGCAATTCTCGTTACCATTGCAAAGCTACCCTAGGGACAAGTTAATCCATGGATCTGAACAGAAGATGGGATGCTTTTGTTGAGTTTGAATTAAAGGGGCTGCTCCTACAGCCAAAGGTGCAGATCTTCTCTTGAAAGAAGAATCAGCAGGGTTCATCTCTTCCCAGCACGCCTCCCTCCCACGCAGGCTCAGCACACGCACGCTGCCGCGTTCCCATAGGAGCTCTGTCACCCTGTGACCCAAAGAGCAAAAGCGAAAGGGACGCAGCCGGGTGCCTGCGCAGCTGCCAGCGGCTCCTGGCGCCAGCCCCCCGTACCGCCGCGCCACGCCTCCCTCACATGGCCGAGTTCCGCAGGGGTGATGGGAGGCAGGACAGTGCTCTGGTGCAGAAAAGGGGGAGCTGGCACTAGGAAGACTGGTGCCCATGCTCACACCAGAATCGTAGAATCTTCCGGATGGAAAAGACCTTGGAGATCATCGAGTCCAACCGCACCCATCCTCCGCTAAACCCTGTCCCTCAAAAACTCATCTCCCTGTTTTTTAAACCCCTCCAGGGATGGGGACTCAAACCCCTCCCTGGGCAGCTGTTCCAGACCCAGAGAACCCTTTTGGTAAAGAAATTCTTCCTGATATCCAGTCTGAACCTCCCCTGGCACAACTTATGGCCAATTCTCCTTGTCCCATCACCTGCACTTGTGAAGCTTGGGCCAGTGCACAGACGCCTCCAGTCATCTCTTAATCCTATAAAAGTTGTGTGGCTCCAGCAGGAGGGAAGTGAAGAATGGAGAAACCATTGGGAAAGGAAATCGAGAAGAAAAGGGGGTGAGGACCCCATAAGGAGAGGAATCTTTGGGGAAAGAGCATCCAGAAACTGCAAGGAAGTATCCAATCAAAGAAATAGAAAATGTTGACCATGAACATCCCAAAGTGTTAATACTACACAATGACACTAAATGGATGCTTGTTAGGCAGCAGCTCCCTCCCTACTCATTTGAAAATACAGGCTCTACATTTATGTTCCAAGCTTGGGATGGGGCCAGCAAGGTGACTGTTAGGGGGTAGCTGGAGCTATTTGTGTCAATCCCCCTGGGGCTCTGGGTGAGCAGGGAAGCACATGGTGGCTCCCAGACACGATCACAGCAGGCACTCGAGACAAGGGAGCTATTCATAGAGAGGATCCCACATCCTGCCTCCAAAAAGCTCAAAGTTTGATTTTCCAGCACCGGAAAACATCTGAAAACTTTTGATCTCCTCCCTGAGAAGGAAGAAAGATCAAAGGCCCAAGCTCTTGCTTTAAATCTTTTTAAAGGAAGGCTGTCAATCCACAGACCCCTCAAAATTTAGCAAGAAATGTAGGGCAGTGACCCACATATCCTGTAGGTTCAGCAGGGCAAGACTCCACAGGGAATCCCCAGCCTGGTGTTGGGACACTGGTAAGGGGCTATTTGTGCACCTTGCAGTGTAGTTTTTCCCCACAGCATTTAATAAAGTTATGCAAGCCCTTATCAGACAAACCATCATCCCTGCTAGAGGGAAGAGAACTGAAGGCAGGAGAAGCCAGCCCTGCTGAGGCATTGCCAATGCCCTGCTCTCACACTGCTCCACGGGGAGAGAGAAGCCCAGTGCCTGGCATCCAGAAAGGTCAGAGTCACCATGAGCCTGGGACCCGAGAGACAACTCTGTTCAATCGCGTGCCTCCAAGACCAGAACAGAAAGAAGAGGATGTGTATTTTCTACTGCAGACAACTCCAAGATGTCCTTGAATAAGAGCTGATGTAGTGGGGAAGCAAAAGCACATCTCAGGACAGAACCAGGCAACAGGATTTCCAATCAAAAGATCCCATTCCCACTACTGAGTCAACTATCCAGAACGCTACTGAGCAAACAAGATCTGCAAATTAGGGATCAAATCAATACAAGGAAAGACACCACACACCTGACTTCTGCCCTGTTGCAGTCTCACATACAACCCCACCAACTGCTCCTCTCTCCAAGCACCCAAGTGCCAGAAACCACATTACCAGTGAAAAACATGACTGGAAGCAAGACTTCATCTACTAGCATCAGTCACTCCAGACTGGTCTGTGTGTTGCCATCAAAAAGACTTCTCTGTTCCCTGTTTCCAGCACCTGCAGCCTCTCTGACCTGCACCAGAACTGGTTTAACTCCAGAAAGCCTGGGAGAACTGAGCCCTCAGAAATTCATTCTCACTGTGCAATTGCTAATGCCATCCTTATCCCTCTCCTGCAAAAAGGAAATCCATCACCTTTCCTGCCTATTGCCCCTTCCAGGGATAGAGAAGGCTGGAAAGAGAAAGAAAAAAAGAAAGGGGGTAAAAAAAGGCTTTGGAAATGTAATTAAAATTAAACCTGAGTTGTGAAGGGGCTGATGAAACAGTTTATTTACTGAAGTCTCAAACAGGAATACGCTGGTATAAATAGATTGATCACCAAAAGCTCCTGGTTTGGATTCAGGTCTTCCCTGTGTTTTACACCAGCACTCTCTGAAGCCAGAGTTCAAACACTTGGACTTAAAAGGCCTCTTATCTCTGGACATTTTCACATGGACAAAAATTGCTTTAGAGCCTGGGAATGGAGTCCAATCCCTGTGCAAACACAACCAGTGCTTTTCCCCCTGTGCAGATAAGGCTGGTTCACATCGTGCAGGCTGGGTCAGGACACCCTCTGTAGCCAGGCAGTGGGGCAGAGAGTTCAGATTAAAGAAAGGTGTTGGGGTAAGAGAGGTGAGAAGGGAGGGAAAGCAGGGTTATTGGCAGGAATTATGGATATCCAGGAAGCTGAAGCAATTTCTACGGAGCCTCACAAAGAGCAGGGGAAAAACAATCATCCTTTTCTCACTGTAGGAAATGTCTTTGAGGACTCTGAACTATAGCACAAAACCACCTCAAAGACAGTTTAACAAGAAGAAGGGCAGAAAGCATCAGAAGAGTCTGCACAGAAGATTCCTGCTTCACTGCAGAACCTGCACCAAACTGAGCCACTTTCTTAGCCCAGAACCAGGTTGCTTCAGCAAATCACAGCTGTAAGAATACAAGAACAAATGACTTGGCTCACTTTTCCAGGCCAGCAGTTGGGGCACCTCATACCTTTTTCCTTTTTTTTGAAGACTCCTCAGCCAGGCTGTTCTTTTTCTCTCTTTCACATCCTGCTGCTGCCACCTCCTCTTCCTCCTCCTCTGGAATGAGGCTATATTTGGTACCTCCAGGCTGCATAAAACACTCCTTGGCAAAATGACCTGTAAAACAGTGTTTGCAGGAGCAACTCACCCTTCCCCTTCTTTTTTTATCTTCCACTTTAAGTGCTGCCAATGATCTTTTTATTATTAGTCACAATAAGAATCTACACTGTACATTCTTCATCCTAGCATTCCATACCCTGATTGAACAAACCAGAGGAGCAAATATAACACAGGGCCTTCTGGAAAGATTGGTCAGGCAAAAACTAAGGCACTGTTGATTGAACATGGAAACTCATAGAAACGGCTTGCAAAGACTTAAAGTGCATGTGAAAGGGAGTCAATCAGTGTGATCAGCACCTGGTAAACAAGTCCAAAGCCTAAAATACAGAGAAAATCAGCTCATTCTGGTTGTCTGTCTACTGGCAGATAGACAGCATCTGCCTGCCTGTTATGAGTACACAGCATCACTAAAAAGCAGCCTGGAAATATTAAGTTTGAAGTCCTGGGGACTCTTTTCTTGGGGTATTTTAAAGACAGCTATCTACCACTACAGAGAACCACTTTCCTGTTTAGCAGCTGCCTTTACATTTCTCATTATTAACCTTCCCCAGAATAGCATTAACTTCAGCTTCACTGTTTATTCTATGTCCAAACAATGTAAGACAACAAGCAGGGTGCAGCACAAACTACTTTATGCCTCAGCACCTTGCAAAAGCACTGAAAAGGCCTCACAGAAGCCAACTTCCCTTTGCTTTAAGGGTAAAACAGAAAAACTGCACCAAGCTAAAAAAAAAAGTGAATAAAATGCTTGTTTTCAGCTCCCAGACACTGCTCATAAGCTCACAGTGTGCTCCCAACTGATCCACACAGTCATTTCCACTGATTGTTCTTCAGAATGAAACGACCTGGTGAAGGCATTCATTTATTAAAATGCAACACTGAGTCCTTGGATAGAAGACATTAACATAAATGAATCTGTACTGGCCTGTACTCAGCAGAAAGGTTCTACAGGAAGCTCAAATGGATGTGATTTTAAGAAACAAACGACCATAAAAGGAGTTCAGCTAAGCCTTCCTTTTTTTGTAAAAAGTGGTGGAAGATGTAGTTCTCCTCTAAGAGAGACACATGCAGGTGAAATGCAGTCCTTGTGCAGCCAGACACAACCACGAGACAGACGTCACCACAGCCATACCTACAGCTCCCTGCATGAACACACCTTTGCAGCCACACTTCTTGCACACCGTGTTCAAGACAGCTTCAAGTGTGATCTTCTGACTTGTGTAGTCTCTGAACGTGCGCTTCTTCCTCTCATCCTGACTGGAAAGAGAGGGACAGTTCCATGTTCAATCCACTCCCATCTCTGTACATTTACACAGACACAATCTAAACAGAATTTTTTTTCAATGTTGCTCTAAAAACACCACTGAGCTAAACCAAAGGATGGAACTTAGCAACTGCTCATTAGCATAAACCACATTAAGAGCATTATTACCTATGGCCTTCTATTTTGAGGTTAACTGAGCACTCTGCACAAAGCAGACAGATGGAGGGAGCTGCACTTTGCCCCTTTACACCAACATCTGACCAACGCCTGACCAACCTGATCTCCTTTTACGATCATGTGACTCGCCTGGTGGATGAGAGGAAGGCTGTGGATGTGGTATACTTGGATTTCAGTAAGGCCTTTGACACGGTCCCCCACAGTAGACTCCTAGGGAAGCTGGCAGCCCGTGGCCTAGATGGGAGCACTCTGTGCTGGGTTAGGAATTGGCTGGATGGCCGAGCCCAAAGAGTGGTGGGCAATGGTGTTTCATCCAGTTGGCGGCCGGTCACCAGTGGTGTCCCCCAGGGATCGGTATTGGGTCCCGTCCTGTTTAATATCTTTATTGATGATCTGGATGAGGGGATTGAGTCCATCATCAGCAAATTTGCAGATGATACCAAGCTGGGAGGAAGAGTTGATCTGTTAGAGGGTAGGATGGCCCTACAGAGGGACCTGGACAGATTGGAGAGATGGGCTGATTCTAATGGGATGATGTTTAATAAGTCCAAATGTCGGGTACTTCATTTTGGACACAACAATCCCATGCAGAGCTACAGACTGGGGACAGAGTGGCTGGAGAGTAGTCAGGTAGAAAAGGACCTGGGAGTGCTGGTGGCCAGGAAGCTCAACATGAGCCAGCAGTGTGCCCAGGTGGCCAAGAAGGCTAATGGAATCCTGGCCTGCATCACGAATAGTGTAGTAAGCAGGACCAGAGAAGTTATTGTCCCCCTGTACTCGGCACTGGTCAGGCCTCACCTTGAATATTGTGTCCAGTTCTGGGCCCCTCAGTATGGGAAAGATGTCAGGATGCTGGAGAGTGTCCAGAGGAGGGCAACGAAGATGGGGAAGGGGCTGGAGCACAAGCCCTATGAGGAGTGACTGAGGGAGTTGGGGCTGTTTAGCCTGGAGAAGAGGAGGCTCAGGGGAGACCTCATTGCTCTCTACAACTCCCTAAAAGGAGGTTGTAGTGGGGCAGGGGTTGGTCTCTTCTCTCAGGTGACCAGTGGCAGAACTAGAGGGCAGGGACTTAAGCTTCGTCAGGGAAAGTTTAGACTTGATATGAGGAAAAAATTCTTCACTGAAAGGGTGATTGGTCATTGGAATGGGCTGCCCAGGGAGGGGGTGGAGTCACCGACCCTGGAGGTGTTTAAAGGGAGACTGGATGAGGCACTGAGTGCCATGGTCTAGATGATGGTTGGTGTTAGTGTTAGGTTATAGGTTGGACTTGATGATCTCAGAGGTCCTTTCCAACCTTATGATACTGTGATACTGTGATCTGTATTTTGTATGTGAACACACACATACAAAAACACTCGCCCAGTTATTCCATCTGCAAGAGATGTCACTAAAACAAAAGATGACAAGGAAGGTCTGAAACATCCCAGCAGTTAAAATTTGATTTTCTGTAGCATGTGAAAGAGAGACAAATCCACAGCTGGAAGGAATAGTCCTTCCTGCACAAGCACGTGGCCAAACAACACAGGAATGAAAATGCTGCTTGGTGTGAAGGGCTGGAACTCCCTGCAGCTTCCACCAGCTCCTGTCTCCTCTGGGCAACATAACCAAAGGTTATGATTCTATGAATGCCTTCAGTCAGCCCCCCAGCAGCCAGTGTGGCACTGGGGGCTCAGGAAGAGCCCCCTCACCCTCTGAATGAAGCATAAGCATGGCAGGAAAGCCAGGAACGCAAGGCAGGCAGTAGCAACCTGTCTGATCCATTATATTCTTGCTCTGGAGATTTACCTACTCAAGGGAAACATTGTTTGGATCGAGGTCTTTTCCTGTCCCTTGATTGACCACCTTCATGGAGAGAGAGAGTTTCAGTTTGTCATCTTTCATCTGAAAGAGAAAGAGATGGAATGAGAAGAATAAATGACAATGGTGTTAACCAAGACAACTGTGTGTGCAGGTCTAGAGAGATGGAAGGGAAATATTGGACAGCAAAGAGCAGCACTGCAAAAGACACTACATGGAACAGATTGGGTTGGAAGGGACCTCAAAGCCCCTCAAAGCCATGGGCAAGGACAGCTCCCACTGGATCAGGGGGCTCAAAGCCCCATCCAGCCTGGCCTTGAACTCCTCCAGGGATGGGGCAGCCACCACTGCTCTGGGAAACCTGGGCCAGGGCCTCCCCACCCTCACAGCAAAACATTTCTTCCTAAGATCTCATCTCAATCTCCCCTCTTTCAGGTGAAAACCCTTCCCCCTCATTCTATCCCTGAACTCTCTGACGAAGTAATTCTCAAATTGCCCACCCCAAGACAGTCTCCCAGTTCTCTGCCCAACTTGCATCCTGAAAAATAAAACTTTATACCCTTTTTCCCAATTTCATCCACTTAGGAGCCTAAAAACATTTTAAGTATCTCTATTAGGGGTTTACTCTTTTCTGAACCCTAGTAAGTCCTCAATTACCACATCATCACTTTAGAGTCAAGAGCAAAAGTTTTATGTTTGATGTCTCTTTTTGAACAGCTTTATGCATTTTCACTGATGCTGCTATTGAGGGTATTTCTGCTTTGTCTTTTTATGACACCTATGCAGTTATTTGCAGGCAGTCTAACAATGAACTCTTCCTGCTCCCCAACTCTCCAACATGCTTCTGCCCCTTGCCTCTACAGCAAAGAAGCCAGAACCCAACAAGTGTGTCCTAGAGAAAGGAAACAGTGGGTTAATAAAAATTCATTTAAAAAATTAAAAGAAAAAAAACCCCACACCAGAGCTGGCTAAAAAGAATCTGTAAGTAAAAGCAAATCTTTCAACCATTTAGGGGAGGTTTAGATTGGACATGAGGAAAAATTTCTTTACTGAAAGAGTGGTGAGGCACTGGCAGAGGCTGCCCAGGGCAGTGGGGGAGTCTCCAGCCCTGGAGGGGTTCAAAAACTGTGTAGAGGTGGCACGTGGGGACAGGGTTCAGCAGGCACAGTGGGGTTTTGCTGATGGTTGGTCTGGATGAGCTTAGAGGTCTTTTCCAACCTTAATGATTCTATGGTTCCCCTTATCTCACACAAAATGAAGTCCTTCTTTTGTATATCAGCCCAATTGTCTTCTGTCAAAAAAACCTACAAGTAAAGCATTTAAGGCCAGATACTGCACAGCTTTGAATCAAATGCCTCAACTGTGACCCCTATAAAATAGTCAGCTTGCTTTGTTTCCAAAAGCAAGACTCTTCAGTTTTCATTTCATGTACTCTTTAAATACAGAGGATTTGCCTATTGTCACATCTTCTGCAGAAGAAAAAGCAATGTAGAAAAAAACCCAAGTGTATAATGCTCTTACTTCAAAACAAACAAACAAAAAACCTCTGTATTTTCTCCTGGGCATAATTCCCTGCCACTGATACCTTACTGAAAACAAACAAACAAACAAACATCTATCTCAGCTTCTTCTAAGAACCTGTTCGTCTCTCAAAACAGTTCATGGGCTGTGTTTATATCTGCTTTTATCTTGGATCCTCCCAAAGTGCTCATTTTGACCCCAAACCACACAGTTAAGGCGATGCAAAGGGGTGGCCCAGGGAGAGAAAGGGAAGCAATTTGCTGCTTTCAAGCCAAAAGCTTCTATAAATTCACTTTTTCCAAATGGCACCACCAGGAGTCACAGAGGGTCAGGGCCAGAATCACCTCTAGAGGTCAAGAGAATTCACCTGCCTGTAATAGAGCCCCTCAGTCCCAACAAGGCAGGAGGAACACTCAGCCCCTGTGCACAGATGTTCTCTATTCTGCAGTCTGTTTTATCCACCCTAAAGAAACAAGAATTAACGTTACCTCCTTTCCAATAAGCTTCACCCAGACTTTGTCTCCCACATCTACGATCTCCGAGGGTTTATCCACGTGGCAGGAGGACATGTGAGTCCTATGCACAAGGCCTGATCATGGTTTGGAAGAGAAGAAAAGGCAAAAAGAAAGAAAAGTCTCTATTGAATCACAGTTTTGCCATCTGGGAGAGTGGTTGCCAAAGCGTGGCACATGCAAGACAGTCTTTTGGGTATGGGAAGAAAATATTTTTGTATCATTAATAAATAAATATTTTTTAAAAATTAATAGTGCTTATTTAATCCTTAGCTCTTCCTTTTTAATTTCTGGGGTTTGGGTATGTTTCATAATATACATAAGATAAGGACAGTATTTCATGGATATAATTTATATATATATATATTTAACCCCCCAAAATAAGAAGGATATGGAACTGTTGGAACAGTTCCAGAGGAGGCCACGCAGACGATCCAAGGGCTGGAGCACCTCTGCTATGGGGACAGGCTGAGAGAGTTGGGATTGTTTATCCTAGAGAAGGCTCTGGGGAGACCTTAGAGCAGCCTCCCAGTACTGAAAGGGGCTCCAAGAAAGATGGAGAGGGACTTTTTACAAGAGTCTGTGGTGATAGGACAAGGGAGAACGGCTTTAAATTGGAAGGGGAAGATTTATATCAGACATTAGGAAGAAATTCTTCACTGTAAGGGTGGTGAGGCACTGGCACAGGTTGCCTGGGAGGCTGTAGATGCCCCCTCCCTGGAGGTGTTCAAGGCCAGGTTGGATGGGCCTTTGAGCCCCCTGATCCAGTGGGAGGTGTCCCTGCCCATGGCAGGGGGGTTGGAACTGGGTGGGCTTTAAGGTCCCTTCCAGCTCAAACTATTCTATGATTCCATGATTGGGAGGTGCTCAAAAATGTTCTAACTGATTGTAATTTGTGTTAAATGACCTGTTTGATTTAACTTGTTGGATTCTGCACAATCAAAAGGTTTGGAGACCACTGCCCTGGAAGACAGGGCACATGTTCAGCAGTTCCCTTAAGCACAACAAACCATTTCTCTCCTCCAGTAAATTAGATGAGAATCAACCAGTTGCACTGATCAAACATATAAAAGCTCATCAAAATCGTTTCCAAGTTAAGTCAGGCTCCCACAGCAATGTTCAAAACACCAGAGCACTGTACAGAAAGCTGTCACAGGCACCCACACCTCTCCCTGCCTCCCTGTTCTCTGCAGCCACCTCAAGCACCAAAGAATAATGGAGTTCATTTTCACATCAGCAGCAAAATATTTGGCTGGCAAAACCAAATGTGTGAAACACCAAAGCTGCCCCAATCTCCTGCACCTGCAAGGCCACACAGCCCCAAAATCACATTTTCAATTTGACACATGGGCACAGGGCTACACAAGGGAGGGCAAACATGGACACACACCTTGCTGTTCAAGTTCCCATTCGTGCCTCAAAGCAATCTCCCTCCAGCAGCCACACTTCTGCCCCAAAACTTATATTAGAACGGGCACTACAGTGTCCAGACACTCCAAGAGGGGAGCAGAGAAGGGTTCTTTGTGAACACATCTACTGTAAGCTGCTGCTTTTGTAAAATGTTTGTTTGACCGCAGGTTCTCCATATATGTAGACAGCTTTAAGTCAGGTTTTACAATTTATTTCTGACCTTCACTTCAGTCTTTTTTATTTGACTCATTCATATTGGCCATTAAATAAGTTGGACAAGCCATCTAATTCTAGAAGGCTTCTATAATTTGTCCAATACCTTAAAATCATTCTCTAACTGGCACAGTTTAGCCCTGGCCCTGCTTCCTGATATTCCAAAATATCCCAAAGTCAAGAGTCTTCAAGCAAACATACTTTAAATACTTGCTGAGAACCTCAATTTCCTCCCAGTTTAGAAACCACACCCCTTTCTCAGCTTTTCCAAAAAGCTAGCGAGACTAAGTCCAAGAACAACTGCTTTGCTCAAACACACTGATGTGAAACCAAGTCTGAATAAAATCAGAGAAACAAACCTTGTTTCCTGCAGCCTGGGATTTTTATAAACGCTCCATATTCTGTTACTGCAGCGACCTGGGAAGAAAAAACAACACGAAAACCTTCATAAAGCTTCAACCCAGAGCTTAGAATATGCACAGAAAGCCTGTACAGCTCTCCTGCTTTTGTTCAGTGTTAGAGTCCAAGGCAGGTCAGACACTGCAATGTCTGGTAACTCTTACCTTAGACACATTATCATAGAATCATGGAATTGTTTGGTTGGAAAAGAGCTTTGAGATCGAGTCCAACTGTACCTGTGCACTACAAAACCACATCCCTGAGCACCTCATCTGTTCTTCTTTTAAACACCTCCAGGGATAGGGACTCCACCACCTCCTCGGGCAGCCTCTACCAGTGTTTGATAAACATTTTGGTACATAAATTATTTCCAATATCCAATCTGACCCTCCCCTGGTGCAACTTGAGGCCATTTCCTCTCATTCCATCACTTGTCACTTGGGAGAAGAGCCCAAACACCCACCTCACCACAACCTCCTTTCAGGAGCTGCAGAGAGCAATGAGGTCTCCCCTCAGCCTCCTCCAGGCTGAACAGCCCCAGGTCCCTCAGTTGCTCCCAGATCCCCTGGGTTCAAGACCCTTCCCCTTCTCCAGATGCACTCCAGCCCCTCAAAGTCATTCTTGTACTGAGGAGCCCTAAACTGAACCCAGGATTCGAGGTGTGGCCTCACCAGCACCGAAAGCAGGGGCACAATCCCTGCTCCTGCTGTCACAGTGTTTCTGATCCAAGCCAGGATGCTGTTGGCCTTCTTGGCCAATGTACAGAAACACATGGATGTGTTTCTGTACATTGTAAGTGGGGTCTAAACCAGCAAAGCAAAGGAAGGTGATGCTGAAAATGCCAGCAAATGAACTCTCTAAGGTGTGTTTTGGAGTTTTAGAAAGCAGCATCCCTTACTACAGCACTGGATACATGGAGGAATAATTCCATCAATCATGGCCAACAAGACAAGAATTGGTTACAGGATGTATTTCCCATCTACATGGATATGTATTACACTTCCCAGAAATTTCATGCATATTCTATCAATTCCAAGAACTAATTTTAATGTTATTATGGACTTCACAACAGCCAAACTTCCACTGATTTGTACCAGTCCCCTCATCTGTCCAACCATACATTCCTCAGATAAGGAAAAACTATAAACAAATGGAAATGATTACAGAAGACACCGCATCTGCTCAGCACACCTTGTACCTGGCGTTAGAAGAACAGCATCTGAAAAACAAACCCAGGAACAGCAGCCAACTTGGAAAAAAATACAATTAGTTAAATGAGACTGAGAAAAGTGAGAAAATTGATTCTGCTCAACCACGATATTCCACTTTTGTGATAGTGACTACTTCTTGCATGAAATGAGGAGGCACCCATGGCCACAGCCCCCACACACACCTCGCCCTGGAAGATGGTGTAGAGCTCGGGCAGCGCCTCCATCCCGGCGGGCGAGGAGGGGTCTCGGCAAGGGATGGGGATTCTCTCGATGAGGGGGGAGTGTCTGAGAAAGAGGCAGGGTCTGAGTGAGGGGGGAGCTCTGGGTGAAGGTGGGGGGAGCTCTGGGTGAAGGTGGGGGGAGCTCTGGGTGAGAGGGGGGGACCAAGGGGGAGGGAATCAAGGAGCGAGGAGGATCAAGGGGGGGAATCGAGAGGGAGGGGAAAGTCAAGGGGGGAAAGGGAGAGGGAGGGGAAAGTCAAGGGGGGAAAGGGAGAGGGAGGGGAAAGTCAAGGGGGGAAAGGGAGAGGGAGGGGAAAGTCAAGGGGGGAAAGGGAGAGGGAGGGGAAAGTCAAGGGGGGAAAGGGAGAGGGAGGGGAAAGTCAAGGGGGGAAAGGGAGAGGGAGGGGAAAGTCAAGGGGGGAAAGGGAGAGGGAGGGGAAAGTCAAGGGGGGAAAGGGAGAGGGAGGGGAAAGTCAAGGGGGGAAAGGGAGAGGGAGGGGAAAGTCAAGGGGGGAAAGGGAGAGGGAGGGGAAAGTCAAGGGGGGAAAGGGAGAGGGAGGGGAAAGTCAAGGGGGGAAAGGGAGAGGGAGGGGAAAGTCAAGGGGGGAAAGGGAGAGGGAGGGGAAAGTCAAGGGGGGAAAGGGAGAGGGAGGGGAAAGTCAAGGGGGGAAAGGGAGAGGGAGGGGAAAGTCAAGGGGGGAAAGGGAGAGGGAGGGGAAAGTCAAGGGGGGAAAGGGAGAGGGAGGGGAAGGTCAAGGGGGGGAATGGAGAGGGAGGGGAAGGTCAAGGGGGGGAATGGAGAGGGAGGGGAAGGTCAAGGGGGGGAATGGAGAGGGAGGGGAAGGTCAAGGGGGGGAATGGAGAGGGAGGGGAAGGTCAAGGGGGGGAAATGGAGAGGGAGGGGAAGGTCAAGGGGGGAAATGGAGAGGGAGGGGAAGGTCAAGGGGGGAAATGGAGAGGGAAGGGAATATTAAGGGGAGAATCAATAGGGAAGGGAATATTAAGGGGAGAATCAATAGGGAAGGAAGTATCAAGGGGGGAAATCAAGAGGGAGGGCAATGTTAAGGGGGAAAGCCAAGGGGGGAAATGGAGAGGGAGGGGAAAGCCAAGGGGGGAAATGGAGAGGGAGGGGAAAGCCAAGGGGGGAAATGGAGAGGGAGGGGAAAGCCAAGGGGGGAAATGGAGAGGGAGGGGAAAGCCAAGGGGGGAAAGGGAGAGGGAGGGGAAAGCCAAGGGGGGAAAGGGAGAGGGAGGGGAAAGCCAAGGGGGGAAAGGGAGAGGGAGGGGAAAGCCAAGGGGGGAAAGGGAGAGGGAGGGGAAAGCCAAGGGGGGAAAGGGAGAGGGAGGGGAAAGCCAAGGGGGGAAAGGGAGAGGGAGGGGAAAGCCAAGGGGGGAAAGGGAGAGGGAGGGGAAAGCCAAGGGGGGAAAGGGAGAGGGAGGGGAAAGCCAAGGGGGGAAAGGGAGAGGGAGGGGAAAGCCAAGGGGGGAAAGGGAGAGGGAGGGGAAAGCCAAGGGGGGAAAGGGAGAGGGAGGGGAAAGCCAAGGGGGGAAAGGGAGAGGGAGGGGAAAGCCAAGGGGGGAAAGGGAGAGGGAGGGGAAAGCCAAGGGGGGAAAGGGAGAGGGAGGGGAAAGCCAAGGGGGGAAAGGGAGAGGGAGGGGAAAGCCAAGGGGGGAAAGGGAGAGGGAGGGGAAAGCCAAGGGGGGAAAGGGAGAGGGAGGGGAAAGCCAAGGGGGGAAAGGGAGAGGGAGGGGAAAGTCAAGGGGGGAAAGGGAGAGGGAGGGGAAAGTCAAGGGGGGAAAGGGAGAGGGAGGGGAAGGTCAAGGGGGGAAATGGACAGGGAGGGGAAAGTCAAGGGGGGAAATGGACAGGGAGGGGAAAGTCAAGGGGGGAATCAATAGGGAAGGGAATATTAAGGGGAGAATCAATAGGGAAGGAAGTATCAAGGAGGGAAATCAAGAGAAAGTATCAAAGTGTGAGATCAATAGGGAGGGGAATATCCAGGAGGAAATCAGGAGCGAGGGAAGGATCAGAGGGGGGAATTCATAGGGAGGGAGGGAGGGATCAAGGGGGGAGATGAAGGCGCGGGTGAGGTGGGGGTGATGAAGGGAGAGGAGATAAAGAGGGGCCGTTGAGAGGGGGGTGTCCGGGACGGGGGAGGTGGGATCTCGGCGGCCGCTGAGCGCACCCCGAGCCGCTGCGGCGCCGCCTCAGCGCGACCCTGACACGGGCAGAGCGCCCGCGGGGCCGCCGGGCGCTCACCACCCCCTGCTCGCCGCCATGTTGCCGCGCCCCCTCCCCCCCACACTGCCCACCCCGCCACCAATCACAACGCGCTGCTCTGGCGCGTGACAGTGCCAGCCAATCAGCACTGCTCATGTCCCGCGGAGCCCGCCTCCCCGGCTCCGGCGGCCAATCCGAAGCACGCAGTGGGGTGATGACGTCAGCTATG